>OW051480.1:0-1278863 GCA_932521405.1 Oscheius sp. JU1382
AAGGACATTCATGCGATATCTGTGCTGTGCAAGAACAGATTCTAATTCTTTACAAGTCTTCTTAAATTTCTCGTAGTCTCTTCCAGCTTTTATTTTTTTCTACTTCTGTTACATAAGCAGCTACATTTTCTTGATTGTACAGCTCTTCAAGCTGCCATTTTAGCTCTTCTGTTGAGCTATTAATTATTTCTGGGCGCTCTCCGTCGTCATCGTCGTTGTTAGAATCATTCCTATCACTATGGCGATTCATATAGTAAACATAGTTATGGGAGCTTCGTATATTTTGTTGAGGAGATACAGCAGTAGCAGTATCATCATCAGCAACAGGGGAGCTTTGAAGATCATTTGTTTCAGATTTCTGTAAAATAGGCTTTATAGACATTGCGCTTCTTTAATGACTTACCAATAGTAGGCAACTTGGTGAAGTGGTAGCTGATTGCTGCTGCTGCTGCTGCTGTGAGATAGATGAATCTCGTCGTCTCCTGCTGGTGGGAGTATGAGAAGTAGTCTGCGGCGGCGGCGGAGTTCGGAATAGTTCGGCATCAATATCTTCTGGTTTTTGTTGAGTAGTGACGTTGTTGCCGTCAATAATTTCCTCTTTTGCCATACTTGTTGTTGTAACTGCTGCTTCTACTGCTACTGCTGATAATGATGATGATAAGCTGTCTACAACAGCAATTGTTTCCTGCAAAATTTAGGTTGAGTTATTTTGAGTCAAAATCTTCTTTACTCACATTTTCTCTTCTACTAATTCGAGTTTTCTTTGATTGGGATTTAATAAATTGAAACAATTTTTTTGGTCTTCCAATAGACCTCTTTGGTTTTTCTTCAATTTGGCTTGGTGCAATTTTGCTGTTGTCACGTTGCTGTTGAGTAGTAGTAGTAGTAGTAGTAGTAGTAGTAGTTTTGCAGCAAGGAGTTCTAGCGTCTCGGCTAATTCGTTCGCAAATTTTGCATTCAACGAACTTCGACAGTTCGTTGCCTTCCAAGTAAAAGAAGAACGAATTGCTGCCTAGATCTGCCTAAATGTATAAATTTTTGCGATCATCGGGGGGCGGCTTCATTAAATAGGCTCTTTTGTTGTTGATTTCAACTTACCTTTTCAAATCCAGCACCCACAAGTTCTTCTGCTGTTATTGTTGTCGTTGGAGGAGGTGGAGGTGGAGGAGGAGGAGGAAGAGGAGAAGGAGGAGAAGCAGCAGCAGCTGTTCCTCCAGGTGTCATTTGTGAAGTAGGCTTTTGGGCCTTATTATTTCCTTCTCCTGCTCCTGCTTCTTTTCTTCCTCCTTTAAGTTTGCAGAGCTCTGGAGGTGGTAGAGTTGTTGTTGCTTTCACGTCCTCTTTCGCCGGTTTCTTCTGCTTCATTAAATTCCAATTTTTTGGGTTGAGCAGTTTAATTGTTTTAGCAAGTTGCTCTGTTAGTTTAGTTTTCTCCTTTTTCGTCATATTTGGAGGCTGCTCGTAGCCATACTTTCCTGGAGGCACGTGACAATTCCAAGGTCTGCAGAAATTCGTCTTTTAACAGTCTCTATTTATTCTCTCTCTCACCTATATTCTCCGGATTCAAGTCCATCAATTTCTCTGGCAACCAGATTCTTATATTCTTTTGCGTCTTTCTTTTCCTCTTCTGTCTGCCTAGTTAGCATACTTTTCTGCAAAACACAACACAATAACACAATCAATAGCCTATTGGGCTTGTCTTTTTCTTTTCTCTAATGTGCTACTAGCCTATTCGGCTAGACTCTAGTGGTGTGTAACTTACCTCTATTATTTTTCTTTGCTTTTTTTGCTCTTTTTTTTGCCTTTTTTGCTCCTTTTTTTGCTCCTTTTTTGCATATTTCTTCTCCATTTCTTTTATTTTATCCCGAAACATGTCTTGCTCATTTTTTTCTACAAACGCCCTATATCTTATTATATTTGGATCGGTTTCTGCTGCTATTTTAGCAGCAGCATCAGCTCTTTCTTTTTCTTCTGCTTTTTTACGCTTCTTCTCCGCTTCACGTTGCATGTTTCTTTATAAATGTGCAATATAAACAATGTGTGCGCGATAAGTTGCCTAGCCTACCGCATTGCAATAATTTTCAATCATTGCTGCCTCCATCCTCTGCTGATTGAGGCCCTCTTGATAATAAATTTCTTCTTCCAGTCTTTTCTGGCGATATGCAGCTCCTCCATCGCTCCTCCAGCCTTCGAACCCTTGATGATATGGCATCGGGTTAGTGCTGCTACTAAAGATGTTTCGTGCAGCGGAAGTTGATCGTACAGCAGCAGCACTTGTTGAACAATATGAACTTGTAGAAGTAGTTATTGGCTAAAATGGACACAAATATAAAAAGTCCCCTACTACTATTTTTAACCCATTCATTGACGACCGCGCACTTTTTTCATGTCTGGCACCTGAAGTGTGGGCCACCGGTGGTCCACGCGGTCGTCAATGGGTTGATTAAGATTACGCCCTCCCCACCTTGCAAGAAGATGTTTTAACTGCCGTGGAATGCTGTGGAGGAACAGAGCAAGATCTTACTTGCGGCGGCGGTAGTGGCTTTACAAAGGTTGATTCATATTTTGGCCGATCATATGGTGTAATCGATATGGTAGGTAAACAACCATTCTTGATCGGCTCAATGAATTCAACCTTGTATGCTATCTGAAAAAAAAAAAAAATTATTGTTAAATGTGTGTCCATAGACTTACCCGAGAAGAATCATTATTGTTGAAATTTGAGGAAAACATAACTCTTTTCTTCAATGAGAAACGACTGTGTCTAAGTAGTTAAGTGAAGTGTGTTATAAAGAAAAAGAGAGAGAGAGAAATAAAGTATATTGTTGAGCTGGGGAATTGTAGAGAAGCGCCTATTTTGGGCTAATAGGCGCAGTTCTTGGCGGTAGCAGCAGCAGTAAGGGCTAATAGAATAAAGAAACGTGTCAAAAACCGCCTATATATAGCTAAATAGAAAGCGTTATCTAAAGCTAATTTGCAATTAATCAATTAATATTTACTCTACTAATATATGCTTTAGCTTTTGCTGAATATATTAACTTATAGCCTAGCCCATTGCAATTTGTGGCTTGGCCTGTGCCAGAACCAAATTCTGAAATTTGTTATGAAAAAAAGATTGTTAAAAAAATATTTTTATGCCTATTGGGGTTTATAAGTAAGGCGGATGCCGAGATTGACGGGTGCGAGTTTACAAAATTCGACTTCATTGACGACATCCCACGCAATTTTTAAATTCCGCAAATCTTTATAGTTTCCCGTCCGGGGTGAACTATCCGGAAACCTTTATAGTCTCGCATCTAGGAGAAAGTATCCGGAAATCTTTATAGTCTCCCATCCAGGATATAGTATTCGGAAATCTTTATAGTCTCGCATCTAGGATATAGTATCCGGAAATCTTTATAGTCTCGCATCCAGGATATAGTATCCAGAAATCTTTATAGTCTCGCATCTGGGAGAAAGTATCCGGAAATCTTTATAGTCTCCCATCCGAGATGTAGTATCTGGAAATCTTTATAGTCTCGCATCTGGGAGAAAGTATCCGGAAATCTTTATAGTCTCCCATCCGAGATGTAGTATCTGGAAATCTTTATAGTCTCGCATCTGGGAGAAAGTATCCGGAAATCTTTATAGTCTCCCATCCAGGATATAGTATTCGGAAATCTTTATAGTCTCCCATCCGAGATGTAGTATCTGGAAATCTTTATAGTCTCGCATCTGGGAGAAAGTATCCGGAAATCTTTATAGTCTCCCATCCAGGATATAGTATTCGGAAATCTTTATAGTCTCGCATCCGAGATATAGTATCTGGAAATCTTTATAGTCTCGCATCTAGGAGAAAGTATCCGGAAATCTTTATAGTCTCCCATCCAGGATATAGTATTCGGAAATCTTTATAGTCTCCCATCCGAGATATAGTATCTGGAAATCTTTATAGTCTCGCATCTGGGAGAAAGTATCCAGAAATCTTTATAGTCTCGCGTCCGGGATATAGTATCCGTAAATCGTAGTTTCCGTGACCGAGACGAAATGCAGGATGTCAAAATTTATTTTTAAAAAAATTCCGAGAAAAAGTTTCCGAATGGGAAAAAGTTTCCAAAATAATCGCCTCTGAAAAGATCTTGAAAAAAAATTGCGAAAAAAAAAAAAGTTTTTTGAGGTTAAGTTTCACGCGGATGCCGAGATTGTACGGGTGCGAAATTGCAAATTCGGCATTTTGGCCCAAACATGCGTTTTTTCCAGGGCACCCCCCCTAAACGGATACATCGGCCTCTTCAGTTTTTCATGCTCTTTACGAAAATCATAGTCTCATGCTTGAGCAAATTAAAAACTACTTAATCGAAATTTTACCCTCATCCCAAGTAAACCAGGGTACCCCTGGTTTTAAGCCTATTGCAAATTCGGCATTTTGGCCCAAACATGCGTTTTTTCCAGGGCACCCCCCCTAAACGGATACATCGGCCTCTTCAGTTTTTCATGCTCTTTACGAAAATCATAGTCTCATGCTCGGCCAAATTAAAAACTACTTAATCGAATTTTTACCCTCATCCCAAGTAAACCAGGGTACCCCTGGTTTTAAGCCCAAGTAAACCAGGGTGCCCCTGGTTTTAAGCCTATTAGCCTAAGCCTATAGCCTAGCCTATTAGCCTATAGCCCTATCGGCCTCTTCAGTTTTTCATGCTCTTTACGAAAATCATAGTCTCATGCTTGAGCAAATTAAAAACTACTTAATCGAAATTTTACCCTCATCCCAAGTAAACCAGGGTACCCCTGGTTTTAAGCCTATTGAGCCTATTAGCCTATAGCCTATTAGCCTAGCCTATTTAAGCCTATTCTTCATCGTCACAAACCGTTTCTTTGATTTACGATTCTTTCGATTATCCGTCTCCATTCTGGCTATTCCGATTTTTTCAATCGTCTGCCCGGTATTTTATCCAGTTCAGCTGAAGTTTTTCGCCCACCCACCCCCGGCAGCGGAGATAAAAAGCGTAGCCTCACAGCTTGCAACAGACCATCCTATGTCGTCTTTTGGTCAAGTCAGCGCGGGGCTTTGTCTCGCCGGTGTTCTAGCCGCTCTTGTTGGCGTCGCTCACATTGTGGGAGACATTAATAACCTCAGAAATGAGGTCGAGTCTCGTATGGATGAATTCAAAGTCATGGCTGACGACACCTGGGATCGTCTCTTGATCCTCCAGAGTCCTACTGGGTCATCTCTTAATTCAATGCCCTCGGTCTTCCGTAAGAAGAGGTATTTTTATTTATATTTTTTAATTCGTTCAATTTAGATACGTCTACCCCGGAATGTGCAACTGTGAAGCTAATTCTCAAGGCTGTCCTGCTGGACCTCCTGGACCTCCTGGTCCTCCTGGAAAACGTGGAGATGAAGGACATCCTGGAGATTCTGGACGCCCAGGAGCCAGTGGAATTTCTCTTTTGGCCAATTTTGATCAACCTGGAGGATGCATTAAGTGCCCTCCTGGGCCTGAAGGACCTCAAGGACCAGTTGGACCTGAGGGAGAGAAAGGCTTCCCTGGATCTCCTGGAAAGGCTGGACCTCCCGGTAATGATGGAAACCTTGGAGCTGAGGGAGCTGCCGGTGATCAAGGACCCAAAGGAATGGCTGGATTTGACGGACCTAATGGACCTGATGGTATGCCTGGAACCGTTTCATTCCCTGGAGCTCCTGGACAACCTGGAGAGCCTGGATGGACTGGAGCCCCTGGTCTTCCTGGAAAGCACGGAGACAATGGACAAGATGGAGCTGTTGGAGAGGCCGGACCTCCCGGATCTCCTGGACAAGCTGGACACGATGGACATCCTGGTCTTGCCGGACCTGCTGGAAAGAACGGACTTGAAGGAGATGATGCTGCTTACTGTCCTTGGTAATATTTCTTGCAATCTTTATAAGACAACATTGTTCAGCCCACCTCGCGGCGAAAGTGACACCACTAAGACTGGAGGACCTCCCAGCCCATCTGGAAACAACAACAAGTATCCAGCTGCTCCAGTTCCATCTCATCCTCCTCCTTCAAATCCTTCTCAGACCTCTGTTCCAGCTAGCCCTGAGGGTGATACCCCAGCTAGTTATTCTGGTGGAGGACCTACCTCTCCTCCCCAACAAGGATACAATTCTCCTCCAGCTCCAAGTTACAGCAACTACCCATCACCTGCTCCTAGCTACCCGTCCAATGGAGGATATGGCCGTCGACGTCGTGTTCGTCTTCATTAGATATTGCAATAAAATATTTATACAAAATCGATTTAACTGCGCACTCAAAACTATTCACATTACAGAGCAACTAATGGATTTAGCGCTATTCAATTCTTTAATACATCTTTTCATTTCAGCAGTCTGACTACCAAAATCGCTTATTTCTGCATTCAGTCTCATTCTATCTTAGATGGCTGTGAATCAACTTTGCAAAGTGTGGCAGCCTAAAAGCATGATTTTGTTTTATAGTTTAATAAAATTATTATCAAAGAAAGATTTTACCTCTCATTTTAGCACTGTTAATTGATCTCGAAGCTTCTTTAAAGGAACTGTCCGGTCTTCCAATAAGCTTGGCGTGCACCATGAATTTAAAGGGACTATTTTACATGTTGCTGCTATGTGTAATTATATGCCCTGACTATGATTTTACACATTAAAAGTGTACAAACTAATACACGAAAGAACACGCCAAGATGTTCTGAATCCGGACTTATTTTAGCAGAATTTTCCAGATTGTAGGCTCAACCAATCTCTGGGGTGGCATAAGGGATATCTCAATGGTTTATACTTTGAACATTGTGGTCAGTCTGCGAGAAGGCAGTTTATCTCCAGATGGCACGGCTGGTAATGCCTCATTCTTCATGTCCTTGCTAGGTTTCGGCGTCTTTCCTTTTTTCCACTTAGGATATCAAAATTATTCTCGACGAACACCAGCATTGTAACAACTTTTGAGGACTTTCCGCGACTATTATGGAAATACAGCATAATAATTGTGTGTTAGATCGGATTAGATTTTTAGAAATCTATTCGTTCCTGCTGCTTCAAGAGTTACTGAGAAATAAATGATTAAGAAAGAACATTCTACCGAAGAAAATAATTGCATTTCGAGCTTTTTATAATTTAATGGGATATGGATGACATATTTTTTATCATAAACTAACAGTTAATAATAATTATTTTTTAAATTGTGCATTTGTTTGAATTATAATTTTCCTGTCATACAATCTCGTCGAATTTCATCTCTGCATCTTACAGTTATATATTCCAAGTTTGTTAATCGTTGTTTCATATTTCTTGAATTTTGCTAAATATGATCAGATTAAATAACTGTTAAAATCACTAACCTGAAAATCTTTATCTCTCTGATTTAGCATTTCTTCCATCGAATTTAAGGCTATTTGAATTTGAGTCAACTGCTCTTCAAGACTATACACAGCAGTGGCTTCCATTTGAAAATCTCCATGTTCATTACCTTCCTCCATCATATTATTTTCCTCCAACCATTTTCGAGCTAAAATATGTTGGATTATATTTTAGAACAATAGCTTTCAGTTGTGCCGACTAAGCCGATGTGTTGCGTACTCTTGCCCTTGCTTTCTCTCGGCAGTGCTGAGAACAGATTTACACTTCAGACATACACAATTGAATTTTATTTATTTAAATTGTCTTACCATTCACCAAGAGTCGCTCCCTTTCGTCGGGATACTCAGCTAAGAGAGGGAAAACATCGTCTTGATTCAAAATATAGACATCAGAATAACCAACAGACACAAGTCCGCTATGACGCTTATCACCAAAAGCGTTCCCTTTCATTTGAATAATTGACATTTCTCCAAAAGTGCAGCCATCTGTAATTTCCTACAATTTTGATTGAAGATATTTTTTTATTTATTTACGTCAAGAACATTGCCGGTATCGTCAATTACTTGAAGCAATCCACTTTTAATAATAAACATCTCTTTCGCCTTGTCTCCAGGTTTACAAAGAGCATCATTTGGCATGAAAACTTGTTGTCTCATTCGAAGAACTATATCCTCCAAAAATCCTTTTGAACAACCCTATAAATTATTCTTAAATTTAAAAAGTAATTACTTGGAAAAGCTGAACAAGTTCAACCGTAGACATATGTAAATCAGCTGCTATTGCTCCTTGCATTCTTGGAGGAAGACAGTCAACAATTTCCTACAAAAATAAAGAATACAAAATCAGAAACCTTTTCATCCGTTAATTGGTGGCGAGCATGAAGGAACATGAAGCACTTGAGCACTCGATCCTGGATCTCTTTGCGAACATTTCTAAAGATTTATAAAAACTATACTCAATTTAAACCTGTAGTTCATATAAAATTTGATAGCATCAAGTGCTAAACGATAGTTGTTTAGATCCTGGTTCATTAGGTAGACAACCCCACCAACGCTGCCAATAATTGTGGCGAAAACGAGTACACCTAAAGCGGATAATCCGATTGAATTAGAAGATTAACCTATCAATGTGTCGACGACTTCTAACATATTTTGAGGAGAGCTCGAGGGATAAGGTTGCTGTCCACATGTGGTAATTGTCAAAGAAGACCAATACATGCTCATGGAGTATTCACGAGAAAAGTTACCCATTGTAAAAATATAGGACCTAAATGATAAAGTGAGATCACCATTTTTGTTACTTATTCTCCCAAAAGTAATAAAGTTCCTCCGTGTACTTCGGTCGTTCATCATCAATATCCATGACTGAATAATTTTCCCATTTGAGACAAACATCATCAAATGCCTACTCAAAGTATAGTCGTTAAAACTGCATCTTACCGAACACTGTGGAAACCGAGGATCAAAAACCTTGTAATAAGAGAAGCCGAAAGCGTTGGTGTCTTCCTCTGCAATGATTATATTAGCATAAATTACCCATTACTCGATCAATGCACGATTCCTATCTTTCAAAGATTCCGCTTGTTTTCAGTTTTAACGTTTAATCATCAACCTGCTATTAAGGATTCTCACCAGTCCACAGACGGTAATTACTCTCACCTGATAGCCCTTCAGCCAAACTAAACATAAAATACACACAAGCGTTCCAATGAAAGAGGATAAAGCACCATAGCATTAGGAAGACTATTTTTGTGGCATGTGGAAACATGGATCGTTGTTTTGTAAGTTCAATGAAGTCGAGGAACCGATGTACTAAAAATAAAATATTCTTCTGAAAATGTAGAACTCACATTTTAGGACGCGTACAGTTCTCAGAAGCGAGATATAATTCACCCAAATGAGTATAAAATCCAAAGGAAACAAACAAATAATATCAATTATTATGCGTCCACCAATCTAGAACTATTCCTCTAAAAAGCCACTTGCCTCTCGATCCAAAAAAATAAAAGATCCAATAATTGGAGCCGGATCAGTACGATAATTCCGCCACATCATTCGTGGATTGCTCACTTCAAGTCCATCAAACATATACACTAAAAATCTCCTTTTTAAGGATTATTCTCATACTCTTTCGAATATTGAAAATGACGTCCAAAATATAGACAGAATCACAAAAGAAATTCAACCAAAGCCAATGCCAAAAGTAGTTGTGATAAACATCGTCGAAAATGAAAATGACCATAGCCATCATATTATACAAAACAGCTGAAATGATCACCTTGGAAGAAAGAAATGCAACGGACCAAGAAAAACAAGCAATGACCAATAGTAATAAAAGCTTCCAGTAGGATTGATTGCCAAATAGCGAAGTTGTCTAAGAAATAAACAACAATTAGTAAAGTTTCCTTACAAATAACATGTGATAACCAAGTTTTTAAACATTTGCCATCCGGATGGTCTAGTTGGTGTAGGATCTTCTGATTCATTGAGAATTGCAACGTCATCAATTGCAATTGAGCTCTATTATACAGTGTAATTGAAAATACATTTTCTTACTGGCTCAAAAGCATCGTTGAGAAAAGTTGTACCCTGACGATCATCTTGATTCGGACCAATCCAATTTCGAACCAACTGACAAATATCTTTCATAGGCATTGTAAAAGGAGAAGTTTATGGAAGGAATCAGGTGGTGCTCAGGATTTATCGCCCCAGCGACAAACACTAATCCTCGAAGCTTATTATTCGAGAAGCATTGCGTTCGATTAGCTGGGAAGATTTTCATAATTATTTCAATATCATTAGAAAATTTTCGTAGGAATTAAACTCAAACCTACCATGGCGGCTTTAACAACATCGCGAAAATTTTTGGGATTCTCTTGACACTTTTCCTGATGCACTTCAGCAACAGTATTCTTCTTGACTTTGTTTATATCGAGTCGCATATTTTTTCTACCCTAAAATTAATATTATTTAATAAATTTTAATAGCAACTTACAGCTGTTGACTTTTGTTCAAATGCAGCAGAAGCATCTCCAATAGAACCATGCAAAGTGTTCATTTCCTATAAAATTACAAACGGGAAATTAAGAATAATACCAGATCGCCGGTTGCATTTTGCGCCTTGACAATTTTTTGAGCAAGAGAACGGAATGATGGCTTTATGGGAGGTTCCTCCATGATTCAATCAAACAGAGATCTGCTAAGGATGACCGCAACCTATCAGACTGGCGAGAAGCTAATTGATGGTTAGGTTGCCGAGCGACGATATCCGCTTCGATGATTATTAGACTCTATTGTGGGTAAGCTGACGCCAAAGGCTAATTAAGTGGGAAGCTTTCTTTCAAAACAAGCAAGAAATAACTGTTTATGAAGCGAAATTATGCTTCAAAGCTATGGTTCTTGCTTATACAGCATTCTATCCGATCAGCCTGAGAAATCAAATGTCTTCCCTGTGTTCTATGTTTTACGTGTACTATAGGAATAAAAAAAGTTGATAAAGTTTGTTATCTTAAGTTCTAGGTCTAGCGAAGCCATACTTCAAAGTGACGAATCAATTATTTAGTTTGATGAATATTGAGATAAAATTAGACAGTGGATATTTATTGGCTTAAAGCTTCTAGGAGATAACGTTACTTTTCTAATTTTTTTTAGATTAGATTGGTTAACATCAGCAGAAAAACGTCCACTTGCTGGTCCCAAGATTAATGTACCTTTTGGACATTCTAGACCCTTTATTAAAGAAATACCTAAACTAAATTCATTCTGCTAAAGAATAACAAGAAGAAAAAGAACAACAGCAACATTTCAATGAGACACCTGTGAAACTTATTATCAGTAAGAAGCATTGCTAAAATCTTATTATGCGATTTCAAAATTGCTTTATGCTCACCTTGACCAAAGAAAATACAAATGATTCTAGTCTAAACTAAAGACAAATAGGATTGTGCAATCTTTTGTCTCAACTTTCTCTTGATAAATTAATAAAAATAAAGTATTGTCTATAAAAAAGACGGCAAAGCTGCTCATACATTGCCCCGAGATGAGGGTTTTCGCTACAGAACCCATTTTTTATCCTAAAATTATATAATATAAGGATAAAGTAAATTAAGCGTCAATAAATCCTTTGATGAGTAAAAGATAATTAAAAATTATTATAATTATAAATATATAATATATTATTATTATTATTATATAAGTATATAAAATTATATATTAGGTTGGCGAATAATTTCTGGAACACTTTGGAGATAGAGCTCTAAGGATTTATTTAGTTGAGCTGTTAGCCCAATACTATAGATTATTAATTTATGCCAAGTACTTTATATTCTACCACTGTCGTCCCCCCAGGATGGCTGCTGTTGGCCGTGTTCTACCTCTATCTCGTGAAGGCCTGAGATCAATCATTCTTTACGAGTTTTGTCTTGGCTCATCATCTGGAAGGACGCCACTTCCTTGATGAAGATGAGCTCAAAATGGACCTTCAGTTGTTCTTTGATCCCAAGTCCCCAGGCTTCTACAGGGAGGGAATCTGCAAATTGCCTGAACGTTGGCAGCATGTTGTGGATACCGATGGAGAGTACGTCAGTGATTGCAAACTAAACACAAGAGAATAAACAGTTTGGAAATAAAATATTGAAAAGTATCCCAGAAATTATTCGTCAGCCTAATAACAATTAAAAAAAGCTAGAGGAATAGATGATCAAGATCACGCCATAGAGGTGGTGTTTTATTAGTTCCTTGTTTATAAAGATTAAGTCAGATTTATTTCAAAAATCTACAAAACTTTTTGAACCAAGTGCCTGCTGATAGTAGTCTTGGAATAGCAATCAAAGATTATTTTAACGAGAGAGAAGTTTTGTCTAAAGAATATGAAAAGGCATCACCAGAAGAGAAAGATCCTGAGCTATTCCTCAGACTGTTGCTTAAAGGCGGAATTATTCTTATCAAAGAGTGCATCCAAATTACGGATTTGAAACTGAAAGAAACTAAGAAATTATTTAACAAAGCGAAAATAATTTAGGGCATTAAAATTGGTCTTTCTGTTTTTTCTTCACTTTTTGGAAAATTAAGTAAAATTATGGACATCCGGATTTTGAGGATAGGAGTGGTTGATCTTGGTTTGATCAAAGTTATTAATAGCGAATTGCTCTACCTTCACTATCATGAAGTTTGGGTTATTTACTACTTTCTCGTCATAAGTGGATTCAAATTTCATGTCCTGGAAATCCCTCTCTGGACGGCCATACGGGAAATTATAACCAGAAAAGATGAGTTGACTGCTGAGAAGATGAAGATTCTTCGGTAATATATTTATGTCATTTGATAAAACATTTTCAGGTGAACCATGTATACGTATATGGCATTGATGGATATGAAAGAGATGGCGATGATTCAACAAAAAGAACAGTCTAGAAGATTAAACGATAAAAACCCACGATTAAGTTTAGAACAGCGAATGGAATTAGATTATGACTACCGCTTATTCTCAAAACAGCACGTAGAATGGTTGTTTGTGGTTAGTTTCCCTTTTTATTTAAAGTTTGGTTTGAACTTTCCAGAATATCATCCATAATCCCCAGAAAACTTCAGATAATTATGATGAATTGATCGAGCTAGCTAAAGGATTTTACAATAATCATGAAATACGACAAAGAAGCAAAATAGAATTTAATGAATTGCATTCGGATTGCAAAGAACAGTTTGCGCATATGACTTTGAATCATTTTAACAAGTTCTGTGGTGATTTAAGACTTTTACTTTGGAATTTTTGTTCCAGCTATTTATTTTTCAAGAAAAACTTTCAAAGGAATTGAGAGTAGAATGCTAGAACTGTTGAAAACGATAGGTGATAGCAATGAAATTAATAACCTTCGACTGAAGGTCCTGGCGGCAGCAATTAGTTAGTAAAAGTTTAGTTTTACTGTTAAACGCAATTTTAGGAGTAGTAGTCTCTGATGAAAATCTATTTAATCTGTTAACAAATAGTGGAGTTCATCAATGGCTGTTTAAAAACTTCCTAAAAGATCCAAATTCTAATTTGAAAATTTATTCCTTAGCAACATCAATTGCTTCACAAATTATCCATTTCCAAAGTTCGCAGAAGATTGATGACAAAATTTTTTACAAAACGCCTTCCCAATGAGCTCAACATTGTAAAAATAAATATTGAGCCAAACGATTTATTTCAGATTATTACATTAGATGATCTCAAACTAAAAGAAAAGATTGAGTATTATGGAGCTTATCGCTTGAAACTTTGGAAGAAAAATGTCATGAGTTAGCTGTTACAAGAATCAAGAAATATTTTCTAGATGGATTGCCTGACAAGGATTTAAAATCCATAACTGTAATTGTAATTTAATTGAAACTTATTTTTTAGCGATTAATTTACTTCACAAACCAATTCGTTATGACTGCTTACGATGATGAAGATCGCATACAATTTTTCGACTACTTTATTATCCAAAAGAAGGAGAAACTCGTCAAGTATATGCAAAAGATTATTATTCACTATGGTAGGGTAATATGTCGCTCAACCTATATTTTTCAGCAAATCGTATTAATTTCAATGAAACTGATACTACTGAGCCTTTTTTAGGCGCTATAGAATTAATAATCAATTTGATGAAGGCTTATTACAATAATGGATTTGATAATTTCTTTGGAGGAATAAAAGTCAAACCACAGAACTCCATTCTCTGGGACAAAGTGATTCTTCTTCTAAAAGAGGTCTATGGAAAGGTCATCCAGCCATGGACAAATACAAAGTTATTTTGTTAAATTACAGTATAATTATTTTATAGAGTCGATCTTCATGAAGAAATTAACACAAAAATACAGTTCATTCTATTAAAATTTGCATGCCTCGCACTGAAAATATCAACTATCAGCAAAATAACTTTCCACCAAGTTAAACTAAAGCTGGGTGGTGATAAAATTGAAGACGTTCTTAGTTTACAAGAAGACAATCCAAGAACAAGAGGAGCGAAGCCTGAAATTCTATTTTATTTGGACCAATTTAAGGAACTTCATATAGATAAACCAGTAATTTATTCATTCAGACAATAATTATTTTTAGGGTTACGATACTAATAACATCAAGAGAGCTGCTATTTAATTGGGTTGAGAGAGTCTCATTCCATTTCGAAATTTAGAGGCACATTGTTATTTTATATTCTAATATATAAGTTTAGATATAATTTATGATTTTTTAAAAGCAAGTGAGTCTGCAGCGAAGACTAATGAGGAAGAAAAAAAACGTCTGATGAAAGCTCAAGAGAAAGAAGAAAAGAGAAATCTCAATAAAATGGGAATTGTAAGTTTTTTGGACTTTATTGAATTGTAGTGTTGTTGAATAATGCTAATTATTTTCAGCAAACTGTAGCCAGTGGCGGACCAAGATATATTGATAGGATGACGACTTATGCTCTACGTCTATCAACTTTGCCGCGCACTGAACTTGCTTGCGATGGAATCTACTTGAAATCATCATTACTAGAAGACTTTTATTTCTCTAGAAAAGATAAGGATATACTTTTCAGCAAGTTAATTGAGGTAAGTCAATATACTTTCTCATCTATGTTACCAGAAATATGATATTGAATTTGCCCATGTTTATATGGTTACGCTTTTGAACAACATAAATGATGGAAAAGAAAAAATAGCAGAATTTATTAAGTGATATTTTTAAAATTATTTTTTATTTATTGATTTAGACATCTTGATAAATTGATCGATAGTACTGATGGATTAGTTACTGAATACACTGCGCGTCATAATTATAGGTAACCCCCCATTTTTAGCAGTTTGAGGGGTTTGCTGGCATTTTCCTTTCTTGGGACCTATTTTATTCGATTCAGCAACTCTAAAAACCCCCAGAAAAAAGGATTCAGCAAAAAATCTCACTCCTCGAATTTCCTAGCACCAAAATGATAAAAAGTGACCGCGTCAAAATTATAGGTAAATTACGGTATTTTTCATTTTTTGATAAAGAACTACATTTATTACCAATGGAAACAACAAGAAATAACAGTTAATACTTTGTTACTCCTCCCTTTGCTGCAACTACGTCTAGCAAACGTCTTGGCATAGAATCCACAAGGTTTTGTAGAGCCCTTTGAGGGATCCGATTCCACGCTTCGAGGATAGCTTTTTTAAGATCTTCTGAGCTTGTATATTGTTTGGCATTTTTGTAGACATCTCTTGCAACAACGCTCCACATATTTTCCATTGGGTTGAGGTCAGGCGAGCAAGCTGGCCATTCAAGGAGATCGATCTTCTTTGTACGGAACCAATCAACAGTAGACTTGCTCACATAAATAGCGGCATTATCCTGCTGGTATGTAAGATTTCTGCCGGGATAAACATTTAGAAATGGAATGAGATGTTTTTCCAGCACCGTTTGATAAGCCTTAGAATCCATACGGCAAGAGACAAATGCTAACTCCAAGGTTCCAAGACTGCAAAAGGCAGCAAAAACCATAAGCGAACCTCCACCGAAATTTCGTCGGGAAAATATTTTGGGGTCTTTCCTCAAGTCTCTCCAGTAATGCGAAAAACCATCTGGTCCATCGTAGTTGAACTTCTTTTCATCTGAGTAGATGACCTGAGGAAAAATGATAGAAAATTCTCTATCATTTTATGTAACTAACCTCGTTCCAATCACGGCCAATGTTCTTCCTTGCGAACTCAATGCGTGCTTCTTTGTGTCTCTCTAAAAGTCGCGGAGCCAATTTCATCTTTTCACGAATAATATTCTTATTTCGTCGAATGGATCTCAGCACTGTAGATGTCGAAACATGGCCTCCAATTTCAGATCGGACTTCAACTGCAGACATAAGACTATTAGAAACAAGGCGCCTAATTCTATTTTCATCGCGATTTGATAGATTTCTTGGTCGTCCAGAGCTAAAGGACCCTTCAGAGCATCCTCTAATAAAGAATTGACGGACGGCGTTGATGGAACGGCTAAGATAGCGGGCTATCTCAGAGTAATTCTTGCCAGCATGACGGAGTGCTTCTGCCTTTGCCCTTTCTTCTGGAGTGAAACGTGTACTGCGCGGCATTTTTCAGTACGAATAAAAGAATTGAGATTAACTTAGAAAATAATCTATTTTCAGGTGTATAGAACGGTAATACGGTAGGTAAGCGACAAAATACAGTAATTTACCTATAATTTTGACGCGGTCACTTTTTACCATTTTGGTGCTAGGAAATTCGAGGAGTGAGATTTTTTGCTGAATCCTTTTTTCTGGGGGTTTTTAGAGTCGCTGAATCGAATAAAATAGGTTCCAAGAAAGGAAAATGCCAGCAAACCCCTCAAACTGCTAAAAATGGGGGGTTACCTATAATTATGACGCGCAGTGTATAACAAGCCATTTACCATGCTTATCTGGATGCCAAACCTTTTGGATTTCCTGGATTATGCGAAAATTGATGGAGTTCTTGGAACATGCTGGCTAGGAAGATTAGACAGTACCCTACTAGAGAAACATATGGTTCTAAATGCACTGAAGGAAGTTTCTCGAATAGATGAAATTGCGTTAAAGTTGAATACTAAAATGGAAAACGTTGGAGAGAATCCAAAGTCTTTCAATGAATTGACCTTGCCAGAGGATTTCTTTTCTTCAAAAGATGAGGTAAAAATTTCATTATTTCAATAACAATTGTAGAAAAAACCTCAAATATTGAAAAATAGGACTAGCTCGGAATTAATTCAACAGAAGATAGACAAAAATGAGTTTCTAAAAGATGAGTCGTTTAATCATGTCCTGGTTCGAGTAAAAACAAGAACCACTGTATATCAGGTATTACGATTAACTTATTAAGTCAAAGATAAATTTTCAGGGGGTGTTCAATCAATTGATGTTACTTTCCGCTATAATTGAGAGACTTCAAAGTGCTGGAGTGGCCGTTACTATGTTGAAATTAAGGGCAAACTCTTTACTGTTATGTGAAGACAAACCATTGGGGCTAATTGGCAAGATTGCTTTATCATTCTACGCAGAATAATGTTTATTTTTTAAATTATGCTTCAAGAATATGCTGCTATAAATGCTTTATGAATAAATCTTTGCATGAGCTGCTCTCAACTGTTGATTTTAGTCTAAAGTTTTTTAGTCTTCTCTTTATCCAGATCATTGATCTTCATAGTGTTGCGTTCAACATTAAGTAAACAAGTTTTAACTAGCAATCTTTATTGTTAGATATCGAGGTAATCACGGATTTTGCTTGTCCCAATCCCAACTGCTGTCGTTAGTGTACTTCATAGCAGTTTTGAAAAAATCAGAAGCAGCCTTTTTTTCTTCGGCAGTCAATTTGTGGGGACGTCTTTCCTCTCCAACGAGCAGTTCAACTTTGGAGCAATCGAAATCTGATTTTATATCGCAGCTAAAATTGATTGTAGCTAAAGGATTTATAAACGTACTTATTCTGTAGATTACACTCCCCGCAACAGATACAAAATCCTCCAACGCATGACTCATTCTGTTCACAATGAAGCATTGCTGTCTTCTGAAATTAAAGTTTATTTGATAGTGATGACTCACCATAGGCTTCCTTGTTGGATTCGTAAAAGATCCAACAAAGAGCATAACTAAGATGCAAATAGCATGCATCTCTGCTAGGCTCAAATTTCTGATGCAGATTAGTGACCTCGTGAGAGTTCTGATGGCTTGTGCCTGGTAGTGCTAGCCGGAAGGAGGCTCTCTTTTGCATACTCCAATCCTCGTGATATGAGGGGAGTAAAATTGAGCAAAGGATTTAAGTTAACTAAAAACATTAAGGGGTACGAGATTGTTAGAAATATTTACAGGTCTTATCTATCATCTATCAGTAAGTGGTTCAATTTTATCTTTTAAATGTAGCAGTGATATTTTGATTTATTAACATTTCCAAAGCGAAATTTCAGTAGCAAATGATCTTTTTATGAAAAAATGAATCTACATATTTCTTGTTTTAAAAAACAGTTTGCTTTAATGACAGTCATCGAGGGAGTCTTGTTGGTTCAGTAGCCCACACCCCCATATAAGCCTGAATAATCATGGATACTTGTTATATAAAACTCACAAGTTTAGTCAGTTCAATGTTTTTGCCAGCCTAAACGTTATAAATTTATAGGATGAACATTCTCTTCTTGGGTTTACTAGTTTTGGCAGCTGCTCTTCCTTATGACGTTATTCAAAAGATGCAACAGGGTGGAGGAAGAAGACTTTATAGAAAAAAACTTAATTCAACTTCTGTTGAAAAGCTGGGAAATGTTTGTACTAATTGTAGCAAATATTGTCCCAGTATAGGATTTACATATGGATATGCGAGCAAGAGGCAGCTGGATCAAGAAGATTCAACAGAAAAAACATAAAAATTCTACTGATATTCAAAAGGCTGAAATCGAAGAGAAGCTAGCTGTAAGTCGTCTTTGGTTTAAGAAATACGTTTCAGCAAATTCCGGAAAACAATCTGGAGAAGCCAGAAGGATTGGAAACTGTGAATTTATTTGAAAGAAATGATTTGGAAGGAGTTGCTGATTTTATGATTGAAGGAGACATGCATCTTTCAGAGTTTGTTCACATTGTTCATTTTAAGTTTTCAGTGAACAATTGAAAACTCTTGAAGATGATATTGATAATGACAACGACGATGATAAAAATTCAACTAGAAGAAAACGACAAGTTACGACTATCTATTCCAAGTGGACTGGAAACACAGTTTATTATTATTTTGATACAGCAATAAGTAAGATATTTTGCATTCTAAAATATTTACTGATTTCAGGCCAAAGAATCAAAAATTCAGTATCTGCCGCTTTGGGGTATATTCAAGCAAACACTTGCGTCAGTTTTATTCAAAGTTCAACTGCTCAGAATCGAATTAAAGTATACCCTGGGAATGGATGTTTTTCTAGCGTTGGAATGCTAGGCAATGAACAGCAGCTTTCGTTAGGAACTGGTTGTGAATCTGTAAGTTTAAGTCGAATCTAAAACTTGATTAGATGGGGACTGCTGCTCACGAATTCTCTCATGCTCTGGGCGGATGGCATACACAGATGCGTTATGATCGTGACAATTATATTACAGTTAACACTGCAGCCGTTTCGGTGAATTCATTTTGCCAATTTAATAGATTTATAGGCCGACAAAGTTGCTGCTAATTTTAACAAGATTCCTCAATCTCAATCAGTCCTTTTTGTTCCTTACGAATATGGTAAATTTGACTTATATGGTTAATTTGTTCAGGAAGTGTTATGCACTACCCTCCTAATGCATTTGCTTCTTCTTCAGAAGCTATTTCAATGATCGCCAAGGACGCCACATTTCAATCAACAATGGGTGGAAATATCTTTACTTTTTATGATTTGAAAAACATCAATGATAATTATTGTGCTGGTAACATATTATTCAGAATAGAGAATCTTTTTAGGAAGATGTCCAACTGCTACTTCAGCTAAATGTCAAAACGGAGGAGTCCCAAATCCTAGAAATTGTGCAGCATGTGTTTGTCCAGCTGGTTATGGAGGAAATTTGTGCGATCAAAGAGTTTAATCCAAAATTAAAAAGACTTTTACAATTTAGCCAGCTGGATGTGGCGAAACGTTAACAGCCACCACCGCATGGCAAACCGCTACATACACTGTTGGGGACAGTACAAACCAGAATGTAAGAGATGTTTTCACTATCTGCAATCACTGGATTACCGTAAGAGCTTGTGATAAATTTTAATTTCTTAGGCTCCTGCTGGAAAGAGAATAACAATTAAAGTGACTAGCATCTCTAACTCTCAATGTCAATTCGGATGTCCTTTCGTTTCACTTGAAATTAAGCTTACCAACCAGCAGCTAACAAACCCAAGAATTTGTTGCTCAACTAATATGAACAAAGAATTCATTAGCGACTTCAATCCAACACCTTTTATCAGTCACAACCGATATAGAACTTCTGCATTTGCTGTTCAGTATAAAATCTGTAAGCTTTAAATCAATTATCACAACAATAGTCTTAGCCGACTCAACAGTTCCACCAGTAGCACCCGCTCCAGCACCAGTTCCATCTAGCTGTTCGGATAATGCGGCGTGAGAAAAGCACCTTTAAATATCAATATATTTGTACTCAGCTGCCCTAACTGGGTTGCAAATGGATTTTGTACCAGTTCAGGCTACACGCAAGCAAGTAAAGCCCAATACTGTCCAAGTGCTTGTGGGCTTTGTGGCTCAAGTGGTTCTTCCTCCATTTCTTGTACTGATGCTAATGCTAAGTAAGGCTACTTATTTCTGTTAAATATTTAGTTGCGCTTCATTTGTAAGCAGTGGATTCTGCACAAATAGTTTCTACAGCATTGATGACAGAAAAGCTAACTGTGCAAGGTCTTGTGGACTTTGCTAATAATTTTAATAAACTTTGAATGTTCTTAGAAATAGTTTTTGATTGAAAAAAGCGGGTGCATAACTCAATTTCCTGTTTCTTTTTTGTTTTTCTGCTCCAATTGATAAGCCTGATAATTGATAGCTCAGAAAAGTTCAAGGGTTCGAGTAAATTTCTGAATCAATATTTTAAAATAAATTTATATTTATAATAAGTAATTCTTCAAACGGAATCTATTAGAGAAGGGATAGCAAGCAGTCTTTTAGCACAACACAACTTTGTTAACCTAGTGTGATCTCCCGTTTTGATAATTCGGAAATCGGTATATTGTAGCAATTTTTCAAGCTCATCGAACGCTATATGCCGTTTTACGAAATCGAATCGGCGGCTCAAAGACTTCCATAGTTTGCCTTTTACGTTTTTGCTGTGACTCTAAAGCCCTTTATCATTAGACATGTTGGCTATTGCAAGTGCCAACTCCAATTTCTAACCACTTCTACAGGATGATTCAAAAGTTCCTACACAACTTATTTGAGCCATAGAATCTTTCATAGATAAGAAAACATTCATTAAACTATAAAAATTTATTGATGAAAATGTGCTTTACAACTAACAACAATCAAATTTCAAATAGGCCTCCTTTATTTTTGATATAAGGCCTGAGCCGCTTGGGAAAGGCCTCCACTGCGGCACGCACATGTTCTGGGTCGAGATCAGTCCAGACTTTTTCTAGAGCTTCTTTCAGCGATTCGAAGTTGGTATGACGGATAGCGCACGCTTTGCTCTTTATTATCGATTAGACAGAATAATCGAGCGGGTTGAGATCAGGCGAATTTGGAGGCCATTCTGATGAAATGATAAAATCCGGAAAATTGGTCTTGCACCATTCTTGAACAACTCGAGCTTTATGAGTGGGGGCAAAGTCTTGCTGGTAAATCCAATTCCTTCCATTAAAGTGAGAATGTGCCCATGGCAATACTTCCCTCTTCAGAACATCAGTTAGATAATTTTGGCTATTAATTTTAACTCCTTGGTCGATAAAAACAAGGGGCATTTTGTTGTCGGCAGTTATTGCACCAAAAACCATAATTACTTGCGGATGAGCAGTTGGAGATGCAATTCTTCCATTGCTTGAAGCCTTTTCAATGTCTTAGGAAAGAAAGCGATCATTTTAATGATTCAAAAACTGTTCAATGGTGAACAAACACTCATCAGCAAAGAGAATGGGAGAAGCTCGTGCCGACGCTTGAGTAATTCTTTGTTAATCTCATCATTTTTGTATGTTTTGTTAGCCCATGAGCTTTCTGTATCTTGTACGGATATTTTTGAAGATTTTTACATGCAATTCTCCACATGGAACCATATACAACGTTTTCTTCTCTAGCCATCTGTCGAATTGACCGTTTTGGGTTCCTACGGATCTTCTCTCGGATTTTTTTTAAAAATTCGAGATGTTGAAGCTGTTTTTGGTCTGCCAGTGCGTTTTCCATCGTTAGCAGATCCAGTTAGACAAATTCTTTTCAAGCACGCATAGACTGTTCGAGTGGGAACTTTAAGCTTCTGTGAAATTTCTTTTGTTCGAATTCCCTATTGAGTAAGCCTTTCAATGGCTGGCTGCATATCTCGCGAATTGGTCATCCTAATGACAAAATTTAAACTAGAAATGACAAATAAAAACAGAAATAAGGGAGAATGCAAAAAATAATTTTAAAAAATCACATTTTTTGACAGCTGCAAAATGATCGAAAATTTGTGCAAGAACTTTCGGATTACCCTGTAATTTCATGTGTTTTTGTGCGTCACAGACTTTTTTCTTTATAAAAAAGCGCCATCAGTTGGAAAAGAATCCCGTTGGATAACAGTCAAATAAAATCGCATTTTCTCACGCCACAATTGATTTTTTTTCTTCGCCCGGCTCGCAATCTATATAAAACACCTTGTTATAAAAGGGGCATTACCCCTTGATAAATCAGTGTTGCCTTCTCTCTCTTATCTATAGGGTGACTTTCGGATCATGGGGATCATGGGTCTATAACAACCTGTGGTGTGGCCTTTTTCAGCTTCATTCTTTCCACTCTACATATCTTGTTTTGTATCTGCGTATAGTCATTTGCCTTTTTTATCGCTTTAAATACTAGGGTGAGTAAAAAGTTCCACACCAACGATTTTAACAGCTCATAACTCTGTGCCCAGTTAATCGTTTGAGTTGCATTTTTTTACTGAAAACTTTCTCATCTTGCCTACCAAAATCCAAAATTTAAAAAGGATTTGGTTGTTTCTTGACTGAGATATGACCCTCACAAAACGACACCCTCACGATTAAAATCGTTGGTGCAAACATTTTTACTCACCCTAATATCTGATTCTCTCAGAGAGGGATAGGTGGCGATAGGTCCGCAAACCTTTACAAATGAATCTACCAAAATAAGGCTTCGACTACTAGAAAATATATAAATTTTGCTTCACCTTTTTAATCGGACCTATTGTCACCCCCCTCCCCCCGAAATCGTCTTTTTTGCAGATTTATTTACTAGATAATAGAGAAAAAGAGAGTGACAATATTATAGAACTATATCAAAGTAATTACAGCCCAAAAGGCCGTAAAAGATCCAGGCAAAATCATAAACCTTTACTACTTTACTTGACTACGCTACTGTAATATTTAAGTTCTTTTAGAATATCCCAAATAATTCATTAAAATTAACATTGATTTCAGCTGTTTAGACATTTTTTTGTTTAAACATACAAATGGACTCACGAAAAACTGAATTAGATATAGCGTCCTATATAAATTTAACAGAACTCTGCCAAGAGCCTCCGACATGCAAATTAAGCCAAAACCATGAGGTAAAAATATTTTATTTTGCAAATCTTTAGGAAAATCCACCAGAAGATTTGATTGACAGCTCTGAACCAATTCCAAAATATATTAAACATGTTTTTATAGTATTTCACCAGATTCTGACCTGGAAATTTCTGTTCTCTCTGAGCTACAAAATATTCAGTGTGAAGATTTTCTTGTAAGTTGTATTATATTATTATAAATAACGTTTAGAATTATTCTATCGGACAACGCCCAACAGCAAACATTGTTGAAATACACTCCGTAAAAAAAGTATAGCCTCACCCCATTTTTTGATGGAATGAGATGATTGAAACATTTTTACAGCCTAAGACCTATTTCATTCGATTTTTCGGCTTATTGTACTCTAGAATACACATTTTCAAGCTGCTAGCTCATGTCCCATAAAAATGGTAAGAGAATTTCAAAAATGGTCCAAAATCCTACTATAAAAAAATTATAGCCTCACTACAGTTTGAGCAATTAATACGCAGAGGAATTGCCTTATAATGGCAATTTTTTTTGAAGAATATTTTTTCCTATTACTGCTGTTATCATGCCACGCGGTAAAGGGCTCAATGACTTCGAAAAAGGCAAAATTGATGCCTACCATAATGCCGGAAAATCAAACAGGGAGATCGCTCGTCTCATTAGCCGCTCTTCAAAGCTCATCAATAATTACACGAAGAATCCACAAGTATATGGCTCAATTCAACGTTCTGGACGTCCACATACCCTTTCTGATCGAGAAGTTCGTCTAATCCAGCGTCATGCCTCTAATCAAGTCACTTCACTCGCCAAGATCAAGAAGGATATGAAGCTGACTTGTTCAAGGATGACACTATCAAACGTTCTGAAGCGAGGAGGAACGATTATCCATCGAAAAATGAAGAAAGGCCCGGCTCTCACAGCTGCACATCGCCAAAAACGCCTTAATTTTGCAACACAACACATTACTCAAGGTACTGATTGGAGCAAGGTTAGTCTTTTCGTCTTTTCGTTGAGTTTTTCTAATTCAGGTCATCTGGTCGGATGAAAATAAGTTTTGCCTAGACGGCCCAGATGGCTACCGATCGTACTTCCACGATCTACGGAAGGATCCTCTCATTTGTTCGAAGAGGGGTTTTGGGGGTGGAGCCGTCATGGTTTGGGCGGCATTTTGTGCCGATGGACAGGTGGCCTTAGAGTTCATTACACCAAAAATAAACTCAATTCAATATCAAGGCGTCCTCGGCACACATTTGCTCCCATTCCTGAACACCGCTGGCCGACAAGGCTACGTGTTTCAGCACGATAATGCCCCCATTCACGCCAGTCGTTCGACTTCCCAGTGGCTTGCTGCTGGGGGCATGAGAGTTCTGGACTGGCCAGCGTGTAGTCCAGATCTCAACCCCATCGAGAACATTTGGGGAGTGTTGGCCAGGAAAATTTATGAAAATGGTCAACACTACTCGACCAAAAATGACCTCATCCAAGCCATTAAGAGGGAATGGGCAAAGCTGGACGTCAACATGCTGAAGAAGATGGCAACATCGCTCCCAAGTCGTTTATTACAAGTCGTTCAGCGCAATGGAGCACAAACTGATTATTAAAATTGTTCCAATATCAATAAAATTTGATAAAGCCAAAGTGAGGCTATAATTTTTTTACAGTAGGATTTTGGACCATTTTTGAAATTCTCTTACCATTTTTATGGGACATAATCTAGCAGCTTGAAAATGTGTATTCTAGAGTAAAATAAGCCGAAAAATTGAATGAAATAGGTCTTAGGCTGTAAAAATTTTTCAATCATCTCATTCCATCAAAAAATGGGGTGAGGCTATACTTTTTTTACGAAGTGTAGATGATTTTATAGTCTTAGGAAATATGAAAACAATCAAAGAGCATATCCTTATACTCAAAAACGGATTGGATTCTCCTTTATTAATAAAGAAGGAAAGTATAAGAAGCTTCTGTAGAATTTTTTGTAAAACAGAAATGAAATGGCAAGAACTGAGGGAAACGCTTGCTAAAACCTCTTTCCAAGGGATGAGCTTACTGTACATTTCAAATTTCTTCTATTATTAACTCTAGCTTCGAAATGTTTTATATGCTAAAAAAGTCTTTAACAATTCACCAAATTACGAGATTTTCTTTGGCCGGAAAGATGAAGGTTATATCCTTCATCAGGAAGATTCATTAGACACAAACGCATGCGCTAAAATACAATATTAATATTTTTAGCCGGCCCCACTATTTATAGACGAGATTTGAGTTTCTAAAAAGGAGTTGCTGATTTTGTTTAAATTCTCTCTGAGACCACTAGACACTTCTGTTAAAATTACAGTTTAAAATAAAGATTACACAAAAGCCGTTAGGCTTTTTCGTAGTAATTCTCTTGTTAAATCAGTGGAAGAAGAGGATTCTAATGAAAAAGGGCCAGAAGGACTTAGAGCGGTTTGTTTTGTGCTTTTCAAGTAGTGATTTTAGTTTTATGTACATTTTTATTATAACAATAAAAATCGAATTGGTAAGAAAGCTCTCTTCCAAACTAAAGTCAATTATCACAATCCTATTTCAAAATATTTAGAAATGATGACAGAAATTACTGATGTAAGAACCGATTATAGAAGACTACGCGAATTGTAGGCTATTTTAAATTAGAAACACAGAAAATTTTCAGAAGTTTAAACAGAAAAGAAATTATTTTTAAAATTAATCATAGAATTAGTCGTAGCCTAGCTAATATGGGTAGACTTACTGCAAGTCCAGTACCGTTCACTGGAAATAACTGGAGAGATTACATGAGCTCTTCGAACACTAAAATAAAGCAATTTAATTCTTATCAAATCAGAAAAAGCAGTGGACTACATCTATTGAAATGGCTAGCGACATCGAAGGAATTGTTATAATCAAGTTTGCAGATTTTGAGTTAGGAGAAAGAGTTTTGGAATATATGCTGACTGATATGGATCCAAAGTTCTACCTGTTGGATGAAAGGGACGGAAGGCGATGAAAATATGGGGCTTATCCATCACCATGCGCTTCGTACAATATCTTTGTACCGCCTCAACTTCGAAATGCTTTTTCAAGCAAACTTGTCGAAATGGATTGTGGTCTAAGAAATGCTGGCAATGCAGAAAATAATTGGTGCTGTTTAAGAGACTACCAAAATAATGTGCTGACGATTGAAGGATGGAATCCACAGAATGTCGAACAAGAATTTTGAAAACTAAAAGCGCTACTTGCCGGAGAAGTATTTGAATGCAGAGACCAAGAAAGGAATCAACTACTTTTTGGGTAAAAATGATTTATTTTAAAACTTTCATTATATCTGTAGATTACAATATGCAAACTCTTTACAAAAAAAGATTTTGAAATGTTGCCTTTCTGTCTGTTGATAGACTGCACCAGAATATTCACATTTATGGAGACATTCCGATAGTAGAACTTATCAAAAATGAACTAATATTATTAACTACTGCTACTGAAACGTGGGTTTTATCTGATTTGTTTAAATTTAATTTGTTTAGAAATAAGTTTTTTGTCGAGACTACAATAAATATCACGAAACTAAGATTCCTTCCAATTATGACTCAAATTTTGCACTTTAATGGCTCGGAAAAACTTTGGTATTCCTTTTTTTTTCTTTATTTGATAATTATTTAGTCAATTACTTGGAGGGTTATGCTCTATTCAATTTTTGGAACTATTCCACTCTTAGGGCCCCAGTGATCATGCCTCAAATTTCAGTGATAAAACGTCGTGGCAGAGGTCGTGAATTCAATCCCCCCACCCAGACAAAATTTTTTGCTTTTTTCTTTTTACCATATTTCTTAAGGTTTTCAACTTTTTATTCAATTCGAACATAACAAATCTAACTATTTATAGAATGGCCGCTCAATTTTGATCGCAAGAACTGCGCGACCTAACTATGCGAGGCGTTTGCGGAAAGTTGGCATGCCAGCTGATGACTTTGACGACTGGCTTAGACAACTAGATCTACTTCCAACAGTTGTCACCTGTAGTCAATCTGTCCAACCTATGCTCCCAGACTTTAGGGCAAAAACCTTCACCTGCAATAGACGCGGGTGTCGAATGGGACCAACTAGGCAAACGAAATCCGAAAAAGGATGGAAGGTAGACAGATTCTTGCTATAATTCTTTTCTTAAATTATTTTCTAGACTGTCTCATTTTTTGAACAATCTAAGGCCAGCCATCAGGCAATCTTTCATCTTTCCTATTTGTGATGCTTTGAATACGGCCGAATAAGTGATAAATGCCGAGAGATTGGACTAGGTCACAACAATAACACTTCTTGAAAGAACTTTTCATGAGATTACTGCTGCTTATTTTGATTGCAACCAGCTTTCGATTGGGGACTCGGAGTTGTTGTTGAAGTGGATGAGACATGTTTTTCAAAGCAAAATATCACAGAGAACGTCACTTTCAGCGTCACTGTTGGCCTTTCGGTGGAATAGAAAGAGGTTCTAACCAGTGTTTTTCCAAGTGGTTTAACGCAGGGACGCCTTCACGCTTCTTTTCTTAGTTGCTAAATATATTAAACCTGGCACAACTATAATCACGGATTGTTGGAGATCATACAATTCCCTCACCCTACTTCCACAAGTATACAGACACTTAACTGTAAACCATCAGCTTAACTTTGTTAACCCACAAACTGCAGCCCATACTCAAACCATTGAGTCGTTGTGGCAAAAGTTGAAATTCCAAGCCAAAAAGCGCTACGAAATTAATAATTCGCGGTACAGTGACTACTTGATGGAATTCATGTGGCGTAGGAAATTCGGCTTGCCCGATATGATCTTTTACGAGCTGTGGGACCTGATAAGCTGCCACTACCCGGTTCAATAGCTTTTCTTTGCCATTGCTCGCAGTTGTTAGCTTTGTTATGTTAAAATTGAATAAAAAGTTGAAAACCTTAAGAAATATGGTAAAAAGAAAAAAGCAAAAAATTTTGTCTGGGTGGGGGGATTGAATTCACGACCTCTGCCACGACGTTTTATCACTGAAATTTGAGGCATGATCACTGGGGCCCTAAGAGTGGAATAGTTCCCAATTTTTTGCATCTGACGAACTTAGATTTTCTGGATCCGTAGCCCAATATAATAAATTAAATGTTATATTCGACATTACCCAATTTGCGGTGAGTTTATTAATAAAACTATTAAATAAAAAGTTAGGTTTTTGAAAAATACACCGAAGAAGGAATTGGCAAACGGGCAAAGGAAGTTTTTATTTCCATGTCCTGTTGCCCAATCTGCCTTACTCCACATCGTAATAAATTCCGTCTGAGTTGTAACTATTCATACTGCTTTGAATGTTTATTACATATAGTTCGTTTTACTTCTTGTTTCAATAGGCGTTTCAGATAAACTCGCAAACAGGAAGATCGAAGTTTCCAATAAGGTGCAATTGCAATTGAAGATTACCTTGTATGCTATATTCGTTTTATAGCTTTCATTAATTTTAGGCATGAATAATTGACAATAGAGCAAGAAAATACTTAGAATATTTTTCATCAAGACTTGAGCCTATTATAGGGCTGTATTATCTGTAAGATTTGGTAAAAACTTGCTAAATATATACTTTTAGGATGCAGTCAAAAAAATAGATTTCTTTTCTGCATTTATCCAAATTGCGATGGAGTTGTTGAGGTTTTTAATATAATTTTATCAATTACAAGTTTACAGCCTCCTGAAGAGAACGATCTTGAATCAATTAATTGTCCTACATGCAAAAAAAGAACGCAGCTCATATTGTCCGAATTCCCCGAATCGTGGATTATCTTGCTCTGCAGAAGCTCAATTGCGCTGTATTTTAAAAGTTCAGAATTTGTCATTCCTATTTTTCAGCCAACGATGATTGGTCTGTGGAAGCATTTCTTAATGCAGAAAATGGAAAAACAAAAGCACTGTCCGGGTTGCAAAAATCCGATAAGCAAGAACTCAGTGTAACATTCACTTCTGTTGGCAATGTCCACAAGTCATGGTGATTTTAATTTATACAAATGAGGAAACCATTTTAGGCGGACACACAAGGTGAAGTCTATAAACACATACAGCAATTTCATGGAAATTATGAAGAAAATTAATAATTCCCATGAGATTGTTGCATATGTTTATAGATCTGATATTACTTATCGCTAATCTCACAAGACTTCAGTTTTAAATTATCATTAATAAAAAAATTTGCCATAAAATGGTGCATTATGGATATAGGCTATAATATAGGCCTGTATCTGGCTTCATTTTTCCAAAAGCCTACTGCTAGCCCAAAATAATAATCCTTATATCTATATAAAATTATTAGTCAAAATGAGAAATTATCAGGTTAGACTTAGGCTTTAAATAACATCTCTGTTATGACTGTTGCAGTTTATAGTTTTATTTCAGCAAAGCCTAATTCAAACATGTTGATTATACATCCAAAATTAAAAAATAAGACGTGAAAAACTATTTATTTACCAAGAGCAAATTCTGTTATTAGTATATTTTGCCAGAGTTAAAATGTTTCTGCAAATTAGAAGTACAGGTAGAAAATGGAAAAGAAAGAGGAACAATAAACAGCTAGGTAAAAAAGATTTTAAAAAAGGTTGAAAAAATGACAAGTAATAACTCGTTCGACTTCAGACAGAGCAGCAGCTTTGTCGGTGAATATCGACTCATACTTCCGGGACCATTTATTGTAGCTCTCATCATCTTGAGCGTCTATGTGAAACGGTTTGATCCGGCGAAGAAGGCGGTCGTAGAGCGGCTCGGTAGTAGTCATCACGGCAGACGATGATGCATCTCGAATCTTCAATTGATCGATTAGTGCAGTCGTCAGTTTCTGTTGTTCCTCCATTTGTTTCTGGTGTTGTTCCTGTTGGCACTGGAATAGCTGGATGAGCTTCGTCAGGTCAGTTGAGGTCATTGTAAATTTGAATACGTGGTCGCCAATTGTTATGTATGAGAAGTTATAGAAGAGCGATTTATTATATCACTTTAGTCAAACCGTTATTTAACATACACTGTCTAATCCCAATGAGAATTAAACCACAATAATAATGGGCTCGACATGATCCAGCATCTTTTGTGTATAAAGTTACTAGAATTGTTGAAAAAATGAATCGAATTCTCAGAATGCTCAAGGAAGGGTTGGAAGACTATACTAAAAGATGCACCATTGGAAAGAGAAAATTCTGGAAAATGATTAAATAATAAATCTAACACATTGAAATGAATGTAAAAATTTATTTACAGTGTACGCTGTATATTCAGACAGTTGAGTGATCTTCATCTTCACTAATGTCAGAGCGGTCACTAAATGCTTCATTGAGGTCATCTTTATCATCAAAGAACGCAGTCTCACCTTTAACCTAAAAAGAGATTATATTTAATTTTAAACTAACCATTACCTCAGCATCTTCTTCGTCCTCATCACTCGTCAAATGTATCAATAACAATCTAAAAAGAAATAAAATAGGCAATTTTAAACATGAATTGTGCAGTTCTCGGAGTTGATTGAACTCCTCCAGATCTTCGGGATCCAATAAGTACACAAATTCATTGAAGACCTAAAAAATTATACAAAATTAATTAATTAAATAAAATTAAAACTAACGAGGAGAGTAGTGTCAATAATAATCTTTAGACACTTTTTGCAATGGGAGCATTGGTCCTCACTGGGAACATAATAATAACAGCGCTTGCGCTGATTTTGTCCTTTTGTGGCAAGGCTAAAGATTGGCATATCTGTAAATTAGAAATTTAGATAAAATTGGAAAAGAAAGAGAAACAATAAACATATATAAAAAAGATAAAAACAGGTTGAAAAAGTGCCAAGCATAACCTCACAAAAACCGCGGGTTCCGCTTAAATTGTAGCAAAAAAGCAAAAAGAAAAGCCGAAAAATGAAGCGAAATTAAAACATTAGCAGAGAACAACAGGTTTGAGTCATCAAATGACTCAGTTCAAAGAACTTTTGATTATTTTATTTGAAAACATATCTAATAGAGAAACTCGAGACTTCCAAGGCTTTTTATAAAGAAAAGTTTCTATGTAGGTTTTGTTTAAATTTTATTAAATATTTCAGAGTCTGATCCAATAATGATCGAACTTAAGTCTAAAAAAAGGATAATTTTGATCGAAACTCGGAAAAATTTCAACTATTTTACTAAACAACTTTTGTCATCGCAAGAACCAATAGGTTTCGATTCAGAGTTTCCACTAGAAATAATTGCTTTAGAAGCGCTGATGAGGATTATAGTTTTATCCGGATTTTATATTTAATAATTTTGAATATTCTGCCACATTAACCAGTTCTCTCTTCCCCGTACTAAGCAAGAAGCGGTGTCTTTTTTACAGAGTCACGGTGTATTTCCTTTTGAATTGCTATGCTTTTTTTGGCTATTAACTGACTATGTATTTTGGAAAGAGTCTTTTCTATCTTGGTGTAAAAGAGAATTGCAAATTGACCACAGTACGACTGTCGCATGAAATTTTTATATGCGAGAGACCGTCACCGAAGATGCCCTACGGCATAAAAAGGAAAAATTAAAAAAAAACAGAAGCGCTTCAACTTGATTTTATAAGGAATAATGTGGAAAAAGGAACAACAACATTTTATTAGATAGCGTATGATTAGATAGAGATTAGATAAAACTATATAGGTACACAAATAACCTTAAAGCTAAAGATCAACACCAAATCTCGTGCAAATTCTTGTTACACTTCCTGTCTACCAAATGACGGCTGTATAAATAAAAGAAAATGAATTTAAGCTCTTTATATGATTTTTCTATCTTTATTCTTTAAAATTATTGCTGTAAAATGAACTGTTGGAAATACCTTTACTACATTTGTATAATAATTGAATTTGCTATCGATTTGGGCTGTATATTTCTTGTTCATTCCCTTATGAGTAATAATATTGGTTGGTGCAGAATGCTTTTCCAACTCCAAATTTAAATTCTAGTAATGTATTTTCCAGTTCTTTGGCTCTATATCAAAATTACTTGTCTCCTTTCTATGGATGTATTCCATAACAGAGAAACATTTGAAATTTTCGATTTAGTCACTCTTTTATTTTATCGTTTGGTAAGCCATATTTTAAAGATAAAATTAGATTTATTTAGGTTTTTATTATCTTGGCTCCAGTTCTTTTACTAGGTGTTTTTGCAGATCAAGATATACTGATTAGAACTCTATCAAAGGGTAAGGTTAAGTAAAGTTGCTTTATTAATTATTTTAGAAAGGAATGGATTGATTGTTAGCTGTTATGTTACTATAATCCGTATTATTTTAACTTGGGTTTCAATTTTATTCTTTTTCAAACAAAGGAAACAGATGCTAGATCTGAAAGACGAAGTCAAAGCCTTAATTATTTAATTTGTGATAATTTTTACTGCAATTGTCTATAGAGAAAAGTGTAAAAATCCATGAAAACTCTCATATAATTTAGGATGAAAATAGGTCTAATACGTATTACTTGCTAATTTTAATAACACTTTTAACTATTCTATTTGTTCTGAGCATACTGTAGTTATGCACAATGTGGTCAATCAAAAGTAAGAGCCTAATAGATCTTTTCCAAATGTACTTTACTGACTTTTTAGATTAAATGGGAACAAGTGAAATTTAACACTTTAAATTAATGAGGGATTTGAAGATCGGAAATCCGATATTTCTGAAGCAGAACTCCAATCGATTTTGCATTAATTGATTTATAAATCTGGAGTTAATGCATAAATGCATCAAAATCCACATAGCAAGCTAGACAATATTTCAAAACAATAGATTTGCAAAGAGTTGATTTTTGGAATTTTATTGAATTGCAGCGAAAACAAACAGTCATAGGAAATCACAAAAAATGTAGTTTCGCTTTTGATTACTACAAGAACAGCATTGACTAGATAAATTGAGTAGATACTTCCATAGAAATTATAGTCCCAATTCTTTTATTGCATACTTGATCTAAAAGAGAATTTGGCAGAATGGAATTTTTTAACTTTACCTTTATCTGTGTAATAATAATAAAGGTAAAGTTTTATAGGAAGAATAAATAAAGTGTATAAAGAAATAAAGAACAACTATATTTGTGATATTTATTACCGTAAACACTTTTTCAATGGGTCTGTTGGGGAGCGGGTGAGCTGAATCGGAAAAAATTTCTTTCGACTAAGCCAAAAACGGAATGTACAAAACATTCCGAAAACTGTTGTAAAACTCCCAGAAAATGGAATTTCACTCACCCCTGTAGTGCACGTCTATTAAAGGGATGCTTCTAATAGAGATTTTACGGGTAATTAGCGAATGTTCCTGCACAAAGAAATGCAAAATATTTTGCTCCTTGTATTATTTACTATGAAAATAGTATCATTATTGTTGTGTATTAGAGTAGAGAGAGGGAGAAAAACTATCACTTTATTCTATCTCTATATCACAATTAACTGTCTAATCCCAATGGGGATTAGGCCACATGTCCGGTGGACATGTCTCGACATGATCCAACAATTATGAAAACTATAGTTGATTCAAAATTTAAGATTTGACTTTATTCTTTTTATTTTTTTTTTCGGAACACACAGAAATGAATGTGCGATCAAGTATTAATTCACTTGGATTTAATTTTCTGCAGAAGGTGTTCTGCATCTTTAAATTTATATTGTTTAAAAATCAAAAGCGCATACTGCAGTTATATAAACTAAACTCGTTTTAATCTCACGTTATAAAAATTTGTACTTTGCGTCTTTTAATGTACACCTGAGCAAACTTATGATTTTAAAATCTAGTCTAATCTAAACATAGCGCATGTTTCATGTTTCTTTGCAGCTGAAATCTAATTTACTTTAAGAGGAAAAAAGTGAAACAACATATATATATATTACTATATATTAGGTTGGCCAATAATTTCTGGGACACTTTTCAATATTTTATTTCCAAACTGTTTATTCTCTTGTGTTTAGTTTGCAATCACTGACGTACCCTCCATCGGTATCCACAACATGCTGCCAACGTTCAGGCAATTTGCAGATTCCCTCCCTGTAGAAGCCTGGGGACTTGGGATCAAAGAACAACTGAAGGTCCATTTTGAGCTCATCTTCATCAAGGAAGTGGCGTCCTTCCAGATGATGAGCCAAAGACCGAAAGAGGTGGTAATCGGACGGGGCAATGTCAGGGCTATACGGTGGATGGGGAAGAACCGTCCAGTCGAGACTATGCAGCTTCATATGAGTCAACTTCGCGATATGTGGACGCGCATTGTCATGCAAGAAGAAGACTTTCCTCTGCATCCCTCTCAGCTTAGCTGCCACTCGATCAACTGTTCGCAGTATATCTCAGCATTGATAGTGGAACCGTATGGTAGCAGCTCCCAATGGATAACTCCCTTGACGTTCCACCAGCAACACAACATGATCTTCTTGGACTCCGGTCGAGATGTTGTGACTCCCTTCTCTCCTGGCTTGAGCCATTGCCACTTGCGCGAGTAGTTTACGTAAAAGACCCACTTCTCGTCTCCTGTTACCACATAGTCCAGCCAGTCAGATCCATAATGGGAAGTGATGATAGTGTTGCAGATGTCAGACCTCATCCGCAGCTGGTGAACGGTCAAAGCGTGAGGAATCCAGATGGCGTATCTCCAGGCGTATCCAAGCGAATGAAGATGGTTTTCGATAGCCCTGTAGGAGCATTGGAATCCTTCTGCTAAACACCGGGTTGTCTGACGAGGATCCTATTCAATGGATTCTTTTAGGTGATCTTCATTGAAGGTCAATAGACGTCCGGTATGGCGTTCATCTTCAAGGGAAAAGTTTTCAGATGTGAAGCGTTGGAACCATCTGTGCACCGTAGAATTAGAGACTGTTCCACCACCCATTAGCATGTTGATCCTCGTGGCTGCTTCTCTCACAGACGAGCCAAGACGAAACTCGTAAAAAATTATCGATCTCAGGCCTTCACGAGATAGAGGTAGAACACGGCCAATATCAGCCATCCTGGGGGGACGACAGTCGTAGAATATCAAGTACTTGGCATAAATTAATAATCTATAGTATTGGGCTAACAGCTCAACTAAATAAATCCTTAGAGCTCTATCTCCAAAGTGTTCCAGAAATTATTCGCCAACCTAATCAATCAATTTTTTCCAAAATATTTACCTGCTCTTGCGTCAGTTCCTGAAAACGATCATTACACATAACAGCTTTTCCATCAACTATCCTTTTTCCATGTGCTTTATAATTTTGTGGTAGATTATCCCTATAGCGACTTTCTATGTAAGCATTGTTGATAGGATCTTTTAGTGTATCAATCCTCGCTTGGGAGTTATCTAAACATTAAATAGGCAATTAAAGAGTTCAAGTTTATACTTTTATTTGTTGTTGCTGTTGCACAAGCTTCTTCTGCTTGGATCAACTCGATTGTAATTTCATCTATTTTGTTTGGATCTTGATTTGTTTGAGCAGTTGCAAGTTCGGCTTTTAAGTTTTCTATCTTTTTAGATTAATATCTGAATTTAATTAAACTTTAAAATATCTCCATTAGACTAACTTATTTCCTCTTTCGCTTCTTTAAGGGCACTTCTCTCAGCTGCCAATTGATTTTTGTTATTTATTTCATCCATCTTGGCAGCATGTTCACGTTGTCCTTGATTCCGTCCAGTATGCATATTGCCGTACTGAAATATTCATTTGAGAAAAATTTTTTTAATGCTTTATCTTGCATTTTCCCCGTACATGTTTGTATTTTTTGAGAATCATTTACACTACAAACTTTGTTACTTCTTAATGTTTCAAGATCTTTATTAGATCCATCTATCTTTGCTTGCCACCTTTCTGAAAAATAATTAGATACTAATTTTCTTTCTTAGAAAATACCATACTCTGTTTGTGCTGTTTTACAAGCTTCTTTTGCGTTGTTCAGTTCGTTTTGAACATCTTTCACTTTGTCTAGGGTTTGTTCTTGTTGAACAGTTTTGAGTTTGGATTCTAAAACTTTTACCTTCTTTTCAGCAGTATCTGAATTTAGTTAAAGCTTAAAATATCTTTTAGACTAACCTTTTTTTCTAGTCGCTATACTAAGAGCTTTTTTCTCAGTTTCCAATTTTTTTCAATTTTATCTTTAGCGATAATTGGAGCCTCTTTTACATTTTTGTCTTGTATTTTCTCATAATCATCAAAACAGTAAAAATAAAAGTACATTCAATTCGTATGTAAACTTCGTCAATAATTTTGTCGTTTTTTCTTCTCTCTTTGTAGGCTCCAAGACCAGCTCTTGCTAATAGGGTTGTTCCATAGACACAAAGTTCAATAAAAGCAAGCTTTCAGTTAACCTAAAATAAAACGGTAATGAGTCTATTAAAATCAAAGTAGGACAACAAAAGATAACTCACTTCTCCTGTAGTAACCAATTGAAATGCCATGCTTTCAGAAATAATTTTTCCAATTTCGACAGCTCCAGAAATGCACCAATGAGTATTTACAAGAAAGTAATATTGCTTTTTCAAGTCAGAGACTTTGACAACAACCTTGCTTAAGAGCGAATTGGCACTCTAAATATTTTTTAATTAAAAAACAATTTAATTGCCTGCTCTGCATACGTATTGCTGACATATCGAAATACTTCAGCAGCTACACAAATTAGTCCTATTATTGCACCAACTTTAACAGCTGACAACCAATTTGCAGTGAACTTTCTGTCATTCATCTAAAATTTAAAAGTTACTAGATTCCAGATTATTGCTTACAATATTGCTAATTCCATTTGTAATAAAACTGGAACCAATGGAAGTTACAATACGAACTGCTGCAGTGAGGCAAAAATTAGAAAGCTGAACTAAAGCTAAAAAAATATCAAAAGCCTTACTCCAGTCAGACCAGCTTTTGCAATCAAAGCTGAAGCGCCAAAAGTGAAGCATCCAGAAACAACGCCAATGGCTAATCCTGTTGCCATTGTTTTAGCAAAATCTTTCCATGTTGTTTTTTTGCCAAATGATGCCATCATTTCGGAAATACCAGCACTAATGAGTCCTCCACCTAATGTTGCTGCTACAAGAGGTCCACTAGCAACTGTTACAACAGCTCCAACAATTACAACGGCTGTTGCAACTATGAGCATACCATAGTCGATCGAAGAAACAAAATTACAAACTTTATTCCAAAATCCCATCTTCTAGATATGCTAAAAACAATATTTTAACAGCTGAAATGCCCAAAGTTACTAGTCTAAAAAACAAAAGAACACATAAGAAGAGAACAAATTGATTCAGGCTCTGTTGCACTTTGAGCGGTCAACCAAAGTTTAAACGGTCATTAAAAATTACTCAGTTAGACGTTGTTTAACTATTCTTTCAATCAAATAAAAAATTTAATTGAGCAAATTCTGATTAACCGCTCAAAATGCAACAGCCTTAATTCGCACTCTAATAGTCAAAATTTAATTTCTCATTATGAATGCGCTGCTCGTATTAATATTACCGCATTTTTAATACCAATTCACATAATTTAATTGTCCTTGAACTGAATGAATAAAAAGTGGCATGAGATCGATGAGATACGTCTAGTTTTGAAAGCGATAAGGGGAGATGATTGGGGACAAGATTGAACAGCATCAGAAATAGAGGCAACCATTCACAAGGAATTTTCTCGTGTCAATTTTTCATCGGACACTAATTTCTTCGCTTGCCGTTTTGTTTTACACTATGTTAATACCCATACAAAAGGAGGATTTGCATGTAAATCAAGCTTTTGAATTATGATAAGCTGATAAGAATTCAAGTAAGGCTTTTATAATGCATTTTAATTACTCCATCTTTAGCTATGTAATTAAACCTTACTTGCTATAAACGGAGCTTATTGACGAAACTAGAGATGAAATGTAACCGCTTTGATAGGCCTTCTGCTGCCTCTTCTTTACTTTTCGCATCATTGTATAGCCTAAAGAGCTTATATTAAACCATGGGTTCGTATACAAATACAAAAATAAAATAATTTGACTATTTTTATCTCTTATTTCATTCATTTCAAAAGTTTTGCAATATAAAATAATAACCTATTTAGGTAATACAAGAAAAACAGTTCGTACTTTAAGCGGCAAATTCAAATTTTTATCCTTGATCCTGCCACGAAGAATAGATGCTTACTACGTTTCCGCCCAATAATTGGCGCGATTTGGACTGCCGAAAGATCTTGAACTTCACAAGCTAAAAAAATTCTTCACATCCTTGGTGAATCAGTCTTATAAAAATACTTAATAAATAATAGTTTATTCGTGGCCTTAGTTCTATCTCAATGATTGAGACTTACACTGTAGAATAGTCGGTGCAAATGGTAATGGTTCGTTTCAGCTAGTTCAGTTAGTCAGCGCCTTTCTCGCATAAGAGCAACTTTTGAAAACTTTGTTACGACCATTTTTTGCATCCATCTGGTTTGGAAATGCAGCAATCATTCACGAGGACGGCTTTGAGAGGGCGATTCCTAATTGGTTCTTTCAATGGGCGGGAAGCAGCTGAACAGAGACGGAACATCAGGAGAACAACTGCTCATCAAAGCGAAAGATACTTAAGCTATTAAAATAATTTATTGGCTTGTTATGCTTTTGCTGCACCAAGATGAGATCACATATTTGTTATAAAATTACAAGACTCTTCCGTCAAGTCCCATATTTGTAAATCTTCGCACATTTCGCGCTTTCTTCTTTACAGTTGGAGTTTCTGCCAAGCTTGTTGTGACTGAAGAAGCAGTGCGAAATCGAAAATAATGTCCAGTATCCCCGGTTATTACCTACAATGTGTTAATAATTCTCTAAAGGATTTTACTGAGATTGGAGTCACATTCATAGCTTTGCATTTTCTCAAAAACTCGGTAGCTGCTTCTGTTGATCGAAGGGAAAAGTTTTCTTTGAAAGGAAGCGTTTGACAGCAAATATCCTTCCAAAGTTGTTTAAATCGACTATCCAGAAGAAGGTTTGCCAACGGATCTAATACCATCCTTAATTGCCATCCAGCCATAGCTAAAAAATTAATACTAGAGAAAAACTCATAAACTAACCTGCCGTAGTCCAAGCAGCCATGCTCATTCCCAGATGGTAAGCATCCACTACCGTTTTGCATTCACTTTTTATGTCCTGTATTACTTAACTTAGCTTCATGGAGAGACCTACACTGCCTAGTTCGCCATTTAGAGAATCTATATGATTTTTAAGAATGAGAGGAATTGACACAAAGCAAGCCATGACAATGCCTAAATTTTTATATTTTAGTAGGAAGTTGCAATTATAAAAAGTTGGCTTATTTTAATGTAAAAACTCACATGAAATAGTAAACGCAAAAACATTCAAAGCAATACGTGCTATTGATACCAAATGAAGTGTTGCATCGCCTAAAATCCATTATTAGTTTGTTCAACTCCAATTTGTAAAAGACTACTAAACGTATTCTAATGACTAGAGCCACTTATTTTTTAGTATAAGAGCAATTGGAAAAACCACTCGAGGCAACTTTAGCTATCTTTTTGTACAGACTATAATGGATTTTACCTTGTTTTCGGCTGGCTCTCCACAAATATATAACAATTGCTCCGTAACTGATGCAAACTATTAGCAAAGCCAGAAGGACGATGAATAAATTGGAAATAGAAAGAGCAAAGTCGGAAGTAGAGACTTCCCATTGAATCAAATCGGCATCGTTAGAATTAAAGACATTAAAGGCATCGTTTGATGAAATACAAACTACGACAATCGCATAAATGAGGCCAACTAGCCAGACTCCAACTCCTACAAAAACTGAAAACTTTTCCTTTTTTCGGCACAATGTTCGAATCCATTTACGATTCGCTGACAGGATCATAAATCCGATAAGAGAAATGTGTCCAGGAACTAGAATCCGTTCCAGATTTTTTCCTACCTGTTCTCCTGTCAGTTATTTTTATCATATAAAACATTGGATGTTTTACAGCAAAATACATAAATAATGCCAAAACAGCATAGCAACCTGCTGCTGCCTGCAAAGATATTATTTGCTCTTCTTAAAAAAATAATGAAAACCCAAAAATCCAAGGTTAAGAGAAGCGTGAAGACCGTCCTTCCATGGGGAATGAGATAATCAAGATCCAAAATTGTTTGATTTTTGTAGTCCTAGATTAAACTATAAGTTTTATGAAATAGAAAAATTACATCTGGATACAATGCAGGATCATTGACTTGATCGAATTTGTGTAAAGAAACAAAAATTAGAGTTAATATCGATGTTAGCACATCAGTGAAACTTCGGTTTAAAAGAAGTGAATATCCCTATAAATAAAATATCTAATTGAAAAATAAAACTACCTTAAATGGGAGTTTTTTGTCACGAATTCCACGTATTGTAAGGTAGATGAAGATTCCATTAATAATCAGCCCTATCACGGAGAATACAGCCGTAAGTATCGGTATTACGGTGTCAACAAGCTACAATTAATTTTTTTTTCCTTGAACTTAGCCTCCAACTGGGGCCCTTCTTTCGATAGGCTCTTACCAGGGGCACTTCGCTAAGCGGATTAGATTGTTATCGCAAAGTAGCTTGTAAGGGAAATTTACTACTGTCTGCATGAGACTCTTTGTAAACAATTATTCAATTGACAGGAGCCACACGTGTTTGTGATAAGTGCTGACCTTTGCAATAAGAGAAGTCGACTAGTTGTACTTTGAGAAGAAACAGCTAACAGTCAGCTTTTTAGTGCGACATTGGTTCATTTATAGTGCAGTAGAAGCTTTATTTCGGCAAATTAAGCGGCCAAATCGCTATATAGAAGGAAGTTGTTAATTTGTTTCGGTATGCGCTTTTACTCTTTTAAATATCGCTGTGACGTAAAACGACATAAAAGTGTCTCCTATCTGTAAGCAATTGATGCACAGTTGGTAAAATTTCGATACAAGTCATAAAGGCTATTTTAAGAAAACCACGAGTAATAAAGGGCATAATCATTAGCAAAAATAAAGTTCTTGAATCATTTCAGAAAAAGACTAAATGAATTGAAATAAGAAAGTTTTGAATTAATTTTTAATCGGCTTGAGTGACAGGAGAAGTCTTAACGGCTTAGCTTATCGTTTCAGAGTGGATTTTAAAAAAATTCAGAAAACAAAGGGCGGTCTTACATCGTACTTGCGTGAGTCGTAGTCGAGAATGAGAAGCCGATCGTCGTCAGAACAATTGAGGTTCTGAGCGAGGTTAGTGATGTCTGGCGACCGGTCCCGCATTGTTCGACTGGGTCCTATCAGCAGGAGCACAACCAAGAGATAAAAGCCAGCAGCTGGCCTCGTCAACTGAATTCATATATTTAACTTTTATCCAATCACTCTGATTAATCCAATCGCTCCTATCTGCCACGGTTTTTATTTTTCTACCATCTTAATCGATATTCTAACTTAAAGTTCTTGTTTTCTAAAATAAAAATGAAAACGCCGAAAATTCAATTTCCGTGGAAGAGGCCTACCTAGAGCTCTTTATTTTTTTAATTCCATAAAGATTGGAAAACTTTCAAAGTTCTACAATGCCGCCCCGTAGTTGTGCTTCGCTGGAGGCGGCTTATCGCAATATCCATAAACTTTACAATCTGCTTCAGAAACCCAAACATTGACACTGGAAAAATGATTCTCCTTCTTGGATCAACTTTTAGAAGAACTCTTAAGAGTTTTTTTTTTCTGATTAATAATGCAGTATGCTCTAAAAAATAGAACGAAAAATAAAACTATTTCGACAAAACGATAGGAAAGAATCGACAGAAAGAGAAATATGACACCAGCGGAGCGGCTCACTAACATTCTTCTTTTTTTCTGTTAGATTCGATCTCAAATTTATGAAAAAAATTTACTAGAATCTATTCGATTCAATATAGTTAAAATTACTACTGAATTATATAGGCACATCTCTTACGTCGTCCTACACTTCCTCCGTTTTTTATGATTTATAATTTTTTAAACCTCTAGAAGAGATAAAACTCTACAACTTTCCAGAACATTGCAGATCATGAAAAATAGTGGAAATGTAAAGAATCAAGCAGTGACCTAACGTAAGGGAATGATTCTATTATTCTATTTGAGATAATACGGTCAATCAAATTTTCTTAACCATAAACAAGAATATTCAACAATCTCTGCTCCCTACCCGTCGAGATTAGATCGATAATTTTCCAGGACAATCCCTCAGCAGCACAACACCTAATTAGGACGGAGAGTCACCTGGCTCCGTATAATGCTAGGTCACCGTGCAGTAGCAGAATGCAACCATAATGCAGCATGCGCGCGCAATCGGAGCTCTTAAACTGTTCCTTACTCATTACGAGTCGCTTGACACCTTTTTATCCTTAGCTTGCTTTCACTTACTTTTTCTTTCAAATTCATTATTCAATCATATTCATTATTCATTCATATTCACTTAGTCAGTTCACATTTCGCCTCATTTTTCAGAAATGGATTTTAACTTTCTTAATTTATCACCTTTTCAACAACTTTTGTATTTACATAATTGGCCTTTCCTGTATAACTACACTTTACTTGTAAGTCATTCTAACCAATCTATTTAAGTTTAAATTTTTATTAGAAATATTCTTGCATGCATCATCAATAGTTGCCTGATTATATATGGACATTAGAGAATTAAAAATATAAGTTTATAGCATAACTGGCTTCACGCAATAAATCAGCCAATTGGACATCAACATGTGCTCTTTCCATTTGTAAATGAAGAAGAAATCGTCGATATTATAGAAGTTGAAGGCGGAAATTCGCAAGAACAAAATAATGAGCAGAATATTGAAGAAAGAAATGAGTTGGCCCCCAATTTAAATGAGCAACCTCGAGCCTTGGAGTAATAATCAAATATTTCTTATAAATCAGGTTTATAGAAGACAAGTACCTCAAAAAGATCCAAGAGAGAAACTAGACTGGTATCAAACTCTTAAAAGAGTAATGGGCCATAAAACTTCAAGAATAATTGCTATTGATCCAGCCAAGGTTTTTTCATCCGAAATTTTACAAAAAAAAATTAGAATCCAGGAGGCCGTCCTCCCAAAAAGTCGAGAGGAAAATTTGCAATGAGAAACAACCAAAAACGAAAGTTGCTCAACATTATCCACATGGAAAGAGAAGCTGTGCGGAATAAACGACTACCATCCCTGTGCAAAGAACTAGTAAAAGGACAGATGATAGGAGACAATAAAATTTGTCTCGGTCAAAATGTTTTTATTGTAGAAGATATCATTGAAATATCGGATATTATAACTGATCTAGTATTCAAAAATTGTTAAAATTCTATTTAACGGCAACTGATTTTGCTTTTTCTTTCCTGGTATCTCTCCTTATTGTCCTTTTTTCTAAAACATTAAATATTTTATTTAAAAATTAACAATAGCACAGCAGTTTATTAAATGCAACTTCAGTTCGATAGAGCCTATTGTCCAGAGATTCAGTGTCAATTGAATATTCCGAGAGAACATTATTCTGCAAGTCACAGTAACATATAAAAAATAAAATCTAATTTATTAAGAAATTTAATTTTTTAAAAATAAGTCTATCTCTAACTCCTCTTCAATCATATAACCAACAGCGTCTAACTAAATGTCTGATTGGAATGCTGTCCGTGTCAGTGGTGCAGAAGTGTCATTTTATGGGTCTTTGAAAGTTTAAAGCAAAGGTGTAGGCGAAAACGGTGCATAAAACAAAAATAAAATAAATAAATGAGTAAATACTGAATGGATGTAGCTGATCTCTCCAAAGCTAGCAGAGCTTCTTGCCTTGAGCGATTCTCTCAGATTTCCAAGCTTTGAAATTGTTGATTCCGTACTCTGCGTACTTTTTTTCTCTTGCTTTCTTAGCAGCTCGGTCAAGATAATCAGATATCACCTCCTGGCAATTGCACTTGAGATAGTCAATATCGATCTTTTCTTCAATTAGTTGTCCCTTGTAGAGGAATTTGAGGATGGCGTAGTAAATTTCTTCCGAAGACTTCTCATCAACTTCGATCTCAAGGCGAACGAATTCCTTAAGATCAGCTCCACGCTCAAAGCCGTTGAGTGTGGCGATTTCGATTTCGCAAGCTGGGAACCAAATCTTTTTCTCTTCTTCTTCTCTCTCTTCAAAAAATTTGATATCCGCCTCCAACTCCTCTTCAGTCATCTCATCAATCGGCTTCTAAATAACTATTTTTATTTAGACTGAGGAAGGAAGTTTACAGTCTTTCTCTTCATGAGCACCATGTTTCGCACATAGTGGCCTCCAACAATACTTCTTTCATCAAATGCTCTCTTATGCTTTGTAATGATGCCGTCAATCGTTCGATATGGGTAAAACTGAAAGGGGTTTGTTTTGAATGATATTAGATAACCTTACTCGAGTTGCTGGAGCAACCAATGGATGAAGGGGGACTCCTTTGGGAAAAAGTTCAGGAAAAGGAGAACTTTCACGAGAATCGCCATCCCGAGGAGAAGCATTATCATCACAACTTTGTTGGGCCGCCTAGAAAAAATTATACTATATATTGGAAACAACAAAACGCTATCAAAGGATGCGGCTTTGTACATTCAACAGAAAAATAAATGCAGTAGCATATTACATCTTCATCATAATTCATTGGGATTTGTGGATTAATATCCTGCACTTCGTCTTCTCCTTCTGAGAGGTTTAATGGATGGGGACAGTTTTTTTCTTTTGCATCCCAAAATTCTTGCACAAGTCTGTGACAAGACTAAAATTTAATTTATTTGATATGAAACATGTTAAAAACGAACCATCTCTTTAAAGTCGCACCATGAATTTGATGAATCAGGGTAGCCGAGCCATTTCACAAAATAATAATGTTCATATCGTCTCATTCCATTTTTTGGTTTTTTTCTCTTGTGATTGAGCACTTTTTCAACCTGAAATTATTTAACTTTTTTAAAATTGTTTGTATTTACTTCATACTCCTCATCTGACATTTCACAAGATCTGATGTATCACAAAATTCTGACAAATTATATTAATTGAATTTTGAGAATAAAAATTAAATAATACATGCTATAATAATAGAGCAATAAAAGGAAGAAAACTTTAAGTCAGCAGCTAGTTGATGTTTTGATAAAACGAGATTTGCGCTATGCAGGCACGAGTCTTCCTACCAGCCTTATTCTGCTGGCACATACCTTGTTGGGACTGAACGGCGTTGAATTTAATAACTTTTGTCTTTGACAGTATAGTTATTCAAAATTTTAGTAAAATTGTATTAAATTAACCGTAGATTTTGTACAGCTTCCTAAGAACGTTAATAATCAAAGATAGCCCAAAAAAGTACTTAATAGATATTTTTTAAAAAATAATTATTCAAATCTTCTGGATGGATGAACGGTTACAGCAACTGAAAATTTTCAATTGAAATTAATATTGAATTGTTTGGTCTTGACTTAGTTCCTTATTGAAATACTCGTTCAAAAAGGTCAACACGAACTTTTCTTCAGGAAATAGTCTTATCAACCTATTGTGGAAAGGAAATTTGACTTTCTACTGTGATATTTCAGTTCATAGATCAAATGACTTAGTATCCTAAATTGGATGCATTATATGGAAAGGCATTGTGACAAGTACCAGTTTAACCCAGTGACCCGTAGACCCGGAGAATGTCTACCAGTCGCCGTCTTCGCTCAGTGGATGATCGGCTTTCTCTTAATTCTTGTTCCCGCTTTATTCGGCTTTGAAAGTAAACTACGCAACACTTTAGCCAAGGTTAATATCTTAAGCTGATCGTTACTTTGGAATTCCCGTTGGAACAATAAACGACAAGGAGGCAAATTTAGAAGCAAACGTCTTTATCTCCGATGAACATACCATTGCCTTTGATAAGTTTTCGCACAATACAGAAGATCCATCTTGTAAGGGAATTATTTTTTTGAAGAGCTTTTTAGGTTATACTGTGATGATTGGTCCTGCGAGAAAAGAAGATGAGTCTAGACAAGTAATTTTACTTATTGTTAACAATACAGTAATGCTTAGATTGGCCCAGGAATTCTCCTTCCCTACTCTCAAATGGATTTCTCATGGGAAGAACTAAAAGCAGCATGGAAGCGAAAAAAACGCCAGTAAGTACTAATTGTTTTTATTCTACTAGTCAGATTTTAGCCTAGAGAAACAAAATCTTGACCTTGAAGAAATTATAAGTAAGACTTTGGTTAAATATTTATAAAAACAAGTTTTAGACTCACTGGAAGTGACAAACCCTCGATGGAGAATCCGGTATCATTTATCAAAAGATCATGATTATCAGATTAGTTTGGACAAATCTACTCCATCATCAGTGGTTGATGATGGGTCATACGAGGTCATCGAATATGTGGATGAAGAGGAGACGGAAGAAAAAGAAGAGAACATACCATCTAAACAGAAACTTGCTCTTTACCATTTTGCGGTAGTATTTTCAGATTTCAATGTCTTATTTTAGGAAAGACAACAACTCTTTCTCCTATAACAAAACCTTTAACAATTACAACAACTAAGCCAGTCATTATTTTTAAGTGAGTTAGCCTTTAGCAGTAAAAGTTTGCTTTCAGCAAAACAAACTCGCAAAAATCAGCTCAAACGAAAGTCCTCAAGGTTTGCCTAGATTCAAAAAGTGAACTTTTTAGTCTTTTCCACTTCCTCCTTCAATGGATGAAAGGATTATCACTTCTGAAGCTGTGGAAACAACAACATTCGAGTTTCTTGAACCAGTTTTGGAAGACTTAAAGCTTGTTCCTGAAACATCTGCAAGATCTTCTATAGGTATTTTCTTATGTATTGTATTAAAAAGGCCTCTTCCAGACATTCGTTCATTCTTATTGCCTTCAGCCGAGAATGATCAGGCTGTATTTTTATTAACAAATGGCGCAAAGGTGACCGATTACAATTGGCTAGGACTATGGAACAATTGTCTCAATGTGAGTGCAAAAAGTCAATGGAATGTATCAGTTTGCAGAAATCAACACCACACGTTTGGCTAGTCGATGTTGACCCACCACGAGAAGAAGAAATTTTACCATTGAAGAATGCTGTGGGAAAAGTTATTTCTGGAAGTGTCCGCATTCTGAATTGCAATACTTTGTTGATACAAAAACTTTGGTACAAACCACATCCTTTAAGATTAAGTAAGCTTTTATTTGACGTGATCATTCTTTTTAAGGAACATACTTTTATGCTGGAACAATCGGCCAAAACGGGATTGAGAACAAAACGAGGGTGAAAGTTATTGGCTACGATTTGTAAGTGAAAACAGATAGCTAGACGTCATGCGATTCAGAGCAGAACCATTGGAAGAATTTGATGGCGATGATATTATGCTGAGGCTACCTAAAGGAATTCGAACATTTGATGTGGACTTTTTAAGCATCTATAATGAAGATGGCCAGAGAACACTAGCTAAGACGGAGATCCCTAGCACGTTGGTCCCTCCGTGTAACGATTAATGTAATAAACTATGAATCGCACTATTGTCGTCATGGAAAGTGCTTGTGCCCCGGGGCGACGGTCAGCCGAAGACGTGACCGTAGCAACGGTCACAATCGCCGTCCACAACACGAGCTTGACGAATGAAGGTGTGCGGTGGTGGCTTCATTAGAGGCGGCCACCAGGAGCTTAGACTGTTTGCACGCAGGATAGGCTGAAGACGCTCGGTGCGATACAAGACGCACGGACAACACGAGAAGACGACGCCGCAACTCGCTCTTATCATTTTGCAAATTCCAATGAGTACAAGTTTGAACAGAATTTTTAATAGCATGGTGCAATCCTTGAGGCTTTCACATAACTGGGGACTGTTTTTGATCACAAGTAAACTCTGCGGGGCGGCAGCAGGATGGTGCGGGGCGTGTTGAGACAGATGTCATTGGGAGCATTGTGTAGATGTTAGACCCGAGGGTTTATTTGCGACCTCCTGGAATAAAGTGGAAGTTGTCTCCACCTTGAGGAGAAGCCATATACTCAGCCAAGGAAAGTCCCATTGAAGCTAAAAACATATTTTTTCGCTATTTAAAAAAATAAACTTACGACTTCGTTTAGCCTTGAGAAGGACAGTCCTATAGACTCGTCCCATGACTTGTTCCATATCGGAATCACTCTTAAAAATATGATATCATTACAAGCTGAGAGAAACAAAAACTAACAGCATCTGACCATCCGAAGACATTGACAACGCAGGCGAAGAGTACCAAGGAAAGGACCAGCCACTTAAGCATTCTTTACCTAGAAACTAAAAATAAGATTCAAAAGAGAAGAAGCAAAACAATAGGATGTACAAAGATATCGACTTTAAATAGTGAGACATGACGCGAGAAGGAATTCTAATGACGCCTTGTGGGACCAAGGGACTGGGACTTGTATCCAATCAGCACTGTCTAGAATAAAAATCGAGCCTGGAGGAAGGTGTGGCCAAAGGGAAATGAAGCAATCGGCAACATGCCTAGCTCATCTCCCTCCTCCCCTTATGTAGTGCCCTGTGACGCGAGATATAATGAGGATCCAGATGGGTGCTTTGTATTACCAACTAATAATCTAATCTAATTGGAGGCTGAGATGCTGTCTCCTGTATTTTCTTATTAGGGCACCCACAAGTGTGACTTACGTAGCAGAACAAAAAGAGAGGGATACTGCAATATTTAGATTGTCTCGAGTTTAAGAGATGCAAATTGCAGGTACTCTTAGAGTCGACCAGAAATGATGTGAGAATCTTTAAAATTTTTAAGAAAGCTAGACATTCTCACGACGAAGAGCTTATTTTTCGGAGCGAATTTTAAAGGGAAGACAAATGAAAAATACGGATTTATTAATGTTAAAGTGCTACATGGGAATAACCAGCAAAAAAGACGTCAGAACCCCAATTGAAGAGCTTTAACGAGACGACTGATTGTAGAATGACACGAGGCTCTTCCTGTTTCCGGGCAAGTTATCCCCGATTGTTGTCCAAAACCGGGAAGTTTGGATGCTAAACAATGAGACCAATAGCAAAAAGATCATCTGGGCAAAAAGTTAAAGGAAGCGGAGATGGCGGGCTGGACGAAGAACATTTGCCAAGAATTGTTTTCGACTGTCTCGATTCCCAGCAGGATTATGTTGTATCACAACCATATACCCAATGGCCGGCCTGTGAAGACTTCCTCCGACGTTGCATCCGCCATGTCGATTTCTAAAAACATCATCGTTCATTAATTCTAAATAAAATCCGACGTATAATTCTTCTTATAAACTCCTACTCCTATCTCAGTAACTGATTTCCAAACCATTTCGGTGAAATGAGCTGCAGGGTGAAAGTACCCCGGAATTCTGTAGTTGTAGTACTTAATTTCCTAGAAAATATTTTTGAAAAACTTGTCTAAAGTTCGTACTCTGTAAAAAGCGTCAGCACATTTTAATGCCAACTGTCCTTCAGTAATTGGCTCCTGGGACCAGAAGAAGTAAATATTTTGTCCTCCTATGCTCTTTTAGTTCATTCAAGAGTAATAATACCTTCTTCGTGATGCCGTAGACAATTTTTTCCAGGCATAATAGACAGAAATTCAGCCCAAAGGGTAGCTTTACTAGATTGGCGATGATTTAATGTAACACGAGGAACTCCGTGTACAGATCGAGCTTCGTTGTAAAGAGTAAGCATCTTGATTAAGATTAAAATTAAGAAAAATAAACTAGCCTTTTGTCGGAAAATGTTGTCATCAAAGGAAATAACGAGGAGCGGAAGCCATAGGAAGACAATTTGTCGGAACATTTCTGGACTTGTCTTTCTTCCAGCAGCGCGCCTTTTGTACTCAAGCGCTCCCGCCGGAAGTTGTGATCGTGCCCTTGAAGTTGGAGGGGCATGTAAGGGCAACGTCTGAAAACAGGTGATATTTCGCCTATCACCGCCGACCCTGGCATTATCATATGATGTTTCGGTTTTATTTTATACGGATTGGAAGCATATTACTGTAACTTAATATATTTATAGGCGTTGATTTGACTTAATGTTGTTTGATTACCATCAAAGACCTCTTACTACTGAAATTCGCTGCACTTTCAAATTTGCAGACGGACCGGCTCCTTTTCCAGTATTCCACCTTAGGAACCAGAAATCGCCAGAACAGCAATTGAATCATTCAAAGTCTTCAACCACCTCCAACCAACTCCCAAGTGCAAAAGGAAAGTGTCTACTTGATGTTCTATCTGATAGAAAGTACAAGACCATTGGAAAGAATTCATTAGAGATCAATTTAAATCAAGAGAGAGATCACAGGTTCATTTGCCGTAAGGACAAACAGCATTCTCGCCATGAGTTTGAATACATTCAAACTGTCGGCGTTGTCGATGCGAATCCCACTGTTCTTGTTCTATAGAACATAATCCTGCTAATGTGCATGGAATCTTGTCCCTTGTTGAGAAACTATGAAGTAATCCGCGAGCCTAAAGTAGTTCCATGTGAATGAGAAACTAGTCACCTTTTTAAGAACAATTTTTGCATCCATATGCATAGCAAGTGAAGAGAAATAGAGGAGAATTTCATCGTGAGGAAGTCTTTGGTTAATAACATCATTTCCGTAAATTGATACGATTGCAACACAGACAAAGAGATAAAAGTGTTCAGTGCGATAACGCGCCCAGCAAGCCTAAATCTCTTTTTATAGTCCAGATTTTTTATTTATACTACCTCCCAAATATGGAGAGCATCAGCCTCTGGAAATTCACGTTTGAAGAAAAGTAAAATCCATCGGTGTACAAACATTAATTGAAGCGCATCAGACCCCTGACAGACCAGGTGGCCGTAAAAGTTCGGGACCAAGAGTTTTATCAGTTCGCGTAGGTACTCCTGAAACGATAGAAGTCTTTTACAATCCTTATGATTCACCAAAGTCTGTTCCATTAAATTCTCATTTCCTTGTGGGTGAGATGAGAAGACCGTATGACGCATTAGTCCTACAAAGCACCAATACGCATCAGATTCATCTCTAAAAATAGTTGAAGCTATAATTTAATTTCCAAACCTCATTGTGCACAACAGAGGGGAAAGAAGATCCGACATTCCTTGGATATAACCCACATCCGGATACGCCACTGCATAGTTGAGTAGGATGTTTCTATTCGTCATTGAGATAATAATTCGATCAACTCACTTCATTGTTTCCATATTTGGGTTATCTTCTCCGGCGTAGAAAGACTTCTTCCGGTCTGTGCGCACAACATCTTTCTCTATTGTATTCTCAATCACTTCCAGTACAGGTTTTGAATGGCTATTCCACTTCCTATGTCTAAAAGCGAGAGATTATACTTGTCAGTAGATTGAACCTTTTTCGACGGATGTTTTGATATTCAAGAAAATTGTCATTTCGAATACTTTCTCTCTGTTCTAGGGTAGACACCCATGAGTAAACTCTTAATAAAAATGGCCAAATTTCTTTTCGAAGTGATGGCTCCATTGATGCAAAAAAAATTGCCTAAAAAAGGTTTGAGCATTTCTTTTGAGTACCTTTCGTATCATAATACTGTCAAGGATTTGCCCCTCTTCATTTTTGTAACTCTTCCAAAGATCCCAAGTAATTTTGTCATACAATCCATCTTCTGGGTCTAGCTCCCCTTTGCTTACAGCTGGCTGGCAAATTAAGAGGTTTCTATCATTTCCAGCAGGTGAACCCTAAATCATTCACATTTTCGGAGCTATTTTTGAATGAACTTACATCTTTCATGCTCTTTCCCTTGATAGCGGACCAATGTTCGAAGAGCTGAGCTAATTTATCCAATCCTCCGTGGTGAAAATGTAAAATCTGAGGTAGACGCATCAGAATAATCAGTAAAAGAACTGGGAACACTCGAGGAAAAGGACACGTTAACCCGCGTATTTGACTTGATAAGAAAAGTGAGGTCACTGATGGTCACCCACTTTCAATTGAGAAATGACTTTATTTCAAAAAGGGGGTATTTGTTTTTGTTGCACATGCTATTTGCTTTAAAAAATAACTTTGTTATTTTGATTCTTTTGATGAAAATTCGTAACTTTTCCGGGTTTTTTTCATAAGCTCTTTGTGTTTTTAAGAATAGGCACACAGTCATTTTTAAGCTGAAAATTACTTTTTTTGAAGATTGAATTTCAACTCCTCTTGGAAATAACAATCGAATTTCAAAAACAATTCAGGAAGTGCAACTGTACACAAATATTTTCAATGATCAGTGTTTTTAGATGGGAGCAAAGGATCATGCGACATTTGAAGCCCTAGGGGAAAGGCATTTTTAGCCACTTCCTTCTTTGGAATAGCTCACCTTGTAACGAGAGTCGTGACTAGCAATGACAAGCTGGCCACAAGAACACTCCGGGTTCGAGTAGAACAAACGCATAGAGCGCATCATACCTATAAAGTCTAACTTTTTTCTACAATATATTTTACCCACCCAGATTTACAGAAAATAAACTGGCATTGTTTGCTCTGTTAGAGTACATAGCCCTTCCTCTCGCAATGGCAATAGATTCATCCTGAAAACAATTCAAAGCAAACAATTCTCAAACTTTGTCTTTCGTTTCCGTAAGCATTAGATGATGTTCAATAGCGAATCGTTCTGGAGTAGAGTCAATCATTGAAGCACATGATTCCCTGATTTTCGTAATAGCTGCACTATGGACTGAAAATAAACTATTTCATTCTGTTGAACAATTACCTTCTTCATGTTCGCTGTCATCACATGAAGAACTTCGGCCGCCATCGTCTTCTACATCGGAGAATTCATCAGCTCCCGAGGTGGATAAAGAGGACTGGGAATGTGACTCCGTTGTTTTCAAATTGCTCTCCTGCAAAAAAGTTACCATGCATTAAAAAGGAGCTAACCTCAAGGAATTCTGGATTTGTCACGGGAGTATTGGGAATGAGATTGATTGTTGGGACTCCAAGTCCAAGAAATCCGTTACCATGATTTACTGGGATATCCTGAGCCTGAAACCAAGCTTGCTTCACTCTATTTGTTTACCTTGGAGGCAAGGTAATTGGGCCTATCCTGAAGAGCCGTCACAGTGATGACATCACCATTCATTTCTACGTGAATTTCAGATGAAGTTACAGTGGTAGCTATACTCTGTAAACAAAAAAATTGCCTCATTTCCAATCTACTACCAAATCATCTTCTGTCAATTGCTCCGAAGAATCGTCATTTTCCTCTTTAATCTGAAGGATAATCTCATTTAAACCTTTAAAAACATGCCTGACTGTCTACGGAACTCGACTGATGTGGAGTTTTTGGCCTTGGCGAGACGCTTCTAATACTGAATACAAAGATGAATCGTCTGAGATAAGACAAACCTTCCAGGATTTTTATGCAGTGTCGTGTTGGGAAGCCATTGGAGAATTAGAGTTGCCCCGATAGAATCGTCTTGCTGACAATGGATGGTCAAATATCCCGGAGTGTGAACTTCCTCATCTTTCTACAAATCAGATTATACTTTTCGCTCTCGACTGCAAGGCGTACCTCTAATCCGGTTGTATTCTCATGAACGCAAATATTGTTTTTTGAAAAGACGATGTCTCCATCTTTTCCAACAAAATAATTATTATTTCCTGATAATTTCCATTAATACAGTTATTATTCTAAGGCCAAACCTCTAAGGTTATTTATAGCGTCGCTGGCTTTTTTGAAAAAGTCTGATAAGGCACTCATTCTAGGTACATTCACCTGGGAAAGAAATTATAAATTGGATAAGAAAGGAATAGAATTGAGGAGAAGTTCGAACGGAGTTAAAGTCAGAAAGCTAAAGAGTAAAAGTTAAGGCCCACTGCCTTTGAAGGACAGAATGATTAAGGGTTCTTGATGCCTGCAGCATACTATCGATCGCGGGAGTCCGAGAGGTGAAACAGAGATATGACTCGATTCCCAGTCTCATCTATTTCCTCAGGCCTCACATATCGCATTCAGACTGGCTGTTTTGTCCAACCATCTTTTAAAATTTTTCTCGTCTACATGGAAATGAGTCTGCCAATTCATGCAAGTCATCTATTTTCCAAAGATTGATAGAATTTAATTTTTTGTTGGGCGAAAAAAATGGCTTTCGGTCTGGATCGCCTAAATGGCCGGATATTCGCCAGCCCAAAGGGGAAGCTCATAATGAAAGTGTGGCCGTCTCTGGGCTTGCGCTAATTGTTGCAGGCAATACGTGGTCACCAATTAAGGCTTGAAGGCACTTCTGGCGAGAGAGAGAGAGAGAGACAGAAAAAAAGGAGAGCTAAAGATCTAATTACTGCCCAATCAAAAATTAATTACCTTCGCTTTTCTATGAACATCGCTCAAAAGACTAATAGCATTTTTTAAAGATAAATTATGAGAAAAATTACTCCTTCTTGCATAATTCAAGACTCGCCGTCTTGCGACAATTAAAGATAAATTGCTCAGTTATTCGTACCTGTTACAATCAAGGTTTCATAGGAGCGAAATGGACGCTGAAAGGTGAGTGAAAAGTCTCAAAAGAGTCTTAAGCTTGCATAAATGGCTGTTGTCTAGGAAATGGCTATCCAAAAAACATAAATGACGCTCATCATGAGTCTCGTCAAGCGGTTATAAAAGCAAAATGACTAGTCATTTCCGGAAGGTAAAATGGACAGAATCTAAAGAGTTCCACGTTAGTTTTTGACATCGATTGAGACCAAAAACAAACAGCTGAAAAAATGAAAGAAGAGCGGCCATAATGAGATATTCAAGAAAAGAGATATTTATGGTGCGGCGCATGCGCGAAATCCGGCACATTAAACAAGTGACGTGTGAGCTCTTCTTTCGCCAAAAATGGCACAAAAGTTTTATTAATGAATACTTTATTGGATCACAATTAATTGAAATAAAAATTGTGTGATAATTAAACCGTGTGAGAGATACAACTCAACGAGTAGGACTACCTGAACTCGGAGCTCGGACGATACGCCCTACGAAATAAGAGCAAACAGCTCATAAATATGAATAATTCTGACACAAAGAGGAGAGAACGAAATAAAGTCCCGTAATGGTTCTCAGTTTCTCTGGTTTGATTGTTGAGCAATTGGCATTTGAGGGGAGTGTCGTTTCAAGACCGGCTGAATATTGGGTGGCGTTTCAAGGGGCGGCAGACGACGATTGGCTCGGGCCATGCGGAAACGTTCCGCGTAAGAGGAAGCAAGAGGCGCCATCCACCTGGAAGGAACTCTTCAAGCCAATTGTATAAAAATGTTCTCTCTAAAAAGGTCTCATCCCCTCTGGAAACACAAATTAAAATACGTACACAATCTAAACATATACAAATGTTCCCAAAAATGATAAGACCTTAGTGCTATTAGCGAATTCCAGTTAGTGCAAGAAACTTAAGATAGTGTATAAGGGAGAAGGAAGCCAGTTGTTAGGCATTTAACACGATTATCAAAGCAAAAAGGAGAGAAAAAAAGAATCATATTTTTCCATACTTAGCGGCCTTCTTTCCTTGTTGAAGACACATATCAGAGGAGATTGAAGTGAAGACTTTAGGAAGCCAAGAGCAGAGAGAACCCAAAGTCTGTTCGTATAGATCGCCCATCGATCCTACGGTGCTGTCAGTGTTATTTGTTTCCAAGGAATTGGACGCCGATTCCAAGGTTATCTTTAAAAAATGCCATATTTCGTCTAAATCAACTCTTTACCGCTGTCTTAGCGGAGGTCGGCTTAGCCACGTTAGTACTAGTTGGGAAAAGTGGTGGTAATGTATTCTGACCGAGCTGAACCTTCTGCCACCATGGAATCTCCGTAGCACTTGGTGCTAAAGGCCACCATCTTGGGACCTTTGGTGTGGTTGTCGTCGGGAGAGCAGCTGAAATTGGATATTCACCGTTCTTATGAGTGGAACGCTACTTGTCGTAGTTCTGAAAGTCGTGCTACTTGAAGGGGTCCATTTCTGAGTAGTGACTGTTTCCGGTTTCTCACTAGTTGTCGGCTGAGTTGTGGGAACCGTTGTGATGCTAGATGGCTGGCTTGTAGTTGTAGAAGAAGGAGATGGAGGAGGAGACGCTGTGAATTTTCTCAAAGGAAGAGTAGCAAATCCCATCTGCTAAATTATCTATAAAATGTCAATAATCTCTTTAACCTTCTTTTCAGCGGGTCTAAATTGTCCAGGCAAATTCATTTGGAACCCTTCTGGTAATCCCAAATCAGCCTTAGTAAAATAGCGGTTGTGGAATCCAAATGGAATGGAAATTGGTACATAAGCTCGGCCAATTTCCACCATTTTTTCAGCATCAACTACCAAGAGAACTCCCTTATTTTCGTTGACATCAAGTGCCCGGATAAGAAGAACTCCATCGTCTTCTTTTCTGCTATCAGGACGAGCAACAAACCAAGGTTCATGAAGAGACAACTGAGGGTCTGATTTGAATACTCTATTGCGAGATCCATTTGGCTCATCGACATTAATCTAAACCAGTAAAATAGATAAGTCAATTACCTTGACAATTCTATTGTCTGAAGCAAAAGGATGCTCAACCATGTAGGCCCATTGGTAGGGTTTCTGCTCATATTTGTGATTGATTTGGGGAAAATCTCCGGCAAAGGTCTCCTGGGGAATAAGGTAGTTGTACATGACACGCTGTTGTCGGGCATCAAGAGTGAAGCGAAGAATTCTAGCTGTGCTTGGATAGAGTTGGCTTGTCAGGAAGTCGGTGTAGAAATATTTGACGTATGGATCATGGGAGTCATAGACAACCATATCTGCTACGATATTTCCGTCAGGACTCTCGAAAGCATTCAGCTGATGAGTAACAAACATCGAAGGGAAGACCTCTAATGGCTTTTGGGTCGAGAATTCTCCCGTTTTCTTGTTGAAAATGAGGAATCTTCAAAACAGATTAATCCAAAACAAGGAAATCCCTACCTCATTGGAACCATGTCATAAAAATCCATTCCCCAGAGACCGCCTTTTTGAATAGCTGAGCGAATATTAGTCATCGGTGGCTCTTTGAATTTGCACGGATTGATAAGAAGAGAAGTAATTGGCAAAATAACAAAATTTTCGGTGGAAGTGATTGAATGAACATATCCTGGCAGAAGAGTCTTATCACCTGAAATATGCGAAGTATTTCATCAAGTCATTGGCTCTCACAGACAGTACGATCAAAATAATTCCTCATTACCTAATCCTTCGCGCGAAAGTTTGCACGCTGGCTTTATGTGCGTCTGCCATGTTTGGGCACGCGCTTAACTAGCTACTTCGAGCCCCTAGCTGAGATACAATTGTCACGTCGCGGTCACGTCTAACACTTCCATTGACCATATCCGCTAGTTAAATATAAACAAATATCAATCAAGATTGGTCAACCAAGAAACTGACTGACCAATATATTCGTCATTCGCTCCACAAGCGTTTGTATCCCAAACACCGTAATCGTGTAGACCAACCACTTTGCGAATTCCATTCTTGTTAACGGTGAAAATTCCCTAAATTTTGGCTAAACTTTAGAATAGAAATTGTTCTTTGTTCTATCCATTTATTTTAGACCTTCGTTTCGTGTGTGGACAATTTGTACTGACTCGTGGATTGTTTGCCTATGGGCCACAGTAGTCCATTCAAAGTTGGTGCGAAACGAATCGCCACTCAAAGTGCTCTAAAAATTCACCTGGTAAAAGCGTTGCTCCTCGAAATTCATGGCTGAAAAAGATCCCCAAATAGTACCATCAGCGTCATTTCGTTCATGAATCGCCATAGAGATTGGAATCATCGAAGGACGAGGCGTTTGGAAGACATCATTTTCTTCAGTGAATGGGAACAATTTGAACTTGTTCAACGTTCGCACCTATATACAAAATATGAGAAATGACGTGAAGAGATTTACATCAAATTCATAGCCAACCCAATAAGGAGCTTCAGTTCCAGCAATTATTCTATTACCGACTTTCCAGAAATCAAGATTTGGATGAAAACGAGCAGAGTCGGGGTTGGAAGGAATCTATGCAATTTAAATGTTTTCCTAAAATTCTTACCTGATCCCAGCGCGACATAGCAGTCAGGTTGTAATCAGACCAGCCAGCCCAAGGAACAGAAGATTTTGTCATGTTTCTATCATAAAATTCCCAGATCTTATAGGGTCTGGCTGGGTAATATTGTGAAGAGAATACAACCTATAATCCCAACAATATTTTAAAGAATATTTCAGATCAACCTGGCCATTGCTAATGTGGAAAGCTCCAACAGCTCCAATAGCATCAATCATATGATTGAGTTTTTGTCCTGGAGGAGCGGATTGATTGCCATAAGAAGCGGATAATTGGCACAAAAAATAACCATCTGCAAGCTATGTTGTGGTATAAAACACAAATAACCTAGGAACTTGGGGATATTTTTGCTAGGACAGTAGAGTTCCTTGTATTTGTCGCCATCCCAAGCTTCGGGAAACCCAAGATGGGATTTATGAAATGATTGGCTGAGAACTACTGGTAGCAGGAATACCAGCCACCTCATGTCTCTGAAAATGTCAGAATATAAAGGATATAGACACTTGGTAAGAGATTGAACCCGACTCCGCTCAGGAGAGGACGAGCACTGACCACGGCTAGTAGGCGCGGTCAGTGGACCTCTCTTGTATGCCCACGGCGCGTCTCCGGCTTACAGCGTTTGCAACTCCTTCTCGTCTGCGTCTCTTAGATGACCGGTTACCCTAACTCAGAACTAATTCAATTCTATATTTTTGGTTGTTTTTTCAATAGTCAACAGTTTGGTACAAGGGGGCCAACTAGTAATGAAAGTTCAGACGGAAATGAAGAAAAAACTGAGAAATGTTATGTATAATTCCTATAGGACATTTTACCCACTGATATATAAATGGAAGCTAAAAGAAGAAATGAATAGGTTAATGAATATGTAAACATTGGAGTTTTGGTGAGAGAATAACTGACCTTTATAGATGGGCTTAAAACACTCCCACTCTCTACACTATACTAATCCAAAAAATATTTGGGGAGAAGGAAGCCTAATAAAATAAGTGTATAAAATATTTTTCCAATATTATTGAAGCGCTGATTTTTAAATTTAAATTGATTATTAGGTGAAGTCAGAATTGGTAAAGTATTTCTTTCTTGCAACTCTAAATATCTTAACATATCCTTTTTGTTTTTATCATTTTTGCTCAAGAGTGTAAAAAGTCTCTGTCCATGCACTTCATGACAGATTGTTGTCCTCGAAATGTGTGCACTATCATGAGCAATCTATCTAGTCACCCTCCGTCTCGTCTTTTTCTCGAAACCCATTTTAATCCCTTTACTCCGTTTTGTATCTCCACGGGTCACGTTCCGAACGTGCGCCCGTGTCTCCGATAAAAACAGTCGCTTCCCTGATCCTAGGCACAAACAGTGCAATCTACACAAAGACAAACCGATTCTCTCAATTAGCCCACACTGATACTCCGCTTCAATAGATGGACGATAAAGATAACAATGAGTTTATTGGAAGTCACGATAATATTGGAGAGCAATAGGACAGACTAAAGTCAATAGACGTGGTGACTTTGCCGAATTTAACCAGTGGAGTTTTCTAACCGAATCGAACCATGGCAGAACGATCCATTGGTGCACGCTTACCGAATCTTAAACAGCATTTTTAACTTCAAATCTCATGTAAATTCCTCCACCTGACCATAGCTGATCGGTCCATAGGAGCTCGCTTTCCAAATCTGACCATGCTAGAGCGGTCCATGGGAGAACGGCCAAATCTAATTGATGAAATTACCTTCGAAAATTAAAAAGAAACCAACCGGACCATACTAGATCGATCCATCAAAGCCCTCTTTCCAAATCGGACCATTGAAGATCGATCCAAGGAAGCTCGTTTCCCAAAGCGAACCATGCTGCTTCTATCCATAGGAGAGCGTCCAAATCTAACCATAGCAGAACGATCCATCGGCGCCCGTTTCCTGGAAAATTAAAATGAAATCATGTTGTGACTAGATTGCGGCAGTAAAACAAGCACTTTAATAACTCGCGACCACTCTGATTGATGAAATAATCTTTGAGGTTGGAAAGAGCCGAATCGTTTTTCGAAAAACTACTTACATATAATGCTCCTCCATCTCGTAATCGTTCTGTCCATCCTCATAGCTGTTAATACCGTCATCTTGAGGCGCTTCTTCCTGGGCGAAACAATTTGAAATCACCAGAGCCAGACACAAAAGGACAATTCGAGCCTGCTGCATTTTTTACCTTAAAAATGAATTGTACGAGTATTTGAGATGAGAAAGAGGCTTTGACCGGATAAATCCATTAGAGACTGACATAATGTCCATCGTTAAAGAACATCAACCAAAAAGGAAGGGCGTGGAAATGAAATCAAACGACCACAAATGTGTTCGACCTCTCCAGAGATTAGAGGAAAAGTATTGAGGATGAGGATTCGAGAAAGTTCACTCCAGAATTGGTAGGTGGAGCTTCGCGGGGCGCCGATAGTTGAGCCAAAAGAAAGCTCTCAGAGAAAGTGGCATCGAGCTAACCTGAGAAAAGACACGTAGTAGATAGGATGAATATAGCTTATATAGTGGAAAAGTCATAAGTTTATGACGAAAAAGAGGCGGAGGATTTTGAATTCAAGTGTTGATGCAACTCGATTACCCAAGTGACGCTCTCGAAGTGGCTCGTATTCTGAACAGGGTCAAGCAGGCTTTCTTATATGCCATCACTACTTATCCCCAGGGCATTATGAACACAGAAAAGGGCTAATTAATTTGGAGAACTCCTCTTTGAACAGCGGAAGTTCTTCCTGCCAGAACATTATTAGTTTTTTTAATCAGTTCCGACCAAAATTATTAAGTTCTATGAAAATTCGCGTCTTTAAGCAAACAAGGAAAAAGATTCTGCTCAATGAGATTGTTTCCTATTAAAAATATGTAATCTGACCCGAAATAGCTTAAAGACCTCGTGGGTTGTCCATCGTACAAGCACTTAAAATGGCTTGATGTCAACGTAATTTCAAAATGAGCCCGGTGTAGTACCTCTCGGAGTGATTGAAGCAATAGAGGGGATTGATGCAGACGCCAAAAGAAGATGAAGTATATTGGTATTGGAAAAAGTTTGTAGCTGTTTATTCAAGCATATTGCAGGGTCCTTTGCGTGACAAGTTCTACTTTGTCAATTGGGATAAAGAGAGAAGATTTTGGGAGATGGTGGTCTCTTCGCTCCGCGGGCGTTGGGAAATACCAATTGACTCCAGTTTCCATTACCAGTAAAAGACACGGAAGCCAGCTGCAAACAATCGAGAGGAAAATCAGATTCACGTCTCTCCCATAAACTGATCGTCTAGTGCGTGACGTGAGTGAGTAACTGTTTTGCTGAGAAAGTGACGGGATAGACAGATGCATAGCTGAGTACAAGAATACTTCCATATTCAATGTTGATTAGTCAAAATTGTCTCGGAGAAGTTCCGAGTTTAGAATTACGATGCCCATAAACTTGAGATGAGTGTCCAATGTTTCAAAGTGCTATTCTGCCGTGAAGTTTTCTCGTCATCGGCAGATTCTTCGACCTTTCTGACACAAAAAGTAAATAAAAGAATAAAATTGTGATAATAAAGTTAATTATAAGAGAAAGGAATTGACGCCAAGAAGCCATGCTTTTTAGAAACTTAGTATTCAGACTCACTCGAAGAAAGGGAAATTCGATGGTCAATTAAATAAAAATGAAGAGAAAAGCAATAGGCTTATTAGTCTTCGAAACAAGTGCGATAATCTCAAATGGGAAAACTATCTTTATTTTGGCTAATTTTATATCGCATGGAATGAAAAAGCTTAGATTAATATTAAAAAACCAAATTTTGCTGCATATATTTTACGAATGTGGGAAAATAATCCCATGGAAGTGTAAGAAAATAATCAAAAATGCTACTCGCTGTTCACAAAATCTAATCAAATCTGTGCCTGCATCAAAACTCTCTTTGTTACAAGGATGAGTTACTTCCTGAATCTTCAATAATAATCCAAAAAGTTATCATACACCAGGATGAATAAAAGTACGTAATTATCTCGAAATTAGAAATTTATGATAGGTTGCCCTTAGCTGAAGAAGTTGATTAATTTTTTACATTTGACCGAAAAGTGTAGAAATATTAAACTCATACAAAAATTAGAAATAAGTAATAGAGCTGTTCATTTCTGTTTTGTTGTGCTCCTTACAAATCCAGCTGAGACATGTAATTGAAAAATAGGAAAAAAAAACATTTTCAATTAAAAATGCTCAGAAACCAGGTTTGGAAACCGTTTAGTCTTTCAAACATGGTGTCATAATTTGAAGAGAAAAAAATGATATTGCTTGCATTCGCGAGCCAAAAGTGAAGGACATATGTCATTGTAATGCGATCAGTTTTCATTTAGATACTTATGGATGCATAAGACCATAGCAGTCAAATTCCGACCAAAACATGGAAAAGTTGTGTCTTGTAATTGACGGAAGTTGATAGATTATTCGGGTCTTCCTGGGATCTATCAAATTTTATTCCGACTAATAACCATTAATAAATGAGACCATGGCGTGATAACTAAAACTAGAAAGTTAATCTCAAAATACGAAAAGTCAAAAGGAAATTGGAAGAGACAATCGTAAAAATGCTGTTAGGGCTCGGATAGCATTGTTATTCCAATGAATTCACGCTTGCTCGGAGTAGTCCTCGTATAAGGGAGTGGAGACAAACTTTGCACTGTCAGAAAATGTCAAATGAATAGATAAATAGACATTCTGCATATAATCACTTGCCTGCAAAAGATGATTACTTTATCATATTGCCGTGTTGCATGTCTTTATATTGCTTTTCAATAGCATTAACCTACTGAAATATTTCTTGGTTTTTATGAGCTTTTAGATTCTATAAAAATTTTAATAAGAATCTATAGTCTGTTTCAAAAAAGACGATATAACTGACTATTAACCGCTGCACAGCAGATTTGAATTTAAATTTAATTTAGTTATGAAATTTTAGGATAAAGCAGCGCGAGTGGCCAAATTTACATATAAATAATGAAAAGCTCAAAAGTTCTTGCTTTGGTCAAAACAAATAGTACCATAAAAGAGATGGGTTGCTCTGTGTACCAATGACGAGTAATCATACACATTTTATATTTCTATTTACACTGATTCTCTTGTTTTCTGAAGTTCAAAAGACAAATTTGATAAAATTCAGTTAGAGAGGATTTTATAAAGGAAGCTATTACGTAAGTAAAGCTTAGAAAATAAAAGCTTCATTCTCTTAAAAACTAGGGCACAAACTTGCTTTCAAAATTTAATATAAATAAAAATAAAACTCCATTTTGATTTTTGTAGGTCTTGTAATGCAAGAGTAAATGTCTAATATTTTAACTTCCTCCTCTCTACTTCTCGGGTATCATAGCTAAATTAGCTGTCTCTAGATCATTACAAGCTTGTTTTGATTTATTGCGGACTAAAACACAGTTATTTTATAAGTGAAGTCTTGAAATAAAACTGCGGAAAACTTGGCTGCTTGCAAAACAGCAAGGAAGTTGCTAGACTTTTCATTCCAGAAACCCCGACGACTTTTAATAAATATTTTATTAATTTGTGAGTACAACTGCCTTCAGCAGGCATTTCTCCGTAGCTGTGTCGATCAAAGCGGGCCATAAAACTTGACGAACATCCATGCCGTTGTCAGAATTATTGGGACGGCTGTGACGAGAAGAATCAAATCGAGCAGCTTCATATTCAAGACGAAGCCTAAATTTCAATTCTTTAATAGAAAATTTCAATTTAACCTTGGTTTTCTACCTTCAATACCGGCTACTACATCCCAGGCAACATCACAGCATTCCAAAATGAACCTATTGAAGATGGTGCAGGTTTTCAGTGAAGGGAAATCGTAGAGTGTTTTCCATATTTGAGATGTTACTTCCTGAATTCCTAGATTAATAGCAATAAAGGTTCCAAACCTTTGCATTTTGCATTCCATGTTGTGATTTTGCTCGCCGATAAATGTGCCGATAAAGAGCGAAGTCAAGCTCCTCAGAGTCGTCGCACTGTTCCCTTGCTTCACCTAAATTAATTATTCAGTATGCAAGTGGTATTAAAACGACATTTCCTCCTTGCGAAGCGATCAAAGTATCACAATTATACATGCAGAATTACCTTCTTGGATTATATCCCAAATGCGCTCTCGCTTTCGTTGGACACAGTCGACCACAGACCTATATGTTAGCTGAAAAATATGGAGGTTTCAGTAAAAAGGGATTGGTAGATTACCACTGCACAACTTAGAATCGTCTTTTGTTGTAATTCTTCAGACCCGGCAAATTCTGGCAGTCTTTCTAAAGCAGGTTGAATGTCATGTTTGGCTCTAATAAAGAGTTCAGAAAATCTGAATATTTTTTCTTCTTTTTGACAAAATTCTACCGTCCCAATAATTTAACCATATCTTCTTTCGACGAAGTATTGTAATAAGTAGATGCGTTTGGATAATCTGGAGCAGGGTAAAGGCTAAAAATTTGAGAATTTAGTAATTTATGAGACCCTACTTTCTAGAACCGTTCTGCAGCGATGTTAGATTTTGTATCTGCTTTTGTGCTCTACTGAGCTCGTTCTTTAGATGAGTGATCTGAAAGTTTCTCATGTTCTATGAAAATTAATCAACTAAGTCGCCGATAAACATTATCCCATCATGAAATGGTCGTTCTGGACTAGCTTACATGTCTACCAAGAAAATAACTCACATGCAAGCGTTGCAGACGGAACTGGGTTTGAGCCTCTTCTTGATCATCGCCAAGTGATTGAATTGAATGAAAAATATTTCTTGATTCGATGTGCTCTTTGTTTTCTTTTACTAAAAATATGGATCTATATTTTAACAATATTTTAGCAACCTAAATTTCCCAAACTCCTAGCGGCTGACAGTCTAGGTGTGGTGACATTATTAATCTCTCTAAGAGAAGAATGATGACTCGGCTTCTTTCCACGAAAACGTCTTGTAGCTGGGCTTCCAACATCTAAAAAGTTTCAAGGGTGTTGTGACCCTCACGTTTGAAATTAATAACAGGCGTTTCTTTTAGTTTGTCCTTGAATGAACTAGCCTTTGGAGGCCCAGTGTTAGACAACCCTAGGAAAAAGATAAATTTTTTCAAACGAGTATTTACTTCTCCTGTCAGGACTGTCACCTACAGTGCCGTCTGAACTGTGTCTCCCCTCAGTTGAGCTATCTCCAAAACAGCCGGAATCACAATCTGCGGCAGGACACATGGATAAAAGCTAAAAGCTGAGGTTAACATTATCTAAAACAATAAATACTTTTTCATAAGCGTTGTTAAAGACAACGATGAGTTTAGCAACGACGGGATCCAATTGTTCAAAACCAAAATCATCAGGAGCTGATCGAGTAAACGCGTTGAATAACCCAATAAGTAGTCGATCCGACGCTACTCGTTTTCTAATAATTCGTAGAAGAGAATTCAACTGAAGAATTTTTGCTTGGCCCAAATTTATCCTTCAACGTACATGAGCGTTGTTTATGGCCTCTTCTAGAGAACATTCAATGCATTCGTTGAGTTTTAGCCTCTCAAAAACTTCCGATAACTTGAGACTCATCTGGCGTTGATGACTCGCCGTTGAGGGGTCCACTGTTTCTAGAAAAAAGAATATTTGCTTGATAAAAGCGAGCACTTTTAGTATCAGAAAGCTCTTTGACTTTGCTAGCTACTGTCTTGATTCTCTCCGAATGACGAAGAATCTCCAAGTGAACTGCATCAGACATTCTAGATTTTTATGTTTGGCCAATTAGTTTGCTATACCGAATAAGTCCTGAGGAGCAATTGACCAATCCGTGACAGCCTAGACTTTCTAAACAAGCAGCTAGTTGGGATCTATCCGCTTGTGCTCTTTCCACTAGCCCCGGGAAATTGCGATTCAAGACTTGAAGGATGGAGGCGACAGGTCGTTCCAAATCCTAAATTTATGCAATCTCATTCCGTGGGTTGATTTCCATTTTCCATTAAAAGGGCCATCCATCAAATTTGAGACTTATGATATCCTCCCCGAAATCCATGAAATGCGCCTTCATCTTATTTGCAATACAATTGCGAGTGATTGCTGTCCGCATTGTCAAAAGACGAGATTTGAATGCATCCGTCTGGCCCTTCTCTAAATACCGCTGATCCCATTATTTTCAAGGTCGAACGTGTCAAACGAATCTATGCAAAATGTCCATTGGAACATCTGCCCATTCGACGTGAAATCATAAACCCACTTGTAGTGTAGGAATCCTTTTGTTCAACGGGGCGTTCAAGTTTTTCTGTTCCGAATAAGCCGTCCACCAGAGAAGTTGACAAAAAAGCTGTTCGCAGCTAAGCATACCCTTTGGGAATTCAATTTTTCCTTCAACAAATGCCTGAAAAAATCATGATGAAGACTTGCAAAGACTGATCTCTGTTGAGTTTGACTTTTTGTACCGTCTTTTTACGGCCTGATCGGATGTCCACTCTGCCAGGACTGCTTTTCTGGGTGCTCGCGAGAGCCACCCCTCGCGAGAAATTTAACACCCGCTCACATAAAAGAATTTTGTATGAGGTTGCTGCATCTATTGAGGGACGACTCACCAATTCACATTTAAGATATAGGGCTTCAAGTAGAGGAAGACTGTAAGGAATTTGTTGAATGAGCTGTTCAACAGGAGGAACAACTTTAAGAAAAGAGCTGATGTCATCACTATCCAAGTCATGAAGCTGGAAATATTGGACTTTTTCTCGACTTCCTCTTGGTCTGATAGCTATTTACCTAGCTTAATATGCCGAGAAGCGCTCAGCTGGAATTTCTTTGCCCTAGTGATTAGTGGAAGATGGGGTAAGCGGCTACTTTGCTTTAGAACAGGAACGGTTCTCAAAAAATGAACACTTCGGACTGGCTACTCGCCACCTCACTCTCCCGTCCTTCACTAATTGGAGCGATTTTGTACAAGGCAAAGCCCATGGGAAGGGATTAGAAAAAGGAATCCGAGACGAAGAGACACACCTGTTCTGTGAGATCCTTCAGATTTTGTCGATCTGCATCATCAAAAAAGTCGCCTGTATAGATGATGAGACTTGTCGCCTTTTTTGGTTGAAACTTCCAGCCAGCCGATTTGCTGACCTTCTGCGACATTAGAGAACTGGAACACTCATTGGTCAGTTAAGGACGAAAAAACAAGTAAAATAGGATAAAATGGTGCATCATGTGCGCATGATGGTAAATACGAGACGGTGAAAAGACTTGCTTTCTTGACACCATTGCCCGCTGCGCTTGACACTATTGTATTTATTCAGCGCTGCTTTGGATCATTGTCTGTGATTCGAAAAAATTTAATTGATGCTACTTCCGTCGAAACAAACGCTAAAATCACATTTTAAAAAGAGTTAGCTCCATTTCACGCGGTTTTTCTCCAAATTTTTGGGACATTACTCAAATCGAAAGGTCAATGACTTGGTGAACAAAAAATAAAAAAAGCTGAATCAAGAAATCGGGAAAAACGATAAAGATTGAGTAAAAACGACCTCAAGTGGAACAGGAGAAGGGGGAGAGAAGTGCTTGTTAGTAAGTGCTAGAAGAGATGTAACACTCTAGGAGTAATTGGAAAGATGATTCGCAAGAAGAATCAAATAGCTTGAGCGATTGTGAGGAAGTGTAGTGAAATCTGTGCTTAGTTCGGCAGCAGCAGCGTGAGGGCGGCCTTGCGCCGCCCAGCGACACAAAAGAAGCCTCCGGGTTAACTCAAAAAGGGGGATGCTCCTTCAGAGAAGAACACTTCGTAATAGACTCGCCTAGAACATGATACCTGGATTAACATGTCAGGACGCGCGTGGTACACACACACAATTGGCTAGATGGAGGCCCGAATGGAGCTCATCATTACAAGGTGATCTGGTTTCTTTTACTACAGCGAGGAATTCCTCCAACACGTTTTTCTCTTTTATTTTTTACGATGGAAACATCTCTGTCTGTCTTGAAACTTTCTACTGGACATTGGGTTTGTTTAATGGGCTGGCTAAAGGAACAGGTAGGTTTGACAAGGTCGAATTTTCTTTCTTTTGTGAATCAAAAATAAACAAATTCATCTTCAAGGTTTTCTAAAATTTTCTATAAAAAGTATAACAGTCTACCTTCGAGATGGCATATAGCGACAATTATTCAGTTTATGCTTTTGTCCTTTTCCATCACCCACTCGGCATTAACGTCAATTAACCATAAAGTTTATTTCTATCTCACAAAGTTCCACTAATACCCGAATTAAAACAGCTACGAGCAATGATCTTGAGAAAACTTAAACAACTTTGGCAACATATTTGGTAAAGGAATGTACAAGTAAAATTACAAGCCCTAACAAAGCTTACTTTTATTGAGAAGGGTGTTGTTTATCTGCAATTTCAGAAAGATATTCAGCAACTTCGTGGGGCTGAGGAATGTCAGCTACTTCCCAAGAATCTTCTATTGGCTTCTGTATTGGAGTTCGGCAAACTGGACAACAGAATGGGGTTCTAAACTCCATCTGTTGGCTCACACAGATCAGACAAAATGAGTGTAGGCAGGGTAATAATATCTGAAAATTGAAAAGAGTCGACTTCGCTAGAAGGGTAGAAAAAATTATGCGCTTCGACCTATTTTTTAAGCACAATTCCTAGTCTATCTTTTTTAATTGTACACATGCGGTTCTTATGATTAAACGGCGCTGCATGTCTACATTGCCTCACGAAAGAATCGCATCATTTGCTTTTTAGTGAAGAACTTGAGTAGACAATATATTTTTTCTAGAAAAGAAAGAAAATAAATGTCGAAAAATCACCTGGTTAGGAGTATCCATGCAAATCACACAAAGTCCATCGGGGTCTGCGCTAAATCACAGGAGATGAAATTTTAAAGTGTAACTCACGTTTCTGCCAAGATTTCAGATGCTATCATTGTGTCGGTCATTACATTTTGGCCTGTTTGCATTGATGCAGCAATTGACATGGACCTTTTCAATAAGTATGCATTCATAAATTCTTCAAAGTTCAAACTTTTGCAGGATTGGATTTGTTTTGAATGCATATTGACCTGAAAATTAATATATTAAGTTTATTAATATAGAGAACAACCTTTAAACAAAGAATTTTTACGTGCATTTTCCAAAGAACATTTTCAACACTATTTTTGGACAAAGCGAAGCATAAATAATCCCCATTTGGTTCTGTATTAGTTTTACATCTTAAATTAAAAAATAAATTTAAAATAAAAATATCTCACGTTGCATTCATTTCTCTAATAGCCAATAAAAACTCAGTCCAAGATATTGCATTGTTTTTCTCTTTGTGTAATCTGACACGATATGACTGTTCAGCTGAGGAAGAGTTTCCCATTGTGAAAACTAAAAACAATTAAACTAACTTTGTGTAAAAAAAATGAAAAAAGCGGGAAATTGATGAATTTAAAGTATAGTGACTAAATGAATCACGCGCCTCCTAGAACTAAATCAGTTCGCAACACAGCGCACTTACCTCTACAATCTACCGACGAAATGACAAATACATTCTATAGACCCCTTATTGATTTTCATGCACATTGATTTTCTACGAGTAATTGTATGACTAATTAGCTTATCTAATTTTCAAATTAAATACCAATATAAATTCGTTAAAAAATAAAGCTAATTAATTCGATTATATAAGAAAAATTATTAATGATTTCGTTGGTTAAAAGATTAAAAATTCCAGTGCCTGGAGAAAACCCTTAAGTTAAATTAACAAATGTATTTAATTTTTTAATTTTAATTTGGATCTTTTAGTTAACAAATAGTTTAATACTATTTCCCTGTTTTGATTGTTAATTGTCCTACATAAATAGGAGATATTTTAGCAGATTTTTATTATGTTTTTACAGAACAGTTGATCTCTGTTGACCGCATGATGCCACTATATTTAGTTGAACGCGATAGGAACAAGTCACAAAAGATCTAATCAGACTTTTTGAGAGTCATCTCTCGAAAGAAAAGCATGTGAACGCAAGAAACCGAATTGTGAAATCAATAAAGATACTTCATTTTATAAATCAAATTTCAACAAGACATTTCATAAACTATTTAATTATTAGCCAATTTACTTCCGATCGGAAAAAATTGTGAAAGGGAAGTCAAATTTCGCAAAAGACTTTCAAATGAATTGATAAAGACTCTAGCCGAGACTACTTTGGGTCACTTCCAACAGTCCAACGATCAAACTTAAGATGTGATTTGAGCCCGTGAGTTTTCGACTGCACTAGTCATTGCTACTCTTATTGAAGATAAGTGACGTTGATATTTACAATCTCCTAAATTCAATAGCTATCTTTACTGCCTATAAATAGTATTTTCTGGGAAATTATTCATACCTTCTTCCATCTCCTTCTAATAGAAATGCTGATTCTAATTCTTCTTAGCGCAATAACCTTAATTGTTATGTACGGCAAAACAATGTTTCTTATTTAAAAAATATTTAGATTCTATGTTTGGCAAACAGGCTACTGGAAAAGACGAGGCATCCCCGGGCCAAAAACTCCTCTTTTCATTGGACATTACTGGAAACTAATGGATAAAAAGTATCCTGGAACACTTCAGTTAAGAGATTGGACTAAAACATATGGAAAAGTCTATGGAATTCAAGAAGGAATCAAGAAAATTCTAGTTGTGAGTGATGCTGATATGCTTCAGGAGATGTTCATCAAAAAATTTGATTACTTTTATGGTCGAAAGGTAATATTTATTTTTTTTAACACATTGACGACCGCGCATGTTTTTTTGTTTTTTGCCTCAGGGACCGGCGCCCTTTTGTACTCGTGCAAGTGTGGCCATATATGGGCCACACGGTCCCTTGTGGACCAAAAAGCGTGGCCCATATTCGGCCACGCGGTCGTCAATGTGTTAAAATTATATTTATTATTATATTTTGTTATATTTATTATTATATATGTTTTTATATCTCAAAATATTTCAGAATAATGCTCTTGTTGGAGATGTTGAGAATGATCCAAGAATTCATCTCTTCGAATCTCAAGGTACTCGATGGAAGCGACTTCGCACCATCTGTGCACCTACTTTCTCTTCTGGAAGTTTAAAAAAGGTTAGAAGATTTTATTTATGATCATAGGGTTGTTTAGATTACCACGACAGTTGAAGACACTGCCATTGAGCTTACCCATTTGTTTGACGGAGTACAAGAAAACGAAGCAGTAGATATCTACAAATACTTCCAGGAGTATACTATGGATGTAATTTTAAGAATTTCTATGGGACAGCAAGGCTGTAATCTTCTAAACAACCCGTTGTCGGAATTTGTACAAAAAGTAAAAAGTCTTTTAATTTATTATTATTAATAGATCTTTACTCGCAACTTAAGAAGCCCTCTATTTCTCTTAGCTACGATTATACCCAGATTCCGCATCTATTTCCGCAAATTCTTTGTGGCTATCGCAAAACTCCGAAAGAGTCCGGCTCTGCCAATTTTGAAAATGGTCTACAATACTATAGATGAAAGAATAGCCCAAAGAGTAAGTAAACGATTTTTTCCAATTATTTTGTGATAGGAAAAAGATGCTCAAGATGGAATTGAACCTGGAGAACCAAGCGATTTTGTTGATCTTTTCTTAGATGCTCGAGCTGAGGAAAGTGTCAATGACCCTACTGATTTCACCAAATCTAATGTCAAGGTAAAATTATGAACTGAAATGTTTTTTATTTTATAATTTCTAGGTCATTCGTTCTCTTACTAGAGAAGAAATTGTTGCACAATGCTTTGTTTTTCTTCTGGCTGGGTTTGACACTACTTCGAATGCTCTCTCTTACACTTCTTGGCTTCTAACAACAAATCCTGATAAGCAAAAGAAAGTTCTTGAGGAAATTGACGAACATTGCGTTGATGAGGTAAGTATTTCTAGATTATAATCTTTGTTTTAGTTTATTGGCTTCGAGAAACTGAGCAAGATGAAATATTTGGAAGCTTGCATGAAAGAGGCTCTTAGAATGTTTCCTTTAGCTGCATTGTTAGTTTTTTGATCATGATGATATTTTCTTAGAGCAGCATCGCGAACGTGTATGAAAGCTACCACTTTGGGTGGCATTCCAATCGAAGAAGGAACCATGGTTTGGGCTGATGTTTGGACATTACATTACGACAAAACCATGTGGGGCGAAGATGCTGCTGAATTTGTTCCCGAGAGGCAAAAACATTGCGTATCTTTAGAACATATCATTTTAGATGGATGAGCGACGAGGTACGACATAATGTGGCATGGATTCCCTTTGGAGCGGGACCAAGACTTTGCATCGGACAGAGATTGGCTTATATTGAGGAAAAGTTGGCTCTTATTCATATTTTGAGGAGATATTCGATGGAAAGAGGGCCTTTAACAGAGGTTTATTGTTTTCTCAAAATTTTAAGGAAAAATTGCAGAAAGAATTGAGACTCACGGGATCGACTACTGTTCAGCCAGAAGCTGTTCATATCTATTTGAAACGGCGTTAAAGATGACTGATTACGCATAATGTGATTTAGAATAAAGCTTGATTTATCAGACGGGTATTGTAGGTCTTGGTAAACATCACAGGCCCCAAATCACAGTCCGCACCTCTATTTAACTGGCGGGTTGTTTATGGGAACATGCCAGTTGCGCATTTTCCTGTCTGAAAGATGTTATGGCTACTATTTTTCCTTCTTCCACTCGCAGTTATTTTGTGAGTTTCTTTGACTTTCTGCATTTTGATTTAGCTTTTATGCCTATGATCTGTTCTATTGGAAAAGAAGAGGTATCCCCGGTCCGATGGGTTCTCTCTTCATTGGAAATTTATGGCAAATTGGTTCTACTAAATATCCTGGTTCTTTTTGGTTAAAAGATTGGACCAAGGTAGATCTTATTTTGGTTATAAACTAACTCATTTCAGAAATATGGAAAAGTCTATGGAATCAATGAAGGTTATCGAAAGGTACTTGTTGTTAGTGATGTTGAGATGCTACAGGAGTTGTTTATCAAAAAATTCGACTACTTTTATGGGCGCAAAGTATGATTCCATTTATCTTTTTTTAAATTCAACTTTTAGACTAATCCAATTGCTGGAGATGTTGAAAACGACGCAAGAGTCCATTTGTTTGAATCAAGAGGTAACCGATGGAAGAGGCTTCGAACTATTTGTGCTCCAACTTTCTCTTCAAACAGTCTGAAAAAGGTACGTATTAATTCAAGTTATTACCGTATTTCTTCTAATAGAAGCCCCCGGCTTCTATTTTTCAACCCCCTCGTTGGACCGGCTTCTATTAGAAAAAAATACAGTATTTTGGATTTAGATCTCAGCGATTGTTGAGGATTCTGCATTGGAATTATCAAATCTTTTTGATGATGTAAAAGAAACTGAATCAATCAACCTACATACTTATTACCAGGAGTATACAATGGATGTAATTTCAAGAATCGCACTTGGTCAAAGCGAATCCAAATTTTTCAAAAATCCTTTGAGTTCACAAATAAAAAAGGTAGGCCTCTTTCGCTATTTTTATTTGAAATATTCTACAGATTTTTGGATTTGGTCGTCAGGCGCCCGTTTTCTTGTTCACAGCTGTCTTCCCTTGCTTCAGAACCCAACTGAAGAAGTTCTTTTCCGCTATGGCAAAGAGCACTCCAATTACTCCAATTTATGATGCTTGTTATAAGGCTTTGGACGAGAGGATTGCTCAGAGAGTAAGAAATATTACGATATTAAATTAATATTGAATTTTAAGGAGAAAGATGCAGCTGAAGGATTTGAGCCTGGAGAACCTAACGATTTCATCGACCTGTTCCTAGATGCCAGAGTTGAGGGTCACCTTGATGAGGATATTGAATTCAATAAAAATAATGTTAAGGTAATGCATTCTTTGATTGATTTATATTCCAACATATTTTAGGTATCAAAGGCGTTGACTCGTGAAGAAATTGTTGCCCAATGTTTTGTCTTTCTCTTGGCTGGCTTTGATACAACTTCAAACGCTCTTGCCTACACTTCTTGGCTTCTAACAACAAATCCTGATAAGCAAAAGAATCTGTTAGCTGAAATAGATGAACATTGTCCATCAACAGGGGTGAGACTATTAAAATTATGTTGTTTATTTTTTAATTTGCAGCCAATTTCTTACGATATCTTGGCAAAACTGAAGTACATGGAGGGTTGTATAAAAGAAACTCTGAGGATGTTCCCAATTGCTGCAAAGTAAGTAAATACTGCTGTGACTTGTACTGTTGATTTTAGTGCTGCGTCAAGAAGGTGCATGAAGTCGACAACATTGGGTGATGTTGAAATTGAAGAAGGGACGTATGTTTGGGCTGATGTTTGGACTATTCAATACGACAAAAAGCTGTGGGGAGAAGATGCCGAAGATTTTGTCCCCGAAAGTTTGGAATTAATTATTTACTTTTTTATTTTCGTCTTTCTAGGTGGTTAAATGACGAAATCCGACACAACATGGCTTGGTTGCCGTTTGGAGCTGGACCAAGAGTTTGTATCGGTCAAAGATTAGCCTACGTAGAAGAAAAGTATGCGCTTATCTACCTTCTTAGAAGATTCACAATGGAAAGAGGTCTTAAAACGGAGGTAACTGTTGACAATGATTCGAATAATCTTTGATGTTCAGACTAAATTGAAACTTTCGGGTGCGGCGACTGTATCACCGGACGCAACGACAATCTATTTGAAGCGAAGATGATGATAATACAGTGCAGTGCAAAAAGATAAAGGCACCTCATTTTTCGCCTGCCTAGAGTCATAGAAGGCTTATTTTGGAAAACTGGTTCCGCCATCGTTTTCAGCGGCCTTTTTTACCCTAGTATCCAAAAAATTAGCCCGGTTTATTTATTTCCAAGAAGGTAACCAAACCAAAAGAGGAAAGTTGTCAAATTCTGTTGGTGCAAAAAGATAAAGGCAGTCATGGAAAACGGTAATTTATGAGAGATTTTTATTTCAACAAAAGTTTAAACAGTTTTAATAGGTAGTAGAAGATCCGTGCTTTGAAATAACCTCAAAAATTCTATTGGGTATCGAATCCACAAGTTGCTTCATCAGATTTGGATTGAGGTTCCACCAGACTCGCTTTATCGCCTCCTTGAGCTCATTGATTGTATCGTATTGCTTTCCATTTGCATAGACTTGTCTCACCATGGCTCTCCAGAGATTTTCGATGCAATTTAGGTCAGGAGATCGAGCAGGCCATGGTAAAACGGTCACGTTGTTGGCTGCAAACCACTCCTTAGTTGAACGACTGCCGTGGATACTTGCGTTATCCTGCTGATAGATTAGAGGGCGGTGTCGGTTCAAATTCAAAAATGGTAGAAGAGAGTCTGCCAATACTTTCTGGTAGTCAGCAGAATTCATGCGGCTTGACGTGAAAACAAGGTCGACTTGGCCACCGGAGCAAAAAGCAGCCCATGTCATCACCGAGCCGCCGCCGAAGTTCCTAGTCGAAAAAATGGTCGGTTCCTTCCGTAGATCTCTCCAATAGTCATGGCAACCGTCTGGACCATCTAGGTTCCATTTTTTTTCGTCACTAAATATAACAGCGGTCCAATCTCTATTCATGTTGATTCGAGCGAATTCAAGACGAGCAGCTTTATGGCAATTATTGAGCACAGGGGCGGCTAGCATCTTCTGTCTCACAATAAAACTTGAGTTATTGATTGTTCTGTTTATTGTCCAGCGCGAGACATTCAAGTTTAGCTCACTTTTCAGCTGGGGACAGCTTAACGTTGAGTTTGAGGCCTTTCGAAGCACCAGTCTTTCGTCTCTTGGGGAGAGTTTCTTCGGCCTTCCAGTTGATTTCTTTTTGCCATATGACGCTTTATTCTTGACGTAATTATCAACTACTGTTGGAGAACGACCAATCAGTTTTGCAATGTCGCGATGGCTTTTTTCCTCCTGAAGGAGTACATCAATTTTTCCCTTCTCTATATCGATCAAAGTCGGAGCCTTTCCCATCGTCCAGTTCCGAGAACGTCAGATATAAAATGACACAAAAACTTAACGGATAACAAAAGAAAATTCCTGATAAATTACCGTTTTCCATGACTGCCTTTATCTTTTTGCACCAACAGAATTTGACAATTTTCCTCTTTTGGTTTGGTTACCTTCTTGGAAATAAATAAACCGGGCTAATTTTTTGGATACTAGGGTAAAAAAGGCCGCTGAAAACGATGGCGGAATCAGTTTTCCAAAATAAGCCTTCTATGAGTCTAGGCAGGCGAAAAATGAGGTGCCTTTATCTTTTTGCACTGCACTGTATATATCCTAAATAAATCGGAACTATTAAACCTTTGGGGGCCCCAGTAGCCGTGGTTCAATTTTTGTGTTGTCAGGAGGGTCGCGGGTTCAATCCCCCTCCCTGCCTTAAATTTTTGCTTTATTAATTCAAGTCTTTTTGACGTTTTGACTCAATTTTATTGCATTATAAGCACATATACATTAGTATCTCATCACTATCCAACGGCAAACTCATTTTTTGAGCAATCCTATTGATAAAAGATGCTTGTCTGTTGAAAAATTGATCGTCTTTAAATAAAAATCCAATTTCTCGACTCAGACCAGTTTAACAGCTCAATAAGCCAAAGAATTCTAATGCTACAGAGCAGCTGGAACAGTAAAAGGTCAATTAAGTGTGCTTTATGCGGCTGAATTGAGTCAAAACGTCAAAAAAATATGAAAAAAAAACTTGAATTAATAAAAACAAAAATGTAAGTTAGGGAGGGGGATTGAACCCGCGACCCTCCTGACAACACAAAATTGAATTATGGTCACTGGGGCCTCAAAGGTTTACTAGTTCCAAGAAATCTTATGACCTCTACCCGATGTTGCTATGATGACAAAACATTCACAAATCACATTGTCGCTCACCTATTTACTCGTGTTGAAGGTCGCGTTGAAGTTATTACCGCCCCTCTCTAGCCTGGCATAACAGAATGGTCGGGCTACTTTTTCTCCTCTTTGCCATTTCGATACTTATGTAAGCGTTTTATAATTAAAAAAATTAGATGTCTAGACTATTTTATCGCAATTCTAAATATTGGGAGAGAAGGGGAATCCCATCGCCACCTGCCTCTCTATTTATTGGTCACTATTGGCAACTCTCTGAAAAGAATGTTCCAAATGTTTTACAACTTAGAGACTGGACAAAGGTGTTTTCATAAAAAATAATTAAAATATTTTGACTTTATAGAAATATGGCAAGATCTATGGAATATATGAAGGCTTTCGCAAGGTTTTGATCACTAGTGATATAAATCTTCTTCATGAGATGTTTGTGAAAAAATTTGACTATTTTTACGGAAGAAAAGTAACATTATTTATTTACTTTTATTTCTCTAGAATGGAGTTATTAGTGGAGACGTAGAGAATGATCCCCGAGTCCATTTGTTCGAGGCCCAAGGAAACCGGTGGAAAAGACTACGCACGATTTGTGCACCCACTTTCTCCTCAAAAAGTTTGAAAAAAGTTTAGACCTGTTTTTACACAAAAAAAAATCTTTAGATTTTCAGTACTGTTGAAGACACAGCTATTGAAATGGTTCGCCTTCTGGAACGAGCTTCGGAAAATGAAGCCATTAATATTCATGAGTATTATCAAGAATATTCAATGGATATCATTTCGAGAATCGCCATGGGTCAACACGGCTCCAATATGTTCAATAATCCTTTGACAAAGCCTGTCAGAGATGTAAAATATTTTTTATTACTCTTTTAATTTGTGCTTTTAGATCTTCAATTTCAGTCAAAAAACGTTTTTCTTTACTCTAGCTGCAACTTTCCCTTTATTCCGTCTTCCAATCAGAAAATTCTTCGTTTCTTTGGCAAAGTTTCGTCGAAGCCCTGTTCTGCCGATCTTTGAGACATGTTACAAGACAGTTGATAAGCGCATTGCTCAAAGGGTATCACTTCATATTACTTTTGTGAATCTGATTTAGGAAAAAGATGAAAAAGATGGAATTGAACCGGGAGAGCCTAATGACTTCATTGATTTATTTTTAGACGCAAGAGCTGAAGAAGTCACAGATGTTGCTTCAGATTTCAGTAAAAATAATCTAAAGGTCTGAAAAACTCATCTACTTCTTATGTTAGTTTCAGGTTTCAAAGGCATTGACTAGAGAGGAGATAGTGGCCCAGTGTTTTGTTTTTCTCCTTGCAGGATTTGATACCACCTCCAATGCCTTAGCTTATACTTCCTGGCTGTTATGTACACATCTTGACAAACAGAAGAAATTGTTGGAAGAAATCGAGCAGTATTGTTCATCATCGGAGGTAAGCAAATAATAGGTATGGACCAATATCTGAGTTCAGTTCGTCGGTTATGATGTTCTTCCTAAGCTTAAATACATGGAAGCTTGCATGAAAGAAGCACTAAGAATGTTTCCAATTGCCGCGACGTGATTTTAACTTTTAGTTGAATAAAAAAGAAGCTTAGAGCTGTCTCTCGCCAATGTATGAAAGAAACTAAGCTGGGAGGTATTGAAATTGAGGAAGGCACTTATGTTTGGGCCGATGTCTGGACTATCCAGTATGACAAAGAACTTTGGGGAGAAGATGCAGATGAATTTGTTCCTGAACGGTATATTTTTATTATTCTAATTTTATTGTATTCTAGATGGATGAGAGATGAGGTCAGACATAATATGGCATGGTTACCGTTCGGAGCAGGACCCAGACTATGCATAGGTCAACGCTTGGCATATATTGAAGAAAAATTAGCTCTTATTCATATTTTGAGGAGATTTTCATTAGAATGTGGACCAAAGACAGAGGTAACTTTTTAGATGAATTTAAATAAATGCTTTTAGACTAAACTAATACTTACTGGAGCTGCTACTGTCTCTCCGAATGCAGTTACAGTCTACTTGAAAAGACGATAATCCATTTACAAAACAAAATAAAAATAAATCACTTTTCTTCTTATTCTAGAGATTAGAAGGTGTTAAGCGTCGTGTGGTCTGGGACAAGGCAGAAGTCACACAATGTACGAAACATAAAAATTGGTATTTTTTAGAACTTTTAAAGAGAAAGCTTATTAATTCTCAAATAATACATGTGAAATTGCGAAAGTGATTAAAAAAACTGTAATATTTTATATCGAGTTTTATGATTTTTACTGGACACAAAATCAGCCCGTGACGCGATTATTTGCGATAACGTTCAGCAGTATATAACAGAAAGTCTTTCTTCTTAGCCATGGAAAATGCTCCTCATTCCATTGGCTATTTTCCTTTTCATCTTCGTTTATTTGTAAGTTTTTCATTCAAAACAAAAAGACATTCTTTTAGATTCTATGTTTACCATCAAGGATATTGGAATAGAATGGGAATACCCGGCCCTTCCCAAAAACTCTTTTTTGGAAACTTTCTGGAGCTTGTGAAGTTTGAGAATCCAAATGTTATAGTATTACGAGAATGGACAAAGGTTTTATCTTTATTTTCCGATCTTATTTGCAGAAATATGGAAAAGTATATGGAATGAGCGAAGGAATCAGAAAAATATTGGTAGTGAGCGATCCCAATATGCTGCATGAGATCTTCATTAAGAAGTTCGCCTACTTCTATGCTAGAAAGGTGCAAATCCTTAACTTTTTAAAATCCAAATTTAGAATGATTTTATGAGTGGAGATGTTGAAAACGATCCAAGAATAACTCTAGCCGAAGCACAAGGCATGCGTTGGAAGAGGCTCAGAACAATTTGTGCACCTACCTTTTCTACCAATAGCTTAAAAAAGGTTTGTACTTTGATAGAGAACTTAAATCAGTGAATTTATAGATTTTACATACTATTGAGGATACAACTTTTAAACTAATGGGTTTATTAGAGAAATTGTCTGAAAATGAGCCAATCAACATCCATAACTATTATAAGGAATTCTCAATGGATATTATTTCCAGAATAGCTTTGGGTCAATCTGAGTCTACCCTTTTTCGCAATCCTCTTACACCTTTTTGTCAAATGGCATGCCTTTCTCTTTATTTTACCTGTTTTTAGGTTTTTGGACGCCGCTTAAATTCTCCCATCTATTATATGATGGCTGGAATGCCTTTTATCCGACATTATATTAGAAAATTCTTCATTGAAATAGCTAAATTAAGAAAAGTCCCTCAGCTAAATGTATTCGAAGTAGTCAGAAAGACCGTCGACGAAAGGATTGCTCAAAGAGTATTTATAATGAATAAGTTTGATCCAAATTTCTATTTTTAGGAAAAAGATGCTTTGGAAGGATTAGAACCTGAAGAACCTAAAGATTTTGTTGATTTTTTCCTAAACGCTCGTGCTGATGATACTTTAGATGATCACTCTGATTATGCCGCTTCGACAGTTAAGGCAAAGAATTTTATTTCGTTTTAATGTTTTAGGTGACACGAGTCCTCACTAAAGATGAGATTATTTCTCAATGTTTTGTCTTCCTAATTGCCGGATTTGATACCACTGCAAATGCTTTAGCCTATACTTCTTGGATGCTTGCCAATCATCCTGTAATTCAAAGGAAAATACAAGAAGAAATTAGTCAACACTGTACTGCTGAGGTTAAATAAAATTTAATTTACTTAAACAAATTTGCAGAGTGTTTCCTTTGATGATATGGGAAAGATGAAATATCTTGAATGTGTCATGAAAGAAGTTTTAAGATTTTTCCCACTTGGAGCATCGTAAGCTAATCATTTTTCAAAACAGTCTCTTGTAGAGCTGCTTCTCGAACCTGTATGAAAGATATTGAAATAGATGGTGTGACAATAGAAAAAGGAGTTTGTATTTGGGCAGACTCATTTAGTCTCCATTTTAATAAAGAACTCTGGGGAGAAGATGTCGATGAGTTTCTTCCCGAGCGGTTTGTCTAAGACGCCGCATAAATTGGTTTAGATGGCAGAGAGATGAAACACGCCACCCAATGGCATGGATTCCTTTCGGGGCCGGACCAAGAATTTGTATTGGACAGAGACTCGCTTATTTGGAAGAGAAAATGGCTCTTATTCATCTTCTCAGAAAATTTTCTATTGTGGCCGGACCTAAAACAGAAAGAGCCCTAAAATTGGTAGGATCGACTACAGTAACACCCGAATCGGTTACTGTTTATCTCAAGAAACGATATTCCTGAATTAAAATTTTATTGAAAATCTCTCTCTATCGTTCATGACAATCTTTTTACTTTTAATCTTTGGTGAGAATCTTTCTCTAGAAAAGACCGTCAATCAATTCAGTCACAGGGTCAATCGTGATATCAAAGAAACAAGGGCGCGTGTTAAGGCCGGGCATGGTTGTCATTTCACCCACAAGAGGGTAGATGAATCCAGCTCCAACAGATGCGCGAATGTCTCTGATTGGAAGAGTGAATCCTATAATTCTATTTATTTAAAAAAATGAATGACAAGAACCTGTGGGAGCTCCTTTTTTCGTTGGATCATGCGAAAGAGAGAGATGAGTCTTAGCCATACATATAGGAAGTTTGTCAAATCCTTGGCGAGTATATCGTTCAAGTTTGACCTTTGCTTGTTCAGATAATTCGACTCCATCAGCGCCGTAGATCTCTCTGGCTATAGTTGTAATCTTTTCCTCCAAAGATAGATCCAGGGGATAAAGGAAACTAAAAATGATGTCAGAATGGAGCGTGCTTTACTTGAATCCAGGAGTAGCCTCGTTTACAGCATCTACTAGAGCTTGTGCTAAGGGAACAGCTCCAGCTCCTCCTTCTGCCCAATGATTGGAAATAACAGCCTTTTTGGCTCCATGTTTCAGGGCTTTTGCGATTACCAGATCCAATTCCTTTTGAGTATCAGTAGCAAAACGGTTAACACATAAAACAACAGGTATACCAAATTTGTTAGCATTCTCTATCTTAAACATCTTCTTATTTGTCGAAGTAAGCAATGCCATACCTGTTTTCTAAGATTACTATCACAGCCAGCTTCGACTAATTCAATGTTCTCGTCTAAATACTCATGCTTAAGGGGAGCACCAGCAACAACTGCTGGTCCGCCTCCATGCATTTTTAATGCACGAACAGTAGCAACTAAAACAACTGCTGAAGGAGTTAGACCAGAATATCTAAATTAACATATTATTTTTTTTTTCAGAAAGCATTCTACCTGCATTTGATGTCAAAAAACTTCTCCATTCCTATATCGGCACCAAATCCAGCTTCAGTAATAACGAAGCCATTCTCACCGACAAGTTTCAATGCAACCTATTTATAAATATATTTCCCAGGTGAGTGATTAAATTACTTTGTCGGCAACAATGCTACTCTGTCCATGGGCTATGTTAGCGAAGGGACCAGCATGAACAAAGACTGGAGTTCCCTCAAGAGTTTGCATCAGGTTGGGTCGCACAGTATCTCTCATTAAAACCTATCAACAGTTAAAACATAGAAAAAAAACAGACTGTTAATGCATCTGTACAGCCTAGATCATCACAAGTTACTGGACGCCCTTGTTTGTCTGATCCAATGACAATTTTTGATATTCTCTCTCTCATGTCACCAAGCGAAGTAGTCAACGCCAAGATGGCCATGATTTCACTAGCAACAGTGATGTCGAACTGTGTTCGTCTAGTATGTCCCTTTTCTTGAGTTCCAAGTCCGATTTCGATTCCTATAAAATATTGATATTGAATAAGGACTAGCAAACCTCTTAGAAATCGGTCATTTGTATCCATAACTCTGTTCCATGTGATAGTATCAGGATCGATATCTAGCCTAGCCCAAGCTACTCGCTGTTCTGGTGTCAATTCATTAGCATCGTCAACTGCTGGGAAACCAAGGCGAGCAACTCGGCGCTTTTGAACAGCGGAGAGAACTCGTTTACCTTCAAATTAAACTTTAGGTACACGATACTTGAATTACCTTGCTTGTTTTGAGGAGCTAATCGATTGAAGAGAGCTTCATCTGGCTGAGTATTTTCGTGAAACATACGAGCATCAATAGCAGCAGCGAGCAGATTGTTAGCAGCGGTGATAGCATGGATATCACCGGTTAGATGCAGATTGAATTCTTCCATGGGGATTACTTGAGAGTAGCCACCACCAGCAGCCCCTCCTTTGATACCAAAAGTCGGTCCTTGAGATGGCTGACGAACACAGGCGAAGACATTCTTGTGAAGATGAGCCCCAAGAGCTTGAGTCAATCCAATAGTGGTTGTAGATTTTCCCTCTCCAAGAGGTGTTGGAGTGATTCCTAAAATGTTAATTTTGTGCTTCAAATAGGCGATTGATTGATAAGAGAGCACATGTAATATGATAGCACAAGCTAGTAGTAGAAGTAAAAGATTACCTGCAACAACTACATATTTTCCGTTTTTCACATGCTCCAAGCGCTTGAGAACATCCAAAGAGACTTTAGCTTTCTTGCGACCGAAAAGATCTAACTCATCAGAATGGATACCAACTTCAGCAGCAAGCTTAATAAAGAAAGTCTATTTTTGAAGAAATAACAAAGATACTTGTTCTACATTTTTGGGAGTTTGACTTCTAGAAACGGCAATATCTGAGGGTACAGGAGTTTGAAGATTGGGCTTTAAATACTCGATAGTCCACATCTCAGTCTGGAAGTGAGCATATTACGATGTCGGTGACTGCGGGCGAGGCAGATAATAATCAGCAAGGCTGACCTGTGAAGCCATGACAACGGCTTCTTTGGCGGCAGCACGCGTTGGCGTTTCAATGACAGACAAGAGGCTGCGTGTGTGCACAGGCATACAATGTCCATAGATAGTCTTTTATCAGAGAAAAGACCTCAGGTACGCAAAACAAAAACAGGATAGTGAATTTTACAAAAAAATGTATTTCAAGGACAAATTCCTTATGTTTTGTTGTTGAGGTACAGAAGAAGAGGTCATGTGCAGGGCAATGTCTGTCCTATCAGCAAGTTTTAAGGAGGCCTGTGACCTTGGCCATCTCTGTTCAGCTTTGACCAACAACCATGGAATTGAACAAAAAAAAAACGATTTTTGATTTAACCGTTTATACCCAGCAAAATAAAATAATTAACATGCTGCAAAAACAACAAGTGATGGCAGATCACCCGAAGATAAACCAAGTGCTCAGTTCTAAAACACAACACGAATTCACGCTTATCTAGGAATCAAACCTTGCTCAGTCTGCGACGAACAGCTTGTTCATAAGTGTTTTTGATCAGCATGGCTACAGTCATGGGCCCAACTCCTCCAGGAACAGGTGTGATAAAGCTAGCCGCCTGGGTTAAGTTAAAACTAGAAAATTATAAACAATTACATCCTTTGCTGCATCGAAGTCAACATCTCCGAAGAGTTTGTTCTTTTTTCCAGGCTCACTAGCTTCTTCTACATTGATCCCACAATCAATAACAACCGCTCCTGGTTTAATCCAATCTCCCTTGACGAAATGTTTCTTTCCAATTGCGACGATCAAAATATCAGCTTTTAGGCAATGTTCCTTTAGATTGGCTGTTCTTGAATGACAGGTTGTGACTGTTCCATTGTGCCACATGAAAAGAGCAGCAGCAGGCGCTCCAACAATTTTAGAACGTCCAATCACGGTCACATTTTTTCCAGCGATGTAGTTCTTATTTCCTGAAAAGGTGTTTACAATTTCCTTCCTTCTAATAATCGAACCTGTAGCTTCTTGGACAAGATAAAGACATCCCCATGGAGTACATGGAAAAATTGTGCTCTCGAGTTCTCCTCTGAGAAGTCGGCCAGCGTTTTCACGTGTCAATCCGTCAACATCTTTATCGTGCCGGATTCTGTCGACGACAACATCAGCGTCGATGTTATTTTTACAGTCCAAAGGCAACTGAATCGGCGAAAATAATTTTAAAAAAGTTGGCAACCCTGCCTGAACGATAATTCCATCAATTTGATCGTCGTTGTTTAATCGGTCAATTTCTTCCTCTAGTTCTCTTTGTGTAATGGTATCGGAAAGTTTAATTAGCTTTCCTTCAGCTCCAATTTCAGCAGCTTTTTTGATCTTGGCTCCTATATAGACATTAGAATCAGACCTATTTCCAACCTAAATATTGAAGAAATGAAAAATTACAAAAGTAAGAATTTACCTGGACAATAGCTAGAACGGAATTAAAGTTAGGATGCTGTTCTTTTGTAGCTTTAAGCTGGTCAGCAACCTCAGATAGAACTTTTTTACTAATCTCCAAACCGCTAATAAGCTGTGCCGGCATTTTGACGCACTTACTGAAAGCAAACAAGCTCATTTAAAGAAGATAACCCAGAGAGAAAATAGCAAAAACAAGAAATTAAAAACAAGAGAGAGAACATTGATCTGTCCAAAATGACTGGACAAAGACTGGATCTATGCGCAAGCGCTCCGGTCATCGATTGCATCTTATCGGTCAGAGTATGTGGTCAAACGCTCCTAAAACCAGTTGTGTCAAAGACAATGAGCTGAGCACAAGCGAGTACAAAAGCAAAAGCGGCCGCTTAGAATGAAACGCGAAGTCCATTCGCTTCTTCGATTTAGTATGCAGGAAATTGTGCAATCATTAAAAGCCATCCTTGAAAACGTAGCTCAAGGCCGAAACTTGTTGGGCCATTTAAGTTGAAAAAGGCGGAGGCAACAGTTGAATTCACACTGGCCATTTCCTAACAATTTCCTTCCTTCTACCTTCTGACAAAAATGGCTTCATTTGGTATATTCTTGGATATATTAACATCGGTAAGTGGATTAACTAGATTTAAAAGAAGGAAAATAAAATGAGATCAAAAGGATTAGCATAAGATGGAATCATTTCCGACAACAGGTTAAAAATTTGCAACGCTCGCTCTCTTATTTCACGGTCGATCGCTTATCTCTTTTGTCAAATCGCGTGCGAACTAGTTCAAACTTTGCCTCAAAATCATTCGCCTAATTTATTTATATTTAAAAATATAAGGTAAACTATTTATCTTTTTTTAACATTTTAAATATATTTCTGAAAAATAAAAACAACATTCTAAAATGTTTACGGAATACCGCGGGGTCATTCGCATTATCGCCTCTCTTCCACCTACAGGTTTTCTGGCCTACGTGACCCGATGACTGAAATAGATGAACCCTTTTTTCCCTGAAAACAACTCAAGTATTTGGGATCTAATACGTCCTTTCTTCTTGTTCAATAAGACCTACTTCTATTTGTTTCAGGGCATGTCTTACAATCATACGGATTATCAACCAGCACTTGGTCTTCGTTTAGGAGCTGGTCTTTCCTACCTTCTTCTTGCTATTTTTGCTTTAATTATTAATTTTTTGGCCACATATGCTATGTGGAAAAATAGAAAAGTAAGTCTATTTGACAATGAGAATAACAAAACATTCTTCTAGTTTTTGTTCACTTATCCTTTTTATGTTCTGACAGCAAATATTCTTGTCGCTTCAATGGGAGCTCTATTGATTTGTCAATTTGTAGTAGCTATTCCAATATCATTAGCGGGAAAACCTATTTACGGAGAAGGAGCTTTAATGATAACACTCTCGAGGTGATAAATTTCAATCCTGACAAACAGGGTCATTTTAGCTTTGATACTTTATTTTTCTTAACAATATTTTGGGTTTCTTTTCTGATTTCGATTAATCGCTTTGCCGCAACATTCAGTCATAAATTGCATTGGTTGTTATTCGAAGGAAAACGATTTTATTTTGTATGGTAAACACCTTCAAGGACAATTACTCATTTCAAAATTTCAGTTTGATTCCCTGGTTGCTAGGACTGACTTGGACAATTATTACTACATTAATAGATTGTCCTAAAGTTTTTCGACATGACTATTTTTATTTTACATATGACTGCCCGAAACCAATGGAGCCTGGTTTTCAAAGCGTTTTTATGACTATTACATGGAATCTTGGCTATGTTGGTGAGTTATTTTGGATGATGTACCAAAAATTTTTAGTTCCTGCTTTGATGATGATATTTTACGTTTGTGTAATACTTTATGTCAGAAATAAGACAGGTGAAAATATGTCGCACATGGGAGAATTGAATATTTTAATACAGGTGAACATTTTTTAATTGAAAAAAGACATGATTTTAGGCATTGTTGATATGCTGTGCTTTTGAAATAGAAACACTTTTATTTACATTTCTTCCTGATTTATCTGACGATTGGGGAGTTTTTGTCGTCTCCCTCTTATTGGACTACGCCCTCTTATTCAACATCACTCTTTATCCTGTAATCTTGATCGTGATGAACCCGATTATCAAACAAACAATTGGTCAACTTTTCGGATGTTGGAAGAAACCGGTAGTCTTGAGTAATGCTCAAGTGTTTGATGGACCATCCATGGATCTTTCAAGAGATTGGCAAAAGTCTGAGATGCCAGTTCAAAATATTCAGCTTTAAAAATAATCTTGATCTTCTGATAGTTCCAAAGATATTGTAAATACTAAACATTTCTCGATAGATTTCTTTAGTTCTGTGAAAGTGCCAAACAGTCGATTCAAGGTGTGCCATAAACCTCGGCCTCCAATCTGAGAATACAAATATTTCTCAAATATCTGTGTACCTAAGATGACGGGTAGAAGTTCAGCTAGCAAACAGCTTTGAGTCATCTGAGTAACCAAAATTTTCGCTAAATTTTCCTAGCTACAGAGCTGAGATCTACGGGCCTGCAGTTGTATCGTCTTTCAGATCGACTGTGTTTGTATACTGAAAATCTGGCTTCCAAGAGCATCAATGCTTTGCGTGGACTTCGCAACATCAATTTGTATTCCTTTGGCCAGACTCTCTGGCTGCTCTTGATCTATTTTTCAGAGAACTTTTCAACCTTTGATGTGACTCAATTTCTTTATCAAAATTTTCTGACAACACAAAGCACAAATCAACCAGTGGTCTCTGACAAAAGCGCAGTTCAACAAATTTTGAACTACTCGATACTTGTCGCTGTTGAGGTTGTAAGTGTTATCCAACGGCACACAATCCCGCTCACAAACAGTCGACCGGACGAGTTCAGGGGTCGCTGTATAAAAGACTCGCGCACCGCCTTCTTGCCACGGCACTCAACATGCTTGTCTTGTGCTTGGCAGCGCGTAAGTGCAATCCCGTATAATCCGTGAAACTTTTATAATTACAGTAGTGGCTAGCGCCTTTGCCCAATCCAGTTGTTCCTTTTCCGATCCTCGAAGTGGCTACTCTCTTTCTTGGACTGTTAACAATGGGCAAGTGAATTTCAATCTTACCTACCCCAACTTCCCAACAAACTCTTATACTGGAGTTGGATTTGGTGACAGCATGGTAAGCATTCTATTCGTTTTTCTTTTATAATAATATTAGGCTGCTGGAATAGATGGTATCTTGATCGCCGTTCAAGGATCTCAAGTCCTTGTGGTAGGTCTCATTTTTATCGCTTAATTGAATAATTTTTAGAATAGCGCCTCTCTTTTGGGATATAATCCTCCGACCCTTCAGAACGATCGATCTGTCTCGACTCAAAGTGCTAGTTACATGTGAGATATTTTAAAAACAAGGGCTGAAATCTTGTTTACAGTAATCGGGTTCTTAGCGCTCAGTTTTCTCGTGCTCTCACCCTCACGACCAACAATCATAAGTCTCTTACTGGGTGCAACACATGGGATGTGAGTTTACTTTTGAATTGTATAAAAAATGCGTGGTTGCGCCACCTTGTACACAGAGAAGGCAGAGTAAATACTTAGTGTGGCAAATAGTTCTATGTAAACATGCTTTGGAGATTTGGTTGTGCGAAAAACTTACAAATTTTCAGTTTATCACCACACCTGGAACTTACAATAATGGACAATATGGAAAGCATGCTAGCCAACCTGTTCAACAACAAATTTGCAACATCGATACCTCCTGCAAACAAGGAATGGTCCAAAGCCTCATGAACACTTTTGGATATGGTAATCAGAATCAAAATGTATGTGATTTATCCCAATGATAGATGGTCCTTTCAGAACAATAACAATCAAATGTATAATCAGAATCAGCAATACAACCAGCAGTACAATCCAAATATGGGACCTGGCTATAATCAACAGTATAATCAACAAGGGATGCCAATGATGGGTCCTCAGGGCCAAGGGTACAACCAACAAGGATATAACCCTAGCATGATGGGAGGACAACAAGGATATGGACCTCAATACCAGCCAATGGGACCTGGACCCCAGTATCCTCCTAGCCAATATGGACAAGGGCAAAACTATGGCTATCAGCCAAATACTGCAACTCCTCCTCCAAGTCAACCTTATACTGGAGCTCCTTTCGTTTATACTACAACTTTTGATCCAACCTATGGAAACCAGAACTCTTATGGACAACAACAACAGAACGGAGGTGAAGGGATATAAAAATACAAATGAGAAAGCTTAGGTTACAATGGAAACATGCAATATATGAACACTCCTCAACGCAATCCTGCCAACTACAATAACAACAACGAATACATGTCGACTTTGAACTACAACTCTGGTCAGGGATCTTCTCCTCAATATGGAATGGGCCAAGGAGCTACACAAGGACAACAATACAATTCTCCCAACATCTATAGTCCTTACAATAGTAATAACCAAAGTCAGATGGGATACAACACTCCCTCTTCTCAAGGAAATTACAATGGTTATTACTCTTCTTCTAATCAACAGGTTGGTTTTGCTTTGTGATGTGCTCTCTAACCTTGCTCTTTAAGCAACAGCAACCCTCGTACCAGTCCCAAAGCTATGGAAGAAAGCGCAGATCCATCCGTGCCAAGAGGTTGTTCTAAATTTCGATTTTCCACCCAAAAAATGTACAGAGTGAGAAGTACATAAATAAATTTTTATCGTGTGTCGTTTTGGCCTACCATCTAATGCACAAAAAGTATAGCCCTAACCCTTTGCTTCTTTCTGTTGATCACTTTTATTTCTTAGACAAACGTCTGGTTACCAGCCGACTAATAACATCTATGGGTATGACTACAGTAATAGTGGAAGTGCCACCTCTGCACCACTTGTTGTGAATCCTAACTACAAGTACTTGAGTGGACCGCTAGCCGACTCGTATTCAAGGAGTTACGCCCAGGAGGTTACAGCCTATGACCAACAGCAAGGTGAGTATTTGAGTTGATCGCAAGAAACTCGAGGAAATCTCTAGGACAATTTGGAAACAGTAATATGAATTTGAATGGAAATGCGCCAATTTTGAATAATAACCAGCAGAATCAAGCAAATTATCAACAGATTCAGCAGGATTATGCAAGAAATCCTAATCCTACAGCTGGACAAACCTACACAAATAACATTTATGGCTATAATTACGGTTTGTGATTTTCTTTATCTGCACATTGTTGATGGGAATGGTCACTGACTAACAATTTGCAGGATCTTCAACACCTTCTCCATACTACGCTGGCCAAAGTCAATCGGTTTATTACAATGGACAAGTTCAACGCGACCCAAATGGAAACTACTACAACAATCAAAATCTTTTCTACCCGGCTAACCCTTATTCATCCACTGCCTCCCCCATAGTTGGACAGAGACAATTCGATCCCAATTATCAAACATCCACACAAATGTATGGAAGTGGCTCCAATTTGAAGGAGACTCGATTGAGAGATCCTACTCAATATAATAATTTACAAGGAGCCCAACGTGATTACATTCCCGGAACTTCTGCCCAAACGCCCTTTGAATATACATATTTTAATCCTCAAAACAATATGTTCTACCCCTATAGGTATGCTGGATCTCAATGAATGTTCTCAATTTTATCGTTTTGTCAGAACTTCTTCCGATTATCAGCCTTTCAACTCGACTTATTATGACGACAATGGAATTGTTCACAGTGCCTCCACCCAGCCTGGTGCTATTTCTCCCAACTCTAGTCCTTATTCCTCTACTTACTATGATACAAATGGTGTTGTTCAATCTCCTTCGAATGGAGGAAGTTATTCCCAAAATACTGCTTATTATGGTGGTTCGTACATCCAGAGTACGACAACTCGACCGGTGAATACTGGTAATGGAATCCTCTATGACGCTTCAACTGGCCGAATGAACGACGGAACGGGTAGACAGCGACCTTGATTTTGACGGATCGAATTTTAGATGCCTGTGCCCTTCAAGATCCCTACTGGTGTGACTATTACGTTAAAATTTTCATAAATTCTCAAGAACAATATAATTATGCACCCCAGCAGGTAAATTGCCTCTTTTTAAAGATAAATGCAACCTCAGACCGCGTGCAAGCAGCTGAAACAATCATTAACGGATTCATATAATGGTTGTTGTAACACCGTTAGGGCTGCAGGTTGTTGAGAAAAAATTTGAGTTGACGTTGTATATAACTGTTCATACTTGTTTCTGCAAAACAAAGATTTATCATGCTCACACGAAGTACCAAGGTTATTTTTTCACATCCTGGGAGAGTCAAGTTTCCTTCTTGCAAGATGATCTCAACTAGGATCAGTCATTTCCCATAATTAGTGGCAATTTGTGGCACGTCAACACGGAAAATGTGGCTCTTTTTTCAGTATCACATGGTAATGCGAGCGCTTACGTAAGCAAGTCTCACTTAGAAATTCGGCCTTGATTCTTGGTTTTGATTGGTTATATTACACATTGGATGACATTGATAATGAATTTTTAACAAATATACTTATTGAAGATATTCAGAGTTTTTTTTTTCATTTTTTGCTCCCTATTTTTATGTGAGAGAAAGAGAGTGAGGAAGTTTCACCTTCAAAGCTCCTGCTAGTTTCAAATTACCGGCCTCTTGGCCTGACGGGTTCAGGGCAAGGATCACGTGATGAACGCACTGTTCGGAGGCGATGACCGAATCAATAATTTTATCAGCATTTTCATTTCCTGGAGGCATTTATTTATACTATTTCACAAATGTCATCTAATTTTTCCACTCTTTGTCAGGAATTTACACAGCTGGAAACGATAAGCACAACGGAAATAGCCAAGGTTTCTTCTCGATTCTTCTTTACAACGTACAGTCCCGGTTTCAGTTGATGGAAAAACTCAAACTTCAGTCGGGATATGACCTAGATGAGACAATACGAAAGCTGGTATGTCTTTCTCAATAATTATCAGAACTGCTTTCAGCTAGGAGCTACCTCCGGCTCTCATGTGATTAAAGAACTCATGGAGCAAATATAGTAAAGAAAAGACACAAAAACGAAAAGAATTTGGCCGGATCACATGCTTATCGCTATATTGTGGCTGAGAAGAGACTTCTAAATAAACATACTTTCAAAAATTTCTGTAATTGTGTTCAATTGTTGCCTCTTCTTTCCTTGTCCGGTGAGGCCAGTTCGGCAGTCCATTGTTTACTTTAAAAAAAACAAAAGTGATAACTTTCTATGATGACCGAGACTGGAAATCAACTGATGGTTTTGCTCTTTCCGATTTCGGGGTCATCAGCAGTTTTTTACAGCAATCTCTGCTGTTTACAGTCTATCTCTCCAATACCGTATTATCACTTGGAAAAAGGGTCAGCCGCCAGAAATCGCAACCACTTATAATGTTGCGAACATTGCGTGGTCTGCAAATGGCATTGGTCTCCCGAATCCTTCCCATGGACGGTTGTATTGCTGACCGCTGGCAATCTCACGCTCTCTCATACCACTTTTTGTGGAACGGGATAAAAGGAGGAGGGATCTGGCCTGCCTGATCTCCTTTACATGTTTCTCGTTTAATTTTCAGAGAACCACCTGAGGTTCCGGGCATGGGGTTTAATATTGAAATGTGCTGATTTATTCTCAATTCACAAACTTATGGCCGGCTAGTAATCAACTTCTGGTACTTGGTAATATAGACGTGTGACGTGGTGTCTTAATCCTATCATCCTCTTCTTTTTGACTTTTTCTCGGAAGTGAGTGTTCTAAGTATTCACTTTTCACAATCGTTGACGAATTTGTGACTTCGTTCGAAATAACCCTATCACTAGAACTCTCCGCTTATCTACAGACTAGATCGCAACTCTAACTTGCGTCAAATCTGCGTTCACCCCGTGCCGCCGCCGTTTGCCCAGTTTGCTTTGCAATGTTTACCAGTCTGGAACCGTTCCTCCTTAACCATTAGACTAACTATTCGGGCTCGGGCTTGAGCCGCGACCAGGGTGTGTCCTCTGCCACACACACACTTTTTTTCATGCGGCATTCAATAAAATCCGCTGATAAGTCTTCTTCAGTGAAAGGCGTCTAGCCTGAGGTATGTTTCTATTTTTCTTGGACATACTGTAGCCCCTATTTTTGTTCAAAGGTCAGCACTTTTTCACTATTTTCTGATCATCATAGTATAGACCTCTACAATTTTCTAAAATAGCTTTTATGATATTAAATAATCAAAAATTATGTTATATCTTTCAGCGTATCATGGACTTCAATACATACCAAAATTATCCTCTTTACGAAGATACCAATGGATATCAGCCCGTTCAAGACGTCGTCTCCTATCACCCTAGCAACAACTGTATGCCCAAAGATTTCTACGCGCAAATTCCACAGCAGCAACATTACACCACGGGAAATAATTTCGTTAAAACTTATACTGGAAATCCATACTACGATTGTCCAGTTGAATCACAACCGCAGCATCAGCAAACTCAGATGTACCAGATTGAACAGCAGGTTTGAATAGTTGGAAATTAGAGACATTAGTTTGCCTTAGGTGGCTCCTGTCGACTGTAACATTCAATGGGTAGCCCATGGGAATGCCATGTTAAACTCGATGACTCCTCATCAGCAGTTCTATCAGGGTCCTTCTCAGGGTCACTCTTCAGTTCAAGGTCTTACAAGAGCTCCTCAACAGCAACGAGCTCGCTCTTGTCAAGCTCGTAGCAGAAAGCGCTGTGTCCAGGCAGATGTTCAGGGATTTTATTATCAGAGTTCTGGACAACTTCCTACTATGGGAGCTGCTTATCGGTCTTATCCAATAGCTCATCCTCAGCAACAAATGCGTTCTCATCAGCAAATGCATTCTCAACAGCATCACCGGGTATATTTAGACAAAAAAGATAGTAATTTGTGATCTTAGATGGGAAGTATGCTGCCACCAATTCAGGCGCTGCCTCAGCAGCATATGCCACAATTCTCGCCTCAAAATCTTCAACAAATGGTTCCTCAGATGTCACCAGAGTTGCTTAATCAACAGCAACACCAGTCTCCTCGCTGGCCTAGACAGCATATTAATGCTCCTAGACTCACTAACGCTCAGAAGTATCCTTCTCTTGTTGAGCAACTCAAGTCTATTCATCAAAAGACTGATAAGACTGTTGCCACTTCAGCTAATGTTTCTGGAACTTCGTCAGCAAGACAGACTTCTCTGACTGAGGAAGAAAAAAGAAACAGCGCGGTAAGAATAAAGGCCATGACTGATAAGGAATTCGGTTCCAGTTGTGGAGAATTTTGCACGAAGTTGACAGTGTTGAGGAACTGATTTTTACAATGAACAGCAACCGTCCTCTGATACCGATCGACGCCCAAGATGTCATTGAATTTGAAACGAGCGACAATACCAACATTCCTATGCCAACAGATCATCTGATATTAAAGTTCAAGGAAAGTCCCAATGTTTTTGCCTGTTCATAATTGACTTTTGTTTAATAATTTAAAATCATAATAATCGTCAGCTGATGTGGTTGTCTATTTATCCAACGAAACAATAAATTATTTTTTTCTAGAAAAGTATCAATTTCTTTTGTTGACTGTGGTGAATGAGGGGCAACCCGGGCGCGGCTCTCAGCTGTTGGGCGGCAAACTTCAGTGGACTTTTCTATTCATTAGAATGCGGCTGCTCATTGTTTTAGCAGTTTTCTGTCAGCTTTATAGCATTTCGGTAGGTTTATTTTCTTTCTCATTCTTTTAAGTTTTGAATTGGTCTCAGTTCGTTCCACAATAAACAGAGCATTTAAGAATAGGACTCTAGTTTATGCAGAGAAATTGTTTGCAGTTTATTTTACGATTCTATCTTGGGCAGAGTAGAAACAATAGAAAACTTGACGACTTCCAGCTGTTGAGTAATCCAAACTCAAATAAACAAGTAGACAGTTGTTATTCCTCGATCAATCAAAAGTCTCACGTTGTGCGAGAAATCGGCTCAACTCTCTCGGTCCAATCCACTTGAATCGAACGTTCTTCGATCGTTTTTGAGAGGAATAATCGCGACTTCATGAGTATCGGTGTGAACTCGCAAACAGGCGCCTCGCGGCTGTCAATTACTTTAAAAAAGAATAGAAAATGACAGCACTTTTGACATTTCCGCTGCGGAAATCACAAATTTTTTCCCAGGCTCGACGGAAAAAACACGCAAGTGATGAAGAGGATGACGATTGGGTCAATGTCTCGTGTGGAACTTATGAAGATTGCCTTAGTTCCTATGACAAAATGGCACAAGCTTGTGGATTTGCTGGAAGAAAAAGTGTAGGTTATGACTGATACTATTTACGAGAGCGAGTTCTAATTTACAAGGTCAGAAAGAAAAAAACCCTAACAACTATAGAACTACTGTGTCCTTGCATTGTCTTTGCCCGCAAATTGCCATGAGTTTAGATCTCGGATGACGATTCCTGCTACGCGCCAATTGCCTCCAAATTTGAGGAATTGGTACGATTAAAGGGGAAAAGGAATGAATTGCTAAGGGAATGTTTCCGAAGCGGGAAAGTTAGAGGAATTGAAGAAGAGCTTCGAATAAAAGCTGATGTTGGCAAGGTGAGAATTTGATTTTCGAATAATTGCTAATAGAATTCATTTCAGAAAAAGAAAGGCACTTGTAAGAATAAAATTGCTTCACTAGAACAACTAATTACCGGTAGTGAGGTTTGCTTTTTTTAATTGGTTTAATATCTTACAATTTTTAGGATCTCAAAAAGATTTTGAAATATTTTGAATCGGTATGATGCCGTTTTCCCTATAATGTGCTGTTTTAGAAAAAACGAGAGCCAATATCTCTTTCAGAGACACGTTGTTTCTCAGCAACCAAAAGGTTTAAATCAAAATGTCAAAGGATTGAACCTTGTTGCATCAGAGTTAATGAGTTAGTTTACGATAAAACAATTTTGTGTACTTCTCAATAGACTCACGTACATAAATCTTGTTAAGAACTAAAGAAGTACTATTTTATCCAGATTATCTCTAATCCAGAACAGTTTGACGTTTAAGATGTCGCCGAATTGTTTCCTCCCATCCAGTCGTGTCGAAATTGAAGGTTATTGAAGAAGACTTAAAGGATAATCGACGAGAATGCAAAGAAAGTATGGGTTCACACTAGTTATGAAATAAGGAAATGTTTAATAAATCTTGTACTTTTGTTCCTTCTTCGCGTTAAACGTCAAGACCACCTGGTTATTCAAAGGGGTAAACAAAACGCTTTTCAACCTCAATGATTCAAAAGCATAAAAGATAGCTTTTATCCGGATGTTGGGCAAAAAGGAATACCTTCTGAACTCACTCATCTGAGAATCATATGCTTCTATCATGCATTGAGTCGTAACTGCCGTATATGAACCACGCTTATAGTGAGAGCGTTTGTTTGTTTATTCCCGGAAAAGTGGAACCTCTCTCGATCCTTATACATCTTATAGTGGGATAATGCTGATCATTTTTTTTTCATATTCCCAAGAAGCCGTTTATACTCTTAACAAGCCCACGAGAATTTCATCTAACAAATTACGTTTGATATAATATTGCCAATTTATCGGAATAGAACTGACTCCTCTATTGAAATATTCACAGACGCTTTACGTTTAATATGGCACGTACATTATCATTTACATCATGTACACTCGTTGAACCAAAGCCTAGACTTGAGATAGGACTTTGTCCAGATCAAAGGTTCCCAAGTCTTAGGAAAATTTAATTCTCTCTCTTGCCTTTTAACCAGATCCTAATCCACAGTATCAGTCAAATCCGCTTCGCCATACCTCAGAGGCGGAGCTCAGCCATTGCGATGCGTGTGCTGCTGCGCTTCTGCTGTCTTCTGATGTTAATTGTAGTAACATCATCCTGTTTCCTCAACTCCTGTCCCTACAGGCGTTATGGAAGGGCTTTGAGATGCTCCAGTTGCGGTGAGTATATTCAATTTAAAATCAGTCAGCTAGTTTTTTTCTGATCTCTGTTTTTAACAATTAAAATTACTGAGTAATGGTTCTTTCCTTTGGCGATAGCATCAGAACAATTAACAGAACTGAAAAACGTGTTAGGGAATGACGCATTCACGTAATTTATGTTTTCTTCTGCAACTGCTGTCAAAAAATAGAACGTCCGAGCATTTAATTTAGTGAAGTTCCAAAGATTCAATGCCTAAAAGAGCACTATCTAAGAACTAAACCATTTTAGATCTGTTATTGTCGCTTTTAGACTAAAAATAGACGACTTTAATGGCGATGAATACACGTTTATTGCACCCTTGTGATAATAACATGATCGGCTTCTATAGGAGTTTATTCTTGAAAAATAGTCCAAAGAATTACAAAACAACTATTTTTTGTAAGAAATTAACTATTCAAAAAATGTGTGTCCGCTCTAACGAGAGCCATTTTCATTCATAGAAAATTTTTGGGAGGGCAATGGGAAACTGATGTCATTGGTCTCACATCTCAAGAGATTTTTCCAGGTCCAACACAAGAGGGAATTTGTGTTCGGGACGGCGAATGCTGCACAAAAAGATTTTGTTTCCAAGCAGCAGACTGTTCCCTAGCTCAGCCTTGTCCCAATAAATTTTGTCGACTGGATAGTGTAAGTTACGTCCACCTGCCAGGATTTTGGATATTTAAGCAAAACTTCGTTCCTGGATATTGCATGAAACAGAGTTTATGCTGCAACATGGGTATGTTCTCAAACTTCCGTTTACAGTATCATGTACATTCCAGACGTTTGTGAGCAAAGTGCCATGTGTTTGTGATGTTTTCTATCCATTCTGTGATGATTCGCCCAGCGTAAGCAGCAAAGAAGCGCATAAAATTCGTGTCAACTTATAAAGATCAGCCAATGAACCTCCTGTTGTTAGTGTCTGATCTCTTTCTTTTTCTCAAAATCCTCTGTAGTCGAGAAAGATCTTCATATAATTAAAAATATTGATTTTATTAAAAAAAGGAAACCCGGGTCATTGAAGGACGTTAAAATACAAAGTTTTGGCAAAGTGGAAGTCAAGTGTGAGTGTGCATAGGAAACGAGACCTATTTGAAAAGTGACTGGCAACATCGGCATTAATCATGGTGTAGAAAGCACCTTCTGGTAGCAGGCGGGTTATGGCAAAACCGCAACTTTTGAGCGCACGATATGGATAATAAAAAATTGATTTTTAAAACCCTATTTGGGGAGAAACTACCCGGGATAATATACAAAAGAACATAGAAAGCCTTATTTTGAAGATTTTTGGACTAGATCCGACTGCTGTAAGACCCATTGTCGTACTCTCATATCTTGTTGTTGAGGAGTCGTCGTCGATCTTTTCTTCTTTTCTTCACCTCTTGATCGGCCATCGCTCGTCACTTTTCGCTTTGGAGATGAGCTGCTTGCCCGTCTTGTTTTTATTTCTGCCGGAGGGCGAGAAGGAGGTGGATTGTCTGGTAGTTTAGGTGGCATACTCTGGAAGAAAAAAACAGTATTACAGGTTCGAGCAGACTTTGTACTCTAATGTTCATCATTTTTTGTCATGTTCAAGTACTTTCTATTTATCTACCGACGTCTATGAATCTAAATTCAATTAAAATAATGCTTGGATTAATTTTGTGAACCACTGGGTTTATAGTGCTCAGATTAAACGCTTTGAAATAGAGAGAGAGAGAGACAGAGAGTCCCTTACCGGATCATAAGAAGCCAACTTTCCCTCTTCAAGCTGGTCTAGTGACAGTTGACGTTGATGAGACCGCTCCGACCGTTCCTTGATGTCGCGCTTTCTCCGTCGTTCGTTTCTTTTTGCTTCTCGCTCTAGCAAAAACTTTTGATGATCTATCTGTTTCGCTAAGATGTTGACAAGACAGACGGAGAGACACTGAAATACTATGATGCCATATCGAATACAATTTCTTGTTTTATGTCGGGGGGATAAAGATTATCTCGAGGTTTAGGGAGGAAGAAATCCAATACAGGGAAGAAGGTTTTTCTGAGCTACTTATTTTGGCGAGACTTACCACAGGAATGATAACAACAGCTACTACTGCACCAATATGAATCGCATGGTTTTCGAAGACTGTCTTGAGAGGGTGCAAGCAGCCCCGTGTGTGAATGTCATGTTCCAGTTCTTGAGGTCTCTTTTGCAGAGCATTTTGCCAACATTCCAATGATCTCATTGCCGGCAAAAGGGGGTTTGAGGATCCCGCCTAAATTTACAGTAACCCTTCTTTACTCTTATTCCACTTACAGCTTCTGATATTACAGATTTCCTACAACAAGAATATGGTACTCCGCACTTTTCAGGATATGGATTACTTGTTGAGCAATTATATTGATAACTCAAGTTCCAATCTCTATACCCTTGTGAGACTGATGATACTCCACAGCATTCCAGCTAAAAAATCTTTGATTAAATCGGATCAAGCTGAGACTTACATTCTCTTGAAGTGAATCAACAATTTCTGCTAAATTTCTATTTGTGTGATAGTTCTTGATGGCATAGAGAAGTAGACTATGCGCTGAGACTCCTTCTGTTGTATCAGAATAGAAAAGAATAAAAACGACGAAGGTCAGCACAACCACAACTATGTAGCAGAAAAATATACACAATGAGAACTGAACAGATTGATTTGGTAATTTTTAAATTTTAGGTAATTACCGATCTTAAAAGGAAAATATTGTCTCTGAGCGCTCCTAAAAAACCCATCATCGATACGATGCAAATAATAAACCCTGAAAATTGTCCTTAGCCAAGGGAAATTCCTTACCTATTATGGCAATAAGGATGGCTGGATTGAGGACAATATCCATAAGCTTGACTTCAGCATATTCTTTAATAAAGAGATACACACCGAGGGCGAGAACTGCTACACCGAAGAGCTAAAACATTTTCTCTTTTTCGTATACCCTGTCCGGATGAATTTGAACCCAATCCAGTCTAGACTAGTTTGATGACCCATGCCGAAACATGACCGCGAATGTAATACGGAACTACTAGCTTCGTTTGGAAAGTGATACCCTCATCCTTTGATACATTTTCAGTAAAGCTTTGCTAGCGCCTTTCTTTTTTGAAAACCTGCTATCTTACAAGCACCATCACAAAGCTGGCAACAAGACCAGGTGACGGTCTTTGTGCGTATGCAAATCAGCCAAATAAGCACCGTTCGCGTCAATCTAATTGTTCCCATCTCTTTCGCTGCATTTGTCACAACAGCTACAATTAGAAGCCGAGCGTGTGCGCTCTATGATAAACACTTGGAGTTGCAATGTTATTTCCCTTCTCAAATTAAAGCCGTCCATTTGGTCAAAAGTATGAGAAGCATCCTGATCCAGCTGCGTTTTTGCCCGAATTCTTTTGTGCGTCGCTCAGTTTTCAGCACAGCAGGGGTTCCGTCCTTCATTAACAAAAATTTTCCTAGCGTTAAAGACATCTGGTCTTGCTAACCTTGGTCATCTAGCTATAAATCTAAACTCACAAAGACTAGAAAGTTGATAAGAAAGACGGTCCACTTGAGAAAAGCCGAGATCTCCTGACGCGGCTTACGCTTCTTGGAGCGGGGACGCGCGTCGCCGGTGGCCATCAGCAGACTTCGCTCCCGGTCTCTCACCCCGCTGAAAATTTTTCACACTAAATTGTCACATAAAAAGTGAAGAATTTGATCAAAGATGGATTGAAATTGCTCCGTGCTGTGACAACAATCTCGTTTTGGCCAAACGGCTCGTGAAGGAAATGTCAGAACTGCAGCTGTCCCAAGGCAGGTGCTAGGAAAACATCTTCCGGAATGAGGTGGCATTCAAATTGTTGTCTCAACAACAACTACAGTAAGCACGCATGCGGGAGTCATTTCACTAGCGATAAAGTCAGATCAAATGAATCAAATAAAAACAAATCCTCTGGATATTTGGGCAAACAGGCGCGGCGTCGTAAAGTAGTTCTGACGGACAAAGCATAGAAGCATTCGATTACAGCCAATGCTGCGACTGACACCCCTTGCGCAGTGATATCCATTAAACGTCGAGAAAACAATAAGTACAAGATGAATGTGTTTGTTAAAAATTCCGGGATAGATTTGCTAACCTGTAATCGCTGTCCGGCATGGGCTGAAGAGAGGACGGGCACCCGACTGCCGCACCCGACGCTCTGCCGCCAGGTTCTCCCTTCCGCCTACTTTCCATTCAAAGGTTCGCTCCCAATTGTGAATTGGATATGTACTTAACCCGTAAATTGTTTAAAACGAACTAGTTCAAATAAATAACTACTGGATCTCGGCCAATTCATCCAAGGATTAACACTGGCCGGGTCAAAGGCCAGAGAAGTGAGAGGAGCGACATCCTCAATTGGGAACTGCGCGAACCGTTCGAGTGGAAATCAATCTACCTCGTCGCCTCGTCGACTAATTGCCAGCACTTCTCTATTTATAAATGAGATGAGACTCATTAATATCTAATTTTGTTTGTCCTTCCTGTAAGGATTACAGATGCAAAACACGTTTCTTGAAGAACATCCTAAGGGAAAGTGATAGTTGCAGGTCTTTAAGTGGGAAGACAAGAGAAGAAGGAGGGATTAATTTACAAGTTTTTGTAACTGAAGTGAACAAAAATGCCGTCATAAATCGTTTGAAGGATTTATGGGGACCAATAGCACCTAGCGCAAAAGCAATTTTCTCGATGCTACAGCAGGAAGGTAGGACTTTTGGCGGGAGAAGATCAGCATTTCTCTGCCTTATTCAAAAGCTCAACATTAGAAGGATATCGTTCGACTAATGTGTTTGTTAGGTCGTGCCTACTGGTTTCGCTTGTTGGTGTCAGAAAAGCCTTGAAGTGATCAAGCAGAAAGGTAATGGAAGTAGCCTAGACAACAAAAACAAGTTGCATAGACGACACACAAATAACTGGAGATGGAGTGTTACTCGTTGTCGCCTTTCGTTTTTGAAGTGCTTGCTATCCGAACAGTCAGAGGGCTATGACACCGAGGACGATCCTCTCTATTCACCTAGGCTCAAATCCAGATGCTTGCGATTTTTTGGCCGAAAATATAGTGACTGCTTGTGCCTTTCAAGATAATGACAGTCGCCGAGGTATAGAATAGTAGGTGTCATAAACAGCGACCCGCAATAAGCGCAGAGGTCAGATATCCATCGGCTCTTGAGAAAAATCGACGGATCTCACCTCACGCACAGCTGCGACAAATATCTGTTGACTCAGAGAAATGAGGGAGCAACACTAATCGGAACCAGACTTTGTCAAACTTCCAATTACATTTGTGGGAAAATGGCCTCGAGGGTCAGGGAGAGAGAGAACCGGGCTGCATTGAAAGCCTTCTCTTACTAGGTAATTTGCGGCTAGCGAATGGCATAGTATTTTGACAGCCGCGCACCTGCCTTCTGGCTCTTAATTGGCATGCATCGAGCACCGGAAACAAAGCGCATAACCAGACTCATTCAGCCGATTACCGCGAGAGAGATGGCTGAGGATAGTTATTCTAATTGTAATTGGACCAGGGTCACCTGAGGACAGGAGTCATAAACTGTGTATTGCAGACCAATACCTAGAGAGGGGAGAGAAACCAAGTCCTTTCTAATAGCTTGTTGCGACCGGTCGTAGAAAGGAAAAAGGATTAAGATTAGTCCAATTCTACTGACAAGCGCGACGGGGAGAAGCAAGGCTAACCACTTGAACAATTGTTTTTTTTATCCAGGAAGAAATTCCTTGGTAGACGGCACCAGGAACCGGTAAGAGTCCCAGTGTCCAGAAATGGGGTCAGCCTGACTGGCGCAACCTGCCCAATTTCAACATCACGTGCCCAGAAGGCGAAAAAAATTGATTTCTTCAGCACCTATCAATCATATAGAACCAGAAAAATGTTGTCAAATCATATGAGGATCATAGGATAGTTTCTCTCCCATCCGGGCGAGGTGTAACACTTTGTAGAAGAGGGATTAAGTTTAGCTGTATTAACGGGGAGGAGATGTCCCACTTCCACCTGAGGTAGTTGGTTTTTGAAAGGACAAATAGATGCCTTTGGCAGCTGCTGCCGCGCCCAGAGAACTAGAACCAAAGCTTTATCTGATGGAAGTGAAGAAGTCTCTAAGAGGAGTGATCGACCTTGCGGCAAGTGACAGGAAATCGCCTTCGAGCACTGAAGGGCAGATCTCGCGGGAGCTAATGAAGGTCGAATACAAAAAGTTTCATTAGTCGAGAAGATTGCAATCGCAAGAAAGTCAGCGAGGGAGTTTTCAACCTAATAGATTGGATACAAGGTTATAGTCGATCGCCTTGCAGATGCTAGTGAAGTGCTGGACAAATATGGTTAAACCACTGTTAGAGAGCCGCCAGACCTCGCGATGCACACGACCAGATGGCACCAAGGACATCCGGGAGGTCATCTTATGCCTAAATATGCCACCTGTAAACCAGGAAGCAGTTGGCGACTTTTTGGAAGTTCTCTTGAGAGAAGTTTCACCGTTTTCGTCCGTTTTAATAGGATCAGGCAACACAATGAACATTTTGTGGTCACAGTAAAGGTTTTTTCTAAAAACGAATAGCTGTTACACCGGTTAGTCATGATCGCTTAGTAGGGCTGCTGGCTGGACTATTGGGAAAATTTATTCCACGAACGTTGATTAGGAAGTTCAAGTCATCGTACAAACGGGCCCGAAATCGAGGAAGCGACCAACGCGGTTCATAATGGAATCTGAGCGGGAAGGCCCTCCCGCAATTAACGTTGCGATCGTAGGCCTAGAAAGGCAAGACAAAGGGCCGCAAATCTTAAATTTACATTCTAATGTGATTAGCGCGTGTCGTTGATGTGACTAATTGCTCTTGGTTTGGGTTATACGAGTAGAATCGAGATCGATGTCTAGTCCTGATAGTTGGCAATGAATTATTAACGAGTGGAGAAGGGTAGTTGAATGCTAGTTTTTAAGCTCTCGTTCCACTCTTGTCTTGCGATGGAGACGACAAAAGTTGGCTACTTGGTTCTACGGGGAGAAGTGAACCAACTACTTTTTTACGACTTGGGTGAGGAAGTGAATGAGAAATTTTGACTGGTTCATGTTATCAAATTAAACCTTTAGGCACGTTTCTGCACAACCTTTAGACGAAACTAGCTTGTCGGCTCATTAAAGAGAACGTAAAAAAGTGCTAGAGAGGTTGGAGTACAGTTACGTAGTGGGTAGGGAGCCTGTGTTGTCAAGTCGGCAGATGCCAAAACAATGGTGCGGGGGAGAGTAGCGGTTATCAAAGGAAGGGAAGGAAAAAGAGAGAGAGAAGTCAAATGAATCACTCCAGTCCGGAAAACCGCAAGACAAGCAAAACCCGGTTCTTCTTGAGACAATGTAGTATTGGAAAGAAGAGTGAGGAATGTCTCCTGTGAATAAGGAGATTGACCGCGTAAGAGACATCTCCCCCAAGAAAGGGCTGGCCACACAGTTCTTGCGTGTCCGGTTTTATCACGCGCGGACTGGACGATGGCGCATTTTCGTTGTGGATATCCGAGAACAAATGTTACGACACAGTGGGCGCGAGGCAACGGCCATCAAAATTAGTCAAATGGATCCTAATCCGCTAATTAATTATTCATTTTTACAAATTGAGCAAGAGATGCGTGAATACTTTGCAATGAGTGACCGCAGTAGAAGACAGATAAATAATAGAAAGGTCGCCGACCCCAGCGCTCCAACCAACGCAAATATGGGCAGCGCACGCCCTTTCCCTCGGTGACCTCTGCTTACGCCAAAAAGCGCTTGGTTCCTTTTAAGCTCCTGTAGCAACAAGCGTCAGAAAAAGACAAGTTACAGCGAGCAAATGGAACACTATAAACAAGCTGTTTGTTTCTGCGTGAAGGTTAAAATGCCTCCTTTTTGGTAAAGTAAAAGAAGGCTGAATTTTCTAGCCAATTGAGTAAGGAGGTTAACAACTCTTCTGTGGCTTCATCCAACAGAGTGCAGTCCTCTTGGGAAAATCAGAGAACTAGCTGCCGTTGGGGAAGAAAGAATAGAGTTCAAAAGACTCGAGAGAAAGCCGAAAGTAAATAAACTTAAACCACTCTTGAACTATTTTAAAAGTCAGAGAAGAGACGTGAAGTGAATCAGAAAAGCAATAAACATGAATAAACAGAAGGACCAGTTTTTTGTGTATGTATAATAGACACGGCAAGTGGAGGGTCCCGATCACCACAAAGGAAATAGAGGTTGAGTGGATTTCGCGAAACCGTCATGATATCTCTTAAGTGAAAATTATTAAAAGTGAAAACTAACCAGCTGCGCATGAAGGAGAGAGTTTTCCGAATGGGGGACGAGTATCAATGATACGCGAACTGAGATACGACAACAAGTGATTTCTTTCCCACGGACTGACGGACAAGTTTTGTAGATCAAAGCCAATCCGCCAAAACTTGGAGAAGATCGCCACCGATGGACGATTGCCGTATGACACGGTCTCCCGATTACGCCCCGAACCAATGGCTACTAGCTATGCTCAACTGCATATTGGGATTGGACACTTGATCCATTCCCTATTTAATTGACGCCTCTCACTCTCAACCACTTAGAGGTGCTAATAGAAGCAATAACACAGGATGTAAGGAGAGTCTTTCTCACCTGAAGAGGTAGCGCACATTCAGCGGTTTCTTGTTGGATATTCCCAAGATAGGAGGTGCTGTCGACCCATTCATATGGTGGAATGGGAAGAGGAATTGGTGCAAAAAATGAGGCAATAAAGATATTTCCAAACACAAATAGATAGAATGGACAAGTATAGTTGCCTGGGTGGGAGCACCGGGCCGCTTCAGCTATAGCTGGTTGGGTAATTAGGGCCCCGAAAAGGCCGAGTGCGAGAGGTCGGAGGACTAGTCCAGCATCAATCACACAATATTTCCTGCCATTGCCTCTCTCACTTGTCAGAAGAGTTCGTTCGTCTTTTTCCTCCGAACAACGGCTAGTAATTTTGCAACGTTGCAGGGACTAGTCCAAACCTTGCACTCTGGCCTTAATTCTGATAGTGGAATTGTACTTTGCGGGACGACCACCTAGATTAACGAAGGTGAAGTGTTTGTGCCCGACACACGATTAATCACAAGAAAAGCGATATCTTCCGGCTTGAGGGGGAGAGATCGTCCAGTCCTGATTTTCTACCCAAAAAATTGGCTTGAGAACTTTATTTATGAGATATAATGAGGCATAAAATACAAAAAAAAACATTTTTCAATAACATTTCAGGCAAAAGTTCCATTGTACTTACGACGTTCCATATCTTTTTTCAATTTCAACTCTTCCCGCACTTCCTCATCAGTCATTTCAAGGACCCGTGGGTTGAAAGTTGATACTGTAGAGACTGTCAAAGGCGCAACTGGCCTTCCATTGAACGCAAAACGACCCGTTCGAACTTCTTTCAACTGGAAACAAAACACCTTTCAAATCAAAAAGGACTCTGCAAACCTCAATGTTTGCCAAATAAGGAGACTGAAGCAAAACATGAAAAAACTCCTCATTGTTTCGTGGCTTTCCGCCCGTTATCACCCGCGTGCATGCCTCCATTGAAGGACCATGAACAACGAAAAGAATATTTCCTGAAGGGTTTGATAATAAAAGTACGCTCAAAGATCAATTTCTACCATTTGGATGACGTTTGCAGATTTCCGTTATGACAAACTCCGAGCGTCTATAAAACTCTTCCAGATTTTCGTCCATAGACAGTTCGTTTACTTTTATGATATGTTCATTGTCAGTCAAAACAGGATAACCTAAAGCTCATTCACCAAGTTTACGATCAAACGACCTAGTTTGACGAATTCCGCCGGTTGCATCCAACTAGGTCTGCCATTTCGCGACCACATCATCCATTCGAAAAGTCCAGGTTCAATTTCAAAAGTCATATTGGATCCTATTTCATTTCAAGAAAAAAGGCACCTTCTTACCCATCCCTTTGATAAATCCTACGGTAGTTTGAACACATCTCAAGGCGGGAGAACAGTAAATGTGGTCGATGACCACGTGCTTGTCCTTGTAGGCACGACCTTAATGTTCCTTGATATATGATGTCGACGACACAAAAACCTGTCAATTTGGCTTCCAAGTATCCGATCTCCGTAAGAGGTGTATCGCTAGCGAAAGCCTGCCAGCCGTCTGCTCTTTTCGGCAAAGATCGTGGCAGATTGATGTCAAAGGGGGTATATTTTCCATTCAAATCGAAAGCCGTTTTCATAAAACCGGCTCCTTTATTCCCCATGAGGAAGTCACATCTGAAGTTAAATAATCTGTAAAAAGAAAGGATGGCCACCATACCTTTCGCCATGGCGCATAAAGTAAATTTTTCTCTCCCGCATGGCAAGGAAGAAACCGGCTGATTGTGAGTGCTGTTCAAGATAATGGAGAAGAGAGTTCTGCCTATCTAAAGGAGTCCATTGTTACTCTGGTTGTTTCACTGATTCAACTGATCAAGAATAAAAAAGAGTTATTTCCCCTCTTATCAAAGGCATTTTTCCGTTACGAGAGCTTATTACAAATTAACGTCTACCCCTTCGGAAGACTGAAAAGACTGGAAGAAAACGAGAAATGCTAATGCAGAATGATCACAAAACAAGACGAATCCTGAATGTTTTGGCGCTGATTCACAATGCAATGAATTGTGGGATGATGGTTTACCTGGCGAATTTTATTGAATAAATGTTTTGGGAGAAATATGAAGAGAATGGGAACGACAATTTCCAGGGCATAAAGTGGAAATCACAAAAAATCAGAAGATCGGTCTTGGTTAGTTTGATAGTGGTCTCTTGGTAAAGATTAGAAAGAGAATCAAGAAGATCAAAAGAATAAGAAAAAAAAATTGGATAAAAAATTTGAAATTTAAGCGAGCCTTGCGACTAGGGATCTCTTGCTGATGTCTGTCGCAGAGAAACAAGTTTCTGGCCTCACTTCGCCCCTGTGATATGGTGTCAAGTCAATCCAAGCACAGTCCATTTGACCGCCACTTTGACTGCGCCAATGGTCTTTTGCGTAACCTTGAAGATTCTCGGCAGCGATAGCAGGTCGAGAAAAACGCCTTTAATATATAATAATTAAAGCGATATCTAGAACAAGAGACGCTGACAAAAAGCCATTATAAGTGGAGGTTTTGAGGGCCATGATACGGCCAGACAAGAGGAGAGAGGGATGCAAAAAGATGGTGTGACTTCAGCAAAATCGTGAACTGATCGATTTTCGCGCAGGGTTTGTATTGTGACTCAACGACTGCTGTGGGTCACAAAATAGTCGGGAGTGGCCGAGAGGGCCTCCTAATCCTTGTAGCGAAGAGTGGAGAAGAGAGTCTGAGTACACAGTTCCGGGAAAAGAGTACGAACAATAGAATTTGCGTTAAAAAATTCTTGGCTACTCTCTTGATTTTAGTGCAAACGGAAACCTGTTATTCACAATGGCCAACGTATAGATAACACCTAAAAACCAGAAGATGAAAGCATTTTATTGCAAGAAATGAACAAAGAATATACAGAATTTTCGGGAATATAACTTATACCTAACAATTTATGCCCGAATCAACAATTAAATAATTTAAGAGATGATCCATTACTCTACATTCCCTCAATTTTCTCTTACTGTTCTCATATGCTTCAATTGGATCCCATTCGGTTGTGAACTTGCTTGACAAAATAAGCAGTTTGTGAAAAAGAAGCTCATTGAAAATATACTCGTCAATATTATGGAAGGAGATCTCTTCCTGAAAATAAATTTATTTTAATTTATAGCTAGTTTTGTTTTTATAAAGTCACGAAATAGTTTAATTAACTTATCGCTCATCTTTGCCGAACAGAATCTATTAATCAAACTGTTTTCATAACAAGGATTTTCAGATTTAAAAAGCGAAACTCACTTGCTTGCACACACTAGCAACTCTATTCCAAGCGTGATTTAACCGCTGCATCCCAACTTTCTCAAATTCAAATTGCGAAACAATTAGTTGAGCCATCAAGAGTTTGTGGTCCTTTAAATCACACATATCCAATACTTGAGGAGCAATAAATAGAAGCCATTGTCCAAAATTTTTTTTCGGTAGAATATGATGAACTTTCTGCAAGCAACCCTCACATTAAAATTAAGTAATCCTTACATTTTGCATTTCCATTAGGACTTTAGACGTGAGCTTATATTCATAGTGTGCAAATCCATTAACATCAGCAAATTCTAGCAGACTAATATAATCCTTAAAAGATGCTTTTCCTTCCTTTAATTCTGCACATAATCGAATAATTCTATACTGGAGCCAATTGTCTGTATTTGGCTTGAAAAACTAAAACAATAAATTATTCTGACACAGAAAATGACTTACTCTTTCCATGGGCCAGATTAAAGAATAATTTCCAGAGTAGTAGTGTGCAATCACGATCAATATCTGATAATTTTGATCTAAATATGTTAGTCTCAAATCAAAATCAGCTATATTTACCTATTGCTGAAAGAACTTCTTCTACAGGATATTGTTTATGTTTAATTAATCCATATAACTTTGAGACACCTTTCCAAATATCATGAAAGGGATTCTATGCAATTGAAAATTAAATTAAATTAAAAAACACATACCACTTCAGCTTTTGGAAGTTTGCATCCTGGATAATTTACTACAAATCCATGGAACGGTAAGTATAATTTGCCTAAAAGAGCAACACGTTAAAAATAAAATAAATTTGCCTGATTTTAATTCTGGTAACATAATTCTTATGGCAGAGAAGAAGAAGAGAAAATAGGGTCTAACACTTCGAAAATCGAAAGTTGTGAGGTGAGAAAGCTCCTTTAAAGTGAGGCGCATAACTTTGTGACTAAAAAGAATTTATTAATAAATAGGAAAACTCACTTATTTGGTAGAACCGTATGGCCAACATATGCCTGTCTTAAGATTGATACAAAGAAGGGCAAAGCTCCATATTTACACATAAATTTTCTAAGAGCAATTTTTCTTTTCTTTCGATTGACGACACTAAAAATGATAGATTATAACATTAGCAAAACCTACGTTTCATGGTAATTTTTGCTCCAAACTTCTTTGACGCAAGAATGTATGAAGAGATTATATACGAGCATTATCCTGTGAGGGGTCATTTCAGCAAAAGAAGTTTTCATAAATGATTGTCCCAAACTCCCTTTAAAATGTATTTAAAGGAGAGATTCGAATGACTTACAAAAGCCCTTAATATTTAAAAGTACTTTGGGATTCGTCTTTACAGCAAGATCTACGATTCGATGTTGCAAAATAATAACTGGAGTGCCTTCTAACTTTGTCTAAAAAATGTTATATGAGTAGTTTTGATAGAGGCTAACCAAAGGACGACGAACTGCATCATTAATCAGAGCAAGTAGTGTCAACCATAAATATATCGTCCTATCTGGCCTTAATCTAACAGCTTTCGCAAACATTTCTCGTTGTTCTTGAAAAGATTTGTTCATTATAACATCTAAAATTTGAAATTAAATACAATTCTAAAAGTATTTCGACCTCGAAAAGGACGGATACCATCAAGCCCAACTCTTTCATACTCTTCGCATAAAAATAAAACCATTTTTGTAAGGAAATTTTTACATCCTGGCCTGCGGCAGCTGAATTTTTTTAATAAATGAAGAATTTATTTTGGCTTACACTTCATCTAGAAAAAATCTGGCATCATCGTAATAGCCAAAATGTAGTTTTATCTGAAGTTCCATAAACTGAAAAATTATTTTATTAGGCGACATTTAAAAAATAGTTACAAGAAATTCAGCTTTCAAAAACGTTGGTCCAACAAACTGAATTCTCATTAATAACAAATTAGCTTCAGCGTAGTTGGAAGCTTTTAGAATGTCATCCATCACTTCTGAGATTATTTATTTAAAAAACTAATTAAATATAAATAACCTGGTCTTGTTCGTTCCATATCTATCAATTTTATTTCATCCATAAGTTTTATTTGATCATTTGGATTCAATTCACGATTTACAAGGGGTGAAATTGATCTCGGATCTTTCTTCGGATGTTTTTGTAAATATTCTAGCATGGCAATAGTTCTTTTTCTCCACACTCTTTTTATGCTCCGTGATTCATTGACTATCCTCAATGACTTTTTAAATGCTGCTTTGCTTTGCCTCCGCTCATTTTCTTTTTTTCTTTTTTCATCGACCACTGTGAAAAGTCTATTTTCCTTATATCTTACAACTTTCACTTTAGGAGGAATTGGCTTTGGCATGGCCGTAAAATCAAGTAAATCAATTATATTTACTTGAGGAGGCGGAGCACTCACAACAGGTTGAGGCACTGATGGACCAGTACCTGGCATCCTTTTCTTTGCGAGAAAATTCAGTGACTTGATATCGACAGGGCCTTTTACAGGCTTTCCAGAATTTTCTGGTTCTTTTTTAGCCGCCTCAATTATCACGGGAATCTTCACAACTTTCTTGGCTTCAATTTTCTTCACTTCTTTCTTCTTTATAGTTTTTTTAATAGGAAATGAAGGGAATTTCAGTTTTCCAGGCATTGTTTTGCTTTTTGCGTAATTTGCTTGGCAGTTGTCCATTTTGAATACTAAAATAATATAAGTACAATACTTTAGTATTACTACAGATAAATATTGGTTCGATAACCAATTTCGACTGGATATTACAAATTAATCACTTTATTAACCCGAAATTTATCACAAGAAGTATCAGAGCAAACTTTTGAAGAAAAAGACAGAACTAAACTTTTACCAGAGCTCCCATGGAGGTTTGCTAGGCAGATCCTTATATGTTGTAAGCGTGTGGTTAATAGGAATCGTCAATTCGATTTCACCGTGTCGATAAAGAAGATGCTCCCTTAGTCTTCGTCTAAAATTATATTTAACAAGAAGATTTTGCCGCAGAATCTTGTGAGTTAAAGAATAACTTTAAAATAAACATAAAATAACTTACCCGCTTGCTCCAGTGATGTACCCAGCTGGGATTCCCGCTTTCCTATTTGTTGTATCGGTAATCATGTCCACAAACTCATCCACACCTGTAAAGTTTGAATTTGCTTATGCAATAACAAGATTGTCGATTAGTTCAATCATCTAAAAGCGACATACCTTTCTTTGAATCGGTAACTAGCGCTATAATAGCACCTGCGTTCTCGGCGTTTATTATTTTATCCACAAAGGAACAGTCCCTAAATTTGTTTTATTTTTTAAAAATAAAGATACCCTCTCTCCATTAAAACAATATCATATAATCCTAGAGCATTTTTAAGAGGCTCACAACCATTTGATGGATAAGCGTAGACAAGACTAGCCTTCTAAAAACAAAATAAAATTTAAATAATATAAATATCACTTGCTTTATAAGGAAAATTAGGAAAAGGAGCTCCAATGCTAGTAGAAGGCTGCATTTGATAAGTATAGGAGAGACTTTTTGGTGATGTAATGTAAAAGAATAGAGGATCATCAGCTAAAATTAATTATTTAATTAATTTATCTAAAAATTTAAATCTACCTGCATATATAATCCTCAAAAAACATATTAGAAATAAAATAACCATTATAGCATTAGTAGAAAAAAAGGTAAGTAGTCTAAAAGAGATAGCTAGAGAGCAATTTCGTGTATTCAAAAATCTACGTACAGTATATAAACGCGACTACCGTTTCTCTTATTAATCCCTGGAAATTTTAATTTAACCTAGATAACTGAAGTAGCGTTTAAATAGTTGAGTTTTTAAGCATAAAATAATCAATTGTGAATTTTAGAGCTTAAATGCAAGTTTTGGTTGCTTTGTCATGCTTCACCATTGAGAAAAACATTTAGCCATAAAAATAATTCTTTTTCCTTTAAATCCAATATTTGTTACCTTGCTCCGGGTCACATTTTGACTCAAAAATGGTATTTTTTGTTCAGCATTTGCATCAATCATAATGATTTATTTATAGCGCGGACTATCTCTTTAATCAATTTTTATCCAAAAGAAAAAAATCAGTCTGATAGCATAGATGTAGCTTAGATTTATTCGCAGCCGTTTAAAAGTTGAGACTGGTGAATTTCGAGAAAAAAATGTTCGGAGATCTTGTAATAGAACTCTCCAATATCTCTGGGAACGAATCTTTGATCGTTGGTATAGATATAAACGCTAGGTAGCACAGTAACCACAGTAGATCCAAATTAGCACTGGAAAAAGTTGGAAGAGGCCACTCCCAGCTCCATAAAGTGTTGAAGGTGAAAATTTTCACGATGAGATAACCTCGCGTTCTCAAGGTAAGAGGAGAAGCAAAAGAGTAAGAGTAATAGAAGAAATCAAGATGTAAGAAGCGGAAGAGGTAAGCAAAAAGATCGCAGAAAAGAGACAAAAAGAAGAAAACATTCGAAAGATGAAAGAAGTTCATTTGAACTCTTAAAAATGTAAATTTACTAATCATGTACAAATAATTCGATAGGGACAACCAAGGTGATTAGAGTCTAGACTAGTATCTTTAATCTAAATTCCTATTAGGCAACAATGTCAAAAATGTTCGCCGGTAGAACTATAGATTTAGGAAAAAAAACTTACTGATGAATATGAATGACTTATCCAGCAATCGATTGCCTTAATTTACTTTAGTGACTTAGATCTAACCTAGAAGAGTTCTAGTTTTTGTTTAACACAGTCTATGTTCATCTGACGCAAGAACTTGCATAAGGTGAAAAAAATTATAGTATTTACGTTATAAAGTCTGAGAGAATAAACAAATTGATTTATTTGAATTGAAAAAGTCACTACCCGAGCGGGGATTGGCCAAAATCCGCAGACGCATACCCGAAACTCTAAGTAATAGAGATCACAAAAGCTTTTTGTATCTACCACTGCAGGTATAGAAAAAGTGATACAAGACACTGGAACCACTTTGAATGTCAGTTGAAAACCCGACAGAAGGACTTGTCTCAAGAGGCGGTCATTCCTCAGCAATGACATCATGCTGTTCAACGAGGACAAGACGAGTAGCAACTTCGTTGTTGTTCTCGTATGTTTCCGAAGATCTTGTTGCCGACTTTGGTCGTTCTACTAACTCAGCAGCGACTGCGTAACGTGATGAACTAAACAAAAGTTCGTATGAAAGATCACGACTTACACAGACTTGTTCATATCCTGCTGTTGCTCGCAATGGAAGATCTTTACAATAATCTTCTTAAATGCTCTTCTGAAGTCACGATTGAAAATGCTGTAGATCAAGGGATTAGCAGCAGAGTTTGCATAGCCCAGCCAAGTGACTGCCTGAATTTTCGTTAGGTAATTTGACAATATGGTTAAAACCCACAAGAAATGAGGTTCTGCTGATGGTTTCTGGAGCCCATGAACGCCAGATGTTGACAAAAAAGAATGGCAGCCAACAGACGAGGAAAGTACCCATAATTACACCCAAAGTCAATCTATTATTTTTGAATATTTCTCGTGAGACTATGAGCAAACCTAGCCTTTTGGTCACTGATGTTATTCCGGTTATTATTGTTATTTCGCGTTCTTTCAGCCGTCTTCTTAGGAGGTTTAGAACCTGGACAAAGCAATCTGAGCTTTGACCAGATGCTGTCGCGAATCTAAATATAAACATCTCATCTTGTTCTACAATACATTTTGGTCTAATATCTAAGCAAAAGAAGCATTAGAAGCTGCTGTTCGGCCAGTCTTTTCCTATTTCTCTTCAATCGTGCACGACAAAATCCATGCAACTTTTTCTATTTTCTATTTCTTATTTTCAAAAAAAATCTACACAGCAAACAATAAGAGGTACAGAAAGAAGTGAGAACACTCCAAAAATAAATGGTCCCACGGGACTTCGAGTTTCAATATTGTTCTTTGTGAATCTCCAAAACATGGGTAAAATCAGAATCATTTTTTTGCTTGAATTTTCAAACTTAGTTAAAATGAAAGTGGTTAATTGGAACTTAGTAGTGAAACCAGAGGAGAGACTAAAACTCACTCGATATACAATGGAGTTTTTTGAATGGAATGTAAGAATGGAAGCTTCACGGCGATCTGATGGTGGTGACTGCGGCAGAAGAGCCTCTCCCTTTAGAGTTGCAGCTGTTACCTGAGGGAGCACAGTAGAACATGCCACATGCGAGGGATAAATCGGGGATAACAATAACGGGTAAAAACAACTCATATAAAATAGTTAATATTTGAACTAAAACATGCCGAAAAAGCTGATTTTTTATTTTTTTGTATTTTTGTACTTCACCGGCAAAAATGCCTGAGCTTCAAGCTTTTTTCTCCTCAGTATTTCTAGCGAGCAAAAAAGCTTTTATCGACTTACCTCGCGAATTTTCTCTGAAGCTAACTGCATGATTAAGAAAGAAGTGGCTTGTTGAAGTTGAGTCTTGATACTCCTAACATGTTTTCTAGCATAAAGATAGAGCTTTGTGTAGAGGATGACCATCACAGCTGCAGGAAGGAAGAACGACATGGTTGAACTTCCAATTGCATAAGCTAGCGGAAGTTTCATTTCGCAGGCAGGTAGACCCGTTTCACTGAAAGCATTTTTGTCTTTCTTTTAGTGTTTGGGAATTACTTGTTTGGTGTGACTTTTGATCCGAATCCAAAGCCCAGAGGGGCAGCTCCAATTGCTGAAGATAAGACCCAGACGACAATGATAGCATAGCCGATTCTTCGTCTGTTACAGTACCTGTTGTTTCTGTTGAAAAATAGTAATTAGTCCCAGACCTGACGTAGACCATCGGACGAGATATGTGCCAATACCTGTCTAACGAAATAGCACAGAGATTGAGGATTGATGCTGTAGAACATACTATGTCAAATGATACCCAGAATTGACAATACGCTTGACCGAATGGCCAATATCCGAGAAGGTCATTTCCCGCAGCAAAGACCATAACCTGGAAAATAATTTTCGCCGATAGATATACTTCCGGGGGAGTTCTCGATTATGCGACTATCGCGCAATTCTTGATTAATTTTGGGGCGCATTTCTCCCTCGGGACAAATAGGAAATGTGTTCGCGGAAGTTCTTCCTACTTATTAGGAAGATGTACCAAAGTTCTCAACATTTTTCAACACTTCTAAGATCAATCAAATAAAGAGTGTGAGTGCTTGCGTGCCCCTGTTTACGCAGCTAAAAACAGATGTAAATGACAAGAGTTTCTAGAAAACAATTCTAACAACTGACCAAGACAGAAACCAATAGGTCAGATACTGCTAATGAGACCAGGAAGAGATTTTCCGGTTGACGTCTTAATGAACGATCCCAAATGATGGCTGCACAGACGAGTAGATTACCAAATAGTGCCAGTATTATAAGTAAAAGGAAAAGCGACAACAATAATATTGTCGCTAGCATGGAATTGCTGAAAAAAGACTAGAGGATGAAACAAAGAGATGACGAGAGAAAGAAGTCTGGCATGTCTAACAGCTGTAAGAATTGAAATCCACCCTCGACATGACAGGAAACCGGGCAAGATATACTGAAGGAAGGGGCTTCGCAGAAGTAAAAAGTTGAAAAAATACTCTGGGGAATCATGGACGATGTGCCGCGCGGAAGCGTTTAGACAGAACAAATTCGCGCAGAAGAAGAACAGAGCCTGCTGTGACCCGAGTGGCCGTAAATAGCCGCCGGCTACTTCGTTTTCGCATCTAATCGTCGTTAGATACACACGTAATCCGAGGGGAAGAAAAAAGGAGGAGGAGGGTCGTTATATCTCGATCTCTTTGAGCGTAATGGATGAGACACAAGTAAACAAAAGGTATCACCCAAGATAGAGTATCCATTTTTTCATGCTGATAGAGATAATAGTTCGATGCTTGTCACACAGGGGCGCAACATTAGCGTCAGGAAGTGGTCAGGCTCACAACAGAAACAAACTTGTTTTTAAGGATTTTCTCGCGTGCATGGAAGGGAAGATATCTCACTTGAAATATCTAGAAATGGAGGGAAATCTCTCAACCATAAATTAGTAGGACTGCCCCCACGTAAGGAAATTACTCGAGGTGGGCGTAATTAGTCCCAAGATTTTTTAGTAGATTCTCATATACTCAGGGAGGAAAAACAAGGAGAACACTATTTCCTGATTGATTTTATATCAATGTTCCAAAAACAAAATTTGGAATAAAAAAGAAAAAGTAGAGGAATATTCCTACGTAGGAAATATAGAATTCTATTATTAGATATAATTAGAAGAAGGAGAGATCCTCTGCTCTTTTCTTCTTCCGGTCGCTATTGGAAGAAACTTTAGCTAGCGAACGCTACCATAAGCAAGAGAGAGCCTGTACTTTCATTAGAAATGTAAAAATTGAAAGGAAAAGGAGGATGATCGCCTCAGGAAAAGAGGATTAGATCTTTCTTTCTTCTCTCCTCAGCAGCCTCAAAAATTGGATTTGATTTCTGGAAACAATGAGATTTTTAAGAAAGAAGAGGAGAGGCAAATAGTGTCTATAAGCTATGAATAACGGCAGAAGTCAACAATAGCCTATTTGCGAGTACTACGCTATCCATGAATTAATTATTTACAGCTAGAAACTTCCTTCGCTTATCTCAAGAGTGAAGTTGAAGAGAAATAGAAGAAGGTTAAGCTCGTTCAAGACCATTGTAATAAGTGTGAAGAAGTAGACCGCAGTCATATGCTCTTGGTTTTGTTGCCTTTCAGGTCAAAAAGTTTGCACATTGTTCAAGCGCTTGAACTATTGCACTCAACACCTAAGGGAAAGGCTATAAACAAACAAAATTAAAGGCGAAACGTGATGAAAAGCAAATTGATCTGCATTTCACCCATAATTGCAGATATCGTCTCTCTGTTTTCGAGTATCTTACCTCCAAGCCATAAACAGTTTGCAATTAATCCGTATTTATGAGTAATTCCCAGGGCCTTTCTATCTTCGAAAAGGGAAATTCTCCCATATTTTTGAAGGGTAACAAGGTTTTCTGACAAAACGGCTGGCATAATTATTCCCAGAATTCCGAACCCAAAAGACCGCAACAAAAGAGATTCCTTTTCTAGCATAGACGTAATCCAATTTCACAAAACATGCCCCCCAGACGCAATACAACTAGGTGCTTAACAAGTAAAAAAAAATTTTCAATTTGAACTCCATTCATGTCATTTTTCATGTTGATTTTTACGTAAGTTTTGGCACAAAAGTAAGTAATGTTGCTCGTCGTTGCATCGCTTTGACAAAATTGACTCAAGTATGCTAGATCTAGTGGTCTAAGGCTTGTCAACAACTACTAGCCACAAAAAAGCCAAAATAAGCATTTAAGTGAGTTATTCAAGCGATTCTCTTGGCACAAGGATTCTGTCTTTGCCGTTAACTTCATCAGTCTTGGCTTCGTTTAACTGCGAGCATAGACCGCTGTCCTTGAGTCTTTAGTGGTTCAAAAGCCAAAGTAGAGAAGGAGGAGCAAGAAAATGGACAAATTTCTTTTGTATTACTTCAAGGTAATTTACAATAGGACAAGAGAAATTTCAGCAATAATTGCTGATCAAAGGTTGCAATATATCTTCGATAGTGAGCTCTGGAACATGTGTCACGTTGTGAGCAATTCCGCAAAAAAAAATCGCAATGTTGCTCAGGTGCATTTTCATGAATTTGAAAGCAGTTTTGAACACTTCCTCGCCTTCATTAGGCTTGATTGTAGAGATTAAAAATGAAATAGTGAAAGGATCTCTTCCCTGTCTGGAAATTTATTAGCCCAGTCGGAGGTTTCCCACACAATTACGATTCAAGAAGGAAACAGACATAGCCGAAAACCGAACGGGAAATATGACTTAGAAACTACAAAAACTGTTTATGACATCAGTGGATTAATTTAACTTATAGAAATTAGCCTTTTACGAGCTTTACCGTCAAAAACACCCGTATTAACATCTTCATAGAGTACGGAACTTGCCCCCAGCGCAGGAAAACATCATCATCTCATTTTTCTCCTATTGTTTGACTTTTATATAAAATATGATGAGGAGGTGGATTGACATCCGAGCCCATGGAGCCGAGACGACAGAAGGAACGGACATAAAATGCAGTGAGGTTCAAATTGAATGTAAAAACTAGCCAAGGGCTTGGTCGCAATGAGCGGCGTCGCGAAACTGCTTTCCCCAAAAAATTGGGAATATGATCCTCAAAGTGCTAAAAGGAAGTTATTCTTGTGAGAATGTGTTGCCGGATGTAATCCTAAGGTCATCGGATATTCACAAGAGATAACATTATTCATTATTTAGTGTACTACTAGAGAGTGACCATAAATAGCTGTGGATAGTCGTTTAGCGCCTATAACAACACACAAGAATGGGTTGTCAACAAAAACTCTGTATTACTGTAGATTAGAAGATAATTTGAATTCCCAGGAAGAAGAGAAACCCTGAATTCTTTGAAGGAAACTAGAAGACTTGTCTAAATTGTTGTTGCTTTAAACGTGAATAATTTGTGTGAGGAATACAAAGACGACGAGACAAAGATTATCCCCTAGTGAATAAGGCAAAACCAGAGCTTACACAAACGATTCAGTTATGGAGAGAAATGATTTGCGAATCATGGATTTTTTAAAAGAAAAACTGAAAAGAAAGAATTTAGAGCTTTCTGCTTCTTTTCGGCTTTCCAAAAAGGTAAGCTGAATGAACCGAACGAATTCGAATGCATAAGAAATGAGGCACACCGGCGTCTGAAGGGACCTTGGCCTCTTGGCCAAGCATAATCCGCGGACTGAGTTGAGAGTGGACCCCCGGGAGCCGTGAGGAGCTGCTGATAAACAGGGCAATTTGAACTTGACAAGGGAGAAAGAGAATGCCCATATTTGGCGAATGAGACCCAAAAGTGGCATTTTGGGACTAAAAACTTAGAGACGAAAAATGGAGAAGATACACGGATTTAGAGAAAGTAGGATTCATCTAAAAGAGGGAAAATGACTTCCGGCGCTACTTGCACATGTCACTCGCTCACCTCTCGCCTCCTCTCTATTCAGTCCGGCCGCATTAAGGGGAGGCAGGGTGTGAGGCCAGTGCCCCCACCACACAATAAGCCCATCAGGGAGAGGCTGAATCTGTTGGGCCTCTTGCCCTTTTCTCCCATCAGGAGGAATTGTTTTCTCCAATTGGAGCTTGGATCATTAGTAATTGTCAAAAGAAGAAGAACACAAAACAAAAGTTAAGTCGAGGGCGAGCCAAAAATTCTACAGAGGAAGTGAAGCTACTGCGCAAATTATCGTCTATTTGAGATACTATTTTTAGCTGCGATCCTTTTGCCAACTTGAAATAGAATTGCTCCCGCGGGGAAGACTCTCAGTTCTTCGGGTAAAACCAAGTCGAACATGTTGTTCTTTGAATCGTGGGTGGATAATAGAAAACATCATTTTTAAGACGAAAGAAGGGACACAAAGGAACAGGCGAGGAAGTTCTGAACAATGAACTAGGCAGCAGAACGAAAAAGCTCCAAAAACGACTGAACACATGGCGTTTAGCGTCAAGGAAACTTTAGATGGCATCTCTCGTTACAAGGTGTAATCTGTTTGAGCAAAGGTTGCATTCTACTTCGAGCACTTGCAAAGTGTAGAGGGCGAGTATGTGAACTGCCACATCCCGAGTCAAATTGGCAGTGACATGTTGTGAGAGGGAGAGACCGAAAGCCTTTTGCTGAAAGCTTCTCCTATATCCTACCGATGTTTGAAGTTAACTCCTTTTTTGAGTAAACAAATTGGAAAGAGTATCTGAGCAAACGCGTCCGTTCTGTGCTCGGCTGTGCGTGGTTGCCTCAGATCAGTTACGACTTTCCTATTGTTTCTAAGAAACACATGACCATAGATCCTTGTGTCTTTCGTAGCCAAAAGAGAGAAGAATGCCCTGGTTCTATTTTTGCAATGCAGCGGCAATAAACATTCCTATTGAGTACATCAGCGGGAGGTTGAACTAAATTTTGCAGCCAGCCCACGCGGTCTGGACTACATTTGCTGATCATAATTACTAGTAAATTGGTCAGGTACGAAGCTCACTTCTCCATCAGCATAAAGGGAACAATCTACTACGAATAGAAAGACGAATTGCCTGGGATTTAGACCACTTTTAATCTTGAGAGTCAGCGGGGAGTTGTAAAAACAAGTTCCAAATTCGGATAAGATAGAAGTAATCTGGGATTTTCGTCAACAAAACAATAACCTTTTGGGCTGTTGTTGAACGTGAATAGAGTCGTTTAAACTAAAAAAGCTACACCAAGTACAATTGCAGTTACAGTAATCAAATGCGATTCACTTCTATACTTTGAAGACTTGAAATAGCCTACTGAAAGAGAAAACGAGAGAATAAAGAGACCCGACCACAACTACTCTCGGATTGAAGAACCTCTTCCAAAAAGGAGTATCAAGCTGGGAACCACGCCCCAAATCTTCTCTTAAGAGCGCGGAAGAGAAGGACAAAAAGTTAGGGAAAATTGCTAGAGATGACACGTTTAAAACACCAACATTAAAATGAAATGTATCCCAGCAACTGGCCCACTCGTGGAGGCTATTCAATGGAAAAAAGAGGCAACTATTAAAGTATTACGGGAGGCAGAAAATAGAATCAGGTTCTATAAGGCCGACTGGGAACAGTTGTGAATTTACGTGGAAATAATAGGCTTGATTATTCACTTCGCTGATTAATAGAAAATCTGATTTAGCTAGCTTGAAAAACATGGTTTTATACTTCGAAGATCAGCTCTATGGCTTCATGGTCGGGAACAAAGCTTAATTCCTTATTTGTAGTTTTATTAAATTTAGAGTCTTGCACTATATTGAAATAAAGCCTTAAAAAAAACTAATAAGTAATCGACCCGTTCCTGGCTGGGGGAAAAAGAGGCATCTAAATCGTGATATTTCAAGATCTAAGATCTTGCTTTAGATCCAGTAAAAATTATTCGCTTTCTGGGTCTGATCTCGGATCTTAAAATTTATTCGAAAGCGGGTCGGGTACCCGAAAATTGTCAAAAAAAAAACACCGGATAGTGTCGGATTCGGATACCGGATCAGATTATCCGTCCACCCCTGGTTGGGAAACAAAATGAACACAAACGACTTCCTAACCTTTGACAGAATAATTATCCTGTTAGCTCTGGGTTCTGGCTTAGGCTTAGGTCCATTTGATTCAAGAAGAGAAATGAATTCGATTAGTTGACCCTATAAACCTCAAAAGTCTTCATTACGGGATACTGTAATTGGGCAATTTTGAAAGAACAAACACATTTGCTACCAAAAATCGTCGACTACTGCTGTTTTTGGAAGTACCAGGTGGTTCCATCTCCAGAGTCATTTGGTCTCCAACCACCAATCATAGAAACCTCTTTTTGGAGAGAAGCGCGCGGCACAAATGTATATAATTGCGAGCATTCACCTTGAAACGTAATTGTGGGTACTATTCCGAGAGAAAGAGGTGTTATTTGTCACAGGGTCTTTGCACTAAAAATTTATTCATTGCGATAGAGAGTGAGAGCATATACATATATAATATTGCTATTAGTTTGTTTTTGTTGCAAATCAGTGGCACAGAAAAAGATTTGTAAAATAAATTAAAAGTAATCTAATGACACAAGTGGTCACTACGGAATGTTATGAATATTGAGATCAGAGCTCTTGTACAAATTCTGGGTTGACATAGGAAAATCCTTCGAATTCTGTTTGATCCAAATTCATTAGGAAGAGTCGATCGATTGGTGTCAACTTGGGTACTTCATGAGTAAACTCCGAATCGAAATTCGAAACATCATCGGCTGATTTCTGAAATGTTTTGGTTAATTCAGTGAGTTCTTTTCAACTCTGTACGAATAGTTTCAGGCTTCTGAAGACCTTACGAATAATCCAATCTCAGCTATTTTCTCCGAATATAATCATGCTTGAGGGCTAGCAAATAAACTTGTTTGTAATGCTAGGAACCAACCACCTCAGAAGTTTCAATATCCGTTCGAGAGTAAATATGTGGGTGGAGATGATGATTATTTTGTATGAGCATTCAAATTTTTGTCTACTACTTCCCGAATAATTGATTTTTGTGGAGGAACAGGTGTGAGAAAACAATTATTTTATAACGACTTCTGGTCCTTCGCAGACTCTAATCGAATAACTGACATTTGTTCTGCGAAAGTCCAAAGTGCAGAAAGATTTTAGAGGGCACTTGGTGATTTTCCATTTTGGGGTAAGTGGTTTATTGGCCAGATTGAGGGAGGTTCAGGAGGGATTCCCGCGATAGAAAATTGGACGCGTCATGCTGAAAAGAACAGGGACCTTGAACAGCTGGGTGAAAGGGTTACCACACAATTTTGTTCAAACTTTGCTACTGCATTCAAAATTTTCTTGTTTTGTAGATTTCTTCTTTTTGGATTAATTATAAACTAGTACTAAATGCATTCAGATGGCATGCAACATTCACAAATTTTCTAAAATATATTAAATTCCACCCCATATATCACTTCATTAATAAAAAAAATAAGAAAAAAAACAACATCGGTATGGCACTGCCGATAAAGATACTATATATTAAGCTTAAAAATACACCGATGGGGAATGTTGAAATCGCTGTATATACAGACGCGACAATTGGCGGATAAAAAACAACATTAAAGCAAAGTCTTGGCAAATACTGTCAGGAAAAATCGGCAATAGATTGACACGACACTCGCGTTTATCTAGATTCGAGACAAACTTGATATTTTTGTTTGAACTCTGCAGGAGAGAGGACAACAAATTGTGATAAATCTTTGGTAAGGGAATGTGCAATACAACATGTGAAAACACAACGATCATTCCACTAAAGGGGAATAGTAGGGATTTACGAAAGTGAAATTCTTGAATTCGTCTCCTTTCACATTTTCCAATACGACCCAATCTGGCGGTGTCATCTTGATTGGAAGTTTCAAGAAACTGCTGTCGAAGTTCTCCGTTGAGGTTGGCGATTTCTATAATTCACAACGCTCAAAAATCACAACATGCTATTAATCTTTGAGAATAAAACATGTAGAATTTGAAAATACATGCTTTTGAATCTCGGCAAAAAAGCAAGCTAACATTCCAAGCCATGCAGAAGAAGAAAGTGAGAAGGAAATGAAAAAGTTTAGGACCCAAGAAAGAGGAGCGAAGCACCCGAAGATATAAAAAAGCCAAGCGACTCACCAATTTTGGCTTGAATGGTGGCTGAACTTGGCGAGTTTCTATTTTATACCAGTCAATTCGGCGGAAGAATGGATGCTCCTGAAGACATAATTGATCGCTTGATTTATTGAGAATTTAAATACCTTAATATCTCTAATGGAAGCATCAATATCGGGTGAACAGCCCAATCTCTTTTGTGGGTTCTTCATAAGAAGAGCCTTGCAAATAAGAACAGCTTCCTTCGATAAACTTTTTGGATATGACACATTGTGTTCCGTAATAGCTGAAAAGCAACAAACTACTTTATTCCAATTGAAGTGGTCAACCTGTGAAGAGCTCGTCTTCATCTTCTCCGTCAAACGGAGGCTGTCCCGCAAGCATTTCAAACAACAAAACACCGAAAGCCCACCAATCTACGGACTTTCCATACGGCTGGTAGAGAATAATCTCAGGTGCAATGTAATCCGGTGTTCCACAGAATGTCTTAGTCGTGGCGTCGCCGTAGATTCCTTCCTTGCACATGCCAAAATCGGTGATTTTGATGTGCCCATCTCGCTCAAGCATCACATTATCAAGCTTAAGATCACGGTAAATAATCCCTTTAGAATGAAGGAAAAACAATCCAACTGCTATTTCGGCAGCATAAAATCTAAAAGTCTCGTGTTCTCTGTCTTAACAGCGCACAGCTTACACAGCTACTGGTTCCTTGAACTTTCCAACTTGTTGGATTTGGTACATCAAATCTCCACCATTTACAAATTCCATTACAAAATACAAACGATCCTATAATTGATTGCTCAATTGAATCTTTTCCCTTTCTACCATTGTCTGGAAACAGCTATGAAGTGATACTAGGAATGGAGGTCTTTCCGGTAAAGCCAAGACTCTTTTCTCCGTCATGGTGCACTCAACATCATCATCTTGAATAATGACATCCTTTTTGAGTACCTTGATAGCATATAATTCTTTAGAAGCTCTATGTTCTCCAAGCAGTACCTAATAAATCCACGTCATGGTAATTGTAGGTACTAACCTTGCCAAAACTTCCTTTGCCCAAGACAGAGATGAATGTAAAATCAGAAGCCTTGATTACGTCTCGATTAGCTGAATGGGGAAGGCTTGTCTTTTGGACGCTGTTAATTGTTTTTTGTGATGATGTTCGGGTGATCTAAAGGCTAGATATACAAAATGAGATGACCCATTCTCACGTGGTTATCTTGCATCTTCTTTCTAACTTTTTCCATCTCTTCTTCATACTCTGGTGGAATGTTGATGTTATAAAATTCGCCCTCTTCCTAAAATCAACTTCAAAAAGTTCTATTTTAGCTTTTACAGCATTGAGGAGCTTGAACCATCCACTAGTTGGCTCCTTCAAGATTTCAGAGATTCCAAATGAAAGACTGCCCATGAAATCATTTCTTGAAGTGCGATCCCAGTCCCAAACTTCGACTGACAATCGTCGATCTTTGTCCTGCGGCTGAAGCTTGCTAAAATGTAAAATCTCACACACGAAAGAAGAAAGACTAACTATGTGAATTTTTCATCCCAAGTCGGGTTGAGAGTTGCCCTGAGCGTCTTGGTCTTTTGCTTTGATTTACAGCCAGAATCTTCCGGGATCAACTTCAGCTTTACGTATGGATCAGAGAGTCCATTGGGATCCATTGGAATCAGATTTTTCGCCTCCTTCACTAAAAATGTTTGAGCTCCGTTGACACAATAGAAGCTCTACGTCGTACCATGAATAATTAGTTGTCCGTTCTCAGCTTTCACCTCCAACAAAATTCGACCACGTTTTTCCGTATTATCGGTACCGCACATATTCGGCACGTATTTTACACACCGATGGTGAACATTGGTGTCACAGGATTGGCATTTCATGCCCTAAAGTTCAAAGGATGCTTTCCAACTATTCGATACCTGATGGATGAGACCGTAAAGCAAGCTTCCACAATGATCGCAGAAAGTCGGAGAGGAATAGGTTTGAACCTTCCATTTATGAACTTGCCGTGGATCCTAGAAATAAAAGTTCCCCTGATGTTTGTGACTTTTTGAAACGAGCTTTGTTTCCCGACTGAATTGCCCCCATAAATGGCAAGGTCGTAAACATTAATTTTCTGGAGAGTTAATAGCTGACTTATTTCAGTTCCGGGTAACGAGATTTTTCAAAAATCGCTATCTGTTTCAAAATCTGAGGAACCAGCCCAGATTATATGATTGAACTTTTGCGCAAACTTTTGTAAATAGGACGAAAGAGAGTGGCGCACGTGAGTATTTTTCGAGGAAAAAATAATTTACTCCTTCTTGTACCGGTTTATCAAGTTATTTTTGTTTCCTGGATTGGCGCAGATCATTTTCTCTGGCACCCAATGAGAACCAAAAGAGAGCTACTAATTAATGTTTTTCGTGTTCACTTCATCGACACTAGACTGGTTATCACGGTATGTTTTCCACTCGAGAAAGAGCCTCACATTCTCTCAATGAGAAATAATCGCGGACACGTAGAATAGTGAATCAGCAATTGAGGCGGCCAAATTGCGTACTTGTGCTTCAAAGACGAAAGCTCTTAGAACTTCAATGTGGCCAAGCTGGGGCAACATTTTTTGGGTAAAAACTTACGTCAGTATCGACGCCCTTGTCGGCTCCAGGACACGCAAAGTTGACAAACTCGTGGCATCTTTTGTGGACGACGAGAGTGCACACTGGAAAAGTCTGATTTGACGAGGAAGGAGGATATCGCCGGTGACAAGTGTCAAAAATCCCCACTCGTGAGCCCATTCTCAGGGAAACTAACTGCACTAAGGACGATGGTAAATTATGCATTCTTTTTCTGCTTTTTCGAGCAGTCCACGGTTGTTTAAGGCAATATATTGCCTCATAGCGGACGGAAGTAGAGCATTATGCTCAGCTCTTGGATAATAGCCTCACCTTGGCACTGAAATCCTTGCTTGTTCAATCCCCAAAGGAAGTCTTTACAGTGTGAGCAGAAGGTTGGTTGCTTGAAGAATCTTGCGATAAATTTATGCGACCTGGAATATTTGCTAAAATATCTCGGACCACTGCTAAAATTTAGCGGGCTTTAAAGCGACTGATGCCTGCATTTAATGAGCAATTCTCTGGTTGACGTTGATTGGCTCCCAATGAATTGCAAGAGAAAATGAAAACACTTCCGTTCATAAGCGGCATTGTTGGAAAACTCACTTGATCTCGTGGACATTTTTCTGCCGAAGTGCACCTCTTCTCACGAACGCTTTGCCTTCTATCCGTTGTGCTAAAAACTTAATGGTTACTCAGCAGCTCACATTACCGCGCACGTCTGTTAATTAGGCCTGCCAAACTACTTCAGGGAAGTACTATTTATACTTCTGCTGATTATCGAGGACAACTATTTTAACTTTTCTCAAAAGTAGACGACTCAATAGACAAATTACTAGACACAACAATCGAGGAAAGAGTTTTGACGCGTAGACTTTTCGACTACCATTGGGGGATATAGGAAAATAATAGCTTACGTTTAAAAAGCCAACGAAGAAATCTAGTTTTGTGACTATTTCGGTCATGATCGCGTTGGCGAGAGCGCGCGCCTTTGCCTAGTGAATCCTGTCGATGTGGTCCAGAAGGCTCTTCCTCTATCAGGTCAAGAACCTTAGACGATTTTTGGAGATTGTATCCACGAGCAGCGTCGGTACAGCCGCTCATGGCATGGCGCGGGGGCCTCTGCCGACGCCCCTCCCATGCGCTCTCTCAGTAGTCCACGCACACTTCACACAGTTACAATGCGCAGAAAAGGAAACGAAAAGTTAGAGTGAGACGATCAACTGCAGAAGATCATTGGCAAATGCCACAACGCGTTATGTTTTTTGGCGCGAGAGTCGAGTGACTTAATTGCGGAGGGGACACACACATCTTCAAATTGTCATCCCAATTAAATAAAAACTTTTTGATTATTTTGAAGACTTCCTCTTTCTCAAGAAAAGTTCCAATTTGTGCCCAAATGATTACTGCCCACTTTGAAGGGCTCATTATCCTGAGTGCCTTGGTTAATATTCACGGAGAGTCTCCTAAAAAGTTCAATCACCGCTCTTCAAACGTAAAAAAATGGTATTTTTTGCAAATCAACGAAGTTAATTTGAAAGAGTCTTGAAATTAACCTTTTCCAGAATAATCTTTGGAATAGTCAGTACGTTGTTTTATGTTAACATAAGTCTAATCTGCCACATCATTCGTCGCATATTTCGACCTTTGGGTGGTCATGGAAAAACGTACCGAATGCTTCGCTCAATTTTCTTAAAGCCAAAGAAGACTCAATTACAGGATCGCTCATGTCCATGCTGCTTCGGCCCGTTGGTCTTCCAGCTCGAGGCGGATCGGGCTCGGAATGTCGTCGGTCAGACATTCTTGCTGGTGATTATTACCTAGCAAATCGAGTCATTTACGAAAGATTATGATAGAATCAAGAAAGAGAATGTATCAAAGTCATTCAAGTTCTGAATTGATCTTTTAAGAATAGTTAATCCATTGCGGCCAAAGTCAATACGAAACATTCTAGATACTCAATGTATTAAACACTATTCTCTTAGTGCTACAGCGATTCTTGGTCTACATCATTCCGCTAAAACAAAAGAATGCAGGAAGCTGTTTACTTCTCGTGCAGAAGTTGACCAAGACAAGGAAATTTAAAGATTGTTTGGCTTTGGGTTGTTATCCCAGGTACAACTAGTAGAGAACAACTCAGATAAAAAGTTGTTTTTTTAAAAGGAACCGAGAACTAATAAGCTCCCTCTTGAGAAAAGTGTTCTTGGGCGTAGAAAAAAGTTAAAAAGTAAGGAATATTTCAGCTGCCGATGACGGCAACTTATCCTTCTGAACACACAGAGAGAGTGAGGTGATGAATTCGTAACGCCTTGCGCCAATTTGTCTCGAATTTCTTTGAGAGGCAGACACTGTGCATAAAAAATATGATACTATTAACCAGAGCTCAACTATGGCCAAGCTTTTGGACCATCACTGCCTCCCATACGGATGTTAGAAGGAAATAACAATAAAAATCAGGCAGATTCAAAGCTTTATATTTGCTTTTTGTTAAGGTTAGCAGCATGCGTGGGCCTCCGAAAACAATGCGTCCCAGATGTTGGTGGCGGTATGAAAAATTAACCCACTCAAATGCCCAGTAGGTACAAATAGGATCAATCTGTTACAACTAAAGAACATTATTCATAAGTAAGGAATATTTCCGTCTGGGATGTCTGGACTCAAGAATATCACGGATAAGCAGATAATCAAATTACTTCGCGTTTCTGGAATAGAATTTTAGATTTACTGAGAAAATGTGGAGGTGGTGTGAATGTTTGATACGAGAGATTTTGGCATTTATGAAAGAACACAGTGTACGCGACACATCAAAACAAAAGCCTCCGAGCAATTGTTCTCCCACCTTTGATGACACGTGCTTTGATACAAATATCTTCCATGAAAATTTCCAAGCTAGCCCCAATAAATCGTATCACGAAAATAATTTATAACATACCTTGCATCTAAACAGCCAGCAATATTTCATAGGCAAGATGTGTCTGTTTTTAGCAACCCACCGACTTTCGACCGCCCGTAAGTCTCGGGTTTCAACTCGACGAAGATCACAAAGAAAACAACATAGTAGTACTAACAAGCGCAAATGAAGAAAATGTGGGAACTGTTACTGGAGATGTGAAAGGCAATGTGAAGAGAAACACGATCTTCTAGGGCCAATTACCCGCGAAGAGGCGATGTGCGAAACAAGGAAGACAAGCTCTTCCTCTCTCTCTCTCTCTCTTGGATAGACGTGTATTTTGAAGCCTGCCAATTGAGCGCTCATCTTCGGTTTGGTGACAGACGCGCCCATTTTATGAGGCCGTTCCCCGATTTTTTTAACTCTTTTTGCAACAGGAGAGAGAGCGAGCGAGAGCGAAGAAAAATACGGGGACTGGTTGCAGGTAAAGATAACTTTTTGCAAGAGTGACAGACAGATCAGGAAATTTAGGCGGAAGTGAAGCGTTTCCGATCCTTTGGACAAAGGAGAAAAACAGAAAGCGATAATTTTCAGTGACTTTGCAGACAATAACGTAGAACATATAATGTTTGTGGCGTTAATTTTATTGCCAGCTGATAACATTATCGATACATTTGATCCAAGAAAAAAACACGCGTGTTCCTAGAGCCGCGTTGTGATTTGAAGAGAGGATTATTTTTGTCGCGGAATGGCTAATCCCTTCAAGAAAGATATCAGATTGATAATAGAGGAGCCAAATAGCTACAAATTCCACTCTATCTATTTCAAGAAAAGACTGAGAAGTCGTAGAAAATAAAAAGTCTTAAGATCTTTGCCGGCGGAATTATGTGAGGGTCACGGCAAAAGTTCACTTATGCACGAAACATCCAGTTTCCGGTTGCTATTCTCGGATCCATCTCAACTTCTCGGCAAATCATTTTTTTTTTTTTGCATGAACAGTTGGTCGATAAAATTACGCGAAAAAATAGTGTTATAATTCTACCAGATCATAAAAGTTTATGGGATGAGAGGAGAAGATTTGCCTAGCGGGGTTGTGTCTAGAAGTTCGGGGAAGCTGAGACAAATGCCTGGATGCCTTTAGCATAATTTCAATTTCCTTGTAGTAGCAGAAAAAGTGGCTTAGAATTTGAAATTGGACAGATGCTTGTTGGATGAATGGACTACCAATAAGGCTTAATGACAAATTAGTTGGAGCAAAGTTTCTAGAAAATACAAGTGCCAGGCTATGATCTAGAAGCTATAGGGCAAAAGACGGATGAGTAGGATAAGACGAAGACCTCGGCCACGGCTGGTTGAGCAGAGTTGATGCATTCATGCGCAACCTGGTTATCCCTAGCCAAAACACAGGAATCGAATCAACGCGCGAGAGCTCTCATCCTCGTAGCCGAGCCGAGAAACTACTCCTTCTCAAGAGAGTCCAATAAATTAGTTCTTGCCCCCGAAGAATAAAAATCCATTGGGATAGGAAAAAAATATCCCAAGAATTTTTACTGCCTCCCACTTCCGATAAAGAAATTGTAGGTGGCGCGGGATAAGAATGACGACGTGACGTAAATTGGTAGACGATAGAAGTGAAGAAGCACATTAAGCGGCTTCCGGGCTGACGCCGCTAATTGAGTTGCACGAATACCTCAAGTTTGAATAGTCTTACACTAGATTTTCCTATGTGAGAATGGAGAAGAGCGGAAACGCAAGCGAATGATGCTGCGCTTGCTGCTAAATTCCAACTATTCTCGGGATACTCGAAAACAATCTCTGAACACACGATTGCACTTCCTGAATTCTAATGAAGCTAGCCGTTTAAATCAAGAAAAATCATGAGTAAGGAGTTATAACTAAATGCGCAAACTCAACCTTTATGTCAAGGTCTCTCTCTCTCTCTATTCAGAATATAAATAGAGTAGGGAAATCTAGAAATCTTTCCCTTTGCTTCCGCAAAGATATGCAAAAGTCGAAAGATCAATTGAATATTTCCTTTCTACGATCAATAATCAATGTAAACGTGCAATTCCGTGACTGCTTCATGTACTTTACGATGAGATGAATTTCATAAAAAGTCGAAAAGCCTGTAAACTAGAACAGAAGAAAATAAAAGCATTATGACTGGGGTTCCCTTTCAGTGACTCAGCACAAATCAAGTTAGCAGCATACATCAAGGTCACACCTTTATAAACGAGGGTACGAAGGGAGACATTTTTAGACACCCAAAGGAATAGTTTTTCACCTACAGTTCATTCGCAAAAGCGGAGTCATCAATAGCTCCGTAAGTGAAGCGGTAGAACCTAAATTTTTATAGATTTATTTTGTCGTGAGTTTACTCAGTCACGGTTTTTTGCCCTCTTGCGCATAAATGGTCCTTTTATCACAATAGCCCCAGTAGTTGTCCGGTTGTCTGCGTGGGCAGATGGCACTTGACTGCGGTGGATGAGATTGCAGTATACAAAATTGAATTGACTGCGACTGAGGGACACGCACTGATACCATTATTGAGACGGGCTTTTAGGAGGACAGGATTTTTTCCACAAAAAAAGTCTCTAGGTTGGATGACCTTGTGATCATCAATTAAAAATTTCCGCTGAGTATTTGATTACAATTTACTCTATTGCACACAGCATGTGAAACATGCATTGTTTGACCTTTTCGGGCTGAGTTTCGAGTCACAATGAGTCAAATATTGCATCAGTTTTTGCTCACTTCAAATAAAAGATTTAACTTACCATCATCTGACCTACTAGATAAGTTAGATTGGTTCGATTGATTCGATAGGTTAGACTGAATTGAATGTCCAGACTTCGACGACATTTTATATCATTTACCTAAAAAAAACCAGCTGTCGGTTGGAAGTAAACGTGTAAGAAAGTGAGTGAAATAGAGTTATGGCGTTTGCCGAAACTCGATAAAATCAGAGAAAGACAGGCGATCTTTTGGCGATTGCAAAAGAACGCTGTTAGTCGAGATAATAATATATCGCCATTAAAAGCTTGTGAAAAACACATTATGCCAGATAACAGGTGGTTTTAGGAGCTGAATGGCCGACTGCGTTAGCTGACGCTTGATTTGGAATTGGCCGAGAGGGCACGCGAGAAGGATGGGCAATGTAATTTTTAAGGTGAGGACTCTTATCTTAAAATAGATAAACAAGAGACACCGCGAAAATGATTCTCTGCCGCGTAGTGGCTAGCTCAGTGTTGTGACAATGAATAATCATGACAATTGATTCAGCTCCTTGACGAAAAACCATCGATTGAATTCAAAATCAGGCATGCGAGAGGGGCTTAGATGCTTTGCGGACACTACACTTCGCAAACAGCAGAAAACGTTGCACTAAAGCGCTTATCATCACATTAGGGAGCACGTGTACACACGGTGCTCCATGACACGGTTTGGCAGAATTTTTTATGATTATCTATTCCCCGTTTTCTAGAAAGCTCCGTCAATCCGCTTTAAGGTTATTATATGAATAATTCACTACAGCCAGGTGGATGGTGATTGCCCATCGGCACTTTGCAAATTACTTCAGTAAAAAGATCATAGATAAGTTGATTTCTTTTTCTTCTTGGTATGTGAGGAGAAAGTTCTCTGAGAAGAAGACAGAACATGTAGGAAACAATACATACGAGAGTCGCCCAACGGAAAAGAACTGATATTTGCACTCTTGGCAAGCTGTCAGCAACAGACGGCGCCCATAAGTCCCAAGATAAATTACTCACTTAGTTGGATTCCAATACCATCGCCAACCGCAGCACTGATGAGAGGAGCTGAGGCGACGACAGCTGACGGCACAGAGGTTTTCCTTGTCACAGAAGAATTACTGAAGAGGCGAGTTACAGAACGATGTTCTCCCGTCTTGGGCGAGTTCATAATGCCATCATGAGAGTTGCCTCGAACGCTCTGAAAAAGAAGATTTTAGACAGAAAGGAGTTAGGAAGAAAAGAAAGGTTGTCTTCACACTCAACCGCACAAAACGAGATGTGAAGCAAATCAAGAGCTTTTACTGAAGCCTTGAAAAAGACATTTCCGTACGCTAAATTGGATTCCGCTTCGTAAGCTCCTCAACGACACTTCGACACTTGACACTATTCAAAGCAAGAAGAAAAGCAAAAACCAATATTTAACCGATCTCTTTTTTCATATTTGAACAGATAACATTCAAATAAGCTAAAAATTTGTAGACACGAAGAATCAGAAAAAGTTTAACATTAAAGTTTTTGTAAGGAATATAGAAGAATTGTTGCTTATCAAAGTGAAAATAAAAAGTTAAACTGCTTTGGAACTTAACACTGGTTCCATCCCACGCGCAATTCGTTTATTCAGCTTACAGCCATTGGCTATAGTTATTATTTGCAGCTAAATATTGATAAATAAATAGCATAACTATAAATTTATAGACATGTTTTGTCATGAGCATCCGCCTTCGACCTTTTTACATAAATAAATTTTCAAAATTGCGGCTACTTTTCAGTCTTGTCTTTTGGAAAAATAAAAATACGAACCTTCTTTTTAGCACTTGAGAAAAAATCAAGCATTGCAACCCGGATGCACACAGTACTCTGATAAATTTAATCCGAAACAAGAGGATCTATTTGTTGACAAAGGATTGACCCAAAAGACCTCTTTTGCTGATTACAAAGGTTGAGCCGAATTTGGTGCTAAATGTTGAAATTTGGATTCCAAGAAGGATGCTGGCTTTGTTTTGGTTTAAAGTAGTAAATCACATAGACATTTGTTGATGCCACTTTTCAGTGCTCCATTATCGAGAGTTGCTTTCCGGATGGGCAAAATAATGGCATCATTTTTGCGATAATGGATGAAATAAAATTCATTGAATTTTGGATTTTTGAACTTCCCGATATTTAAGAAGAGAAAGAAGCTGAGTGCCAGATTTCCCAGGCCAGCCGCCTAATAGGAAGCGAATATTAGAAGCAGGAGCGTGTGATTTTGGTTTGAGGATGTGTGTGCAAGAAAACTTTGTCAGCGTTTTTTAATCAAACCATTTGCAATCGTGAAATAGGATAAAACGCAGCCAGAAACTGCAGGATCGTGCGAATGGGCTCCAGATTGGATTTCCGTCTTGTGTCGCCCGTAAATAGAAGCAAGATTGTGACAAAGTAATGAAAATCTCTGGTCGAGAGCCAAATCAAATTTACAAGATTTTTCACAAAAGACGATTAGGCTAAGAAGAGGCTCCAAATATAAACAAAGTAGGCGTCAAATAAGTATGGAATATATTACAAGTTGCATGCCAAAACATAGATTCCTACCACTGCTTCTACTGGCATAAATCAAAAGCGTTTGGTGCGTCATAAAGATTTGGTGTCTCTGCCGCAGTCATTACTCGAGACATTTGGAAAATTGCGCTTGAAAACATTGTTGGGAACGATTCAATATGACTAGGACGAGAGAGTAGGTGACGGAGAAAACTCAGAAATTGATATCAATGAGCTGCAAAAAGCACAGGATAATCCTCCAAGCAGGCGAGGAGATCATGCCAGGAACTTTGAGCCTCTTGAGAAGCAATCATAACTCGAGAATTTTCCGATTTTAAATGCGGTCCCGCAAAAGGACATAAATTTTATTTTATTTATTCTTTCGTGTGATTTTTTATGCCGCGGAGGCATCAAAATAAATAGGAGGATGTGTTTATCCCGCGCAAAAAGGTAATTTACATGTTCTTGGATGTTCGATTGAGGTAGACTTGGTTTGAGTTGCTCAGTGATAGTCTTCAAAAACTTTCAGAACATGGGAAAATGGGAGAGCGAGACACATAACAAAACTAATGGTCCGAGAAACTGGAAGAAAGGGGGAGACCTTAATTGTTTGGATTTTAGAAGGCTTCCTCAAAAACAGCAGTTTCAAAATTCTTATCTCGACCTTTAGAAAAGGGGCTGTTCCATTAAGCCTAATTGACATTAATGAAGAAAAAGAGTCGAGGGTTCATGAGACCTTGGCATATTCTTTTATTTGGAACGACTGTTTGGTTCCTCAAACTGTATTCTTTGTTACTTGGTCTTCTAAGATTGTTGTCTTATTCCATTGTGTTTGCGAAGAATCAACTCACTCGACTAAGAAATGCTTGTCGTCGAAGCATGGTAGAAGAAGGACGAATGGAGTCCAGTTCACGCCCCACTTATTCGCTCCAACTCGCGCACATAAATAATGGCGAGGTTGCGAGGATGGCCGACTTTCGTTTCCGGTGGCCGGAGCTCATTAACACGGATGCCGGAGAAGTTGCAGAAAGATGTGTGAGTGCTTTGAGAAGGCAATGCGCCCACCTCTCTCTCTCTCTCGCCAGCAAAAAGCAACTTCACGAGAGATTCTATTTCCTGTGCAGGACAGGAAATAGAGCTCCCCGATTGGCGTCAGAACGTGTGAACGCGTGCAAAAATCTTCCTATACATTTATTTTTGGTTTGAAAAAAGTAGAAAACCAAGTTCTTTGTATTCGCACTATTTATGAAGATAGCCTAAGGAGTATGTTAAAAAATCCGAGTTCGCGTGCAGAATGTTCAACAGAAATGGCGATAGAATAGCCGCGGTCTGGCCAAGGGTTTCCTATGATTGAATCCTCCCCGAGTCGTAATGGGCATCTCAAGATGGACAAGCGGTTCACTCTCCTAAAAAGAAGGGGCGAGGAGGAAATGAAGAATGTATCAGGAAAAACAATCAGCTTCGTTAAACTGGAGTCTCTATTTCTTAAGAAATACTCTAAAAAATACAATTGTTCTCATAATCCGATAAATTTTGATCTGCTGAATTTGCATAAAATTTACGGAGATTAGCAATAAAATTTAGTACAAATTTTGCAAATGTGAACAGGAGTGAAAGAGCGTGGTCAACATTAGGGACTTCAATGATGTCAATTGGTTGTGATGAGGGTGTTGGGATCATCTCTGTTTGCGAAAGCAGCTTTAACTTTGGATTGGAAATTCAAAACTTTGCGAAGAAATTGAAGATTTTCAATTTTATCTTCTAAATTTTTCAGACGGAAAGGAACTACTCCTAGAGCTCTCTGGAGGCGTTTTTTCGGTCGCATTGAGCCACTCTCGTGATCAAAAAAGACTTTCAAAGAAGCAAATTTAAACAAGCCCGCAACAGTTTAAAGTTCAATTCGGAGATTGCATTCCATAGGCTTTCTGGTGGAGTCATCGCTCTTCTCCGGAAGATTAACTGTCAATCTGATTTTGGGTGGTTATTGAGTTTAAAATTGCCTGGCAGCGGTTTCGTTGAGGCGAATTTTGAAGAGAAAAGGCGAACATAGAACCTACCATCGGGACGGATAGAAGAGCAGACGCTCAATAGAAAGAATGTGAACACGTCAGTGCTGGCGCTTATTTCCGTCTTCTGGTCGATGCTATAACCAATTGATTGCCCAGGTAAAAGTGTTACTAAAAGATTTAAAAAACTAAATAAACCCAAAATAAAACAAATTCTTCTTTAAAGAACCAGCCTGATAAAAAGAATTACTGTGAGGAAAAAATCATTTTGAAATGCCTTGCTACATGCCTTCTTTAAAATTTTCCATAAAATCCTTCTATGGAGGAGGACTGTGATTAAAGAACTACGCTAACCTTAAACTAAAGCAATCGAAAAAACTTTGTCGACTAGAGTATAGTGAAAATCTTTTCATTTCATCGTGAATTGTGAAGTACTTGATGGAAGAATTTCTGTTTCTATGCCTCAAACTCTGATTATATTCGTATTCTAATTAAAAGCAAGGCTTCTGCCTCAAACTTAAAAGAAAGCGTCAATTTAGTCTAGTCTGCTTGATGGAATATCTACCGTATATTTTGCTCATCCTCTCTTCGTCAAAAAAAGTTAATCAATAATAGTAATGTTCATTCTTCTTTTTAGGACTTCTGTCCTTGATTAGTTTTCGGGTAGTCATGACCACTAATAAAATTTCCCGGCCCAGTGTCCCGAATTTTAATTGCATTCTCTAATATCCAGAGCAAGCTGAGGTTTACGATCACGACAAGCCAGTCGACTCGCTTCAACCACCGACTTTAGTGCTCTTCCTCTACTTCTCTGAGGAGCTTCTCAGAACTTGGAAAAGATTATAAGTCATCCGGTTAAGTCTCAAATCTCTGTTTATGGTAGTCTCTCAGGCAACGGCTTGTCTGGAATTTATGGGCAGACCATTATACCGTCAGAAGAGATTCAGTCCGAGTCAGAGGGATTCAGACGTCTTTTCCCTTCCTCAATACTTTCACTGACATTATAGTCTCGTTGATTGGAGTGGGGACGAAGTTTATGTTCTAATAAGACTCATCATTTGCTTCTTAGTCGTAGAGAAGTCCTTTTTTAAGCTGAAGCGCTCTCTGAACAATCTCGTAAAGACCAAAAACGCTGACGTATTGTCATAGGTTCTAATTCGCGACTGACAAGCCATGCATTATTTGCACTCCGAGCAATCCCTCATAAATTTTCTCCAAAACGAAGCTACGATATCAGTTTAACTTCATTGAGTAATAGACGCCTACTACTTCCTGTCTTCGTTTCCGGTCAGCTCGTTTACATTTCTTTTCCCATCACCTTTAACAATTTAATTTCCGACGGAAAAGCCACTCATGAATCTTTTCGTTTAAAAGGAAATGTTTCTCAAAATTCTGATAATCCCATTCCTTCATTGCTCCCTGGGCTGTTGTTAACCGCAATATATTCTACTTCCGAGTCAATGATCTTCCAACTGCATTGAAAAGTAAAGCATGCGACGCTGCTGTTCAAGTGCAAAAGTTTATCTCCGCCGCTGGTATTTGGGAGGTCTTCATGCATTTTGTGAATGTTGTCTGTCTAAGAATGACATAAGCATAGGGGCCTATGGTATGTATAGCTTCTCCGAACCATTTACCAGAAAACATTTGATCATCTAAACTACTCTTATTGCCATTTCTTCCTGCTCTCGTAGAACAATTAAATCTGATCCAAAGTCCAAAGAAAAGCTAAGAAGGCGAAATCGAGTCCGCAAATTGGAAAATTTGGATGTGATTGAACCTAGGTTTGGATCTTTTGTCCTGGGTTTTACCTCTTTAAAATTCAAGTAACCTGGACCCAAAAGTCAATATTTGGACATTCTACTGTAATCCTCTCTTGATGTTCATGCTTAGCAATTCTTCGTCAATATGAAGTGTCACTCTTTCTGGCTGCCAAGAATTCCTAGTTTGACAAAGAACAGCAATTTTTCTTCATAATCGACATGATAATCTATCTCAACTTGTTTCTTTTTGTTGGTCTCTAGGGACACTTCAATCCTGTGGCTAAAAATCTTACGTCTCATGCGCATTTAAAACTTCCTTTATCATATTGAACGTCTCCCAGCCTTTAGATGACATTTATTCCAAATCAACCAAACAATTAAATGAGAATAAAACTGGCCTCCCAGCCATAATGTGACCCTAATTATACAGGTACCAAACAACTTTATAGGAAAATAATGATGATTTGCATTGTCTCGAGAAAATCGGAGTTACTATGTCTAGCCAGGCTTCCTACCGTAGTCCCATTTCGAGTCAAAATTCGAGAAAATTGTTTCCGATCTCGATCCCAGATTTAGATAAGGTGCTCCGCCCTCTCGACTCTCCTGCCTCTCGATCATGAACAGTGACGCTCTTGGGATAACTTGATTCGGAAGTCTCACCAGCTCTCAGTTTCCTCATTAGAGCTTAGAATTTTCTACGGCGCTATATGAATGATTATTTTATGCGAATTGCACTCACTACTCTTGTGTGTCTTGATTTGAAATGCACAATGATCTGTTTATATTCAGGATATTGTGCGTTTTCTCACATTCTTCGCATTCAATTCCAAAAAATGCAGGCTATCCGAGATTTACAGGTTGTCAAATGTCGGGTCTTTTACGAACACTCTCTATCTTCTTCATGATGGTCGTCCTGCTCAGCGCCTTCCCACGCTACGATAGTTTCTCGGATCTCGAGCTAGGCAATGGTAAGTTCAATAAGATAAATTTTATGATTTCAAAAAAAAAACCAATAGCGAAATTTCGACTGTAGAGACTTGATTCAATGGGTTGTAAATTGCATATTTATCAATGAAAAGAATCTTAGCTCAAAAATAAACGACTCTTTCTTGCGTATTTGCTATTAGAAAAGTCAAAAATATTTCTATAAATGACGTCAAGTAGAGAATAATTTTCCCGGGATAATATCTTAACCTCTGCCAATGCGCTTATAGGCAGAACCTTTCAAAATTGTTAGTTTTTCATCATGAATCCATACAATAATCCAAATAACTTAAGTTATTTTCTCTCTTTCTTCGTGAGTAAATATGTTCCCAAAGGTTCTCAAGAAGGTATGGAAAGGATAGAAGCAAATTATTTACAATCTTCGCCAAAATGTTGCCAGTTTCCATGGATTTTGATTGATGAAACCCAATAGAGAGAGAAAGACAAAATGCTCCCCCTGAGCAATAATATAAACATTTATGTGCCTACGAAGTATATATAATATGCCATTATTTTCAGACTACGCTACTCCGGAAGCTTGGGGCAACTCTGTTGCTGACGATGGTCAACTCATCGACAAGCGCGCTTTGATGCGCCTTGGAAAGAGGGCAATGATGCGCCTCGGAAAGCGTGCCCTGATGAGGCTGGGATAACTTAATTTGTGCCAGTTAACATTTATCTGCCATGATGTAGATAATTCACCAAACGTATAAGCATCCAAGATCTTACTCTGTCGCCGTGTTACGTATGCAAATAAAGTTACGCAATGTTATCGTCTTTGAAATGATACTCGATAGGTCACTTGGAGTCCTTATTCCTTTTTTTCTGCTCCTCCTTCTCGACAAAAAATCAACCATCCTGTTACAATAAAGTCAGGCGGAAGGGAGGTCCCACCTTATGGGCTAGGACGCAGAGTGCGCCAGACTACGAGAGCGGCGTTTTTTAGGTCTAGAGGAGGGCGCGAGAGACCCCGTGGTTGAGGCCTAACCAATTATCTACTGTGATAAAGGTCCTATGCCAACTACGCCAGCCAATATCGCTCATGTTGACGACAGAAGACAAAACTGAGTGAGTTGATACTCTTTCTTACAGATAAATTTTTTTTTAGAGAGATTGAGCCAGGGGAGCAACAAGTTAACAGCTTTATTTGCGGAGTTGTTGAAGGCTAGTCTCAATATTTCATGCCATATTTCTTCAGGTTTCTATGGTAAACCGTGGTCCAAACAACAAAGAAAAAATTTATACATTCGTCTCAAAGGACTCGGTTTAAATACCTATTTTTATGCACCAAAAGACGATGTCAAACATCGTGGACAATGGCGCGAACTCTATACACAAGAGGAATCAGGTCAGTTTTTTGACAGAGTTTACCTTTTTTCCTTTCTAGATGTATTGTCGGAGTTAATTACGGCAGCAACCAATGAAGACATCGACTTTGTATATGCCCTCTCTCCGGGAATTGACATCCACTATAGCGACATCAAGGATGTTGATCTTATAAAGGAAAAATTAGAGCAGGTTGAGTTTTTATTTTCATAATGAATTAACCTTTTCAGGTTCGGTCACTTGGATGCAAGTCTTTTGCTCTGCTCTTTGACGACATTGAAACAGAAATGCAAGCAGCTGACCGTGAAAAGTTCACATCGTTTGCCGCTGCTCAGGTCTCTTGTCTATATTTTAGATTTCATCTCTTTAGGTTTCTGTTGCAAATGAAGTCTTTGTGCATCTTGAACGTCCAAAATTCTTCTTCTGTCCAACAGAATATTGCGAATCTCGAGCAGTTCCTAATCTCAAAGAATCTGAATATCTCTCAACGATAGGAAATATCTTGATGGTAGAGATTTGTGTTATGTGGACAGGTTGTTTACCCTTTTACATTTGGAAAGCAGCCTTATTTAGGACCTCAAGTGATCTCTCAATTTTTGGAGGAAAAACATTTGATAGATGTTTCCCAAGTTTTAAAAAGAAAACCATTGATATGGGATAATATTCATGCAAATGATTATGATCCAAAGAGGGTATTCCTAGGTCCATTCTCCGGTAAAAACTTAACCAAAATCATGCCGCTCAGTCTTTAGGTAGACCTGTTCAAATCAAAGAGAACATCTCTGGAATCCTTCTCAACCCTAACTGTAAATTTGAAGCAAATTTTGTGCCATTTTATACATTTGCTGAGTGGTATCATGCTGATAATGATGCTCCAGAAGTCACAGGTAAAACAAAGCATTTTAATTCGTTAAATATTTAAGATGCTAATACAGTTATGGAAGCTGGAGGCGTCAGCCCAGCAGCTATTCATGCTGTAAATTCAGCTAAATCTTCGTTGAAACTTTATCATCCTCTGAATAGTCTTCGCAGTGGAATTCAGGAATGGATGCTAGAATTTCAGAAATTCTATTTTCCATCGTTTGTTTTTACGCTTTTCATAAATTCGTTTGTTCAGGATTGCTGAATTGTTGAATGATGCCCGGTTGGCTGATGTGGAAATGGCGTCACCAAAAGTCCTGACAGAGCTCGTCGAAGCTGCTGTCAATGAAAACGAGAATGACACGACAACGGAAATGAATTCATTAAAACCTGAATTTGCTGAGGAGATGGAGACCGTCTGTGCGTCATGCGATAAACCGGATAGTGAAGAAGAGAAAAGTAAGGATGAATCGGATGTAATGGATTCTGAAGACAATCCAAAACCTATTTTGTATGTTCCGAGGAATTCAATGTTTCAATTCTTCTAGTTTAATCGAATATGATCAGATTGCAACACTCATAGACATTTTCTACCTGCCATATGAGAACGGTCGGAGAAGTGAAGAAATTCTTGAGAACTTTTTCTGGATGTATGAGAATGCGTGGTTAATGTCTGATAGAGGTTTGAACCCAGAGTAAGTCGTCATTCCAGGAATCTATGCAATTGCAGGGAAACGGAAGCTACGCAAGCAGAATGGCTCTCACGCTATGAAACAATCGGCGAATATGTAAAAAACATGAAAGGTATTTTCAATTTCCTGGGAGAGTGTCCAAACAAGGCAGGCATAAAGCAGCAATAACACAATAAAGGACGAATTTCAGCAAATTGTGGCAGAGCTCATTCCTTACATCTGGGAATCTCATGGAATCGTTTCTATTGTTTATGGAATAATGAGTTGGCTCAAGCTTGGACATATTAAAAAACAACCAGACACCCAAAAGAGATTTTGGAAAACGGATAAAAAAGATGAGCCATGGGTTACTAGTGGAGGATTCTTAAATCAAGTCTTCCGGTAAGACCTTCAAACAAAATTTATATAGAATTGCAGTGTACTTTGTGGTCAAGGAGAATTGCAAGAGTTCTGTATAGCAAAATCATTACTTGCACTATCAATAGTTGACTATTCGATCAATCCTTTGCCAAGTAAAAATCTCAAAAAACTTTCAAATCTTGCTATTTCTGAACCAAATCGGACAAAAGAACAAAATGATTTGAATCTCTCACTTTTTTTCGACAAGTATGGAATTTTTTCAACATTGTATTCAAAATATATAGATATGTCAATTTTTATACGGATTTTGATCCAAAATTCGTTTTTGTAACAGAAGATGATTCTATAAAAGACGCTAGAAATGTTAGTTCATCACGTTTTTAAAACAAAATTGAACTCTTCAGATTATTAGTTGCGGTATTGCTGTGCTTGACGCTGCTCAATTGGTTAAAACTGCCAACGAATATACTATCCATTTGCAAGAAAAGTATAAAACATATCGAGTAGATGGAATTAATGTTTGTTTCTTTTCCTATTCAACTTTTATTTTAAGATTAATTCGATAGTTGACGAAATTGGGACCTGGTTCCCTCGAGTCCAAAACTACATTCCGGAATGTTTTTCTTCTTGGCTAGATGTAAGATTCAGTGCTTCAACGTATGACTCTGTTCCCACGAAGAGAATGATCCATGCAATGGCTGTTGCTCTCTCTCTTGCAGGTGATTAAAGCTTGAGAAAATGAGAAAGCTTCTTCAGGTAGCACAGGAATATTTGTGACAATTCCACTACACGAAGGAGACAAAATCAGCTTCTTCAAGACTATTGGATTCATCGACATTTTGCGAACAGAAGATCAAAAATTCCAAATTTTAGCTCGAAGCATTTCCCGTAACACAGATAACTCAGCCGATTCAACTGGTACATAACCATTTGTCATATCAATCCATTTTGTACAAAAACCGGTTGCTAGAATATATTATGTAGATAATGACCGGTATATAATATTCCCATTGTAAATGAATTATTGTACATATTTCCCAAAAATATCTGGGCGCCTCGCTGTGGTTGCATTCTATGTCTCAAGAAGATCTTCAACTATCGATTGATAAACCTTTTTATTTGTTTGGTTTTCATTTAATTTTAAGAATGTGCTAAAACTGATGATGACCCGTCGGGGTGACGCACTGGCTGCCTAACCTGACGGGCTTGCGTATTGAGCGCAAGAAAGTCGATATCCGCGCTCTAAAGCAATGCACTGCAAGTTCCATAGTCAGCGCCACTTATCTCTTACTACGTTCACTTTTTATTTTATTTCTATAAACTTTAATGAATAATTTTTTGCAGAAAATTCTACAAATAATGCCGGCAGTAAAAGGAGATGGCATGCGTGGCCTGGCCGTCTTTATATCGGACATTCGTAACTGCAAGTCCAAAGAAGCCGAGCTCAAACGAATAAATAAAGAATTAGCCAATATTAGATCAAAATTTAAAGGTAAATTTCACACAACATATTCTCTTATATACCTTGTTATATGATAAAACAAAATAAAATCGATGATCTCAAACGAGGCGCATCTCGGGTTGACCTTTGTTCACATAAGAACGATACAAATATTTGATTTTGCAGGAGATAAGACATTGGATGGATATCAAAAGAAGAAATATGTTTGTAAACTTTTATTTATCTTCCTTCTTGGAAATGACATCGACTTCGGCCACATGGAAGCAGTCAATCTTCTTTCTTCCAATAAGTACACGGAAAAGCAAATTGTAACTATACTTATTATCTTGGTTATTTTATTCATAGGGATATTTATTTATTTCGGTTCTCATTGAACAGAATTCGGATTTGATGAAACTAATCGTCCAAGCCATTAGGAACGATCTCTCTTCCCGCAACCCTGTTCATGTCAACCTCGCTCTTCAGTGTATCTCCAACATTGGAAGTCGTGATATGGCTGAAGCTTTCAACCAAGAGTTGCCCAAGCTTCTTGTTTCTGGGTAAATAAAATCAATTTTTATTTAGAATCTATCAATTTAGGGATACAATCGACTTTGTCAAACAGTCTGCTGCTCTCTGCTTGTTGAAACTATTCCGAACTGCTCCTGACCTTGTTCAGCCATCTGAATTTGCTTCCAGAATTGTGCATCTCCTCAATGATTCTCATATGGTATTTCATAATTGTTGTCATATTTATTGAGAGGTTTAGGGAGTGGTCACGTCAGCGGCTTCATTAATCGAGGCACTGTCCAAACGTTGGCCCGACGAGTATAAGGGATGTGTTCCATTGGCCATCTCTCGCTTGAGCAGAATTGTAACCTCAACATATACAGATCTTCAAGATTATACCTATTACTTTGTGCCTGCTCCATGGCTTTGTGTCAAATTGCTTCGTTTGCTTCAAAATTACCCGGCTCCTGAGGATCCTAGCAACAAAGCTCGCCTAATGGAATGTCTAGAAGGAATTCTTAATAAGGCTCAAGATGCTCCAAAATCTAAAAAAGTAAGTATTAAATTTTCTTTGGAATTTTGTAACTTAATGTTAAGGTACAACATTCTAATGCCAAAAATGCTGTTCTATTCGAAGCTATCGCTCTAATTATCCATATGGATAGTGAACCAAATCTTCTTGTTCGAGCTTGTAATCAACTTGGAACATTCCTTTCCCATCGTGAAACTAACCTAAGGTAAAGCTGCATTATACTCGCGTCCTAATTTAAATTTTAGATATTTGGCTTTGGAATCGATGTGCCTCTTGGCCACTTCGGAATTCTCTCACGAGGCCGTGAAGAAACATCAAGAGACCATTATCAACAGCCTAAAAACCGAAAGGTTATTTTTTATTTACTTGGTGGTATTTTTAATTTTAGAGATGTATCTGTTCGCCAAAGAGCTGTGGACCTCCTCTATGCTATGTGTGATCGCACCAATGCTAATGAAATTGTCTCGGAAATGTTGGCCTACTTGGAAACTGCCGACTACTCCATCCGAGAGGAAATGGTCTGTTGATGACATACATGTCTATTAAGATTTCTAGGTTTTAAAAGTCGCTATTCTCGCTGAGAAATATGCTACTGACTATACTTGGTATGTGGATGTCATCCTTAAGCTCATTCGCATCGCTGGAGATTATGTCTCCGAAGAAGTCTGGTATCGTGTCATTCAGGTGAACAGTCTTTCAATTATGACTAAACATCCCTCAGATTGTTGTCAATAGAGAAGATGTACAAGGCTACGCTGCCAAAACTGTTTTCGAAGCTCTACAAAGACCAGCCTGCCACGAGAATATGGTCAAAGTTGGTGGTTATATTCTAGGAGAATTTGGAAACCTGATCGCTGGCGATCAACGCTCAAGTCCACAAGTACAATTCGAACTCCTTCACTCTAAATTTCATCTGTGCTCAATTGGAACTCGTTGTCTTCTCTTGACAACTTATATCAAGTTCTGCAATCTCTTCCCCGAGATTAAACACATTATTCAGCAGGTTAGGATCAGGTTTCATTCTGATAGTTTACATTTCAGGTCTTTATAAACGATCACAATTTGCGAAACCCTGACGCTGAGCTTCAGCAGCGTGCTGTTGAATATCTCGCTATGAGTAAAGTCGCCACTTCTGATGTTCTTGCTACGGTTTGATGAAGCATTTAAAAAAAATAAAAGAACATTTAGATCTTGGAGGAAATGCCGCCATTTGCGGAGAAAGAAAGCAGCTTGCTGGCTAAGTTGAAGAAGAGCAAACCTCAAGTGGAGGAGCTTGAAAACGCCGAGAAAGAAAAGAAAAGTCGGCCTACAGCTATAATGTCCCAAGACTCAACAACCGGCGCTTCACTTGTTGATGTCGATCGTGCTACAGGTGCTGCCAGTGCCAATAGCGCTTCTCTTGTTGATATCTTCGGTCAACCTACTGGATCCTCTCCAGCTCCACCTGCCGGAGACGATAACGATATGACTAAACAGCCAAATTTCGTCAACACCTTCCCATCTAAGTGAACTGTTCAACCACGTTCTCCAATCTTAACTCTTTTTTAGGTTTATTGCTAAGAACAATGGAGTTCTTTATGAGGATGAAGTCATTCAAATTGGCTGCAAGTTGGAGTCTCGCAATAATTTGGCCCGTCTTGGGATGTTCTACGGCAACAAGACTCCTCACCCATTCCTTGAATTTGCTCCTGTCGTGCATTGCCCTGGATCATTGGCTGTTCAACTTCAAGCACAAGTATTTCATTCTTAGATCACTTCACATTGCTCATTAAGGCTAAGCCCATCGATCTTCTAGTCCAAGCCGGAACTCAGGTACAACAGCTCATTAACTTCGTATGCGTAAATGAGTTCGGAAAACTGCCAATCCTTGGATTAAAGTTCACCTATACGTAAGAAAAAGAAGAGTAGACGGTTAATTGGCATTCTTTTTCAGTGATCGAGAGGGATTGACACATGCTTTCGACAAACTATTCTATCTTCCAATGTTTTTGAACAAGTTCTTTGAGCCAACGGATATGACATCTGAACAATTTTTCGCTAGATGGAAGGCTCTGGCTCAACCTGCTCAGGAAGCTCAAAAGATTTTCCCTGCTAAACTGCCAATGGACAATCCACAGACTGAACAAAAGGTTCAGTAATTATTCTACAAATACTATCTTTTTAGCTCGCTGGTCTTGGAGCTAAACTTTTGACTGAAGTCGATCCCAATCCTGACAACTTCGTCTGTGCCGGAATCGTTCACACGCAAGCTCAACAGATTGGAGCTCTTATTCGTTTGGAACCGAATAAGCAAGCCAAGATGTATCGTCTAACCGTGCGCAGCAGCAAAGATTCCGTAGCAAAGATTCTCGTCGATTTGCTGGTCGACCAGTTCTGAATGCCCAGTAGTGTCTAGCTTTTCGTTGCCATAGTGTCAATTCTATTTATTTTGTGATGCTGCATTTTTCTCACATTCCCTATTTTATTGGAAGAGAAAACCACAAAAAATTCTAATAATTTATGCATATTACTGTAAGGACAATTCACTTGCTTCCCCCGATATTATTATAAACTAGCTGTAATAAATAATTTATGCTTTTTATTTTTGAAACGACGTCCATGAAGATAATTGGTGGGAGGGAAAATCAATCCTGTCGTATGATTGCGCTGTCCAACCAATGATTTGATTCATCATCACTCCCGTGGGCGCGCCGTCAAGGAGACGTCTTCTGATTCAAAATTATACGTTAATCCCACGCCATTCCCTGGAGCTATTCAAATAATCTCTACATTGCAGTATATCCGACCTAAAATGCCAGCTCAACAGCGCACATTCAAGGAGTTTTACAACTACTTCTACAGCTTTAAGACCAAGAGACCCTATGCCTACATTGTCTGGTTCCTTGCCAACTGTATCATCCACATGATCAAATTCTGTGCCGAGTTTCAAAGATGTGGAAGTGAGTTATTATTTAATTTCAGAAACTCGCTTCCACTCTTACTCTTGTTGAAAGTGATTTCTTGAGCCAGACAGTTAATTATAAATTTGTAGTGTCTGACCTTGTCTCGTGTGGGTAGATACAATTTCAAGGTTCTTGGAGTTGAATAAGTGCAGTTTCTTTTCTTTGCAAGGTCGTAGACTTATTGCAGAATATCAAAAAAAAATTTTTTTTTAATGTGAGAAATTTAAGATAATTGAGAGAGTATTTGAGTAGTACAACGAGTTACTATTAGAAAATGTGCAATAGTTTGGATTCTCTTTTTCCAAGCTCAAGAAGGACTCGTGTGATTAGAGTACATTTCAGACGAGCCTTAATTATATGTTTTTCAGTTATTACTGGTGAAATGCTAAATGATCTCGTAATCCAGACTGTTTTGAACATCATTTCGAGTTCTGCTCTTGAGTGGCTCTTTCAGAGCATCTATTGTGCTAGGTAATTATGTACCTTCGTACCTACTCATTATCTTAATTTCAGTCAAATGCATCAGACTGAGAGAGAGAAGCTGATAGAGATTCAAGAGAGGAAGTATATAAAGAGTCTTAAAACTTTCTATCGAAGAAGGTCTTCAACTGAAGAAGAGGACCACAAAAAGATCAAAAGCAAAAAGAATAGCAAGCGACGAATTAATTGAACTACAAATCTCGAAGCACTCATCCCCTCCCAGTTACTCTTATCATATCATAAAATCCAGATTTAATGCTGTGTATAGTCATAATCTGACAATAAACTACTTTGAAGAAGGTGTAAAATCAATTTCTTTATCGAATCACAGGATGGACAATTGAATTCAAAGGATTTCGTCGGCTTTGAAGATCACCATTATAAGGAATTGGGACTTAATATCTAGGACATCTGCTCCGTAACAAAAACGACATCGCTTCACATTCTGTGACCTTCTGGTAAAGAATATAAAAAAATTTAGAGAAAAAAAGATTAGAATCTATTCATTTCCTGAAAAGCTTACGACAAAGAACAACAAACTATCTGATCGAGCTAGCGCTTTTGATCTTCTTTAGCTTCTATAAAAATCTGTTGAATCACCCCTTCTACTCTGCACAATACTGTATTACTCCATTACAAATGATGGAAGACGATTTGTCATATCCGAATGGATGATAAGACTGTTTTGAAGTTCTAATGAGCGTGACTGATAAGAGACGGTGGACGTGCAGCCATGAAGGATGACGAAACTCTGCCCCTTCTACTTAAAGGTCGTAGAAACAAGGAAATCAGACTATTTTACCAGTTAGGTACCTTTGATTATTTTGTAGCAAATTATTTCAGACGTCAAAAAGAGCTATTAGAAGATTACGATAAAGATGATATTGCTATTGAAAAAGGTCAATCTACTGAAGAAGCTGAAGAAGCAGCCGTAGAGTTTTGATATTTTTGATTCGGTTTTAGACTCATGGAGACAATTTACTCTCAAAAATAGTTCTTGTTGCAAATGTTATTTTGCTTTTTGGTAAAGCAGCTGCCACTTTTCTCACAAGTGGATCTTCTTTATCCATTATCAGTACTCTATTAGATTCTATAGTCGACATAACCAGGTTAGACCACTCAGCTTATTTTGAATAGCTTTTGTAGTGGCTTGGCTATCTGGTCCGCAACTTATGCCATAATGCATACAGATTTTTTCAAATACCCAAGAGGACGAGAAAATATAGAAGGATTAAGTATTATCTTCATTGGAACTGTCATGGGAATGGCTAATTTTTATATTGTTTTTCAATCAGCTACTGCGCTAATCTCTAACTCTTCTGCCCCAGATGTGACTGTATCAAGTATGGCTATTATGGGAGGAACCATCTTATTAAAAGGTATTCTTTGGCTAGTCTGTGTTAAAAGAGGAACAACAGCAAGCTTGGTTTGTACCTTTGATTGATATTTATTTATCTTCTAAACTTCAGATACTTGCAATTGATCAACGGAACGATGTGTTAACAAATTTTGTAGCAATTTTGGGAGCTGTTTTATCAGAATTTTGGTACAAACAAGCAGACCCAATAGCTGCCATGCTTATCTCGTAAGCACTTTTTGTCTACTTCTTTATCGGTGATGACATTTTATAAATAATTGATTTCAGTGGCTATGTGGCAGTTTCCTGGATTAAAGTGATAATAGAACAGACACCGGAATTGGTCGGCGTGAAGTGTACAGAGGAGCAATTTTCAAGAGTGATGCGAGTATTGTTGAATCATTCGGAGAAAATTCGTTGTCTTGACACACTGTTGATCTATCATACTGGCCACAAAGTAAAAGTCATAGAGTAAATATTTAATTATTTCAGGTTAGAGTCGAAGCACATGTCGTTCTTAATCCAGAGATGAGATCAAAAGATGTGCACGACACTATTGTCGATCCTCTTCAAAGAAAACTACAGTGTCTCGACTTTGTAGAGCGAGCATTTATTCACCCAGATTATGAATGCGACGGGTATGATTAGTCAAACTTTTTGTTTTCTAAAGCCGTGCTTAAACATTTTATATTTATGAAGTTTTGAAAAAAAAATCTGGGCTACATAATTAAACAAAGCACTAAATAAATGGTTTTCACTTGTATAAAATTGATTGATTTTATAAGAAACTACTTCATAATCTTTTGGTTTTTCTCTCTCTTGTACTCTTTGGTCTTTTCGTCACCCCCCGTTAAAATTCATGGAAAGGAGCAAGTATCTGTAAATAAGCCAATCTTTCCTGCCATTTTGTACTGACCCAATAGATGAATCAGCTTGCACACTATATATTTTCAACTTCTCCGCGTATCTGAGTTCAGTTTTTCGATCTTGCAGACAAAGAATGCTAAAGGCTATAATTCCATTAGTTGCCATCGCATTGTGTGCATCCTTGAAGATAAAGGTAGAATTCTAAGAAGCCTTTGGTATTTTTAGATTACCAATCTCGACGATACCATTGACTTTGTCACTTGCTCTGCTTCTCACGCCTCTCAAGGACCATATCTCTTGTCTCAGAACAAAAGTTATTGGTTCTCTGCTGGTTTGTTTGACTACTTATACAGTGTGGTGCAAAATGGTATAGGTACCCCTCATTTTGCTTGTCCTGAACGATAGACGAATTCTTTCAAAAAATTGACTCCGTAGCCATTTTTAGCGCTCTTTCAAACCCCAGTATCTGAAAATTCAACGCACTTTCTTTGTTCCCAGAACGAGTAACAATCTGAGAGAGAAAATCTATCAAATTTTGTTGGTGCAAAATGATATAAGCAGAGAGGAACAACGACGATATTTGTTATTATTAACAATGGATTACAGCGTCCTAATTTTTCGTCACGCCACCTCCTTTGGCGACTATTTCATAGATTCAATTGGACATACTTCCAACGATGTTTTGAAGCAAGTTGGGATCGAGGGAATTCCAGGCTTCTTTGATACCATCTTTCAGTTCAGCAACACTGTCGTACTTCTTCTCGTTTTGGTAGACCTTTCGAATCATACATCCCCAGAGATTTTCGATCGGATTGAGATCAGGAGATCGAGCAGGCCAAGACAAAACGGTGACATTGTTAGCTGCGATCTCTCGATGACTCTTCTTTTCGCGGAGGAGGACGTTAATCTTTCCCTTTTCAACATCAGTCAAAGGAGTTCCTTTTCCCATAGTTTCACGTGAAGATCGACGTAGACAATTAGAGTAAAGTTGTTAGAATCAGTTCCTTTATAAAACATCCATGAAACATCCTGGTTTTCTCTCAGCCTATATCATTTTACACCAAAAAAATTTGACAGATTTTCTCTCTCGGATTGTTACTCGTTCTGGGAATAAACAAAGGGCGCTGAATTTTCAGACACTGGGGTTTAAAAGAGTGCTAAAAATGGCTACGAAGTCAGTTTTTTGAAAGAATTCGTCTATTGTCCAGGACAAGCAAAATGAGGGGCGCCTATATCATTTTGCACCACACTGTATAACAATATTTTAGATGAACGTAACTACACATGCGTTGTTGCTACCAGTAGTTTTAAGTTCAAAGCTTGGCCAGCAATTGACAACAGCACTAAGAGCGACTATGGCTGGTATCTTGACAAAGACGGCATCTATTTCGGCACCTTCGATGGAAAGAAGTTGACTCTCCGTTACGGATGGTGATCAAATGGGAATAAAGTTTACAACCTAAAAATGGATTGGCTCCAATAGGTCATCAAGCTGTCGAGCGCTTATGAGATTTTTCAAATGACGTGATCAAGTTGCGCAGCGTGTCGTTCGCTATTTGCTCAAAGCAAAGTCAATGATCGTTGTGTTGAAACAGCTCAAAAATACTTCATTGTCCTTAAAGATTTTGGCCAGTTTTCTAATTTATTAATTAACTATTCTGTTGGGCATATAGCTCTACTAGCGAAAGGCTCTTCCACACTGACTGCTTACCCCCTTCCCCTCCTTCACGCTGTTTCGCATCGATCGCAACGACATCTCCAGTTCTCTCGTTGCTGATCTCCGCTCTACATGAGCTTTCAATTCCAGCGTTTGGATCCTATTTCGCTCTCACTGCTTTCAACAAATACAAGCATTATCCGCTTAATATCGTGCAATTTTATTTTAGAGCGTCTACTTGGGCAAATGAGAGGCTTAACAGCTCTTAGAGAGCGGCTCTTTCGAGTCAAAAAGTTGCCCTCTGGCAATTTGGACACTCAATTAAGACGATGTTTATCAACCTTTGATATTACCCTTCTTGGAATCGGGCACATGATTGGAGCAGGAATCTATGTGCTAACAGGTAGTGTAAATAAATCCCGTTTTAATGGAAAAATCTCAGGATCTGTTGTTCGTAACGTTGCTGGACCATCCATTGTTGTTTCTTTTCTATTATCCGGAGTCGCTTCCCTCCTTTCTGCCTTATGCTATGCTGAATTCGGAGCAAGGTAGATCAAATTCTATTTCAAAAATGAGTCAAAAAGATTCCCAAAAGCTGGAAGTGCATACACTTATGCTTACGTTGGAGTCGGCGAGATTTGGGCATTCATCATCGGATGGAACATTGTTCTGGAGCACATGTTAGGAGCAGCAGGTAGTCAACTGGACACAATTCAGAATCAATTATCCTTTAGCTGTTGCTCGCTCATGGTCCGGATATTTGGATTCACTTTTGGGCAAAGCAATTTCAAATAAGACTATTGAGAGTTTCGGCCGCTTGCATGTAAGACGACAATTAGATAAGTAGTTCTTTTCAAGGGAGGAGATCCTTCCTTCTTTGGAGATTATCCTGACATGGTTGCATTCTTTCTAATCATCCTTGTTGCTATGTTTGTTGGTGAGAAATGAGAGTTTTACGAGTGAAAACGCTAATATTTAGGTCTGGGCTCGAAGGTTTCTACAAATTTCAACTCTATGTTTACTGTGTTAAACATGGTCGTAATTTGCGTTGTTGTTGGCTACGGAATAACATTCGCGGATTTTTCACTTTGGCGTGGAACGGATTCAGAGGGGCGTTCTAAGTTCTCGCCCTACGGATGGAATGGAATGTTGGCTGGAGCTGCTTCCTGCTTCTTCGCATACATCGGCTTTGATGGATTAGCCACAGCTGGAGAAGAAGCTAAAGGTTCCTTTAATAAATTGCCACGAAAACTTTGTGAATAATTCCAGAGCCATCGAAGTCAATCCCAATAGCGACCTTTGCTTCCATGTCGGTAGTGACTTTGGCCTATATTTTGATGTCAACTTCGTTGACTCTGATGGTTCCATACGATCAGGTTCATCCAACAGCTGCATTTTCTGACGCTTTTGCCATGAAAGGAGCTACCATTGCTCAAATGGCTGTCTCTTTGGGAGCCCTGTGTGGGATGATGACTAGTCTGGTACGTGCACAGGATATGCGAGGAAATGTTTGAATCTATTAGGTCGGAGGGATGTTTGCCCTTCCGAGATGCGTTTTTGCAATGGCGGAAGATGGTCTTCTATTTGAGGGATTGGCTCACGTCAACTCGAAAACTCAGGTTTTTTCAGCTCTCCAGTAGAACTCTTTAGGTACCCATAAACGCAGTCATCGTGTTTGGATCCATGACAGCTGTAATTGCATTGTTGTTCGACATCGAAACGCTCGTTGAATTTTTATCAATTGGAACCCTTCTGGCTTATTCAATTGTGTCCGCATGTGTCATCATCCTACGCTATCAGCCAACAAAATATTCCGAGGATGATGTTTTCGATAACGGTTAGTCAGAAATGGATTCCAAAAAGAGGAAAATAGGTGGAAAACTTAAAGTCAACCTTCCAATGCAACAATGGCTTGATGCTCAACCACCTGGTCATTCTGTTTTCTACGGAGTTTCGGCAATGGTTTTCGGATTCTTCGTTTTTGCGCTCTGTCTCTCGTCAGGTCATATCCACGAGAGTGGTGGTTTTGTAGCCGCTTTTTTGGCTGCAGCAATCTCGCTAGGAGCTTTCTTCTTTATTTGTCTCCATCATCAAAATTCTGCTGACTTAGCCTTTAAGGTTTGGGGAAATAGCGAATTACAAAAACAACTTTAGGTGCCACTGGTTCCGCTGATTCCTGCTGCCAGCCTCTTGATCAATATTCTGATGATGCTTCATCTGGCTCCCATCACATGGCTACGATTGGCAGTATGGCTGGCAGTTGGTTAGTTTATTTATAAGTCCAGAATAACTTTTGATTATGGGATTTGGAATCTACTTTCTTTATGGAATCCATCATAGCAAGGAAGAGCACAGTTATTCTGAAAGAATCGTTAACAGTAGCACTTACGATTCAGTAGTAACGGCCAGCACAATCTCTGACAGTTAAATTGAGTATTTTAGTTGCTAGTTTGCTTCTTTTTATTTGTATTAAACCTGATCTCTATCGCTTGAGCTTAAAACTTTCTCTAGCTTCTTCTAGTAGCTATTTTCTCTGTGATACTTTTCTATTCCACGTGTATCATTTCCAAAAAAAAATAAAGATTTATCCGTAAAGATTCTATGTAAGGCTTGAATAAATCACATAAATATTTATATTAATCACAGTAAACCAACCCGTAAATCTTGAACTAATGCCATAAATGTGACCAAATTAATTTTAAAAGACTAAAAAACCACCCGTTAGTAATTAGAAACTGAATCTTCCATGGGGACAGCCATATAGCTCCAAATCGAGCGGTTCCGTTTCATTGTTGGCGTTCGATGGCTTGAAAATGTTATGTAGACATAGTAAAGACATATTATGCAGCAAAAAGCGAATAACAAAATGAGAATTGTTGGTGTCGAAGAAGAATCGGGATGTCTAAAAACATAACTTAAAAACTAAACTATGCTCACCTGTTGACAACCAGATTGAAATTTTTGTTTTTCAATGGAAAGAAGCGATTGTGATAAATCATTGCACCTAATGCCCATTGAATTTCCTGACCAGCTATAGTATTTGCACTCTAAACAGATAATATTGAAAAGGTAGCTTTTTACGCTGAATTGGTTTGTGCTTTCACTTATAGAAAAACCAGCATGAAGAACAGCTATTATCCAAGCAGATTTAAAGCATTGGGTTCTTAATCTATCTGTATCAGCTTTTGGATATAAATTATTCTTGGCTGCTGCCTAAATTTAATTTATTTTTAATATAGAAATAATAATTCTAACCTGAATGGCAGACCAACGTTGTGAACAGAATTGATTTGCTTTTGTTTCAAGATGAGTGTGGTTGTATTTTCCCCCGAGACCTAAAACATCTTGAACTGAATACCAATACTCTGAGAATCCATAAAGCTCCATTTCAGACAGAGAAACCTAAATAGAATAGATCTAGAATTAGGATTGATAGTAATTTACATTTGGAGCAGGAACGCTTCCAAAGAAGCAGGAAGGTTGACATAAAGGACTAATTGTTGACTTTGTGTTTCTAATAATGTTACTCAGTTTGTCGACACACTCTTCCCAGTTACCAATGCCCTAAATAATATAATAATACAATGCGTGTAATTCAATGCCGAACCTTTCTTACATACGAAGAATTATCCTCTCGAGTAACAGTTTTTTGTAAATTCACTGGTAAACAATCATCTCTCACATAAGTTAAGTTTTCTTTTTTTACATTTGAAGTCAGTTCTTGTTCGTATTTAGCTGATCCTTCATTTACTCCATATCCAAGGAAAGATTTTACAAAAACTTTGTATTTAAACTTTGACTGATCTTCTCGACTGCCAAGATTTATCTAAATTCAAAACTACAGTAGCTAAAAAATAAAAAATAAACTAGCATTTTCAACATTTTCACTTAGGAACGTTTCATTTTGAGCGAGTTCATATGTGATTTGGCAACTAGCTCCTCCCATGTCAATCATTCCTACTGTTCTCTTTCTGTAGACAATACTTTGATCAATTGGAGGAGTTTCATTTGCAGGGAGAGGGATTCGTTCAAAGTTTCCTATAAATTAAATATTAACATAAAAGAGAATAATTGCCTAATATGTAATTGACTGCTATCCAATTATAAATTCCTTCAAACTTTCCATCAATAACACGAATATGCTCTTTCATTATTTGCATCGTTGTCATTTCTGGTAGCTTCGAATGTAAATCATGTAAAATAGCATTTCGCTCACTAAAGATAGTTAAAAATAAAGAAAAAGGGCTTACGTTTCAGGTACTAATCTCATTCCAGCTGTAGCCAAAAGAAAAACTTGTGTGAACTGTTTCTGATTTTCAGGAATAAATTTAATAGCATAATCAAGCAGTGGCCGGATATATTCTACAATTTTATTAAACAACAAACTAATTATCAACCTGCTGCTTCCTGAGGTTTATCTGCAAAAGTACTCAATCCAGGATACACTTTCTTCACAACTGGTTGCCCAATATCATCAAATGCTGGTTTAATATTGATAAGATCTTCGTCTATTTCATTATAAATAATGAAAAGATTCTGTATACCTGATGCACTCGTCCATTTATATAAAAATAGCCTAGTTCCCGTAGATCCAGCGTCCATGATGACGCCATAAGTGAAATCTTCGTTGTCATCTTCGTCTAAAAAATAATAATATTTCTTCCTATGAAAAAGGTCTTACCTAGCGCGTTTTTCCATAATTTATCAACCGTTTTTCCTTCGTCGGAATGGTATAAGAATAGAAATGTAGGAATGCCTATAATAGCAATAAAGAGAACTAATAGAAGACGGGTTGTCATTCGGACCATAACATTAGCATGCTACCTAAAAAAAATCAAATTAAATAAAGGGTAATCAATAAAAGTATTTAAGAGAAATCTCACACATTAAAATAATAAAATTAATATTTTATTAACTTTTTATTGGATTAGTAATTAAGAAAATTGTAAAAAGCTCATGAGATCGAGTGCAAGATGACTCGTAATTTTTATCGTCTGTGCCGATTTCGTTCATCGTCGTCTCTTCGGTCGTCTCTTTCTTCTCTATTAACAGCTCCATATACATTGGGCCTTTGATCTCGATTATGAACGGCTGTCGTACCGTTTTTATAGGAATCCACTCGATGGCTTTCATAACGACGTCTTCTATCGTCACGACCACGATCTCTATCCCGGTCTCTACCGCGATCTCTATCTCTATCCCTTCCTCGGTCGTAGTCGTCTCTACGATTTTCGCGTTCATCGAAATGCCGTCGATCATAATCTCGATTCTCATATTCATGATCTCTTCGATTTTCATAGCGTCTGTCGTCATTTCTTCTATCTTCATATCTTCTATCTTCGTACCTTCTGTCTTCGTATCTTCTATCTTCATATCTTCGGTCTTCATATCGTCTACCTTCATAGCGCCTATTATCATCATTTCTTCGTTCTTCTCGATAATCTCTATCAACTGGAGGCTCAGGGGGCGATTGCTCAATTGGACATTGAACTTCAACATAAGGCACAGGAGGTGCAGGGCGTACAGAAGGTTGTACATTAACTGGCATTGCAGGTTGTTGTTTTTCAGGCGTTTGATATTCATGTCGCAATACCTGTGTCCTCAAATCGACATCAGCAAGTACCGTATGTTGCGGAGCAGGCTGATTTTGATTATATCCATGTGATGGTGGGCCTCCAAGATGTTGAAATCCGTGAGACTGAGGCATTCCCATATTCTGATTTGGATATCCATGCATTCCCATATTTTGATTCTGACGTTCATGCACTGGAACATTTGTAGTTGGGTTTTCAACAAGGGGAATTTCATCATTAACATTTTCTTCGTTAGGTAGATTATGCACCTGAACTCCTGCTTTTGGATATGCATTAATTGGAACGTTTGTATTTGGAATTTTAAGTCCGTGTATTTCTAAATCTGGATGTCCTTGAATTGGAATCCCTCCTGGGCATGGCAAATAATGTGTGCCTATCTTTTCGGGTTCAATTGCAAACTTTAAAGTGTGCTGGTTGGGCTTTGGAACGTAATGAGGGGTAGCGTCTTTTATAGCTTGAGTATTCGGCGTTTGCCTTTGAAGACGTGAGCCTAATCTTCCTCTAGGTGTATACTCTTCTTCGATATTTTCAGACTTTTCTTCGTCGTCGTCTTCTTCCTTTTTTTCTTCTTCTGGAGAAGGACAACGCCCCCTTTTAATAATAATAAAGTCGGTATCTAGATAAGAAGAAGGAAGTTGTGCTCTATATTCCGCATCGTGATCATAATCATAGACAATATTGCGATCTCGATCATCATGGAAGAAATGAGCCGGGTATATTGCAGGTTTGTCAGTTTTAGTTGTTTCTTTTTCTGTCTTTTCTTCTTCATTTGGAGAAGAATTTTTGGAGAAAGTGATTTGTGGTATAATTTGAGACTTCTGATGCACTGCTTTAATAAGTTCAACTGGATGAACTAGAATATATGGTGGCAATGCAGCTTCATCAGGATTTCTTCTAATAATTATTGGAACTTTTGAAGGTTGCTTTGGTTTAATTCCATAAGTATTGCCATATAAGAAAAGCTTTCTTGCCTCATGGTCATGAAATTCATCTTCTTCTGTTATTCGATAGTTTCCTCCAGGAATAAAGTATTGTTTCTTTTTCTTTTCAGATTTAGTATCATTTGGAGATGCTACAGAAAACAATGCCTCTCTGGGTACAGGTGATGGAACTTCAATGTAATCGTTTCCCCTTTCCACTTTTTCAACTGGAATAATTCGTAATGCTGCTTTTTTCTCGTCCAAAATCGGAATTGGAATTTGTTTTCCAGGAATAGGGATTGGTCTGTAAAATTATAAAATAAAAATATATAAGTGGCTCACTCTTGAAGATGCTTGCATATATGATGAACATGTTTTTGAATAGATTCCGTCATTGTGTAAGCTTGCTTCCTAAGGAATTCGGCAACAACTGGTAGGAAAGTAGTATTCATTCCAACAAGGACCGCATAATCTCGAATCTTATTAACTTCCTGTAAATAATTTGCTTAAATTATACATTATTTTTAAGACCAAGTAAAGACTTTCTGGCTTGTCGCAAACTTTTTTAAGAAGTCTAAACATCTTCTGAAAGTCATTGTTCATTCCTTGAGATTCTTTAGAAGTTTCATTCACTTGCCAACTTTTAACTGAAAAAGAAAAGCTTAGAAAAATAAACAAAAATACATGTTGGTTGAGCATAACTCGGAGCGTAGTTGAGCCTCTCTAATTCTCGTTTCTTTTTATCGTCATATTTCTTCAGAAAGTGATAATGTACTCTCAACATCGCTTCTGTTCTGTTTTGAGTATTTTCCTTGTCCTCGTCAAATTGAAAGAATGGGCCCTCCTTATCTAGGTTGAAGATACTTTGCCAAGAGCTCATTATTTTAAATGGATGACGTCTGACTGGTCTTCGTTCTCTTTTCACAATATGACAATCAAGCGGAGGAGCATCTAGGTTGCTGATATCTCCGTCAAATTCATATGGGACCAAAAAATCGAATTCAAATTCTTGGAGAATGTCCAGCTAAAATAGATAATTGAATACTTAGAATGAGCCCAAGCCTTACCAGAGCAATGCCAAATTCTTCGGTTTGTTCAACTTCTAGGTCTTGTTTTGTTGAATAAATCGCACAATATTGTCCAGTTTTATAACGGGCAAGAGCTATTAATTCATCTTTTTTGAGGCACTCTTTTAGCATATAAAGAAGTCCAAGAGTTCGTCTTTTATTCTTTGGATTTTGTAACTTTTTTAAGACATGGATGTGCTTCTTCTTTCTTCTTCTAAAAAAAATTTTAATATAAAAATTATTTACTTTTTGCTCTTCTTTTTATGAACTTCCCGAACTTCCTTCCTTGAAATTGTAATCAATCCCGGTTCTTTTAGAATATGTTTTGAAAATATAGGCATATTGGCTAGACTTCCACTTTTCATGAACCCTATGATGTGAATATTTCCTTTAGGCAGAAATCTACACGGTGGATACAGCTAAGCAAATACTTCGTGGATAATGGCAAAAAACTCACATTTATTGTCTGCTTTGTTCGTCCAAGGAATATTTTGAGAGGATTTTTGAGCAAATGATCCTTTGTAACTCTATAGATAATTTCTCCAGTTTTACATTTACCGAAAATCATTGGCTTGAAATCTTTTGGTCTTGCCTCCTTTGTCTAAAATAAGATTGAATAAAAATAGTATAAAAAGATCAACAAGTTCATCTATTGAAGCCTCTGCTTGTTTTACCAGAACGTCGTGGTCGTTTTTGTTCTTGTCGTCGTAAATCATATCCATGAATATGACTTGTGTCCGACATGGGAATCCCTTGAACGTTGGGGTCTAAAAATAAAAAGTGCGAATGAAGTGGCAGTCGGAGGAGGCTTTAACCAGATCTAATCGCTATGAAATAAGGATTCCTGTTGCCGTGGACTGGACTATCTATCTAGCTGGACTTACCAAAGTAACTCCAGTGTCAGTAAAAAGGACAATTGTATCATCAGGACATACTTTAGATTCCTTTACTATTAAATCTAATAGGCTATCGAGGTGGATCATATCGGGTATAATATCCTTCGGTTCCCTATAATTAAAAATCACAATTTTCACATGTTTGAGCAAACCTATCGATACTTTCATTCCAAATTTCTACCCGACTGAGTTTTCTTGCTCCGATATACTTAAAATTGAATTAATGAATCAAAAATAATAACTCACAGTTGTAAATGTGAGGCCATTTTTCCTTCTCGAATAAAAAGCAATTTTTCTAAGACAATCGATTGTTCGCATATAGCTTGTGCTCATAGCTTTAGATGTATCTTCATCAAATATCATCGAAGCTGTTAGATTTACAACGCAGAAGACTCGTGGTTTCTGAAAAAGAAAATGCATACATTGTTATCGCAATAAATAACGTTTCTAATGTAATTGTCATTTAAAAAATCGGAGATTTAAAAAATGTAAATTTAAAAAATAACTAACATATGGATGTTCTTTCCAATCTGTTTTTTTAAATTCTTCTTGATCTTTAAAAAACACATTTTTTGCATTTGGATCAATGTCCAATGTATAGCCATCTTCAATTCGAGGATCCACATTTGGTTGAGCAGGTTCAGGCATTACCTGAAAATTAAAAATATTAGAATTCCCTATTCAAGAAAAAGTATATGTTTTATAAATAGAATAATCTTTTAGGTTTTTGAAATTATTTAAAAATTAAAATTTTAAAACATAATTCATTTGTATTTTTTAAAAATAAGATCGAATATTTTTAAAATTCTAAATTAGGATTTAACTCATATTGATTTGAGAAAGCAATAGTGCGTGGGAAAAATAACAAAAATAGTGTGGGAAACGCCAGCACTAATTACACGCTCTCAAATCTATATGTGCTCCAAATCTATTCGCATCGGAGCACAGTTGCACTGAACTAAACGATAAAACTGATTAGTAAGGAACGATTTGCAATAATGCTTGACAACAATAAATAATTCTAACTTATATTAAAATAGCTAAAATAATTAAATTAGTGTGTAAATCCGACACAAAACTATCAAGCAAAAGATGAATGTTGAACTGTGGGATAATTACCTAAACCGGTTTATTCGAAGAAGGATGTTGGAAGACGTATCTAGACCATCTTGACAAGAGTAGGCACTTTTAAATTTATGCCAAACTAACTGAATTGTAACAAACTATAATTGAAAGAAGAGACTATGCTCAACAAAGAAAGGTCACATTTACTTTACTGGTACACTTGATTCTATGTTCTTAAAAAAGTAAAGCTTTCCCTTTCTCATTGGATGAAGAACACACAAATCATTGAATAATCTAGTAAGGGAACGACCCTTTCTGTTATCCATCTCCACGCTCAGAACATATTTTTCCCACCTTCCTCAACTTCTCTGCTAATTTTCCTGGATCAAAATTAAGGGAATTCATCTCTGCAAACGGGTAAATAAAGGGTGCTTAAAGCACATAATTAAATTCGTTCAGTTGGTTTTGATTTAAATGGCTTCGATTAAGAGCAAATGACCCAGCTCATTGGTATTTTTATTTTTACTAATACAAGTGAACGCTTCTGAACTACTCCCTTGGTTTGAGAAATCTGATCCAGGAGGTTCGTCTTTTCGCTGCGTGTCTAATTGAAAGCCGGATGCTCGGAGCGAATGACCGATATGAGTTGACACAGTGATCTAATAAGGCTTCGAGACGAGTGAGACTCTCGTATTCTCCTAGACACTTTTAGTTTCTACTTTATTTTTTGTACCTAAAGGACATCTTCCCTTTGCATCTCTTTCACCTGGAGCCTTATATCGAACAATATGTTTGTGATAGAACATTTTCCGCCCTTCACGAATTAGCCCAATTTCTTTTGCTCTTTTCTCTGCCGATATCGCGTCTTGAAATTATATTCTTGCGGAGAGCTCTTTTCTTCACACCTTCCGCCATATGTTGAAGATTTTTATTTTCAGATAATGTCCTAAGCTATGAAGTCTCGACGCTCTGTTATCCGTGCCATTCTTTTTGTTCTGCGATTGCAGAGAAATGTAGTAATTTCTCGAAATGAATCGAGAAGGAATACCATGCACACTAGTCGTGGAATCAACCGCCAGCGGTAGGGCCCTTTAAGCACAAGAGTTTAAAAAAATGAATATTTAGATGTCAGTCTACAAAGCACAGAAGACGATCTTCTCATAAAACTCCTCAGAGTCATCGTAATTCCGCACCAAGTAGTTCCTTTCCTTTGAGGTTTGTAGTCCAATCTTCCATAAAATTTGTTTAGATCTCCCAGTATTTTCAAGCCCTACGTAAATAGCCCTCAGACAGAACGGCTGATGGATTTCGGTAAGTTACCCTTCTTCCCGCCAAAACAGCAGCTGAATATCTTAGTTTTTCTCAATAAGAATACAGGACAATATAACTCAAAGACCGCCCATTTTATCAAGCTATAGCTATAAAGCTGATCATATTTTTTGTTATTTTTCAATAAAAGTAGAATCTAACTAGATGAAAACCATAGATTGCACTGCTGCTCATTTCATTCCTTATCGGTCGGACAGCATGCCACTAGTCAGCTTGGTTTTTATTAACCACATTCCTTCGACCCAAAATAGTATTCAATTTTTATGTGTTTTTGGATCCTGTTGGAAAGCAAAGAACCGAAAAAGCGATGCAATTTTGGTGTAAAATGTGTCCATCTAACAGCCACATCAAGTACCAAATTCTATCCTTGTCTCAGTTGTCATGAATTCTTTGAAATTCATTTTTCAGCCGCATTTTCAAGTATGTCCCAGCCGTATTCGGTTGGCTTGGACGAATCGCGTGGTCGTCCTCTTCTTAGCGTTTGTGCCGGAGCTGCTCACACTCTCGCTTCAACGGCCTTGTTGTGTCGTCAGCAATCACTGGACGAACCGGCAACTAGGTGAGGACAAATGAGACCATCCATAAGAACAAGACACTTTTTGTGAGCAATCAGACCTTGCGCGCTGCGTCTCTTTTGTAAATGTCGTGGGAATAGCCGTCAGCTCCATGGCAATGTCGGTCTCCTAGCCACTCACGCTGCTAAAATTCTGAAAGGCATATCATTCTGCCTACGCAAAACGTCTGAGCAAGCTTCTCGCGCCCCCGTTTTGTTCTTCCAACAACAATAGAACAAACCGTTTCGTTGGATGAATAGATTACGGCAATCCATCATACGAAGAAAATCTTCCAGGGCTTTGGAGAAAGTCGCTCAGGCTCCTCTACTCAAATGTAAGTTAACCTTTTATGACTAGTTACGCCCGGTTTGTAACTATGCTTGCTTTTTGACTCACCTTTTTTTTCAAATGATATCATTCTCCAAAGTAGCATTTCCATTTTACCCTTCCGCGATTTATACACCTCATTGAAAATAATTGAAATGTCTATGAAATTCTTAGATTTGAAGATTCCATCCCGGAGACAACAAGTCTCATTTTCCTTGCACTTTTGACAAAGTTTTGATTAATCATATGTTCAAAAGTACATTTTGAGAGAATGTCCTCGAAATTTCTAATCAAAATGTATCAGAGGATGTATGTCATTTTACTTTCATTCGCTGAGAAACAGCCAACCCTTAAAGTTTCTTTCTTTTTTTATTCGAATGTTGGAAGACTGGAAAATTGGCTTGGAACGATATACTGTTTTGACGAATCGTTGCGTGAGACTAATCGTTCTCACTTTCAAGCAGCGCGCCATTTCTTTCACACGTCCCGATTTCGGTAATTACGTTCCTTCCCGTATCGTTAATGTCCCTCTCTCATTCCTAAACTAGCTGTTTTTGAACTCTTATGGTAATACCCATAGGTATGTACCAAACATGAGCACGCTATCACTTATTTGCTCCAAACAAACCTCACTCCGTTTCCAATGAGCGGGGTCCCTTCAATGAATAAGTTTCGCTATGAGCGTAAACTATCACTTTGTGGTGAGTATCGAAATTTCGATGCGATTTAAAAAAATTATCCGATTTTCAGTCCAACGCCAGGGGAGTGTTGAAATACTGGATCGAAAGAAACGAGCTACCGATGAGAATGACAATCGGCTTCAGAGGAAAGCTGTTAAGAGTAATATGATCAGTATGCACGGTAGGTTTTAACCGTTCTCTGTCTTAATTTATGATCTGTTCTGTTCAATCAATTCCAAGCGACCACTGGTCAGTGATAACTTATCTCATTCCCCGGGTTACGAGCGCATTGTCGTGTGCTTACCAAAAATTTATGAATCGTTTACGAAAGATGCTTATAAATAGCTCTAGGGGCCATTATCGCAGTCGAACAAGATGATGACTCTGCTTTGAGGCTCGTTCTTTGTAAAAATCATTTTGATGTCAATGCCACTTTGACTAGTGGACAGTACGCAGAACATTGGTTTGTTGGCTTTCCATGCTTCTTATAACAAGCACTTAGCACTCGATGGACTCTGCTTGATGTTGCTTTAAACCTTCGATCAGTTCCATGCATCTCCACATTATTGCAGAATGGAGCACGTGAGAATTTATACAGTCAGTTGCACATTGCGATGACGAGAAGAAAAACATTTTCAGTGAATACGATTGAGAAGCGAAGGAACGCAGTTCAAACCGCACTTGAAAGTACTAATGAAAAACTAGAGTCGGTCAAAATCTTGGGGCATTCTAAGGAAAATGAAAAAATGATTAAAAATCTAACAGCTCATATTGAAGTCCTCCAACGAATGCAAACTTGTTTTGAGATTGTTGAGGTTCCAGCTCCACCTCAAAGTGCCAAGGTTGTGTTTTCTGACATAAACAATTATATTTTTTAGATTGAATGCAATTCCAAAAATTCCGTGGCTATTAACATCACGCCGAACTACAACATTTGTGACGTCGTTATCAAATATAAAAGTCTGTTCCTTTTACCAGTTATTTATGCGAAATTTTTAGTTGAATGGTCAGATGATCCAGATTTTAATACGATTCTTGGGTCTTATGAAGAAAACGACATTAGCAAAAGTCCAATCTCCTTGAAGATTGAGGAAGAAACAAAGAACAAACTCTCTTTTAGAGTCTCTAGCTGTGGTATTCATGATTACAGTGTCTCAACGATGTGTAGTCCCCCATTTATTGAAATTTCCAGTCAGTCTAGTCCCTATTTTTAATTTGAGCGAGACGAATTCAGGCTGGATGGATGTAGACGGTCACAAAGATGGATGGAAAGAACATGCCGCTGCTTTGGACCAACTGACAGACGAGATTGATCGCCATAGACAATCTTTGGTGTGGCAGAGAGGTCCGTTCGCTTTAGCTCTTTAGTCACTTAAAATCATTCAGTCTATCCGTCAGTCGAAATAAATTTCAAAAAGAAAAAAGCAAGTTTAAAAGAACTCTTCAGCGCCAGTCTTAAGTTCTCCAAGAATGCGAGCCGGTACTCAAAACAAAAAGGATAATTATCATTACTTTTCCAGTGGTGTTTTTCTTGCTTCCATTGTGTATACAGAAGGAAAAATTCTTTGCACGGTCGACGATTGCCTCCCTATACTTCCAATTGATGAGAATGTGACAACACTGAGTCGAGATGACCATCACTGGCTAATGAAGCTTTCCCTTTGTTGGGAACAAGTAGCTACTCTAATCGACTCTTCACCTAGTGCTTATGCCAATAATGTCTCCCTCAGGTGGAACTAAGCTGAACCCAAGGAACTTCAGATTTTTTACAGCTTCCGTTTAAAATTCATAGCGGCTGCGACAATGATGCATAATGCACTAGGGGTCAGGGATATTGGTCACCTACATCATGTTCCGATTATTCATGAAAATTGCATATTTCTGGTGACGGTAAAATTCTTAGATCCCACGCAAATGGTTACGGTAAGCAATTGGCTTTGTTGTCAAAGTAATTGGCTTAGGGTTTAACAATGAGATGGGTTCCATTTGCTAAGCTTTTCCGAAAGAAAATGGCTAGTACGGCTGTTGATCTCTTGAATAAGGAAACGTTGAGCATTATGAACTTCTTTGAAAGCTGCCAGATTCCATTGAAACGGTTGGCTTTTTTTTGGTTGAATGGAAAAATTCTTATCTTTAGGGGACTTTATTTATGCTATATGAAGCTACACTCCACCATGAATACTATACGAGTAGTTGTGCCAGATAACCTGCCATCGATGTTACCATTTGTTCATGTACGTGACAACCCCCATGTGACGAGAGAAGAATGGGAATGGGTCAAGGCAAGGAACCCTCGAGCAGCCCTGACAAATAAAATTATTTCCAGGCCACTGACTTGAATGAGGAGTTCAACCCAACTCGTGCACAACTTGATCTGCATGGCCAGCTTTCAACTGCGATTCAAACATTGCTTCACGATTTGGATATAGATTCAGATTTAGTCCCCGGACATCGTCTCTATCATGCCCAGATTCTTGAGCCCTCCGAAAACGTTTCCATTATCTTGGTTGGTGGAGATCGCGGACGGAATCATCTGAATAATTTAGGTTCTTCCCAGAGCTGAGGATGTCTGCTCAGTGCCTAGTGGAAACTCCAAGGTAGCTGATAATGCTGAAAGTAGACGTTGCTGCAGCGCCATCCCAATCCCAGTTTTTGAAATGCGTAAGAGAGTGAGAAATAAGTAATTAGTGCAAATTGCAGTCCACCAATGCACCTACCAAACAGATTTTATTGCCATGTATTGCCGACTATCAATATTTCTCGAACATTACACCATGGTCTGTTCCAAAAGTTAAAAAGAAAAAGTTTTAGATTTCCCATTATGAACAAAGAAAGTGTCTCCTAGAAAATGATACCAAGGTCTATCAACAGCAAATAGACTTCTTAAATGATTTCCAAGTCAGTTTTTTGAGTTGTCGATTAATCGAAGTTGTAGAAAAGGCTTGACGAAATTTGGAAAAATGCTAGATGGATCAGTCGGATTGCAACGGAAGCTAGAGACAAGCATGTGAAGTACGTAAAACCTGTTATTCTTTTCAAATTCTTGTTTTGAAGGGTCTCAAAAAACGCACTTCCCCTCGGTCGATTACTTGCCCCTCTTGGACCAAATGTCACCTTCCTTAATGAAGATCAAGCCGACATTGGTTATCATTCAGACCAGGTTTGTTCTCCTCTCTTTTCTGGATCAAATTCTAGGGAGAACAAGTCCTCCTTCGAGTAAATAAGCCTAATAGTGCGAGGTCCATTCGTCCACATTCTGTTATGGGATCTCCACAAGAGAGTTACAGAGACATCGACAGGTTCTCAGCCTCTTTTGCAAGAATTTATTGAAATCTCAGACTTTATCGTAGACGTAAGCTGTCTGCAGAATTGTTACGTCTTTCGAGCGTTGATTCGAGTACAATTCCCGATCGTCCAAGAGATGATGATAGCACTGTAGGAGTGGTAACTGTCTATTCCGCTATTGAAGATACAGATTTTCCAAAAGGATCGTCGGTGAAGTTGTCTATTTCCGGAAGTACAAGTACACAAGAGGTAGGAAAGGGCAGAGCTAATAAAATATTCAGGTTGTCTCCCTTGTTTTGGAGCAGTTGGCCAAAACGGCGGCTCGCCAACGGAGCACAGCGGAAATTGTACTGCCAGACAAGGATTTATACTGCCTGGCGGCTGTCATCGGGACTCGTGAACGCCGACTGAAGGATGACTTTCCTCTCCTCCGATTGCAGAATCCTTGGCTCAAGGGAAAACTCTTTATTCGGATGCGGGATGATCTTCTCTCAGCCATCAGTGTCGGCAATGAGAGTGTCGTATGAGTCCAGATGACATAATATTTATTTTCAACTCGTTTTTGATCTTCATTGCTTTGCATTTTTTGTTAAAAATAAAACGCATTTTTAGCTACTTTTATTAATTAGACATCTTATAGACCAATATTATATGACAAGGACATTTTTTATGGGCCAAATCTCTCTGCCACAGAGATTGGAGCAGTATTCTTGTTTGTTTTTGTGGGGGAAGAAAAGTTACATAGAAAATTAGTGGATGACCGTTGCTTTGGGGCAAGAAACAGAGAGCACTAGGAAATGGGGACAAATGGTCGGGGAGGGAACTTGTAAAGCTAGAAGAGCAAGAGCGGTACTTGTGTTAGACATTTCGTTACTATTAATGAGTCTGTTTAAGGTCTACACCGAGAAGATCCCCTCAGTTCACAGAAGCATAAGTGGGATGCCATACAAATTATAAACTTTGGTTTATCTATGCAATAGGGGGTGGGGCTGGGAGAGCAGAAAAAAGAGAGATTTTACGACTAGTGGGAACCGTTACTTAACACGACGGGAAAAGGGTCACTCCATTGGATTTAATTTTTGGCAAAAAGATTACATTAGCCAGAATGGGGAGGGCAGTTCCTTAAAACTAAAAAACCACAAAAATATTAGTAGAGGTTAATGAGAGACTTAAAGGTCTCTGCAATATACAATAGATGGAGACAAAATAATTATAATACCAAGACGGCAGAACGTGGGCTAGATGGAGAGGCCGGAGAAACCTCACAATGACACGCTACGCTCAGGAGAAACGAGAGTGTTATTTGCATGAAATTAGGTATTACGGAGAGAGACGACTAGATTGGGTTATAAAATCATCTGGTAGCTTGCCGACTGGTTTGAGACCTTAGGTCATCAATTTTACGTAAGAGTTGTAGTTTGAGACGTCGCGTTTCAGAATCTCGCGGACAGGTCCCATTACTCGCTCGAAGCGATTACGATCCAATTTGATACACTTCAGTGGAGTCTTGGCTACAACTGTAGCTGCACGTGGACGATCCAAAAGAAGAGCGATCTCTCCTGAAAATGGTTAAGATTAATCAGCTTCAGAAAGACAAATTTTACCGAAGTAATCGGAGGTGCTGAGATGCCCAACAACATCGAAGGGAGCATCATCGCTCCTCTTTTGAAGAACATCAGCCTCTCCCTCTAAAATGATGAAAAATTCGTCTCCTGGCTGTCCTTGCTCAACAACATGAGTTCCTGGCTCGAAGTCGCATCTCTCCAAAGCGTCGGCGACGTTAGCTCTCTCCCATTTGTCAAGATCAGCTGAACAACATAGTAAGTTTTAGAGAGCAGCTGAATCTCCATCCCTCTCCCCACAATGTCATTAATGGTACCCCGTGGAGCCATGACGTCTATTTGGTGTCAGCGCTTGGGGCATCGATCGCTGTTGAGGAACTGGCTTCCTACTTCCAAAAACACTAGTCCATTTACGCCCAGGGTTTGGTTAGAGGAAAATGTCTGATCTCAAGAGCGCCCCAGGCACCGCTCGTGATGACGTCTGGCGACCATTGAAATACGAGGCCATGTTGTGGGTAATTTGAGAAGTTAATTCCCATTTCTCAATTTCCTTTTGCAAAGTCTTTAGAACAAGGAGACACATTAGGTCCGATCCCGAAAGTTCATCTAGAAAACTAACCGAGAATTTGAACCTTGGAGAGGAACTCGTCATACATTTTCCTCTTCTTCATGACAGCTCCCATAAGAATTCTGCGGTAAGAAAGACGATCAATGGCCCAAAGCTTGACATCGGTCTGAAAATAGAAAGTTTAGAATGGGATTAGTCAATTTGTATACCTTGGCCTTGACAGTAGCAGCACGTGGTGTTCCGTAGATCAGAGCAAGTTCTCCAAAGCTGCCTCCTTCATTGATGGTCAAGACATATTCTCCGTTGACCTCAACATCAACAATCTGAATGGTTGATGAGATTAATACAATTGGGAGAGAGAAACTCACTCCCTTGTCGATAACGTAGAAGTTATCACCGTCTTCTCCCTGCTCAATGATAATTTCTCCAGCCTTCTTCTCAACGCTGAACATGGCATCAAAAATAGCCTTTCTCTCATCCTCCTGAAAAATGAAAATCAGTCATCCGGTTGTCATCAATTTTCTCTCTTGCGCAAGACTCATGAAAACGAGTTGTTGTTTTCGGGCCGGCCGAACATGTGGCTACTTTCTGATTTTTTTTAAACATGAGCTGACCTCAAGATGAGCAAAGAGAACATTCTTTCCCATAGCTGCTTCCAAAGCTTTACGAGCAGCATCATCCTTGGGGATCACGACCTGAAAAAGGCGAATTTTGTTGGAGGAAGGAAGCCGAAATCTCTGTCCCTTTCTCTCTCAATGGGACAACACCAGCTGATCAAGAGATGTGTAATAATGAGTCGGCGACCAATATCACCTCTAGCCTCAACCAATTCACGACAAAATGAATGCAAAAGTGGCTTTTAGGAAGTAAATATTTTCGTCTCAAAAAGGAAATCAAACCCACCCGCTTGTATTCCTCCGTATCATCCTCACGAATTGGCTCGGCTGAGATGCCAGTACGACGTCCTCCGCTTCGCTTTGGAGGTTCATGCATAACGTCATCCTCATCTGGAGTTTCTTCTACCTGGGCGGCTTCCTGAAGTTGAATCTTTGATTACGAGAAGATTTTTGACCATTGGGGGGGAACTCCAACTATTGTTGTATTCCTTCCAGCTTAAAGAAACCCCCACTCAACGCGTCAGCTTTAAACAAAAGCAAAAGTTTGCGCTGCCAGGTGGTAATAGGCATTTCCGGCGGCAATAGGTATCAACAGACATTTCTATTGATTGAGAGGATTTCAAGGATTTATTGTTGTCTAAGATTGTGAGAAAATATTACCATGTTTGGTGGCTGGGGGGAGAGAATTTCTTGTTTATGCAATGTTTGAGATCGAGCGTAGGCAAAAATTAGGCAAATTTTGCAGGCATACTGTAGCCTCTAACAACCTTCGATAACGAAATAGAAGCCACTTTGTTTTTGCACATTGGTTGAATTTTGAAGCGAGGGAACCAGAGAGGGAAGGATGCTTAAGAGAAAACCGATAGAGGAAGGTGGAGAGAGGCGATGCATTGATGAGAGATGAAGCGCAATACCTGTGTTTGTGGAGCAGGTGTGGGAGCAGCAGCCACGCCAGAACTCCTTCGTCGTGCACTTAGCTTTTGTCCCATTGCATAAGGCACAACAAATGAATTCGACTGAGTATGGGGCGCAGTATCGATCAACTAGCCGGGGGCCTTCCACGCTGTCTTATTATCAGAGTCCCGCCCCTCACCCCGCAAAATACTACGCGCCCTCCGCAAATTTGAAGAGGAACCGGTTGAAGGCAGTAAGAGAGGGCGAGAGGGCCAAATGCCTCCCATATAAACCGAAGGACTGAATAAATCCGTCCCCAGCAGCTAGAGGATTATCCTCAGGTGAATGGTTAGGAATAATAGCCGACCACAGCTAAGTCCCTCCTGGCAGTTTTGTTTAAAACCGTGATTGCCGAAAATTATATTCTAAGGCTAAAACGATTCCCAGAAATCAGAAAGTCACGCGAATAAGATCTCGGCTAAACATGCTACCCATCAGAATTTTTTGTTTGAAACTATGGTGATAAGCTTCCCCTCGGTAATTAGTATTGCGCGTGAGAACAAAATGCCGTCATTAGGGAGAAGTTCCGGTTCAAAGTTACGCAAGCAAACCCTCAGAGTTGTGTATTCCTTTCAAGAGAAACATGCTCATTAGGGATGAGATTCTTAGAGGGTTTTGAATGCGCAGCTTTATTAGCCTCATATTATGCAATCAGGAGCGAGAATCATTATTGGCGCTTGTTTTCGAAGTAACTATCACCCACGTCAAGATAAAGATGCGCAAACTTGGAGCTGAGCATGTCGTCTGCAGGCGTTGGCTACTGCTGCGATTGGGGGACTAGTGCCTTCTTCGATAGTGACGTGACTAACTTGCTACGGGGCATTTAAAAGCCTTTCGTTTCACGATAATTTCTGCTCTGAGTTGTGACTATCAATCGATTATTAGCGATAAGAATGTTGCAAAATTTCAGTGGGTCTTTTCTCCCTCCAAAAGAAATTCGCTATGGCCATATTTCAGCGCGTCGTTTTCCGAGTGTAATGAGAAACGTTGACGTTTCCTTGGTTCTCCGACATTCAATTGAAATATGGGCAGGAAGTGAGCCCAGGTCACGAAAGAATGAGAGAGAAAGGATTTCCAAAATCCTCTACTTTTTCGTACTTTCCGGATGGACTTTACCGCGAAAAGCCGGGACTTTTAGGATTCCGATAAAGATAAGGTTAACAACGTCTTTATGTCGCGTCAGCAGGGAGTCTTGTCATGATAGGAATGACCTGTTTTTATGATTTTTCCAGATTAACTTTCTGAAAGTCGAAGGACTAAAAGATGAAACCCTTGAATGTGTATCTAGGGAGCTGTTCATGAATTTCTGGTCTCTTTGATGGACACAACATCAACGTCATTTTAAGAGTCGGCTCAGTCTCAGCATATTTAGGAACCCTTCGCGTTAGGGACGCGAATTAGGCCGGATTACTAATTGGATTCCAGCCGAAGGAAAAATTCATGCTTTTCCAAGAAAAAAAAACCAGCCTCATTCCTCTGCTCGTTCAGCTTGTCAAAGTGATCCTTAAGAAACAAGACTGGGTTTTCAGGCTTGTGAATGCACAAAGCAACGATGGCGTCTTTGACGAGTTGCTGGATGTTATGACGTTGCACATATGCCTGACATTGTGCCAGTTGGGCCTCCTCGGTAGTACCAGCCATTTTGAAGAGGACCTGTAATCTTGAACTGTATTAAATTCTCATGTCGAGGAAGAGTAAGAGGAGAGATAAGATCAGAAGAGACTGGTCAGGAAATATAGAGGAAGGAGTGAAAGAGAGCTATCTCATGATCGCGCTGTTTCTCTGGGCAACAAACCGACCAAAGTCAATGGCGCATGTGAAAGACTGAAAACGAGAGGGTGATTTTCAGCGCCGTTTACTTCGAATTGCTCCATAATTGTGAATTTCCTACGGTGGAAAATTATAGTCTGAGTGGGCTTTATGTCCTTTTTTCCTGTTATCCCGTCTAATAGTTACCGTATTTCATTCAGCGCAAATTCGACTATTGTTTCAGAAAAATTTCTGTAGATAACGAGATTTTCGCGGGAGAGAGGGAACGACATCTAACGGAGGCAGAGCTCTGCTCCCTAAATGCATTCACTCTCTTTCTTGGAGACAGCAAGCGTACACCTACTTATTGAATTTCTTCGGCTGAGCGCCGTGAGCCCATGTTCTCATGGCTGAAAAATGTCTTAGAAAGGCCACTCATATGTACTGAGTCAATTTTTATGGTATAGTTGCAAAATTTCCAGTGAAAAGATGCGGAGACAGACAGGAAGGGTTATCAAAAATAATAAATAGATTATGCAGTATTCACGTGAGTGTGAATAGTAGTTGCTGCTACTGTTTGTCGATCAATAGAATCGCGAAGCAGACCGCCGAATGGAATTTCAATTCATACCTCAGCGATTTACTCCTCTCCGATAATGACATGCCAAACGGTTGAAAAAGTGAGTTTAAAACAGAAAGTCGACGTTTTTTGAAAAGTGGGGTCTCACCAACTGGACGCTCAGACTATGCGATTACTTTGAAGGAAGAACAGACCCACGTACGGAAGTCCGAGTGAGCAAAAACCAACTGCAGCAGCACTGCTGCCGCTACTCGTCAATAAGCCGCGCACCCAAATGCGCACTCTCCGAAAGAGAAGCTTCACCAAGAAAAAAAGGCTGCCCCTATCGGAAGATTCAGTTTTAAGGGGCGTGGTCAATCAATGGGCTCTTTCTTACTTACTAAAGCTGTCGACTCCTCCCCAAAAATGGTGAAAAAGTTAAAAAAAACCAAAAATCGCTCCAGACAAGTCGAATGTAAAACTAACGATTTTTAATCATTGTGGTGATGTTGTAAGAAGAAAAGGTTATAAGTGGTGTCGTTCGGCAGGGCAGGCGCTAGTGTAAATTGAAGGAAACGGAACAGGCGCCGATATCATCCTACGAGGCTGCTAAGATATTCACAAAATAAAATTATTGCTCATTACAACATTTCGGAGAAGCATTTTAAGACTTAACTCCTAGGATTTATAGTGGTATTATAGTTCATATATTAAGCATAAAAGAAACGGTTAAAACATTCCTGGAGAAGATCATAAAATCGACGGCTGGCAACCAAATTTCCCGCCATAAAAACAAACCGCTAACCCCGCTATCAAAATTAAATATTGGTTCGGAGAGTCTCCTCCCGTCGAATTAGCAAGCAAAATAAGGCATTGCAAACGCTGTCTTTTAGAATTTAAGACTTCAGGTTAGAGGGCGATGTTTTCATCGAGCCAGAAAGAAAAATTGTTTTGCACTGAACTATGATTCTTGCTGGGATAATTGTTGAAAGCCACAAGCAGAAAACAAAAGCAAAATTGTCAGAATTTGCAAATTTTCAAAGACGAACAACGCATAATTATGCTAGAATTTTTAGCTCGTAATTAGCGCAACTGAATAGCAAATTTATTCTAATCTAAGGCATAAAATGCCGCGGTATTTTCTTATCAGAATCCAAAGAGGTGGGCACTAAAAGCCTTCAAAAAGTGGTGATACAAGGCATAACTCAGTAGAAAAGGAGGAGACAGCTAAAATTTTGAACCCAAGACGGGCAAGAATGCGCCGCAAGATTGAAGAGAAATGCGTGTGGTCATCATGAAGTGTAACAGCAGGCGGGTTGTGCCAAATTCTTCCATTGTGCGATGATCGAGAAGTCAAGTAAATTTGTGTTTTGTTAGTTCCTGGCTGCCTGGGAAAATTCCACAATCAATAATGGAAATTATCAAATTCTCAAGCTATGTCCAAATCGCTATCTGAACGATTGGCAATAACATTGGGCGTGCCGTAACAGGGGCATAAAATCAATAGTCCATTGGAGCGTAGCTCGAATCCGGGCCTGACATGCCTAGGCCTGTGACGTCAGTCGGTCGGTCAGTCGTTGGTAGGCGGCGCGGCCCGCGGAGCGGCACTCACCCCGCGAATCCAATAGCACTGGCGCGATTTTCGAAATGGCTTCTCGTTACTTGGCAACACGCGAGGGGGCACTTGAGGAACACAAGTTAACCGACTATAGCAGTCCAGTTATGTGTCGCATAGCACCTGCTCGACTATGACTTCCTCTCTGAATTTGGTGAGTTCTCAGGCGCGGCGACGCACTCCATTGAGCCATGGGATGAAACCCGGAAGGGAGCAGCAACATCGCTTGTTGAGCAGAGTCAACAGGAGATGAGACGACAAATCGATTGTAATTGACCCAGCTGATGACAAACCCTGCTGGATACACAAAAGAATTTGTTAGTCCTTCTCACTCTTCTTAGAGTCTTCACAGACTAATGGGGCAGTCGCTCCGAAATTCAAAGACAATCAACAGCCCCTCGGATATTCCCATGGGCAGGATTATTGCGCTTTTTCTTTCGCTTAAAAGCAAGTTAATGATAATCCGGATTGGGCGGAGGATACGGTCATATTATGGTAATCGCTCATTCAAATTCTGCAAGATTTCCAATAGAGAAGTAGTCGAAAATTGGGATCAAGTCATTTCTAGCCTTTTATAAAGCATGACAATTTCATCATTAGAACAAGTTAGATTTTGACCCCGGTAATGGGATTACCATACGAAAATGGAGAAAATGATGTGTGAATGTCGTAGGGAATTGCGATTTATAATTAAATCTGTGCATCGAAAATCGTTGTATGTTCAACAAATGTCTACTATTCCATGAGCCATGTGTAATTCTAAAATCTAATTTTTATTCCCATCTGCCCAGACAACATTTTTCTGCGATGTTATGAAGTCGCTTTTCTATGTTTCCGTCGACGTGTGAAATTATTGCATTATTATCGCGAGATGTTTTGATCTCGAGAATTTTCCAAGGGCTGCCCAATCAACGTCGCACCATTTTCATTTTTTGAATAATACTGATTACTAATCTGGGCTCTTTTTTTTGAGTTTTGAACCTAATATATAGCTGACTCAAAAAGTGCTTTTTGCCGCAAGCTGTACTTTACGCTTATGTCTTCGCGAAGTCCTCAATAGGCGTCAAGCAAAATTGCTCCCACCTAAGGTACCCCTTCTAATAATTGCACTTCTGACTATAGTGCACTTTTTTGGCTCGTCTGAAGAAGTAAATCACATCTCTTCATGCTTAACAAACCTTATTAGCTAGAGGCGGGATGAAGAAGAACGGCGACGAAGAACAGCTCGGGGCCCAGCTGCAGGTAATCGTTCGGGTCAGACCGATAAGTAATGCGGAAAAGGAGAAAAAACATTTCCAATGTGTTTTTCCACTTGATAAGCAGGTTCGTTTTTACAAAATTGGAAGGGGACAAGGAAGTTTTTTTCCAGCGTCTTTTACTCGTAGATCCGGAGAAGTATGAAAACAACATTTTACGCCAAAACCGACAACATGAAAGGCAATTTATCTTCGACTCAGCCTTTGGGCCAAGCTCGACGCAGGTATTTTTGAGATTTTTTTGTTTTTCAATGACATCACCTCGTCTCTTAGGAAGATGTTCATTTGGCGACAACAGCGCCTTTAGTTGAATCTGTCGTTTCGGGATACAATGCAACGGTGTTTGCTTACGGCGCCACAGGTGAATTTTGACAAAACGAAGGTTGTTATTATTTCATGTGAAGGATCCGGGAAAACACATACAATGATAGGAACCAAGGATCGGCCAGGCGTTATGACTTTGCTAACAAGAAGCTTGTATGAGAAGATTGGACAAGAGCAGTTTGACGTTCAGCTCTCATATTTGGTATAATTTTTCTAGGGGAAAGGTTGGGAAATAGGCTGACGTAGGGAAATTTCCCATGGGGAATCGGGAACAATATCGAGTGAATTGCGTTTTGCACCGAAAAAGAGACGAAGCTAGACAGAGAAAAAAGATCGATGTACGTTTCCTGACTATAGTCGGGGAGAAAGCTAGACGATTGCTCATCGTCTTGGTCGCGACGTTTTAGATGACTAAATGAAACGCCGCCAAACCATATTGTACTATTTTTGCAGGAAATCTACAATGAAGTCATTCGCGACCTCTTGAATCCTCATTCCGGCGTCTTGGACCTACTTGAGGACGACAAAGGCAACATCCGCGTGCCAGGGCTATCGTCAGTTCGAGCTCCAAATTTGAGTCGGGTATGATGACACAAGTTGGAAGCTAGAAAAATAAATTTCTTGCAGATTATGCAAATTCTGCAGGAAGGAAATATGCGCCGCACACAGGAAGCTACTGAAGCCAATAAAACATCTTCTAGAAGTCACGCGCTGCTTCAAGTAATTGAGATTAGATAACATAATAGCTTAAGGTTCTTCTCATGCGAAATAATCAAGTGCATTCAAAGCTTTTTCTCATAGACTTAGCTGGTTCTGAACGAGCGTCAAACACGAATGTAAAAGAAATTTTTCTTCTTAGCGAAACGAAAGTTACAGAACCGCGGGATCCGGTTAAAAGAAGGAGCAGCGATCAACAGGTCCCTTCTAGCGCTCGGAAACGTCATAAACTCGTTATCTTCCGGTAAGTACGTAGCCATTAACGATGAAATATTGTGTGACTTTTAGGAGGAAAAACGAAGTTTGTCAACTATCGCGATAGCAAACTGACGCGTTTGTTGAAAGACTCTCTTGGTTTGGTCTAGTTGGGGAGACGACTAACCCCAGAATTTCAGGAGGAAATGCCAAAACATGTATGATAGCTCATGTGACGGCAGCTAGTGGGCATTATGAGGAGACATATAACACCTTAGTCTACGCAGCCAGGGCAAAAAACATTGTCAATAAGGTATAATAATGGGTAGCGGTGGCCCTCAGGGATAATTGCCATCTATATGTTTTCGCAACCAAACAAATAGGGCTGGAGGTTTATTCAGCATTCATTTGTTTGGAATGCCTAAACGTTCTTCTGTACAATTTTTGTACTCTAGAAGTGAAAAGTAAAAAGCCATTTCTAGGTGGTTCGACATCGACCTGCCTCGGCAGATCCACCGTACTCCGAAGCATTAAAAGAAATTCGTGCAAAGTTTCAACAAAACGTCATTCCACATGCATCTTCTGCAACACAAAGTAGGGCTGAATTTGGCTTGAAATATATTTGGTTAATTTAGTTTCTGATCTTCCGTATGATAAAAACTCTCGCCCACGGTGGCAGACTTCAGTCCAACCGAAGGCTGCAATGAATTCAAATACTCGGAAGACGGTAACTAATTTAATAGCTCTTAGAAGAGTTATCAATTATTCTAGAATAATGAGAAGCGCGATTTCGCGTCGCTCTTTGCTCAACTAAAAGAGCAATTCATTAGTATTACAGAGAAACAAAATAATTTGAGGTGGGCTATTCGCTGTTCCAAGAAGATACGACGTATTTTTTCAGAGAAATTTTAATGAAAGCAAACCAGGATAGCTATGAAGTGGAGATGAGTCGAGCGTCGAAGGCTGCCATTATTTCAGCTTGGGAGAAAAAGCATTCGTCTGACGAGCCAGCTGAAAGCATTGAACGTCTGAGAGCAGATATAGTCCAGCTGGTGAGCAGAAAAAGAACCGCCCCAAGACATTAAGTCACTTCCATTCAAATAATCATGATTTTGCAGAGAGAGGGGAAAAAGAAAGAGAGTTCCATAAAACAGGAACAGAGAGCATAAGAGAGCGTGGGGAATGCTTTCAATTGTCCCTCTGGGCTTGAAAAAACTTGTGAAATGTGAAGCTGGGTCTTTCAATTCCGAGTGAAGTGCGGCTTTTTATCCGAAAAGAGCTCAGACAATCCTCAGGGTAATTGGTTCTTGCCCTTTACCGTAATCCACTGATCCATTTCATCCAGCGAAATGGGCCTACTGGCATTTTGATGCATTACACAGAAAGCCCTAATTTGGTTTTTTGGCACCCAGCATCCTTTAGTCCTCTCATTTCACCTTGATCCAAAAAGGGGATTTCCAGGAACAGCATGAGGCGGACTTGGGTGAACAAAGGATGAAACTTGAGCGAGCATTGAAAAAAGGACAAGAAACGAGTAAAACAGTTGAGAATAGAATGAGAGGACTCGCAGCTACGAAAGAGCAAAAAGAGCTTATAGATCTAATTGTGCGCATGGCTGACATCCAAGCCGAGAGTAAGTTTTTTTTCACTTTCTCAAGGGAAGATTGGATTTCAGAAATCTCCGCCGAAAACGATCTCGCCATCCATAATTTGTTTGTCAAAAAGACGGATACGTCCATGTCAAAGCTTCAAAAATATGAAATGATAGCCGACAAGTTAATAGAAGGCCATCTAGAAGGTTTGTCAGCTTGAAACGTGGAATGACTTTCCCGAGTAACTATGGCCAGTTGCCTACCACTAAAACATCAAAAATTCGTCCCTCAAATGACCAAAAATCTTTCAGATAAAGATCGCGAACAACTAGAACAAGAATATCGTATTGTGAAAAATCAATTCCATTATCATCTCATTCCCTTGAAACAAATGCACAATGTCGTGTCATGGAACTCTCTTCTGCTGCCGAAGATTAGCTCCCATTCGTCGCCGTAAGTCGATTCCTAGCCCCCGCACACTCATGAACTCTACAGAGCCGAGGAGATAAAACCAAAAAAGCGAGAGTCCATTCAATTGCCAATTATCAGGAATGGTAGAGAACCAAATCGAGACTCAATGGAATCTAGCGAGAGTTCAGGTGAGTTGAGAATCAAAGGAGGTGAATATAATCTTTTAGGTGACAATTCAATTCACCTTCCAAAGCTATAGGTGCTTTCCCAGAAACTATTATATCTCTAAATTTCTTTCGTCGATAAAATTCGGTGTCTTAACACGGGATTCCAACCGGGAGCCTATTGTAACAAAACCCGGTGATGAATTTTCGTCTTATTGAACAAATTTTCTACGATTCTGTGATAGATTTTTCTATTTATTGCCAAATAAATATAGAGTTTTCACAATAAATGTGAAGAAGAGAGTAATCCATTAAAGGATTACAGTGCTTGAAAGAACTGCTGGGTTGAGACGCATGAATGCAAAATACGATTAAAAATAACGAAAGCGTTAGAATTGAAGACGTAATCCTTCAATAGAGCCAGTGTGAATGAGGTCCTCATTGTATAAGTCAATTCTGATAGCCTCTCCTTCATAACGTGCAGCCATGGTGAAACTGCCGCTAATTACCAAAGGGAGTCGGATTCGAGCTATTTCATCAATCTGGGAACTGCGTTGTTTCCTTTATTCACGGAAATTACCTTCCCTGTCTCCATATCGCACATTTCCGAGAGTACGGTAGCAATGCACTGCATCAGATTCTCATGAGGAGTGACCTAAAGTTCAAACGATATAAAGATTAATAGAGAGAACATCACATCGTTATAGACTTTATCCACCATGAGAACAATTACTTCGCTGTAATTGACAGCGAACGCTTGGAGCTTGGAAGCTGGTCCAAAGATCGCTTGAAGAGCATCCATAGGAAGAGAGACCTCCTCACGATCATTTTCCAAATGCAGAAGAGAGCTGTTTTCAAAATAGTCAATCTAAATAGCCCATAGTCTAGTCTAGTCTTAGCACTTGCCGATAGAGGAGTAGCACTATAGATAGCACCATAAAGTGAGACTTTTAATTCCTTTTCAAGAGGAAATTCGTTTTGCTAAAATCATTAATAGAAGCTAAAAAAGAGTGCCTTGACGTTTTCGAGTCCAACAAACATGTAATCCTTGATTTGCTTAGCTTTGGCCAAGTCAAGAAGAGCTGGGACTGCACGTTGAAGGAGAATGTTATTGACGGACATTTGTGAACAATTGGATTCATACATATTTATATACAGTCGGAGAATGACAAAAAAGATGTGACCTTAGATTTGAGCCAATTTGAGGGGCGTATCATTGGCAGCAATTGCAAAGAAAAGAGGCAGTTAAAAACCGACTGATTCTGACTGTAGCTACATCTTGGATTTGGCGAATTTTGACATAATACGATCAAGAGTTTCTTCGGAGTTCATTTGAGTCATCAAGACCTGAAGGGCTTATACTAAGAAAAAGAAATCACCTCATATTCCTGGCGATTAGCAGTAAGAAGTTGTTCAATAACGGGTTGAGGACGAAGAAGTCTCTTGGAAACTAGCATACTCTGTCAAAAAAATGAAAAAAAAACTAAAGTCTGTACCTGTTTTCCCAACCCGGTATATCTTTTAATAATCTCCCTGGTTTGCTCTTGAAACTTTTCGTGTGAAATCACCTGAAACTCGGATTGACTCGGGACAAGTCGGCCTTTACCTTTGTGACAAGTCCCGCCACGTAGGCCTCTTCCGCTGTCATTTTCTCTGCAAATAGTGCCAACCGCGCAGCCTGCATTCATTTCATACCGAGAGAAAGCATATAAATATACCTTGCTATATCCCATAGAATGGACAAACGTAATACTTGAAGCAGCTTCCGGGTTGAGTCCAATCTCAGTAAATGGACACCAAAAAGTGCTCTATTGCTGATTCAAAAACGAAAAAGAGGAAAGAAAACCTTATCCGAGGCAAAGACGGCATCACAAAGAGCAAGAGTTGTAACTCCAATTCCAACAGCGGGACCGTTAACCAAAGCCACAACTGGCTTCTTATGCCTGATCATCCGATCAACCCAAAGTTTATAGGGACCATAATGATCAAGTCTACCCTCCGCATGTCTAAAGAGAATTGCACTTTTCAAATCAACTAACTCGGCTTCAGAGGACATTTCAGCGGGAGTGAAATCACTTCCAGCGGTGTAGTACACTCCAGTTCCTATAAAAGAAATTATTTTTTGGAAAAAAAAAACCTGTCAAAACAGTAATAATAACATCGTCATTTTCATCAGCATCGTCAAAAGCGGTGCAAAGTGCTCGATACATCTAAAAAAATCATGGTAATCTATCAAGAAAAAAAAACGAACCTCTCCAGTGATGGAGTTATATTTCTTTGCGCGATTCAAAGTTATCCAGCAGACTCCATTTTTGACATCAACAGTCACGTTGGAAGACATTTCTGAAGATATAAGCTGAAACTCTGAAGTAGAAAATGAACCAAATCAATCAAAAGCAGTCTTTTATAAAGAGCGCAGATCGAAAAGTCGTGGTACAATCGATTTATTGTTGTTTGATAAGGTCGCGGGTCGTGCGAACCCTGGCTGCAGACTCAAATAATTAGAGGGTGACCATTTGGTTGCCACGAATTTATGGGGTTTTCAGAAGTGGTAGACCGCCGCGCGGTGCCATAAATTTATCTAGAGATCAGGTCTGTCTCGCCGATTTAATTCTTTCCAGTCTCCAGTTCTTCAAAAAGACTGTTTTGACGCTTCGTATAGTTCTGATGAGTAGTAGCCGGGGGTCAGTTTGCCCACCGGCTCATAAGCTACTTCTCGCCTCACCGTTTGCACTTTGCGGTATCATCACTTCACGAATCGCCGCTGTCATGCTTATCCTTGAGTTCATTTTGAAACCGAAGTGTTACTTTAAAACTTGCTGATTTTAGTTTACAAAAATGTTTGGCTTAAACATCTAGTGAGATTGGAAGATGGTCCGCGTTTACTCGAAGGCTGAGTGAATCAATCGAAGCCCTGTCTCTCTTCGACGTGATTGATCTGATTTGAAGCCTGCAGCTCTCCACAAATTTCGGATCTGTATCCACTGTTTGTTAGCTTAATCTCGGTCGCTTTCTCAAGCACCCAGGCACACATTAAACGAATCGAGCACAGTAGCGGTTGTACTCGAACATCGGCGGGCCTTTTTATCCTCTGAAGGGTGCGGTTTAGGCATCTAGCTGGCCATCATTTCAGTCTGGCAAATGTCAACAATTCTACCAGTTATTTATGTTTTTTGCAGTGATTTCACTTCTGTGGGATCTGATTGGTTTTTGACAACATGTTGCCTTGACACTTATTGAGACCTTTCGGCTTTTGTCATTTGGAATGTTTCCGCTTTTCTCTCTACAATAGGTAACCTAATAGCTCTTCAATGCCTCACTGCCACCTTCGAACTAATACTGCGCGAACCAAAAGAGTTGAATAGACTCAAGGGTTCTTGTTGACGATTTTTACTGAGAAATTCAGCACTTGACATCACTTCCTGTCTATGAATCTGATTTGAATTGATTTCCTGTCATTATTGCTGCAAGAATTCTCTAGAAAGGCTGATCTAATTTGAATTTTAGCATTGGTCCAGGCTTTACATTAGTACCTCTCCATGTAGTTGCTAGAAAAGCCCATAGAGCCATTGGTCGTCCACGCCGCTCACTCTCTCTTCTTTCTCACTTGAAGGGTTTTCTGTTGTCCTCGTCTTCTATAGAATCGTCTCATCTCATCGGTTGTCCATGTCTCATTATTTCTATAGAATTCATTCTTGAAGATCTCTCTTTGCTTTCATCTTCAACGAAATCGTCTTGCCTTTTGTCTCATCGCTGATCTTCTTGAAAATCCTCTTTACAGAAGTAATTGGTTAATGTGAATAATCTTCTTGTGTTTCTTCTACCATCCGTATAGCGCCGAAGGTAGACTTCCAAAAGAAAAAGAACACTGACAGAGTCAGATTTCTTTCCCTAGACTTCCATTATTCCTCGTCTACAAAGCTATTGTCTCTGGTGCTAATTCCCGTGAGAGTGACCGTTATCCCCGCCGACTTATGACTATTTGTTTGATCGCCAATCAAAACACTCACGTAAAGCTATGGCATTTCCGTATATATGAAGTCCACATATTTTGGCAAAGGCTATGGTCACATTTGATAAAAGTGACACGCCAGGTGGGGAGTCACTTCGCCTATCCATCAACTCCAACCGATTGCGCGATTGTACAACCTTCTGGTAGAATCTATTTGTTCATTGTGTTTTTGAGTCTATTCCGAGACTCTTGGCTCCCTAGAATGAGACAGTCTATTTTGTAATACAATTAGTCATAATTCGTCAGAAGAGACAAAGGTGCCGACAGACTAGACACTGACTCATTTTCCATTTGTGTTTTTGAGTCTAGTCCGAGGTCGACTCATTCTCTCCCAAAATTATGCATCCAATTGGCAATACCGTTAATCATAATTTGTCAGAGGAGGTAAGACACTGAGAGGAACCCATTGTCTGGCAGATGTTTCACGAAGGCTTTCTATGATTAGTATGTGTATTCGGTAAGCTGAGCTCGTAAACATTTAGCTACTTTTCATATGAGCGCTTCTCGTTGCGTAGCAGCTCTCTAGTTTAGATTTATTTCTTTCCATAACTGGAGAAACTTCCTCTAGAAGGCTAGATTACTTTGCATCTGAGCTGTTCCTTCTACTTAAAAGTGACCGCTACCAATAGGCAACTGGCGACCTTCCGACTCAGCTGTTCTCTTTGTGCATTGAGATTAATTAACTGTAACACCCCCGCAACGCCCGAAGATTTTTCACAGATGGAAGGGTCATCATAGATGTGTACCGATGGACTAGATTTCGTTGCGAAAAGCCTTTCATATCTCGTGCTTTAGTAAATAACTTGACGTCACATTACGGTAACCGTGCAGTTGTGAAATTAGAATGATTATAAGGTGGGACAAACTTCCGGTGAAAAAAGGTTTTCCTCCAGACTATTGTTTATTCAGCATAGTTTATCTATGATAATGAGACTCAAAAATCACAGTCTGTCTTTGCTTACGTTTCAATTCCCAAACAGATGAATCTTTTACTGTGTTATTGTCCAACCTCTCGTCGATACAGTTTGGAATCGACAGGAGGAAAACAGTTTCGTCCAGCTGTTTGGTCCTGGAGTAGCCAAAGCATCTGTTGGCAAGCCTCGGTCCCCTTAGCCTAATAGTCAGATGGTCCGTTCATCGATCGCCAGAATGGTCAGCGCTGACCGCTGACCCCGCCTGCCATTTCTCCATTTGCATTGCTCTCGCGCGGGACTACGGGACATAATCTTTTTTCATTTGGAGCTTGACTTTTCCTGGAAGAAAATTGCTAGATGTTCGCTGTTCTGACAAACGTATTTTCAAGATTTTGAGATAGGTTCAAGGTTGACCCTGAGATCTGACGCGCATTTTTTTTCCCAAAAAGGTGTGAAGTTATTAGGCCAACTTTATCTCCTTTTACTGGTTTTTTGCCAAAGAAAGATGATGTACTTCCGGAGTGTTCCTCCCTTCCGCTCAAGCCATATGCTCATTGCCCGTCTCTCTTTCACTTTCTCCCTTTTCAGTTTCACTTTATTTTCAATTTTCTAGGTAAAGATGATAGGAGTTCCATTCTTGGACTCCCGAGTCCTGAACTGGTTTCGACCTCAAGCAATTGATGATACAATCGACCGACTAAACTATTTCGTTACCGCGACCCTTTTGGCCTTCTTCAGCATTATGGTCTCCGCTAAGCAGTTAGTTTTACTTTGTTTTTAAGAGTAACGAGGTGCGCTTGGTCAATATAGATATCAGACTACTTTATGGCTGTCTGTCTCTTTGTCACCTTGATATGTTTATTTGGTTGGGAAGAGCATTTATGGCCATGGGGTGGTAATAGTCGTTCTCGGGTTTGTCTCATACAAATCGTTTCACACACGTGCTAAGATAGCATCAGAGGGTCAACATCGGAGATCTAAATTGGGACAACAATATTCATAACACGGTCGTTCCTAGGACTTTAAAAAATAAAAGAAAACTTTATCCCCATTTCGAGTGAAATGCCCCTCTTTTTAAAAACAGGCCAAAAGTTCAAAACATTTTTAACTTTCTACTAGCGATAAATGGAAAGATCAACTTCAAGACCAAAACTTAAAATTTAGATATGTCGGAAGCCCTATCCAATGCTGGATGCCAATGGAGTTCAAAGGAGGATGGGAGCAGTACGCTGAGGATTACTGTTTCATCCAGGATACTTTCTTCATTCCATTCCACAAGGAAATTCCTGGAGACTATGATGAGCGTGACAAGGTACCACTCTGTGCTCCTAACATCACCAAATTGAACTAATTTCAGGCTCAGATTGGCTACTATCAGTGGGTTCCTATTATCCTAGCTCTTCAGGCCATTTTCTACTACATTCCTGCCTTTATCTGGAAAAGTCTTAACCGGCAGAGTGGTTCGTTTTGGCCTTATAATTAATCACCTAATTACTCATTATATAAGTCGACACTGATTTAGAGCTGCACATCGCAGAGACGCCATATGGCGATTTCATTATGCACATTCACGCCTAGATCCCAGCCATTGTGAAGGCTAAAAGAATAATTCTAGGGCTCGACTTGCAAGGTGCCATCGATGATGCCAACAAGCTTCGACATATTACAGGAGAAGATCGCAAAACTGAAACCAAGAGAATGGCTCGATACCTCGAAGAATGGTTGGATTTCCGTGGATATCACCGTAGTCCTGCTCGCGTCGGATGCTTCCGGTTGGTTAAATCTTTTGTTGAGAAATATTTACAAAAATTTAGTTTTGGAACCACTCTTGGATCCTATGTCTCTATGCTATACCTCTTCGTCAAGTTCCTCTACTTGTTCAACGTGATCGTTCAGCTCTACATTATGAACCGTTTCCTGGGCAGCGAGTACACCTTCTGGGGTTGGGAGGTAATTATCCGCATTAGCGAGTCATTACCAATCTACCTATAGACTCTAATTGACCTCTGGAATGGAAGGGAATGGGCCGAGTCTGGAGTTTTCCCTCGTGTTACTCTCTGCGACTTCCGTATTCGTCGTTTGGCCAATATTCATCGTTACACTGTTCAGTGCGTTCTCATGCTCAACATGTTCAACGAGAAGATCTTCCTCTTCCTTTGGTAGAGTTCATCTTTATATTTAGTAATATTTCTTTCTAGGTTCTGGTTCGTTTTCGTCGCTGTCTCCACCTTCATCAACTTTGTTTATACATTTTCTCATTTCATCTTCGCTAGCCTCCGCGAGAAGAATGCGAAGTTCTGTCTTATGTCGTTGGATGAGAATCGCGATAGATTTGACCGTGAGGACCATGGGCGTTTCCGTAATTCTGTACAACAGTTTGTGAACAATGGTCTTCATCCTGGTAATTTTAAAATCCTTCTTGAAAATTTGTTTTAGATGGAGTTCTCCTTTTGAAGTTCATTGAAAGCCACAGTGGAACCATGGTTGCCAGGGATCTGACTATCCGCATGTACCAGGATTATTTGGAAATGCTTCAGGAGAAGAACCCTGGAACCAAGTCTACCACTCCCGGAATTGGAGACGGACCCCGCGAGTACCTCTACTCTGCTGAGAAGCCCTACCTCTCCGACAAGCACCTCGAGAGGACTGGTCTCATGGCTCCCGATGTCGGAAAGCTCGAAGTCTAATTTAAATTATAATCGTCTCCAAGTCACTTTTTCCGACTTTCTATTCGATTTTAATTAATTTCTCGTCTTTATGAGCTTGTCCGAATCTCAAATTTTCTAGAGATATTACTCTTTAAATCACATAATCCGGGTCAAATGTTTTACGTACTATTCCAAAATAGTACCTAATTCCCATGACTATTCATCATTGTTTTTCATTTTATGTTCCAGAAAATTTGCCGTGCAATGTCATACGTTGCTTTTATTAATGAATTGTGTCGAAAGTCGAAGAGTAAAAGGAAGACAGATTTTTTTCTTAATCTTCGATGCTGAATGGACTCCGATCATAAGCCTCATTAGTTTACAACAACAATGATAACGGGTTTCTGTCAATGTTGTTAAAAGATATTATCGCGAATAGTGCCAATAGTGAGCTGGATCGGAGATCGTATAGTCTGCTATTATCCGGCCTATAGGATCAAGGAAAAAGTTGAAGAATGTGCGAGTTACTGGTTATGTTCCGTCGCAGATTCGTTTCATTCGACCTCTTCACACAGTGACAGATACATATTCTCTCTCTCTCTCCAAAGACCATCTGCTTCAGCAACAAAGAAATCTTAATGCTCTATGCAAACCTTCTATATTGACCTCTGAGGTCTTTGTCCTACCTCAAGAGGTCAGCTAGAACTAATCATGGTGGAATTGCCGCTCACCGACAGTTCAGTCATTTGCGCAGGAGAACACGTGCGTCTGTTGGCGCTTAGCTCCACCCTTCAGCGCGGTTCATGCACCTTAAAGCGTTCAGGAAAAACTCAAAGACTCGCGACTTTTGTGTTTGTCCTGATCCTGCTGCGTCTCTTCGGTCATTGCACTCCGCTGCGCGCGTAAATGCGAGGATCGATTGGGTCATGCAATGACCCTCATGGGTTAACTGTATTTTTTGGCGTTATGCATTTGTTCCGCCGTCTATTGTCGAAAATCCCGTGCGCGCGATCCTATTCAAGTGTCATTATTCCCGTTTGGCCATTTTGAATTAGCAAGTGGTCAAGATGTTTTGGCAGATAGTTTTTAGGAGAAAAAGAGAACCGATCAACATGTAACAACTGCTGCTCATACTGATCCGAATTGTGCCCATTGTAACACGTTTTCCAATGGCTCGAAAGTAGAGCCGGGCCGTCGTAGAAAAGGAGCTGAATCATTCAGACGGGAGCGCGACAATATGCCCAAGCGTTCTCATTTTTGGCCACTTTTTTCCTTCTCGCAACATCCTTATCTAAATAACGCACCTGTCGTCGCTTTTGCAAAACAGCTGATCCGCATCTGTCTCTAACGCCTTTGAATCTTGGATAGATGGGAAATTGGAGCCTTTGGTGGCCATCCTCGCATCTCATTTCCCTCCTCCACATACGTTGTCACGTTTCTCTATCTGCATGAAAGATGACCTCAGATTTACGAGACTGGCATATTCCGAAATGAAATCTTGTTTTTTTATGGGCATGATGGAAAACGAAGCGGTTCTGATTTGAATGCAAGCTGTTATTTCGCTATTCAAAAGGTCTCCGGATACGGTGACCCCGACGCCCGTTCCCATCACCTGTCAGACCGCAATAGTTAGTTTGAGAGTTAATGGCACGGAAGGGGATTGGCTCGTTCAATTAACCTACGCATCATTCGTTGACTCATACACTTTTTTTAATGAAGTACGGCAGCTTTGCTCTTATCGGACCGTCCGTTTGGATTGCCTACGTCGATCAAAATCAAATACACTTGATTCATACTAGCATAAAGCGGGAGACCTTTTGTTAGAAAATCTCTGTACAATTCTCCCCACTTTGGTCAGTTTTTCAAAGCAGGAAGATTTGTGGCGGCTAGTTCTCGGTTTAAGTTTCACGGATCGTCTCAATTGCATTAGTTGAAAGAAGCCGTTCGCACTTGCTTGCTAATTGGAAGAAAGAACCTTCTCAGAAGCAATTCATTGTTCAGCTGTTTCAAGCGGTTCCTCTTTTGTATTTACCTTACGGGGTCCCACTCTCTCTCTCTCTTCTATATGTCACCGTAAACTTCTAGAATGAGAGCTTCATTTCTTTCTATAATGACTGTATTGGCTACCTTTAATTGCGACAATTCTCTCGCCTAGTGACAGGAGGAGATGGTCTATCAGATAAAGATGGCAGTCTTTTTTCTGATTGATCTATCCTTTTATGGCTGGACAAAATCAGACAAGAAAATGTCACTATCAGACCCGGTGCGCAAACTTGTCCACTTAGACTTATTGTGGACATTACGAATATCTAATCAGATCGCCGTCGCCACCTTCACTCTCATTCTTAATTTTTATGTCGCTTCTTATCTCTCTTCTTTCAATTGTAACAATTTATTTTTCCAAGTATCAGGATCGTCTGAGAGCTACAATCCCGTCTCACATTCATCAATTGTTTTTCTAAAATTCCCATTCTATTGTTTTATTATTCACAAAATTGTCTGACCGAGACGTATTCCACGGGAATATCGCAAGATTTTTGAGATTCTAGTCTACTTTTGCGTTTCTTCATATCCACGCAACCTTGATTAAAGTAAAACCGGACATAGAGACGGATAGAAAGGTTCTCGACCTTTCAATCCATTTTGCCCTTTGGACTCTTTTTAAGCATCTAATCTCCTTAGCAGAAATAGTAGAGCCTAGCGGATAGAACTGTTATGTCGCGCAAACATGGCTAGCCTCTCCTTCTATATGTGTACTTAGCACAGCTCGGCTACACTTGTTCTCGTTCGCGAGGCAGTCTTGTACCCATTCTGTTTATAGCTACAGCCTCTTCGATCCTCTCTTGTGAGAACTAATTCCCGCCTACGAATAATTCAGAAAGTGGACTGTTAATTGTACAGACATTGCGAGCTGAGAACAGATGTTCCTTTGTTCTTTACGGGCTGCGAGCATATGTGGCGTGTATGCTCTTGACTAGGATGATTGTCTAAAGCCTTCAATTATTTCATTTTATGCGAAAAATCTCATTTCTTCTTTTTTTTTGTTTTTATTGGATTCTAAAGTCATGACTGTTCTGTTTTCAGATGGATGGCTTTGCAGAGGCCAACCTTCTCCTTACTTCGGCAATGCAGGAGTTGGAAGAGTTGGAGGCTTCAATGAGAGAAAATAGTGAGTTCTTTTTAATTGAAATTCGTGTGCGGCTTTTAACTTTTGATAACATTGCGGTGGGCTAACCTGACAAAAACAAATTCAAATTGAGAAGGAATTTCATCGATCACTTTTAAGAATGACATGATTTAGAAATCTTTTTCAAAATATCTCAAAAGTAAGGAATTTTCTAGTCAATTCTGTATTCAGAAGCTTTTTTATATTTTATATTTGCATATCTATGTATCATCTATATAGAGTATGACCTTCAATTTCCTGAGATTTCTCAAGTGAATAATAGTGACGAAGGGCATTAATCAGCAGATAATAAACCCGGTCCATTCTTCGTCTTCACCGGGCTGTGGCAGCATTCTCCTAATTCCGATTATCTGCGTCCAGTACTCTGTTCACAACAAAACATTTTCCTCTCTTTGACATGCATTTTCTAACGAATGAGAAAGGCGCTACTCCTTTTTGTCCTCTTGCAACATAGTACAATATTTTCTAAATACAGAACAAGGATGTCTTTTCTTTTTAATAATTGTCAGCTGGTGCCAATCGTCATAAGAAACGAGCTCTTCTTTACCTTATAAGAGGCGTCCATCGATTTTGAACTGGTCTTCCGTCCGAATTATTAGACCCACGTGTCTTTTCTTTCTTCAATATTTTTCTTTGAAACTTGGCGAGATTCTGGTCTAAAGTGAGAACATGATCCGAAAATGCTAGGTTCCCACACCTTGATAGAGATGTGATTACTTGACGACTTCGCTTGCCTTTGATGTTGGGTTTATCTGTGTGAATAAACTGTAGGCAAAATGGCAATGTAAACAGAAAAGTAGAGAAGTCTTTTGAATCAATTCTAGCTATCTGTTATATGAAAGCTAATTTTATTGTTCAAACATTGGTTGAATATTTTGTGAAATTTTGATTACTTCCCCACGAGCAATGTGATTCTCAGCCTTCTCCCAATTTCTCAGTTAAATACGATTTCACACGGCTAAGCAGCAGATTTTAATTATTTTGTTCCTATTTTTAGAAAGAAACCTCATTGTCCTCTCATAGAAAAAGGTCTTTTAGTCGAATCTTTTCGTGGCCAAACGGAGGCAATTTTTGCCCCTTCTCCACTTTCATATATTGTTTTGCTAGCAGAGCATGGCAGACAGAGCGGCTTCCATAGCTCCAAACACTTAATTTATTCTAATACTTTGCAAAAGTATTTTCCTAATATAGAAGCGTTGCATAAATTGGACAATGCCTCGTCCCTAATATAGAGCTGCAGCCGAGATCCAGCTTGAGAGAACTAGTCTCAGCCGTATTAACTAGTGTTTACCCGGAAAACAGACACACGCATATGTGTTAACCGTTTTCATTTCTGCTGTCAAGTGGCGGGCGGTTCATTGTGGTCTCTGTTTATATAGCGCTAGATGATGGGCTTTGTGGGGCATTTGCCACACGAGACTGAGCTCATTTTACATGATCCCTTACAATATCTTCTTCCAGTCAACCGTCTAGCTGTAGGCTAAATGACAAGAAGTGTTCAAGTATTTAATTCGCTTTTCCAGGTAACCGTTCATCTTCTACATCAAATTTGTCTATTCGCTCCTCATATTCCCCAGCTTTTACTCACCATAATAATAATAACATCGGTTTTAAGCCGAAAAGCATGCCTGATATTGATGAGGGTTTGTTTATTTTGAAGATTGAGTTAAAATGTATATTTTAAGGCCTAGATTTGGATAATGGCAACCATCGTGATGCTGATGACGAGCGTTCTAGCAAGGGTGACAGATGGCGTACTCAGGATTGGACTAATCGCCGTGGTACGTTGTGAAAGGCTTTTTTTGGAAAGTAAGATGACCCTCAAACAGGAAGACGGGGGCTCCTTCGAGGAGAAATGATGCATCCTGTTTGGGCAGCGCCGCTTCATGGTTTCTGTTTGCGGAAGGGGAGAGAGAAGTATCGTTTTGACTTCAAGGCCTATCCAATATCTCTCCCACTCTTTCGTCTCCTTTTGGTGTCCACTAGATTTTGTTTGATACTCGGATTACGTATTGTTTAAATGCTTTTCTTCCTGCAATTTGAGCCGGCGCTTTTTATTCAAAAGAACAGCAGAATTTTAGTCTGTTGACTATCACTGTGCTTTGGCTTATAACTTGATTATAAAGGTTCAGGCTCTGACGGATCATCTGGGGTTGAGTCGCCTCCATCTGATATCCCTACTTCGTCTTCTTCTCTTTGTAACCCGCCCAAAATCTACCAAGATTTTGTCAAGGTTAAACCTAAAAATTATTTTTATTTAAATGTATTTCAGGCAATAGAGGAAAATACAATTGCTGAGCGTCCTGACCTAGAAACGAGCTTGAAGATTATGAAATGGATGACTGGCGATTCGGTTAGTTCAAAGCAAAAACAAAAACTATGAGCGAACTAATAATACTCAGCGAACGCGTGACTTTACTAACAGCACCACTGGAATGTTAGGTATGCTGGAGTTAGCATGTGTGATGGATGGTGTGAGGAATGAGGTACCCGGAGAGGCAGCAGACTTCTGCTGTAACACCCAGCTGCAATTTATGATATCGGCGTTCAGACTCAGGGCAAAAATCATCCTGTTTTCCGGCGAGTGACAGATTACCGTAGCTGACAGGCGAGAAGGAAGTGGTACTAAAAGCCCGCGGCTTTTTTTCCTCAAGGCAATCACATCAATCGGGGCGAGGGGGTGTGGTAGCCGGCCTTGGGCAATACTGTTCTCCTCGCGTTTCAATGGTTATCACTGCATTTGCCAAGGTGGGTAAGATGTTGTCCTGGTGTTTGTGCGCTAAATTTGAGCGCTACCCCAGGGACGAGGTAATTTAGTCGGCTGCCCACTATGCGCTCATCCACTTTGTTCCTTCGTTGTGTAGTAGATTAGTTGTCCGTCTGTGCAATTTTTTTCAAGATGTTAATTGTCAGATTCCACAAATATTGAGCAGGCTAGGTCATATTCGGCTTTCTATTCCAATGCTAATATTATTATCTGCGGCTGGCGGACAAGCGGCTCGTTTTCAGTCCCTTTTACTTCAGTCTTCCAACAGCTTTAAATCTCATTTATACCTCCCCGGTCGTTCTTGAGGACCAAAAAACTTGTAGAAAAGCTCACCAAAAACGAATGGCTAATAAGGTTTTCTTGGAAAGTCATCTGCATTTTGGAAGCTCTCGTAATGTCCTTTTAAAGGGCAATAGCCCGGATGATCCTAGACAAATTGAACGGCAAGAAAATGACTGGACATTTGACAAAAGGCAAGAAGTGTTCAATGATCCGACAAATTTGGAAATTACCATTTCTCTTTTTCAACCTTCAACTAGCTAACTAATATTAAAACCAAAGTGTTTCACTTCTTAGTAAGCCAATTTCTTTGATAGTTGTGGCTGTTCCGTGTTCGCGAGGAGGTCCCTCTTGTTAACGATGAGCATATTTCACAGCGAAAAGCAATGAAAAGCCCTTCTGTCGGCTAAATTGTCTCGCGAGAAAAATGATGGCACCACAGGAAAGAAAAATGACGGTGCTGGGGCTGACAGCTTGCTTTTTCGGATTACGATTGTACTCGGGCTTCCAATCTGTTTATGACGTTGCGTTGCGGATTGATCTGCAGTGTAGTCTGAGTGCCGACAGTTGGTCACGGCTCTGCGAAGCCATCGCCCCTGCCACCTTATTACTTCCCGCATACCTTTGTGCATGAAGAAGCTCGCCAGTTAAAGCTCCTCTCACTCCATGCCGAGGATGGAGTTCAATCGGACAAATTCCGATTCCATCGGATCTAGTTCTGATCTGAGGAGGATGTCTACTCTAACTGTTAGCAGCCAGAACAGTCATTATGACCCTTATGGACAAGAACTACTCCAAAGTAGTGGGAGCGGCAATCTCTTCCGAGAACCATCAGCTCGATCAGTAAAGTTAGTTTCATGCCTCCTGTCAGTCCACCTATTCGGTAACATATTTAATTCTTCTCGTCATAGAATTTGTCAAGACGTATCTATGAGAAAATTACTTGAATGCCATTCGACTTCTGCAGCCCTCTTTCAATTCAGCTTTTGATAAATTCTATGCTCATTAGTTAAATTTAAGCATATTGATCATATAGAGTCAATTCAATACGTTTAAAAAAATAAGTGAAAGCAATAAATGACATTGGAAAACAAACTATGTTCGGTCTTTTGAGCGAAATCGCCTAAAAAATATTACAAAAAGCATAAAAATTCATTCCCGTTTTTATGAACGAGCCACTTGAAAGCGTCATTAAGAAAAGCACTTAACCGCGAAGGTCGAAGGGATCCTTTCCTTCAAGCATGCAGCCAGCTGCAATATGTTTTGAATTGTGTCGTCAAAGAATAATGACATGCGCGCACTTTTTGACCATGTTTTTGTTGGCAACCGGCGAACAACAGGCGTGCTTCGGAAAGCTCGAAAACGTTCCGCCGCTTAATGAGCAATGGTTTCCAGTTTAAAGGGTTCGAATTCCGCTGGCACTTAAATTAAACACCGTCGTTTTCCAACACTAATCAGCCAAGTGTGTGAACCGCCCCTTTCTGATGTTCATAATGCAGGATACCACCATCTCGTCCAGTTCTACCCTACGTCACTCATTATTCTGACTCGGGTTTCGGCTCAGCCATGTCTTCGGGCTCGAGCTGTAGCTACCTGCCGCCACCTCCGCCATACAGGATGCGATCAACTCGCCAACATAAAATTCACCGAAGCTTGAGTGATTCAAAATATTCTTCACAACAATTGGAAATCCCGAACTTGTATCCATCAGATTTTCAAAGAACACACAACTGGAATAGCAGAATAAGTCTTGTAAGTAGTAATACTAGCGGCTAGTGTGTGTAGTTTGGGGTTCCTTTTCACCTGTCAATGCAAACATTTTCGGCAGTGCTCATCGTGTCCCATTGGCCCTCTAACTAATTGCTGCATTTATATGCGCAGACCAAAATGAACGTCCGTCGTAGCCGCGCCCACCAGGACGAGTCGAAAACGACTGCCTTCCCACAGCTAACCTCCGCTAAGAGTGGTGTTCTTCTCCTTCTCGATTGCTTCTCATTTCTAACAGGATTCTATTCAGATTAATGGGAGAGTAGCAATGTCGGAATGGCTACTTCGCGATCCAAGTCGAAGGTACTAACTCTCTCTCTCTCTCTTCATTTGTGCATGCGAGTGACCCTTGAGCTTTCACATTCAGCTTAAAGGGATTAGTGTGAAACTATGTACGCGTGGGAATGTTTTGAAAACTGAATCTAGGATACAGAATCAATTTGAACCTTTTCCAGAGTCCATCTCCATCTATGTCGACTGTGTCTTGTCCAGAATATCCCGAGATACAGGATAAATTGCATCGGTTAGCTATGGCAAGAGATTCACTTTCATTACAGGTTTGTTTATTTTGTTTCGCTGAAAATATAATAAACTGTAGGTATCTGTCTTAACCGAACAAGTAAGCGCACAAAAGGAGAAAATACGGGATCTTGAAGCAATATTGGCCTTAAAACGTAAAAATCTTACTTCAACTGAAGAGCTCCTACAAGAAGTAATTTGTCTGTGAATGTTCAACACAATATTTAGAAATATCGGGCTGACGATTGCTCAGAACTTGAATCCAAAAAGATGGATCTCATGGCGGAAATGTCAAATCTCAAGCTCAAATATGCGACCCTTGAAAAGGAAAAGAAAGAAACTGAGAAGAAACTCAAGATTTCTCAGGTTTCTCTAATCTAAACAAAATTATCTAATAAAATTTTAGAATGAGATGGAATATGTAAATCAGTCCATGCACGGAATGGTTGTCCAGCAGCAGCTCCAAAATCAGAGCAATGGATATGCAAATGTTGGATTCCGCCCAGTTAGAAGTGAGAGCAAACAGCGTAATGAGAACATCACAATCCTGTCGAATCCGATTGTAGAGGAGGAAATGGACCAACTTCGCTCAGCTCTCCATAGATTAATGGCTGACAATGAAGAAAAGAATAAGCAGATAACTAATCTTCGAAATGCCTTGGATGAGCATATTCGTGGAAGGGTAAGAGGAGCCTTTCAAATGTAAGCAGTAGAGCTGCTTTTAGCCTTATCCGAGGGAGGAATATTTCTCGCCATCACATCGCTGGAATGAGCAGCAATTTGATCTCAACACACAAATCAAGCGTCTTCTCATGGTGAGACAGAATGGGCTCAATTTTGAAGGGAATTTGTTTCAGGAAGAGCCGGATGGCCAAATGCCGCATTCGACTTCTTTTCCCGTAAGTTTGTGTTCTTCAGCAATAGCACCACATGCACGAAGCACCGTTCAGGTACCCGTTAAACGGGTAAACACGGATTTTTTTCAGTCCTCTTCCTCCTACACCTCCTCTTTGTCGGCGGCATCACCTCAGCATTGGTCCGATACATCGCGGCATTACAACTCTTCGGTGAAAAGTGACTGCCCGGGGTAGGAATCACTTAATCTTGGAGTTTTTCTCTTTAGATATCGTCCGCCTTCCTCACCTGCTGCTCGACAGTTGGCAGCTGAACTTGATGAGCTGCGGAGGGTCAGTGACATTCATCATACCCAGCAGAGGAATTACTCAACAGCCAGTCTGCCTCGAGGCATGGGCAATAAGGCATTCAGTTCTCAGCCAGAAAAAAACAAGGAACTTTAGGCTGCTTCTACATTAACTCTACCTGCCAAAAAGCTCTCACTGAGCTCAGGAATGTCTGCTGGTGAGTTTAGATCCAGCGCGTCAGTGGCTTCTGCCGGTACTCGGCATAAATATCGAGATCAGATGAATCGTTGGATTGCTGGCAAACTGAAGCGCAATAAGAGGGCTACTAGTGCTCCGAATCTAGGTGATTCCATGTCAAGAGAGACCTAACTCACCTTTTTGGTTAATCTTATAGCATAACAATTTACTCGCGTTTTTGTACAATTTACTCATCTTGTTAACATTCCATCACACTATACTGAATCACCGAGTTGTGTTAAAACCTCTAACTTTGTTCGATAGTTGAGTTTTTTTTAAAACTAATTGATTCATTTCAACAAAATATAAGTTTGTTTTTAGTTGAATCTGATGACGAAATCACAAGAGGAAGGAATTCAACCACTGCTTCGCAAGCCTCTTCTATCAACCAAAAACCACTTCGTCGTGATAGGACTCGTTCCTCTTTGAGAAACTTGTTCAGTAAGCTTACTAGAAGTACTTCTCAAGATCATGGAAGTCAAACCTTCAAAAGAGGTTCCACCGTCAGGTAAACATTTATATTTTCGTGGCTATTAGCCTCTTTTAGATCAACTTCAATGGCTCGTCTTGGATCAACTGGACCACTTTCTGGAGGGATTGCTATTCGTCCTCCTTTCTCGCAATTCGTCGATTGGAGGTTATTTACTCTCGTTTTGTCCAATTGATAAATAACTTGCAGAAGTGAACAGCTGTGTGAATGGATAGCGGAAATCGGCTTCCCACAGTATGTTCCGGATGTTGCCAAACATGCTCGAAGTGGTCGACATTTAATTAACATGAATGGGCACGAATTAGAATCAGTTCGTAATTATATTACCTTTGTTTTCTGTCAGCTGTATTGTCTTTAAAAATAGACAATAACTTCAGGTTCTTGGAATCCGTAACCCATTGCACAAAAAGAGACTCAAGATCTTGTTGAAGAACATCGAAGATGATAACTTTGAACCCTGCACTAAATGGGATGTTCACATGGTCTATTCTCTTATAAAAAATTAATAAAATTAAGTTTAGTCTCTCAAATGGCTTGAAGAAATTGGTCTCCCTCAATATAAAGATGTCTTCACTGAAAATATTGTCGATGGAGCTTTGTTAAACGGACTCACCGCAGCTGATATGATTGAGGTTGATTGTTTTTATCATTCGCTGTTAATTTATTATTTTTCCAGATGCACATCACCAATTCTCATCATTATTACACTCTTTCTAGAAGTCTTAAATTCCTCCGGCAAAATGACTTCAACATTGGTTGCTTGGAAAAACGCTTTGACCCTGTAGCTATCCCTCATTATTTTTCTAATCGTTTTTTTTTCAGAACTTGACTAATCAATATCCATGCTCTGAACAGGTATTGAAATGGTCTCATGCTGCTACGTGTGAATGGTTGCGTACAATTGATTTGGCTGAATTTACTCCTAACCTCCTGTGTGCCGGAACACCTGGCGCCTTAATGGTAAAATCTTTGATTTTATTGGAACTTTTGCTTTAGGTCTATGAACCAACATTTACCGCAGAATCCTTGGCAGACATCTTGAAAATTCCAAGCCACAAATCTCTTATTCGTCGGCATTTGACAACTTACTTCAATCGCATCCTTGGACAAAAGATTATCGCCGATAAGAGGGATTTCCTGGCAAATGGAGTCTTCCCACAGCTTTCACCTAACAACCGCATAAAGGTGGAGCTTTTTGTTGTTGAAAAAGTTTAGCAAATTTCTTTCAGGTTGTGAAGAAAGGTTTCTCCCTTACTAGGAAGAAGGCAAAAAATGAAATCTGTTTGGAACCAGAAGAACTTCTTGCTCCTAAGGAAATTCCCCATCAGGTAGCTTAATTTTTTCTTTATTTTTGTATCAATTAATTTTCAGAATGGGGACAATGCTTCATCGGATTTCTCGAACCAATGAACGCCAAAAAATGCCATAATTTACTTCGTTCAAAATCTTTTGTAAGACTCTTCTCTTCGACACATTTTTAAAGCTTTTGTGGCTCAATTTGCAATTAAACAGGTGATCACAATATGCACGCAACCTAAGCTTGTCTATCTTTTTCTCTCTATACTTTTATTCCTTCAGAGAGCCCTATTCAATGTCATAAATTAGATACATTTTTGTCCAGATTTCTAAGTGCCTAAATAAATATTTGTTAGTTTAATTTGTTTGTTAGATTCTTTTTTATAATTATAAAAAATCAATATCGTTTGTGGAAGCGGTAAGAAGATTATTACTGTTTGAAACATCGTTTTTTGTACAGCACTTAGATAAGAAAACATTTGTATCACAGCACTGGTTAAATTGAAATAATTTAGAAGTAATGTCTGGGTAAGTCGTATCTTTTATGTCAGATTCCTTAAGTCTATTGTTTCTTTTGAGATAAATGGGCTATCCGAATGACCCGCATTGGCGACCCCACCTGATAAAAGGCAGGTTAAAGACATTTCACCCCGAAGTCACAAGAGAAATCACGACCTAATTTTCACCGTTTCACTCAGTCCGTGAAGATCAGTCTTGTCTAGTCGTCGCTTTCACTTCACTTTCTCTATTTACTGCTTCCACAAAGATTATCGCTTCAGGTTATGCTATTACTATCCTCTCTTCTCCTTCTACCATTCATATTATGTGAAGAAGGTCCACCAGCTTCAGTTCAGTTTGCTAAAAGAATGATATCCACACTTCCCGAACTCCCAGAAGCTATTGCTGGTGGATTGGAAGGTAAACCCGATGGTATAAAGTATGTTTCATTTTTTCATCCAAATACATTTTAGAAATATGATTTCTACTGTACTTGGAGATGGTCTAATTAGCCAACTTGTCGTAAACCCTATGGGGGTAGGATAGCTCTGAAATTATAAGCAAATTCTTAGGTTGCCGAAGAAGTTCTCCCCGATCTTGGACTTAACAAGTCTGAAGTTATGAAGAATGATCCCAAAGCAACTAATTCAAACATTTCGGGAAGTTTATTTGGAAAAAGTAATGGACTTCTAAGTCTTTTGTAAGTTTCCTCCAGTTGTTCTCTTTAATTAATTCAGCACAACTACCCAAAAGACAACAACTCCAGAAGTTATGCTGGTAGATGGAGTTCCTGTTAGAGATTTCGATGAATACATTAGAAAACACAACCTAGAAGGAACTTTCACTACAAGGAAGCCACCAGCTCCTACGACACGTGCTCCAACTGCTGAGGAGGTAAACATGGTTTGTTAAAACGTTTATTAATATTTAGATGGCTGATTTGATAGCTAGTAGAATTACCCCAGCACCTTTTCATCTTCCTGTGAGTTTAATCCAACATTTAAATGATTTTATTTTAGTCTCAAATAAATAATGATGATTTTGCAAACAAATTTGATCTCACTATGATTGATCCCCGTCGTCTTGGAGAAGTTAATAGTCTCTTGAGACGGGCTCCTCAAAGATTTGGTATAATCTGCTTTTTTTCGTTTAAAATATTCTTATAGATACAATGGAAGGACCTCCAGGCATTATTCAATCCGAAGTTCCGTCTTCCCTCGATCCTGCGATAAATGAAGTCGTTACTAATATGCGAACAAAGGGAGTCGATGGACTGTCGACTGAAGATATCAAGAGAATGAAAAACATCCTGGAAACTTATGAGGCTACTCTTCAAACCAAAGAATTTATTTCAAAGAGAAACCAGCTCCAGGTTTTGTTTAGCTCTGGACTATGAACAATGAACTTCAGGTACTCCAAGTGGAGCTAGAAGAACAAAGAAAGCGAATTGAGTTGCAAAAAAAAATGGAAGCAGATCTTAGAGCTAAGGTAAAGAGATCAAGCAAATAAAACTCTGCTCATAGGCTAAAGAGATTGAGACTAAGAAAGCAAAAATGGAAGCTCAATTGCGTGAACAACTTCAATCTTGGAATCTATCTCATCTGGTTGATATTCAAGATGGACCAAAAGATATTAAAAATCTTATGGAACTTCCCGAGATGAATCCAGCAGCTTTTCCACAACTCATTGACAGTGGAATCACCGCTGCACCACCTTCTCCTCCACCAACAACTAAGTCAACTCTTACTTCAACACCTTCAATTGAAGAAACTACAGAAGAAGAAGAGGTCTTTTAGAAACAAACGATATTAATATTTAAACGTTAAAGGTTGAGATAACTGAAGAACCGACTCCACCACCCACTACAAGACAGAACCCAGTTCGAATGCATTCTAGAGATTTTCGCCAAAATCCGCAGCAAGATAACCGATTTTCACCGACAAATGTTCGTTTACGTGTTCCAGTTTCGACTTCGATAAAAAGGTTTTTTGACAGAAGTTCGTATCAATTAGGCCTTCAGAGATAGTGAAGACGAACCAGAATGCGACTGCATTCCAATCAGTCCATCTGCACTTTCAGTCGGTTCTTATTTTTAACAAATTATGGCGGAGAATTTCAGGGTGGATGGATTCCTGCTCTCGCTTCGAAGTCAATGTTAGAGGATGTTTATGAACAAATGAGTAGCCTTCTAGATAGACATTCTCCTTCTGCAATGAGCTGTACTCGCTTCCAAGGTATCACTTGATTTTATATTTTAGAACTCTTGTTTTAGTGGCTCATTTTAAAAAAAGCTTTTCGTCAACCGAAGCTCGAACAATTTGGGAATTCAAGACAAACGATGAGCAAGCAGTTCACAGGGTTGACATATTTTCTCCAGATTAAATCTCCTTTTTTAGATACAAGGTCAGGCCTATCTACGAGGAGACAGAACTTTCGACATAAATATTCGAAACTCAAACGGAAAATCTCTATCTGTTTCATGTAATAACCTATTTTTAAATAGAAATCGAATTTTTAGTGTGTATTTTAAAAACAGACGAGCAGAACAGTTATATGCTGGCTGTAAAGAGTCGAGGACCTTGTAATCAAGCAGCTTTAATAGTGAGAGATCCTGAAGAATTCTTCTCATTGGAAAACACAGAACTTGTTGAATACTTGAAGAGGGTATCTTAGATTTTAAATTTTAGATCTTCTTTTTAGAAAAAACAATCCAAAGAACTGGAGCCACTAGAAATGGTCCCTTTTGCAAAGAACTGTGATTAAAAGCTTGTAACTACCCGACAATCTCATCACTCTCCGACTACATTCCAACCCACGCGGCCTTAATAATAATAATAAATTTAATAAAACGTCAATAAGCTTCCATTCTTTTAATTCAAACGTTTATTAATACAATTCAGCCATTATTTTTAAAATAGTCGCAGAGGGAAGCCAATTCATCCTGCCGAGACCATGCCCATCTTTGGAGCTATAATATTCCCAAAATGATTTGGTTTTCTTGAATTCTTGGGCTACAAACATAATAAGATTGTTTCTCAGTCTAGCATAAAGTGAGTGAGCTGTTCCTTGTCTTGGCCCAGATTGTTGAGAATAGAAACTCAAAGCTTTCAACAACATAAAGTTCTGTGCTACCGACACACCATCAGCAGAGCGAATTCCATAGTTAGTCCAATAAATCTAAAAAAAATTGAAAGTTAGATGGATTTAAACCTCAGGGTCAGACAAACGAGCCAGAACAACTTCAAGTTCTTTGGATTCTGGTGAAAGAAGTTGGAAAATAAGTGGAGCTAGTGACTCAGAACAGGGAATGAATTCTTTGATCTAAAACATACATAAAAGAAAATAATCAAAAAATATAACCTCTTTTCCGTCTATTTTTTTCAATATAAAATTAGCATGAGTTCCATCTCCAGTTTGATATTCCTTCAAGACTTCTGGCTGATCAACAACTGCATTAAAATTTAAAAACTTTTGAGCAGTTTCTCTGTCTCCAAATTCGCTGGAAAGTCTGAGCAACACACGAGAAGCTTTAACGATTAATGAATGTAACTCCACTGTATAAACCTGTTAAAATAGTTAAAAAATAATTTTGTTAAACCTCAAAGTTGCTTTCCTGCGGTTTTTCAAAGAAATATGAATCATCTGTGGAAGAAAAGAGTCTGACATCCGTGTTTAATGACAAAATCCCTAATCCAATCTTTTCAATATTTTGATAGATTGGTTTCAATGCCAGAATTCCGTTCTTAAGTTGGTTCGTGCTGTTTGTGCATACGAACATTTCATACCTTACTGACATAATCGTCTAACATAATAAACAAAGCTGGTGCAATTTTCGTTTTGTAGTCTGCCACGGAAGATACATTTGCTGGAATCCTTCCAAACATATTCACAAAGTTGGTCCAACTGGTAATAAGCTGAGAGAAATGAAAGATCAAGGAAAATAAACCTGAAGAACTGCTGTAGGCTGAAGGTCAATGATGGACAAGGTAGCGAGTCCTTGGGTTCGAAGATCTTCACATCCTTCCGGTAGATGAAGATGTGTAAATGGAAGCTTGCTTGTTTGAAACCAAGAGTTGTAATCTCCAGTTGCAGTAAACACTCTTTCTTCTGTGTAGAGCGCTGACAAGACACTTGAGAGTGCAGATTTTCCCATATTTTGATAAAATTCAGGAATGGACTGAAAATATTTTCTTTGAAAGATCTACTACAACCTTTGATTTCAATTGAAACACAGAGTTGAACTGTCCATCGTAATCGGCTTCGACGGCAGACAATCTCTCGGAAAAAGCTGCATTCGCGACCTGTGCAAGGTAGGCAATCAAAGAACATGAAGAGGAGTACCTCCTTTGAAAGAAGCTTGAGATGAACCTCTTTACCAGGCTCTACGACAATTTCATCAATTCCATGAGCTGATACATCAAGATCTGTCACAAATCGATGCTTTTTTAGTACCATTGAACCATTCGAAAAATTAAACTATAAGACATTACCAAAATTGTTTTAAAATATACCATATCATTAGAAATTAATTTGAATCGCTTGGGAGAGTAAGCAGAAGCTTCAGCGCTTAAAGACATTTCCCAATCTGAACCAGTGAACAAAATCTTTGCTTCCAACAAAGAATCTGAATTAAATAATAATTCCAAAATTGATCAAATTCTCACCATTTAGCGCTATTTTTGAGAATTTCTCATTCCCTTTGATCCAGAAAAATTCAAGTTTATTTTCTTCCTCATTCACGTACTTGAATTGCACTTTCAATCCCGTTTCATAAATAAGTGAAAATGCAGACCCGTTTGTCCTAGTGATCCATGGTGACTGGAGCAAGAAGTTATAGCGTGGAAATAAATAACGAATACCTGACTGATCTCAAACTTTACTACATTAATGAGGGTACGTTCTTGAAGAGGAATAACATAATTATGGTGGTAGAAATATTGAATAATTATTGCGAGGAGAACAGTTGCTGGGATACCAGCTTAAATGAAACAGAAAGTTTTTAAATAAAATCAAATCACTCACCAAATAGAAGAATTTTTTCATTTAGATGATTATCCTTCTTAATTGGTTCTTTTTTTATTGATTCTGGATTTGGAACAGCTACTTTTAACTCTTTTATCGTCTCTACAACCTTTTTTAATTCTTTTTTCTCCTCATTCTTCTTAGGCTCTCTTTGTGGTGATTCTACTATTTTCTTTGTAGTTTCTCCTTCTTTTTCTGATTCTGACATCTAAAATAAGAGATTTAGGATAAAAATAGAGAAGAAGAATAATAGCACTTTTGACGTGGCTTATCCCAGGACAAAAAGAGTGCAGTGTAATGGTGGAGAGCCGTCCGTCTGCTGACCATGTGTCATAGGTCAGTAGGAGCCGCGCATCCATCCCAGCTCAAAGGCAATAAACTTAAGGATAATTGTGCTAAATTTCTTGGTGAAAAGGGCTAAATTTATCTAAAAATGTTTTCATTCTTTCCTTTTCCATTCAGATTCATTTATAATTTGGTTGTAATAGCTTTATTTTGAGATTCTTTTTCAATTAAAGCAATTAGCTAGTAATGGCGGAGTTCCTTCTTCAACTTCATTCTTGGCTAACTAATAATGTCAGTTGCAGCCGGCAGTATGACGCATCTCCAGTAGAGGCAAGGTGCTGGTGACGTAGTAAAAGCCCGTCCTATTTCACCATCCTCTCTCTGTAAACCGGTAGTTCTCCAATACACACGTTCGGTCCCTACGAGTAGAAAACCCCCGAAAATTTCATAGGACAATTTGTCGCTGAAATATAGCTACTAGTCGGAGAGAGAGAGGGATAGCGATTGTTTTTCCCGAGTCTGTTTGTGCCAGTCCGTTTTATGCCATCAGCCCTGAATCGAGTACTAAACCATGTGGCAAGCGGTGGTTAACAAATTGTGCAAAACGATACAAACAGATAAATGTCTTCAAACCTAAAAGTGAAAACAAAAACAGACCTCTGCAATCAGAACACATGAGAAGGCGTTCGTATAGCAAAAAATTTTCATTATATTTGTTGTCGGCTGGCTTTTGTTTTTAGATACTCGTCTGTCTAGTCAAGACGTAGAATCTTCAAAATGAAAAACAAAAAATTATTTTCAGAAGTGGGGAAGCCCTCTCTTTCATGCGTACTTCTCCCTTATCCAGAACACTACACGGTCCCGACGTGTCGGCGTTTGCGAAATGACTAAGAGCCGATTGAAAGTCGAGCGGCGCTAGTCTCCTTGAACAAGTCGGCCTTTGTACTGACCCGTGGCCACCCACACAATTTTTGCAGAAAGACAGGTATTGTTTGAGAATTCGTATGGAGGAGGACGATTTGGAGAACAAAGTTCTTTCAGATTAGCGAAGAAAATATCAACCGTCCATACAAATTTCATTCGAAGTACAGCTTCTCTGAGATAAAATCCTAATTTCCACCCACATGTAATTCCGATTAATGAAGAAAGATGAAATCATTCTGGAGAAACTAAAAAACGTCTTTTGGCATTTTTAAGATCGCCGAAGCGAAAATAGATTCCGGTTGGCCCCTCTATCTTAGATCCGAGTTCTTCCTTGTTGTTCAGAATAACACAATTGGCATGCATGTGAAGATTAGTGCCCAAAGCTCATTGCTGTTTTCGCCATCTTCTGCGAACTCATCGTGGCTTCTGAACCACTAGAGAAGCGAGTGCTAAAAGTTTCCTTCACAAACAAAGACTTGGAATTTGACCGGTGGCTGCCAGAAGCTCAAAATATCCGCACGTGCGTTAAATGTGATTTTCTGCGACAGAGACGGAACTGGATTCGACGTCTTTCAATGATCGAGGGCACCACCACACCCTGTAACAAAACAACTGCTTACAGACTCGGTAGAATCGCGTGGTATGGAAGTCGAATGAACTGTTTATTTGTTATTTTGGTGAAACCTCTGTCACATGTTGATACATTGTACTTTTTCACTCCTGGATGGTCATACGTTTCGATTTAGCAGATGCATCGAGTCCCCGATTGCAAAAATCACTCTGATTACTTCGCAATGCCACATGACTTGGGTCCAAAAACAGTCCAAGGGTGGTGACCGAGAGAGAAGAGAGAGAGAGGAGATTCCCCACAAACGCGACTCCTATCAGTGTAAATACCCGTCCACGTGGGCTTTGCGGTGCACGTGCGCTAGCGTTTGGGACAAAGTCCGCCACACATTGTGCGATGACTCCACTACGCCGTTCAGAGCAGAAGAATACATCTATTATGCTTTGACGCGCAAAATGGCGGTCCTTATCGATTGGTGAACGCTTTATATTCGTGAGGGACTACTGTAACTAGGCCCAATCAGAGCCAGCTTCGTACCTTAGCAATCCCACTGATGCAGCAGATTCATCACATTCTTAGAGTTCGGCCTATCGCTTTGAGCAAAGTGTGCATGCTTCCTGGTGGCCGATCACGGGCAAACTATAGCGATATCAACACGTGCACATTGCCTGAACCTGAACGGAAATTCATCACTCGTTGGACGAAGAAAAAGCTTCAAAATAATGGCTATCGGCAGATGCCCACCTCAATAAGATTGTTTTAATCCCCGAAACACAGACAGTGGCTTTCACGAGCTGGCGCCGTGTCGACTCGAACTATGTTTACGCCGTCATGGATAGCTTTTGGCTCCGTGCTCTGTCCAAATACGCAGAGTAGGAGAGAGATGGCTGGTCTGTAGACAGAGAGCGAGCTAATAAATATTAAAGAATCCGATTAACAACAATATATTTTTACATCCATTGCATCAGTTCAAGCGATCTGCGTTCAGAAACCGAAGCACTGTCCCAAGGCCTTTTCGTTGACGCCCGTTTTTGCTATGACATGTGCGGTACACTTCGTCCGCCGTTCTCTACGTGGCTTTTCAGAGTTTTTGGTATGAGGGGACGGAGAACAAGCGCTCCATTAGGAGGAATTTCCACCTCCTCCGGCTATCTTGGGACTGTGTCATGCGACTGCCTGCAGAAACAGCCGGTTTTGGGCTGAGAGGGGGTGAATTACGCCCTCTAAAGAAGTGATTTCCACGTGAAGATTAATAAAGTCTCCTTAATTGATTGTCCTCTATCATTCAAACTATGGAACATTTGTCAAAACTTGTGGCAGGCTCTTTCCATAACAAGCAGCCCCGGGTGAAACTAGAACAAACAACATCAAAGTTGTACAGCGAACAGATTCCTTCTGTCAGCTTTTCAGAGAACGATGGTGTCTTGATCCGTCTATAATCCTACTAGGCTCCCCCGCAAGCTTCATTTTCGCTACGGCCATCAGAAATGTCATCTTAATCCTCTAGGCCTTCCTCTAGGGTGTTGAGAAAAACTGTCATTTCATCTCATTAAATTCAGAGGGGTTTCTGTTCCCAGAGAATTTTATTGCAGAAGGATGCTATACGAACCTATTTTAGCTATTGCTTTTGACTAATGAATAAAGGTTAGAGCTTGGAATAGAAGGCGCTTGATACTCAAGCATTTCCGATGAGGTTGCTCGCGTTCTGTGAAAAGAAATGAGATCATTTACTTTTGGATTCAAAGGAGGTTCTTCATATTTAATCCAAAATGAATGAATGTTCAAAGACTTTTCCCAGTATTCTGAGTCTTCTGTGAACTGGGTGTAATTCGGAGTTGATGTCAATGTGCCCCCCCCCCCCCCCCCCCCCCCCCCCCCCAACCTACATGACACTGTACAATTACCGACGTGTCAAATTATGGGTACAGCCGGTAGGATGTCTTTGAATACTATCTCGTCAATGTCTGACTTTCTGCGTCAACTCAATCCAGTAGTCTCTCTGGGGGTGGCCGACCGACTGGTCACGCCCAACGCACGTGTGCTGGCACTCCTCCCCGTTCTGTGGTGTCCGTCTCCGCCCCCCTTAGTCTGGCCTATTGTGTGCCTCGCGGTGTGGATGGATCCTTCCATGAACATTGACTCCCTGCTCACGGCTGCCCGACTCTTGGACAAGGGTCAACTCCTCACGGGTCTCCACAGTTTTAATCTTGCCGCTTTACCTTCTTCCGTTCCAATGCCTACCTCTCTTCCTCACATTGTTCCCGACGTGTACTTCACCAACGAGTTTCAAGGTAATTTCCGTTCTCAGCTTACTGTAGGATAGCCTTTCAAAATTATTTCATTCATTTAGCGCTTCCTAGGTGCCCTATCGCTCAAGAACTCAGATTACGGTATTTAATGTTTGCCTTTCAGAAAACCTTCAACCCGGTTCAACCCCTGGTAAAATGAAAACCGAAAGAAAGAGCTCATCAGCCTCTTCGGCTTCAAGCCATGGAAGCCCATATGTAACCATCCTACAACGGAAGACTTCCACCAAGTCCAGTAGGTACGTTGGCCCTCTCAATTTTTTTCGGGGAAAGCCGCCACGCGGCCTAGTCGACCTGTTCACGTCACGTTCGTGTCGCACCACTTGAGACTGCTTCTTTCTCGAATAGAGGCAAAGTGGAACTTTGTCCTCTTCCAACTTAGGTCACACGTGCGTCTCTGATAAGATTTAAGACAATGATCATATAATTTTTTTCAGGGCTGCTCATAACGAGCTCGAAAAGACACGAAGAGCCAATCTACGAACTTGCCTTGAGAAACTTAAAACACTCGTACCACCCGTACCTGATGCTGCACGAAACACCACCTTGGCATTGTTGACTCGGGCTCGCGATCATATTCAGGTGAGATCTCAAACCAAAACCCGTCCGGCGCTATTTTGATGAGGTAGCTATTGTTGGAGAGAGGGCGGTAGGTCGAAGCCAGTTGAGGTGCGTGTTTACGACAACCTGTGCGACGTGCACGTGCAGTGCGCAGCGCAGTGGCTGTGACTCGCCCACATGACACACATACTTTAAAACGGAAAACTTGCTCTTCTGATGGCATAATAATAAGTTCTAATTTTCAGTTCCTAGACGCTGCTAACGAAAAACTTGAACAAGAGATCTCCGAGGAAAAGGAAAAGAATGTCCTCCTATTGGCCAAACTAGAACAACTACGGGCTGAAAAAGCCCGCCAAGAGGAGTCCGTGAGCACAGAGAGCTCCCAGAGTTCTCGGGTGTCACCTATCTTTTTGGAGTATTCGCCATCTACCAAACCGGTCAACTCTCCAAGAAATCTAATTTTTGTGAATCCCTTCGATGAAGGACTCCTACCGTCTCCAATTCTACTCAGTTGTGCGAAACACCATTTCCGAGATCTCAATCCTCTACCAGCCTCCCAGAATACCGAATTCTTGCCGATTCATCTCAGTATATGATCTTGTTGTGGCAGGTGCCACAATACATAATCTAATGTGTCATTAATAAATATTACTTGCAATTTCGGCATGATTCCTGACAAAATCGAAACGATCTGATCATCCACGACATGTAGCGAGAGATCAACACATCCTGACTGGTTTTGACCACGTCCAAATTTACCCACGTGTCGCTCGCATGGGGTTCCACGAGGCTGCTGAGCCAGTGTAAATAGGAGGCCCCCAATGACCGCAGCAAGTCGAGAATCAAAGGGACAGCTCATGTCCCAAATCTAGTCCCCGTCAATCGAGACAGCCATCTGAGGGTGAAGAGGTCTAAAATCGGCGACTCTGGTCATTCTCTCTAGCCTTCGCTTTTGTTGACATTACATTTTAGATCGGAATTTTCTCTAGTGAGTTTTAGTCCAAGATAGATGGTTTGGAAGGATATCCCCGAGGGTGCTGTCCATGTTCCCGGAACATGGCTTATCGCACGCGCAGTAGCCCCCTTTAGTCCCCTGAGGTGACTACCGCGCGCTTCTCCTAATTATTCTTCAAAAAGTCTCCGGCAAAGAGAGACTTGAGGTTGATCAGAGTGTGAACGAGAAAACCATCCACCCGGATTGCCCAGTTTTTGCCGAGCAGGCGGCTAGCCGACCTCAATGACTCAAGGTACCGTCACCATTTGCCAAGGCCGGCGAGGCAATTCAGTTTGACGAAGGGTCGAAGCCCAGCCTGCGAAAAAAACAATGAAAGGGTTTTCCTCTTCCGATCAAGAGACCTTTGTGTTATAGCAAAGGGAGACTGGACAGAAACTCTCATGGGCCAGCTGTTCCTCTATTGGCAGCACGAGCCTGACACGTGTAGAAAAGGATCTCCCAAATTATTACCCGGCACGACTAGCTCAGACTGTCTGAGCACCTTTTTAGCCATCTTGCTGAACAATAGCGACTGCTTGTTATTGTGGCTCAGAGGCCGGTTCCTGCTTTGGCGAGGGTGTTGTGGAAGCGCGCCACTGGCCAAGATGTGTTTACCGCCGCACGTGGGACATCAAACAACAGTGCTCCATCAAGACGAATCCGTAATAATTCTACCGTCTCACAGTCACAGGAATTTTCCCTTTGGCAGGCTTCGTCATTCCGGTTTTTTTTCCAAAGAAAGTTTTTGCCCCCCCCCAATGTCTATTGGCATTGTTTTGCGCGTTATCTCATAAATTCGTTGACGGAGAGAGCATTTCTTTGGGCATTCCCCAACTTATCTGAAAAAAATAAAGAAATGAACAGGAAACCGGGTTATTTACTGATATAGTATAAAGTGAATGAAATAAGTGATCTCCGGCAAGAGCCCATCTAGTTCTCGACATGGAATGTATTGCCAATTAATTATTAAAGCTGTAGTTTTTTGAGATGAGGCTGACAAAGCGGTGGCCGAATTTTAAACGGAATTCTCGAGGACAATCTTCACTTGGTCTTCCTTCTCATGGCCTTCGTCTAGCTGAAAAATAACCTGTCATTTTAATCTTTTCCCGAATCGCTTGCTGCAAATTAAGTACTGTAGGTTTCTCTTGTAAAAAGTACATGCCGTAAATCACGAAACCGTTTTTCGATTCCAACCATCACGTGGCGGTTCGTTAAGGGAAGAAGGTCATCCATGTGAAAACTGAAAACGTGTCCGCGGAACTTTTTGTTATCTTTGGGGCTAAGTTTAGTTGTGCAGATGACTTTCGAAAAAAACATCACAAGTTTTGAGCAAGTTCTTCCGCCATTGAAAATTCCCGAACGATGTTTATTTTCAGAGGAAGCTGAGCTGCTCGCTGCCGGGGTCAAGATGTCTGGTTTGCAGCTTCCAAAATAAGCGCGAATCTTAGGCAGGTTCGGGAAAGGCCTCCCTCTTGCTCTACTTCCTCCAACAGGGAATCATCGACCACCGGCGACCGAATAATGGCCGACCCCGCTGTTCCACACATTAGCACGCAGCCCTCGCCCGGGACCTAACCCAGCACCATCTATTCTGGGAAGAGCTGTCGAACCATCGCGTTTTTGGGAAGAGACTAATTGAATCTATTTGGACACCCCTAGTCCGAACATCCTTCTCTACATTCTTCCTGCTACATTTGATGGAAGGGGTCGACACCTACCGCAGCCAGCTCATGAGGCCGATAGAACACTGGCAGAATCCATTGCCGAACAGCAACAAAGACGCACAATACAAACGGGAAGAATAGAGCCGTAGCTGCAAATGGGGATTCTAGAGCGGAAAATGAAACATACTTTTGTTGAATTTGAGAAGGAGAGCTATAGTTACAAGGATGACTTGGAGTATTGTGAAGCCATGCATACGAGTTGTTGAAACCTGAAACAAATAGAATTCTATTTCAGGTCTTAATGATCTTCTGATTCAGCGCCTTTGCCGTCTGACCGGAAGCCGAAGGAAGGGCAATTTCACTGGGCAATAATCTAAGGAGAATACGGCTTTTGGTCTGAAAGGTCTTTGAAATCTTAAAGGCTCCGAACGTCATTTTCCCCTTGTCTGCCCTTTTTGGTATGTACGAAACTGTCTCCGATTTAATTTGTTGTTTGGATTTGAATCATTTCTCTTTTTGCGAAATGTAAAATGGGACATGCCGAAACGGAATTTCCCAATGTGACATCAGGTGTCCTCCCGGAATACAATACTGAACTATGCTATCAGACCACGAGACCGTATGCAATGAAGCTTATCTTTTGTTCTCAAGGGTAAGGGACGATCTTTGATGAACATATCGGCCATCCTTGCTACCAGATGCGAGAGCCCTTCAATTAGGCCGGCGGGATTCCCGGAGGGGAGCGATTTTTTTTTAGCCAGTGGGCTCTCTCTACTCTCCGAGGAAAGATCAGGCGCTTGCGGGCTCTCTTCTTCTCTCAACTTCCGGGATGCAGAATTCTGCACGTGATGACCAAAAATGGCTGTCGGAATTTGCTATCAGGCACTGATACTTCTTCAATTCCTTTGAAAATTGATGAAAGGGCGCTGTGATCGCACTGGGAGCAAATACGTCACAAATCGTACATGAACCCGTCACGTTATGAAATGTTCACAACTGCAAACGTGTCAAGGAAATAGGCTTCGGCTTTCTATTTCTAGTTCCATCAAATATTATGCTAATCGCTAGGACGAGATGAACGAGGATGGATTCGCCGAAATGGCTCTTTTGATGTTTTGATTGTGAAACACGAGCCTTTCTCAGGGGCCCTGTATCAATAAACGTTTCTATCCTCCTTCTTGTTGGGGATTCTCGTCGCGTCTCATCAGGGCTTTCATGAAAATGTGTTCCTCGAAGACGAGGCTTTTTTCTACGTCTGACCTCTAAGGACCACCCATTTAGTAGGAAAGCCAATTTCGACGTCAGAACACTTTCAGGCGCCTCAACCTCCTCACGATATGGGGTGATCTGGGGGACTGACAACGAAAGATCATAGCCGCTCAGTACCAAACAATCGCGCGGCGCACCCTATACCACAATGACGTAGGAGAAAATTTCGGGGACGCTCCAAGTCCACGTGTGTCGAACACATAGAAGCATCAACCGGATACGTGTCTGTCATATCATTTTCCGTACAGCGGACGAAAACTGATTGACTGTAGCTGGTGGTGAAAGGGGCCTCCTGCTTACGTGTGTAATTCCCCATCAAACAAGTGGACCTTGCCCCACACTCGCGCCAAGTGCTGATCAACGCCCGCGATAAAGTCTTTGTTCGAAATTTGAACGAAAAAGCTGCTGAAGAACATCTGCTGCGCATTTAAATTTATGTTAGCGCTACTAGCTGCTACTCGACCTCTGCAGCTCCTTCCATTCCGAGAAAGACGACACATGACGTGACTTAGTAGGATGCTCTTAACACGCGCATGAATGCATTTGATCATTCAAATGCGTGAGGATGAAGCCAGGGATAGTTTAACACCCTCACCTCGTCTACATAGAGCTTCTTTGGATGATATTTGGATGGCTTGAAAAGGAGGAAAATTCGATGACAAAGATCAAGTTCAAACAGACTTGTCAGACCAAGGTAGGCAAAAACCTAAAGATCGTCCTCTTCCCCTGATTTCGAAACGAATTCTCACTCCGAAAAGGCACGCCATCGGAAGGAACTTGAAGAATGATCCAACTACACCAAAGAATCCAATCAGGAGAGACAATAGAATTGTAGTAACTCGTTGTTCAACCACAAGGACAGGCTCTGCAATATTTCTTTTGGTTCTCGACAAATTTTCGGATCACGTTTATCATCTTAATAATTTTGGCGCAATCTTTTTATGGGGGCGAAAATGATTGAACTCGAGCTCATTACTCTTTCGGTTACCGGATTGAATTAGTTAAACGCAGATTGCACGCAAAAAAATTTACGCAAAGACACCTGCAAATCTAGATATAGACGAAATTACCTGGTCTCTCGCCGGGAGCTTTCTTCTTCTTGATTGTGAGGGAATTGGCGTGAGCGATAGACTGTACGGCACCGGCACACATCCAAGGAATACCGAAAATTGAGCACAAAAAGCAGCAAAAACCTATCAAAAACATAAGCAAATTGTTTAGAATTTGTACCGGATAAGAGCATATCCCAGCTCTGGCCGCAACCTTTGACCAGTTTTCGTTCTTTTCTAGCCAATACCAATCTATAAATATTGTTTCTATTATATAATTAGGCAAACTCTGTAATTCCAGTCTCAACAAAAATCAGAATGAAGACAAGAGCACCAGCGATCAATGCTATCATAATACTCAGGCCAAACTTTTCAGCGAGCGGGTAGACAATCAAGCCGTGTCCTCTCATTTTCATATCAGTAAATCCCAATGTTAAAGGCATTTCAAGTTTCTGAAAGTCATCTTCCTATAATCTTTAGGCATCTACTTTTGATCTATCTGACCATGGCGTTCAGTTCTCATTTCGCCGTTACGAAAGTTGCTTGAAAAGTCATGTGACCCCCTATTCTTGCTGTACTGATAGCGCTCGCACCATACGACGAACTTCACGTGACAGGGTTCCCCTTGAAGACACTAACTGTCATGGACATTTTCTTTTAGCGGCTATCACCGATTGGACAAAGAAACTGACCTCCACGTAGATGCTGGGGAACATAGTCTGGTTAAAATATACAATTACGATAAGAGCTGCCGCTACACTATAATCTCCAACAAATTTACGAGACTAAAATGAGTTTTTATATGAAAAAGGAAGAGTAACCTCTCGTCCAAGCCATTGACTTTCCCGAATAAATCGGAAAAAGAGAGACATTATCAAGGTCAGTATCATCAAGATCAGCGACAAGAGAGCTGTGTTTGGATGTGGAAAATCTGCACATCCTTCGACTGAAAAATGTTTTTAGTAAACCATTATTTTTAATTGTAGTCTTCTAGAATTGTTTTAAAAAGATGCCTGTATATTTCCCCTGAAGAACACCATAAGTCTCATTACAATTCTTCCACATCTCTTCATATCTTACAAAATTGGTAGCGGGATTTGCTGCGAAGGTCTAAACAAAGTTATCTCTATCTACTCCTCTAACCTTTTTAATGAATTTATACGATTCATTAAAAAAAATAAGAGAAATTAGAGCAGCAAAAATTTCTTCCGTGAATTTGGTGACCAGTTTCAAAATCTGTTGGAGATCAAAGCAAACCATAGTCAGGGACATCATAAAGATCCAAAAACCGGTGTATAATTTGATCGTAAGGAAATCCAATTCAAAATAAGTGCATATCTAAATTCTGTGAGAACGATGGCAGGATTTTACCCCGTAAAGTGCACCTTCAAAAATTAAAACTGGACCAGTAGGTGATTGAACAATTAATGGTTGAGCAGAGAAAAGGCCCCAAATAATTCCGATCCCACATTGAGCAATAAGAGTCTCCGACATTCCCATTGTCTCTTTGGTATATTCACCTAAATCTTTCTAAAAGTCTAAAAATGATTTACCCATTAGACCTCCAAAAGTAACAGTTGGAGTTATACAAGCCAAAAACATAAAGATGAGTGCTCGTATGCATTGAAAGTCCCAAGCGTCTGTAAAATCACTGGAGTAGTGAGGTATTCTTCCGAAGAAGTCTTCTCGAAGGCCACTGAAGAGGCCAGTTCTCTTTTTCTGGCGTAGTGTTACTATTGTCTCAGTTCTTTCAATATCGACTGAGTCAGTTGGTACTGTAATTTGAAGTTATAGATTAAAAAGGATTTACTCGGCTTGAAGCCTTGTCTCATTTTTTGGAACTTCCTCATTTTGTCGCGGAAATTTAGCTCCTCACAGAGACGATCTCTTTGAACAAGTGTCGCGTTGTCTATTTTACTTCCCGGAATAAGAGCTGCATCTTTTAAAAAGCTAAAAGTATTAGGATGAAATCAACAGCTAAAGATAGTTACTGTTTGAGTCCCATAATGAGATCTTCTCCGGAATGAGCAGTCTCGGCAAAGGAGCGGAAGACCTGGAAAAATGAATTTTGATCAAAACAGAATGAGTGTTTTCCCGAATTTTGATCATAATAAGTGGCAATTGAAGAAGGAACCAAGTGGCTAATCTTGTCAATCACATTTGACCCTCACCAACAACGATAAGAAACATAAAAGATATTTACAAAATCATACCTCATTGGCCATCATTGCACAGAAACTTCTTCCAATTTGATGGAAGGAAACATCTTGTGCTGGTCCCAAAATAAAAACAAAGTAGCGTATGGGGCAATCCACGTCAAACTATAAAATAATTTAAAAATTAAGTTATTATAAAAGCTTATATGTTAGTAAGGCAGAACTTAGGCATGCTTGGGTAACCTACCCTATCTTGATCAACGAAAATCTGAAAACGAATCTATTGTACGGAGGGTAGAGGCAGGTGCTAGATGTTTCAAGAGAGAAAAGGAAAACAACAAACCTCTGGAAAAAATCCTGGGTTGGTTAGGCGGACAAAAATGAACCGATTTTCATCGAAAGTGCTAACATCACCAGCGAAAACTTGAGCCGATTCGCTGACTAGCTCATTTCTCTTGTATTTACTTCCATAATTTCTATGTTTGATTTGTTTGATTAGCTATAATTACTTACAATTTAGGACTGCTCACTGTTTTAGCAAATCGATTTACATTACCAGGGAATGAAGTCGGATTATTTCTAACTAAATTACATCATAGAACGAGTTTAAAATAAATTATTTTTAGCAGAACAGTAACGCGACTTTGAATCAGCGCATTTCATTGAAATCGCTTTAATTTATTTTTGTTCAAAAATGATCTAGCTTGTCTTCAGCCCAATTTTTTTTTGACTACATTGACCATTCTGCTAGTCATCTTCTTTCGTACAAAAAGGTCAGTGACTCAATTCACAGTGGCCTTTTGAGAAGACAATGGGACTATTGTTTAGCGCTACCTGAAGAATTGTCAAGGTTATGATGAGACATGTGAAGAGAAGTTGTGAGCTTATTTAGCCCCATGGAAGTCATACTTCGAATGATGTTTTTACTTTGAACATGACTGAAAAGTTTTCTAAAAACGGTGAAGAATTTTCTTACTATTGTCGGAGACGCATCAGTTCTGCGACTTTTTGCGAATCACCATTTTTCCATCCTTTCTTATGAAGTTCAGAAGTAATAGCTTCAATAAGATCGGAATATGTAGCTACGTCAATATCGAAAATAAGAGCTGAAACATATAGTTCAAAGAGGAGAACGTGTTAACCTTTTTCTAACGCTTTTTCAAGAGTCAGCAAACTATCCACAAAGACAAAGCCAACATGAGGAAGGCTCCAATGATGATTTATACCCTCTACATCCTGGAAGGATTCTTACTTTAATCACAAATCTATGTTTGCTTTGAGGAGATTAGTCTCCTTGACGAATTCCTGTTTGCTTTAACCTTACTCATTGTTTTGAATTTTTGAGAGGATCTTATTTACCGAATATTTGGCAAAACAATAGGAGGTAAAAACATCAACCTACCTGTTCGTATTTGATCCATCGAGCGGATTCAACCCATTCTCCGTCAATTCCGTCAATTCCATGAAGATCATATAATTCAATCATAAGCTAAAAGCTTAATTATGATGGAAGAAATAATTTCAACCTTTTCCCGGCTTTCAGCAACCGTCGGCGGTAAATCAAAAACGAATCGTCGTTCTAAACAAAAATTATCAACTTGAAACCTTGTCATTTTCCTCACATAGGGCTCTTATCGCAAAATAACCTACCTTCAAACTCAGGAGTTTTTATAGGAGATTTTTCTTCTCCTATCGCAAAACTGATGGTTTTCTTTCGATTTGAAGGTGAAAGACCAGCTGATTCTTCAAGATCCGGTATGACATGACAGCTGCCTGGTAGCTCCAAGTCAGACATTTCTAGATACTTGCAACAAAACTATCTAGAATTTTAAGAGTTTCAGATAGTAAGAAATGACTAGAAGGTATACTAAGAATAAGGAGGTACTTTCGAAACCAAGCAGAACAAATAAAGATCAGTACGGCGGGCTACTCGAGAAAGGAGAAGTGATCGCACAGCTGAGACGGCTGACACCCTATGTGTCCCTTACTGAGAGGAGTTCTCCGCCCTCTAGAAGTTTTTAATATATGTATATTTGAAAAAGCCAATCCCTTGTGGCAAGAGCCCTTCAAAAGTTTGGGGGAGAGGTGTCCAATTTCAGGAGCAATAATCAAAATACCAGGTATAGGAATAGCTGACCGGAACAAGTGGACAAATCGATTTCTGATAAATTTGAAGAGATAGAGCAGGCGCTCGGTTGACCCACAAGGAAAAGAATGATGTAATGTGCCGAAATACAAACCGACTCACCTAATGGAGACAAAATCATTTTTAGTTGGAAAATGAGACAGAACTTTTTTTAAACCCGCCTACGTAGTGATATAATTTGATTTATGTTGGAGAAAGATAAGCGAAAGGAAGCGATAGACTCTTTGAAGATTGGGAGCAAATGGCCGCCGATCGTGCCATAAAAGTGAAAAAAGTGGCACATTCTAAAACATAATGAGTCAACGTGTTGACCTCGCGTTGGAAGACACGCATTAGCATAACAACGTCAATCGTTAGAACACAAATTTGGTAGATTCCTGCTTTATATGGAAAATTCTTCTATTTAAAACAAAATTGGTCCTCCTTTCAAGTTAGGGTTATGGTATTATACTTTTTAAAGGCAGATATAACTTTATGCAGTCTAATAGAGAAGCCTGGAGAGAACTGGATGCTGAACAGATAGTACTTTCTCGATTTTAATCCGAAAAATAAACAAAAAACATTGAAATTTTTCAACTTGTTTATGCTGATTTTTGGGTCTTTTTGTCCCAACACATCATCCTTTAAGAAAACAAAAAATAACGCATTGTCGATTAAAAACAAAACTAAACTTACCGAATGCCTAAAAGACCAGACAAAAAGACGCAACGGTGCTTTAATAAAAAGGACGGGCGAAGCTTTATAGAATTTATTTCGGGATTAATGACAGATTTCAATGTAAGAAGGGCCTCTTCATCTCTCCTTGACTAAATGTACTGGAAAATCAAGCAAGACTGACGCATATTTCAATCGCATGATTAGAAGCTATTTTTTCCATTTCTAAAGAAAGACACAGTAAGACTGGTAACAGGCTTATTTTAAGATAGAGACGACTAGGACAGGCGTAAAGATTCGCTGGCGCAGCTTGTAAAATATCCGCGACGACCATAAATCTCACCCTCGCCCCTCATTTTGACCCGGGTGTTATTGAGACTGGCCACTGTAAATGTGTTTATTCTGAAAGAACACCCGTGATTCTATGACTTTGGAATTGTGAAATCTGATTTGGCATGAGGAGCCGCTCTTCTTCTGGAAGAATAACTGGCTCGGGATCTGGATTCTGAGCGGAGTCTTCTTTTTCGGGCAATTCTGCGTTGAGGTATTTGGAAGCTATTTCAACTAAAGTGTCTGCAAAGTGTCTTTTTTTAAAACTAATTAGTAGAAAAAGCTACCATCCATCGAAGTCATCCACTCGGGTTTTTGCAATCTGTTCAATACAAAATAGACCGCGGCCAACGATATAATAGCTCCGCATCCCACAAAAAACATCTGGAAGCTTTTTAAGCTTTCGCGGAAAATACCTCAGTTTCTACGTAGACAGGGAACAACATTAGAATACAGCATAAAATAAAGAAGATTATAGATAGGATAAGCGGCATTCTCAGAACGTCTGTAAGTTGCAAATCCAGCATCAAACTTAAATAAAAGCCTAACCCTCGTGAACTTCCATCTTGTAGAGACGAATTTTGATCAGAGCTGCAACAGAAATGACTTTCTGCCCCCACATGACGACAGAAACATAATTGATGATGGTTTCAACCGAAGCCAACATCATGGTAAGACTCAATACGAGTTGAAGAAGGAGAGCTGCTACAGGAGTTTTGTTTTTCTTGTGACGGACAGCTAAAAACTTTGGGAAATGTCCTTCTTCTGCAGCTTTTGCCATTATTCTATTAGCATTCTTAAATATAATTGAGCTTTGTACCTGGAGAGGGCGAATATGCTTCCATTGACTGTACTGAGAAGTAGAATAGCCGTAGCTATGGGGATAGAATGGGAAAGTTTTCCCATACTTCGATTCGCGAAATCCTAAAATACAATAAGAAAGATTTTAAAAGCAACTCACGGCTGCTACAGCTTTGCTAGCTTTCATATCGGCAACCCCCAAGACAACACAGAATGCCAGATTAGTGAAAATATATGTAACTGTCACAAATGTCAAGCCGGCTAGGAGAGAGATAGGAAGAGTTCTAAGCAATAAATCAGACATAAAAACACAACCTTCGAAGATTTTTTACAGATGGCATTCCTGCATTCAATATATCCCACCCGGCAAAAGACCATAAGCTTGAATAACAAGCCAGAGCAAGTGTCCCGGGTGAGTAATTTGAATTTTTGAATGGGCCAACGAGATTTGTATCTTCTCCTGTAAAATCAAACAGGCTATCTCGAAATCAATCATACCCAATACAAGCAAATGATAGCCACCAATTACTATGACTGTAAGTAGAATTCCTCCTTTAGCATATGTGGCGGTCATTTGGAAAATTGAGGCCCCTTTTCCAACAGGGAAAAAATTCACAATCGTACAAATTACCAAAGAAATAATCATTTCAAAAAGATAAGAAACATACTTATCAAAAGGGCTCCCAAAGAAAATTCCACGATTGAAGTCCATTCTCTTGAATTCCAAAGAGGTGATACTCCAGCTACTAAAAGAGAAATAATTTCTATTAACGATGCTACCTATGTATTGTCCAAAAATTGTTGCTTGTAGTGAAGCAGCACCTGGATAACATAGAAGAGTTGAAATGAACATAAATGAGAAAGCTAATGACTGAAATATTTTATCAAGTTTAAACATTATAGATAGAATTTTGATACTTACACCCCATCCAACTCGCATAGCATAGGCAAAATCACCACCATCTGTCGGAATAGATGTGCCTAATTCAATATATACAATAGCGCCTAAAGAATTGTTAAAAAAATAGCAAAATAAAACCTAGAATTGTGAAAAGGCCACAAATAAGCCAAACTGTGAGGTCTAAACCAATAGACCCTGTGAAGACCAGCACAGTTCCCGGGGTAATAAAAATTCCAGATCCAACTATGTTGCCTAACTTACAATCGATAATATGTATTGATTTTTTTTTACCGACTACAAACGAGAGGCAGGCCATTATTCCCAGCTGACCTTCATCATTTGATGGCATATTTATTAGCTAAATTTTTTATTTTAGTTTAATATGCTTGGAAATGGCAGGTAAAGGTAAAGTTGGAGAAAGAAGAATGGCAAATTTGGCGCCAAAACGGTCAAAAACGAGGATCGTTAAGACAAGGGCAAGGACATTGGCGTGACCAGTCTTTATCTATGCTATGACAACGGGGACTGTTCAGCCATTTCGAGACATCGGTAACTGTTTCTGTTCTTAGTTTTTTTTAAAGTTTCCGTCTTTTTAGGCTAAACGCATCAGTTTGGTGGAAAGAAGGGAGAAATGTAAACAAATTGTGCTGACTGTAAACTGACCTCGCAATCTATAATAGTATAACAAGCTTTGCATAAGAATTTCAGCGGAAGAGGATCAAAAGTAAGTGTCTGAATTTTCGTATTTATGTAGGTTTTTTTGACGTCTGGTCGAGAAGCCATCTTTTCCCATAAGACAAATTGCCTTACAGTTTGCATAAGAACGGTTACCTTTTGTTTTCAAACATTCCTTAGTCGGCACCCAATCTTTCTTTTGAGTTCAAGGTTAAATAGAACGAGTTCATTTTTCTGAGAAAGGATATCGATGGAAATTCAATCAGCTCGAGGTTATTTTGATTTAAGGCTCTTAGACCAGTAGATTGGGATAGATAATAGAGACCAGTAATTAAAGTGAACAATGGAATGTCATCGAAACAACAACAAAAGTGGACTATGACTTGGTCAGAAGCTCAGAAGACTCCGGAAGGGGCTTTGACTGAACCTGAATCGGCTCTTCAACTGCATTGATTTCAGCATCCAGATATTTAAGAAGAAGAGTGTTGATAGCGCCTAAAAAGGATATAATTTAACCACAGCCACAAACCAGAAATAGCGACATAGTGAGGAGGGCGAATCTTTTGTCGAACAAAGAAGTGATACCCCAACATTGAGGCAGCAACACATATAACTCCAATTGAGGAAGTCTAAATGATTGCTTAAACAATTCGAAAGTTTCTTACAACAGGAGCGGTGTAGAATGGAATCGAGACCAAAATAAGACAAAAAGCGAAGAATAATCCTGCGATTACCAATGGCATTCTTAAGACTCCTAAAATCAGCTAATTAATTAAATTAGGGCAAGATCACTTACCTGGATCAACCTCTTTCTTAGTATAGCGGATGTAGAATATAGCACCGATTGTCACACATTTTTGTGCGTATATGATGAAAGAAACGTAATTAATCAATGTCATGACGTTGAAGAAGGTGAATACCAGCGAGAGGACAAACTAAAACAGATTTTATGTAAGATCTTTTGATATACCTGGAAAATTAGAGCGGCGCGTGGACTTCCAGAAGACTTATGCTGAGCTCCCAGGAATTTGAATAAATGTCCTTCTCTGGATGCCTCAAGAAGAATCCTATAAGGATTGATTTATAAAAGTTCTTCACTAATGTTCTGTTCTTGTCAACTTCCAGTTCTTTTTATTATTTATTATTCCCAAAGGAAGGATTTATCAACCGACCTGGAGGAGCAAAAAATGTTGGCATTGAGCGAGCCTAAGAGAAGAACGGCTGCAGCGAAAGGAATCAAAACAGCGAATGGTCCCATTGATGCCTTAGCGAATTCCTGAAGAAGTTTTACATTTATAATAAGGATAGAAAAATATACAGAAGCTACTTGAGATGAGTCGGTATAATTCTTCATATTCATAGGTCCTAATACTGCGGCGAATGCAAAATTCGTGAGAACATAGGTAATTGTTACGAAGACCAATCCTCCAACGAGAGAAATGGGTAGAGCACTATAAATTATAATAAACGAGAAAATCTTACTCACCGTCTTGGATTTTTGACCGATGGACATCCGTAGTTAAGAATATCCCAGCCTGCATATGACCAAAGAGCTCCGTAAGCAGACATAACAATTGAGCCGATTTCATATTTAGATCCAGCCATTGGATTAGCAAGGTTTTCGCTAGCTTCTACCCAAATGAAATTAGTCGGCTAATAGTTAGCAAACCTCCAGTGAGGAACCAAATTCCTCCGATAGAAATAATAACAAACAAAATAATGGCTTTAGCTCCAGTTACTAAGATTTGAAAATATCCACCGAATCGCGAAACTGAGAACATGTTCAAATAAGTACAAAAAACTTTAAAAAAATTAGTGGGAAATTGAAAGAATATTACCCAACAAGCTAACTCCAATAGCATAAGACATAAAGGCTTTGGTTCCTTCTTCAACAACAAGGAATTGGAGAATGCCTGCAACCACATATTCTCCAAATGTGACAGCTTGAACAGCTGTACTAGCCGGATAAGTGAGCATTGCCGATACGATCATAAATGCAAAGGCGATGTACTGAAATAAATAAATCGATATTAAAATTAACTCACGTTCCATCCAACCGCAGTCGCATAAGCAAAATCTCCACCATCTGACGGAATTCCAGTTCCAAGTTCAATGTAGGCAACACCTCCTAGAAATATTTAATAAACGTAAAAATAAAACATACCCAGAATGGAGATCAGACCTGCACCAAGCCAAATAAAGAGCGACATTCCAATAGATCCAGCCTCTTGAAGCACCTCAGAAGGGGTAATAAAAATGCCGGAACCGATGACATTTCCTATAATTATAAATAATAATAAATTAACAAACTGATTTCATACCTACAACGTAGGCCACACAAGCTAAAATTCCCATTTGGTTTATTTTCGCAGTTTCGGCCTCCATGTTGTCGGGAAGGCTGAAAATGGTTTCTTTTCTCCCTGATTTGGAATGCGTGAGAGGCATGAGAAAGTAGAAATGTCACATGGAGTGTGATGAAAAGTTACATCAGCGAAGCGGATATAATTGAATTCTTTTTTATAAGGAAAGAGTGAACAAAAAGTGCGCTGTCGATTTCGTTTTTAGCTAGACGAGAATGTTTGCGGAAAACAGGAGGATAAGAAGAAGGCGTCAACACTTCTTGATAGCCTGAAAGCGGGTCATTCTACTGAGAAAGCTGACTCCGCGTGGCTTCGAAAAGCATCAATAACGAATAATAAACTAATTATTTTTTATGGAAAAGCAGTATTAGAAGCCATTTATTCGAAAATGATCTCTTTTTTTCTGGCGTGGAAGAGAAAATCGCAACTTTTCGTAAGGCAAACAGGAACTAAAAAGCAAATATCCAGGGAGCAAGAAGCCCCGGAGAGGTCAGCTGCTCTCTACCTCAACGAAAAACCAGCCAATCGATTTACACCGGGTTTTGTCGTGCTGGAACGGGCTGATTAATAGCTCATTATTTTGGCGGAGAATAGATGAAATTATTTTACGCGGGACATGCCCGCACATGCTTAACGAGAAGCTGAAACGGGAAGCACCACGCACACACTGGAAGGCTGCCCAGCTGCCCTGCAAATAATTCTCTTGCAATTTCGCAGTGTGCATTCATAAAACAACAAGAAGATCATTAGCTTTTTCTATAAAGCTTATCAATTCATTATCAAAATCGTAAATGAATAAGATAATTTCCACAAAAAAAACTAACACCCACTGCCCAGAGAACGGCTAGCTGGTCTAAATGAATTGTTTTCCAAAACATTGAGCCAATTTAAAAGAGGAGACGGGGTTAAAGAGCACATCTAATCAGAAATGGTGTCTCGGTGTAATGAAAATCGCTAAATACGAATGAAGAAGGCGGGTTTCTTCGGGACAAGACATCTGGACAACTGAACAAGCGCAGCTTTTTTGTTCTTTTCAAAGACAGAAGAAGTAAAATTGTCAGGGATCTCCCCGTAAATTGAGACAAAGAATTCTAAATGACGACAATAGATCCATAGAAAGAGACAAGATGCGTCACCTGCAGAAAACAATATAAGGCGGATTGTCCTTTCACAGTGTTGGACTAGTCGGCTGATTGTATCACATTTGTATGCCCGCATCGAAAGCGGAAGAGTCCTAATCCCAAATCTATATTGCAATATTTATTAGGACCCGCTTAGGCTTGCTTAAAAATAGATAATTTGAGCTTTTGGTATACGAATCATTTCAAAACGTTTTTTTCTCGCATCTTCACTGTTTTTATAAGATGGAAAGACTTCTTTAACGACTCCTGGAGATCTGTGGGGGCATCTACAATAAGTGGCGTCCTCTCCAGATAATCCAGCGTCTCCATAAGGCCCTGGAGCTCCATCTTCTCCAATCATTCCGTCTTGGCCGGGTAAACCAGGATAACCTTCGCGGCCATCGTTTCCTGTTTTACCTTTATCTCCTGGGGAACCTTCAGGCCCACGAGGACCAGGTGGTCCTCGTAGTCCAGGAGGGCCGGGGTTCGGCTTTACACATTGGCCTCCATCTAATCCTCGAACGCCTTTCTTTCCTCGGGGACCGCGAACTCCTGTTGATCCTTGGTCGCCAGGAGGGCCAGCTGGGCCTTGAATTCCTCCAGGTAGACCCTCGTCACCGTCTCTTCCTGGAGCTCCTTCGTGACCATCTGGACCAGGTTCACCAACTGCACCAGCTGGACAGGATAGACATCCACCTGGACGATTTTGCAAGCCAAGACCGGAGGCTCCTTTTCTGCCTCTAGTTCCTGGAAGACCAGGGTTTCCAGGAGAACCTCTTACTCCTTTAGGACCGGGAGAACCTTGAGGACAAGAGCTTTCTGAGATCAATGAACAACTGCATATATCCAGAGATTTCTTAAAGCGGAAAAGACGAGCCCCATTCGAACCGTAGGCCATTTTTGTCCACGCATCATTTGCTACATTCTGAATCCCAAGATCTCTTTGAATTGAAGTCAACAAACCTTGAAGTCACTCATCTCTGTCAACGACTCGGTCAATAAAGACTGAGCCTCGTAAAAGAGACTAGCAATCACGACGAGTGAAGCTGCCACGATGAGACCACATAATGAAAACGTGAGAAGGACTACGGACGAGCTAGTCATTGACTTTGAAGAATGTGTGTTCCGCTATTTCCTTTTATAGACAGCATTCTGACCCCTTTTCTTTTTGTCTTTTCGCTGCAAAAACAGCGACGAGAGTCCGATCCCGGGTTGAATGAAAAGGTTTTTCTCGCTTTCGAACAAAAATTAGGACAAATTTTAATTATGCTTACAATTGAATTTGAGTATCAAATGGAGGCAAGAGGTAGATTAAACGAAAATCTCATCTTAGTAGTCCTGCTCAACATGAACATAGTAAACAATGTTGTTGCAAAGACATAAGCTGAGAATAATTCCAATCATCTAAAAGTATCACATTTCAAAGTAAAAAAAGATGCTCACCATAAGACCTGCAAAACTGAACCCGACACTTGCAAAAATAATTGTCTGCTCGTCAAACCATTTCAACATTTTCTCATGACACCCCTGAAAATCACTTTTTGTGTGTACTAGAAACCCAATTATTTCTCCCCTTTACATGAGAAACTCTACGATCAACTAATTTCCCAGCAGTAGACAGATAAAAAGCCCCCTGTGCCTAGCAATTAGTATCACATGGCAATGTGTCTCAATTTTTGTGACCTCCATGGTCACTTTTTGCTGTCAATTACTCTTTTCTCTGAGTTTCTTACCTCTATATTAACTGAAGTGTTAAAAGGATTTGAATAATAGAAATAAGTTGTGCACATTGGATCCACAGGGACAACAGCCCAGGCTCTTCCAGCTTGAGCTTGTTTGCAACACGATTGAGGGACAAAGGACCGAGTTCCACGATCAGTGTTAGTAATATACCAAAATGAATTATAATAGTCGTATGGACCAGCTCCTCCACAACATTTTTGCTGAAATGCACGCAACATGAAAAGTTCGAAAAATCGAATTGACGTTTGATTCAATAAAACACACATCGCATTTATTTTTTATTTAAATCTTGCATCTTTCGGTTAATCACACAGACAAGATACATGAGCAATTAAAAAAACACAACGAGCGAATTTATAATAAATGAGAGCGAACATCGTTCATCGCATAATTTCCCTCTTTTGATTTACTTCCTGCGATTTGCTTGCACTTTGATGCGCAGATTTGGAGCTTTCTCATCCTCAGTGCAGATAAGAGGAAATAAAGGAAATTAATTTTTTGCTCATCTTCTTTTTTGAATCAATTTGATTGCCTTTCTCTAAGAGCTCGGGACACAAGCATCCATATGATTGCGGTTTTTCTTTTATGAGCTCCAGAGCTATTTTCTCAAAGAGGTGGCGGCTCGGCTCTCAGCTTTATTTCTTTTTAGTTCGTTGAAACCTGGTAGGGGGAGGAGATTATTCTTAGTTTTTGGTTCGGGCATTTCCGCAGGTGTCATGGACGATTATCGTTTAGTCCTTCACTCGGAAGCATTACCACCCACGATTTGTCTTCTTTTGCTCTTTGGAAGGCACAAAGAAGGAAGCCTTTTGAGAGCCGATAAAACTCATTCAGTGATTCTAGAATCGCATGCGTTCTAGGCCCTTTTTCACACAAAAAAGTCGAGTTTTGCGTGCGCTCCTTGTTGTTATTCATCTTTTTTGTACTCTCAGTCATGCGAGTTCTCAAGAGAGCTCAAATGTCTTTCTCTTTTCTCACAAACTTACTGTTGTATGGCGCCATTTTCTATCCGCATCGGGTTGTTGACATCTTGCACTGCTTCTGGCTACCGGGTTGAGAGCAGACGCTCCGACAATTTGGCGACAGCATGATTCTGGCACAAGTGGTGTATCTATATCTTCATAAGCTGGATCACCAGCCAATGAAGCCATCCAGGTGCTTCCCACAAAATCATCTGATGAACTAACCCCACAACATTCTTCCTAGAACTTGATTTATAGTCCTCTCCTTAAGCAATTACATTGAATTGCAGCCGGTTGATCAAATTCGTCACACGACGGTTTTTTTCTATCTCAAGAGACACTCCGTACTCAAATTTTACGGCTTTTCGTAAAGTATCCCGAAGGGTAGAATTAGTCTGATGAATCTGAGGACATAATACAATTTTGTTGATGCAAGACACGGCATACGGTAGACGAAAAAGTCAGTAAAAACACAAATAAAACAAGAAAGTGCACTTTTCTGGATTAGAGCAGTCCGCGAATTAAACATTAACAACTCACATAGAATTGGACAGTGTCTAAGAGTGGTTTAACCCATTTGTCTCTTGAATATCTGTTATTAGTCAAATTTGTTAGATACACAGTCATGCGATCGTCAGAAAACTGCAAATCACTCTTATTTCTTTTTCAAATCTTTCTCCTACCTTGCCTTTGTAGGCTAAAGCTAACGTTCCGATAGCCACATCTGCCAGGAAGAGGGCTATAAGACAAATCATAAACTGAAATGACCTGTTATTATCGAATCAAATTTCCCTCGCTTACCCCAACTAGCAGGCATTTCATTCGATTTAATGCACCAAAGAATCCAATAAATCCCACAAGTAGTGTTGAGATCCCCGCCACAATTGCTGTGTAGGCGGCAAACGTCTGAATTATTCTCTAATGAAATAAATAAAAATTCACCAGTAGGGGATCATCCTCCGAGAAATCAACAAAATCCAAAACGTAGCTTCTTTTTGGTTCAAAAATCACATAAAATCCTAGAAATATCAGTGCAAATCCCGAGCACTGCAATAGTTTCTTGCGAAATATATAAAACTCACCCAAAATAGTAAAGTGTATAAAATTAGTGAGACTTTTAAACAGCTTGATCCTGTTCTTTCGACTGACATATGCTTTCTGCAAGTAGAAGAGTAAGATGCGCTCAAAAAGACAGCAAGAGCATCGAATCTAGGCTAAATAAACAAAGCTACCTGGCTCGTGGCATGGCTAGGGACGCTGTTTGACCACGGCCGCGTATGACTAAGGCTAACAAATCAATAGCTGGTCAGATAACTGTTTTAATTTTGAATGCGGCGGTGTGAAAAGTGTAAAAAAACAAAGAGAAACGTTCGAGTTTCAGTCTTTTTTAAGGGATTTAAGGGAAAAATCACTCTTTAAAACAGTTAGCCTATGGGAAAGCGTCTTCACGAGCGTATTATGCTCAGCTGACCTCTGTTACACATGAATTCATCATTCTCTGTGTCTCTTCGATAGCATACTCGCTAGGCTCCATCAGAACCACATTGTAAAATCAATCCTTGCTCAATCCATCGGCGGACGAGCTCGGGATTGGAAAAGGAAATCTGAACAATCTTGTTTCGTTATCTTGGTAAACTTGGAAATTTCTAATTTTTCAGAATGAAGTTGGTCATTCTCACTCTTGTAGTTCTTAGCTCTGCCTTTGGTATGCGGAGAGAAGATTGCAATGAAGATCATACCGAGGTAATCTCCTAATAGGATCTCAAAGACTTTATGTCTCAGAACATTCGTTCATTCTTCGAGGGAATGTTCATTTTCCCATTGCATGTTCCACAAATCGTTGGAGCCATCAAGAACGCCGATGATTGGCAGATCTGTGAACACGATTTGCTTCCTCGTATTTGCGTGCTTGACTTCATGTATGGGAAGATCCTGAACAGCTACAGATCTATCACTGGGTTTTGGCGCATTATATCGAAATTAATTTTGCATTCAGATTTGAAAATGATCTTAAGAAGATCGCCTATGTTGCAAAGGAATTGGAAGAGAAATGCAACACCCGCAATATTGCACCAGGGCTCTTGAACAACTTGTAAATTCACTCGTGATCTCATTTTGTTGAATAAAAAACCCCAAAAAGTTGTCTTGTTGACGAAAGAGATCTGCCTTTGACTTTTCTAGAAATCTGTCCCTACTACAAATTTTAAAGTTAAAAATCTGAAACTGAATAGTCTTTGGAAACAAAAATCTAGAAAAGAGATGTGAAAATATAATAATTCAATTTATTTGCCAAGCATATATGAAAAATGAAAAGGTTTTTGAACGCAATTGAAGCATCTGCATACATTTCTTGCCGGCCTCAGTTCGCAGTCACCAAAATCGCAAAACTAAAAGTTCAGAATTTAAAACAGATTTTTAAATAGACTTTTTACCTGTCGTTTACAAGAAATCAAACATTGTTGGCGAGCAGCTTTGAACAAGTAAGGAGTTGGCATTGGCAAGCAGAAGTCAATGATTCTGTCCGGATAACTTGCTTTCAGCAAAAATATGAGAATTAGCAATTTTAACATAATAAAGACTAGCGAGGCAAAGGCAATATATATTTATATTCGTGTGGCTAACAAGTTCATTATTTGCAGACAATCAGGCAGCATCCTGCACTACACGTCCGACTGCAAAGCTATAAGCAAACACAAAAACACATTTTCACCAACAATGATTGTCAGCACCTCAAATGTCAGAGACTCCGCAAGATTTTGTGATAATTCATTTGTAAAAACCGAAAAAAAAAATAAAAGCCCTATAAACACTAGTCATCATGCTCCTATCAGCTGCTATATCATAGCTAATTAATTTTAAAAAGTGACATTATAATTTGTATTCAAATTAGATCTGTTTAAACCGAAAATTTAACAAATTTAATTTCTTAGAGAGAGAGAGCGGGAAGGCAAGCCACTAAAACAACACTATAGCGCATTATTTTGGGGTCAAAACATCCATACACCTTTGTACACCCTGGTCAATATGCTTCATAGCTAATTTCGCTTAAAATTAAATACTAGATCTCTTTTTATTGCTTGAATGAAAATTTTTATAAATTTAGCAACAAAAATTTACAATATGCTATTTCTTAAAGGGATAAGCTTTAAAAAAGTCTAAAACCTAAAAATTCGTGCACATCAAGCTAAGGCTCACTATTACGGTAATGAACGCAGTGCGGCGGATGACGCCTAACCGTGGCCGCGAAAAGGACCGAATTCAAATAGCACTCCCTACTCTGTCTATATCATATGACTTATTTATAATTAAAACACAATAATTTATATTTATTTTAAAAATATGTTTGCTCAATATCTCATTCACCATTTTTCTTAATTATTATTTGCATTTTAGAGATGGAGGAGTTGGGAAGAGAGCCGCTTATTCGCAAAACAATTGAAGTTCAAGAATTGGACGAAAATCAGATCATGGAGGATCTCAGTTGTAACGAAATGGATCTGGATGCCGCATTTCCTAGCCAGGTGACTTTAACTGTTAGTGTTGACATTCCGTTTCAAGGTCATTTGGACGGCCGAAATCCATGAACTCAAACGATTTTCTTTCACAATTCCTGCTGAAGCAACAGCAGAAGAGAGACATTATCACAGTGCCAAGCAAGAACTATACGATTCGGAGAGAATCTATTTGAAATTTTTATTAACAATTCAACGGGTGGGAGTTTATTTATTTCATTTTTAAAGTTTAAATTTAAGTACTTCATAGATGCGTTGGAAGATACGCGAACTTCAAACAAAAACACTGGCATCAAGAAAGTGAATCTTCGAGAAATATTCTCTGAAATTCCAACGATTTATAATATCAATAAGGAGTTACTAAGAGAAATGAGAGTAACAAATGCCCACACGGCTTTTATTAAAATGTCACCTTTTCTCAAGACATATTCCACATATGCTCGAAATTATCCAAATGTCATCAAGGCATATGATGTTAGTTAATTTTTTATTTTATTTATCTCTTTCAGGAATTATCTGCCAGTTCCGATACATTTAATGATATAATCAATCGACAACAGAACAAACCACCTTGCCAAGGAAATAGTTTAATGGCTCTCATGATCATGCCAATCCAGCGAATTCCTCGATACATATTGCTTCTCACAAAGATGGTTGAATTTTCTCCTTGTCCACAAGAAAAAGAAAAACTAGAAGGTTTATCTTACTTTTTTAGAAATTATTTTTATTCCAGAAGTTTTGGAGAAGCTAAATGAGATCGCTGAGTTAACAGAATCTTGTATTCGAGATTTTGAGAATCAACAGCAGCTGTATAGAATACAACGCGATCTTGGAAGGCCAATCGTTGCACCTGGTCGGAGGATAATTAAAGAGGGGCCGCTCTACAAGGTCCGTAAATTGATGGTTTCTCTTTAATTGCTTTAGATCAGTCAATCTTCTGATGTCCACGATGAGCGAATGTTCTGGTTGTTTAATGACATTTTGGTTTATGGAAAGCGTCGATTCATAACTCCAAAGTTCTCATGTTCTTGCATTATTCCATTAAAGCATTGCCGCCTGGTTTACAACGAAATAGAAGGTTCTCTTCTGGTAGGGAACGAACAATGTAGAATGAATGGAAGGTATAGATTTATTGCAAAGATCATTGTGTAATGGTCACGTCGGATAACTATGAAAATTTGAAAGAATGGAACATTGCTATCAATACAGCTGTTGAACGAATTAATATACTTCGATCAACATTGCGAAAAGAGAGTAGTCGCCAACCTGTTAAAAATTTCAAGTAAAATATTTATTTTATATTTAATAAGGTTTAGAAACAAATTGGTCAAGAAGTTTACTAATAAATTCACAAAGAAGACCTACCCTGTGAATGATGAAGAAGAAGACTCGGAAACACCTATATTCAGAACTGATTCAGAGAAAACTCCAAATACAAAACAAAAAAAATATAGAAAGCGAAGTTAGATGCTTTATAATTCTAATATTATGAATGTCAGAGGCTGATCTTGCTTTTGAAGCTGAGCTAAAGGAAGTATTAGAAAAGCGACGAATAGACCACCCTGATCCTTCTACTCCACTAGTCAAAAGTAGCAGCGAAGAGTCACTAACTCCGAAAACTTCTTCTAGAAATGATTCCAACGTTAGTCATATCGATTTATTAAATAGAACTTTTCAGAACTATCAAGAACACATATTTGTTTGTTCTTCACAGAGCTTTTCAAAGGCAACATATAACCAACTAACAATATATGAAACTAGCCCTTTTAAAGTTGATGTTCACGATGAAAATATTCCACCATCGACAGAGAAATTGTTAGAAAAAGGAGTAGATGAAGTAAGAAGAGATATTCTATATTAATATTAATTTAAATTTTATCTTATTTTATAAGATGCTTCAGTGCGATCGGGTGCCTAGAAGGAAAGGGACGGTGCGGAAGTTAATAGCTGATCGAAATGGGCTACAGGCAGTTCCATCTCGTCAATATACACCAACTAGAATACTTTCACAGCCGGAAATACGTCTCTATAGCTATCAAGTAATCGTAATTATTTTATAAGAACTTTTCTAGGAATCTGTTGCTCCTACTGTTGGCTCACCTGCTCATTCAAATGATAGTTCATTTGAATTTGATCCCGAACGTTCTCGTATAGCTAGAGAAAAGGCTATTCCATGGTGGGTAACTGAGGCAGCTCCAACAGCATATACCCAAAAGAAAAGGACAGGCTTTTTGGAGAATGTCCGTTCTAATTGCTCTCTTATGTAACTTTTTTCTAAAAAAAATTTTGTAAGCTTTTTGATACTCAATTTTTTTACAGTACAAGCTGCTTTTTTGCCAAAGGTAATGAAATAAATCTTTGGTAATTTGCAAGATTTCATCGACCTTCCTTGTCGTCTTCCAAGGTAGCACTAAGTCGCATTTCGAACCATTTTTACGGCGGGAGGAGAGCGATTTAAGATTGAATGACCGATGTCATCCTCCTCGGGGCGCAGTCCATCTGCGACTCCCCATTCATCAAGCTGTAAACCGTCATTCCTTAAGAGAAGCGACCTGTCACCTGGTTCTATCCTTCTCGCATTCCTTCTTATATGCAAGATATGCAAATGTCCGGTCGGTGAAATGTTGCGGACAGCATTCCACAACGGTTCATACCTTCTATCTCCGACACGAGATAAGCGAAATCGCTTCCCTTTCATCTGGGAACTTGATTCATTCATTCAGATCTGTTCCATTTTTTGTGGAACACCATCTCTTGTACAATTTAGATAAATTCTTACGATTAAGATCAGGACAGTTACTACTAAACCGCCGGCAGTTTATTCCGGTTTCTCCGCTATTAACTCCAGCATGATTAGTAAGAAAACGTTTCGATTACTTACATTACGTATTTTCGTTCTCTTCTTCTTCGTTTACTTTCAAAATAAAGACTTTTAGGAATGAATCGTTGTGGGAAATGCACTTTACCTGTCTACTTTGCTGAAAGCGTCCAAGCTATTGGAAAATTCTTCCATCGTCACTGCTTCACTTGCAGTAAAATTATATTTTTAAACCGGTTTATCATATTTATAGGTAATGTCGATTGTGCGAGAGGGTTGGACAGTCGAAACTGTAGCGACCACGCTGGCAAGGTCAGTAATTATCTTATTTCTTCATCATTTCATTAAGTCTTATTGCACTCATTGTCATCGCTTATTATTTGGTCCAAAAGGAGTTGGCTATGGAATTGGCGCTGGAATCTTATCAAGTGGCAATCCAACATCAGAATTTCGTGTAAGCTTAGCAAAAAATCTACATTTTTTTCAATTTTCAGTTCACATGCGGACAAGATAAAAGCAATCCGGTAACATCGTCAATCAGCTATGGTGTTACACGTAGCAATGAACAGCCTATTTTTCGTGCTGGTATTGCCGACAAACCGGTACATCATCTCGCCCTCAATCTGAATCTTTTTGTAGGTAGCCTTTTGTGAAGTCAAGCCGACAATTGCCGAACAATGTGAGTCAAAATTTAGATAAATTCATACTAAAATATAATTTCATATTTCATTTATATTAGTGTTCTTTGAGCTCACAGGTTGCTATCGATCCACAGCCATAGCGAGGCGTTGTTGCGCACTGCTTACGCCTTTCAATTTCGCTTTTCAGTTTACGTTCCAGCAATCGTTCAATCAGCTCCTTCAACCAAATATGCTTCTCCTCTTTTGGTAAATTTTTTTTCATTTCTTTTCAATTATTATTTAGGATGAACAACCGCGAGTACGCCCCTTCTCATTCTCTCAAACCCAGAAAAAGTTAACATGTGGAAAATGTTCGAAGACAGTTTATGAGGCAGAAAAAATCATTGCAGCTGGGACGGTATGTTTCTAGTCAAGTTTTTTGAATGATTCATTGCAGGTGTGGCACAAGAATACTTGTTTTGTTTGCACATCCTGCAACAAACGGCTTGAGTCAAGAACAATGTGCGAACGGCAAGGCGAGCTCTATTGTAACAGTGAGTCGAAACACTTTTTGACCTCTCCGCGTTAAGTTGCTTGCTTCGAGGACAAGTTTCAGATTGCTACGCAAGAGCCTTCGGACCAAAAGGTTACGGACATGGAATTGGAGCTGGCATTCTTCAACTTCACCAATAAATTAACATGGAACATATAATAAAAATTAATCGTATTATTTATCACAATTATTTAAACAGTCTCTATCTGTTTATCATCTATTTAACCATATTGTTCTTTACTAACCATATTTTATAGCATATTGTGATGGACTAACTCACATCAGAAGTAAAGAAAGGGCGAATGGTGAATGAAAAAACTGGCTAACGTAAAAATAAGAATACAAAGATAAAATGGAATATAGAGATTCTGAATTGGTCGAAGAATATGAACCCGAATCTAGTGGGCAATATCAGTTGTATGCAAAAGTTGGTGGGGGTCAAGAATCAGGAAAAATATTTTGCAAAGCAACTGTTGATACTCAAGGAACGTCTAGACAAGGAGAAGATGGTGAGTTATTTTATTTCACTTTTGGATAAAATGGCATAAATGCTATTGAGGCGCTTTATCCACTGGATTGTAGTAATCCCCTCGTCACAGACCGGCTTCCTGTCAAAATAGCTATGCAACTCGCGCACCTAATGTATACTCTAACCAAAATTATACAGCCATCCTAGTCAGTCTCTCTAGTCAGATTTTCTAGTCAATTTAAGAAAGAAAGAGAGAACCGGCTCAATTCTCAGTCAATTTCAGCATCCATTTATTATATGCGTGTCGGCGTCGTTAAACATCCCCCAGTATCATCTTCAGCTGCTCTGAGAAATGTTTGCTAGGCAGATCTTTTTCTTTTAAGCGGAGAGCTTGAGCAACATCTGTTTAGAACGCGAAAAACATCAATTGTATAAAGTCTGCCATCTGCCATGTTTCTCATTTATCACCCTATCAAAAAGTATTAAAAGAAAATTTTCGACTATCCTTTTGGCCATTATTGCAGCTAAGCGGGGGTGGTTTTGAACATCGAGCTGTAGTCCCCCGCGCCGATGGCAGCGGTGATCGTTGGGCGATGCCTCCAATATCTCCACGGCGTCAGCTGCTCCTAGTGTAGGAGGGAGAGTGGATGTTGTAAACCGACCACAACTATTTCTCCAAATCTGACAACTTCCACATCAACAAGACTTTAGTAGTGGTTTTAATAGCATCAGGAGTTTATTGGTTCGATCTGCGGATCAGCTGCTGCAGAAATTTTGATGTTTTTTCATACAATGATAGCCCAATACCTGTAAGAACTAAGTCACCTTGTTTATGCTCCAACTCTTTCAAAAAGATAGATAGCAGTAGTGGCCCTATTATCAAGGCAACTTTTCAGCAGAGTGTCCTTGATGAACGTTGACTTTAACACCTTTTGCAATTATACGATTTTAGACAAGTAGCCTAAAGGTTTAGAAAGTTCAGTGAAAAGTCGGCTCGAGTACACGGTGCATGGCAATATTTGTTTTTCCGAGACGCGCCTTCCAATGCGTTCTGCTTCTATAATCCAAGAGCGTCCTATTCAAAGTATCTCTCTTTTTCCAACTACAACCTTGTTATTTTCACCTTTCTTGAAGCTTTTTTATCTAAGAAAACATTTCAGTTAACAATTGTGGGAGAAGGCCGATTGGCAGCAATTATCGGGAGGCGCTCAAGGCAAAACTTTTGACGCGAAATCCTATTCATCAGCAAACGAGCCTGTTCTATTCAGAAGAGCAAGCTCCAGGAAGAGAGTGAGAGTGAATTGTTTCTTTTTAGAAAAAAAACTCTCCTTTCAAAGACTTTGCACTTCTAAATTATTTTTTACATTCGTTTTCCGATTTTCTGCAACACGAAACTAAATGTTAACTCGGTTTCACCATATTGACCATGTCAACATGTTAAAAAGTACAAATTGATGTTGTTTTCTTGTTTTCATTTTCAGGGGGAGGGAGGTTCTATAATTTCTCAAGGCGTGGGCGCGCTGGGTGTAACGCGCGGCAGAGCCGGCGGTCCCGCAGAGTCGGGAACTGGCGTGCCAAGTGACCGACGCTTCACTTTAGTCCATCTTGCTATTCAATAGCTAGTCATTGAGCATTTATCTGGCTGTCTAGATTACTCCCGGGAGCTGGGTGGTAGTCTCCTCACCGGTTGATTCAATCGTCTCGGGTTATCTCCTCCTGCCTAAGCTTCATTTGCGGCATCAGCTGAGCCCTCTAACAACTTTTGCTCTTGTTTTTTAGGAACAGAAAAACTACGCCTCAGGCATCATTTTCATGAAATTTAAATTTAAACTCAAGTTACAAAAAAGATTTGCCGCATAGAGTCCTCGAGTGATGTTGCGATATCCAAACACCTTGCGCAAATAAGAGTCTGGTTCATGTGGGATGTGTGGCGCAAGTGGATCTAACAATTAGAAGCCTAAGCTCGAGCTTGACTCCTCCCCCTCCTGCTATTATCCGAGTTCGACTCAAGACTCTCTAGAACTTTAAAGTGTCATCTGTTCATGTTGTCCTGCCGCCTACCCTTGCCCACTCTGCTAGTCCATCAGTTTCTATTTTCTTGTTCAAATGATTCCTGACGATCGAAATAGAAACTCTTTTGTCTCTTTTCAAGCAGATATGAATCAGTTGCTTTGTAATGCGGCGCAGTTCCTTGGCGAGCGCCTACAGTCAGGAAATTCCTTTCCTTTCTCTTATCACAAACTAAAAATAAATATTAAATTTTACAGGTATGAGCAAGGCCCCTCACTTCCCTCAACAGCCTGTGGCTAGACAAAACGAGGATGGCAGTTTGGAGCTGGAATGCTACGTGGATGCCAATCCCAAGCCCGATATCAAGTGGTTCTATGACAACGTGAGTGCTTCGGCCGAACAAATGCTGCTCTCTGGGAACAAACTAATAGAAAGCATCTGTTCTTGTGCCTTTTCTCACACATTCCATCAAATGGCGAAGATGTAGTTGCCGAAAAATGTACGGGGGTGTACGTTTTCTCCGTGCCATGACTGGAGTGTGCAGGCGGCTGCTTCATAAAAACTCAGCGGCGATAAGTTTCGAACAGTTGGCATCATTGCGAACAAATATAGCGCGCCTCTTGAAAGCCGAGTACTTGAGGAAAGTGCGCCTTGCTAAACAGTTTCAAATGAGACGACGAGACAAAAGACAAATTTTCAGAAAGAAGTCAAGGCCGACTCTAGATTTTCTTTGAAATTGGATAATAAGGGAGGCGATCAATACAGCGCCATACTTACCATCAAGGATCTTGCCGATTCAGATGCTGGAGCCTACAGATGCACCATTGTCAATCCCCACGGAAAGGGTAATGCTAACTTCAACCTAAAGCTCACAGGTATTTTTAAAATTCATCTTCAAGATAAATCAATTTGACAGGATTCTCCTCTCCTACTTTTATTGAAAAGCCTCAAATCTCTTCTCGCGATGACGGACAAATTATGGTTATGGAATTCAGAGCCAAGTCCATCTTGAAGCCTGTCTTTGTCTGGAGCAAAGTTGTAAGTTTTCACTGAGAACATGTTTTACAATCTTACAGTCTCCCAATGGAGATGAGATCGTTTCTCCTTCTGGGCGTGTTCAAACTGTTCTCCGTGAGGAGCCCAACCAGATTTACTACTCTGCCATGGAGATAAAGGCAAGAATTTAGCTTTTCATTAATATATCTATTCAGGATCCCACCAAAGAAAAGGACGCTGGACAATTCATCTGTACCGCCAAGAATGATTCTGGAAAGCTTACTGCTACTTTCACCGTCAAGTTTGAAGGTATTTTTACTTTTAGAATCCAACGAATTTATCATTTCAGTTCCTCAGGGAGCTCCTACTTTCACTCGGAAACCACAAATTCTCCAAAAAACCTCCGACTCCGGAGATCCGGCCATCGTCTTCGACATTGGATACCAGGCTGACCGCAACCCTGAGGTTTTTCAAGCAGTCTCTTTGAAATAAGTAAACTTTATAGGTCATCTGGATCAATCCTAAGGGAAAGAAGATGAAGGAATCTTCCAGAATCAAGTTCGGAACAAGCCCCGACGGTGGAAGCAACACCTTCACTGCTACCTTGGAATTAAAGGTAAATGAAGCACTGCAGTTTCTTATTTAAACTTAAATTGCAGAACTACAAGGCTAAGGATTCTGGAACCTACACATGTAATATCAAGAACGACGCTGGAGAGGCTAACGTTGAGCTCACGCTCAATATTGAAGGTTTGTAGCTAATATTTGTTTCAAAGCGTTTTAAATGTCTAGTTGTAATGTCCGTTTCAAGTTTTTTATCGTCATTTTCAGGTGATAGTGAGGAATGAGGTATTGTCTTGTCTCTGTCCGTGTGTTTTAGTCTGTTTTTTCGTTGGCTTTAGTTATTCTGCTTTATGCATGTCTTTCTATAATCTTTATTTTTTTCAATTAAAAATATATATTTTCAGGACCTATGGATGATGGAGGTGATGACAACAGCGACGCTTAAGCTGTCTCTCCTCCTTCTTCTGTGCCCTCTCTGTCCTTAGAGCCGTGCCACGTATTTTCACCAACGAGTGTAAAAAGATCGAAACTTTTCTACTTCTACTAAACATCTGCAACATCGCTAGTTATTCTCTGCGATTTGTTTTTTTTTCTCTCCTTCCGTTTTTCACTCTCTCCACGCCATGTTTCCTTTAGTTATATCCAAATTCAAACAACAATGAACATTTTTGAGTGCTAAATAATAAATAAAGTTTTGAACTTTATCTGCCAAGGAAAAGAAATGCTCCCTTTCAACGTCAACAAGCAATCAGGAACACATTCGAGCTCGTCATCAAGGGATTATGTTGCTTACCATGTGCAAAATTTGTTCCTCTCTTCTCGCAAAAATTACATTTTCTTGGCCAAGAAATTTGTATTTCCCTCCACTCAAGCACATAATATAAAGCAAGGACCTGTCTGGACTCCAGCCGAAGGAACCACATACGACGCCCGATTAAACTCGTTGAATGAAGCTCCCATCTACATTAAATGGCAGCAGGAATGCTGTTTATTAATCGTTTTTGGAGTGTTTATCGTTTTTTTTGCTTTTGATTTTTGAAATCAACGTCTCGCCTTTCTTGACAAAAACTGCAGGTTAAAATCGCAGCCCACACGAAGTAAATCAGACGAGAGAATGGGCTATTCAGACTGCTCAAATGTAATTCAGCAATTAATGTTAAGCTGTGTCCGTCTCCTTTTTTCTTCATCAGATTGTCCTTTTCTGCTGTCTCGGAACATAGCACAGACTCATTCCGGCACAAGACTTATGACCTTTCTCCGTGTAACATTTATCCAATCGCTGAGCTCTTTATCTTCCAGAAATGGGAGCTCACAAGACTTAGCTAAACAAAGATGTGTGGCACATGTTTCGGAGGGAGGGATATTTGATAGCTCTACCAAATTTTCCATAAAAGCGTATGTAGGATGACTCGACTAGATGAGTCTACTCTCCATATTCCTTCCTACAACTATGTTGACGGAAATCTTCAGCTAATCCCCTGTTAGCTTATCTCAATGTTTTCCAAATTGTACTTCCCCCTTTTCTGACCTTATGTATGTGCTGCCCTGTACCTCACCCATAAATTGTAGGCCTCTCTCACGCAACGGCCATTGACAATTTCCTCCAATTGTCTCCCGATTCTATTCCAGAGTTCATTGACACCCTAAGATTACTTTCTAGCCGGCACTTTGTTTTCTCATATTTTTGTCCAAATGACAAGTGGGAAAGAAGAAAACCCGAATATTATATCATAAGCGACCAAAGTATCACTATGCCTCTAAAAGTAGGTCTTCCTCATAAATCATAGGCAGACATGTGACCTGGGAAGCGAATTTCTTTCTCTTTCTTTGGTCAGGTTAAACTATTTTCCTGAAACTTTTTAATATTATGACTTTCTCTCAGCCTAAAGCTTTGAACTCTTTTAACTCACATCATTATTTTGAAGTGACGAACCTCGCCACCACTTCGGGGCTAAAAACAACATTTCAACCTTCTCTCTCTCTTGTCTTTGAACGTTTTTCCATAGAGCCAATTGCCTTAATTCAGCGTAGTCAGGTGTTTGTGTGCATGAAAATGATTGAGAAGATTATACGATGTGTGTCGCTGGCTGTTTGAATTGCTTATTAGCGGAAGACGAACAACTTGTTCATGTTCTCATATACTCCCCCACTTTGAGAGTTTATCACTTCGCTTTTGGAGCAGAACTTGAAGAGCGGAAGTGTCATCCAGCTCTAGGTTTGACATGTCTGGTAAAGGGTAATATGCTGATGTCAGTCAGGGAATGAATAGCTGGTCGGCTCAGATCTTAACCATCCGTGACCCGTATTCTATTGCTCCCAACTCGTTCGGTGCAAGTTCCGGTGGTCTTTTGGAATGTATGTTGTTCTCCTGAGATTATGGTGCTGCCAGCTCATTCCCTTTCCCGCAGCTCCGTTGCTGTGATACTCGTTTGACGGGTTACTGAGAAAAAAGCTCAGTCCACAATGTTTTTCGTGTTCTCTGCCTTTGTGATTCACATCCATTAAGGGACCAAGGTGAATGCCTACTTGTTCATGGTCCCAAGAGTGATGTAATTGGTGTGAAACGCGGTCTTTGAGGCGGGTTGCGGGACTGCATCCGAGTTCAGAACAAGATTCAATTTCGCTGGATCGAATGGTGGCTAACAGAGGTCAGCGTACCACTAGGGTCCCTCTCTATTGTCACTTTGTCAACGGGACTCCCCCGTCCCACCCACTCACATCTCCAATCATATTGCAACTTTTTATGGCTTCTCACTGACTTCTTCCCAGGACAGAGACTGCTTCTGATCAATGGACTACTGAAGCCAGATAGCTTGTAGGAGAAAAATCTTGTATAATCCATAGTGGGAGGGTGATTTGGAGGCCCTGTGCACTAGCGCTTTATAATTGCAGTGCAAAAATACATATTTCCGTTTGGCCCGGGGTGTCTCAATATGCAACAGATATCCTATCCGAGATCTAAATGTTCCCTTAGTCTGTAATGCTTTCCATCGAGGAGGGCACTCTTTTTCCAAGATAGAGTTAAATATTAAGCTACATAGAAAATGTCTATCCAATGTTTTGAGAATCGACATAGTTAAGCCAATTATGAAACTCATGCACATCTCTTTCCTGTTAAATTAGTCAGCCTAGTAGTCTAAAAAGTGATACCAAGGGAAAGACGAATTTGTTTTTTTTAGCGCCTCTTTTCGGGTGATCTATGCTAAGGCTCTTTTTTCAACAGTCGGTGGCATTAAACGAGATTTCTAGACTGTTCCCTGGAAGGTCTTATTTTAATCCTTGAGTATTTGTGAGAAGGGACCAACCTGACCCGCTTTGATCAAATTTGTAGCCGGAAAAGTGACTCAATTCTTAGGAAATGACTACTTAGTCCCCCGTTCAAGGTGATGCTATCTTCAAAAATATGCTATATCCACTCTTCCATATAATGTGCCATGAGAGGGAGGTAGATGTTGTGACACAATTACCGATTGGAACGTGCACCACCAATTGTTGAAATGGGTTGTGGCCCCTATTTTCTATAATTATTTTTGATAACCGTATGTTTTTGAGAACTTCCTCCCCTCTTTGGCATTGTGACTGGACTTTTGTCTCTAAAGGTAGCTGATCTTTCCCTCAGGTTATGAATATTCCTCCACCGCAATCTTCCTCACTCTCCGACACATAGTTAAGAGCGGCTTGCTTCTCTCCAGGGGTAGTAAGTATTACTTATGGACTTCAAAGTTCTATACCCCAGAGAGGGGTCCTCTGCGACCCATATTTCAACCCATGAATGCTTTTCGAGTCCGCGTCCTAATACTCTCTATTCGTCACCGTGTGATTCTTATAACAAACTGCCATATGTCTAGCCAAGCCCAGTCTGGTCCATTACTCTTTAAGAACATCTCATTGTTCAAGCTGAGCACTTTTTTTTTCTAAAAATATTGAGAAGAGGTAAACAACTCCCTCGCTTGTTTTGCAAAAAATCGTTGAATATGACCCAAAATCTGGTTTTATTCTTGAATGAATCGCTGCTGAGCACTCGTTAATTAAGTGAATTATTTATGTGTCCGGGAAAAAGGGTAGAGGAGAATTGGTCCGCTACATCTTGGACCATTATTCCTTCATATCACATCTCCTCCTCTGTTTCTCTTCCCGAAGCCAACACAGCCAACGATGAAATCCTCTTATCCCCTTCTCTCTCTGCTCTAGGCTGCCTCCTGCTAATCTCAGGTGTTCTTATCTTGATTACAGTGTCAAAGGAGAAACCGGACATTTTCTCTCTTTCATTCTCTATTTTATACTTTTGGCGCATCTTTCAGCTTTTTTACAGTAGATATGTCCATTTGAAAACAGCCCCAGAGAGAGCAGAGCGTCGAAGCAGCGGAAATTTACCTCCCCTTCAAAGAGTTCTAGAAAGAAAATGAACCAGTCTGTTCATGATACCAGCTGGCATTCTCCTTACAGTATCCTCTGGCAGGTAAGATCCTCTCATTCTTTTGTCAAATCAAATTTTTAGGGAATTGTTTGGCTCGTCGTTTTCGCTTTGAGTCTTGAGACGATAATTGGAAATGCTATGGTTATAGTCGCTTATAAAATTGAACGAAGCATTAGCAAACAGGTTCTCATTTTTCTCAACTCCAAAAAATGAAATGACTCATTCTAGGTCAGCAACAGGTATATTGTGTCACTCGCTATATCCGACTTGATTATTGGAATTGAAGGATTTCCCTTATTTACCGTATATGTTTTAAATGGTTCGTTTTCTACTTCCTGCATGAAAGTTTAAAATGATATCACAGTGGCTTCCCTCATACTCGGGATTTTTAATGCGATTTATAGTACTTTGAAGAAATACCTCACTAGATCAGAAACTAATCCTGCAAGCAGAGAAATTGACTAGAAAAAGCTCCAATCTGAGTCATTATGACAACCCCCTCAGACCCATTATGGCTGGCCCTAGATATGAGTTCAAAAATCTAAGTCTTGCTCCTTATTGGGTGCCAAGCTGGATAGCTTATCTGATGATTTGTCTGGAGCGATGATTGCGTAAGTCTCAAAAAGTCTATTTTAGGACAACGTTGGCCTCTTGGAGCAATAGCCTGTGAAACATGGCTATTCCTTGACTACACTCTTTGTCTGGTTTCTATTTTGACGGTCTTGTTAATAACGGCTGATCGGTACTTATCCGGTGAGATAGAAAAGGACGGAAAAACAGATCTTTTAGTTTGTCACACGGCCAAGTACCTGCGTTGGCAGAGTCCGACAAAAACATGGGTTCTCATAGTCTTCTCTTGGATCATTCCGGCAGTAATATTTGGAGTCATGATCTATGGTTGGAGTGCTATGACAGGATCATCAGACAGCATGAGTGGCGGAGAATGCACTCCACCTTTTTTGAGCAACCCATATGTTAACATGGGCATGTATGTGGCTTATTACTGGACAACATTGGTCGCTATGTTGATCTTGTACAAAGTGAGGAGATCATCCCCTCAATATCATCATGAGACTATTTTTCAGGGAATCCATCAAGCCGCCAAAAATTTGGAAAAGAAAGCCAAAGCCAAGGAACGACGTCACATTGCTCTCATTTTAAGTCAAAGACTCGGAACCCAGGTTCTACTGTAATCCTAAAAAATAAGACATCTTTTCAGGTCGGAGTTTCATTAATGCTACAATCACGAAACGAAAAAGAAAAACAGGAGTCTCAAAAGAAGAAGGTAAGTTCAAAGAGAAGCTCTAGTAGAAAAAAAAATACTAATCAAAGCAATTGGCAATGTTCTTTATGTTACCCTTACAGAAACATGGAAGAAGGAGGGGTTTCGCGGAGCCTGAAAACGAAATATTAGAAGTAACGAGAGTTGAGGTAGACACTTAGCACTCAAGCAATCACTAACACCACTCTTTTACGTACGCAAACTCACAACCCGCTAACATAGCATGAGATATTTCGTCCAAACAAATCAATGACTTCTTTAGGAAGAGGAAAACGATAAAAACTTAACTGTGATAGAGGAAGAACGTTCGAATTTGGAGAGCATGTATCGTAGAGAGAGTCACGAACTTCCTCTTCCTGCTCCTCATTCTTCCGTCAGTAATTCGAGGAGAGAAAGCGAAGAACAAGAGTCACTTCTTCTACACAACACGGATAGTGTTGTAGTTAGTAACAGGACTCGTCTCTCACTAAGGTTGTCTCTTTTTGTTTAAATTTTAATGAAAATATTCAGATCGAACGCTTCTCGATGCAGTATTACAGATAGTATCAAGAAAAATAGCCAAACTTCTTCTAGTGTAAGTTTATTCGACATACTAAAAACTCGTTGCAGTTCAAGCGACAAGTCGGAAATAAGGATTCGGGTAACGACTCTGACAACTCTCTCCATTCTGTGAAAATATGTAGGACACGCAGGTCAAAACACGTTAGTTCCTAAGCTCCAAATACGAAGGAATACCTTCGGTTTAGAGAAGCGTAAACTCTTCCAAAAAATCAAATCATGTTAGTCGCTCTCGGGACGCTTCTAAAAGATCAAAAGCTAGCGTGAGTTTTATCTTCGTAAAAGCAAATACAAACTTTAGACTATAACAGACAGACCGGCAGTTGAAGATAGTCCAAGAAATGTGCGATGGGTGACGACGATGAAGCGAAGAATAGCCAAGGCATTGGAGAGGAAGAGTAGTAGTCGAAGGATAGATAGAAGTCCCAGTTCTGACTCGTAAGTAACTTTAGTTTATCGCTTCGAAGTAATTACTATTACCCTAAAATCCCGTAGATAAGAGCGGTTTAGTTTTTGCAAATTTTTTTTGAATATTTTAATTTATTATAAAATCAAACAACAACAACAATTTATTTAACTAATATTTTCAATTTCTACAACGTCACCAGCGTTTACATCCATACAGGAAAAGTCGTTTTTGAGATTTTCAACATCACACAATGCTTTTTCGACCGCTCTTATCTACGGGATTTTAGGGTACTATTATTATTATTATTTAGCCAAGTTTGAATTGAATTACTTGTCACACAAAAATTGAAACTTTTGAAATTCAAAGCAAAGCGCCTTCCACAAGGTTAATCCATCTGTCTCTACCCAATACCGAGTGCCTTTGCCGCTTTTAGCCAATTTCGCTACAATTTACTTCGTTTCAAAGTTCACTTTTTCATCTTTGTTTCGGGGATTGGGAGCTCCTTGGAGGGATAAATTTGATGGGATCGAGGCAAACCTTGTTACCCGCGAGGACTTGAGACTTCTTGAAATAACCCGATCAGGGATCTTAGAATAACAATTTCCAGGACGAGTTCTTCTGGAGAAGGTTATCCTGCTCCGTCGGTAACGTCATCGTCAATTCGAGGGAACATCCCTCAGTTGGTTATAACAGAGCAACCGGAGATCATAGTCAGCGAAGAGCCAACAGTCATCGCCGCACCTGCGCCTGAAGAAAGAAAGCCCGAAGCTGCGTTACTTTCAACTGCAGGGTTTCTAAATGAAACAACAAAAATATAAAGAAAGTTTTAGAACCCCTCGAAAACTTTCAACTTTATCCACATCGATAACAAGAGAGAAAATAATTTCGTCTATTTTTGCTCCAATTTCTGTCTTCAATCGACGAAGAAAACAGACAAAAGCCGAGAAAAGGGCACACAAAGCATTCAGGTTTAGAAAGTTTTTTAACCATCAAGGTCAAATTTCTTCAGAACTATCACTTTCATTGTCGGTTGTTTTGCCATTCTATGGAGTCCATATTACATCATGGTAGGACGAGAAGCCATATTGTTTAATCTAAAATCCTTCCAGGCAACAGTCTACGGCTTCTGCAAGGGAGAATGCATTCCTTCATTCCTCTATACTCTTTCCTACTATATGTGCTACTTGAATAGCTCTGGCAATCCTTTTGCCTATGCTCTGGCTAACAGACAGTTCCGCTCGGCGTTCCTACGAATGTTTCGCGGGAACTTCAGAAAAATCACATAGATTCTTTTATCAAATCGACCGGTTGTCTTGTAATAAAATTACAAACATCTGTTTCTCAACACATTCCGATGGCAGATGAGAGACTGGCACTGGGTGGTTTCGTGGCCAATAATGTCCTGTCGTTTCGTCGATTTATGATGAAGAAGGCGAACATATGTTGAGTCTGTCTGAGAAAAATTAAAAAAAACTTTTGGAAACTAAAATCAGTAAAATCTCATCACGAATAGGCTATATTAAGAAACAAACCGGCATTTTCTCATATTTATCATCATTATTTTAAAACCTGGTTAATACTCAAGTGAGATAGTTACGGGTACAATTCACTATAATGTACACACAACTTCTCACTCGAGAATTTTACCAGGTAAATAAGAAGAGACAAGTTATTCCTGCGTGCAATCTTCTCAATATAATTAGTTAGTAACAGTTTCCATTGTGTCAGATCAGTAGGAATACCAGAGGAGCCGGAGGATTTTAGGAAAAGCAGACTAAAGAGACAGTACAAATCATCTTTTGAATTTACGTTGCACCGTACATTTTCGAATCGCTTCAAGAACCATTCCCTCAGGCCCTTTAAACGGAGCAAGACTATGCTCATTTCATGGAAAATGATATCAATTTTCTATGCTCATGCTTTTAGGCTATGTCATTTCAAATTATAATTTAAATTCAATTTTTGAACCCAAAATGAGCATGCAATATTATCAAATTATCACTATTCCTGTTTCTGAGTTTAAGCTCGCGAGCGTCTGCGACGCGTATTCACGGGTCCTGCCGCGACGCCTAAGAGTTAGCGTCCTTCACGTGATGGAGGCTGCGATCAATTTGGGGGCGGGCTCATTCGAAAGCCCAGAGCTCGGTGGGACGCTGTCCATCTCTGACCGCTGGTGACCCGTCAACCACCCGCTCTTCCCTATCGTCTCCAACCTATCACCTCCCCCTCACGCCTCGGCAGCTCCGATTATGAGTTTTCGTGTGCATTTGTTTAGAACTTGTACCCGTAATCTTCATAATCGGAGGTCCCAGGTAAATTCCTCTCAATTAATGATAGTAATCACTAATTGTGCCTTTAAGCTGAATTGGTTACAGTCCTTAGGCCAGTGTCCCTTCCCCGTCCCGACCCACGAGCTGTAGGCCAGCTCTCAGTTGAGGCTTTACGTGTGCGAATATTGAACCGTACCCGTAATGCTTCTACTGAGTGTGACCAGCACTTAATCAATCTCTTATCTATTATTACCAAAACACGATGAAGACTTCCGGCTGCAAGAACAACTCCGTATTCTTCCTCTGGAATTTTAGCAAAGAATCATTTGATAGAAAATAAATTTCGAAAATATTTCACAACTGTTCCTATCAATTGTCAGTGATGCAACTCTGAGGATACTAGAACTGCTGAGAGACAAGAGAAAGAGAGAGTCTCCCTGAGAATTTGAGCTCACTGGACCTTCTCGAATGCCTTTGTCCTAATGTGCCTTCAAATGGATTTCGTCATAAGTGAATGAGTCAGTATACTCCCAGAGAGGGGAGGAGTAGAATCTTCTTGGCATTTTTCCAAATGTCCATTGACCGGAACGGCTGACATATTTGAAAGAGAGACAGCCGGTGGCTTGACCAGCCGTTTGATTAGTTATGTGGAATGAGTCTAATTGCACCGCCGCTTAACGAATGGTATCCATCTGTCGAGTGTCCAACATTTCAGTTAGCTGATGTTGTGTATCCTTCCCAGACCATTTCGAACACGTCTTCAAAAAGTACAAACCATCCCGGCATCAATTCGAAAGCAATGTGTAATCCTCTTTGCTGACGGACAAGTGACTCACCGTTCCGGCTACTCTAAAGCGTGAATCATATATGACTCGTCTTCGACCTGTCTGAAGGAACTGTACGATGCGACTTTATCCATATAGAAGAGCTAGAAAAAACCATAGAACTGGATAGAAGTTTAACGGCCAAGCAGATAAGAGTGCACTTTCTACGAGCAGCTATTACCTAGCATTTTCGAGGGCAGCTGTCCTCTTTGGGGAACGGAGCAATCAGGTCAACTCTCTAAGCAAATATCTTTTTCACCTGACTTTTTGGCTTGTCGCCAAGCCGCGGGTTGTTTATATGTATGTGTGTGCAGTGCGCGACCACATCTTGTCCGAAAACAGCGACTTGCACACATGACAGTGCTTGTTTTGACGGAAAACCCTCACTCGCGACAGTCTGGCGCTTTGCCAAGCATTCCAGAAAGCTGTACGGGCCAGCTGCTCTCTTCTCTTCTACTCCGCTCGCACTCTCTATCGCTCTTGAGACCATCTGCCACTGGTTAGGGTCGTCGGATAAATGACCTTGTTATGTCCCGGGTTCGACCAATTTCATTCGCAACACTTAGCGACGCCAGTTGACCGACTATCATCAACATTTTCTCTTTCCTTCCGCCCAAATTCCTTGAGTTGTAAGAACCGGTTTTGCCAAGGAATTTTAAGCCAAATCAACTTTCTCTCTGCCGGTATCAGCTAGAACGGAAGAGTTGCGTGGGGCTAGATAGGCTCTCAAGACCGTCATCGAGGCGCCGGCGTCCCATCTGCATTTCAATTTTTTCCGATACGGTATTTCCATTGAATGGATTTATCTTGCTGAAATCAATCTTTTTGAAATTGCCTATATAAAGTCTCCCCAACTGTGATCACATTGTTCCCTTAATGGCTCGAGTCCCAGCCGAGTACCTTCGGTTATGCTTTATTAGCCATACCCGTAGCTATTCGACTGAGTCTTTCCGTATCATGCCCACACAAAAAGAAATTAGATTTAGTCCCAAATGTTAGGTTTATCAACAAATTTCCATATTTTTTCAGATTTAGCTGCAGAATAGACTTCTCGTGTTCTCGTTAAGCTGTTGTTATGACCATTTGGCAGTGGTCCAAGACACCACGTGATCCAGCTAGTCGCCGAGCCATAGCATATCCGAAGGCATGGGGACCCATTCATGAGCATAGCCAAGGAAAAGCCACTTTGAACCCTCCGAATCGACGAGCCGAAAATCGTATAGCAAAAGTTCCAAGATTATTACCATTGCCGAAGCCGTTAGTAGGATTTTATTCGCTTGTGAAAAGTACCTGCCTGGAGAATCTTTTGCAAAAATCTCTCTCGCTTGTTGCAAGAAAAAGCGAACGGGGGAGCGAGTTTACATCTAGACGAGGGAGTGAGGCAATTTGTGTTGTAAGAATTAATCTGAACACTTGTGTGTCTCTCTCCCAGACAGATGAGGAACAAGGCTCATGATCGTGATGGATACTCTCTCCTCGCCGATCCTCTCCCACTCAGTGATTTTTGAGTGCTAGAGCAATGAACACTTTGACACAAAGCGCCAAGTAGCTGTAGTTTTGGATTTAATTTTCCATTTAACAATAGAGTGAACATCTGCTCAATAAAGTTTTCAAATGACATCTGCTTTGACACGTATACTGCAGCTATACGATTAGAGATTTTAATGGTCAAAATTTTTGGGGACGAGAAAACTAGCCAGGCATTTCGTTAAATAATGTGAACGTTTTCTGCACGCTGAACAAGAATAAATGTCAGAAACAGATCTTCTCTTGTGGATGTGAAACTCCTAAGAATATATTTGACGTTGAGAAAAGCTCTTGATGATGTCCTTGTTTTCGAGAAAGATTTTAGAGGCGCAAAGTATAAGGAAGAGGGCAATCAACCTATTTAGACGAGATGATTCCACCTAATTTAGCAGCGCTGCTTTCCTCATTTGTGTCTATTTTGAAGAGGCACCAAACGTCCTATGTCAACAGTTTGTACGAAGATCCTAATTATAAAAAACTTGAAGCACATGGTCTCCACTGAAGTCGCACTGTCTCGTGGGAATGTTGTGACTTTTATCAGTTTGAAGCTGCTTTAGATATCAATCTTTCTAGGAGCTTACAAAATATGTTGTGGTGTTCGTCTTACGAATCATCTAGTATAGTGCTGCTGCTGTGATATTTGCTAATATTTCCCGATTAGACCTTCTAGGTGGCCGGAAATTCTGAGGATGAGTGCACCAGACTATAGATCCAAAAGAGGAGTGAAAAACTTCCGAGAAGGCGCTACGATTTGTCTGGAAAACTCTTGGAATTCATGAATTTTATTCGCCAAATGGAACAGTTGGAAGAGAAATTTTTGTTAGCCGAATATAGGTTAAAATGGTTGGAAGCGTTTCACTGATATTTACATATATGGGAAAATTGTTTTGTAAATGTTTTGTTTAGATAAAGATTGACTTTGGTTAGTCTGGTTAGTTTGGATTATAACAATTCAACCTTTATTATTGGTTAATGCGTATAGATGATACATGATAGTTGTACCAAGTATATAGCTGACTAACGGAGACTTGGATGAGATCTGTTGCATGCCACACCGATAGCTAGTAGTTTAGGAGCTTGTCTCTTCACGAACGAGTGAAAAGACACTGAATAGGAGAGAAGTAGCAGTTTCTCGGATAGGACTTCTTTTCGGAACTGCGGCGAGCTCTCCTCTCGATCATTTCATCGAATTGTCGTTCTGCTGCTTCACGTTCCAGCTCACTGAAAGTTACTTTTTTAGATTCTCGTTCCACTTTTCTTTCTCTCTTAAAATGCAAACAGTCAAAGGTGGTAGTTGCATAAGTCAGGAAACGCTTGCTTAGGCTTCACCCGGAAGGCAAACAGCGAACCGGTGTTCGTGGATGATTTTAAGTCGCTTCTCCAAACGCTTCTTCGTATTCGTTCATTAAAATTGCCCTTCGGACTATCAAAGATCGCCGCGTGCAATTATTTAGACAATCATCTAATTTTTGCTAACAAAAACTTTTGATGTCTTTATCGTCAGCAGGAACGAGTTTCTTGCCACCAGCTTATCAGAGAAGAATGAAAAAGAAACTTACTTTAGCAAAGCTTCGTAGACAACTCTGTCATAGCTGAGGGATTTAACAACGGGTACGGCCACCAATGCCACCAAGAAGAAAGCGATGAGTACCCTCATTATGAATGGCTGAAACTGACATATTTATAAGGAACAACAGATGTAAGAATACAAGACGAAAGAGAAGGAAAAGAGACGTCCAAATTGGGGGTGTGGTATATGATGAGGAAACCGCTGACGTATGCAGGACGATTGGATTGGATAGAAGCGGTAGAGGCTGTGTTCACCCCTAGGCCGGTATTCTGCCATTGGGTAGGAGACGACCTTAAACTGATCAAGAACTGCAATGGCGAACAAGAAAGCTAAATGGCCAAAACCTGCAGTAATTTAGCGTAATGTATCTTCTTCATCTTCTTTTGTCCTGGGGCAAAGAATTGATAGCGTTAATTTAGAAGGGTGGAACTGCTGACAAAAGAAAAGAGAACATGCATGAAGACAACAAAAGAGTGAGAAGAGACTGAACGGGGAAACGCTCTGAGTGCCCGAGGCAAGATATTCTGGAAAACAAATAGAGGAATATTTCCTCCCAATCCGGTCTTTCAATCCCTCAGACCGTTCAACGGTGACGTCAGCCGCAAAGCAGCTGCTTTTTGAAGCCAAGAACATGGCGATAGTTAAAATTAATTGTTGACTATAAAAGGCGGAACAGTGAGTCCCTGCGGAGGTAGAGGAAATGATTCATAGATTCTATTGACCACCCATGATGAGTACTCTGAGCAGATCGACCTACTATTCGGTTACTCCTACTAAATTTTGATACACCCAGACAGAACATTCAAGTCAAAGTCCACGATTCTAAAAACACAAAAACAGAGAGTTAGTTAAGAAGTTACAGTAACTGATAGCATTTCAAGGACGCGATAGGACATGATATTTGATAGTATATTGTGCAAGATTTTTTGTTATGAAATGACGTGACTAACAGCATCGAAAGGATTCTAGGAGACAGAGAGAGACGAATCGACGTTCCTAGAGAGCGCGATGACCGTGGTAGCCATGATGGCAATGGAACGCAGCTTTGGATTGAGTGGGTGCGGAGCAATCACTTTTATCCTATACATGGCAAGAGCAGTAAGAGCATTAATTCATTATACACACTGAAATCGAATTAAACCGCGACATTGCGCAGGGAACCTCTGCTAATTTCGAGGTTTATTCAGAACAAAACAGCGCATATACGAAACCTACTACGTCAAATTGACCTGATTTGACTCACGCAGGATAGTGGATACTAGCTCTATCCAGCAGACCATAGACGGCAATGCACTCCTGGAAGAATGGAGAGAGGCCTTTTGTCGTTATCATGAGTCGTGGAGGCCAGAGCCTCGATAAGTTTTTTCTACCTCTAATTACAGAAGAGCACAACGCACAGCTACGTCCTGATAGATAGGCGATCAAAGTCACTAAGTCAGAAAGTGGACCATTGAAAAAAAATTTCCCACCTGTTCCAGTGCTGCACCTGGAGCTTAAACTCAGTACACAAGTACAACTGGAACTGGAACGAAAGTACGCAGCCGGTAGGCGTTTTTGCAAGGCGGAAAATGTGTTACGACGAGGAGGAGGACATTCCAGAAAATTGAGCTACCACAAATGGAGGTCTCAGATAACGACGGGAAAATGCTGACCGCTTGGTTGGTTTAGTTTAAGTCAAGAAGCCTTTCATTCTCATGCAATTATTCCAATCGAAATTGGCCAAAAGCTAAGAAAATGAGTCTGGGAGTGAAAGCAATTCCAAAAGAAGAACGATCAAAAGCCAGCAAATGGACTCCCCGTTCCAGTTTTTAGCTCCATGGGATTAGCTTCAAGAAGACCTAGCTTTCTCTAACTAAAGCGACGAAAAGAAGAAAATATCGAAACTAGCGAGAGTTGTGGTAGTTATCGTCTTGTAAGGTAAACAAAGTTGAGGTCAAGATAGCAAAACAGTTTGTGTGTCACTCTCGATCATACTCCAAAAGGTAAATTCGTGAAGACTGACAAGACCTGCGTCAAGGGAAACTAATCCACTCTTTTTTGAAGCATAAAAATCGCGAGACGGATAATTGCCTGTCCCGAGTGGGAAGTTATTCTCCCCGATCAGTCTAGATGTACACGTGTTGAAAGTAAAAAAGTAAAGTGACATTTACCCAAACAAAAAATCTCGAACATTAAACTGTTGTCATAAATTTAGCGAAGTAATTAGAACATTGGTCTCCTGAGCAGCAAACATGGAAATCCGTGCCAGGAAACAGTACCCAAAAAAGGCGGCTTGTGTTTTTCTCTTGCTCTTTTCTCTGAACGGAAGCGGACTTTGGAGCGAGGCGAGAACATGAGGAACACATTACTTATACTGACTGAGTCAATGAATTAAAACTTCAAATCATTGAATGACGCGAGAAGAAAGAATGAGACAGAAACACTAAAATCAAAAAAGGACAAAAACTCGTCCGATTATGTGTCACCTCTAGCTGAGTTAATATTATTAAACTAATAGTCCTCTCCAAAGCCGCCCACCCTAAGGAGAACTGATGAAGTATTTTGAGAATAAGGCTTATTTAGACGGAAACGAACAGATCATAATAGCGTGGCTAAAAATGCTCTCCGAAATAGGAGAAACACTTGAAAAATATTAGACTCACCTCAACAAAAACGTCACGTGGGGGGCAATATGTTTCGGAAGGCTGTTGAATATATCTTTCATTCTCTTATGAGTAAATTTGATCGCCCACAAGATATTGCAAGGCGCGAAAAGGATAACAGCATGAGATCGAAAGACTTGGAAGCAAAAATTCACGCGAACGTGCGAGGATCTCATCAGTCACAAAATTAGGCTCAGCTCAGTCAATTTCAATTAACTAGACGCTATATTTTCAACTCGAAGGAGAGAGCTAATGACCTTCGAATGAAAAAAGCATATCGGAGGACGGGCGTCAGTAGACAGATTGCAAAGTAGATTTATCCTCTAGCTATTTTCTTGCAAATGATGTGGAAAAGAAGAATCTCAAGAGAAAAAGATTGACGTGACTGAAGAGTATTTTTAAATTTTACGAATCAAGTTCCATGTGACATGTTAATTTTTAAAAGCTTCCCACAAAATCCCGCCCAGCATGGCTGCTTTTCTTCGTATTCGCTTTAAAAGCATCGAAAAAAGTAAAGAAGCAGGACCATTTTTGACGCACATTTTGGCGACGTAATGTCCTCCCACGAAGTGACATTCGTATTTGCTCTTGTAACAAGAGATACTTTATCCAGAAGAACGTTGAAACTATGAAACAGTAGTGGCCACAAACAAAGCTATACGAAAGTTGGCCAAACTGGAGCCATAAAAGGAGGAAAAGCATTGTTTTCAACTAGGTTATCAGCAGATGATTCAAAGTCAAGCAGGAAAGTTCCACCACGTGAAAAGTCTTCTGAAAAGCCTGTGTGGGCGCACTGGGAGCACATGTCAAGCATTTATTACGGAGCAGTGGCTAACTTTCGGAAATATTATTCACTTTATTATGTGTTGCTTGTTTTTTTGACACTTTCATCTAGAGTCCAACAGGAACCTGTTTGCAAGCTAGTTTGTTATGGGGACTTTATGAGAATCAAAGAGCAGTAGGTCACAGACGGGTTCATAACGTTGACTACCACTTAAGAAGAGAGACATAAATGGAGAATAAACAAAGGTGGCAGTTGGCTTTCCCACAAGCCTAATTGACTAATTTTCGCCTACATTTCCAGCAAAAATGGAACACAGAAAGACCAAGTACTCGAAAATTAAGGGCCTTCCCTTCTCTTGAAGCAGGCGTTTGCGAGCTTGAAGCCGTCAAAAAGTACTGAGAACGCCATCTGGACGCTCATTTGATCGCGAAAATTGCTTTTGAAACCACCCACGAAGAAAGATAAAAATGAACAGAATTTATCACCTGCAGAACGCTCAGCCAATACAGCTGGAAGTAAAGAAAGAATTGCCGACTAATCGAGTCACATGTATGTGTTCTTGGACTATTGTGGTACACGAAAAGGACAGGAATAGGAAGGATAATGTTGATCATTGCCATCATAAGACCCTTCTACCATGACAAACCTGTTTTAATTTTCCTTCTTTGGCTAGTTGAACCCCGTCCGTGGCAGAAGTGCAATTAAAAATGATCCTAAAAATCTCAAACAAATCAAGTTTTCTGTTGATTTCGGGGGAAGAGTGGTGAGGTTCTTAGAACATCAGCTGAAGGAATGAACGTTCCTGATTGAAAACCATTGAATTTCTCTAAGAAAAATGAGAGATTTGTAGTCGGATCTCATTCCTATACAATTGATGAGCTCTATTCTTCCCACTGCCCCAAAAAAGGAGCCAAGAAATCAGTTGTAACTCACGTTCTAATAAGAGAACATCAATAAACAGTCATTTTTGTGACAAATTGTAATTGAGTTATGATCTCTGACTGAATCTGCGGGGTGCACAGTAATATGTGACGTTGATAGTTGACGACAAAAGAAAAAGCTGCATAGTTTGAATAGAAGTTTGGTCAACAATATATCACTGCATGGCTTCTATTAGAGCTCACGTGGTAATTATACACATCTATCCAGAGTCAAATAATAAACATGAAGTCCAGAAGCCGCCAACAACTCAAAAAGTCTAAGCTCACATAGAGACCAGTACTTTAAAATTTTCGGCTAAAACAGCACGTAGATCGGATGCTTGATAGGTCTAGACGGCGTTTTTTCTTACTTTAATGAATCACACCAGTCTTTTCGATAAGTGTTTTCTGGAAAACGAACGCTTGAGCGTAAGCCAACAGACCCAGGTTATAAATAGTATTATTTGCAGAACCAAAAGAGCTAATAAACGTTGGAGTTTTCTCATAAAATTGGTTCAGGGAAAAGCAGGGCGCGAGCGCAAATGCCCAATGCATTCCAAGGTATTAGAAGGCAAATCCAGATAAAAGGATCAGGCGAAAAGATCAAGGTTTTTCTCCTCTTCTGAAGTTTACTTTTTCAGTTGAATATGATGAGGGTCACCCGATTTTAGAAGCTATTAGAGGGGTGAACTGCTTGTGACAGCTGATCACATTTTAAGCTAAAAGCAGGAAAATATTGTTCGATTTGACGCCAGAATTTAGCAAAGATAAAACTGTCAAGAGGATAAAAAGAAGGATCAAACTCTCTCAAAGTCAAGCGCCTACTTTGGAGGCTGGAGGGTTCAATTTATGGAACTACATATCTCCTTTCTAGGCATACGGTAGGCGTGGGCAGAGAATGACAGCTTGAGGACTATTTATGAAGGCTGTCTTCTGACGTTTATCCTAGGATGATTGGACTTTTGAAATAATATGGGAAGAAGACTACCCTTACTTTTCTAAACATGATTATTAACTTTTTCCAAATATCGGGAAAACAAGGCGATACGGAGTCTAGAAAATGAACTGTAACTCAATTTGCAGCTGTCTGCAGGCATAGCTAAAAAGATCTTTGTTTTGACTCCCTGAAATAGAATAGGTGAACACTTTTTTTCTGTTTTAATTATCGCTTCATTGATTATACATATTGTGACGTTTAAAGTTACATCAGTTTGCAGGCATACTTTCAGAGAATGACGTTTCCGTAGTGCTCGGTGCTGACTTTCATTTCTTAGAAGTATGAATCTGGTACTTTTGGTGCTTCGACGTTTCTGATTATGCGTTTCGGGCTGTCTTGGCAACGTTCATAGAAGCCAGACGAAGGACGCTCAATAGTACAGCAGAATCAAGCTGGCGAGTTCATACTCCGGCTAGACATTCCCCATGTATGAACGTCTGTCGATCACGCATGAATTATACAGATTCTGAGTTCGAAAACCACTCGTGGGTGTCATTCAAACGGCCCTTTTCAAGTTAGTTTAGTGTTCTTCTACTAATCAACCAATTAGTACCATGTTTTTCTTCAATAAGCTGAGTCCAGAAAGCATCCCTCAACATATTCCTCCAGGCTTTGGGATAACAAGTTTCAGGTTTCCTTGTTTACGTCCTGAATTGTCAGCGAAATTTCGCAAAATAATTAGAAATCCCTCGTGTGCTTCAAGCTCTTTAGGCGTTCTCTTTTCGGTCGTCTCTTATTCATAAAATCATTTTGTCATCATTCATAAATTGTAGCTGAAGTAAGGAATTTAGAGCCGCGTCTGCACCCTTATCAGCCTTTCATTTTGAAATCATATTGTTTTAAGTCGCTCTTGATAAGAAAGGCGTTCGAGTTTGAATTGTATGAAAAGCATTTCTCTTCCTTAAAAATGGGATCACAAGACCGAGATCAAAGACCCCACGTCTACAAGCAATTACCGCCGTCAATGGAGTAAAATATAGCCCGTAAATTTAGCCTGTATATCTGGTCACCCAAGTCTCGACGAAACCCCCCGTAGAGTTCAACTAGATTGAACCGAGAGAGGTTGATCTTGCTCCATTTGTACTTTAAGAACATCTGCTCCATATGTCCTTTACCAGTCATTGGCTAGAGTCATTACGTCCAATTTTAGCCTAACTATCATTCTATTCCCCTTCCCTGACCAGTTGTTTTCCCCCGCAATCGGCTCGGCCCATTGTCTAGTAAAAACGAGAAGAGAGCCAGGTGGTATCTGGTACCAGAGCACGGCCATTCATTTTAGTCCCCTTCTCGGCGTTCTTGATTAAATTTTAATCATTTTTATGACTAATTACCAGAGTATTTCTATATTTATCCTGGATAACGAAATTCAAATTTTTTAAATCATTGGAAGAAGGCACTTCCTCTCTAATCTCGATTAAATTTCCGCTCAATAATTGTGTCATCAAATTCCATTAATCTCAAGTTGAATCTAAACAAAAAAAACTTTCACCCCCGTTCAAAGTTAGTTGTTTTGTTGTGCTTTCAAGAAGCATGTTGCGCTTGTCCCCATAGCCTGTCTAGCGAGGTGTTTGGCGGGAGAGTGATGCGATGCGGACGCGTCGCGTTCGCGTCCGGTCAAGCTATGATGCAACCGCGCAGCAGTTCCTGCCCTTCCCAAAATCCCTTTCCGGAGCTAACCACCACCCCCGCATATGATTTGCTTCCGCGAATCCATTTTCCAACCTGTCACTTTCTATTTCTCTAATCAATCAAAAACTGTTTCTAGCCGCCCGTTTCGATACGCGATAAGACGTCGACCCCGGGACCTGATTTCGAAACATTCTCTCCTAAATAAGTATTTTCATTATATCTATAGCATTAAATCCAAGCTGTCAATCATTACATTTCCTGCATCTATTTTCTGCTTTTTTGATTTCCCTTCAAGCTCACTGATCAAGTCTCCCCTCTTGCCACTCGCCCTGTTTTCCACAACAAGTCGCTATATAGATGTTTTCAGGGTAGGTTCATCCTCTCTCTCCCTATTCACGGGGCAGGCAGGGCTACGTATCAGGTTTGTTTATATCAGCTATCTTGATAATCAGTACACAAGTGACAAAACCTTGTTGACAATCTTAAATGGCTATATTTCAGTTCGACGATATGTCAACACTTAACTTTGACGCGCTCAATAACCAGAATCTTTCTGGGTGAGTTTTCTATAATTAATAATAAAATAAATTCTTAAATAAGTGTATGAAAAGAAGCCATACTTTAGCCAAGCAAGTATGGATAATGGCAATAAACGAAAAAAGTCTAATAGGAAATCGGAGGATATTAGATAATCTGAGTATCAATTTACATTTGTAATGCAGTCCAGCCGTACATTTTTGAGATCAAAAAGCCAAAATAATAAAAGTCTAATTATAATTTGTTCCAGTATGAGCATGCCAGAGCAGTGGAATTCGTCGAATCTGTTTACGGAGGCCAGCCTTGCTTCCACTTCTTACGGGTCCGGTCAGTTGATGAGTCTTCTCGAAAATCTCGAGCAAGATTATTCATCAACTGTGCCGTCGCTGTACAACCCAGTTGTCAGCAGTAATAACAACTCGCGGACTCCAAAAGGTGCTTTGCTACGCACGCTTCAGGAAAATATACATTTTTTAGTCCCGAGTACTTCTTCAGTCTGCGAAGAAGATCTCGACGACGAAGAAGCAGATGGCATTCTCTCAAATCTTCCCAGTTCCTGTCAGGACTTTGAAGCCAAAGAAATGCACATTCGGTTGGAGAGAAATCAGTCAAGTCCTCTCGTCGCTGGACATGTTTCACCGGCTCAATCCAGCAAGCTCTCCAGTGGCTGTCAATCTGTCGAGCCACCCCATGCAGATACAGATGCAGATGACCTCGAGGTTCGTTTGTCATCAAAATTGGAGGCAATAAAACATTGGGGTTTTTGAAATTAGTCGTCCAGGATGGTGACAATTCTCGGCTGTTCATATATTGGTATTATGTATTTTCAGGTTCAATGGATCAATGAATCCTTCGAAGAGCAACAAAAGGCTACTCTTATGTACCAAAGCGGCGACCTCAAGACTCTCTTTTACCAGGGCTCCGACCACGAGTCGTCCAAGGTGAGATCGTGTGTCCCCGTCGCGGGGTGTTCAATCGATCGATGATGCCTCTTATCTGCGCGCGCCATTTGGCGCTCAGTTTTGAATTCGCTCATCAATACAGAAGAAAAACCCAGTCAAAACAAAGTCAATACCGTAATCCTTTTACTCAGCCGCTCTCGACTATTTCATGTGACTCCCTCGCGCTCCTGATAACTCCCTTTCATCCAAAAAAAAGTTGAACAAATAAAACGTTACAGGCTCCGACTAGATCCAGCACAGAAAAAAGCTACTGCTCGCCAATTGAGCGCCCAGAGAGGCTACCTTACGTGAAAAAACTCCTTTCGCAGGATTCCAGCGGAAGTCTACACGACCGGCCCATTACGCCAACTCATCAAAAGTTGGAGCAGACCTTTCAGCCGCGTAAGCTAACCTTCTCAAACCCTAATTGAAACTTTTAAGTGTTAACTCCAAAATCGGACGAGCTCCTTCAGGCACAAGTCCGCAAGAAATCTGCAATAAAAAATCGTAGAGTCTCTGAGCCATTGGCTAGGAAACCTAAGACTTCCTGGAGTAATCCGGGTAGGTTTTAAATTTAGAAATAAGTGTAGCTGTATAATCCTACTATTGGATTCTAATCTTCTAATTTAGATTTTGTCGAATCGCTTTCTGACGCTTCGACTGGTGGAAACGAGGTCTTTGATTCAGGAGAAGCGGCTGTTTTCCCTTTACAAGAATCAACCCGACACGTTTCTTTCGCTGACGAGTGTAAGTTGCCAACACGTTAAGAGGTCCAATTTCTCATTTTACAGTGCTTGCTACGCCACAGGCACGTCGTGACGCCGAGTCAGCTACAAACGACCAAACCGAACTTCTCGCTAAGGGGATAGTCGAAAGTCTTTTTGTTGGCTGGACTCCGACCGAAGCTGTTGCTCCAAGCTTTCCATTAAAACAGCCGACTGAAGCTAAGTCATTAGCTGCTAGAAAGCTCAACATGAGCGGATCAGACCATCCAAAAGTTCCGCCTGGCTTTGAAAATGTCATTCCAACCCCACCGTCCGCTTCAACTCTCGGAGAAGAGGCAGACTCTTGGGATACAATTGATGAAGACACTCTCTCTCGACAAGTGGAGAAACTCAAGGTCACTGCAACTAAGCCACTGGCAAAAAAGCCGATTGACTACTTTGAATCTCTACCAACTGCATGGGATCCGACTGGTTTGTTTTAATTGTGGTGTCAATTTACAGTCAACATTCCAGTGATGCCCCATGTCCTGGAAGCACATTCGATCCCGGAATATAAACTCCAAGAGGATGTTGTGCAAGCCCTAGCAGAAATGGACCTAGGAATGGCCATGGTTAAATGGGTAGAACGGCGCATAGTTTTGGTCTCGTTCCCGACCGAGAAGAAAGGTATGTTTTGATCTCTTGATAGAAAATAAGTCACGTTCAGCTCGAGATGCCCTGATACTTTCAAAGCATCCATGGCTTCGTCTTCGGTCGCTCAGCAACGCCCCAGAAAATGTTCAAAAGACAGCCTTACAGCTTAAAAAGGCTTTAGAACCTCCGAAGTAAGAATAAACTTCCTTGTTTTTATTTATGAATTGTTTTGCTTGTCACCACCTGCATAAAACATGTTGATGAGACGGAAATACCCATTAATTTTCAGGAATCGACCCAAAACACATGTTGGAGTTGCTCGACGGATGGTTGAAGGCGCTCTTGGTATGAAGACCAATGTCAGCCAAGAGAAAAAATTTGCCGAACGAAAGGAACTCAATGACGCTCGAGGTCAGTTAAAGGCTGACTTCGGTTTTTAATTCAAGCGGTTTTCAGCAAGTAAAAAAGCTGCTGTCAAATGGGACGACTGATTCCCTCTGATTTCCCCTTCCCCACAACTTTATTTTTTGCCTGTACTCTATTACAACTGAAAATCCATAAAAACGCAGCAAAAAGATGAAAGCCTATAAAAAATTTGTTCCCCTGGGCACATTGTCAGCTGTACATAGGATTCGGAACACTTTGACCTCTCTCTTCCATGTGACTGTCTGAAATCCTTTGCTATACCCTAGGTTCTTTCTCTTAATTTATTGTCAAATTGTTGAGCAAGATGCCGTCAGAGCTAGCGATTTTTTGGAGCTCTTCTCCCGATTGGATCTCGTACTTTTATTAGATTCATAGGACGCAAGCCCCTTTATGTAATCCACTCTGCGGCATCTCTTCTCATCAATAATCTTAATATAATCACTGTTTTAGAACTAGCAAATTGCCCATTCGAGTCTATTTTTCTCTGTCTTTTATGTTTCTTGTTTTCCTGTTTTTTTTTCTTTTATCACGTGGGGACCGAACATTTGTTACTTGGAACCAATAGGATGGTTATCCTTTTCCCCCTTCCCTGAACCCTTGATTGATGACTCTCAAAGCCAAACTTCCCATTCATTCTACCAGTCATGAAATCTTCTTTCAAGGAAAAATGCTCATGCACAAATAATATACACAAATGGACGACTTGGAAGTCAGTTTTATCACACTCCAGCTCAAAAAAGAAGTCCCTTTCTCATTGGAATTTTCGATTATCGCATACTGTGAAATGTGTCCTTCCAATAAACCGATTTGGAAAAACGCAGTTTTGTTCACGTTGACCCTAGCGTCATGCTCCCATTCAAACTACTTCTATTCGATTCGATTATATACACCGGGACTCCCAGGCTGGGCGGATGTGCTCATTGAGTCCAGATCCCCTTTCGAGGACTAATCTCTCTCTCTCATATGAATCATTAAATGACCAACTGATTACTTTCCTCCTCATTTTAGTTCAAAAATTGTTGAAGAGACCACTTGCGCCTTCTATAATTAACCCAATTAGACTCAATGCCTTGTAAGGGCAAAACGCGTTCCATTAACTTTTTTGACACGTCAATATTTTTGCTGAGATTTTGAACTTGTTTTGACCACTTCTTGAGCCTATAATCAATGCTATCAGGTAGTAGTGGTCTTGAATCATTTTTGCACAAAACGCAACATGTCTTCGGTTTCGTGAATTATTCATAGTTGCTTAATATAGCTGCAGCTCATTTTTCTCTCCTCATGACTTGAGTTAACTTCCTCGTTTCCTTCTAAAACGTTTTTCTTTTAGAAAGAGAAATCGCAATAAAATTCGCATAGAAAAACGGCTTTTTCGCTCTGAATAAAAATATACGACTTTTTTGTCTATATAACGCCTATACAGTCTCGCCTACAGCCATCAGGAAGGTCCCCCTTTCGATTTAATTTTTCTTCTGCCGTAACTTATGGAAATTGGAAAAAGAGTCTGCGCGCTTCGAAATCGAAAAAGTGAGTGATTTATTGTGTTTTTGTCTAAAAGCATTTAGTTTTGTTTCTGAGAGAAATCCCTTTCAAATTTGGATGATCTCTTGAGGAAGCCAACTGATTGAAGCCAATTTAAATAATTCGCTTGGAAAAGGCTGAGAACACTCTGAGAGGGCATCTTTCAAAATTGTTCTATTTTGAAACACATGGAAGGGCGCAATTCAATCTCTTCTCTTTTCCTGTAAAGATTATATCTAACTTGGCGGTAGATATTTACAAAAAGGGGAGGCATCTTTTCAAAAACGTCGTCTTCACAAATTGACCAAACATTTCACACATTCGTCTCGTGTTTTTTCTCTTGTTGGTCCTCAAGACTCTGTCTTTTTCTTGTTTACGTTTTTGAGAAATCTCATTTGGCTTATGATTGAGTCGAAGTCCCCCGATGTTGACAACAATCAGTCGCATTTTCAAATATATTCCTCATGAACTATAACGTCTCTCTCGGTCCATAAATGTCGTTCCGGTTTTGCCTAGAGACGAGGTTTTCTAGTTATAGACGGCCAGAAAAGAATCATTTGTCATGTGCGACGCCTTTTAGGAGGAAAAATGGCTCTCTGATTTCTTGCTCTTTCACTCACTCTGTTATATCCTTAATCCAATTGTTCTTTTCCTTTTTTGAACAAAAGAACAAGAATAAAAGTTCAAAAGAACAACAGTTCAAGCCTCATTTCCTCACGCAGTTGTACTCTCTATACTACTTGGTTCGAGCCCTCTACCTGTAATCGATAATGTAATTAATGGGTTGGCCTAGGATAGAGACAGGACGAGTCTCCTCATTGAGAGATGAATACGTGTAATTTCACATCCCTCCATATTAGTTCGCATTGTTATGGCTACTTCGTCTGGGACAAAACAGGCCCGTTTCAGCATTTCTATCTTCCGTTCTTGTTCATTGTAGAAAGATTGTTTTCTAAAGGAAAAGAACGCTGTATTGATTTTAGACGGGGCCTCATGTGAATCGCATCCATCCGTTTCAATGCGCTTCATTTCCGTTTTGAAAAATCTTTCAATTTTCAACCGGCCTCCGCGTGAACCTCCACACTTTGCAACTGACTCCTTTTTCAGTCAAGTAGGTTCCAGTAAATAGAGCTTACTTTTGACTCAATCGCTAGCTAGTCATATCGCGTAACGGTCTGCCGAGGTCAGGACTCATTGATTTGTGAGGCCTCCTAAAGTAGCTGCAATGTTTGCAAAGAACTCCGAGCCTCTATGATCCCAATTTTCTTATCCATTGATTGCTTTGCGTGGTTGCCTTCCTTGTTTGTCTTTTCTCCAATGAATTCTTGCAGAATGACCGGACATGTGAAATTCGCTGAGACTCCCGAAGAGGAAAAATGCCATGAGGGAGAGATCAAAGTCGAAGAAGCCAAGGACTACTCCGTCCGCTGCAACATTGGCTTCCTTCAGGTAAATTTTATACCTTTTTTCTTATATAAATTTCAGTGCTTCCACAAGTACCGCATTTGTCTTGAGATTCCTGACGGGACTATTACTCAACCGATGGCCATTGGTGGCCTCGATGTCTTTGGGGCCGCTCTTGAGAGCATGAATACCAATGGTTAGCTTCATTTCCATTTAGATTAAATCAGATTTTCAGCTGGAAAGAAGTCAGCCGCGGTTAATATTCTAGTAACGATTGGAAATGTCAAGGGAACTCAGGAAACCGTCTTGGAGTTCCAGAAGGGAGGCCAAACTTATTCTGTTGTCCTTCACGCCAACATTCTTGGTTTGTTATTTTGAATTCGGTTGTGTAAAATAGTGAACTTTTTAAAAAGATCTCAAGACATATGACGTCTAAGGACTGAATTCTTGTATCAATGGCAGTTGCCCTTGACTTTTCTCAAATGTTTGATGCGTAGAGATCAAAAATGTCTTCCTTAAAAATATTATTCCAGGACTGGAGGAGGGAACTCCCTACTTGAAATCTGGAGTCAAGATGATTGAGGCTCTGCCCGCTACTACTCTCTCAGAGAATTCAGCTTAGATTGATAATTATTTTGCGGGATCTCGCTGCTTGTAATTGTTTTCATATCATTACTGGCAGTTTAAAAAATCGTAAAGCAACTAATTATATTGTACACGCTGGTTGTGAATAAACAAACTGTTCTAAGACTGTTGTTGTTCCCTGCACATGACCGAAGTTGTCAAACAGTCCATTGTCACAAGGGGGCAAATAAGCTTTTCGCGAAACAGAAGTTCCATTCATTTCCTCTCCCGCTCGGCTCCTTTAGGGTTTCTTCATTCCACACGTTGATGCAAGTTTCTCTCCTCTTGTCGTTGCTCTATTTTCTCTCAGAATTTCATCCAAATTTGATCACGTCACACGAAATTGAGAAATAATGTCGAGAGAGAAAAATAAAATAGACCACAGTGTTAGGTTTTTTTAAACAAAGTTGTTGATGTCGTTAACAGCCATGTGGTCAAGAGGCAGTCGGCTGTTTGTGAGGGTCCCCTCCCTGAGCGCGGATCAATGCCACAGCCCTCAACCCCCGCTTCCAATTGCTGCATTAATCTGACACACGGTCATTTAAGCGTCTACATCTTTTATTTTGAGTCAAATTTCATAGCTTATTGCACGTTTTGTTTATACGCTTCCGATTTCGATAAAATTCTAGACCTATGAAATATCATTAATACTAATAACAATGGAGAGTAATATTCAAAACTTTTCCATTCAGTTAATCCTTCATTCTTATTTAGATCTGAATTCTTCGACTTTGATCTGATAGTGACCATTGGCGTTTTCGGACTTCTTCTTTATTCTCCAGCTGTAGAACACCTGCTACTCCAATTCTTTTTGTAAAGATCATCAACTATCCTTTGAATAATTTGCTAGCTATTGAATTCTTTTGTTTGGAGATTCGAGACAAATTAACCAGTGGCAAGATTAAGGACTCCCGTGAGAAGAGTAAATTACACAAGATCCTGAATTTCACCTCTTCTCCTCTCCATAATGCACATCCCTTTGCGCTTCTTTCCAATCGACTCGCCATAGAATTGAATTTGCCACCCACGCGGCGAAAGTTTCTCACTAGGTGATGCGTTTTTCTTTATGAGTGTACTATTTACGAGACGCGGGAGTAACAGTATCCAATCAGACACTCCGTCTTAGTGATGTTCTGGCACCAATCCTTAGAGAACAATTTAGAAATAGAGTTCTGTTTAGTGATAAGCATAGTAAGTTAAAAAAGCAAAAAATCACACCAGAATTTTTTGCGTATCGATTAAGTCTTAGTTATATTTGGACATCTTCACTACAGAGAACGATCTTTGACAACGAGTTATTTTCAATTATAAGTTGAATAGGGAAGAGTTTCACACGCGACGATGCATTTTTCTTTCCATATCGTGGCGAGAGAGGAACAATATCCCATAGGACTCTGTCATGTTGATGCTCGTTAGAGAGCGAATTAGACAGCGATTTCTGTTCAATTGTAAGTTGAATGAGGGCATCACTAGGTGATGAATTTTTATTTTCTTTATGTGTGTCTTATGTGCGGTAAGGGAGCGACTAGTAAAGCGAATATCCAGTAAGTCGCAGACACGCGCTCTGCAGAGATCGATTTATACAGCGCGTTCTGTTCAAATGTAAGTTGAATGGGAGAAAGTTAATTGAAGGCAGCGTGAGCTTAAGTTTGCGTCATTCTTTTCAAACGGACTTGATTTGTTCATGACGTTGCCTTTATCCCTTGTGAACTGCCTCCACGTGGTGGTTGAACGCTTTTCTTTCAAAACCAGACTAACTAAAAAGTTGCATCAAAAAGTTATCAAAACGTTGTTTACAGCTTACGAAATAAGCTTTCGAAGGCCCTCACGTGTTTGAAGGACTTCCGTTGCATCACGGACCTCGCTAGTCTTTAGTTGTTATGCACCGCTTTTACCTGCTCCTATAGCTGTAAATATTTTGCAATCTCAAAAAGCCTCTTCACATTTTCAAAAACAAGCAAAAGCCATTTGACTGGGCCTCTCTTGGCCTGTCACGGACACTATCAGATCTCTAATTGTCCTTATCAGAAGGCGAATGCTCGGGTTATAAAGGGTCATTGTAAATAGTAGGACCAAAACGCCCATTCTCTCCCGCGGTTACTCTTCTTCATCAAAATGGCTCGAGTCCCCCGATTAGCAAGTATTGATGAAAGTAAGTTCCTCTTTTCTTTTTTCATAGAAGATCAATACAACTCTCGCCGAATGGGACACTGTGTTGGCAATGTGTTCAGAGCTTATGCGACGTGGGGCTAGCCAAACCAATCACATATTGACTCTATATGACTGGACAATAGTCTTTTTTTTCTGGAGAAGATTCTTCGTCATTGTTCTTATGTACTCCTCTAAAGCCCATTCTGTCCTCATCTGTCCCAAATATGACTGCTAGACGTAAGAATCTTCTTTCCCTCGAAAGCAGTAAACAACCAATAAGCTTCTGAGCTTATCCTCTGCGAAGCCGCCGAAAAATGGATCTCCTCTGTTTTGTTCATCTTGCCGATGCTTTTCTGTCCTTTGGCGTAGATCATAAATTTACAATGTGTTGCTATGCTGTATTTAGGTGACCGCGTATGAAGACCGCTCTCTCTTAAAAATTCGGTTATTCATATTCATTAAGCTATGAATGCTTAACTATGCGGTAAATTTGAGAGAGAGAGAGAGAGAGAAAGAGCCATCTTTCATAGCAAAAGAGGGGCATCACGTGAGCGCTTTAGGCCCCAAAACCAAGCCCCAACTAACAAAACATCTGCTCCGCTTGGACCGTTGATTATATTTGCGAGTGCCGAGCGCTGAGAGAGCTAAATACTCTCGATGAGGTCAAATTTTACCTGCGACCCTCTCCTTTTTTCTATCAATAGTCCTCGTCACATTGGCAACTGAGACTTTCATTCGGCTATGAGAATACCCCCACTAATTCGTGTTTTTCAGATCCTTTTGCTGAAAAGGAACGAGAACTGACAAAAATGTCGGAAGAGCTTCAGGTAAACAATTTCATTTTCTCCTTTCATCTAATTTGTCTTTTAGATGGTCGCTGTTCAATCTCACAACTGTGGTGTTCTTCATGTCTACATTCAAGGAAATTTGGACGATCGCAATGGAAAGACCTTCATTCTGACCTGCCATGATATTGGCACCAATCGTGAGTTTATTTTTTGATTTCACAACTGGATAAATATCAATTTCACTGAAACGACGTAATTGAATCCCACTTACGCCTACACTAGAAGATTCAGATTTAGTCATGGCAATAGAAATCACAAGATCTATGATAAAAATTGCAAGGATGCGAAAAAAAAAACCTCGTAAATTTTTGGTCAGTTGGTCTTGTGAAGGCACGTGTTTGATTTTACGCGGTAAACAGGAAAATTTCCTGGCGTGACTTCCAAACAAACTTGAAGAAAAGATTAAGATAAACGCAAATAAATGACATTGGGAAAACAATAATCCTTCAAAGACTTTAATTATTTCAAATATTTATAGATAAGTCGTTTGTTCGCTTCGTTAACCACCCTTCGATGGCCGCTGTCCGTGAAAAGGCCATCTTTATGCACGTTTGCGTTCCTGGTCAAGAGAACAACGCTGCTGATTATATCGGAGAGTGAGTTCACATCCTTTAGATAAGAGTTTAAGCTCTGTTTAATTGCTATAACAGCCATCCATAAGAGATTATTTTTCAGCTTCCCGACGCTTGATCAAATCGGAGAAGATTTATCTTGCGTTTTAGATAAATTCGATGTCAAATCATGCATTGCTTTTGGAGAAGGTGTCGGAGCCAACATCATTTGCCGCTTCGCTGTCAGTCATCTTTCTAGAAAACGAGAAAAACAATGTCTTTTAGATGCAATTTCCTAATAAGATTAATGGAATCGTTCTGGTCCACTGCACATCTACAACTGCTGGAATTATTGAATATTGCAAAGAGAAGGTTTTGGAGTTAGATTATTCTGCAAAAACCTGAGAGTTATTCAGGTCATGAACCTTCGTCTTGAGAATGACATCATGACTGATGGAGCTTGGGAATATCTGATCACCCACAAATTTGGAGCTGTAAGTTTTATATTTCGTTTTCTCGAATACGATCCTCTTTTCGATTTATCTGCAGAGTGTCGACGTAAGTTTCGGTAGTTTGTGACTTTAGTGCTTTCGCAATTGGCGCGACGGTAGATCCCCTCAATAGTATTCTCAATTTGTGGCTGGCATGACGTGACCGTCGTTGTGCATTCATCGTGCCTTAAGAAATGGGATAATTTTTAGAGTGACAAGAAAGAACGTCAGAGTTACATCGACGAGCTCAAGGCTACCTTGAATCCTCGCAATTTGAGCAAATACTTGATGGCTTTCACTAAGCGTACTGATTTGAGCTCTACCATTGGAACCAAGCTTGACAGGTTTTGTCACAAAAAAGGCTGAGAATTGCTTTCTCCTTTCAGTGTTGATGTGCTCCTTGTCTCTGGATCCAAGGCGTCTCATCTCCATACTGTCTACACTACTCACAAGTCGATGAACAAAAAGAAGACTACTCTTTTGGTCGTTGACAACGTTGCTGACGTTATGGTCGAGGCTGTAAGTTTTTATCTCTATGCCCTTTTATCTAAATGCCCTCAATGATACAACTGGTCAAAATTTCAGCCTGAAAATTTGGCTCGCTCTTTGATCCTCTTGTGCAAAGGCTGTGGAGTTCTTTCTGGAGTTGCTATCCCTGGCATGGAGCGTCAACGCACTCTCAGCTCGTCGATGGAGGAGGCTGACCGTCCTCGTCGTCTCTCCGTCACTCAGCCTCAGCTTCCTCCTGTTCCTTCTAACTAGAAAAATCTAGTCAACTAAAATTTGACGGTTTCTCAATTAATTTAAATTGATTAGAGCAATGTCAAAATGTTTCTTTTTCTGGTCAATTCCTTTGTACGTAACTGGCATTTTCTTGGACCGATACTCCTCTCTCTCCTCTATTATACATAACCACGTTTTCTATAAGCATATTTTTTTGTTGTAAAACTTGTAAATTTTCCTTAGATAAAAAGATCCTTTCATATCACAGTTTTATTTTGACCGTTATACAGACATATTCACATGCGCCTTCCTGAGAGGGAATGTTAGGAGTACATCTACACGGCGGCTTCACGATCCACTCCAGTGTAGTGATACTTATCACTGTAGAAACGATAACTCTTCAACACAATGCTAATGAACCAAACTTCCATTATGACCACAGACATGACGACGAATATTTCGACCATGATGAGGAGCTCTTCTTCTAAAATTCAGAATTCGGAAGGGTTGTCAGTTCTTAGCTTACCCAATGTGTTATAACCATCGTGGTTGGGATCATCGAGTACACCCGCTTTCAGACCCATAATTAAGGCTAAGAAAAGAACGAAAAAGATACCAGTTGCAACCACCTAAAAACCAAACTATCAAGTTAAATTGAGGATTCTTTCCTGGCAATATAAATATGTCAAGATTAGCTTTCTATTCTCTATCCTCAGGCCGATTACTAGAAGTGAGGAAGCAGCTAGACAAACCAATGCGATCAGCATTTCAAATCCTCCTTCCAATCTAAAAAAAATTAGCTTCCTAATGGTGGAGAAATACTCCTACCGGGATTTCTGGGCAGTCAAGAGACCGCGGAAGATATATGCCAAAAAGCCACATGAAATAGCGATATGGAACCAAGCGATAATCATTGAAGCTACCTAAAATTACGTGTTTTTGGGTAATCGAGTTAATGAGCTTTAGGCCTTTGTTTTTCTGGGTTAACGAGATACACATTTGAGTTGTTTTTCCCTTTTTTCAGATGCTTCTCTGACTCATGAACTTTTGATTTTACCCATAGAATATTCCAGTAACTTTACCGCCCGTTAAGCTACTCTCGTGACGGAAATCTCATGCAAAATGGCAGATGCACTCCCCTTCACGCCCTCAACACTTTTTGCGATTAGTTTCAATAGCTAGAAGAGTTTGGATCGAAGAAGACCTCGTTAGTATGTCGAAAACGACCACGTGTCGCCCTGAGCCTCGTAAGTTACGCTCTTTGATTGGGAGAGTGGGCTACTATTTCTCACTCTGTTGCCGATAGGGTCGTCTCCTCTAAACTAGGCTTTTACTTCCGACGAGCTCCGGAATTCAATTCGCTTGAACAGGGTCCCCAAGTTATTGGGCCGCAGTGCGCAACCCGAAACTTCTCAATTAATGGGATGCGCCCACCATTGGTATAAACAAAGAGGACGGATTGAACTCACATTGGTATGAACTCGTTGACAGCAGGAAGTATACTGTGCATGGTTGGGATTGAAGGCACCCGTACGATTCTCACGTTCATTTCTTTCAGGAGCAAGCCACGGCATCTGAACCTGATAGGGAGGTAGCATTTCTTCCAGAAAGAAGAAGGAAGAAGGAAAAAGAGTCTTTTCTCAAATGGGCGTGGTTAATATCATTGCGTGTCGTGTACCACAAATCACCTGGACAGAGCTAATGAAAAAGATATTCGGCCCTGGTCACCCTGGCTCGTGGTCTCATCAATAAAATAACAGAATAATTGAAAAGTCATGTTACTCGACAGGAAATATCGCGCTAAAAGGGGGAAATGGCTCAAAAATGAATAAGTTTTAAAGAATATTTTGAAGAAGAACCAGCGCAGAGAACAACTTGGCATACACTGAGAGAGCCCATACACAGAAGCGGAATCATTTTGAATTTTTGTTATTTCCGACCGAGTTGACATTATGTCACAAAAAGGAGAAAACAAGACCTACCCACGTATTGAACTTTAATAGACTCGTCTGATGATGGCCTTTACAGTTAATGAAGCTTCTCAAATAACAAAAAGTCAAAATTCGTATGTACAATTGTTAAATAATATTTCTACAAAGTGCACGTACCCGTTTGGGAACACAGAAAGAAGAGGAAGAAGCGTACTTCTCGAGTGATAATCAGTTGCTTGAGGGATGAAGATGGTGTCAAAACAAAAAAGAGGCCGCAGCTCGTAACACAAATCAACAAGCAGAGACAAGAAAGAAGAATAGTGGCCGTGTGTTTCTCATTAGTTTTCTTCGAGATTTACAGGATCCGGTGTCGAATCGTGTTTTTCAAAAGATTTGGGTTGAATAAATCGGTTTGACAAGTGTCCTGGAGGTTCAATAAAAATTGTCTCGTCACTCGACGACAAAGAACAGGCGACGAGCCCTCGCCAAGTGGATAATGATCCTATAAAGCAATATAAGTGGGGATAAAAGGAGAGCATAAGAGCCACGATGCTTCCTTGTTAAACGGGGTGAATGACAGGGCAAAACAAACGAGCGAGAACACGGCACACAGCTGTAATAGGTCGGTCTAGAAGGTGAGAGTGAGAGAATCTTTAAAGCGTGTCACATAATAAAATAGACATGAGCCCGCAAAACATATGTTCAAGCTGAGAGACAAATTTCGATGTAAATAAAGCAGGTGCGAAGATGTTGTGGGCCCCAACCCGAATCACGTGGCAAGTAGTAAACTCTTGCTACGAGAAAAGAGCCATTTAACAACTTGAGGGAGAAACATTAACACATGTTCAAGGAAGAAGCGGGGAATTCCTCGAGAAAATTGAGCAGACTCGTCGGAGGGGAGTGCTATCAATGAAATGTGACAAAACACCTGGAATCACTTAACATTTCAATTGGTGAAGATTTCTCCCGACGGCCCGCTTATTCAAGCAGTAAACTCCCGGCTTTCGCGGCTTTTATGATGCACATGGCAGTATATTCAGAGGCAACAGACCGCATTTGACATGCCCTCTTCGTGACAGCCGCCCCACAGGAGAACAAAATGTTTACTGAGATTTAACGAGCTGGTACATAAATCTGAGACAAAATGGGTAGGACTTATTGGCAATAAAAGTTCCAAGGCCACACAGCTCGAATTTCGGCTCTGCTCGGATAATAGGGTTAGTCGGACTCGGAACACTGGCCTCCGCGCAGTGGATAGCCTGCGGCTCATTGGCGCATGCGCCCCCGAATTTAGTCTTTTTTCTTTGCAACGAAAAGGAACATCTTGGAAGAAGGATTTCTAAATGCCCTTGGGGAGTTTTCATTAACCTGGTCTTTGAAATTTCAAGAGAGAAAAAGCCAAATTTGAAAATGGCAATCATTGAGCGGCTAGACACTTCATCCAACCACGCTTAGGAGGATAGCTATCAAGCGGATATACGAGTTGTTTGAATGACTTGTCTCCGTGTGAGTGATGCAGTATCGGATTGCCTCCACTTTCGGCGACGAATTTATGAATGAGTTTCGTTCTGTTACCACGAAAACCAAAAGTCAAAATTGGAAACAGTTAACTATGCTGGCGGAAATAATCTCCGTCGGCGTAGTTTTCTTTGAAATGGCCGGGTAATGATCACTCGTAAATTATGACAAACTTCCAAGTTTTCCGTCTTTTCTGACTTTATTGTTATGCATTTCAAATTTACGGAGAGCAAAATGTGACTCAAATAGGAGATGGAAAATGGAAGCGAGAAAATTACGGGTATGTTGACGGGCTAGATGAGGATTTCTCTCTCCTCCTCCTTCTGCAGGAAATGAGGGTCCATCGGAAGAGGAGTAATGAATCCCAGGAAAAGGACCTGTGGTGGTATATCTCTGCATGTGTCGACCAATTTCCGTCAATTTACAAGTCATAGAGCTAGAAATGTAATTGGATCACATGAGGCTAGACAAATTTCCGACGATAAAACATTTATTGAGAAAATTAACGAGAAAAATAGAGAACTTGACAAAAATTTTGAATGAAACAACCCGTTTGCTATAGGAGAAGACATATCATGTGGAAATTTTGTGTGCAATAGAAATACCCTTAGTCAGTTACCGGGTTTACAGACACGATAAATAAATGAAATAATGGGACCTAAAGGCGGGTATCTGCGGTCAATGAATCAACATCAGAATAGCGCACAGCACCATTTGACATCTCATTGTGGACGGTGAAGCTGGCAGCTGTTGAGCTGCGATGCTCGTCAGGCCAATCGGCTATTCCGCGGAGGAAGGCAGGAGTCTTTCCATAACGGAACAAGACTTTTTCATACTTGGCACTTTTGGAATCAGGGTCTTGAACGCGGCGAAGACGCTCCTTCCTGTAAACAAAATTTGTTAGACAAATCAATTTAGAAAATCTTACGTTTCTCGTACTTCCAAAAGATATCCTTGTATGAGATATTTCTCAACAATCCATCCAATTGTACATCCACAGAGGGACCAAATGACGATAGCAACACGGACCCAAGTTTGAGGAATTGGGTCGAATTCCAAGAAGGATTCAACCCATTTTGGTGGCCATAGAGCGATGTAGAATGAGACGGAAGAAATGATAACAAGGGTAGCACAAAGAAGCCAATTTGTGAGCATCGTTTTTCTATGTGGCTTTCCAGCACTATAGATAACAGCCAACATGATGTACAAGAACATACTTGTGCAGAAAAGCCCAGTACTCTAATAATAATAGATAAATTGATTAGTTTAGTTAAACCAACCGCCATACTGCGCTTGTTCTCGGCTCCATCATCTGAAGCTGGTACTGCATATGGCACATACCATGAAAAGTATGGCAAAGAGATAAAGATTGTAAGTTGGAAAGACACGGCGATGAGCAACTGAGCCAAAATAGAAATCACACTTGGAATAGAGAGAAGTCGAGTGGGTGGAGGAATCGGATGAAGACGATCACTGGCTGGAGTGTATCCAAACGATAGAGCAACAATTGTGATAAGGAACATATCAATATACAAAAACTGAAATAAAATAATTAAAAGAAAGATAAATTATAAACAAACCTGGAAATCTGTGAGATTTGTCGCGAGCCAATAAAGCATCATGATAGAGGAGAATTGGGTGAGAGAGTAAGCGGCCATGTACTTGAAGACGCCAAAAGAGGTCACCAAAGCTGCTCGTCCTTCACGAATAACAATTGGAACGCATCGAATATCAGGAACTTTGGAAGTAAATGGAGCAGCAATCGAAGCTTCAGCTTCAGAAAGAGAGATACCAGCATGAGCGGCTTTTAAAGCTGCACAATCATTGGCTCCATCTCCGCACATAGCAACTGTGTAATCGATCTAAATATAAAATAATAAAGAAAATGAGCAACAAATACCGTTTGTAAATGATTTACGAGCTGTTGTTTTTGATCTGGAGCCATTCGAGCAAATACATCACAGACTGCTATAATTTCATCAAGAAGCTCAGGATATTCATGAGTAATGACAGAAAATGTCGGACCAGCTACAGCCATTTGGTAGCTACTTTCAATAAACATTTTCATATATTTATTGGACATTGGAATGACTGGACTATCCGTTGAAGTCGACTGAAAATTAAAAATCAAGAATCTAGTTAGAACATTCAAACCTCTCGAACAGTTAGCAATGTCCTTCCCTTGTGGTCTTGTTTCTCAGAGTCATGTTCAATGAGATAAGCCCTCTTGCGAGATTGAACAATTCCGCATTCTCGGGCAACGCTCATAGCAGTCAAGAGATTATCTCCTGTGACCATTACAGTTCGAATGTTAGCCCTAGAAAAATTTAATCAAACTTTGATAAAATGTCTTACATGTTGAGCTCAATAATGACATCTCTAGTGACGGGCTTAACTCTGTTTTCCATAACGATTAGTCCAAGAAGTTCGAGATCAGCCTCAACTAAATTACGGGCAACTTTTGTAGCTTTCACGTAGTTCATCTCGAGCTTCTTCTTTGCAACAGCAATCAGACGATATCCATGTTTGGCATAGGCGTTGACATGCTCCAAATAATCAGCAGGAACAGTTGCTGGATTACAGAGAGTAAGGATAATCTCAGGGGAGCCCTTGCAATAGATAGTCATGTCGTGTCCAGATCCCTCAATAGGATTGGAGACAATAACTGACATTCTTTGAAGAGCTGAGCTGAAGGTGAACTGACGGATGACGGAATACTCGTGATTTCCTTTGTGGAATTCACCGTGATGCATAGGTGGCTTGACAATAGTTGGTTCGACTTGATCAAAAAGTGCTAGCTCGGTATCCGGTTCGCTAGTATGTTCAGATTCAGTTAATGTCCATTTAGTTTGGTTGAACAGAATTAAATCCAGAGGATCTCCATGTAGAACTCCGTCAATTCTGGTTAAAGAGTGGCATGTGGCGATGGCAGTGATTATTTCTCCATTACTTGGCAAGTTTCCTGGTTCCAACTCATTTGTTTCCTCTGTGAATTTTGGGCTCACTGTGGTGTTCACAGCCTTCAAGGTTTGGAAATCGAGACCATCCTCTGTTAAAGTCCCAGTTTTGTCAAAACAAACGACATTGATGGCTCCACAAGTATTGATAGTCGAAGGAGAGATACAGAAAATCTGTTGCTTCTTCAGTCGAATGTTAGCATTGATGATTCCAACGGACATAGCGGCTACAATCATCAATAAATCATAAAATTATTCAATAAACCTGGTAAAGCAGGAGGCACAACGACTGTGATACAATCCAACGCTCGAATAATAATCTTCTTGACAGTGGCGTCGCGGAGAATCATGATGACGATTGTGTAGGCAAATCCGCAAGCAGCAATAGCAGCAAGAAATATTACAAACTGTAAATATTTTATAAATACGCATTTCTATTCACCTTGAGTAGATCCTTGGTGAAACGAAAATCGACAGGTTTGGGATACATAATGGATCTGACAAGTTGCCCTTTGAGCGTAGCATATCCAGTACGGAGAACAACAACCTAGAAAAAAAAACTATCAACAAAAAAAACTTCCTACCTTAACTTGGCCACCACCATAGAAACGAGTTTGAAGGACGTTCGTCCCACAGAATAGAATGTGCTTTGAATGTTTTTCGAAAGAGAATTTTACATTGAATGATCCTTCATCTGTTCCAGTAAGAGCCACTTTTGTAATTGGCACGGATTCTCCAGTCAGCATACTCTCATTGACAATTACAGTTCCATTTAGAAGGACTCCATCGAATTGCATAATTCCACCGTGAGCTGGAATGGCAACGATGTCTCCTGGGACGAGCTGATCCGACTTGACACAAATGGTTCGTCCGTCTCGAATAACATCAACTTCGCTTACAGATTCCACCATCGATTGCAACTTCTTTTCTTGAGATCTAAAAAGAGTATAAATCAGGAAAAACCACTGACCTTGTCTGCCAAACATCGAGAACAATGGAGATCACCGACATCAAAACAACAACGGAAGCGTAGTAATCATATCCATCTGTGTACCAAACACACATACTGACGACTTGGAAGATGTAGAAAGGTGATAAGACTTCAGTAAAGAGAAGAACAATGATTGACTTCAGTTTGACATCAATTAGATTGCGTCCATATAGTCTCATCCTTTTTTCGCTTTCTTCAGAGCTCAATCCATGGTCCTTATTGCTATCGGTGAAATAGCTGACAGGAATCTGAATAAATGAAATCTTTGTAAAAATAAAACAAACAACTCACGTTTAAGTCGGTATCAGCTGAAGTGATCCAGGTTCCTTCTCGCCAAAGATACTTGAGCTTACGGAAAGAGAACCATCGGAGCTGGTCAACAGGTGCCAATGTTCCATTTCCCTATAAAAATGTCTTTCTAATAGCTTATGCAACTAACCGTGTTGATGTAAGGCTTCTCATGTTGACCTCGTTCGTTCTTGACAGGACGGAAAGCGCTCTCATTGTTCTCGTCACTGAAAAAGATAAGCCAAAGAATAAAAAACATACACAACATAGATGAAATCAGCTTCATCATGAGTACATGGATATCCTCGACACTTAATATAAAATCCTATGACCCAGTATTGAATCAATCGAAGAATTCCAAGTGTTAGAATTGTGAAGACATGAGAGGCAATCTAAAAAAAATTCAACGGTAAATACACGAGTACAGTCTATACGACGCGCTCGGTTTATCTAGATGGGCTAGGGAATCTTAATATGCTAATTTTTCTACTTCATTTTGGATTTTATTCCAATGCTAAGAAAAGTTCTATAGTTTACCATTAAGGAATTCGCAGAAACCAGGAGAAGTCTCGTAAAAACTGAGCAAACATTATTCCGACATCCACGTGAGGGAATAGTCTTTGGTGAGAACCAAACCACAAAAGTCGACTTACCGTTCGCACTTGACTCTTTTTGTAGGCGTAGAGGTTCAAAGTATTATCCCCTGCCTGTACGATTAAATGATGGTGCTTGTTGTTCGCAACTCCCATTCTATCACTCGAGATAGATAGATACGACCCTTGAATTAATGTATTGTTTATCTCTAGCAAAGAAAAGTCTTACCTGATCGGCTCTCCTGTTGAAGAAGAGGTCTTCTTTCTTCAGATTGGTAGATAAAAGACTGAAAATTGAACGTTATATAAGAAAACGAATGGTTTTTCATCCTTTTGAACCCTACGTATTCAATTTGTGACAGAAAAACCGTTCATAGAAATATATTCTTTCTATTTTTGGAATTTTAAGAGCTGAAATGGTAGACCAAATCGTGAATTATCGAACTATTCGACGCGTTTCACTGTAAAATTAGAATGTAATCCAAAAGATATTCTGAGAGCAAAGATTTGAAGAAATTCTTCTTAAAAATCCTTGTCTAGTACAAAAACTGTGAAAGTGCCAGCTGGGCTTAACAATAGGCAGCCCATATTTCGGAAGTGTTGTGTGGCATTGACGAAAAAGCGATCCCTGATTAAATAAAAGTGTCAAGACATCAGAAACATAGGCGCATTGTACTCGAGTTCGAATAATTCGAACAAGAGATTCTAGCCGATTAAATTTTGATCTAATTCCCCTTTTCAAAATGATAATCTCGACACAGAGTTATGAGTTTTGATCGTTAACACATAGATTTCAAAAAGAAATAAAAGTTACTGACACAAATTCGGATAACAAAAGTTTGTTGGAACAAGCATTCTCGGCAGATTGGTTTTGCTAATGACCTCCGGTAAATATTTGAACCTCGGAAAGCGTCTGTATAGTCTTGTAAAAACAAAAACGACAGCTTTGTGAAAATTGTTCCTGGTGGATGGATGGATGTTCCGATAAACGGGAGGTATTTAGTTGGCTTGGCAGAGGTAAAAATGATCAAAACCATTGTGCGCTTAGTCCAAAACAGGATTCCGACCCAGTTGGTTTTGTTGCAATTTACATATATTCGAGAAAGCATTGAGAAGTTTTTGAAAGTTATCGAAATAAATTGACTTTTGCTTCTCTGGAGACCAGGACGAGCAAATAATCCCAAGAATAAATACCATTCCAACAACACGACTTACCATATTGCCAATGATGGCTACCCGTAGCAGCGATTAGAACTCTTCGGCTTTTGGCTTAAGTCTCAACCTTTGGCTTATGCACCCTTAAAGGGTAATTTTAAAAAGCGAAAGATCAGAGAAAAAGAAAAGTAGAAACAGCTGATTGATGAAGATCAGACAGAACTGAAACGCCGTTGATCAGCTGAGGAAAACCGGCCGTTCGTTTGGTCGGCAAAATCAATAACTATGCTTATTCAAAGTGAAATCAAAACAAGAAATGAGAGAAGGGTCACTTGCTCCTGAACAGAGAGCAGGATCGAATAAGCCTGTCAAAGTCAAGAATGAAAGCAACTTTTTCGTTTCGAGAAACCGTCTATGAATAGTCTCTCAGGTCCCACTATCGTGGTCGCTTTTGTCCAACAATGGGACCCTTTCTTATTGCTTGGGAACGGGGTCATGCTTTTATCTATATGCTGAGTATAAATTTTGAGGAGTGATTAAAAGGGAGTAGGAGCAGTTGAATTGATTTGGCAGTGGTAGAGGCATGCTGATAACAGCTCGGAGGTCGAGAAATTCTCGTCTGGACTACATTTGTAGTCTCTAACGATAACAACCGTTCTCACAATATTCCAAGAAACCACAATACTTTAAAAGCAAACTTACAGTCTATTCCCAAGCAGAGGAGTTGACGACCGATGCTGAAGCTGCAATCGTACAATCTGAATACATTTCGGTGAGGAATTCAAACAAAGTGGACGAATGAATAGCGAGAGAACATAAAAGCAATTGGAAGAAATGGTTTTGGTTAAGAATAAATTGTCATTCCTTTTGATATGATGCGATTTCCAGATAGTCAGACAGCAGAAGTCCACTCTACAACGAGATTCTGAGGCTTAGCTTATCGCTGAACACGATATGAACACAGATTATCCACATTATATATGAAAAGATGGTACTAAAAGGTACAAAAAGCAATGGGCTGTTTTATTCGCCATCTGGAACTGTTTTGCCTAAGATGGAAAGGAATATGCACATCAGTATTCAGTAAAAGAAGAAATAAAACGAACAAAAATCGCTCCATAAAATGGATAAAAGAATGTTTTCATTGCCATCTGTACCAGCTGTGAACTGTTTTTCCTATAAATAAGTGGGATAACGGCACGCGGATCAGTCCGGCGAGAGTTCAGTCACCCAGTAATGAGTTACGTCTCGCACAAAGTATTCTATTTGGCCTTGAAACAAACTTCCTGAACTTAAACTGATCCATGTAAGGATGTTCTTTGTACTACTGGGTACTATGGAAAACGCATATCAATCCCATCGAACCACGCAATCTTTTATCATTTCTCCACGTGGAGACTGAACATTCAGATAGTTTTTCGCGGATCATTTAAAAATTAGACAAAAAAATAAGAAACTTACCTGAAAATTTTCTGGCTCATTAGCTAAATCACACAAAACTTTTTCATTACTTCACTGCCTAGGTTATACTAAACTAGCTAATTGGCAATAAATCAGAAAAATGTTGAGAAATGAAAGTTTTTAATATTTTCCAGCGAGAAAGGAAGTGACTGCCTCTAAAAGTTGATAACTTCGAGACAGGTTGTTAGAGAAGTTTGACCATAGAATCATTAAAAAAAGTGCTATCGTCAAGAGAGCGTTTGATCGTAGAATGGCCTTAAGAAGAAAAAATTGTGTTCTGAGGTGTCAAACATCTTTTCGAAGTCGTAGATTTACAAAACATACCACAGACAGAAGGAGTCTATTACAATAAATTACGAAAATTAAAAAAAAACTAAGTGTAACTGTCTTTCCATGTAAAACAAAACGCTACCAACTTGTCGAAGGACTGAAACTAAAGTATTCGCTTACAAAACAGTGAAATCATATCGGCTTATGTGGAGAGTCTAACAGAAAACATAAGGTCGAACTACAGCATCATAGATCTGTTTGAAGTTGGAGCTTTTTGAAAAACCAATGGTCGTAAGGGCGTGAATAGATATGAAAACACGAATTCTCCTTTCCGCTCTTGGCAAGATAAGCAGACCTTAACAATCGCCACTGCATCGGTCTGGTCTTAAAAGTACTCTTATCGAAGGGAATGAGCATCCTAACCTACGCAACTTTGTGCTTTTATGGCATTCCAGAGGCGTTCAATCCGAAAGAAAAAGATTTATTCCGTCCCATGTCTCTACACAAATAGTCACAACAATTGCACAGATAAAGCGTTGCTGGAAAGTGAAAAGACTAAATGAAAAAAAGGATTTCGTACAGGATGTTGTGTTAAATACCGGTTAAACAACACATTTTCTCACATCACAGTCGGTTGAAAGTGGCTGCTAATTTACATAAATAGGGGAAATGGAAAAAGGGAAAGGAGCTAATTAGTCTCAGTCGGTTGCTGAGTCTTAACTTCTTCACCTTCTTGAGCCTCAACAGCAGTCTCATCTTCTTCAGGCACTGGATCAACAGATCGTTTTGAGAAATCGTGGGGCATCTGGGGAGTTTCAACCGGCGTCATGGGTTCCTTCACATCGTTATGTTTCAATTTGTACAAGACATCAGTAGCTTGAATCTCGCCTAAATTTTCGACAATTTTAATAAATGCTAGAGTACTAACCAGTCTTGAGATTGAAAGATCTTCCCCGAATGCTGTTAGCTTCCTTGTCAAGAGGAGAGAACCAGTTGTAAAGAGATCCCATAATTGGTAACTGTCGAATAACACCCTGAAGACCTCTTATTTGCCCCAATAATTATAGTCTTGCCTCGTTCTGTAGACGCGCATCGTTCTCTTTTCGCAAATCCTCATTAGCTGCTTCAATTCCTTGACGAATAAGATCAGCAAGACTATCGAGGAATTGCTGACTGTTTTCGATTTCTTTGCCCTTCTCAGCAACCATTTTCATAAGATCGGTAAGATCCTTGGCATCAGAGAGCATTCCAAACTTAACGCATTTTACACCATAGAATTCACTATCTCCGCTAGAGAAAGCGGAATCAAATTCACGCAGTTGGTGGACCAATTCAATGTTCAAATGAGAGATCTGAAACAGTTGGTTTATGAAGACGGCCTATTTACCTGCTGCTTTTGGTTCTCATTCCACTCGTCAGCAGAAACTTCCTTGACAATCGAAGGAACATAGCAAACAGCTCCAACTCCGGCCCACTTCTTGACGGGCACGAAAGTGAGACTTGGATATTCTTCACGAAGTTCTCCAAACTTGGTGCGAGCCGATACAGTTGAGTCGACAATTCGAAGGACTTCAGTCAGTTGACGGACAAAACGTTGAACATGATCAATTTGAGAGTTTACAACTAGAACACAAAACATACAGATAAAACTACAAAAACCATACCGGCAGCGTGTTCCAGTGGACAGAAACGAAAGGCAGTGCGTTGATTTCCTCCGAGTTCAATCATGTGAATTCCAAGAGCCTGACACTCGGCGAGAAGACCTTGACCAAGCCAAGAGTTCAAAGAATCTCCATATTCCAATTCATCTTGAAGATGTTTCTCAGCCTTTCCAATCTCCTCCAAATTCAGTTCATCCTCAGGTTTTTTGCATAAGTCTTTATGAATCTAAAAAACTAAAAACAGCTCTAAGAGGAAGTACCTGAATAGCATCACGGGCCGGTTGATAGCGATACTTAAATATGAGAACAGTTGGTGCGGTGTATTGGTTCTTATATACACGAGTTGCATAATCGGCAGCGTTTTCCATTCCAACAATTTCAATATTCGGAATGCCGGAGAGACCTTTCAGCATAACTTTAGACTACAAACAAATATTTGATTGCATGGAGGAGAAAACTTACCAGCATGTAAGCGCTTTCAATAATATCCGTGATTTTCTTGTTTGTGAGATATTGAGTAGCTACCCACCAAGGGAGAGTGTCAAGCTTCTCACGATAAGAAGGCTTGTGAGTTTCCAAAGGACGATAAAGTGTGACGACAGGAGCAGCCGGAATTCCCAGCCAAAGAGCAAGCGGAATAGTAGCACTGTCAACTTGAGAAAGAACACGAACAAGAACCTCTGTTGGTTCCTTGAGAGAAAGAGCAGCCACAGCCTGAACGGGTATAAATCAATGAATCATTTTAGTCGCTACCTGTCCAACAATGTGAAGCCAAAAGTGATGTTTTTTACGAATTTCCAAAATCTTTGAGATCATGTCATTCTGTCCCAGAATAGTTGAGCCGACAACAGCAATCAACATAAGTGGTACCTTTCCGCCGGCAACATCTTCGTCCAACATTTTTTCGAAAGCCACATGATCCTAGAATAGGATTAATGTGATTTATGTCGAACAAAGACGAACGATTCTTCCTTCCACTTCAATTAAGTCGCCATCCATCTTGGGGAGAACAACGACATCGGCTATTCCATATTCAGTTGCGAGATAAGATCCAAGATCCAGGTGGTGAGCCGGCGAGACATAGACAACCGGAGCGCCCTAAATCAAAAGTTGAATGTTATGAGAGATGACAGACTTTTTCCACGAAAGTTCTCCATCCCTTACGAACATAATCCAAACCATATGCTTGCTTCAAAGCCAGCTTGACAGCATGGCCTGCAAGTTGTCACATTTTACCCAGTGATTTATGGCATTCTTACCAATTCCATTTTTAACAGACAAAGCTAATGTCGCCTCGGGCTCGGAGCAATAAACCTGATAATCCGGGAACCTTTTTTTTTACAAATAAGTCAGAAAGAAAAGATACCTAAATTGTTGAGAAAGAGCGTGACAGGTATTGCCATAAAGCCAAGCAGCAATGCTTTGGCGATGATGGCTGCTGAGAAGATCAATGTAGGTCTTGAGAGAAGAAGATGTAACAAGAGTTCTACCAAGATCAGAGAGACGTTGATTCTCCCTTGAACTAAAATAGATAACAATTAGAAGTTAGAAGTTGACTAACCGGGTTTTGACAAGCTGTGGATGTCCGTTGGGAGTCTCGTCTCGACCTACCCATTCGTCGGAGATGATCATCTGCTCTAATTGCTCCAGAACTGGTGATACACCGGACTGAGACATTCGAGAAGAACGACGAGACAGCTTGCCTCCCTAAACACAGTTGAATTCCGGCCCGGAAATTAAGTTGCCTCTTTTCGGAGGAGGCTGGCCTCTTCTTTAAAACTGACCGTGGTGGATATCTTCCGAGTAGCATCATTTACAGCTTCACCTACGCCACTATCCTCTGACTTGGCCGAACTACTTGTTCCTCCTGGACTATGCTGGTGCATTTGGGACTCCATCTTGCTAAAAATTACAGTTTTTGTTGACCTCCACGTGTAAATCAAGAAATTTACGGGGACAGTACAGACGCATAACTTACCTGAGAGCAAGGGGATCTAACATGAGCTCACCCATGCTGCGACCAGTAGAAGACTCATGGTCATCTAATCGGCGATTCATAGTGTTGCTCAATCTGTGGGCGTTGCTGTCACACCCGGGGCACCGCCCCCGGGGACACCGGCCACATTGAACAACTCGTGTTTGAGGACACACTTGAGTAAAACCGAACATTTAAAAGGCTTTTGATCTTGTCCTCAAAGACAAATGTCCAGACGTAAAGGGTTAGTTTGTTTTGGCATTTTAGAGGCTGTTGTGACTACTCTCCCTCCCTTCAGACTGTGCTGAAACTTGATAGCATTGTGGGGGAAGGACTGAAGAAGCAACTAAGCGGTTGGAGATCTCCAGGGGAGGTCTGACGACATTCGCAAGGAGCAATTTCAGAAGCAGACATATGAAAAACACAATTTCGAAGAGGAGTGTTAAATCAATTGAAGCTGTTTCTTTTAGTCCAATTACTCGAACCACTCTTTGTGGCCAGTAGTAAAACGGGAGAAACTGACTCATAAACCTAAATGCCAGCTTGAAATAAAGTAAATAAATGTGCTGGCAGATATAGAGGATGGCTCCTTCTTCCCGATGAAAACGTGAGCGGCAACCTAAATGAGAGACGCTAGGTCACGCCAGGCTAATTAATTGAGGTCCTCTTTCTGTAAGATAAGGGGACTTGAACGAGCCCACGAGAATTTTTCACATTCGAGAGGCCAGTTTTTTGTGGACATCTGTTCTAACAGGATCTCGTCGGCCTCTCTCCCTTTTCCATTCCGACATGTAGGTCATTGCCGATGAAAATGACGATAAAAGCGGTCGAGAACACTTGAACCCATGTGTTTGGGCGGGAAAAATCGTGGTATTTCCGAGAGGAAGAAAGAAAACTACGAGTAAAGTTGATGGGAAGTCTAGCCGGGGGAAGAGGAGGAGACTCACTTTTCTAAATTGCCACTTTTTATGCATAAAAGCATGGGAACAAGCGTCTGCATGCGGGAACCTGGAGGTAGGAACAACAGCTGATAGCTGCTTTCATTCTTCCCATGTTTTTCGTTGGCTTCCCTTGCCTTGTGAAAACAAAATTTTGGCGCGATTTGATTCAGTTATTAACGTTGTCGACCGCCTTGGCGGCCGTTAATTGTCACAGAGCCAGTTTAGCTTCCATTGTTAACAATGTGTCTCTCGCTATGAGAAATAGCCCCAAACTACCCCCCTTCACGCCCTACAAACCGGGACTGGTTGACCTTTTGCGATCAGCTGGTAAGTTAGTGGACGTTCTCCACGTATTCCTTCATTTTAACAAAAAAAAAAACCTGTCTATATTTGAAAGAAGATTATCGACGCTTTGAATGGCTGAAGCTACATCAGAAGCCATTGTAGGTTGAATACCTGAAATTAAATTGTTTACAGGTGGGAAAGAAGAAAGAGATCGTAAAGACTGAAAAAAACCTGATCAAATAACTCTTCATTGCTTGGAATTATGAGAGAGAGAAACGATAATATGAAATGTTTTGAAATAGAATTGATTGATCCACGTGGCTAAATAAGCGACCAACCGTGCGAAAGCTATTGTTCAGAGGATAATAAACCGCTCAAAAAAGAAAAAGAATCATTCAGGAAAAAACCATTGATTAGGGCTAAAGGCGTCTTAAGAAGTGAACGACCACGAGAATGCCATTGCTTATGAATAAGAACATCAGATCGCCCCTCTGTTCTCGTGGAGGACTTCGTAAACAACTTTTCATCGTAACATGTGCCTCTTTTTCTCTGTTGGCGGATCTCCTAGCCAACAGAGAATAGACGAAAGCCTACCATGACGTTTAATTCAAATGTCATCTTTATTCCGGAAATCGCGAATATCGCCATTTTTCTGAAATAAGAGGCTATCATAAATCTAATGGCAGACGTCCTTTGTTGACAAGAAGCTGAAAAAAAACCCATTACATGCATAGATAGAAGCTATTAGGATGAAAAGCCTTGAGGACTGGAAGATTGGCTAAAAAGGGAGATGATCCAGAGAGCTAGTGTTTCCTCGGTAGTTCGATCGTCTCTTTAGATTGGGAACTAGTCGTCTTCTTAATGTCTCATAAAAGGAGAATTCAAAGATGTGCGAGATTCTCACGTTGTATTTGAACTAAAGAGGAAGTCGCTCTAATAGCAGGATAAGAGAGACGTAAATTGACAAAAGGAAAAGGAGAGGTCGCGTAAGAGGGACGTGGCCGACTTTGCCGCCAACCGCTGCCTAGTGACTAGCCGTTCACAAAAGGAATTTCGGACGCGACGTGGGAAACCAGCGAAATTTTCAATCGACGTGGCAAGGAGGGAATTGTTAGAAAATGCAAAGAGGCCACTCACTCTTTGTAAAGACAATAGATTGGGCTATCCTTCTTCAGAGCGGAAATTGTTTACAATTATTAGGTCCATTAGAGTTCTCAGTAGCTCACGAAGACTCTAACAAATGGATAGAATGAAAATCGGTCTCGCAGACTTTTTTTTTCAGAAAAGTCAACTAAGTCGCAAAGGTTGCAACTGCCACAACGGTGACATGACTGTACTTAGCTATGGTGTCACTCTTAAAGATAACGAGAGTTCCATTTATTGATTTTATGCCAGTTCGGAAGAGACAACGCTGGCAACTAAGATTAATGCAAACAGTCAGATTGTTTAGAAAGTGTAAACAAGGAACACACATACGACGGCTTTCTTTCTTATAGGATTCGCTAAGGAAGAAGAGACAATGCGATGACCCCTTTGAAGCCAGATTAGACTTAGAACCTGAAACCTATGAGAGAAATCAGCCAACAATTAATCTCTGCTGCAGGTACCTGTTTAAAGTCCTACGCTTGAAAAGCGCGGAAGAATTGGGAAGAAACTTAGAAATTCTGGACTATTTCCTTAAATAGAATCAACCTGTATGGGATATCGGATGCCACAGAGGCGGGAAGTGCGCGATTTGCGACGCGGTGGAAGCCGTTGTGCCACGTGTGATCGAGCGCAAACATTCGATCGGGCCTATGTCGACTGTTGTTGACAAAATGAGGCCGAGAACCCAACAGGCCTAAGAATTGTAACTCTTAACTAGTTCTTGACGTTGTCACTGGTCAAAAGAAGAGACAAGGGTTAAAACGTTTCGTCAAATGTGTAGCTTCCTCCGCCGAAGAACGCAATTGTCCCCAACTCAATCTTACTTCCAAGTAGCTTTTTGAACTCAACTCTGCTGTAAAATGCAAACTACTCACGAAGAAATCCGACGACGTGCTGGTTGGATTGGGATGCCACGTCTTTTCGCTGACTATTCGAAGGGACGGCCTTTTTTAGTCATGGGAAAATCCATTAAAAAGCAACAAATACAATCACTGAAAAAAGGAGGGATAATGAGATGCCCTTCTGAAAAATAAAACAGAGATCAGATCACACAAAAGTACAAGTAGCATCGTAGTTCAGATAAACGAACCCTAGGTATTAAGTGCATATTCTATTCAGCCGCCCTCTCCAACATTGAGGTGTCCTATTTCCTTGCCAAGACCTTCCTTGGTCCCATACAATCGCCCATACTAGGCACGAAAGTGCACTTTTACTCTGATGCCATGCCTACAAAATTCTCTATTCGACAGCGGGTAATCTTTCCCGTTTTTTGTAGAAAACAGTCCCTTGCTAGGTCCAAATGTATCTGCCCGAACCGCAGCAACAATGCTCTTGTCATGAGAATGATCCACCGCCATGGACGGGTGAAATTCACGGATTGAGTCAGGTGAGAGACTGAGAGCATTCATTGCTATGCAATGCAGACTTCCAAAAATTGACCGTTCTACGTTATTTGTTCAGGCGCTTCTGAGCGAAACAAAGCCGATGAAAGCTTTTTGGTGGCTCGTGATGGCCGTTTGCATAATATGTGGCACAACTACAACGACACTTGTGATTTTAGAGTATATTGATGGGCCAACAGCCACCTCAACCACAATACGATTGGTTCTCGAAATGTAATGCAAAAAATTACGAAATCTCTTTAGGTTGATAGCTTAGAGCTACCGGCGTTGACTGTATGTCCAAAAGTTCCAGATTCTTTCAATCAATCCGGAATTATGGGAGATATCAAAGGAAGCATACCCGATATAGATATGGGCACAAGCTTAGATCTTCTAAGGTTTGTTTTTTAGATTCTACCACACTCGTAATGGATATTCAATATAAAAAACTTACTTACCTTCGGTTTTATTAGTTTTATCCACGTGTATCTTAGGTTCTGTCGGCATGGGATGAGTCATATGATAATAGTTTTTGCGATTCTCTTGCGGTGACCAGTAATTCACTTCATCTTCCGGATTTCCCACTCAAATGTCTCTTTTATTGCTTTCCGTTGAAAAAACTTACTTGGAAGACGGAGGGCAGCAGCAATCATTTGGAACATAAATGAAAAATTTGCAGATAATGTAACAGCCTAGAAGTTGCGGCTGAGGGTCTGAAAATGATGGAATTTATGTTAAGCGTACGCTAAATCATTCTAAATGAAAGCGGTTTGATATGGGACGCTTGTTTTCAAGAGAGAAAGGGCTCTTTCTTTTGTGGGAAAAGGTTACTGGAAGCAATTGTACCAGTTTATTTTTATGGGGTGAGAGGCATGAAAGCTACCATCAGACTCTCCCTTTTCCATTGAAGCCAACGATGTTCTCAATTATAGATTTTGGATTGGTGGAAGTGGCCTAGAAAACATGGACCCTCTTACAACTTTCAACAGAACCTATCTGAGCTATCTAAACAATCTATATAAGATTTGGTCTCGGGGCTATTCAACTCTGGATTTCTTCAATTTGATATGGGTATGTTCCCCTCATTGCCTATTCTGGGATCAAACAACCAGCTGAATCATAGCAGGAACACTAGGAAAATATTGCAGGATAAATATGGGTACAAATGTGACGAACTCTTTTTTGATTGCCAACTCGCGGGAAAGGCCGTTGACTGCTGCAGTGACTTATTCGAAAAACAGTGGGTTATGAGACGAGGATTGTGCTTTCAAACTAGACCTCATGTTAATCAAGTTAGAGTAGTAGGGTAGCTCTAATATAAAACCTAGACTGAAGCAGACGACATTGGGAGATTGATTCTCTCAATAAAAACTACCAGTAGTGTAACAAATCCAGATCGAAACTTTAGCCAGGTACTTATTCTTTGTGGTTTTAAAACAGAGTTTTTCAGCCACAAATGGTTGTCTATATAACTGACAATTACGATACGGTTGTGGACTTCCCACGATACTATCTCTACGAAAATGAATGGAATCGAATGCGTTTCACTGCGAGATACATTGAGTTGATACAAAATAAAGCAGTTTGTACAAATCAGGTACCCATGAATAATATGCACTAATTTTTTTAAAGATCTTTGGAAGAGATGCCCAATGTCTCATCAGAAAATGGCTTCTCTCAAATATTGTTTACCCATTCAATTGTACACTACCGTATCTCACAAATATAGAAAAGCTTCCTCCTCATAATGGGATCTGTTCTCCATCAGTCATAGCCGATTCTTATTATAATAACGTTCAATTGGTTTGGAATTCAGCCCATGTCAATGAGAATGCAAGTTTTGCTCTCTTTTGTTCTTTCAAACAGGGATTCTAGTGCATACCAGGATGCAAACGCTGGGACTATCAAATAGCCCTTCAACAGTCAAAGACTTTGACCCCTTTTAATGACTACACTTTTAATTTAGAAGTGTCTTTCAACGATCTTCAGGTTAGAAAGGGTAAAAGAAAGAAAGAAAGACTTACAGTATGAATATGTGAAGGAAGTGTACACGACGTCCGTGCCGGGGTTTATGTCCCAAATTGGAGGTAGTTATTCCCCGCTGTTCGGCCTTAAAAATGTTAATTTGCAGGACAATTTGGATTTTTTCTCGGTCTTTCCATCATAACTTTAATGCAAATGATCATCTATGGGGCTCATTATATCCTAATGATAATTATAATCAGAGTCAAAAGCTTTTATCGAATCTCTCGATCTTCTCTTCAAAGTTCATTGCCTGGTTTGTTTATCTTTTTAACGAGGAGTTAGAAATTAATCTAGAAATTGACCTCCCACATCCTGGATATCCACCCTCATTACGGGATAATGAAGATGCAGTGATAACAACAACCCATCGGAGAAGAGAGGAAGATGGAATATCAATTATATCAAGAAGTATCTTAGACAGTGATGCGCTTAGTGATAGGAGTACTTCTACAACAGCTACTGTCCAAGATTTTATTCCTCAGCCTTTTTAAGTGTCAAATTTGTTGTTGTCATGCTTGAAAACGAGTTATAACGGGTGAAGAAATTTGTGTCAAAGATATTTGGAATAAATGCTATTGTTTCATAAAATTGAAGATACGGTTGGTGTGATTTCTTCGAATGGTAAGCCACATTTTCATCTCTGATTCTCTACTCTCTCATTCGGTTGCTCTCATTATCTCTTTCAAAATATATAAGCATGGAAAGGACATAGAAATGAGGCAGCGTTTGTCAGCGGTTCCCCCAGCCGATGGGGCTATTGTGCTGTCTCATTTTAGTTTTAGTCCAGTGTGGTTCGCTCTCTAAAAAGTCAGAGTCTTCAATTTTTGATAAGATGAGCGGATATCAGCCATCCGGAATGTTTGTTGTCGTAGCTCACGGTTGATTGAGTCTCCTCTTTGCATTAGAGTGACAGAGCAATTTGAACGCATTTGCATATGCATCACAATAGCGCAATCCTTCATAGTGCATTGCATATTTCATTTTCTTTTAACAGCTGATTTTTCTTGTAGCAAAAATCCGGGGGAAGTCGTATATTCTCATTTGGAATGCTGGAACATGTTGTCTGATCCTGAGAAATTTATGAGAGTACCCATGCAGGCTCTAATACTCATGTCTCGTTCTCTTCCGAAACTTTTCTCATGGTATTTGCTTTGGCTAAAGCAAGTAGAGACTATTTCGAGAGAGCCGCACCTTGCAAGGTGGTCATTTCTAGCAAACAACTCAAATTTCAAGCGAGAAAAGCCTTCAGGAAACCCCAGCTGACCTCCAGCGACTAATGGCTCCAAACTCTTTATGGTTTTTTTCTGGAAAGGTCGAGAATTTCGCAAAATGTATAATGTTGCACTTTCTCATTGCCTGACAAAATCAAAACTGTGAATCATGGCAACGGCGATCTGATTCACAGTCTCTAAATTGGATTCGGGCGTTGGTCAGTCGCAAAACTCTCTCACTCTCTCCCGGATTTCTCTATTGAAATAAAAGATTCTGTTTCTTCTTACCCCTCCTAAATGTCGCAATTCTGTTCGGCTCTCTTTTTTCTTTCGAACACGTGCTAGCATTACTCATACTTAATCCACCCACCTGCTCTTAGCGGAATGGTCTTACTAATTTCATTCGGACTTAGCTAAAAGGAAGCCGTTCCATTCATAATGATCTTGAAAGGAGTTGAGTCTTTAAGGTCTCTTCCGGTTTATTTGCTTAGACTCCTCCTACCTTGGCCACATTGGAGATCAGTAAAAGAATTCAACTTTAAGATGGCGTCGTCTGTCTCGACAATGGATCTCAGTTATTCTCGTTCGGGAATCTTTCGTTCGATCACTTCTTGGAAGATATTCAGCATGTCAGTGGAAGATATTCGATCGCTTCCATTTCGCCGAGAGCAGGTAGGCCGCTTCCTTCACGAGGTAGTTAATCATCTTTCGCGCTGCTGTTTCTTATTTAGGCTTTAACGGACGCAGCAAGTCATTGCGTGTGTTTCTGATCGTGTGCATGTCTTTGCGAGCAAATTGCGACTATTCTTATGCGCGCAGGGCCGATTAAACTTGCGGTCAAGCCCTCGCAACGCAACACATTACAGCTGACTAGTGGAGAGGAAAACAAGAAGCTGCGCAACGCTATAGCCGTGTCCTTCTTTCACACGCACTCCTCCAATTAAAATAGCTTCCGGTGTATTGGTAGTCATTAGAGTGGCCGAGAGATGGGGGCTCCCTCTCTCCGTATGTGTTTAGATTCCCAGATTGTTAGGAACTCCTGGCCCGATACGCTGCTCGTAGAGCGTGAGACAGCGCTCGTTTCCTTGTACGTTGTTGTTCTTTTTTGAATTTGTTGCCCCCGATTGCGTGCTTCTTTTGTTATTGTTTTGGGCCTTTTGGAAGAGAAAAGATCTTGAATTCAAATTTTACGATTAGCCATAACAATCCTCGGAACTGGAGAAGGTTGACCGTATTCTTGCTTTATAGCCTCTTCGAATAGCTTTAATTTTCAAGAGAGGTTCCAAATGAAGCCAATCTCAGACATAAAAAAGTGATGGACCATGAGATCTACCTAATAATGTGCTGCAGTCTCGTCCAACGGAAAGGCACAAGAGAATGTTTGCCTGTTACGAGAGGCTCACTCGTTTCACTTCAGCGCCTTTTATGCGACCGCATACCCCATGGTCAAACAAGGGAGACCGTCTTCCATGTTACTTACTCCTCATTTTAACGCGATTGTCCCAATTCCTAATGTCATTTTCTCGAAAGGGTCTCTCTTTCTGTCGGGAGAGTAGCGCAGGTAGGATAAATGACTCTGGAAGCCTCCTTTGTAATGGATGTGGGCGTAGACAAATTGCTGTATAGGGCTCGAGAATAGCGTTAGTCTTTTACCAGCCGCCATTGTGGAAGAAAGAAAACGACTTTTGGCACTTTTTTGCCACTGGGTCTCAGCTGCCTCCAGCTGGGTTTAACGTATGAAATAGATTAATCGCCTGACTTTAGTCTACCCAGAAGAGGTACCTCCGTGGTCTTGGACTACTTTTAGCCACGCTCCCGAAAACTTTGCATTAGCCCCACTCATCATTTGACCCAAGGACACACTTTCTCGCAAAGATTGCACTCGTTCGCTGTTTTTCAAGAAAAGAATATCCTGACTCAAGTTGCAAATCTTTCTTTTTCTGACTCATTCCCCACCTGCCCGCGGCTGTTTAGTTGTTATCGTGAGAGCCATCGTTCCCGAGTCCAAGCCCAAGGGTCATTCATCTATCGGCCATTGCTGCTCCGTTTTTATCCCCGAAAGCCTTCCTTCTTCAAGTAGTCGAAGCAATTCTTTCTGAATGAGTTTCTTCTGATTCTAATGTCACTAGCTGCCCGATTGACTAAGAAATACGATTCTTCATTTTTCAACCATTTGGCCTCCTTTCGTACCCGCGATAAAGCTAGCCATCGCGATGTGGATCTAAGCCAGACGAGCGACTAATCATAATTCCCCCTATGCTAATTATCTTCTTCTCGTTGTCGGATCTGTTTCATGACCAATCAGCTGCGTAGGAACGGGGCCATCCCATCTCTCTCTCTCTCGACATAACTGATGCAGTTTTCACTTTCAAGTCATCAAGAGGGCCAAGAGACAGCTGGAACCAAAGGCATGAATCTCTTTTGCCCACGAGACATTTGGTCAGCCGTTCTCTTATCAGTCACAATTTTTGATGTGCCTAAGTATATTATTTGTTGGGACAAATAATATCTGTACAGTTTCAAAATGTCATGATTTCCTTGAAACTCGAGCCGTGTCTTCAAAGCCCTTCGTCGTTATGTCTGTTTAAGCGTCGCCCGGTTTTATTCACCCACACCCCTTCAATTTCACTTTTTATACCTGGCCATACGCAATGCTGATTTGCATCTTCCTTGTTGTTTTATCCAAACCAGCGTTCCCCTTCCACAGCCAGACAGGTGGTCTCTAGTACACAGCGGGTTTCTCCCTCGTCAAGGTGTTACCATCATTAACTTATTTTTCTTTATGACAAATGTGCTTTCATAAAGATGACTTCTCTCGTTAAAAGAAGACTACTCCTTAGACCAACATTTTGCATCAAATAATCGTGTTAACCGTGGTCAATGCGTCGCCGGCTAGGCAATCTGCAGCCGCAACTTCTCGTAACATCCGCTGGTTTTTATGTCCTCATTGCGTTTGCGCTGGACGCCTTTAGGGACTCTCAATCGCATATTGTGAGAAGCGTTGTAAATGTATGGGATGAGTCACATGAAACTGCTTTTGTTTCTGGCTTTATTTCCACTTCTAATACTCTCGAAAACCCGTTCGTACTTGTCCTGGACGACGACGACAAATTTTCATCACACGTGGTCCTAAACTTCTTATTCGCGCGTAAACAGCTTCACGAAAAATTTATTGAATTTAATTTACCTCTTGAGAGAAGGAGCGTTATATTTCAATGCCGTCAATTTTTTTCTTTTGACGCAAAACACGGAAACTCTTATCATTCGCAGTTTGTTCCATTCAATAAAAGTATTTATACTTCTATCTGGGTTCTATTCTAAAAATTCTTTTATTTAAAACCATTAATTCGTTTCTCCTCTGAGTCACAGAAAAAACTTCCCATTATATTGGTGATATTGATATCCTTATTGGAAGTCTCCACCTCCCCAAAACTTGTTTCTTTGTGAAACAATTCCCAATCTTTTCAAATCCCAAGTTTAAGTCATCCAATAGCCATTTCTCTATATCATTTCCTATGATAGAACGACTTTCTTTGCAATAATATTGGCAGCGACGAAAACATGGAAAGTAGAAAACAGTTGGAACGGTGCGAATCTCTCAACTATTATGGTGCACTTTCTTCTTTTCATAACGCTCCTGAATGTGACTCTCCTCCTCGAAGTGGATCAACATTATAAAACGCCTTCAACAATACTTCACCTTGTCGACTCGTCACTCTGGTTCACTGTTTGATTATCTAGGATAAACAACCGTCACATGCGCTTCTCTTGCTTTTTGTCGTCTAGTTAGCCACTTGAAAAAAGTACCTTTTATTATAAGCCGACAAAACCATCTTTTGACTGATGCAATTAGGCAAGAGAGACAAGCCACCCCACCGATTTCAGAGAAACATGTTCCGCGCTGATTAATAGCAGGTGCTGTCCGGAATAAAGTGCCGCGACCACTTTTTGTCAGACTACCGAAACCCATCCCAAAATGACATCTCTCAAATGTCACTCAATGGCAAACGGATCTTATTGCTTTGTTTTATCGCATAAATTTGCAGGCTGCGGGTTCATGGAATTCGAACGGAGGCCCCATGGTCCATAGAGAACTCACAACGTCACAGCAGGAGTTTTTCGACTCTTGCAAACGAGGTGATCTGTTAAAAGTCGCCTCGTACATCAATGCCAAGAAGAATCGGCGGACTAGGACTGGACCTCTTCAGTAAGTTTTTAGTAAACAATCAGCCAAAAAAGAAGGAGGCTAACCCAATGGTTTTAAACAGTAATATTCGACAGAAATTTTAGCAAAATATATTCTATCCCTGCCAGAAACTGAAATTCATTAGCTAGAAATAGCTTGAAGACTCATCGAAAATGTATCAATTTTGTTGTTTGAAGTTTAAAAAAATCAAAAATGCCTGTAGACCAAGCAACAACGTATATGAGATTTAGTTATTTGGCTTAAGATAAGCAAATAAGTCTAACTTTACCAAAAAAGTAAAATTTTGTCAAAGATTTCAATGTAATATTTTGAAATGTGTCTCCTAATTCAAACTAGATTAACCCACTGGAATTGGAAACTGAAAACTAGTCCGACTGAAATACAAATGAGCGATGCAAAAGTGTGATAATTTCACGAGTCAAATGAATGCAATAAAGTATCAAATCATGATAATAAATTCCCGAAAAATCTCACAATTTCCTTAGATCAGATTTAAATGCTTTCTTTAGCATTAGCTGTTTTATAAATACGCATTGACCGATAGGCTCTTGCTATGAGCTATGTATCCTTGCTCTATAGACATAGCCCTTTAAAGGAGATTCAAATATATTTAGTTTTATTTTGCTTATTTCAAGAAAAACTAAGCTCTTTCAGCTTGTTCCGCCCAGCTACACCCTTGGTAGGATGGCTAGCAGCTATTCGAGAAGGCCACTCTCTACATACACCCCTTCATGCGGCTTCGACGGGTGGATTTTCAGCCATTGCAGCGTTAGTTTTTTTATCATTCTATGTTTTCTTTGCGTTTGATAATTTGATAAGATAATATTACCGAGAAGAAAATTTTCAGTTTGCTGCTTGAAGCAGATCCTCAACAGGCAACAATGAGGGATCGAAAAGAATGTTTTCCACTGCATTTAGCTTCGTATGGTGGACATGCTGACATTGTTCAGGTTTTTTGCATTATTTAACAGTTAGAAGCTAGCTAAATTTTAGAATTTGGTCAAAAGTGCTCCGGAAACGATCGATTGTGTAAATTGTGCCTTAGAGGCACCTCTTCATCTTGCCGCCCAACATGGCCATTCAGCTATCGTTAGGATTCTTCTTGTGGTAATTTATACTTTTTTACAGATTAATCTTACTTGTAGGGACATGCTAATGGATACTTGAGAAACGCTAGAAATGAGACTGCCTTAGATATCGCTGCTCGTACTGGTCATCACACTGTTTGTCAATACCTGGTCAGTTATTGCCCAGAGCTACCACTCCATGTAGGAACAAATCAATTCACTAATTATTTTAATTTTAGTGTGCAACAGATTCATCTCAAACTTCTGAGTATTCTCGTCGAAATCCTTGTGTCTACCCTATTCATGCAGCAGCTCGATATTCTAATGTTTCTTGTCTTCGCGTAAGTCTTTCTTGCATTCATCGTAAGCAAGAGTTTAGGTTCTTCGAGAAGCCGGTTTTGATGTGGATTTCGTAGGAAAAGAGGGTTCGGCTATGCATGTGGCATGTATGTTTGGTCAACCCGAATCTGTCATGTTCTTCATCGAGAGCGGCATCAATCCTGAATTGCGGGATAGTGATGGAAAAACAGCTCTTGAATTATTGGATGATTTAATACAAAGAAAAGATTCGGATATCACTCAAATTATTCAAAGTCGAGAGGGCTGGGAAGAATGTCGTAGTCTCCTTTTGCGTTAGTTTTATCTCAAGAATCTTGGAAAATAAGGCAATTTCAGATTATATTGATCGTTGGGAGAAAACGAATATAAATTCTTCGAGTGATTCGGGAATCGATGGGAGAGAATATCGTCGACAAGAGGACATTGACAGAGATGCTATTTGGCAGCCATTGCCTCATAATTCAAATACAAGTAGGCCCCTTTTTTAAAATACAGGGTGGCTGGTAAGTATTGGCGCATCCTTTTTTATTGTGATTTTCCTATATTTTTGTGTATTTCTTCTCTATTGTTATATGCCATTTTATAGCCCTTTTCTCTATTTTCTAATAGTGTTTGCCTTCAGAAGCCATGAAGCCTTGCATTCATCGACAAGCTATTTCAAAACTATCGGAGGCTGGCGAGACTTGTACGAGCATATCATCTTGCAAGCTAAAAATCCCTCTAAGAACCGTCCAGAGGATTGTCAGGCAATGGGAAGCTAATGAAAATGTTGATGTGAAAAAGCCACTCGATCGACCTTCTTCTGTAAATACACACAGGATTCGTTCCATCATCAAAAAGAGGATCTCAAGAAATGACGGCGTAAGCATGAATTCCATTGCAAAAAGTCTTGACATTTTCCGCTGGAGTGTCCAAAACATCACCAAGAACTCGCTAGCTCTTCGTAGTTATCATTTCTAATAGGAACAATATCTATCGGACTCGGCCAAGCAGAAAAGATTCAAGAATTGTAAGAAAATGCTCGAACTTCTGAAGATGCGCCGCATCTCTGATATCCTATGGTCGGACGAGAAAATTTTCATTATTGAGAAGGCTCACAACTCCCAAAATGATCGCCAACTGATCAATTCGTTTCTGAAGAATTCTCGTAAAAGAAGAATGTCCACTAAAACGTTATTTCCAAAAGGAGTCATGGTGTGGGCTGGAATATCAGCTACAGGCAAGACACCACTTGTCTTCATAGAGAAAAATGTGAAAATCAATGCTCAAGTTTATCAAGATGAAATTCTGAATACTGCTGTGATGTAGTGGAAGCAGAAAAACCCCAATATAATCTTCCAACAGGATTGGGCTCCGGCCCATGGAGCAAAAACTACGCTAGCTTATTTGGAGCAGAATATTCCAGGATTCCTGGACAAGAATCATTGACCTCCAAACAACCCGGACTTAAACCCATTAGATTTTTCGGTGTGGAGAGTGATGGAAGATAAATTTAAGAATAAGAAAATGCCTAATTTGGACTGCCTTCGCAAAGAACTTATAAAAATATGGGACGATATAGACATAAATTACCTGCGGCTCACAGTCGATTCTGTCACAATACGTTTGCAAGCCTGTATCGAAGCTAAGGGAGGACACTTCGAATAGTTTTTATAAATATTGTTGTTTGCATTATTGTCGATGTTTTCGATGATCAATAAAATCATTCCCACAATGCATAGTTTTCATTTTATGCCGATTTTGCTAGCGCCAATACTTACCAGCCACCATGTATATTGGAATATTAAATTCAGGGAGCATGCAAATGGGAACTTACCGTACTACTTCTGATGCCTCCAGTGATATTTCATCTGATACACTATCTACGCTTCCTAGAAACTGGAGCAGTAACTTTTTCTCTTTGATATTAGTCATCGCTTAATTTAGGAAACACTCCTATCCCTCTGACTTGCCCATATTATGCTCAAAAACACCGATCAGTCCATAGAGTTAGCAATACTTTGCCACTCAACATGTCTCCTCAAAGAACTAATGAAACTCTCAAACGGGAGACTATTCTGTCAACAGCTAACGTTTTTTCTCCACCTGGTATTCCTGCTTTGACTTGTAGAAGAATTAAAAAGGATGGATCTTCAATTACTTATAATCTTGGATGTGCCTATGACAATATTATCAAGGATCCAAGTCCTATTTCTTTCGACAATTCAACCAAGTTTAATTACAAATCAGCTTCACTTGGAGGGTCAGTTGGTCGATCACACGGAAGGCCAAATTTCATCAGAGATGGAACGCAAACACTTCCTAGTAGTAAGATATCTTTTAGAGTTTAATTGGATATTTTCAGCTCCACGTCAAAGATCATCTCTAAAGTCTACATTTTCTCCAATCGCTGAAGTTCTAAACGAAGAAAGAAAGATTCAACACGAGGCCAGTCCATTATCTTATTCTGAAAGAGAGTCAATGAGTGAATCAGTTGGAATTTCAAACAGCCCTTATTTCACGAATAAAAATGCTGATAACAATAGTGTGATATTCAATTGCTCAACTCTCGAGCGTTGTAAGTTTTTAACTACTAGTTTAAATGAATGTAAATTTATTTAGCAGCTTCTCCTTCTGTTGCTGAGCCTGCTCCAGCTGGTCGAGCTCCGTTAGCTCAGCCAGAAGAAATGACAGGAAGCACTACAACTAGTATTATGTCAAACTCAACTCCCGAAAGAGAATTCCGTTCTCAGAGTGCAAATGGAACTTCAAGTCTTTTTACAACTTCTGTCACTATTCAGGCTTCCGATCCGGGTCATTACATGGTAAAATAGGACTCATTTTGTAATGACATTGGCTTTAGGGCTCTGACAGTCTTTCATTGGATACTGTCAACGTTTCTATTTCTTCTCTTTCATTGGATGGCCACAATAATCCTCCTTCTCCAAACACTTCTCAGCGTCAAATTTTCGAGGCTCTTGTTAACAATGTAATATTTTATTTTATTTATAAATTTACTTTAGGCAAATCTAAATTCTGAAAATAGGACGGGAATAATTTCTCCTTCTATTACGGAGCTCAGCGATAGTACTGTCGCCTCGTCGTGTTCTCTTCCAGTGATTTCTCAAATTTCAAATTCGCCTCAATCTCCACTCTCTCCCAAAAAGAGAAATAGTTTCAAAAAGCCTCCGTAAGCATTGTGAAAAAACGTAAAGTAATATGATATTTCAGAGAAAGTGAAAGTCATTCATCTGAGGTACGTCTTCGTTCAGGAGTTAGCAGTCAAAACTCTAACAGTGACTATCAAATCAATGAACAAGAGGAGTGGAGTCAAATCGAAGGAATTATGTCATCTTTTGGAAGTGGAATCTGCCGCGAATCAGTCTTCACTACAGATTATGAAAACAAAGTCTCGCGTTACCTTCGTGACAAAAATGAACAGGCTGTCACTCTTACCAAAACACTGCCAACTTCGGATGGCAAGGAATGTCTCAGTAAAGACGAGGTTTAAAACTTTTTATTTTCCATGTCAATTTTTAGGATGCTATGATCAGTTGGCTTCATGCTTGCGTCGGTCTTTCTCGTTCAATGGCCGAGCAAATTGGTGAAATTTTAGTCGTTAATGGCTTTGATAAAGCTTCACAATTGCATGGATCGGTAACAGCTGAATGGATGAACTATTTGAATATCGATCGCCAATCTCAAACTAGAATTCTTGCTTATCTTGGAACTATTGAAGATATTCGTCCTAAAGCTGGTTTGCTATTAATTATATCAGAAATAATTATAATTATAGAAGATCTTGAATACTTATCTGATTGGCTTTGTTCATTAGAACTCATTTCTTATATGGGCAAATTTGTAGAAGCTGAGTTGCGTTCTCCTCGTGCTGTCAAAGCTGCTAAGCTGTCTTTTGATGATTATAAGGTGAATTTTTTTCAGAAAATTAAAACTTATTTTTTAGACTAAGCTAGGAATAAATCTTATTGGTCATATCACAAGAATTATTCAATCTTTTGAGCCAGAATATCCACTCGTTCGAGTTAAGACCAAACGACAAAACTCTGATCAATCTGCACTTCGCCGATCGTGAGTGCTTTTAACCCCATTATCAGTGCCGTTTTTAGAGCAACCTACACTCCAATTCAGCTGAAGCTCTTGAACGATTCGATCAACTTTTCTGCTCATTATTTGGGAGCTGTAGTAGTCAGAAATATCAACGGCACAGAGGAGAGTCGAATTGTAATGGGCAAAATGAAAAAGGAAATCCGAGATCTTAGTAAAATCAAACAAGTCACCCTAGAGATAAATATTGCCGGTATAACCGTGAATCAAATTCATCCAAAGGTGGATAATCTTTTATTTCGACAATTGTTATTTTTTAGAGCAAACTCTTCTACAACAGTCTTCAAAGTGTTCAAATAGTTTGTCAAGACCAGAAGGATCTAAACTGTTTCTCTATCATAACAACAAACGATGAATACTACGATTGTCATGTGTTTTCAGTGCTCACAGCTGTAAGTGATAAGGATATTCTTGTGATAAGTTGGTCTTTTTTCAGGACGTGGCAAATGAAGTAATAGGTGTCCTCAAAGAGGCATTTGATCTGGCTTACGGAATGGCCACTAACCAGGAAGCAATTGATGACTCTCACTATCCCTAGATCCTCACAATTCAACACAGTTCCATTAAAAGAGATTTACTGAGTACTTCGGTGCAATTCGGGATAATTTTATGTAAAATATTTTGTCGTTTAATAAACTAATTCATGAGAATGTTGCACAATTTTAGATAAGAATATCGATTTTTTATAAAAAGGAATGACTTTTCTAGTTCCTGTATTGGTAATGAGCTCACGCTTATAACTAATTCAAATCAGGACTTTCCATGAGAACCGGAAACCATTGTTTGACTATTGCTATCCGGTAAGATAAGACTGTTTGCATTTCATTCTTGCAAAAGGATAAGTTTATCCTTTATTTACATATGACTGATTAATTGGGCAAAGTAAATTGGAGAGTAATTGAACTTGGTTTATCCATCGAAATGAGCTGGGCTGTTGGTGGGAGCGAAGATGAGTTCAGGGCGAGAACGATCCTTGTAGACTTTAGCCAGATTAGTGGCACTAACTGTTGCTCCAACGTAGTGAGGCTTCTTCTAAAAATTGAATAATTATTTATCGTTGAGAGAGGGAGGCTTACAGTTTTGCAGTATTTATCGAGGATCCAATCACCAGCAGAGTGTTTTCTGACGTGGATGACAAAGGAAGCATTGGGATGTCTAGCCATTGGAGCGATAGTCTGGATGAGGAGGCCGGCGTCTTCAACAGATTGGGCGAAGATTGGATTCAATTTATAAAGACCGTCTTTGTTTCCAGTTGGAGCAATAGCTGTCAATCCTTTTGGCACCCATTCGTCATCAAATAGAGCAACTCCTTCAACAAAATCGATGGAGAAGAATTCAGTGAGGAACTCCGTTCTGTCCTGGCCAGTAACATATTTGTCGTAATCGATCAAGTCCTTGAACATCCAGGGCTTATAATTCTTGATATCTTTAACTGATATGAGATGGTAGTTGTGTTTCACTGGTTTGGGGAAGAAATCGCAAAGAGCTTGAGCCGAAGAGAACATACAGGTGTAGACATCGTAGAAGAATTTGACATTGAACGGACGATTAACATAAGGCTTCCAAACGGCTGGAACCGCTCTTCCTATCAGCGGCTTTGTCCTGAGGTCGTCTCGCAACTTGTACATGAAAGCTTTGATCAGTTTGACTCCTAGACCAGCAGCACGGAATCCTTTCCTCATCACATAGGTGTTTCCATAGACTAAGTTATCAGTAACTACAATAGTTAAGGCTCCGAGGACAAGATCATCTACAGAAAATGTATTCAATTCAGTTTGTAAAAGAGCTTACCAGCTTTTCTTACAATGAAGAAGGAATGAGCATTGGGCATTTCTTGAAGAAGACAGAGAGTAGCATGATCTTGCGTTGTCCATCCTTCAGTGATGATCATCTGGCGCATTTGGTCGAAGTAGTTGCTTGTATCCTTGCTCACAATCGTGAAATCATCCTCCTTGATAACTTTTTCGTTTGTTTTTGTTTCCAATTTTTGGGATTGGAGAATTTCAATAGGTTGCTGACTCATCATATTGCTTGAAATCTAAAAATTAATGAATTTAGAAGCTTGGAAGCAAATAGAAGCTGAAGGTATAAGCAAGTTCAGTTGAGAATATCTCCTTTTGCAATTTCGAGCCTTTTATACCTGAAGATAACGGGACTACGACGTGACCAATGCCACAGTATTCGCTCCAGCCTCCTTCATCACCTTTTCCTTATCATTTTGTAGGTTATCTCAGGTTTTCACTGGATCTTTGAGAGGAAGCCCTTTCAATTCGCCGTCTACCTTTCTGGTTACCAAGCTACCGCGACTCAAACGATGCCAATATCCAATTTAGAGAATGGGATTTATTGGCAGCCCGGATAGAAACAAACACGCAAACTCAGGTTAGTTTCCTCTTATTCTTCCCATTGTCTGGTCTATTGTAGTTTCACGTCCTTCAGACAAAGACGGTAATTGGTAGAAGAATTGGCAGTTCTCTGGCAAACTTTTGGCAAAAAACTATGCCTCTTTCTCTCTCTCTCTCTTTTTGTCTCTTTCGTCTTCATTAATTCAAAGCATTTTTGTTTTCCGTCTATTGTCATCATTTTAAAAAATGGTTCGAATGATGTTGAATTTGTTCCAAGAGTTCTCTTCAATCATTATCATAGGAAAATGTATTGAACCATACCTTTTCACTGTGAGCGTTCAATTATCAGCAACTGGGCGTTGCTTTACCCACTTATTAATATTCGTTCAGGTAAAAGTTTTATGAGACAGCAATAACAATATCTTGAAATAGGTTTTTCATAATTCTATAAGCACCAAGGCATAGAAAAGTAAATGATCGTGATCTGCTACGATTCTGGTAAATACTTCTCTAAAAGCAGCAAATTTCTTGTTTGATGTGCAAAGCTGAAGTTAAAACCTCTTGAAAATATTATGAAGCATGTCCAATGTAACCATCAAAACATATTAGACCCGCGAAGACACTTTTAAACTTTAAATTTTCGCAAAAATTACTTATTTTGCAAATTTTGTATTGATCATGGGTTTGGTTATCATTCAGATTTAGGCTACTGTGTTTCTTAACAGTCTGGCGCCTTATAGAGATAACGACGCATAAGATTTGTTGCATTGATGAGCGTAATCTACAACACTTACAAAGTACAAAATCGACTATAGTTCAATGGTGACTTTGCACGTTTCGTGAACCAGATAATTTGTTTTAATTATCAGATTTTAGTTAAACATAAACATCGTTCCAACCATTACTATTATAAATTTGTAGAAGGAAAAGCTCTCTAGTTTTAAAGTATTTTAAAAGTTTTAAAGTGACTTGTCTTGAAGACTTTTGAATAAAATAGGTTTTTAAAATGAAAATTAAATTTACATTTTTCATCACAATTGATTATAAAAAAAGTATAATAAAACACATTACGAACGTATAATCAATGGAGGATTTTATGAGTCTCCCAGCTGAATTTATCCATAGATTCGTTTGGCTATAGTGAATCAGCTTTTCATTATTGGTTATTTTTAAATACATAGCTAATACAAAGAAAATTCGACTAAAATATATATTCCGCTGCCCCGAGATAGGGATTTTTACAGTGAGAACCATTTTATCCTGAAATGTAATGAGAAGCTACATCGTTTTTAACGCTTCCAACCGTTTTTGCATTCCTATTGTTTCTATAGTCTAGTTTAAGTAGTGTTTTTTTTCTAGACAAATCTGTTAAGACACTCCCATAAACCTTTGCGGATTAGGATAGCTACATTGTTCCCTGTTATCAGTTGTTACGTAGCTCCTGTCCGTAATCTCGGTCGATAGCACTTTTCTTTGGTAAAATATGGGCACAATGTAACCAGGAACTATTTATCTTTTTCATCATGAAAGAACACATGACTTTTGAGATAAATCAAAAAATAAGTGAGGTCTATCAGGAACTTTAACTGATTAGTTGAATGACGCAACAAAAGCCCATATTTCATAAGTTCACTTTTAGACAAATTTCGTCAAAAGTTTATTTACTACTATTTACAATTGTGGAAAAAGACTAAAGCAATGGGATTGACTTTAAAAATATTAGATCGTTTCATAATGACGAGCCTCTCTCGTTTATCCATCAAAGTGAGCTGGGCTATTAGTAGGAGCATGGATCCAGTCGACTTTTGAAGGATCCTTGTAGATTTGGTTCAAGTTGGTCGCATTGCAGAGAACTCCAACGAGATAAAGTTTTCTCTGAAAATATTCGATTTTAGTTAGAGAAAACCCCTCACTCCAGTGTCTTTGCACTTCTTAACAATCCAATCTCCAGCCGAAGCAGTACGGCTGTGAAGAACGAAGTGGGCATTAGGATGATTGGTTAGATCGCAAGCAGCATGTACGAAAGTACCTGAAGAAAACGATGACTTACTACAAAAGAAATTTTACAAGCGTCATCCTTGCTCTCAGCATAGATTGGATTCAACTTGAAAAGTCCATCTTCATTAGTAGTGGGGACAATGCCAGCCATTCCTCGGATTTCATTGTTCTTATCAAAAGCTATGATGGCTAAAAATTTGCTTTGTTCTATTTTGGTCTTCTGAATTACCGTTGGTGAAATCAATGGAGTAGTAATCAGTCAAGAACTTGGTTCTGTCTACTCCGGTTACATTCTTGTCGTACTCAATGAGCTGACGGAATTGACGAGGAGTCAAGTTCTATAAATGATTGTAATCAATCATTCGAAAAAGTCAAAACCTTAATAGAGACAAGGTTGTATGGATGGCTGGCGGGTGCTGGGAAAAATTCCTTAAGATCGGCTTTGTCCTTAAACTCATAAGAGTAGAGTTCATAGAGATGGGTGGCGTAAAATGGAGGTCCAGCGTATTTTCCCATCATTGCAGTAACTGAAAAATTTTGTGTTCTTTTTTATTTTTGCTCCGGGTTCGCAACAATTTTATAGTCGCTTAGGGAGTTTCATTGCTGAGCGGTGGTCTTTCTTCTCTTCGTTATCTTTGGATAAAACGTGTGGCGATTTTGAGTACAATGGTGCCGATACGCCGATCATTACACAAACGAATGTTTCACAATTAAACCCGCCACAAAAGTTGAAAAGAACATTTTGACTCACCGCCTCTAGCGATGAAGGGCTTCTTTGAAAAAGGCTCATGGAGAGTTTCCATGAATTTACGAACAAGCTTCATTCCCATTCCAGAAGCACGGTAACCCTCACGCATAACGTAAACATTTCCATAAACATTGTCCTGGGTCTCAATCAGAACAGTTCCTCCAAGAAGATAGTTATCTACAATAATTTGCTGTGTAAAGTTTTGAATGATCGTCTCACCGGCCTTGCGAACAATGAAAAGATTGATAACATTGGGCATTTCTTGAAGGAGACTCAAAGTGGCATGATCTTGGGTGGTCCATCTTTGGGTTTGAATGAGCTCTCTTAGCTGATCCCAGAGGTTGCTAGTATCCTTGGTAACAATCTAAAAGCCCTTCGTTAAAGTCTTAGAACACTTACATCATACTCGTGCTCGGCGACGGTGTTCATGTTCGCTGCAGCTGGTTGCGACACACCACTGGAGAAGGCGAGGCGGGACTGAACAATTTTCGCGTGACGAAAAAGAGATAAGAAGACTGTGAAGAACACTATAGAAGATTAGGCTATCATAAGACCGGAATCAAAAGGAGAAAATGAGTCGTAAATCACTTCAAATGATTAAATACAATCAGCTATCAATTTTCTACCGGATTTGCTAGCCATGTGTGGAAGTTTTGTTCCGGTCATTTGATCATCCAACTTTCTTTTGTGTTATCCTTATCAAACAAGGAACTTACTGTAAAGAAGTATTTGGTAGTTGATTGCTTCTGAGTAGCAAGGATTGGAGTAGTCTATAATGTAGATAATTATGTTGAAGAAACATTGGCAAAAATGCCTTTTTCTTTTGTTCTTTCTTCAGGCCGTTAATCCTTCAGCTGATAAGCTTTTAAACGGTCGATAGCGAAAATTAGCGTGTATAATTGTCATATTCGAACAAAAATCAGTTTCAAAGCGTTTGATCAGGATCTTCCCAGGGAGACTTTCTGGCACATTATAATAAAGTCGTAATGTGTAAGCGAAAGAATTTCTCGGCCCCATTCAAATAGTGTCATTTGAACATGCGAACACGAGGCGTCTCTTCCTCTCGTTGCGCAATTTCTTTCTTACCGTTGTGTCCGAAATAGGGATAAAACCGAAGTCACGCCCACTAAGACAAGAAGATTTCATTCATCTTCTTTCGCTCTTACCTGATTAGCCGCTATAGTTAGTGCCAATCTTCCCAACTTTTGAATGGTCGGACGAGCAAAAAGAGTAACAGTCTTAGACGACAGCATCTTGCCCGAGGCTAAGGCGACTAATTTTGGCGCTATCTCGCCTGGCCGATAACATTGAAGCAGGATGTGACGAGCTTCAAGGCTTCTGTTGTTTAAATCCCTGATAAATGTCTTCAAATTTTGTGATTTGTTGCAGAGTTAATGAGGTCGAAACAGTAATTGAAGTAGGATTTGTAGAAAAAAAAACGCAACTTTCCGAGCTGAAACAGTCGCTCTTCTTGCCATAGATCATAGAAGTGAAGCACCTTGCCGCTCTACAATTAGCAGTTGGAGGTCATTTCCTATACTCTCTCTTTTATTTGTTTGTTGCTGCTTTAACTTTTATCAAAACCTAGCTATAGATTAATTTACAAGAAATGAAGGTGATCTGGGGAGGTTTCCTTCTCACTTTCTTCATCTTCTACGAGGTCCAAGGAGCAACAGTTTGTTACCGCTGTGCAGACGCCTTGGTTTTCCAATTTCCGGAAAATATTTCCGAGATCAAGCTAGAAAAACAAGGACAAATATTATTTTCTCCATGAATATAATCATTTTCTGGGAGTAGTAAAAGCTGCCAAAGCATGCTGCGATTTTGAAGAAGATTGCCAGTTGTTTAAAAATGAAAAGAGGTTGAAGATAGATGATGAGAGATCGCGCAGAGTAGTTAAAATCTGTTCAGAGAAACTTTATTGGGCGCATATTTAGTCAAGTAGTAGTAGGCAAATTTTCACAAAGAATGTTTTTTTTAACTAAAATTTAAATTTTAGCGACTGAACTGACTGTTATAGTCCAGAAAATGTATCCTGTGCATTCGGCTGTTTTGAAGTCCGGTTCAAGGCTCGTGAAACCACCGGTTAGTTTGGTTCATTTATAGAAAATACCTGCGATATTTAGGATACATTCGAGATTGCGCTAATGACAAGGTAATCAGGCAATTATCGTGGAATGGGACCAACAATGTTCCTCAACGCAAGGATGTTCATACATCCTTCGAGGGACGCATGTGTACACTCCAGAAGTGTAATCGACAATATTCCGATAGTTTGGTGTTTTTTTAACATTTAAAGTCAATTTAGAAGACAAGCCTGCAAAGGCCGTTCGCGGATTCATCATTCGTCATTCGACTCCACTTTCTCTTACATCAGTGATAATCCTCGCCATGATTCCATTTGGAATCCTAGGTGGAAGAGCCATTTACAGACGATTTCGGAAAGATAAACCTTGCATTTATGAAGAAGAAAGACACCTAGAGCGCTTATTGGTGGCTTCTAGCGTTTGAGATTGTGTTCCTTCTCTCTAGGTCAACCAACTATTCCATATAATCAAAATTTGCCGTTGTGGACCTCTGAATTGATCTTTTTTTAGACAATATCTCAACTCTTTTATGCATAAACTCCCCTCCCACCAAAAAATGACTTACTTATAATGTCAAAGGTAAAACATTTGTTCTCCTAAGAGTACTCAGTGATTCTTTATTTGTCGTCCGATGAACTGATGTGATAAAGCGTATAACCCCGCTGAAATTATTATTCTCAAAAATGTGGTAAGGGAACCTGAAAGTTTAATCGTCATAGCTGTCTTTTCAGTAGCTATTAGCTCACATTATGTGTTGCTGCTTCTCCAACACATCTGGATCAACTCGACCCCAGCCAGCCTGTTGTTGTCCGCGTATACCAGTGTTATCCTGCTGCCTTCAAATTTACAATCTCCTAATGTGTGACTTTTAGCTAGTCTCATATTTCACATATCTGCTAAATGCTTGTTTACATAGGATCATCTTGTCTGAACTCTTGGTACCTTTCCATGAGATACTGCAAGCCGCGGCCAGTATGTGTTCTTTCCCATGCACTTTTGAACAAAAAATCTTGTAAAAGCTGGTGCGTAATTGGGAAGAAAAAGTCCCCACTAACATTCATGGCGCAAGAACGTTTTGCAGGAACACCTGAGGGGAGCAGATGTTCCCCGAAAAGATTCTATCAAGGTCATAAACTAAAAATAATCTATTTGACTCAATTGATTTTGAACTGTTCCTCCGGTAAATGTAATCCTCTCACATTTGTGGGCCATTGTAAACAGTCCTGTGACGCTATTATTCCACTTCATTTGGTCACTTAGGTCAACTTCTTTGCCGCTGGGATCATAGGTCGGCAGTTAAAGGCACAAGAATTGGCTCATTTGATTGCTGTCCCACATCTATATTCTTAACACCTTTGCATGAGAAAGGCCGAGGTGTCATGCTGAGGGGCGTTACCTCTTTGTCTTACCCGCTTTGTAGTCAACGCTGAGCTCTAGTTGCTCGGTACCAAATCTCTCTCTCTCTCTCTCTTGCTCCTAATTTTCTCTCAAAATTTCTAGTTTATAAGCTCTGAACTTTGAACAATAAAACCATTCAAAATTAGAGAGGTACGAAGGAAAGTCATTTTTCTTGAATACTGTTTGAACAAATTCGCATTGTTCAGATTGCCAAAATTCAAATATTTTTTCGATTTGATGCCGTTTGTTTGACCCTAAAGAATAAGACATAGTCACCAAGAGATTTCTCTTCGGCTCGGTTTAGAGTCTCTCATGACCTAGCTCTGCCTGTCATATATAAACAGATCTGCGACAATGTGCAGTTTATGACATCTACCATATGCACCATCAACTGTTATTTAATACGCGGAGTTTATATCAATGTCGCCCTTTTTGAGCACACATTTGGCCCCAAAAGACGCGCGTTGTAAACAATAGGCGGAGCAATTGCGTCGATCTGTACCGCCCTTTAGCTCTAACAGTTACTAAACAAGATTAGCCACGCGAGGTTGTGTCTCTAATCCTAGAGAGATCTGAGGTTTACCTGCCCGCGGTCCATTACTTCACCTCGCGCGCACCCCTTCCAGTCAAATTTCTTGATGCGTATGTAATTTATTAATTACTGTCTTAATTATTCACTTTCTTCCACGCAGGATTGACCAGCTTATTACTTTCCCCTGACCATCTGTTCTATTTTCAGCTAGATGATGGCTACCTCTTCGATTGTTCTCACCTTATTGGTTCTTATTTTGCTCATCACCGTCTCTTCGGCTTTCAGGTGTGCTACCTGTGTGGATGGCAAGATTGCTTATGTGAGTTCTTTTTTGATTCATCGATAATATATTTCATTTACAGAATCGCAACCTCTTCAACTTCCATATCCCTCCAAAAGGAGAGTATCCCTACTGCCGTTTCCAGAGGGTTGATGTTGAGCCCACATGGGTCGATTGTAAGACCACCTGCGTTGCTTCGGAGTTGATGCGAGGAGCTGACATCATGGGTAAGATTCCATTTTATATCTAGTAATTTTCCGAATTAGGATTTGTCCGTCTCTGTTCCGATGGAATCTTTAAGAATGGCTCCGTTTACACTAAGCCTGCTGCCTTTGCTCCCATCCCTGCTGGTCAATACAAGAACTACAGCATCAACACTCGTGTTTGCAACACTGATATGTGTAACTTCGATGCCGGTAAGCCGAATTTTCAGACTTAGAATGAAAATATATTTAAGTTCTCTTGTTTGTAAAACCTCCCAATAATAATGACCATCTCATCAGCCCTGTCTCGAATGAACATCGTCACCAGGAAACTACTAGCTCTGCCAGTGGCGTCTTTTTCAGTATTTTTGCTTCTTTGATGACTTTCTTTCTCTATTAGACTTAGAATTTTCGGTAGCTTGGCTTTCATTTCCCACGTTGTAGATAAAATATGGGCGACTATAGTCTAGGAGCTTTTTTCATGACTTTCCCCATATTCAATGCTTTACCTTATGATTTTTCGCTTTGTGTCAAATTGGTCTATTGAATAAACAATACTCATAGGAATAAGCTCAAAAGCGTAGCGTTAGCTACGTGCTACTAGCGTTTGATAGCTATTCCAGCAAGTGCAGACGTTTTCCGGTGCCGGTGGCGTGATCTTCTCTGTTATCGTTGTTGCCCCCAATCCACCTTGTACCTCGCTCTCTACATACTGTCCTCCGCCTGGTGATGAAAGCTGAGAAACCTGTTAGTCAAAAGAATAAAATCACATGGATTACTCAAAACGACACATGATCCAGATATGGGTATCAGTCACCCCCGTTGATTTTTCGAAATCACTTGATGTCTGTCTCAATAGCTATAGACAAAAATAGGTCTCCTTTTCCCAAACAATTATGTGGGCGAACTTTTTCCCCAGCCAATTGTAGGATCAAAGCCTAATCTAACAGAGAACAGAGCTTTGTTCATATGCATTTAGGACATTCCCCGCTGTGCCTAAAAAAGTTCTTTGCATACTGATCACATGTCCTTTTTAAATCCATCTAGCAATCAGTTGGCCCAAGATCATATTAGGTGGACAAAGGACGTAGCCCTCTTATCGGCAGTCAAGCCCAAGGAACTCTATCATTTTTCAGCCGCGCATTATCTTGCACTCCCCTCTTTCGTACTCCCGCGATGAGCATTGCTAGATTACTGTATACTTTCTAGAAGTTTCAATGCAATTCACTTCACGCAGTGATCCTTTTAAGTCCTTGCCATCTCTGTCTTTCTATAGCATGTATGATCTCCGTGTGTCTATGGAAAGTCATTTAACTTGTGATCATCGTTTATGTGGAAGGGAAAGGTTTAGGTTGCCAGAAATGTCTACATATTTTGATCTAAAATGTACAATTAATGTTGGTTTTATGAGACTTCTGATTCTAAATTTTAGCAGTGTAATAAAATGGGGATTAATATCATTTTTTGTCTCAGCTAGCGTTTCCTTGATCGAATCATAAAAGAAGATTGACACACGTTGTATCTCTATTCTTTGAAATGATAAGACGCCTTAATGGGGATGAAATTTTCATTTTTGTTATCGATGGCTAAAAGCCTCTGGTGGTCTGATGTACCCTTTCTGCCCTTCTTTATTTCATAATTCGTTTTCTTTAATCTTTTTACGTTAACGTTATTTTTAGAAAACTTCGGGAACGATGTCCTTAAAAGTTAAGGACGTTTTCAATGGGCGCTCCGTCCTGATAACCGGTGGAACTGGCTTCCTCGGAAAGGTTTTGGTAGAAAAAATTCTCTACTCGGTACCAGAAGTTGGTAAAATTTTTATGATTATTCGACCCGCAAAAGGTGCTTCTCCAAAAGAAAGATTGGTCAAAATTCTTCAAGTGGGATCGCTTTTCTTTCTCCATCTTCTTATTTAGGATCCATTGTTTGATAGACTTCGCAATGAAAGACCAGAAGCGTTTGAAAAGCTCAACCCGATTGAAGGTGATTTATGCAAAGAGCATCTTGGAATCAGCCCCCATGATCTTCAAATCTTAAGCGGCGAAGTAAGAGTCAGATTTTGTCAGAGCAATCTCCTTAGGTTAGCATTGTTATCCACAGTGCTGCTACCGTCAAATTCGATGAGGAACTACGCGATGCCGTGGCTATGAACGTCTCCGGAACAACAAGACTCGTTGCTCTTTGTCACAAAATGAACAAACTAGTTGTAAGTTCCTTGGTTTCTTGTCTAGTCTGCACTTTGTCCCGAAAGAAAAGGAAGACTGATAACGAGTCTCGATATCAGTACGGAACGTTTTCTATGACATGAGCTTTACGAAAGAATTTGGTCTTTAAGTGTGATTTTTGACGGGTTAAACTTTTGTTTTAGGCATTGGTTCATGTCTCTACCGCCTATGCCAACTGTGATCGACAAGAGACTGAAGAAATTGTATGAATCATTAAAGCTATTTGTATTGGATTTTAGATATATGATCCACCAGTTCCGCCTCAGCGATTACTCGAAGCACTTGAATGGATGGATGACGAGATGGTTAACATGGTAGTCCACCCCCATCAATGAGCGGATAAATCATCTTTTTAGATCACTCCTCGCCTTCTAGGAGAAAGACCTAACACGTACACTTTGACAAAAGCTTTGGCTGAAAAACAACTTTGCGACGATGCTAAAACCTTGCCAGTTATTGTCATTCGTCCGTCGATTGTTGGAGCCATGTGGGGATCACCTCTTCCTGGATGGACTGATAACGTCAATGGTCCCACTGGAATTTTCTCAGCTGTTAGTTCATCATCATTTTGGTTTCAAAATGAGGATTCTAGGTTGGAAAGGGTGTCCTAACAAATATGTGCGGAAGTGTCGAATCCAATGCGGATATCATCCCTGTGGATATTGTTGCTAACATGATTATCGTCGCTGCTGCTCATAGAGCTACAACAACGTGAGAAAGCGATGTATTGAGACTCTGTTTGTAGATATGAAAAAATCCCAGTTATGCACTGCGCCTCTGGTGATTTGAATCCCATAAAATGGGATAAAATCGTTGTCTTCTTGGAACAGTTCTACCAGAAAGTAAGACTCTTCTAAGCTGGTTCTAATTCTTCAGTACCCGATGGATCAATGTTTCGCCGTTCCTTCGACTGAATTCCACAAAAGCCGTTCTTTCTTTGAGATAAATCACAGCATGAAGCATGAAGTTCCCGCTAAACTCCTTGACTTCTTGTGTGGCATAACTGGACAAAAGAAAATGTAAGTTCCTTCTGGGGTTCACAAGTAGTTTTCAGGTACGTCAAACTGTATGGAAAAGTAAGGAAAATGCTCGAGACGTTGCACTACTTCACCACAAGGGGTTGGACTTTTAACTCTAGGCAGCTGCCAATTCTTTGGGATATGCTACACGAAGAAGATAAAAAGGTAATTTAGTCCATTAAAGCTTTGATGTTATAGGAATTCAATTTTGACGTGAGACAAGTTGATTGGGATGATTATTTGTGCGACTATGCTTTTGGAATTAAGAAGTACATTATGAAGGACAAAATGGATAATATTCACGCCGCTCGTCGAAATTTATCAAGGCACTTTAGGCAGAATGATTGTAATTCGATTGTTTAGGCTTCGTTTTGTGAAGCTATTTCTACAGGGTCTCTTTTGGTTTGTCATTGTAAAATTCTTCGGCCGAAGATATTCGAAGCGAAATCAGTGGATTGCATGGGCTGCTGGCTTGGCCCTCTCTCAGCTTTACTCCAGCTCTCTGTGGAGACCGAAGATCCATATGAAATCTTTGGAAGAGTTCAAAAAATCCCACTACGCTTGATTCGTTTGTGTCACAGAATGCTTTGAGAGTATTTCAAATAAACAGTAGTAATACTTTTTGGAGAAACTCTTTACAGGAAGTTTGAGTAACTTATCTGGGGGCTCTACGCAGACAGCTATCAATTTTCACGCCTTATCTGGCGTAAAATGCTTTATCTTTGCACTTTGGACGCCTTCCACGTCTAATTCTCCCAAATCCGCCCGTAAAGTTATGTTTTCCAGAATTCTCTTCACACCTTTTTGAACTTCTGTTTTTGAGCGCAAAATTTGCAAACATGATTAGTCATTACCATAGGCTAGTACTTGAATTTCTCTCTGAGGGTAATTGTTCAGAACTTAGCCAAAAACCAGTACTCTGTGAGACATTGCAATAGAATTGTTTCTGGCATTGATTTATATGAATATCGCATTTAAAAAATGGCTCCTGATAAATAATGCTAAATCTTAAAAGACTAAATACTCTAAAATCGCTACGCTTCTTATTTCTCTCCTCTTTTAATATTTCTGGGACTCATCTTCAGATTTCGCTGCAGTTTAATAGTTAGTTCAGAAGTCTATCGTTCTGAATGAAGAGTGTGACGTAACAATTTAGAGGAATTGGCTAATTATTATCGCAATTTATTCTGAAAAGGAAGATTGAACCAAGAGTTACTACTTCTTTCTAGCTTCATTATATTCTTTTCTTTCATTAAACTGTCATATCCCATTTGAGCTATGGGCTTTCGTCGAAAGCCTTTTTGCCTCGGGCTTCTTGGGAAGGTAGAGCTAAGCCTAAGCTTTGACCAGAATCCGCTAGTAAGAAAATAATCCTTCTTTTAGGCTTTTTGGTTTATCATTATTTCTTTTGTTATAGAGCTCTGATTATCAGAAATAGCTTTCTCTGCAAATCATGAACAAGTTTTTCCAACGTTCAATGTTTAGATGATGAAATAGTATATTCAGTCATAAACAATATCTTTATTCCATCAATATGTCCTAGTGTCTGTCCACCTCGAAAATTTTAGGTGGCAAACTTTTTCTACTCTTTTTTTGTTGAACCGTTTAGACCTTTAATGTTCAGCCATTGTCCAGACTATCGCCCAATTATAGCTATAGGTCTTGTCATTTTTTCGAAGCGTCTTCTCTTAGTGTTGCGATATGAAGAAAAGCTGTCTTTTGATCGGCTTTCTATTATCAATGATCCAGCAGTTCAATGTGTGAATCGAGATAAAAAGTCTGCAATTGCATTTGACAGTCTGCATGACTGACAACCGCTTGTGCTACTCTCTATCGTAAAAGTGTCTGAACTCTCTTTTGAGATAAAAGCATCATTCTTTCGTATTTTTTGACAAAAGCCCAATGACCTCGGTGCAACTGCTGTTGTTTGTTATGACCCGAATGCGCAGTTCGCCGGTTATCGATTTTTGGCGGACCTCGTGTTTTTCTCTTACTGACCGGCCACATAGCCAGCTCCGTTCTCATTTTATTTATGAATGTTCCTTGATAGGTTATCTATGTTGTCCCTTTTCACTCTTGACAGCTTCTTGCCTTGTTTTCCAATTCTGATAAGAATTTTGCTTTTCAGCTAGTTGTTCAAAATGCCGGTTTCTGAAGCTGTTCTCCAGAAGGTTTTTGAGTGAGTTTTAGCTTTTCTCATTTTGAATGTTTGTATATTTTAAAAGACTAGACATGTAATTAGCAGAAAATCAACTTTATAATGTTTTTCATTCAGTGCCATCGTCGAGCGCCAGGAAGAGTGGATTGACCTGCTTCGTGAGGTTGTGGCTATTCCTTCTGTATCTGCCGAGCCAGAACGTCGCCTGGAATGCGTTCGTATGTCCAATTGGGCGAAGAAGGTAATTTCTGTCATACTCCTGCATTGTTTTATCTTTTAGGCCCTGAATAAACTCGGAGCTACCGTTGAACTGAAGGACCCTGGAGTTCAAACTCTCCACGATGGAAGTGAACTCCCTCTGCCTCCTATTGTTTTTGCTGAGCTTGGACAGGATCCTAAAAAGCGTACCCTTCTCGTTTATGGGCACCTCGACGTGCAACCCGCTGCCAAGGAGGTTTCCAGCATATTTTTTTCTACTATCATGTAAATTACAGGATGGATGGAATACTCAGCCGTTTGAATTGACCGAAATTGATGGTAAATTATACGGGCGTGGATCGACCGATGACAAAGGGCCCGTTCTTGCTTGGCTTCATGCCATTAACGTCTTCCAAAGTCTTGGAATCGAAATTCCTATCAATCTGAAAGTATTCATCTATATTTCAATCTTCTAAAGTTAATTTTAGTTTGTCTTCGAGTGCATGGAGGAGTCCGGTTCTGAAGGTCTTGATGATATGCTGATCAAGCATAAGGACACTTTCCTGAAGGGAGTCGACTTCGTCTGCATTTCTGACAACTATTGGCTTGGAAAATCAAAGCCATGCATCACGTATGGTCTTCGCGGAATGGCTTACTACGCTCTCGAAGTTCGTTGTGCTAAACAGGATCTCCATAGTGGTTGCTACGGAGGATCTATGTAAGCTTTTTAAAAGAAAGCTCTATTTTGTTTAGCCCGGAAGCTATGAATGATTTAATTTGGTTGATGGGAAAGCTGACCGATGTTGGAGGCAACATTTTGATTCCTGGACTCAATGAACTTGTTGCTCCTCTTACTGAAGAGGAAAAGAAGATTTACAGCACTATCGACTTCTGCACTGAATCCTACAAATCTGATATTGCAGCCCATGGTCTTTTGAAACCTACCAAGGAAGAGATCCTAATGAATCGTTGGCGATACCCCTGCCTCTCTCTTCACGGCATTGAGGGAGCTTTTTATGGAGTTGGTGCTAAAACAGTCATTCCAGCTAAGGTTTTATTTATGTTTCAAATTCTAATTCTAATTTTAAGGTGACTGGAAAATTCTCTATCCGCCTCGTCCCCAACATGACACCAGAAAATGTGGATAAAATTGTCATCGAACACTTGAATGCACTCTGGTCTCAGCGTGGTTCTCCCAACCACTTCAAGCCAATTGCAATTCATGGTGGCAAGCCTTGGCTTGGAAATTACAACGACGGCAACTTCCAAGCTGGCGTCCGTGCCATGAAACGTGTCTTTGATGTGGAGCCAGACTTCACTCGTGAGGGAGGATCGATACCAGTCACTTTGACCTTTCAAGTTTGTTCTTTTTGTTTCTCTTCACTTTTTCAGGAACTTACTGGAAAATCCGTCATGCTCCTGCCGATTGGAGCCTGTGATGACATGGCTCACTCACAGAACGAGAAGTTGAATCGCTCGAATTATATCCAGGGTATCAAGACTCTCGCTGCCTATCTTCTAGAACTTGGAGACATTTAGAGTCTCCTGATGTGATGTAATAACCGGTATATTTTCATTCCAATAAATTTTTATTTAATGATTACGTTTTGTGATTGAAAAAGAGAACAAATAGCCACTTATGACGTGACCTACTGACGGGGTGGCATTTGGTAATAAGTAGAGTTTCTTGTGATTTCTTTTTATGATGAGCTAGTTTCAAAGGACATTGGACGAGTGCGAGCTTGGAATCTTTTTATCACAAAGGAAGTTTGTTTTTTGGCCAATCAAAGCAGGATTCAAAGTTTCAGTAATAGAACAGGAGCATCTTTTAGACAAAAAAAAGAAGATCAGCACATGCAAGAAATACGTCGATCTTCTTCTTTCTCACATCCTTCGTCCCACATAGCTTTTTCAACTTTACCCTTATATCTTCTGAGTGCCGTAAAGGCGTAAAAATAACTCTTCAGCGTATCAAAGATGCTCTCGGTTTTTATCAGACTTTATAATTTACTCTGTTGTGCGTCATAATTTTAATTTACTATACGCGGCTTTTTTAAATTTTAGGATAAAAACGGACCCCTATTTCGTGCGCAAATGCGTAGTTTATTCTTATTTTTTGAACAGACTATAGATAACTTTATTCTTTAATTGTAGCTGCATATTAGCGAATAAGGGTGTGCTCCAGGGTTGCGACATTTGCAGTTTTGAGGACAAAAAGGCCTCTGAAAATGATTCAGTAATAGAAAAAATAAACAAACGGCTCCGGTGGAGCAATGAAGATTTTGAGGTCTAGGTCCTGTATAAATATATGTTCTGCTCTCCAGGCAGACAGCGTTAGGGCTACCGGCATAATATTCTTTTATATAGCACGCGTAGGGCGAACAAGTTGTGGAAGAGTACACCATCATTTTTAATAATCCGTTTTTCCAAAGGAACATACTCTTACCAAAAGGATGATTAAAAAAAAGGACAATGCATTTTGCTTTAAATACGGCAGATGTCGAGGTTAGACGCTGCAAAAATTAATATTGCCGAAACCTTTTTTAATATTTCCATTTATCAATTTTATAAGAAAAAGGATAATTTTAAGTGGAATGGAAAGAAAAAAATCTAATACTAATAGCTATTTTAAGGCACCCAAAAGAGGTATGCACAACACCGAGCATATTTTTGAAGATGTTGAACTGTTGCTGTTCCGAAACATAGCAAAAAGGAAAGTAAAAAAATATCAATTTAAGTGACGACACGGCTTCGGAAGATGAATTTGCTACAAGAAAGTCAACTCGGATAACAAGAATGCCGAAGAAATATTTATACAACAATGAACGCGAGGCCCTTGCAGCAAAAAGGTAGAATATTAAATAACTAATAATAATAATAATTGTTTTCACTTTCATAGCAATTTTTGAGGACAGCATCGTTAAAAGTTTACTTACCTTGTCTTGATAAATTTTAAAAAAATGAAATAAAAACTCAAAGACAAAATTTAAAATGCACTACCACAAACTCGCAAGCTTCTGCCGACTTGATGGACTTCTAAAACTTCAAAAATTAAAGGAAAGGAACAAAGCCAATTTGTATTAAATTATAGCATTCTCAACCAGTTTGTTGTCTGTCTTCTTTTACTGGGCTAATCCATTTACCTCCAATTTACTTGGTTCGCGTTCGGTAAAGATTAACGCTCTACAAGTAGGCGGAGGATTTTGCATCACAACACCCAGCGCAGTCTTATTCTTTCCGTATTACAAGGATGGTATCTGTCTTTTTTCTCCTATTTGGTAGGTAATCTGTGTCTTGACATAAATAATTTAGTTCTGTTTGTACCAACATGGGCTTCCTCCAAAAGTTCAAAAACTCTTCATCCTCCATGGATGGAAAATCTTGTTGAGCTACCAATAGCCAATTCTACAGTGCTTTCTGAGTTTTTGAATGGAAATGAGACTGAAATTCCAAAAGAATTGAGACCTTTCTTGAACGAAACAGCCTTATTTCAATGGAGAAATCGAACTGATAAAGAGGTCTGGTGGTAAAAATACTAAGGATAATTCTTGTTTAGGATTGGATACTTCGAGATGAAGATGTCGATGAGCCAGAAGTACTTGATCTCAACAAAGCCTATTACGATGGAGAGAAAACTACTATAAACATCACTCCAGAAGCTGGAGAACAACTCTTTCAACATTGGGTTGATCAAGCAGTCTCAGGACTGATGGCAGCCGTCGCGACTAAAAGGTATTGCCGCTCACTACGATATATCCTAGATATAGATTGGAAAAACTAGGAACAAAGCAAAAGAATGAACATCATAACTGTACAAAACAGGCTAAAACTGTTGCTGCTCATGCCAAGTGTGTAGTTCGTCTAATGGACACAAAAACCAAGCGAAAACTTGAATACACAAAGAAATATAAGACAACGAGGAAAGAGAAGAAAGAAAAGTGGATAGGATCTTTCCGTTTCAAAAGAGAGCTTTCATTTAATAAGAATCACATTAAGAGCCAAGTTTAAAAATCATAAATTCAACTTAAAACATGTTCAGAGCTTCTACAAACTTAAATCACCAAAGAAACCAACATTGCTAGGAGAAATCGCTCAAAAGTTGACAAAAACTGTTCAAGCTTTCAAAAACAAAGACTCCGAAGATTTCAAGTAATCGCCATTTCTCAATTTAACGTTTTAGTTGGCAACAAACTCTCGAGGACATAATGGTCGAAGCAAAAAAGCTTCAAAAAATTGAGAAAGTCAAGAAAATGATGCAGAAAAGAATCGACACTTTCTCAGAAGTTGCCAGAGACTTAGGAATTCAAGAGAACCCTGGGTTCAAGGCATTCGATTTCGTGAAAGATGACGAACCAATTGTGAAGACAAAAGACGAACAAATAAAGGAAGCAAAGGAAAGAGAAAAGAACATGACTGTTGATGAGAAATTGATGCGAGCCCCAATCCAATTAATCAGAGAAGGTAAGCTTATATCAATTTGGCAATGCTTTAAGGTATTAAACTAGGAATGGCTCTTAGTGGAAAAGATGTAAGTCGGTTTGATAATAAGACAATAAAGATGATCTCTCCTCGAGTCATGTCATTAGTGCCAGAAGAAGAAGAAGAAAAAGATACTGTTAGTTTTTTTTTCAAGATTTATTTTAAAAATAAGGTGAATCTCCTCTCTCCTTCTCTTTTCTCTTTCTACAATAAATCGAGTGCTGATGAGATGCTTAGCTTCCCAAGCCTGACAAAAATATTTGACGATTCTGGTCATCAAGAGATGTTGAATTTGGTTTTCGAAGCAAGTGGAGTTTCTGACGCTGTTTCTTACATGAAAATACTACAACAAGAAAAAGAAAAAGAACAATTTATGGACAGATTAAGAGCTGATTCTGTAGAAAAGAAGAAGTCATCATTCACGAGGGAAGAAATAATCAAAAATGTAGGAAGTGAAGAGCGAAAACGAATTGAGCATTTAGAGAAGCTACATCACATGTTTACAGAAGATCAAGTTGGTTTTTAAAACACTGCCAATTTCTGTCTTTAGATCGGAAAGCTAAACAAAACTGGCTATTTTGGGATGACAGATGACCAAATTGAGTTCATTTATGGTTCTGATTCACCCTTCAACAATTCTCATTCCCTTTCAATGTATCGAAATATAACAGAAAAGCAGCAACACGAGGCTGTTGAGAACACAATTAGAAAACTAGCTGCTGAGGAGATGACTTTCAAAATGAAGCGTCAAAAGGATATTGTTCTTCAATGGCTTGTTCTAACAGCTTTAATCGAAGCTCCAGAAGGTTTCAATTTATTTTTAAGATTAATTTCAATTTAGTGGCTTCGCAGCCAATCATCTTAACTCCTGTCATTTTATCCACTTTGATTCTTTCTCCAGCTGTAAGCAAACTGATTCTTTAAATTCAACTTATTTAGGTTTTTGGTGTGGTAGTGCTCTCTCCTTGGGTTTTTGTACCTCTCATCTTATCTCCTCGTATTCTCGGACCCATTATTCTCAATCCGTAAGTTTTTTTTTCAAAATGATTGAAGTCAATTTAGTTTCGCCTTTGTTCCTGTTATTTTGACTCCATTGGCTCTGAATCCAGTCGTGTTGAGTCCAGGTGTTGGTCTTCCCTTAATTCTATCTCCATTGCTCTTGAATCCATTCATTTTAACACCAGTGAGTGTTTGCTAAAATACAGACTCTTTTTAGATTGTACTCACTCCGCTCATTCTTTCGCCTTTCTGCCTCAGTCCATTTATCGCAGACCCAAATGTTTTGACTCCTTTGATTCTTTCACCTTTTGTCCTCTCTCCCCTAATTTGGTAAAAGCCTTGATGTCTCGACAAAGTTTTAGGTCACCGCCTGCTGTATCTGCTTTTGTCATGTCGCCATACGCTCTTTCACCCATCATACAATCTGATGGAGCAGTCTTCACCGCCGTTCTCTCTCCCAGTTGGCTCAGTTGATTCTCTCTTAAACTTTATAATAAAAATATTAATAACCGTGGTCAAACTACTCTGTTTTTTAGTTTATTTATCGGGCCACTCAAGTGGGAGAGAAATGTTTTGAGTAACGATAAAATTGCTCTACTTTCGCGAGGATTAAACAGAGAGAAGAACTAGAAACTGATTAATACTGTATATTTTAATTTTTTTTAAATTTTATTAGAAGATTCACAAGAAAGAAATGACTGAATGAATTAATCAGTTAACAACTCTTTGAAATAAAAATATTTATACTAGTATATTTCAATTATTGATCCAAATAGATATTATAATTAATTTTTTATTCATAGATTTTAAAGCGCAACTGAAAAAGATTAGTACTTATAAAATTAAAATTAATTTTCACTCCTGCCTCGTTCAATTTCCGAAAACGCAAAAATATTTCGCTGTGTACGTAACTGCACCAACCGTTTCGAAAACTATATTTTATATCCAATAGGCTAAATAAATTTTATAATAATTTTGTTCCGATAGTTTTATGCTATCTCAGGTATTTGCTAAAATAGTTTCAAGAATTTATTAGTCTAAAAATCAAGAATATTTGACGTATCTATAAGTAAATGTGCTGCTCTTTTTTCTTATTTATGACTCCTTTTTTTAAAAAAAAGTAATTAGGTCAAATCATTAGATAACATATATAAATTTAAAACTAGGTAGTCTTTTGATTTTTCTTGATCCGTTGAGCCTTGGTGGGGCGGTTGCTCTTTTGCTGTTCATGATGATTGCAAGAAACAAGGTAAAGCCTAAGGCACGAGTAAATTATTATTTGTCTTTTTGACTTGAATAGGCAAACTGGAAAGACAACTTCTGACAAATTTGAAAATATGACGATGAATATGAAAATGTGATTTCAGGATGATTGTTTTTTCTATTAGATTATGAAAATTTTTTGTAAATCAGCCTTTTAGTAACAATTTTATCAAATAAAAATAAAACATAAAAGTGAAAGTCAAACGTGGAGGATAAACCTGCTTGAATAAGGCGAGTAATTGTAAAACCTGATAATACATCTGTATACAGTATTCGAGCTAACCGTATGGCAAGAAAGAGCGACATGACAAGATTGGGAAGTGTATTTACAGTCGCTCTAGTGAACAATGAAAAATCAACAGGTTAAGAATGAAAAGGGAGGTTAATTTCTTCCTCCACCGGGAACTTCATCATCTCTCCATTTGTGGCGTTCATCTTGATACATATCTGGTCTCAGTTGGTTCCGAAGACCTAAATAAGAGAGATTAAAAACTGGAATATAAGTGAATTTACCTCCAAGAAGTTGATAACTGATTTGAGTTCCCATCACGAGTGGGCGAAGGACGGCAGGAGTAGCAAATCTTAACATACTTCTGATTCCAGTCTGACCAGAGGCTCGTTCTTCTTGAATAGCCAAGTTATAATCTTCAGTTGTTTCACGGACGCCCTGAAAAGTATTTAAAAAAACATGCATGGCATACATTAGAGAGGATTCCATAAGCACGTTGGACTCCATGCCTTAAGTCAGTTGGAGCACTTGCTCTGCTCCCAATTTGTCTATTTCTTCGGTTCAAATAAGCCGCATTTGGTTGAACTTCGTGGAGGACTGTTTCTGCCACAGACTGAATGTTTGTTTTACAAAGATGATAGCAATATACAAACCTGAAGAACCCCGACCATTGATTGAGCAATTCCAACGATTCCTGCAGCTGAGGAAAGACCGAAAGAGCCGACACCTTTTTGGATTCCTTTAACAACATGACCATCCTCTTTTCGCATTTCAGCCACTGGCATCCAGAACAAATCCATAAATCCTTTGCTAATTTGGACCAAAGGACTGATTGGAGCATAGCTGGCAATCACATTTGGCAGATTGTTTTTGATATCATCAGCCCATTCACTAGCAGCGTGATTGAGACATCTTCCTACTCCTAGAAGACCATGTTTATGATGGATTTCCTTTAGAACAATCTCTGCTTGGTTAAGTTGAACAAGTCCTTTGAATACACCTAAAAATGATCCATTATTTAAGATTTAAATAAAAATACCTAGAACTGCGCCACCTTTGTCCATCGAGAATCTGTTCTTTCCTTGATAGTCTAAAAATATCGAGGCAGACGGAGAGAATGTGAACTCTCTATAATTTATTGCTTAAGGATAAGAAAAAAGCTTACTTGTAGAATGTTGTACCTCTAATTACATGATCATCTTGGTTTTTGTAATTTTTAGAAATGCCCATCTCCGTGTCATCATCATCACAGACAGTTTCATTGTCTATTGCTTCGTTCAAATCAATACTGGTATCAACAAGATCGGCATCTTCCGTATAATGTGGATGAAAAGAGCCTTCCATCGTAGATCGTGCTAAGAGATCATCAACCGCAGTAGAAGTTCGAGGCTGGCTCATCATGTCATTCAAACTAAACCAATTACTTCACAAAGTTTAAAGTACTCACTTGACTTCGGAAGTAGTCCTCCAATCTCCTAGTGCTCCAGCAAAGAGATCTTCACTCAAACCAGCGACTTCTTCCTCCTTATCGTCTATTTCTAGTTCATGAGTTGGATATAATCTACTTGAAGATGGAACATAATCAGGACTTTTTCTTCTCTGTAAAATAAGAAATTTCTCAACAACTAGAAAAATTTACCTGATCATCTGGCGTTACAGTTCGGTTACTCATACTAGTTCTTGTTCCAAATAAATTTCCAATCGAAACAGCTGAGGTTGTCAACTGAGGACCGGTAATATCGTCTATATTTGGAGACTTCTTTCCTCTATTCACAAGATAATCCAAATTTCCCAGTGGAGATGGTGGCTGTACAGGAGAGGGCAGCAAAGGTTCTAAGTTAAGGGTCGTTGGCTTCTCGAGACTGATTCGTCTGTTTCCAATTTGAGCGGGAACTTCAATCAACGGACGAGAGGCTGCGGCTTGAACCACTAAAATTGAATATGAACTTAGAAGATAGAAATTAATTTACCTTCAGTTGGAAGTTTGATGGAGTTAGAAACTTCTTCAATGAAATCCATTAAGAATGTCATTGTATCTTGGTCCATGTTGATTTTGATTGGGAGCATAGACATCATCATCCTTCCTTCTTGTTTATGTGATTCCACAATTCGAACAGCCAATACAGGTGCACAGGTTCTTCTTGGCTGATCCTTGTTTGAATATTGATAGAGAAGCTCATTAATGTTGCTAATTTTAAGTCGATCTCTCACGACCACATCATAGACGCTCAAGAGATTTGTACACATAACGGCAGCATCTTTGTTGAAGAGCTGATAAATGTAGGAAATCTTGTTCAATTCCAATGTGACATGAACGGAATGGTCTCGATTTGGTCCGCCACGCGATTCTTCAGAAATTTTTTGGTTTCTTCCCGTTCCTTTTTTGTATTCTTCAATGCTGTAGTGCTTGCTTGCTGGCTCATCTTTAGCTAAAGTTAGTATGGGTATAAAGAGATAAAACATTAACTTACAGAGATCTGATCCACTATAAATGTTGACGTGAAGACTTATATCTCGAATAGCATAGCGTAGCAGTGGAGGAGGGAAAGATTCTTGCAATGCTCCCAAGCCATCTGCGCGCCATTCATCGGGAACACGGAAATGCCTTGGATCCTCCACATCTTCAGGGTCTTGCTTTTTCCCAATATATTTGACAGTCGGTTCACCGTCAGCTCCCTAAAGCGATATAATTTATAAAGTAATATAAAGATACCGTAATTCCTGTTCCAATAACTCCATCATCCACCATGCAAAACTCTTCGTCTGTCATAAGAGACTGCATTCTGTAGCGATCTGTTTCCTCTTCAAAATCTTCTTCCCTGTCGTGTTTCGAATAGTCAAAAGAAAATTCTTCTACAGCATCTTGACCAACAGGGATTGCTTCATTTGGTTTGTGAGGAACTTCCTTTATTGCAGAACCAATCATGTCTTGCAGCTTTTGTTCTACAATAATTGGAAGAGAATCTCTAGCAGGCCTTGCTAATGAAGCTGGCTTGCTCCAGAGAGAAGCTCCCGTCTCACTTCTAGCATCATCCAATTCACTTGCAATTGCCTCGTCTTCATCATCAGATGGAATAATAATTTCCTCTGGGATTGGCTTGAAGGCATCTGATTCGGAGACTTCAGTAGCGATATTGATGAGTGTGACAAGAGAATCAGCGCAAACCCACACGGCTATCACATCATTCCTACAGCGGATTTCCACTATCGGCGTTTTTCTTTCTTTCAGTCGACCCTCAGGCAAGTTACAACTGAGAACATCCAAATGAAGCAGTCCGACTTTTGAAATAAGAATGAATGAATTGTCTTTAGCTATTGACTCTCCTTCAAAGCGAACATTTGATGTGACTTTTTTCTCGTTTGAAATCCACAACTGAGTATCCTCAAATATACAAGTGAATTTAGAAATATCCATGTTGGTAATGATGGAGCTAGTTACATGAGTTTGTCCAACAACCAATCTATAAACTTAGATTTTAAATAGTCAATTTAAAATAGTTAACCTGAGGCGAGTATTGCTTTCTGGGTTTACGAGCTTGTGATCATATGCAACGACAACATTCTCGAGATGAAGTTGAAGATCAGTCTGAAATCAAAGTATTTAACACTTAGGAAATAAATACCGTGACAATTGGCAACTCATAACCAGGAATTTCATAATCTCTCAAGGTAAATAAGTCCGCAAGTTGCATGACCCACAGATGACCAGCATCTCGACAGGGCTTGACTCGGATGGTGGTATTCCTAACAGCAATGGCCAATAGTAAATCTTTGATGTTTTCGTTTGATCTTGTATACATATCGATTGCAACAGCTAAGACATCACTATTATCCGCATTGTCAAATTGTTCGGAAGACATGATATTTAGCAATTGAGCCTCCTCTCTAAAATTTTGATATAAAATTTTAAAAAAATACAACTTACTCGGCAAATTTTCCAAACTCTTTCATTGTGATTGCTGAAGAAATGGGTCCTCTCTTCTCAAAAGCATCTTTGTTTCTATGGCCTACACTCAATTTGGTAGTTGTAAAATGGAAAAAGATTCGATTTATGTCTCCATGATAGCCGGCTACTGTGAACAGTTTAGCAGCGCTCAAATGGATTGAGCACTGCCCTTTTCCAACATCAATTCCATTCTAAATGACGAAATAAATACTTAATTTTAAAACATACTTGTTTCATCCTAGTTCCCATCAAAATTGTTCCGTTAGTCATGTTGAGTCGGAAAGAGAATGTATGTGACTTTGATCGATCGAACGAATGTCTATATGTATCTATATGAGAATGCTCGTCCAATGTTTCATCATCATCATCATCATCATCTAAAGCTAAACATTTGGAATAAATATGCCTCACCTCGTTCTTGTCCTCTTAATGAGTGGAATTCATCCTCAAAAACATTAATTTGATGATCAGAATCTGCTTTTCTTAGTGCTGGTGCTGCTGGTTGCCATAGTGCAAGATCATTCACCAATCTATTGTACAAAACTTCCAAGAAGTCATGGTTAACTATGAATAGCCTCAGAAGAGGAATGTCGAACTTGATCGAAGTAGTCGATAGTTTAATCGTGTTATCAGCAAAGTCGCTCATTTCTTTTCTGGAGCCGGCTTGGATTATCTAAATAAAAAAGTTATTTAAAAAATAAATTTTACCTCTTCATTACTAATTTCAACTTCTTTTTGATCGAGTGATGATACATAGTCGGATCGATGAATTGGGCAGAAACTTCTTCTAACCTGAGAGAAAGGACCTTCTCTCTTATATTGACTTTGTAAAATCGAAGTCGAGTAACTTCTGCTCATGTCATCCGCGCCAGAAGGAAGACCAAAACTTGAACTAGATTTAAGACTCTTGTTCCGAGGATCATATTCTATCTCCATCCTACAAATTACTATTTAATTCGGTAATATAAAAATTGAACCTGACTAGACCCTCCTGATCTTTGGATCCATAAAGGAAGATCAAGTCTTCCTCTGGAATCTCATATTTGTCGTTAATTCCCAGAAACATTCCAGATATTTCCTCGCATTTCAGAACAAGGTTGAACACTTCATCGTCTATAGGAATGAACACTTCAGTTTCCTTTAACGTTAGTCTGATGAATTCAGGATGTACGTTTCTTTGTCTATATGGCAATCGATCGGATTTAGGATTTCTCAAGTCAGCAATAGGCACTCTAAAAATCAAAGTTGCGTGGACTTTGGACAAACCTCAAGTCAATCATCAATTTGTTGCAAATCACATTCCATTTTGTCGCAGCACCGGACTCTTTCTGAATTGTAGGAGCAAATAAATCCTCGCTTAGATGCATTTGATTCCTATATAAGTAAACATAAATGGTAGAGAGATAAATCTACCTGCTTAAACTGTCTCGACGAGCTCTGCCAAATGGATCGTCATAGAATGACCTTGTGGCAATGAGATCAGCTAACCGATCAACTATAGATAAATCCACCTCTAGACGACAATCTCCTATCAAAATTTGTGCTAGTGGTTCATCAATTGCAGCGGAATTGCTGTTCTTCGCAACGGAGTAAATCACCTTTAGATGATTTTTATTATCTGCGTTATCATAGTCTGAGAAGTCCAAAATAGGGTAATGCTTTTTGATTTGTTCCAACTAAAATATGTTATTGATTATATAACCAGTGCTTACTGGATTAAATTCCGGTGTAAGATGTTCCAAAAAGTCGCAGTTATTAACCGATAGAATGAAGCGCATACGTTCCTCACTTGGAAATCTTTCTAGGTCGTATTTAACGCTGACAGATGTACCGACAAATCTTAAAAAAAATTAGATGAAGATCATCAACGAACCTTAGATGGTTTTGCGGATAAAGTTGATCAAAATTCTCTCGGATAGTATGCAGTTTAGTGCGAGCATTATTTATCTTTAGATTTGCACAGTTTTTGAAGAATGTTTCGGACAAGTTTTCTAGCTTATCAATAGCTTCATGATGTTTCCTTTGCAACTTCTCCACATGGCTATGTGAAAGATAATCTTCATGAGGAATCAGCACAATCAAATATCCAAATTGGATTTTGAGATCAGTACACTCTTTCCGTCCAGATAAGTCTTCTATATATTATTTTATATTACATTAAAAAGTAACTCACTCAATGTACCGTAATTATTTACAGAAGAATCGCCTTCTCTTCGATTATTCAGTGTGTCATTCAGACTGACTTCATTGAATTCATCAAAGTTTTCTTGGTTTTTCCATCCACCAAGACCCTTCCCTCCTATGAGAGCATTAGATCTGTTTCCACTTTGAAGAGTAATGTCCTCAATAGTCTTGATAATTGCATCAAAATCCTTTGGTTGCATTTTCTTTCCCAATTCACTTTTTGATCCCTTGGCTGATGGAAGAGAAAGGGAAGTGAGGAATTTTTTGATTATGTCAATTTGGGTAGGAGTAATGAATATATTTAATCCTTGTGATGTCATATTCAATGCAGTCTAAATGAATTTTAAGAAAAATAACGAATATCATACTTTATAATCAGAATTCTCGCTGTTATTTTCCGAGTTCTGGATCTCAATTCGTATTTCGGTCTTTTCGCCAGCTAGTTCCGCAAATTTAATTGGCCGAGACATAAGCCTAAACAGATTCAAGATAGCCATTAACACTCACATATCATTTCGATTAACTTTGAGAGAATCTAGCTGAGCATTAAAAGAAGAGTTGAAAACCGCAGAAGAATTACAAGATGGAATGTTGCTAATCGATGTCATTGCAGAGGTAAAAAGGTCCGCATGAAGAGACTCGTTAGGAGACATTGTTGGAGATTTCTAAAAATAGGTTTCTATAAATAAATCTAGTTACTTACTTGTTTCATCTTTTCTCGTCTTATGTACATACTCGTAAGAACTTGGCTACTTGAATTGTCGCCAATAGAAATTTCATCAATTTTGGAAAACACATCAGTGTAGAGCTCAACGCCTAGAAAAGTATTTCGTTGAGGTTACATTATTGGAACAAACCAGAGAGGATCACATATTTGTTAAGGTTCGTGATATTACCGATTCCTTGTGGCTGACTTGAGATCACCTTTGGACTCTTTTCATCCAACCGACAGTTCTTCATCTGCTCATCCATAAACTTCATGCTTTTTGCTCGAAATTCGATGGCTGTACACATCTCAGAACTAGAAGACGGTTGATTTTCCAATCGAATGGTTGTATCAATGAGATCAACACAGAAGCGGGCAACAATTGCATCGATAACCTGTAAATGCATTAAAAAATCCGTCTGTCCGACAAACTTTAGTGAACGATTTGATTCCCTCGTTCCCTTCATTCTCGTCCAAAATCGCACCAAATCCCTTTTCTTCTTCAAAAAAGCTTCGAGCGAGGTCCTGAGAGGTAACCAACTTATCGATTACACTTCCAATCATTGATTCTATTTAAAAAATTGATTAAATGTAAATGAATAAAAAACTCACGTATATCGTCCTCGTTTAAATTTAATTCTTGAGCTTGAAATGTCAATTGAAGATCTTTTATTTTTAGATCAGTAGAATCAGACAAAAGTTGAGTCCATGGAACTTCTAAAACATAATATAAACTAATTTCAGCTAAAAACTCACCAATCTTGATTTCTCCAACGAAACCATCGATTAATTTCAAGGGAATTTTCATAGAGGATAGCAGTTCATTTACATACTAAATACAGGAAATTAAATCGAAAAAATCAATGCTACTTACTATTACATTAATGTTGACTTCTTGAATAGTCAGTTCACCTTCAGATAAATTCAACGAGAGCTGATTTAGCTCGAGATTTCGTTCTAAAAACTGACCGAGATATCTAAAAAATTGAATTAGTTGAAAAAAGAAACTAGCCTGTGAATGATAAACCGGCTCCATCTTCGATGAATTTGATCGGTTATATTAAAATCCGACAATTTCATTAGAGCTAAAAATGAGGAGTACATTCCACGAATAAATGTGGAAAATGAATGAGATAAATCTATAGATAAGCGAAAAACACTGAGAAACTTGCTTGTAACAAAATAATCACAAGCAAAAGCGGTAACCAAAGAAACGCAGGCTATTAGATAGTACTGGGAAAGTATCGATTTCTGTAAACGCGGGTCACCTGATTCAATAGGGTCCAATCGCAGCCTCTTTGAAGAAAATATGGGGGTAAACTTGTTTGCTTTGAGCAGATCTGATAAAAAAGAAAAGTGTTTGTGAAGAAATTGATGAGAAAATGGACAAATACGGCTGGTTGCTTATCTTTTATAAATTGTTTCGAAATGATTGTTTTGTTTCAGTTTATAATAAAACATTTTAAAAATAGCAGCAAATTTTAGCTTAAAATATAAAAGCGATAAGAAAATATATAGACTGGATGCGATTAGAGCACGAAAGCGTATTGGACCCGGCCAGCCTGACGCTCACGGGGAAATCAGCTGACTCGGCGTTGAGGGTTAAAGCACGCGAAAAGTTTTTGTTTGTCGACTTTTTCCAAACAAATTTGAGTTTCTGGTCACAAAAAATAAGTAAATAGTTAAAAGGAATGTTTTAGCTCTTGTTCAAGCCATAACGCAGCCTTGGAAGCTAACTGAAACCGGATCTATTCGCTTATCTCTCATCTGCATGTCCCATGTGTAAATTCCTCCCCAGACATGGAAAAATTAATCAATCTAAATAAATTTATTCATGCAAAATAGAACGGAATGCAACAAAAGTCAACAATAGAAAAGCTAATTTTTGAGCTACGTATCTATTTATTTGAAGATTTGTACTCGTTAACAGCTTTTTCCAACTCGTCTGGCTTAAAATTTCCAAAATCGGTGATCAGCGCAGTGATCAAATTGTTAGGAGTGACGTCAAACGCCGGATTCCAGACAGGAGTTTCAGGTAGACCAACATATTGACCTGAACAGTTGTCGTTCGAAATGTTTGTAAAGTCTCGATCACCTTGGATTTTCAAAAGCTCTTCAGCTGGACGTTCTTCAATCGGGATATCAGCTCCAGTACTACGATTTGAATTAATCGTTGCAAATGGTGTCTAAATAAATTATGTTTTAACTTCAATAAATACAATATACAGCCACATAGAAAGGAATATTATGAGCTTTTGCTAAAAGTGCCAACATATAAGTTCCAATCTTGTTTGCTGTGTCTCCATTCAAAGCGACTTGATCAGCTCCTTGAATAGTTTAAATAATAATACAAATAACAAATTTACCAACGATGACTGCATCAATTGATTTCATTTTCATTGTCCAGGCAGCGGCACTGTCGGCAATAATTTTAAAAGGAACATGAAAATTCAATAATTCATAGGCAGTGAGTCTAAGTCCCTAAATAAATAATATTGATTGTCTTGCTCAAGCAAACTTGACAATAAGGCCTTGTTTCGAGAGCATAAACTTCCTTGATTTTACCATGATTAGACAAATATCGAATAACACATAAAATAAAAGATAATTAAATGAAAAATATAAACCTAGTGCTGTCCCCCAAGAGTTTGTAGCCAAGGCACCGGTGTTGCAAATGGTCATGATTCTGTACTGATTAGAGCTTATTTCTTTTTCTGTTATGCTAGTAATTTGCTGAACTCCATTCCATATTAAGTTAATATTTTCCACTTCTTCAGATTTAATAATCATTTCGATTATATCACGAACTCTGCAAAAATTATCATAACTATGCTGAATTATCACCTTTCATGTCTAATTCGAACAGAACCAGGTTCTTCCACAGCGTGACGTACCATCTCCATGGTATTCTTTAGATTAATCGCAGTAGGACGAGAGCTAATAAGAAGATCTATATATCCTTCGATGGTTTGCTTAAATTTTTCTTGTGCAGACATGTCATCAGTATTAGATGTTTCAGAATTGATGTACAAGTTTGCATCAAGAAGAATAGATTTAAGGCCAACTATTGCAATTAGAGGAGCTCCACGAACCTAAAAATATTCTAAAAATGATGGAAATATTACCTGCATATTTTTTATTGCATCATACCCATCTTGACTGTTTTTAATTTCAATGTATACTGTCTTATGTGGAAGGAGCAATTGATCTAAATCTCTATTTCAACTCATATTCCACTAACCTTACCTAATACTGAGAAAGAACTCGCATTATCAATAATAAACTTTAAATTTTTTGCAGAATCAGACATAAAAGACTCAGGGTACATTGGATATGGCTGTTTATAGGATGTCATTCTACAAATATTTTAATATTTGTTAATTTGAAAAGCATTTTAATTTAGATTAAGAAAGCCAATTTTGAATTAAAACAAGAGATTGTGAAGTGATATTTATTTTTGTACAAGAAAATTTGGCAGACAACTGAATTCGTCTTATCGGCATAGATAGAAGGGACACGTAGAATAAGGTTAATGGCACACAAAATGTCTATGATACTAATGATCCTATTTGTTAGATTATAAAAAGCCAAGCTTTAATCATTTTTGCTTCTGCTAATTAGAGAAGGAGATGGAACAAATTGAGAGACTTTGCGAATGACTTCTTTATCATCGTCTCCTTCATTAATTTCTCCACACAACTTGTCTCGATCTTCTTCAGTCAATTTCTGAACAATATCCAGAATGTCTTGCTTTTCCTTATCATCAGCAAGAGTAGTATTCCTTTCCAATCGTTGGAAGTACAATTTTTGTTGAAGTTGGATGAGCTTTTGGGAAACCTAGACAGAATCATTTTCAATTTTCTTTTAAAACCTTACCTTTTCGCGTTTTAGCATTCCGTCCCATTCCAAGTCAACGAGTCCTCCTTTTTTGGCAATTGCTTTCTTCACACGTCTAGCAAAGGCGATAGCATCTTCTCCTTCTTCGCGAGTCATGGGTGGTAAATACCAAACGTCACAAATGATAGCCCAAGAGGTCATCATTCTCCACAAGTAAGCTCCGTAAGATTGCTCGCTGCTATTCCAGAAAGCGTCAGTCAATCTGTTGTCGTATTTCATAGCAATCGGGTAAATAGTACTTCCAATCTGAAGGATGATCACTTTAGCTCAAGTGAAAACTACCTCAAACGATCCTTTTTTGAACATCATGACAGAAGTATTGTTGATGCAAGTTCCTTCGGGGAAAATAATAATCGGTAATTTTGTTTCGTCCTGCACATGTTCCCTCAGTCGATCAGTTACTTTTTTCCTATCTGATGCCTCACTCCTCTCGAACCAGATGTGATGTTCAGCTCGGCTAAGAGATGTCTGGATAAATCCTAAAAGTGTTAAATGATTCAAGTTTAATGATCAAAAATCTAACCTAGAAGTCCGCCTTGCTTTTGACCAATCATAGCATAGCAATTGTCACCACTCAACATTAGAACATCTATTGGAGAAGTATGATTAGCTACACAGATTCCCCCTTTCTTGGCGCGATTTTCACGATCATGGAAACGAACAATACTGGAGAAAGCGCGTCCCATAATCCTCATGGAAGCCAACATAGCGTGACGATTAAGGAATCTTTTGATTCTGAAGTTGTATTTAATCGCAATGTTGATGAGATGCTCACTTCTTGTTTGGAATAGCGCCTATCAAAGCTGTAAGAAGAACCATATTGATCATTCCAACAAGCCAAATGACGATTCTGACAGGAACAACCAGCAAATACCGGAATAATAAACCAGCGAAGTAAAGAATGGTCAACTTCCAACTGATTTGCTAAATTTAAAAACAAAACATTTTTACCTAATATGTTGGAAAGGAGTACTCGTACGAGAAAGTAAATTCCATGATGGTAGCTCAGCAGCTTTGAAGCGAGATGTCACATCATCTTCGATGATAGCTTCCATTCCAGCCTGTAAAATAATTAGAATCTCATTATAAATTCCCAACAAACCGTTGTGAAGTCCAAAGTATCATCAACGATGACAGAGATTGTCGATTTCTTAGAACTAGGAACATTAGTTGAATGAAGTTTATCATCGATGGCAGTGGATTTTTCCCGAGCAATGATATCTAAAAATGAAAAATTTAAAGATTAAAATCAGACTTGCTCAAGTTTGAAGAAGAAGGTCGTTTGCGAATTTTGCCAGGCTTTTCATCATTAGTCTCCTCTTCTTCAGTATCATCAGTATCTTGAATAGCTCCCCACTGAAAAATAGAACTATTAAGGTTTGTTTTGGTCTTTTTAATGTGGCGTCCTGATTGGGGCGTAATTACTTTAGCTAAACTAAATGCAAAGACTTAAACCTACTTCGAAGATTTTAATAAGGCATTGCACAAACAATTCACGTAGTCCAAGTTTCTTATCGAAAATACTGAGCAGAAGGAGCAGGATGATCAAATATTGTAGAAAGTAGAGGGCTATACTCAAGTAGCTCATCTGAAGTCAAAAAGTGTTTTCAATTGAGAGGCAATGCTATCGGAAACAAAAAGACACAAAGTGCACGGGAAATCATGTTGATCACAATCAATCGTGGGACTCGACGTAACATTCGCCAAGGACTGATTAAACTTGAGCGATAAAACAAGGACTAAAGTTGCAAATCAAAACAAAAGGAAAACTAAATAAATTAAGATTTTGTTTGCCAAAAAATCAATTCCTTCTGCAGCAGGAGCTCTGATAAAGAGAAGAAAATAGAGGCACATGTCAACAATACACGGATAGAGTGGATGAACAGCCGCGCAATGGGGTTAGTACAAAGTACAGGACACGAGTGGACAGAGGTAGTTAGAGCGCGTAATAAGTAGAATATGGTTGACAGAAAGCTAAAAGCTAAAAAATCAAAAGCGAAAAACGGGATGCTTGTAATTTACCTTTGTTTAAATAATTCAATAACAATGTTGCTGCGATTCGTGCACGTGTTTAACCTCTCTGGAAAAATAAAGACATGTTTACACCAAAAAATCTCATTTATCAACTCATTTATCTTTCTTGAACTACGGTGTGTTCCATGTTATGAACAGCAAAAGCCAATCTAAAGCAAATACTGAATGATAATCCAAATTAAATGATAACAATACAAAGGGCTCTGTCCAATTTTTAGATAAATGATTTAGATCTATCTTCTATCTATCTATCTATCTAAAGTGCGTCCGTCTCTGTCTGTCTGTCTGTCAGTGTGTGTGAAGTCTCTCAGGTCAAGACCTGTCGAGAACCCTTTTTTAATTCTTTTTGGGGGGAACGGTCGTTTTTTCCTAAATTTCAGGAAATCCCAGGGAAGAATCTATTAATATTTATGTGCTTCCAAACTTTAGAAAACCTCTCGATTACCCCCACAATTTAGGGCCGAAGGCCCGCCGATCTGTTTTGCCTCAATCTCTCTGTCTGTGTAAACTCTCAGGACCTATCAAAATCCTTCGAAGCCTCAAGCTTTGTCGGGCCGAAGGCCCTGACGATGATAATAGCCTTGTATTAATAGATAAATATTAATAAAATTTCCCTAAAATGTATTTAAACATCAATTTTCAATTATTAAAAAGCTTATCCATTCGAAATCTTAAGAAAGTCACTAAAGTCGAAGAGTCAGAATCCGCTTTAAAAAGCGAAGGTGTTTGAATATCTCGACGTCAACATTATGTTTCTTTCATCGACCGACAAAAATATTAACATCAAAGAAAATCTAAATTTAATAAATGTTTATTGTTTGTCCTCTCGTTGCCGCGTGTCTGATCAGAGCAAACTTTTTAAAAATGCTCCCTAAGACGACGCTTGAATTTGTTATCAGCTCGTCGGCGTTTCGCAAGGATCCGAAATAGGTGCCGGGAAAATGTTTGTTCATGCAGCTCTTCGCACAGGACAATGTCAAGCTCCATTGTTCATTTGAACTCTTTGAGTGACCTTGTTCACGATAACTCTTGGCGCATTTGTGAACAAGTAGTTGTAGTTGAAGAAATTCGCAAAGCTGGCAAAACTAAAAATCAGGTTTTATATAAAAATTCCTATAAAAATGTCTTTTAGGTCTTCAATTTTTATGTTGGATGCAGAGATGACGAAACCATCATGATAGTCGAGACCTGGTGCGACCTTGCCATCATCTGCAATCGTATAGTCCATATCAATGTAAGATTTCTGACAAATATAAACTTTCTGGTTTTAGGATGAATTTTTTATTGGAAAAGCTGAACTACTTCCAGATACTTTCAGACACAAACGCCGTGTTGCTACCTCAGATTATCGAATTAGACTACAATTTGGAAGCGAGGTGATGGGAAGAAATCCTCCAAATAGTAAAATTTTAGTTGTCGAGAACTAAAGACAAAACTGATCGCCTATCAAACTGTACGTTCCTTACTTATGGAATTTAGAAAATTCTAGTGGCTTATCTGGAGAAAATCCAACAGAGTAGAGAAGTCACCAAGGAGGATAATCTGGACCGCGAGAGATACTACGTCCTTGCCAGGATAAAAGAAACTCATAAGGAGAATATTTTCTACAAAGTTTCATAGATCTTAACCCCCGAAACCCTGTCATTGAAATTCAGACTTGTTCCGGCCATAATTGTCCACGACGCAAAGGTTTCTGCTGGGGCAACTCCCAAAAATGCCAATCTTGTGACGACATATTAGACGAATTTGTTTGGAACTTTCGAGTCATTGTCAGTTCCAACTTGATGGACTTCCTAAATACCCTTTTAAGCTGACACTCTCTTCAGATAATGGCCAAGTTAAAGTAACTATTTTCGGCGATCAAGCTGAGAAGCTTTTCGGCTGTTCTGGGAACGACGGTCACAAGATGAAGGGCAATGATGTAAGCCATAAAAATAGTTAAAGATATTGCATTTTAGCCGTCTGCTCTAAATCATTTACTGAAAAAAACTGAAGACAAGCGATGTATTTTTCTTCTCCAATCCCATTTTCACAATGGAAAGATTGAATTTTCCGCTTCTGAATGGTTTGAAATATAAAAATTTGCATTACTTTGCACAAACGACTGGTCAACGTTTTTTTTCCGAAGGAAGTTTCTCTTCCCCGCTTTAATGGACGCACAACGAGATGACGATTCGAGTTATATAAACCGGTTTGCTAAAAGCGTAAAGGTCGAATCGGGAGAATAGGCGTAGAAGGACGATCTCGCTATTACTTTAATTAGAGAACTTAATAATAACAAAAAAATGTTCATTGTACAAACCATAAGATCGATCAGACACGAATGTGCATTGACTAACGCCATTTGGCAAGCGCTGGATTTTTTGGACGGGGAACGGGGTGAGAAAGAGAGGAGGATCTAGAGGTTCCGACGCTTGTGCAACGATCACAATACCAGTAACCAGATATAATCAATTTCTAGGTTAGAATAATATTAATCTCATGGAACTCTATACGTTTCTTTTTGGACTAAATATGTTTCCCTGAAATGCAAATCAACACGAATCGACTCAATCTACAAGTTGGACGATAATGACTATTCAATAATGAAGCCAACGGGATGGATAGAAATCTAAACGAACAACTGAAAGGAGACAAATAAAATCTTTTTAAGCGTTGTGTCCATGAGAATTTTGGAGAGTTGGAAAACTGAAAGAGTCACAACTGAGTGAGAGGAGATGGTTATGACAGCAGAATTGATAGAAGAGGTAGGGTCACGCACAGGGTTGGAAAATAGGTCCTCCAGTCGGGACCAAGCCGTTATCATGACCTTTTCATACAAAGTTCTTTTACAAAAGGATCAACCTCCCAATTTTTAAATAATTCCATTACTTGCATATTTTCTTCATTTTGAGCTAATATATTCTGAAAATGAAGGAGTTTTTAAATAAAATTTAAAAAAATAACCTGAATGCTTGCTGTCATCATTAATAATGTGCCATATTTTTGAACTCCAGCGGTCATCCCTAATTTTCCTGTGATGACAGTGAACAAAGCACTCAAGTACTTGTTCCTCTCTTCGTAGACCTCTGGTTTCGACTGACTGGAGAGATCAAGTGCATCTGCAACAGAAGTTTCTTGGAAACATCCGGATTGCATTAGCCAATTGAGTTGGCGGGTACATAGATCAGTCCTATTTTGAAGGCAATAGCGTTGTTTTGATTTTTCTCTCGGAAGTGGTAAGATAGAGTCTTTTGTAACTACGAAAGATGCTCGTAAAGACAACCCATTTTTCTCAAAGGGTTTGATTATCTACCTGGATTAAAGAACAACGCTGCTTTGAAGGTGGCAAACTCCGAAACCGAGAGCTGTAATCGGCGGAAGGGGAGCATAATTTCGTCCATTTGACGAGTGTAAATAGGGCGACAGCCAGACAATTGTACCTGAAAGAGCACAATGTGCACAAAGTTTTTTTTGCGAATTCTTTCTATTCTCAAGGCAAATATGCAGCAACACATTTCGTACCTGTTGTTGAGGTTGTCTCATAATGAAAGCTCCATTTTGGAAGACAATTTTGTCTGGACCATGATCCGGAGAATAAAAAACTCGATTTAATAAATTGAAGGCGAAGGCGAAATTCCGCACCAATGCAAACTGAAAAAAAGTTGTATAATTGACTCATGTAATTCATAATGGTATTTTCGCGGGAAACTGTTTTCCGTCGGTGCCTAATGTGCGTTCACTTGCCCACGCTTCAACGATTTGATTTTCAGTTTCTTAAAAATTGCAGAGCAAAATATCGCGCTTCCCCCATGCTTCGAAAGGAAGTTCACCTCAAGCGCGGCGAGAGAGTTCTATCAGAAAAAAAGAGCTTGGACAAATACGGCCGAAAATTACGGTTCATTCAAAGATCTCGAGATCATATTTTTCATCTCAAAAAGTCGCATAACATTCACCTTCTATGACGCAAGAACCCGTGGCCTTCGGAAAAGTCAAAAGACGGCTAACCTGGTCGTAGGGGTTTAACCTTTGATACGCTTCAAAAGTTTTACCCCATTCGATGCATATCCGCATTTCTCGGATATTCCAGACACGGATGTCGTTCATCGACGCGGGATAGAGTTCTTTGAAAACTGCATTTGGCTGAAATTGCTTGGTCTTGGGTCTGAGTTGATTGGTCTCACATCGGGTTTTAAGTCTACTGTTTCATATAATAGGCAAGGGGATGTTAGGGCTTGTTGTACTCCGGCAACATCAGGCATTAGACACCTCCTCAATTCTTGGCATAATTGCTCCACCTGGCTGAGATGTTCGACAATTTCCTGAAAAGCCTGTCTCATACTATGCGCTCTTGATTGCTTTCAGTCCCTCGGCTATTGACGCCTTGTTTTGGCTAGCTTTCTGGTGCCGAGACGTGAATTAATCACAGAATTACAAACGAAAAGCCAAGAGCGAGAGGAAAAGATGACACAAAAGGTCTTTCTTAAATCGGAATAAACTAGTTACCTGGTCTTGCGCTCGACTAGGAGTAATAGCTTGATCATCATCAGATCCACTTGAAATTTTCGGTTTTTTTGTCGGTCCTATTCGATCCCTGTCGTTTTGGATGGCTGAAAATAGACAAGTCTAGTTGACGTAGCTGTTCTCTCTTCCCAATATTAAAAGCAAGAGCATTGCTAATGAAGAGATTAACCCCTCCAGCTAAGAAAAACGTCCCCCCAGCGCGTTCCTATCATCCATAAATATTCAGTCTCGCATAGCGTTTAATATAAAAATATTCTAGTGATCTTTAACTTGCAAAATTAGAAGGGTCAGAGAAAGCAACCAAGAGATTATAAGACTAAGGTGGAAATGTTCTCTGAGACAAAATTTAACAGAGATCTCTTCTGCAGAAATAATTCTATAACATTTTCTGTTTTTCCAGACATTTTAATGCACTGTTTGTATCAATTTTAGACGGGTCCGGTCCCCAAAAGCAAACAATTCAGAACAGGACTTAGACTGCCATAAACTGTGACAGAACAAACCTTTAGGACGAAAATGATACATACCTTTGGCATCCATCCCAACCGCAAGGCATTTATTAAATCGACAGTGTCGACAAGCACATCGGATATCTGAAATTTTACAAAAATAATTTTACAAACTAATTTGCTTACTCTTATTAACGTCACAATTGCCATTATATTGGCATATAAAAGTTTGTTCGCTGACGATTGTCCGTCGAAAAAAAGTTTTACTGAAAAAATGTAATTTGTTTTGTCTTTGATTGATGAGTTTTCGGTATTTGTGGGAAGCACGTCCATTTCCTGTCCACCCCAGCAGCGCAAAGTGCGATTCCCATTAAGGCACGAGTCCAACATGGCAACATCAGAGTTCTGTCTCTCTCTCTATGAAAGCGCAAAGCTCGCGGGAAAGCTAGGGGTGGCCTAGAGTTTTTTAATCGATTACGGCGAGTCTCTATCTTTCCTACTGCCCTGAAAAACATTCGTCACCACGTGAGGGGAAGCGAGTCCGTCTCTCTCTGTCGCTCTATCTCAACACACACACACATTCAGTCGAAAAACTGCCTGTGCACAAACAATTTTGCCACTATCGGTTGAAAGAGGAAGGATACTGGGAAGTAATAACTTATATTTACTTACCATCCATTACAACTAGCGACTCCATAATGGTATCCAGTGGCGAGGTCAGAACAAACTGCACATAGCTCTCCTTCTGGGACTTTCCTTCCTAAAATTGACTGGTCTTTAAGAACTCTTTTGGGATTTTCTGTGTTTATGTTTAAATGCCCTCGAGAGTCTCTTCAGCCAAAAGGCAATAGTCACATTAAGCAGACGTTGATATTTGTGCTGTCGCAAAGGGGCCAGACGCGTTACACCCCTGCAGGAGCAGAGAGGTCTGGGGACCCTGACAATTACGTGCCATAGCCAGATACATTCAAAATTAAACTTCATCATGCCCTCTTCTCTCATCTGCTCAAGCAAAAACATTCTGCGCATTGCCTGGGGCATGGTGGTCTTGGGCAAAAACAACAGGCATCTGCTCCAAAAGATCTCGGGGACCCCCTTCTTTCTCTCCACGGAATCTAATGCTGTTATGCGGTTATTGTCCTGTAATGAAATTTCGCCGAGAGAAAGAGCCAGCCCCTATGGTCTTTATGTATTGCAAGCTGTGTACTTTCGGCTTCAGGATGAAGCTGGCGCCTGATTTTGTAAACGAGCAAAGAGTGAGAGCGAGAGAGAAAGTCTCTTAGCACTTGTCTTCCAACTGCGATTTCATCTATTTGTCATTGAATGAACAATACTTGTTTTGCAGTTGGGGAAGAGGAAGCGGGACTGGAAACTCTAACAGGGCTAATAATAACAACTAAATAAATTGGGTATACTGTAGGTTATTTCATTTAAAAACTGAACTCACTTTGAGCCATCCGTTTATAGGAGGGTTGGAAGCCTTTTTGATCTCCATTTTGCATGGCGAGATAGTTTAGTTGAGGTTGAAGCTGGTCGCTTAAGTTGCCATTTAAGGCGGCCATGCTGTAATACATCATTTCCATGGCCATGGCACCAAAGGAAGAAGAAAAAATTCAGAATATAGTCAGACGTGGACCATATCCAGCGTGAAGTAGGCGCGGCAAGGGAGTAGGAGGTATGGAGCCGATGGGGGGCGGGACCCCACGCGGCCGTCGTCAAAACATGCCGTGAACAGCAAATTGGATACACAACATACACATAGAAAAATGGAGTCCAGGGCTATTTTCTGATTTTCTCCGACCTCAAAAAGTCCGAATGTTATCGGTAAAAGTCAAAGATTCTCCGATATAATCGGATAGACACTTTTGAGCAAAATAACGGACCATTCATGGCCGAAGTCGGTCTTATGCAAATACCTGGGTCAAACAAAAGATAATACACAAAAGGCGGCAAGGTGCGTGGAGGTCTTTCTCTCATGGATGAAAGATGAAACCAAGGATGGTGGCCAACGAAGACTGCGCAGAGATATGCAAGAGGAACATGCGGGGCACTATTGCGCATTGCAAATTAGTCCCGAATTCAACGAGGGATGACCGTGGGCGAAAGTTTGCGAGCGACACTACGAATGAGATTCACCCCCGACGGCGCCCGAGGACGAGGCATCTCGCTTCAAAGACTGTCTCTCCATTTGTGTATGGGTAGGAAATTGGAGCGCGAACTCGACTCTCTCCTTCGAAGGACAGCTGAGATTAGACAGGCGGATTGCATAAAACCGAAATAGAGAACGAAAAATGAAATGACGCTGAACTTGGAAGCAATAAAGAGACACATTTGGATAAAGCTGATCAAACAAAGCCAAAAGCCTTTAACCAAATGATCAATAAAAATTGGCTAGCCATAAAAAGCTATTCAGCATTCTTAGAAATTTATTCTTAGAGACGGGGGAGACGAAAGATGATCTCAAACAGATGATTCAATTTCCGTCGGAATTATAGTAAGGTAATGAAGCAAAAGCGGAGGACATTCATCATAAATCGTCTCCAATTTAATGAATGTTTAAAATAAGAAAAAAAGGATAGACGCCAAATATTCAAAATATAGATCACAATCCTTTTTCGACTCTACTCATAAAACTTAATGAGGCCAAAATAACATGACATAATTAACAAACTGATGATGTGAATCAAGTAGTAAGACACAATCTGATAGAAAGCACACAGACCTAGTCTCTACTCTCTAATTCCTGCAGATCATCTGCACAAGAAGGCTTTAGCTAATGCAAAATCGATAATAGCTGCTTGTATGCCCCTCTCAGGTAATAATTAAAAATCCAATGGAAATTAGCTTCGTTCGGCAAATAAGACCAAGCAAGCCTATTATGTTTTTCATACAGAGCTTCAGTGTTGTCTGTGCATTTGTGGTTGTATTGTCTCTCTCTCTCTCTCAGATAATCTGTAATCAGAAACTACCCAAAGACAGAAAAATCGATATCTAGAGGTTTCATTCACACATCAACCTAATTGGTGTAGATTGATGTGCTGCTCTTTAATTAGTACCAGGAATGCAGAAGAACCTATCATCCATTTGAAGGGAGAGGCAAGCCTAGTTAATTAAGTCCTAATTGTGGGGCTTTCCGACTCGAAGCACTAATAAGAGATGGTAAATCAGATCCTCTTTCAGGTGGATTAGCTCTTCATCGACATCTGCTGGACTAGAGCGAGGCGATCTCCTTTCTCCAAATTGAATTTGCCTGAGAACACTCCGCTCTTTAACCGCGGCGTCATGCTAGCCCGTAACCAAAAAAAGCTATGCGAAGCCGACTGGGCGGCGAATGAGGGGGACTGCCCTTTCAAACCCCTCAGGCATGTTTCTCGCGGAAATCGATAGAAGGAGATGTTTGATGAACGGGTCTCGCCCTTTGTGAATGCGGAGACCAACGCGCCCGAGTGCTACCTGTGTCAATAAGGATACCCTCGGCGACAACGTCCTAGTCCTCAAAGATCAACTCATGGTAGTGCCGTTCCCACCCTTTCACGCAATTATTAGGAGGGGTTCCCCCAAAATGATCAAAGATCAATCGCGTATAGATTTTAAGCGATACCTCGGTCTTTTGTGGGAAACTTTGAGCGGAGAGTTTTTTGCTCATATTCTGTAATTAATTGGGAGGCTTTGAATGTCAGACAGCTGTCACTTGCAGTTAGGGGCAGGCGGACTCTCGGCTGTCACTTATCGCATTTCGACCAAACACACAAAAAGAAAAACTAGGGACTTTCTGAGCCTTCAATTCCAGGATGGAATGATATCCGGAGAGAGTGGGAGCCAAAGTCAACGGAGCATGAAAAGATTCGGTTTTGGATGTGTTTCCGTCTGACCAGGGAAGGGGAAAAGCATAATAAGATTGAGTTGGGAAGTACACGCGCGGGACAAGGGAATCTAGAGCTGAGCAAATTTACGGGTGGGTGGGCTCTGCAGCTGAACAGCGTTTCGGACCAAATGACGCGAGAAGAGGGAGAAGAGCAACTGTTTGCACAATTTCTGCGCGGGAATTTTGTGTTTATTGAAAGCTAGACTTGACACTAAAAATTTTAGTCTTAGAAATGACAGAAGATTTAGTCTGGGCGGCCCCAGAGAGAGGACAATCAAAAAGGGTCAGGTCAACGGCAAGAGCTAGATAATGGCCGCACTAGCACATTGATGGCAAACCTCTCTCTCGCTATAGACTTTCGTTCTCAAAAGGAAATACGAGACTTTCTATCAAGAGTTGAATTTTTTTCTTTCTAATGGACTTGAAAGTAGTCCGAATTTTTAGGATCGATAGTAAGCCGTGGTGTGAAAGGATGGCACACACGTCGACATCCAAATGGGGGTTTGGAATAGCTGAGCGCCGTCTGGGAATCGGCGGTCTCTCTCCCTCTCTTTTCAAAAAATAGTCCACAAACAAATAGATTATTTGAATAAATGGCCGAGTACAGACATGCACCGGTATCGATTGCGAGACCAACCCGTGGCGCGCCTGTAGAAAACTGGAAATCGGGGGTGGACAATTTGAGACTGTAAAAAGTCGCCGGTAGTTGTCGCGTGTACAAAATCAGGGGGTCAAGTCCTTGACAGGTGCTGAGTCTAGTGACACTTGATTTCAAGAGTGCCTTTAGACGAATAGCCGCAGACGAACATTATTGTTCTGATCATCTTCAATTTTTCACATAATAAATCCAAGCATATCTATCTGGATTTTGATGCCATCTTTGTTCAAAAAAATCAAGATAGTATTGAACACTGAAAAAGATAAGGAAGGTGGTCAGATCGAACTTCTAAGCTCTCTCTTTCTCTTTCTCTCTAAAGAAGTCAATCTTGTTAACACAATAAAACGTTCGCTGCACAATTAATGGCTACACTTTCGTCCAGAATGAATAGCTTTTGGGAAAAATAGCTTGCAAGAGCCAACTGAGGGACTGAAAGTTCGAATAGAATTCAAGTTTTCTTGTTTTAGACAACAACTGAGAAAGATCTCTTCCAAAATGAATAAAGAGCCGCGCGCAACACTGAGCTGTAACTTTGGCCGATGTGACGCTAAAAGTGTAACCCGCTTTAGCTCAAGACTTCCTAGATCAATCTTACATCGCGCGGGGAGGGTTCAGGAAACAGATTTGAGGTATATAAGTGTTTCGATATTTTGGCGCAAGCAAAATAGGCTTAGGATTATAGGTAATTGAAAAAGATTAAAGCACTTGAGACTGGAACTACGTGGGCTAGCAAGCCCCATAAGTAGCAGGCCAAAGTTCCAAGAATGTGGAGGAAAGCAATTCATAAGAAATATGACTAAAGGAGCTGAGCGGTTGGCAAAGGCATCAACAACATTGAATCATTTTCTGCCGCGTGTTTGCGTCGATTTACAATCAAAAAATTGTCTGAAATAGACTTATGTGCCTCAGACAGCTGAAACACTTCACATGTGATTGAACCTTTGCTCCGTTCTCACAATTACGCGCATTCAATCGGATAACATGTTCATAAATCCATATATGTTGGCAACATTTCAGAACATGTGATTTGTTATAGAAGGTAAATATTATTTATTCATATAATCTATACACACATTTATTTTATTACATACCCATACTTAATATATCACCGTATTGATAAATTTATACTTTCTTCTTTAATTCATTCAGACGGGTTCCTGAAATTCTCAGGATTATGGCGGAGATTGAAATTTCTCACGTGGTTCAGTGACAACAGCTGTTTGAAAGACGAGGAGCTCAGTGGCTCATGCGGTACATTCAGTACAAAGAAAAACCTGGAACATTGATGCTATTTTAAGCTGGATTATTTACCGATTAGCTATTTCATCTTTTGGTGATGAAGCAAATAAAATGGAAGTGCTTATGAAATGATCAAAGTGGTCTTCCTGTATGAAAGCTGACTTGGATTTATTCACGGCAAAACGGCTAAACTCCAATAGAGTGGAGGTCCTCTTCGTTTCTCTAAGCCTTTGGAAGAACTGAAACGCGAACTTTGTTCAGAAAAAAGAAGGGTGATGACCTCATAAACCATCGTAAGAGTAGATTTTACGTTGCTATAAAGACTATGACCAGAAAGAAGATCGAAGATTGTTGTCATAGCCTGTTCCTCCGTTTGTAGTCGTAAAAGAATAGAAACAAGTACTTTTGAAATGCGCTTCCCGTCTCTTTTATCTACTCTCCGATACCTAAAAACGTCTGCCTTCCATCAAAACCAGTGAAAACTACAGGCTTAAAAGTTCTTCCAATGGAATTGCAAATTTGCCAGCTTGTGTTCGTCTTGGATCCATTTCCTCTCTAAAAACACAGACAGTGAAAATTCTCAAAATATATGGAAAAGTGTTCATCATAGTCGCGTATTCTTTAAAGCAATCTGAACGAATATTAAAATTTTTCCAATCCTTTTGTTCTTCTTACGAGAGATGATCTCTAAATACTGGGGTACGTAAGATGCACTGTGAAGGATAAGCTCTTCTATCCCCGACGTAACAATTTCCATCATTCGAATATTTGAAGGAGACGATGAAATATATGTACAAATAATCTTAAGCGTTCTATTAGTCGGAAGATTCAGAGAACTGCACCTTGTTCATATTGTTTCTGAAGTTAACTTGCATCGGCTCTTCCATTAGCCGAAAAGATACTGTCCATAGCAAATTCTCATAAACGGAATTTCTAAATTATTTGAAAAAGGAAGTTATTATTTCTCACTCAATTAGACTCTCTGATTCCGATTGGGTTGATATTTCGGTAATCTCGGCGTTTAAGAAACTTGCTAGATATTGATATACGGGCTTAAGTGCCTCCGCCGCCATCGACTGTAATATGTACAAGATGCCATGTAAGGTAGCTGTTCTGACGAAGGGATATTTCGATGTTAGACCTGCTTCAACCTGCAATATCGAATCTGTTCAAATGAGGAACTAATCCTCACCCAAGCCAGTATTAGTTTTGCGACGTCTGCTTCCGTCATTGTCCGTTCAACAGAATCAATTCCAATAACCGTGGCCGTTTTTAATAGGGCATAGATAACATATCCGAGGTCTGAATGATCTGCTAGGTAGCCTCCGCGGTAGACAATTTTAATCTGAGCGTACAGGAACTCGTATGACTGAGCCTCATCAAAGAGATCAGAAAGAAACACCATCTGAAAGGGCTTTAAATAGGGAAAGGGGTACTCTTACAGCTCTTATTGTGGAAGATAATAGAGGAAGTGGAAGAAATTCCAAGCCTCGACTGAACCAATGTGAAAAATTCTCAAAGAGAGCTCTAACAGAAGATCCTGTGTCTAGTTCGCTTGTAGTCTTTAGCAAATATTCGGATAGAGAAATTTTGACTCTCTAAAATAAATAAACAAACTTGAAACTCTATTTAAACATACGTCTGGCGAATCCTTTTTTACTGATCGTAGATCGCCAGTCAATGTCCACAATGACATTGCACACAGCTGTCCCAAATTATACAGTTTCCCGTTCTCGTCGAGCCTCTCAAGATTTCGCATATACAATATTTCGGGCTTTACATTTCTGGTTTTTCCTATCAAAAATCGTAACTGTGCCATAGCTCTAAAAGTATTTTTTGAGCGGAAACAATAAATGTAAAATAAAAGTTGGTTTCACCTACTTCGACTCGTAAAATAATTCATTCTTTTCTCTTGCTTTTACGACAAAACTTCCAACTGGAATATTACCCGGTTCGGGGAACAGAAGTGTATAAAGCAAAATATCTGTCAAAGCAGATACAGACAAGCTACTTGCTAAAATTTGCTCTAACACATTCTAAAAAAGATTATTAATATAAGCTGAATATTTTACCGATCCATCTGCAATTTCCGCGCCAGTTGGAGTTGAAGATAAAACACCAAAAAGAGACATCCAATAATCTTCAAATTCTTGCCTTGAATTCCATCCAATCCTAATTAAATTAGATTTGATATAAGAATAGATTAGGTACCAATTAATTCTCCAAGAAAAATCTTGTAGAACATCGATATTACAAAGCATATGAATATTAACCAAAGGGACATGAACACAAGAAGGAGAAGCTCGTATTTCTAAATTCCACTGCATTCTGTAAATCAACTATTTTTATTTCGTCTTAATAAACTAACTTGAATGCTGTTAGAGGAACCATTGCTAGACTATGCAGAACAGGATGTCTACAAAGTATTCTAAGAAGAGTGATATGTTCAGGAGGGAAATAATGAGATCCATGTTGAAGATTATAGATTATGTGTTGTACGAGATCAAATAATTCACAAATGACATCTAGAAAATTAACATAAGGATAAGAAGTTACTACCTTCTGCTGTTCTTGTCCCAAAAATTTCTTCTAGCCCCTCGCTTTGCCAATGGAGTGCAAAATTTTCAGCTGTAGAATATTTCTTGACGCTATTCTGCAAAGGAACCTTAAACATTGTTATAGAAGAACTTGCCGCAATAAATTTTACACTATAAGATCTGAGAATATTCGAAATTTCTACTAGATTGTTTAATGGTTTATTGATGAATTCCTGTCTAACAGCTTCAGATGATAGAACAAATTGCAATCCTTTTATTGGTTGAATCCCAAGGGTATTAGTTGGCTGATATTCAAAGTATCTGGCAAGTTGAACTGGCAAAATTTTAGAAAAAAACATGCTTTGTTCAATTTGTATCTAAATATTAGGATTAGAAGGAAAAAAGCTTACTATCTCTGATATGGTATCAAGAACTTCAAGCGATGAGACGATTTCTTCATATGAGGATTCTTCTTTTATTCTAATGAAATCTTCAACAACATCCAAAAATTCTTGGAATCGGATGCAAAGCTCTTTGTTTTCTCTATTGACTCTTAGCTGTTCACATATTTCTTTGCACAAATTAATAAGAAATTGTGTTCTCCTTTTCAAAGTCTAAATAAATTTGTAAAACATTTGGGAATAAATTGACTTACCATTGAATTTAGAAGAGAATATAAAGAAGCAGTGGAATTGAGAAGAACCGACTGATATATCCCTGGATAATCATCCCATGCATCATTTTTAAATAAGAAAGCATAAATCTCATCGTCTGTTCCTTTTGAGAAAAGAAAGGCATGACTATAAGGTTTTTTTTAAAAATAAGAATCATTTGATATTACGCTTCATCTCGTTCAATCGGTGCTAGATATCGAATTTTTACATAATCCTTTGGCATATCCTCCTTTTGAATTGCAAAGATGTCGTAGAGGTTGTGGATGTAGCTGGAAAATTGAGCAAAATTTGAAACAAACTACCTTGGATTTCTATCTTTTGGCTTGAGAAACTCAACAATCTCGTAGAATCTAGGAGAGAATTTAAATAACTGAAGAATTTGTGAGTATATTCGCCAATTCGCTTTTAGCGCATCTTTATCCAGTGATGTCTCTTCCAGCCCCTCGATCATAGAACGGCTTAGTTTTATATATCGTTCTACAATCAAATACTGCAAAAATAAGTGCATTCTCACCGGATTTGCAAAGAGCAACCAATGTTTGCAAGAAATGAGTGAATGTTTCAACAGGAAATTCTGGAATTGCAATAGAGTTGACTCCTTTTTCAATCAGTCGAACTACTGTAGTTGATAGCCAATTGTGAGGCTCAGGCACCAGATCTTCTAACCTCAAAAGGAGAGGATCTTCTTCAACAGCATGTAGTAAAATAAAAAATGTTATTGCTACTCTTCCCCAGTATTTCTTTGGTGGACATTCCTGTAAATATTTGTTAAAACGGAAACATCATCCTTACATCGTCTATGAACTTTTGTAATTGCTTGAAAAAATTATCTATTGGAAGGAACATTGACGGTGACATCATTGAAAGTGAAGCAGCTGATAATGTAAATGAGCAATTGTAACTTTCATCGTCGCTAGACATGAATTCTGAGAAGTTTCCGAAGAAATCAATTGACATTGTTCTGAAATGAGAAGAATGATTAAGATTTTCAACTTCTATATTTCTAGCTTATTGAATGCGAAATGACATCAATATGTACTATATTAATCCTTCATCTCATTAGGTGAGCAAATTGTGACGGATATAACTTCACGTCTCCTATGTTTTAATTGGTGCATAATCGGAGAGATTTCTTCAAATGACTAATTATAAGACACTCGATCAAAACTACTTAACGCTACAAACCAGCATTCGGCTAACTATCAGGTAAGCACTCGATTTTTCATCATCCACTTTTAATTTTTTCCTTACTTTTGACTTGTCTTATCTGTCATGTGCAGAAGCAACATCCAAAGAAACAATGTTTCATCCGCTGCGTAATGGAACAAATCTTTTGAGCGGGTATTAAAAGATATATAGAGAATATCCAACTCTACTTGCTGAACATATAAAAGTTCTAGCACGATGACTCTAACTGCTTGTAGAACTAAAACTCAATTTAACTCATCTCTTAAAAGTGTTACTGTATTTTCCGTTGTGTTCATTGGCTTTCTCTATTAGATCTGAGCCAATTTTGACGATGTGCTCAAATTTTAAGACATTTGTCCTTGCCAAAACAATCAGAAACAAGATTATTTCCGTCAATAATTCCATGTTCCCAAAGGAAGGATCTTGTGTTTGTTGGATTACAATATCAAGTAAGATTTTTTTGGGATCTGCCATGCTATAAATAATACCATTTCGAGGTAATTCGCACATCACTCCGAGTACCTAAATTAATGTTGAAAAATGATTTATTCCTTACGCTTTTCTTAAATGGAATAGATTGATAAGAATTGTAGATGTGCCGAAGTTGTGTTACGAATCCTTCAAATGGCTCTAATGCAATAGAGATTTCGGTCGAAGTTTGAACATGGACCTTTGAAAGCATATCGCTTTTTAGCCAGCCCAATTCCCTGTATTTTTAGTTTTCTGAACAAATTTCAATTTCTACCTATGTATGAAACTTGAAATGTAATCTTTTCGTCCAATCAGCGATGAAAAAGTAGTAAATTCGTTAGCATAGCGAATGTAGAACATTTCCTCTTTGGTTCGTGGTGGAAGAGGATCTCTCATTTTGAGCGCATTTAAGCAATTTAAATTGATATTTGCAGCATTTTTGCCAAAGACTACTTTGAACATTTGATGAAGTAAAGAACTAGCTGGGGCTGGTGCTACTTCCAGCAAAACCTGTAAAATGCAATTCAAATTGTAATCGATCCAAAACTACCTTGATATAAAGTAGGATCTCTTCTAAAACTGGCTTTAGCTGTTGAAAACTAAGCATTTCACAAATACAACTCAAACAATTTATAGCTGCATGGAGCAACCCACAGAATTTTTGTTCATTCTCTCTGCTGAGTGATTCCTAGAAAAGTTAGTTGAATTCACTGGTAGGCTTACTAGATAGTTAGAATAAGATCCTTGTATGCTAGGAAAAATGCTATTTAACGTAAGTGATTCGAGAAAGCTAGACTTTCGCGATGGATGAACACTTGTTCCCATCAGATGTGAAATATCAGCTATTCTATTTGGAGATGGTTTTTTGCTTAATATTGGAGACATTGTTGGTCTATTTAGTATAGATGCTGATGCTTGTAATATTGTTGAACGATGTTCCGCTATAAGAGCATAGTACATATTAATAGTCCTGAAAATTATATAAAAATTGAGATTTTGATCTCTACCGTAAAGATAAAAGAAGTATTCTATCTAGGACAGGAGGATCCGGTAGTCTCGGTAATGAACTTCTTTCAACAGTAGCTTGTTCTCTTACAATTTGAACCATATAACCTTCGCACATTCCTACAATTCACAGTAACTTGGATAAAAAGGTTAAACTAACCAGCAAAAAGCTTTCCAATAACATTAAGTCCAGTAGTAAGAGCAAAAGCAGAGCAAAGCGATGCTTCACATTTGTCAAGAATAGAGGTCATAATCACTGGCGTTGAAGAAGCTGTTCTAAATTAGAGTAATGATTAAGAAGATTTGAAACTCTAACTTGCTTACTCCTCCCCATACTTCATAGTAGATTGTTGGTGGAAATGACTCCATTAAAACTTCTAAAGCGGCACAATATGTTGGCTAAAATATCAATAAATAAAACAACTTGATTTTTTACCGATCGAATTTCAGAATCACGCAGATAAAAATTTGTTAATTCTTGTATGACCACTTCTAAGTTGGACTCAATTGTGTAATCAGCTGACTCATTAAAAAAATTGAACTCTTTTGATAAATTGAGCACCTATAATATCTAATATCGAGTCAATTTATATATTTACCGCAGGTATCAATCCAGTATTTGACAATGGCTCACTAGGCAGCCCAGTTTTAAAAGCTGATGTGAATTTGCTTAAGTTTGCGTTCCTCACAATTCTGGAATTATTACAAATAAAATAAACCCCGATTTACTTTGGAAAACATTCGACGGCAGCTTTGCTAACTTTTGGATCTGTTGCGAATAGCAACTCGAAGTAGGACTTCAAGCAATTCTTCTGATATTTCTTTCGCAACGAAACGTCTAACGTATTCCAGTCTATGTTGGCCAAAAATTCCGCGCAGGATATCTAAAAATTATTTTAAAAAAAAAACAAAAATTAAATACTTGAATAAGAAAATAAGTAGAGTTGGCCTGCGATATAGCCAAATCCAATAGAATTTCTGTCAAACCCAATACATTCATAAGAATTTGTTCTCCAATAAAAGCTTGAAGTAACGCTCGTTTTCTTATTACTTGGAACGAAGAAGCTACTTTCACATAGTATTCTGAATTACTTGCTAAGTTACAAAAGAAAATTATTTACCGCCATAGCTAGGATGCCATTTATCAAGACTTGCCATAAATTGAAGTGTTGACGCACATAATTGATCATCTTCATGTAGAACAAATCTTACAACATCAATCAGTGGTTGCTTGGTATCTTCTAAATTTTATTTTATCAATAACAAGAAGCAAATATTGCATACCAAAAGTCACAATAACGTTGAATAAATCACGTTTTTTTGATATAGAAGTCAAGCTATTTAATGCTAGAAGTTTATGGGATATCCGTACCTAAATGAATTCATTTCAAAGAAAGAACAAAACTTACATCTCTGTCATTTTTAAGTCCTTTTAATCCAGCTAACAAAAATATTTTTCCCAATGTAGCTGCAGTATATACATAAAAGTCTGATCCATCAACGCCTTAACATTATTTTGCCCAAAAAGTAATAGAAAAACGTACAAACGTCTGTTGGAGGCTGTGCCGGTATAGAACTATTCTTTCCTGATGTATGGAACGGTGAATCTTTCATTTCAATGACCATTAGTGGCGTCTCTGGTCTGTTCACTTCCTCATATAGTTCAGCATGCATCAATGGGTCAATTATCTCCTCATCCGCACCCGTTTCCTATAAATATCAAATAAATCAGCATAAAAAACTTGCCGTTACATCACTGTCACTATTATTATCCTCATTGTGATATCTCGGTGAATCAGGAAAGACTAGTGGTGTATTAAAAGCTTCTGGAGTTTCTGTATTCGAAATATCAAGAGTAGAGAACGACTTTAAAGACAAATTATCACTTTCTGAAACATTTTGAAATAACAAATATAAAATAAAAGATCAACCAAGCTTTGAGTTAGAAGCAGATAAAGATATTCGATCTGCCGTGAGTAAAGGTTTCCACATTGATAAGGCGGAAAAATCTGTTGGATCGAAACTGTTCATTGCCCTAAAAATGCGTTTTCTCTTTAAAATTATGTAACTCTTACTTCAGTGGGTAGTTAAAAACAACTTCAAGAAATTCCATCGCCGCTACAACAATCTCACTTTGTTTTGAATATAAACAACAAACAGTCGACGCAATGCACTAAATAAATTGAATGAAGAGGATTGAAAATAATAAACCATTTTGAGCATATCTTCTTGGAAGGTTTTGGAACGCTTATGAATAATTGACCATATATTTTTGAGGATATTTAGAGATCCAACCAATCTGCTTTTACATTCGAATTCATCAGTACTTCGGATATTACTGTTGCATCGAATAAATGCCTGGAAGAAATAATAAACTTCAATCAAGCCTCACTTTTTGTAAAATCGATGCGTTGTAAGTACAAATTTGTGAAATTACAGTTACGGCTGCTCGGTTTGCAGTTCCCGAAAGATCTAGATTCTCAGCTGCTATTTGGTATAATGTCTATAAATAAAAATAAAGTTAAATAATTCATAAAACAAAGTACAAATAGCTTTTCAGTCTGTTGGTCTCTCATTCTTTGGCCAATTGAAGTGAAAAGTAGAGATGTATGTTGAACAATGGCCTGTTGAACCGATTCTTCAGGTCTTTTCAGCATTGTACCTAACGCATGAGCAATATGAACACCATAACTTCTGAAAAGCATATTAACTTAGAGGAAAAGGTGAAGTTTACATGGCTCTGTTTGTTTTGGCCAGGTGTATCAAGCTTGTAAGACGAATATATGCAGCAACAAGCGATCGGGCAGGAGTATTACGATTAATTTCACTAATAAGACAGACCAGTACTCGATATTGATGGAATCCCAATAATAAGCTCTGAAAAGAAATGAAAAATAGATAAATTCATACCCTTAGAATGGAATCTAGCATTTCTTCTGCAAAGGTTCGTGTATTTTGCTCCGGATGGTTGATTAATTTAAATACAGTTTGTATAGCTTTGTTAACTTGGTCCGCATAGCGATTATCTTCCTAAAACTCGTATAAATAGGAAGAAAAGCGACGAATACCTTATATACAGAATTAAAATCATTTGTAACTATGATATATTTGACTTCAGTACATAAAATACGAACTTTATCTATATTTTGGTTCTTTCTAAAAGAGAAAAAAATTTTTAAAGCAAGCAAAAACCTACTTTGATGTGGTATCGGTATTTTCAATGCTGTTCTCAAGTTGAGCCACAGCTTTGGCAAGTTTCTCTACCCGCGAAGAGGCCATATCCTATAAAATAAAAAATAAAAATAGATAAAATAAGAAAATCCTGAATATAAGCTAAAAATATTATGCGGTAGTTGCGCTCTAAAGCGAATTTGGCAGGGCTATGCATAGCGTCCCAAACTAACTTGGTTAAAAGGTCATTACCACGATCGATGTGTTGACAACGGAGGTTCATTCTAAAGTGGAGGGTCATTAACCTAGTCAGCGCAGTCAATGTACAGTAATTTTCTCTTGATTTTCAACTTTAACTCAATCAAATAAGAATTCCCATTGTAGTATATAAGATGATAATGATTGTTTTATAACTCACGAAGTAATTCCAAAAGTCGAAGTCCACCTGTATCCATCGCAGCATATTGCATCGAAAATGATATTAATTTTCACAAGGCGTGTAGTTCACTGGCGCTGAAGAATAGCTCGATTTTCTAGCGGAAATTGGCTTCATAGACGTGAGAAAGGTAAAGCGGGACAAAGTCTAAGGTAAAAGCGTTGAGGATAGAATAAAATAATTTCTGAATCTTTTGTGGGTAAGATTTTCGGATAATGATTTATGTAGTTGGATTAGGCGAGGAGCAAATCCGGGATTAAGACTAACGATATTTGAATACGAATTGAAAATTGACTAAGACATTACGAAATAAAATATTCTTTGAGTTTACTTATAGAAAGGAAAGATAAATAAACGCTTTATTCTATTTTAGCTTTCTTTCGGCAGCAGCAGAATTTAGCCGCTTTTACTATAAAATAAATAAGAAAAGCAAGAAGTAGAAGGTAGGCTGCAACTATATCGAGGCAAAAATATTGAATAAACGATAGCTCGAAGCCGTAGATGTCTAGATCTTCTATTTTTTGGAATTTCCCTAAACATTTCAGATGTAAACTTAGTACAAAGCTACCGGTAAACTCGACAGCTTCAAGTAATCTATCGGCGGGAGTTTCTTTTCTGGTCCTCATGATTTCTGCCAATCGTTCGGCTCTTTGTTGGTAACTGTAAGGAAGTACGGCTTAAAGGAAGATATATCTACCTCTCATCATTTAGTATTGCTTCAACTGCTGAACGAAAGAGTTCACCGGTGAATTTATTTTTCTCAATAACAATTGAGGTATTTTTCCTTGACATAATAGCAGCATTCTAGAAAAAGGTTAGTGAAGAACTATTAATTATATACCTTGAATTGATCTCCAAAAATTGGAATTAATATCGCGGCTGTTCCAGTTTTTGCCGTTTCAAGAAGACTGTTAAGACCAGCATGGCTGACAAATAGCTTAACCCGAGGATCAACTGAAATGAAATTTAATAAACGCTTTAAAGATCTAATTTACTCAATAGTTCTCTTTGTGGCATCCATGAGTAAGTCTTTAAATTGGTGATCCCCTTTCCAATGTCTGTTTCGTTTTTGTCAGTTTTCCATATAAATGTGTATTGTGGAAGAGAACGTATTGTCTGCAAGAGTCCTTCTTTGATATGAGTTGGCATAAACGATGTAGGAGCTACACTTCCAAAGCTAATAACAACAGTTTTAGGACGAATAGAGAGAATTTCATCAAATTCCTGAAAAAACCCAATTAAATCAATGATTTATTGATCACTTTTTACCTTCGTGAGCTTTCCAATATTTCCGAGGGCGATTCCTCCAATATGTTTAACTTTTCTTGAAAGAGGTCGAGCCAAATCCAGAAATTCATCAGAGTTAGACAAAATAAAGTTAATTTTCCTCTTGATTAAATCCATAAAAACCAAATCATGACCATGTTTTCTGAATACAGCCTAGAAAACAATACACTGCTTTATCTCCTTTTAAACCTCGTATCTGCCATTAACAGAATGCATAAAAATTGTTTCTGAGAGACTTGCATAGCCGAAATTGATAAATCGTTGGAAGAAGCTCATTTTGTCGGTATATAATGTCATTGAAACTGAAATTGGCTGAACCTTTTGCTTAGAATAGACTTGCCAGGAACATAGCTTGGGTTCAAAGGAGTATGGAAAATTGGACCAAGAGCATCAACGAGGCCGATGGCTGACATCATTATGTGAGATTTTACACCAACAATCTGCAAGGAAGCTTTCAACTTTTAATGAAACTTACCTCAGCAAGGCCAAGACCGCACGGACCAAACATTTCGAACATTCCTATATCAAAATTTTCCTTCTTGAGCTCCTCTATTTTGGCTGTCTCACTCAAAACGGCTAAAAAATATTTGTGAAAATTTATTTTACCATCGCAAAGATCTTTCTGCATTCCCATAAAGAAAAGCACAGTTCGGATGTTGCCACCAAAAGCTGGTGTTACCCAAATGTTTTCACCGCGTGATTCATGCCTTTGAATTAACTCATTTGGAGCAGAGAAGTAGATTTTTTTGACAGGACTTTTTTCCCAATATTCTTGGAATCTCTTCTCAAGAACCGGGTGAACAACGGTCTAAAAAGTAGATTTTTAAGCCAAAAGCTAATACCACATCATGCCCTGCATTGTGCAATACGTTAGAAATACTAGACATAAGCTGTACATGGCTAAATCCTAAGGGAGTTGAATACAATAAGATCTAAAAATATGTCATTATTTCATTAATATGCAAACCTTATACCCATCTCCGTGTAGAAAAAGTGTAAGCAAGAGTATCAGCTGTGCTTTTAGCGACATTTGAGCACTGACCCCTCTCCTTATCAGATATGGGACAAACAGGCTAACTCGATAAAAGTCATCTTCTACACCGACTTTCTCAATTTATAGACTGATGGGTACATAGAACATGTCTAGTTATCAATCAAAAGCGTGCTTCCTGCCAGAAATAGAGTTTAGTTTAAAAAATAATCAAAAATGTTATCAGCTTATTTGTCCAAGTAAAATGTAAAATATTTATTGAGATCATTATTAGGTAATTCGCAGAAATTATATCTCACATACTTCCGTATCAAAGAGATCTTGGACCGATAGGTAGCCATAACTGGAACTATCGTTGTTCAAAAGTGTAGTTAGTTCTTCACGAATCTAAAGGAAATAAATTGAATATTCATGGGGAAAGACAAACCTCATCTATATCTGGTCGATCTTCTGACTTTAATTTCCAACTTTTACTCATTATTTGATATCTGGAAGCTGATGATAATTAGGAGAGGGAATATACATTTCATTTGGGCAGGTGTTTGGTTGAGGTAAGCGATTCCCTTGTTCTAAATGTTTAGGCATATCGGATGGCTGCACTGTTCCATATGGAGCTTCTCCTAGTGAAAATAATTCGAACAATAGGATTCCAAAAGACCAAACGTCGCTTTTTAAGCTATATTCGTAGTATTTCAACGATTCTGGAGGCATCCATTTAATTGGAAGACGACCTCCTTTTGCCGTGTAGAGACTTGAATCAACCAGACGACATAAACCAAAATCACCAATCTTTGCTACCATTGATCTTGTAAGCAGAATATTTCGTGCAGCAATATCTCTATGAATAAAATTTTTAGAAGCAAGGTAGCTCTAAAAAAATCGTAAATGCTTCTCAAAATCTGTACCATGCCGTCGGAAATTTGCCAGGCAATTGAAATGAGATCTTTAACTCGCAAGACAGAACCAAAGTCAATTCCTTCCGGCTCAGTCTAAGTTTAATTCAATGCGTTTTTAGGTGCCATTAACATACCAACACAAAGGTTTCTTTTCGATTCCTAACAAAAGTGAGTAAATCGCCATTTTCACAGTTTTCTATGACTATCATCGCATCATGAGTAGCTTTAACCACACCGAGAAGACTAAAAAAACTTATCCTTTTGATAAATTTACCTTAAGACATGAGGATGATAGCCCAAATCCTTCATAAACTCTATTTCATGGTTAAAATCGTTTCGACCTTCATCGGTCGCATGAGGAGGGAGACGCTTCACAGCTACTTTATAGCTTCCATCAGCTTCTTTTCGAATACCCAGCTTTAAGCCACCATTGTTCATCTTTGCCAAAGGAATATCTCCTAAATTTTTTTCTCAAAATAACTATTGCTAAAACCTTTCAGCGAACTTAAGTAAACGGTAGCAAATGCTCCAGAACCTTAATAGTTTAATGCAATTAGATCGATAAGAAAATACCTAAGACGTCTGATTCATTGAGAAGCAAATTCTCTGGTAATATTTCCCATGGATCAATTTCTCTATGAAGTTCACCGTATTCATTGGGCGAAGCAAGAACTTTTCCACCGGCAACAGTTCTGAAATTTTCATTTTTATTTTTGAAGTGAGTAACTTACGGAAGCGCTTCGTTTTCGGAACTCTTCCAGACAAACCAGCTCCATTTATTACCCTTCTTTAGAGCTTTATATCGGAAGAAGCATCTAATGCCGACACATCCGACAATTATTAAAAACGCAGCTACTGAGCTAACAATGATCCCTAAAAAATTTCTGAATGTTTATTGAGGGAATCTATTCTAAATAAGACGGAGGAAGTAAAAGAGCAGCAAAGACATACAAACGGTGGGAATAGCTTTTGGTTGTGAACTGGCTTTGCAGAAATGTTGATTGGAATCATCTATTATCTATTTATTAAAATTTAGTTTCTTACTCTCTGCTTCCTTTGTTGTATTATAAGCCGAAAGGCTACAAATCAATGGACTATATTCGCCACATCGGCTAAATACTTTGGTGAAGCAATCTGAAGACTAAAGAATTCTTTAAATATCCAACCTTTCTCGTAAGGATCATCTCCAAGCCTTATAAGACGCAAATTGTAATTGCTATAAGTGGCATTGTCGATCAAAGCTTGCTGAATTAATTATTTCTGTTAGATTATTCAAGATTACTTGATTCTCCATCATCATGCTATTACAAATATCATCACAGAAGACATCACTTAAGAATAAAATCATTCCAGCGTAATTCGAATTCAGATTATAGTTTGAACATTGAGTCTAATGCTTATTCATAATCTATGTCAGAATGTTACCAAAGCGTTGAACATTCCTATGATTTCTGCTGTCTCATTGTCAGTTGTTCGGAACTTAGCTTGTCCAGCAGATAGATTGTCCATAAGTGTATGGATACCATCATATGTTGTCTAAAATATGTAATTGATTCAATATTATTGCTAGATACATTTTCTGAATAACAAGCAAAGTTAGATTGATAGGTTCCAGGTGTGATTAGCAAAATATTACTCGCAGAGGAGCACTCGCCAACAATCTAAACGACTATATTTGACATTGAGATTTCCTTACTTCTGAAACATAGTTTTGAATAGCGATTATTTTGTTATTTATATTGGCGTTTGTCTGTTTTAATCCCACCATTACAGCAACGTTCCAATTTGAGCAACGCTGATTTTTTACTAAACGTTTTAGACACCTAACAGGAGAAAAAGTGGAAGCAACCTGTACACCAAACGTCATGGGTAGTTATCAATTGCTCAGTTGGCTTAGGAACATCACATACAGCCATGGGAATATCAGTTATAGCGCTTTGATTCTAAAGAAATTGCGTCAGCATAAGATTAGGACTTGCTTGAGCTGCAAAAGAACAGACAAATCCTCTCGGAATAGAACAATTCTGTATTTGCCACTTTCCATCACCATATAGTGGAAGTGTTCCGCACATTCCAGTTTCAATATTAGTTGGATCTAAAGTGATTGGACTATTTCAATCGGGTTCTAGACCATTCTCGAAATTGGTGAAGGCGCTGCTATCTCCGTTGATCCATTTCTTTCGAGCATCAAAACCTAGCCACAAGCTGTCACATCCAGGAAAATAATCTAAAAACATATTGTAGCCAACAAAATAACGCTGACTAATTCCCAACTTGATCAAATAATTGTTGACTTCCAAATTCGGTATAGAAGGGAGATGTCCTCCAAGTTGAAGACATGATAATTCGGCCTTAATTATCTAATAACTGTTTTTTAATTAGGCTTACTCCATAAAAGCTATCAACAGATAAAGGGCTAAAACAGGTGTCTCCGCTGAAAAGACGTGTAGAAAGGCCTTATACAAACATACTTAGAAGAGAGCTGGGTTCCTGTGGGGCAAATATTCTCGGAATATGCTTGTACGAGAAGAAAAAGAAGCAAGAGCATTATAGTCCTTTAAGTGAATCACATAGAATGGCTTAGCGATTAAAAAGGTTTTAATGCGATAACAAAGGCATCGATCGATTGCAAACTAGCTATCAAGTAGGTGTGAAGACGTAATTTTTATGGTCTGTGTTGAATGACATCAGCTGAAGTCATCACATAGGTTCTTTTCTATCAGTATTAGCAAACTATATGTTTTTAGGCTCCATCTTACTCGCCCTCAAAGGAACGTTCCTCTCTTTATTGTGGATTGCGATGAATAAGCTTTGGATTGAATTTACGGAATTATTTCTTCTCTATTCTCCTTTCGGCAGTTTTTTCTCTTCCTTTTTCAAATACCTTAGAAGTGTGCGACCCGTTTGAGTGTTTTGTTGAAGTTTCCCATGAAAAATAAATTATCGCTAGTAGGAATGGCTTACGCGCTCCCATCTATCCATTCACTTCACTGTAAAGAATGGAAGATAGTAGTAAGACCGTCAATCAAGGTGAGCTGTTAAATCTCTTTAGCCACTTATCTATAACTAAATTAGAGACTGAAAAGGAGAAGAATGCTACGCCAATACGCCAAGATGGTAGTATTTACTTTACGGAGTTACTAAAGAAGATTAAAGCAGATGCTATTACAAAGGAACACATTTCTAAAAATAAAAAGGTAATATTTTCAATAATCCAAAACTTTTTCAGTCTGATTACATGGAGGACTATTTTGAAATTAACAAATCGAATCCGAATAATCTGAGGTGCAAACGTTGTACGGCTAATTTGAAATACAAACCAAAATATATGTCAAATCAGAGGGGACATCTCATTAGAGTTCATTTTGAGGAATACAAAACGGTTTTTCTTTTTTTAATTGCAAACAATAAAATTCTCAGTGGCTCGCAGCGAAGAAAAAAGAAATAAACACCATAAAAGACGAGATACAAACCATTCCGGTCAGCTTTATTTAAGATTTTATTGAAGAATCATACTATTCCACAATTTTCTTTCAAAATCCTATCATTCCAGCCAGTTGCGGCTGTTCCTCCAACTATGGAAAACAAATATACTGGCACAATCTTGTCTATTAATAAGCAAAAGGAATCTGACATTTTTGAATTGCTAAAGGACTCATCTGTTGTGGAGACCTATATCAAAATTTCGGAAAAAATGCAAGGGGTTATTACCATCGTCACTGAGGATAAGGAACAATACACTGGTTCGCTTTACCAATTGATAACCATGAATTTTAGCCACACTTCATGGGCCTTTTGGACTTCCTATTACAAATATATTTCAAGAATCGACTGGCTTAGAGCTGCTGGCTACGGTGCATTCGCTCAAGTTTGGAAATTTATACTTTGAAGGAGCACCTGAATGTGAGCGAACTTTGATTCCTCAGACGATTCGCACAGCTTGGAACAATGGAAAAGGACATGGGAAGCTATATTACAAAACGTAAAATTATATTAGTTTAGAATGTTTGTGTTTATTACCTCTGGGATCTTGTATTTCAAATTTTTTAAATTGAATAAAGTGTTAAGCATAGGTTTGCCAACTGTTCTAAATAAAGTAAAGAAAAAGAAATTGATTCAAGATTTAAGCCGGAGATGTGCCTGGTTTTTTTTCCCACAGATCGATATTTATTATCTCATATCTTGACATCTAGGTCAATGGTCTTGTATCTAGGCGATGGATCGATTTTCCAGTGGAATTAGCTACGATATTATGGGAAAGAGGCCCATTAAAGCGTTTATTGATACGATTATATACATTATTATTTAGCAAGGGCTGATTTTGTTTTTTCGGCAACTGCTGTCTGGCTGTTAAAGTTAATCTTATCACTGTTGTTGATTTGGAAGAATTTTGTAGAGTAGATTGTATCGACTAATTGGGCAACCAATTTCTCACTGAAAATATGAACCAATTTTGGATAAAACAGATAAATTACCTTGTCCTGCTGCTATCGTCTAGTTCAGGAAGAAATTCGACAATTTCTGTAGCAATTAATTTTGTTAAGTCCATTGTTAGAATAGCTTTCATGAACTCTGTAGCGTTCAGTCCTTCAGGTTCTGGTGTTCCCACAGCTGGAGCAAAGACTGTGTCAAATCCATCAATGTCAATTGACATTCCATAGCCAACTGTATTCCTGGTCACCAAATACTGTGCCTCCTTCAAAACATCAGCAAGACCGCGTCTTTCAACTTCTGCCATATAGAAAACACGCACTCCCAAACGCTCCAACAACTCCTAAAACACAAGGTCATTATTCAGTATCAATTGTTTTAAAATTCAACGACACACTAGACGTTTTCCAGCGATCTTTTAACTAACGTCATGGGTGTGAGCGAAAGAACCCGTTCTATACTGTGTCAGTGAAGGATCAGGCCATGAAAAGATCTTTATAGAGGTACTCACCTGTTCTCCTTCTTCATAGCTTCGGATTCCAATCATACAGAAGTTATGGGGCTGAATTTTAGGATATCGATCTCCTAGACGTGCTAGATTCTTCTCTCCAAAGCCTAATAAGTGAGCAACTGGCATTCCATGGAGATTTCCTGAAGGAGTAGAGGAAGGTGTATGAGCATCCTGAGAAATAACTTTGTAAAAAAAATAGATGGAAAATGCATACCATATGAGCATCTACCCAGATCAGTCCAAGATCTCCCTTTGAACGAAGAGCTGTAGCCACACCACTCCAGGTTCCCATAGCACAGCTGTGATCTCCTCCAAAGACAACCAATTCTTCTTCTTTTGCAACAGCCTGTCTAGTGTGTTCAGCCAATTCACGACAAGTCTAGAGTACAAAAACTGTAAGACACTTCATCAAACTCCATACCTGTGTGACTCCGGCCAAAGCGGCATAGTGACGACCAGAGGCAGTTTCTTCGACGACTTTCTTCCATATCATCGGAACACTGACATTTTGGAGAAACTCTGAGGATCGAAGGATGTTCACAGCATGTTCACAACCAAGCTGGCTAAAATTTTAATTTAAATAAGGAATTGGAAAAGAAACAGACCGGCCTCCGTTTCCATTAGCGCATCCGATGGCCGTAAGAAGCTTCTGAGACAAGATAACAGTTCTCTTCATGACTCAATCGAAGGATGTGTATCCGATACCAAGGTATGGTTATATAAAGAGCGAAAACCAAGCCACGTGGTATTTATAGTAGGATTTTTTGCCCCGCCCACTTGAACCTTTAGTAGCAAGGACAGACGATTTCGTGGACAGAAAAGAATAGAGTGATGAAAGACAAAAGACAAAGAATCTTGGCTTATAAGGGCTCATTGACAATAGACATGAGGACGCCCCAGTTTTTGTTTTTTCTGCAAAGATAATTTTCATCAATTTTTTGAGTTCTTATAAAACTTAAACAGGCAGATAATTTATTATCTTTTCGCTTTAGCAACTAATTTTATAGCATGGTTATTTAATAAACATTCCTGTAAAAATCGAGTGATCTCCATTCAAGAAAAACGCCGTGGAAGCCCCAATCAGGTGCAATGATACCGGCGGGAGCACATGTCGCAGTCAAGTTTTAAAAGATCATTTTTACCTTTTACAAAGATTCATCGGAAATTTGGTTGTGCGCTCTAATTTGGGAATACAAAAAGCCAAAACCAACTACATAAATTATCTTGCTCGCTGCTGATGCTCTGGTTGAGAAGTATCGATTGGCATTCGATCATAATATTATTAATCAATTAATAAATTTTATACAATATTTTGTCATATTTTGGCGGTCATTACTTTGCTTTTCGGGAATCCGTCTTCTGTCTCTACCTTCGTTGACGATAAAACAGGTTCAATCAAGGGTTCGATGGTTTTGTAGCACGAGCTACCAACATACAAACTGAATCTATTTTTGTCTTCTCCGCAAAGATTTATGTCACGCGATTATTGAAAAATGAAATAAAAAATTACAAATCGGAGGAATTTCAAGAGCTATGCTTTCAGTTACTTTGAGTCATTACTTTCATAATATGATGACGATATTGTCCTTGACAGTCAAGATGCTGTGTCCAAGAAACGTTGAGATCAAACACTCATATCACCAAACGGGGATATCCCTACACGTGACGGCTTCAAACAGGGTTGTTTCGTGACAAAATATGTCCGAACGGATGTAAGAATAAGTTGGTAAGATAACTTGAAGCTTTCCTTGTCTTTTGAATTCTCTCCACGTGGTCTGGTTGTAATCGTGACCAGCCAATTGTATTTTGATGATGAAAGTATATATATTGTATGTTCGAGTTCTTTTGTGTTTTTGAAAATATAGACTAGAAGGACAGGTGATCGTTATGTTTTATTGTCCTATTACGAGTCTCCCACAAAGTTTACTACCGTCACGTGTCGTAAGAGGGGGATTCCCGACCTTTTACAAGCCAGATCTGTCCATGAAAAGGATCTCAGGATCAGGCCATCTCCAGGACAAATATTATCATAGACGGAAACGCAATATCGCGTGTACAGAAACAATTATCTCTGAGGAAACTGGAATAGAAACCACTTATTACCAGTTGATGTCATGTCGAGGGACCAACATCCCATATGAGAGCTGCAATTTTGGAATGATGATTCGCGTGTCGGTCGAATGAGCATCTCAATCTGAAATTATAGAGAAGTCCGTTATAAAAGTGCCGAATCCTGAAGAGAAATTACTTTTTTGGTCTTAGAATGGCTCCATTCTTCGTTCTTGCAGGTAATTCTCAATTTTTTAGAAGTCTTTTTTCAGTTCTTCTCCTTGGTTCCATGGCTCACAGCCATCCATACAATACAATGGTTCGTGTCGGTCGAAGCATCCCCGGCCCCATTCCTGCTAACATCGTTCCTTCCAATCTTTATCACCACTACTACGCGGTCTATTACAAAGAGATCCCGGTAGATTTTTCAATCGGCCAACTAAAGATTCCAGAACAAACGGTTTTCGGCTCTCGCTGACAACTGGAATCCTCCTTATGAAGAGCTATTCTCAGGGGAAGAAGAGCAAGCCGACGGCTCCTTCTACATGATCTAGACAGTGATCAGTTGTTAATAAATAATCAGTAGTTTTCGTTTGGAACAGGGTTTTCTGACGCCACCGAAACTTAATCTTCGGGTTCAGTAAGATTTGCTGGAAAACTGTTCCTTCGCTACCTTAGTGATTAAAGATTGAAAATAGATATCAGCATGTTGAGCGACATCAGCATAACTATCAAAATAATAAGGACAACGATGAGAGGAGCGTAATCCCTATAGGAAATAAGCTTTTTGAACTAAACTATCTTCCTAATTTTAGTCTAAACTTCCAACTGTTCAAGAAACTTCATTAAAAATGCCACATGAAACTTTTAAAAAAAATACTATTGCGTTCAAAAACTTTTAAGCCAATTTCTGTCTATAATCTGTGATAAGGAATGCGGGGCCCATTTTCGTCATCATTTTATCAAGCCAACTGGACGGACTGAAGACCGATGGCTGCTCCCAGGCGCACTATCGTTCTAGACCTTATTGGCACTTTACTTTTATCTGCAGAATTTTGACTTCTTTTTTGTCTTTTTAGTTGAATATATCTCATTCGTTTGATATCTAGAACTTTGGCCTACATTGCATAAAAACAACATTTTTTGAGGAACGTGAGGGAAAAATAAGGAAAGGTATAATTATTTTTGCAGTTATGCTAACCAAGCATCTAATTAAAGGTGCGCGTAACTTGGGTCCCGACGCGCTCGTCGACCCTATTATACGAGAACCGAAAATCAATCTGCTGGCCACAACGCGGCCACGATCGAAATCAACCGTATCAATTTCGCTGGCATTTTGGCTTCTACATGTCCTCCTGTTCACTCTTCAACTTTTTACTTTTCCATGAACTCCACTAAACAATTTATTTTCAGAAAGATGTCGTACGACTTGCAAACAGCCGAGAGGGCCGCTTATGCTCCTTTCTTCGGATACATGGGAGCTGCCTCCGCTCAAATTTTCACCGTTTTGGGAGCTGCTTATGGAACAGCCAAGTCTGCCGTCGGTTAGTTTTGTTCCATTTTAAATACGCTTTATTGTAGGAATCTGCTCAATGGGAGTGATGCGACCTGAACTCATCATGAAATCTGTTATTCCAGTTATTATGGCTGGTATTATTGGTGAGTCACAACTAAAATATTCTCGAATGTGATGATTTAGGTATTTACGGACTGGTCGTAGCTATGGTCTTGAAGGGAAAAGTTCAATCTGCTTCTGAAGGATATACACTGAATAAAGGATTCGCTCACTTGGCTGCTGGTCTCACCTGCGGCCTCTGCGGTCTTGGAGCTGGATATGCTATCGGAATTGTTGGAGATGCTGGTAAGCTTCTGGTTCTAATTTTTTCAAAATATTTCTCTAGGAGTCCGTGGAACTGCCCAACAGCCTCGTCTCTTCGTTGGAATGATTCTTATTCTTATCTTCTCCGAAGTCTTGGGACTCTACGGTATGATCGTCGCCTTGATCCTCGGAACCTCCTAAATATCTTCGTAATGCTTTCATCGCTTTACTCTTTCTTTTTCACTCTCGCCCAAGCCATTTAACATTGTGATTATCCTAAATAGATCATAGCTCTTTTATTGCATATAGACGCATTCTGTGTTAATCTAATCATTTCCGTTGTTTATCGGTAAGCATATTAGACTATGCCAGGTAGTCTTATGGTTGTTTTGACTGAACATTCCAAATCTTTCTTGTAAAGATCCATTTTCGAAAGTTTCCATTAGGTGTTTAACAGAGATTGCATAGAGATTGAGATCTTCTAATAAATCTATTTCCTCTTATTTTTTTAAATAAAACTGGCTGAATTGAGAAAAAAAGTACAAAGATAAGGCCGACAAAAGTTCAATTTTAGTTCAGCGGTCTCTGAGTCCCTCGATCTTTCGGCTTCACATAAAAATGGATGAAGGGATAATTGAGTCGAGAGGGAAGGCTTTTGTCACAAGACATCTGTTAATTTTCCATTCTTATGCTAATCAACCTAGCCAATCTCGTTAACTCGATTCCGGGCCCCGCGTAGGTCTCTTCAATTATACCGCACAATCTGGACACCTCTAGTGCCAAAATGGAGAGCTCTTCTACCCTCTAGCTATCTCCCAATACAATATGAGAGCCTACATTGTTTTCCTACGGTAAGTAGTGTTGCCAAATTCTCGTCAACTTTCATAGAATTCATCCAAAAAAGCTTCTTTTGTTTTTTATTTCTCTCATCCTTATCCTCATTTTCTTCATATTTGCAAGTAATTCTCTTACTTTGACGATTAGGCTCCCTAACTCAGCTGAAAGATTCAAATTTCATAACAAAGTAAGTCAAAACACGGCTTCGTTTTTCTCTATCGCTCCTCTTCAGGCCTATTTCCATACAAGTAATGTATGTATCGACTCAAATAAAAGAAGACGACCTCTTCTACTTTACAATTTGAACGATGCTGATAAACCATATTTGTCCTTCAACTGCTCTTATTACAAATATATTGATAATTTTGGTAATTAGAGAAAAGTTGATGTCAATTTTCTTTCTCAGGGCTAGATGAAACTCTCGATAAGCCCCAAAGATCACGAGAGAGAGTTATTGTGACAGCTGTTTCCAATAGCTTCCGACGGCACGTGTTCCGATTCGTAAGTTAAACACAAAGTCAAATAACGTTTCTTCCAGATTCATTCCATTCGTCGATTCTATAGGAATGAAACAATCATTATTTATGATCTTGGATTGCAATGCAGAACATGGCACAAACTGGTGAATTTGTGCGAGGTTGAAGTCAGATTTTTCAACTATTGGTTGTATCCTGATAGAGTGAAAGAGAAGGGAGAATTTCGATGGAAACCTATCATTATTGCTGTCAGTCTTAAAAGAAATTAGGCGTAAAATGCTTGTAGGAAACATTAAAGGAATTTGGATCCATTTGGTATATGGATACTTCTGTTGTTTTGACTCAAGGAGGGTTTCTCGAGAAGACTGAAAAGCTTTCCACCTGCTCGTTAGTATTCATTAAAGTCTCGCAGAATCTTTCTTCTAGTGCAGGAGTTATTAATCTCTACAATTTTGGCTTTCCCTCTGGGAAAACAATTGAGGAGGCCAAATACCAGCAGAATCTATTTCATTGTACAAAAGCTCCTGTTCTTTTATCTTCCTTCACTGGACACGGAATCTTCGCAGCGACTGACCCATGTGGGAAATTAGCAACCTAAAACCTTCAGCTTTTACAGATGTTTATAAGTATTTTCCGCCTCAGATAGAATACTTTAAAACAGACAGAGCTCGTATGTACGAATCTGGTTTATTATACTGGAACAGAGACCAGAAGTCAAAAATAGAAGTCCTAAAATGGCAATTTTCTTTTCTATTCCATTGATCAATCTTTAGGTGGGTTCTCTGCGCTTTGGAAACCGATTGTATGCGGAATCATTCAACGGTCCAACATTGTGAATTTTCTGAAAACGAGCCGTGGAGAACGTTTGGAAAATGTCATAGGTTTTATCCAATATTTTATGGAAGTATTTAATCGTTCAGATATGATCAGTCTGTCTTGAATCTCTTGTTATTCAACGTTTATGGAGAAGATAGTTCCTCTTATTTTTCTGAGTTGACAGATTTCTTTGAGATTCGTCGAGAAGTAGATGAATTGCAGACCATAGATCTAAAGAACATTAGTTGCTCATATTAAATAAAAGTAGCTTGACTGAGGTAATTTATCGCTGTCATAAGTAACGATCTTGCTATCATTTGTTCCGGCCACGTAAGAGGATTATCGGGCACATGCAAACTAAAAAGAAAGTAATTTTGTCATCTTTTAAATTTTGTTCTCTGAATTACGAATAGAAGATTAATCAGGAAAACGTCTATGCACTCTAGAACTCATTTACCTTATGAATCTAAAAAAATAAAATTCGAAATCATCAGAAAATTGTAGGAGTTGATTTTATAATTAAACGTAACCTTCTATGAGAAATTAAAACTTTGTAAGTAGTTTGCAATAAATTATAAAAACGCTATCACTTTGCATCCAACGTCAATGAAGTGAACTATAATCCTGGCTTTCACATAACTTTGATAAGACCACAGTGGCGCTCATGCTTCCCATTTGGGTTGTCCTTCTGCTTGGCTTTGTATGAATTTGTTAATGATTTTCTTTCAATTATTTTTTTAGTCAGCCGTTGCGGCAAAGAATGCCGAGCCTCCGGGAGGAGAATTTTCTCCTCATTGCTTAATTGGCGATCCATCGGCTAACAATGTTTTCCATCCTGAGGACGCGTACCAGGTTTTAAACTAATAAATCCAATAATTTATCTAAGGTTCCTTGGTTTAATGTTGACTTGGATGCTCCTGCAAAGGAGCGTTTTAAGCATGTCGTGAGGCCCTTCAAGAATGAAATTCAAGCTGTTTTTGATGTCTTGGCTGTAAGTTCATTTTAGAGTCATTTTTCAACTTGTTTAAAGGATTTTTTCTATATTTTCCACCCAATTCCTGTTTGGGATATTATTGGCAATCTTATGCTTAATGGATTTTACAATGGACTCATTATGCAGCCCTATCAAGATGAGATTCAAGGAATTGCTGATGAACTTGGAGTCAATTTGGGACAACTAGCTTTTTTGAACATCTTTTATGAGTTGTCTCGCTTCTGTACATCCATTGTTGCTCAAACGACTGATAACAAAGATCTCTATCACGCCAGGTAGCTTTGTCTTTAACTGATATTAAGATTTGGGACAGAAACCTCGATTTTGGCCAGCTGTTTATGTGGAATATCACTACTCAATCTTGGGGTTTGAGTGATTCTTTGAAAAGAGTTTCTGTCAATATTAACTACATCAAGAATGGAACTATCCTCTTCAAAGGAACAACTCTTGCTGGACATGTTGGAATTATTACAGGTTGAGAAAATAATCCAATGCAATATTTTTCTTAGGAATGAGACCATATGGATTTTCTTTGTCAATGAACGCTAAGGTAGAGCCAGACTATCGCAATGTTTACCAATGGGCGATGGGAATGAAACCTGACATTCGCTATGTCATGTTTTTCGAGCGTGAATTGTTTGAAATCTGTCAAGATTTTGAGGTATAAAGGTCAAGAAAAGCCAAGTTAACATCTAATAGTGTGCCCGTGCCAAAATAGCCGATGTTCCTCTCCTTTCTGGAGCCTACTTTATTCTTGGAGGAAACCAACCCGGACAAGGATCTGTGATTGTTCGCAATGTTACTTCGGTCCAATTTGAGAGAAGACTCTTTGATGCCGATAATGATTGGTTCCTTCTTCAGACTAACTACGACCCTGACAAGGTATCAAATCTGCTTCCAATAGTCAAAAATTAGCAACCCCTCTATCTTGACGATCGCCGTGATCCTGGAAATGCCTGCATGCGACAAATGGGTAGAAATGGTCTAAGTGTTGAAAACATGTACAAGGTTAGTTCAATCACGTCACAAAATAACATCACTTTCCAGGTGCTCAAGTCAAAAACGACCCTCAACAAAACGACTATTCACACTGTCATCATGTCAGTGACGAAGAATATTTACATGACCTTCATTCAATACTGTCCCAATCCTTGTTGGGCTTTCTAAAGAGATAAATGAAGAGTACAAAGTGCTTCACTCTAGTCCGAAGATTGAGTAGTTGTCGTTGTTGGCAGAGAGGTTGAAGTAATTGAACTCATAGCTAAAGAGCTTTATATCGAGAGAGTTTGCTCAACTAACTTGTGGGCACAAAGGTCGATGTGCTAGTACTAGATGCGGCTGTAGTTGTCGTCGAAGGAACTGTCGTAGTGGAAGTTGCTGAAGGGCTGGTTGTAGTACTTGAACCTGTGATAGTAGTTGATGGAAGAGTTGTAGTCGAGCTCGTTGTTGAAACAGTTGTGGTCGAAGGAACTGGCGTAGTTGAAGTACTTGAAGAGTTCGTTGTAGTGGAAATTGTGGTAGTAGTAGCTGTAGTCGAGCTCGTTGATGAAACCGTTGTTGTTGAAATAGTCGATGGAACAGTAGTAGTACTGGGAATTATTGTAGTTGTTGTACTGGAGGAGCTACTAGAAATAGCAGCGGTAGAAGTTGGAAGAGTTGTAACCGTTAAGGACAAAGAGGTTGTAGAAAACAGAGAAGTAGTTTTGATGACAGGAGATATGGTTGAAGTGCGAACAACTGTAAAAAAATCCTAATAAAAAACTCTTACAACTACTTACAAAGTGTTGAACTTGAAGGAACACACCCAAGGGAGAAACTGAGCAAAGAAATAAAAAGGACAGTAGAATCCATTGTGGAGAGAACTTGAAAGTCGAAGTCAGGATAATGGAAGTCGGGTGTAGAAAAACAGTAGCGATTTGTTATAAAATCTAGGTTAACCAACCATTGAATCTCGGCACCATTGCGCAATGAGCTCAATCCTCAAGATCGACATCGTAAAATGTGCTGACATGGAGGCCACCAAAAATTACGACCAGGTTTAAAATAACTTCACTTTCGATTAGATTCCGTCACTATTTTTATATTGAAATCGTCTCAATACGTCAGTTTTTGAGCGTGATCTCTCTTGAAAGGCTGAGTCATCCACGGGAGCATCCTGTCGATTAGTCGGCCGTTATTTGCCTCAAAAGCAAATATAAATGTGCGTTTGAGACGGCAAACAACTCGAGTCAGTAAAATGCCGCACCACCATGGACACCACCATGGCCATCATGAACATCATGAAGAACATCACGAAGAGCATCACCACGAAGGACCTCCACCTCATGTAGACTATGTGAGTGATCAAAATCGCTTATTTATTCTTCTCTATTTAGATCCCTGGTCCACCAATGGTTTATCCTTCACCTGGAGCCTATCCCTATCCACCACAAGGACCACCAATGCCTTCTCAGGGATATTATCCTCCACAAGTAAAATCAACAAAATTGAGCCAATAAAACCTTTTTCAGCAGCTTCCTCCTATGGCTTCATATCCCACTGGACCTGGTTATGTTGCACATGTAAGTTTCTTCTATAAAACTTCTTACAATTTTTGATTACCAAAGTGAAAAACTATCTGTGTTGGTTGGGGATTGAAACGCTCTTTGACAAGGCCGCGCCCACCAAATTTCAGCGAGAGGTCAAACACGATAACTAACATTTCCTAGAAGGAGAAGAGGCCAAAAATAAATAATTTATAGGATCCTTCAATTGGAAGTGCTGGTATGATTCAACCAACAATTGGATATAACCCAGGAATGCCAGCGGTAAGTTTCCTTTTAAGAAGTTTCGTTATTTCTTCTCTTTTTCAGGGACCGCCGATTGGCTCTGCAGGAATGGTTGAACCCTATGTAAGTCTCTAAATTTGCTTGGAAGAGCTATATTTCAGCCAACGTCAAACATTGGACATGCAAATGAGGGGGAAGTCCATCACAAGCATGGAATAATCCATAAACTCTTCCATAAGAAGCATGATCACTAAAGAACTGTTCAATAAAAGCTTGTGTGAAGTGTCGAATTGTAGCATTGAGTGACAAACTCACGTGGTACTTCACGCAAAAGAATTCTGTACTCATCTTCTCGGCATCTTCTGTTTGCACTCTCCGCAGTGTCGCAGTGGAAGTTGTTTCCATAGTTCATCATTTCCTCGGATCATTTCGGCATACAGTCTGCTGTATTCTGAAGACTTATTGGCCCACTGAGGCATGATTTCCGTCGAGGTCAGTCGAAGCTACCAATAGGCTTATTTACCTAATTTCTCCTTATTCTTGTTAAAATTTTTGCCATGTTATGTAAAGTTACCTTAAGAATTCTTTTTCTCTTTGGATTTTTAAATTGACTAAAAATAACTAGAATTCTCTTTTGTTTCCCGTCTTTCTTTCTCCCTTCTAACCTGTGATTTCTAGTATTTTCATCACCAAAAGAATATAACAATGAAAAAAATAACATAGTAAAGTTTTATTTTAAATTTAATTTTGCAAGTAGTGTTTGGCTTAAAGCAGCAAAAACTACTGTGTCCATGACAAAAGTCAGAAAAAAATTGTTTGCCTGGGCTTTAATCGCCTAGGCCTTGTTTAAAGAAACGATCAAGTTCGGCTAATTTAAACTTATTCTCTTTTTAGGATGTTTTCGATCTCTTAGAAGAGATTCCTTATGTTGGTAATACGACTGGATTCGGGAAAGTTCGAGACTTTGTGGAGACTAGAGACCGAACCTCTCTATTAAATATTGTTCTTATCCTGGCTGTGGCTGGATTTATTATCTCACTTTTGATGTGTGCCATTGTTCATAAGACAAGTGTCTTTAAGCGGCGGTTTGTTTTCTATTGTGGATGGAAACTGTCAACTTTAGTGAAAAGAAGATGCGAACTCGTTCTTTCCAAGAGAGGAAATGCAGCTCTTGCCGTAGCCTTAGCTGTGACCATGTTAGCAATCTCAATCGACTTTGAAAGCAATCAAGATTTTGGAGATATTGAGGATAAATATAATTTCAGTTTTTATAAGCTATTTCTGAAGAGTTCAGATTTGATTGATGGTATTGATTGGCTCTTTAGTTATACCATAGTAGACCTGGGTCTTGTGACAGATTTATTTTCAAGTCAATTGCCGCATATGAGGCACTAATATCGACTGGGCCGCGTTCAGCACGGCGCCGCTTCTAAAACACGCGCTTTATTCAAACACATCAACCATGGGCGCTGTAGTAAAGAAAGACCTACCTACTTTGGAAACTCTTCCTGGCACCGTGATGGATTTAATTGTGGACAACTTACACCCAAAGTAAGTTAAATTTCTTTATTCATAATATTTTTTAGAGACTTTGCGAATTTTCGAGCAGTTAGCCGCACGTCTTATCAAATTAGTAGACACTACATAAGCGATAAACCAACTGTTGCTTTTACACTACCGAAGATGGTTTATTTTAATTTTAAAATTTAATTTTGTTTTAGATATCAAGTCGGATAGACTATCCTATAGTCTGGAAAGAAAAAACATATTACTTAACCACAGATGGTAGAATAGTTGTTCCGTGAGTCTTATTTCTAGTTAGTTAATTAGCGATTTAGAGGTGTAGACTTTTATAACCGAACAGTGGAAAAGGAAGCATATAAATTAGAAGAAGGATTAAAAGCCTTTTTGACCCACCTAAGTATCAAGAGATATAAAGTGGTCAGACTATGTTTCTCTCCAAATCGCATTGAAAAGGTTTTTTACCTTTAATTTATTATAATATAATTTTAGGAATACTTAGACAGATGCATACAAGTATTTGCTAACTTTGCTAAACGCGGCAAAACACTTAAGTGTAACACGTTGTCAGTCGAAGTAGCCGATAGTGATCTAGTGAGGATAAGCAATTAAAAAACAAGTTTTCAGGTCCAACTTTTGGGAAATATATTCCAAGCTATTGAATACAAGTTTGAAAACGCCACCAGTGCATTTCTGGAAAAACCTATTGAGCTTACTCGAAATGTTACGTTTTTTTACTTTCTAAATTTAATTTTGCAGTTGCGTGAAGCACACTTTTTCATCTGGATAGAAAACATGGCAGTAAAATACTCTGAGTTTGCTGCAAACCATTTCACGTGTTACAAGCTGGAAATCGAGAAAAAGCAGCTGGAGGATTTGGTGAAAGTAAGTAACCACTACTTATCCTCATTTCTACGAAAATGATATTACATTAATTATTATAATTTAGAACAAAATGGTCCACGGATCTGGGAAGATCCAGAATTTGGTTGTAAAAGATGGCGAAGTTCTAATGGACTTTGATGCAATTAAAAACATTGTCAAGGAAGTAAATATTGGGTAAGATTTGTGTCGTATTTTAATATTTAATTTAGGCGAACACCGCACAATTTTATTCACTGGGACTGCACAACATCTCCTTCTCGCTCTAATCAACAGCATATTACACTTTGGTGGCATTCAACAATTAAGCGAGATCGCTGTCGTCTTGTTTGCCATGTGGCGAAAATGAACTATTTTTGATATATGGTTATAGAAGATAGAATCTCCCTAATGGATTATACCCTTCCTAATTTTTAATATGAGATTTATCATTATCTTAAATGAATAAGTGTACGGTTTTTGTTATCTCAGCACATTTTTCACACATAGCCTCTGGTAAACAATAAAATGTCAAACTTGATGCTCTGGAATATTCTAGGTTGCGTACTTCTTACGTTCACCATAAACCGTATTTGCAATCTAAAGAATTTCTCTTTTTCAGATGATGTTTGCCTATAAATGGAAGTCTTTATTATTTCAAAAACACTAATATTTTTTTAAAATGACAATAAGCCATGAAAGACTTAACAATTGGATATGTTACCCAAAAAAAGATTAAGTGTAGTTACAAAATTGATTAGGCTGGTAACGGGCCTTAAAGACTTCTTCATAATAAATGATAATGCAGTTGAGGAATTTTAAAATTTGCGGCGGATTTACAATGACCATTTTGATGCAATGCAAGTTAACAACGTGAGTAAATTGTTGATAAAGGGAAAGCCAGCCTGCTTCATGTCGAGAGGTGTGTGGGCCAACCTAAATTTGCATTCAGAATAATAAAATAAATTACTAATTCAAGGATATCGAATTTGAATTTAGAGGCGATTTTCATAAAGTTCTTACGGCTGCATTCGACACGTGTAGCTCCAGTAACAATATTATCCTTGTCAAGGACTGTCACTTCCACGCAAAAAGTAACACAATACGCATGAGTGAAATCCTGGTTTACCATAATAATAATGCAAATTACAAGAACTTACGTTCAGATAGCCTACGCTTAGCATGAATTTCGGCTTGCCATTTGTTGGAAGAATCAAAGGTTTCTCCTTAAATTCAGTAAATTTGCTGATCTGGGACAAAAATTGATCCGCAGTAATCTGAAAATTCAAAAATTCCTGCAATTGTTAATACTACCAGTTTAGCTTCTTCCTCCTCCGTATCTTCATCTTCCTTTGCTGTAATGGAAAATTTTTTTCCCAACTTTAGAGGCACTCCCAGATCTTTCTTGATCTCTTTTGGAATTTTTGGATATTGGTATTCCCTAGAGAAATTAAATAATGAGATAATATTTGGATCAATATTTCGACCAGCATCTTTTTTAGCTTCTTTCGCTTCTTCATCTTCTTCGTCCTCTTCTTTCTCTTTCTTTACCTTTTCTCCCAGCTCTTCCTCTTCTATCTCTTCTTCTTTTATGACAGTGTTAGGCATTAGATAGATTTTTGCCAGTTCTTCCTCTTCTTTCCTTTTTTTCTCTTCTACCGCTTCTTCTTTTGGGTGAATGTTAGACATTTCTTTATCATTCTTATCTTCTTGAGTGAAGTCTTTTATATTTCTCTTAGGCATCCTAAAAGTAAATTAAATTTAGTGTTTTCAAAATAAAAACATATAAATTGAAATCAGTTGGGTGGAGGAATCAGAGAAAATGTTTCTAGCTCAAGCTAAAACGAAAATTTATCGGCAGACACAATGCGTGTACCCGTAACCATAGTGTTTACGACGCGGGGTTAGATGGGTAAATGTAGCGAATTTTGCACCAGGCTCAGTTGTAGCAGATGGATTGATGCAACATTTTTTCAATTTTTGTATCAAATTATTAGTGGCAAATTTATATTAAAAATTAGTTAGAAGTACTTAAAAAATGAAAAAGTGAAACGAACCAAAACAAATAAATTAATAGAGAAGCGAATTGAAATGTGCAAAAATGCTCTAACTCTAAATCATCCTTTGAGAGGAATACGCAATTCAAGCGAGAATTTCGACAAAATAACTGATTTTATTTTATTAATTGGCCAAAAAATAAATATGCTTTTGCAAAAATGAACAGGGCCTTGTTGTATGCACGCGCCGGATAAAAATCCGTGCAAAAAGCAAGATGTGCACCAGGTAAAATCGATTGACGAGACCATTTCTTAGCCAAAACACTATCTTCTTATCCAAGACGACATCTCTACAAAAAGATTGCATGGATGTGACGAAATAATCAATCAATTAGGACTTTTAAACCGAAAAGAAACCGAATGAATGATAGAGATGCGTATAGACATTTCGTCCTTGGTTCCACGTCGGCACGTGGCTTGAGAAAAGAATATGGCGATCAAAACCAAAACCCATATTGATTATAAATATTATGAAAAAGATAAGTAACGCATTGTCTGCTATGACCCAGAATAGATCGTGCATCAATGCAGCTTGCTGTTAATCAGCAGAATGAGTAGCTAGTTGTACAGCAAAAAACGGATGTTTGCTTATAGGAAGTATTTTTTGAAATGCGAAAATATGTTGACAACCTTTTTACAGTGAAAAACAAGTAGGCAACTTTTTGAAGCTACCAAAAAAGGGGTGTCTGCTCCAATAAACGGGACCAAAAGAAATATACAATAGATTTCGCCGACTACAATCTGAGTAATTTGCGAAACAGATTTCTCGTTAGGCGCAGTTGCGCACTGAGCCTCATGAGACATCTGCCAAATCAATAATGAGTAAGATTGGTGCTATATAATAGGAATCTACTGTAATGCTTCTAGCTTTACCCTGTCTTATTCTCTAAAAAACGACCATTCCCCAAAAGAATAAAAAAGGCTTTGACCGAATTTACAAAAAGACTTCACAAAGAGACCATAATGTTACCCATAAAAACCACAATATAGACCTTTAATACAATGTATAAAGGATTGAAAGATAGTCTTCATTTGATCTTATGGGAATTCTGTTTATTTAACCTATTTCAGCCCTGCCGTGGTTAGTGTATGTAACACTTTCTTCAAACAATTCTTCGGTACTTTCCTAAAATTTCAGTAAAAATTAGAAAAAATCTAAACTATTGGATTAAATTGTGATAATCTTTTCTTAAGAAAAGAATAGAAGATTAAAAATCCGAAGACTAAGACGAAAAATGATAAAAATAGGAATCCAAATATTGTCCCTGCATGATCTGAATAATACGAATAATCCTTTGAGAGGTTTGTTTCTTGGGCCTCAACTTCACATCTTTCTCCAACAATTCCATGGGCACACCTTAAAAAATTTGAAAAGACTGCTTCCTTACTTGCACCCAATGTAATATCCTTCTTTTTTGACACATTTACTGTCATTTAAGCAAAAGGAATTGTTTTGTTGGCAAAGCTCCTTTAAATAATCAATGCCTATGAAAGATTCTCTTTCCGACGGAATTTCTTTCTCAAGGAAACAAGTATCCTTTTCCAGAGACAATTGATAATAATCAGGGCAGAGACAGCTGGAGCTTAATTGACCATCTTTTCTAGCGACATGAACACAAATCCATAAACAGTTTTTTTCAATCGTTTTACAAGGATTTATAGGCGGTATAATTTGAACAAATAATAAAACAAAAGAAAGAAACTGACTTGGTATGCTGAATGGTTTAAAGTCAACCCGTAAGTAAAGGAATCAAACCAATGTAGTGCTTGGACTTTTTTTGTAATAACATTAAACGATTTGACAACTCTTGGCCTATCATTGAAATAAAGTGATCCATCGAAGAATTTCATTTCATATGGGTTAAAGACCAAGGGACTTTCGTTTGTCAGAACGATATATCGCTCCAAGGTTTTTAAATTGATCTTCGCTATCAGTTTAACATCATTATAATAGAGTTCATTCTTGATTGGATCAAGCGCCAATCCTTTTGGATCCAATAGTTTATTATCAATTAGAATTTTAACCTAAAATTTAATTTCAAAATGCATTATGAGATACTCTGATCCATCCATAGAAGCTGTCATAATTCTAGTCTTACGATCCGTAAAAACTCCAATCCAAAACATGTTTCCTTTGTTGACATCCAGTGTCAATTCACGAAAGAGTTGTCGATTTGTTTTATTACTTCGAGCTGATTGAGCAATCCTTCTGCAGTAAAACATCTCCTTTGTGCAGACATGAATCCCCGGTTGCTTTGAAGGAACTAAACGGTTGATACAAATCCAATTTTTAACTACAATTTTGAGTAAAATAGATATTTTCTGTGACGAAATCAACTGCTAAGCTTGAAATCCCAATAAGATTTTGACGAAGAACCGTCCTTTTTCCGTTGGAATATCTACCCTAACAACTTTTGTTCAGTAAGCTTGCTTAACTCAACAATCTCTTCGAATTTTCTGTTTGCTGCAAAATAAAGTGTATCAGTTCTGTAGGCATAATCAAGATGGCTAACAGAGTCTGCTAAGTCTAGTTCATAGACTTTTTCGTAAGCAGCTTCTCCATACATTGATAATTTGAAAACCTGAGGACACTAAAGTTGATTTATAGATGATTTACCTCAGATTTTTGCTTAGCGACATGAGTTGCAGAGATAATTGCCCCATTTTGATCTTCAGCATGACAGGTATGACCATCTTTTCCAAGGACATAAAATTTGGCACATGTACAAGTATAAGAGCTTCCATTTTTAACACAAAAATGTTGACATTGTTTGCCTTTGTTCTCACAATTTCTTAATTTATGACAAGTGGTCAAGTTTGCATCAAGGTATTCGCCTTCTGGACAATAGCACTGCTCACCTAAAAGCTGAAACTAGAAAATGGAAAGTTAAACCGGAAGGTGTAATTTGGCATCGATAGGAGCAGCCCTTATTTTGACAATTTCGGCATTTTTCAGAATTTTCATCATCTCCGAAGGGGCAATCTGGAGTAAAGTCACATGTGGCATTGACATTGATGCATATAGGATTTTCTTAAATTGGTTATCAGCCAAAAGTTCTTCTAAACCTCCAGAGCAGCTATACTGATCCACTCTGCAGAGAGTTGAAGGAGACATGACGCGATCGGTCTTTTCTGGCAGACAATTAGCTTCATCGCTTTCATCCTCGCAATCAGGAGAACCATCGCATATCCAATAAGATGGAACACAAGTATCCAATGTTGCACATTTATAATAGCCATATATGCAAGTTTAACCATTGAAGTGTCAGTGAATGTTTCGTTGGCTAGACTACAATTATCTTCATCCTCTCCGTCTGGACAATCCTTAAATAGGTTTTTCCTGAACTTTCACGATTAACCTTAATCCCATTACATCTATGATTTGGGGGAAGACAACTAGAACTGGAATTACATACAAAATTTGGTGGCTTGCATTCAACTTTAGGAGATAAGTGAAATTTTTCCTCTTGACTAGATATTTTGAAAAGAGAATGACTTGCTATACCTCTCGTAGTATTCAACACATCCATTTTCATCAGTCGATTTTGGGCAATCTGCTTCTCCATCACATTTAAACTCTTAACTGATACAACTACCATCAGGACACATCATCATACCAGCATCACAAGCGTTTAGATAAAAACAACCAATTTCATCCTAAATGTACTATTGTTCCTTTTAAGTATATGATACCGCTCCATTTCCACAATCGTCAATATTGTCACATTTCCATTCTAAAGGAATACACAAATCTTTGCAAGCAAAATTCGTCGAAGAGTTACATTTGGTTGGGGCAGAAAGGGAAATAGAATTTGTCTAGACATTCAAAGTAAAAATTAAATCACCTTACTTTCTGATAAAATAAAAGAATTATGAGAATTTCATTCGGCATTGCAGAATGTTGCGAATGAGAACTTACAAGTTGTCAGACAGGTCGCACGCCCAATAAAGAACTTTTTTGAGCATCGGGTTCCAGTGTATTAAAAGATTTTGCGCCGAAAATGTTTCGATTGTTGCATTATGACTGAAAACGATTGTGATAGTTGATACGGAAATGATATTTCGCTTAAAAGCCGGCCTATTTATTTTTTCTATCTTTGTAGAACAAACACCAAATTACTTCTGAGAGTAGATCAGTAAAATTAATGCAAGCTGAAGAGCCATGTAGAATCTCATGATCTATTGGTTCAAGCCACAAGGTATTGTAGGGCGGAGGTGTCTCTCTGACGCACGTTAATTGCCCTTATGTACACCTTTGGGGTCGCAGACAGCTACAACTTTTTTAAAAACAAGAATATTTATTCCTTTAGAACATACAATAAGTTGGTTCAGAAAAACTGCTCTGGAGACCGAGCCGACCAAGATCGATAGGACCTATTCAAATGTTAAAGAATAAGGTGTGCTGGCAAAATGAGAATTACTCCACGAACTCTTAATTTGAGTAAGAATTCGCAGAAAAATCCTGTTGAAACTGTTTTAATTAGATTTCTCCAATTTTGACAAAAACGACTATTATCAAAACGAAATTCTAGGAGGGATACGGTGGCTGTTTTCAAAGGGCAAAATACTTTTTTTTGCTAGAATATTGTAGTTTGATCTGTTTATAGATTTAAAGTTCAAATAGATGAGAGACTTTTATTTCGGACATGAAAGTATATAAATAAATAAATTATTCTATTATAAGATGTACAATTTGATATCTTTTGGTTTCAATCAATAAAAATCATACGCTTTGGAAGAGTTGTTCTCAGTAGCTCTCAGACCCACATATTGGGATCCCATCTATCAGGGACAGCATGAGGAAGGACAGGCATTGGAACATCAGAAGCTTGAATTCCTCGAAGAGATAGCTCTTGCAGTTCAGCCTTTTTCCTCAAACGTTCGGCCATAACAATCTTAGCGTCAGCAATAATAGCAGCTTTCAATTTTCTATAAATGGATGAGCCATATTTTAGAAATATTTAACTCACTCAACACGAAGACGTCTCTCTCTTTCGCGCATCTGCTTGCGCTTGTACGTCACGAAGACAGTGTATCCAATTATTCCAAAGAGAATTGCCAAGGTAGCGGCAACAATGCTGATTATCGCCCATTTATTCATCTTCCAAAAGTAGCTTGGAGAAAAGGAGCGAAGCGGGAGAGAAACTGATGTTGACTGGAAGACTCCGCCTCCTCTGGCTAGAGACTTGGAAAAACGGTGCTATGGAAACGGGGGGTAGGGCTGCAAAAAAAAGAAAAGGCTATTGTACGTCTGGGCTAGACCAATAATAAGATTATATCATTGAAGTTCGAAAAAGATACAAGAAAAGGTACATCCAAGGTTTTCAGTGTTTATAAGAGTAAACTACAGCCAATAGAACTTTGTGAACGCTAATTTTTAAATAAAAATCAATCTAGTATTAGTCATTAATTTCTCTTTAAAAAGGCGTCTGTCATAGTCTATTAAATAGAACTCATTCGTAATCAAATGATCATACGATTTATTATAATAACTTTATTTTCCCAACAATAAAAAATATCCAGCTAGCCAAACCAATCATAAATTGCATCTTTAAAAATTATATAATGCCAATTTTAAAACCCAGAAGTTGAGTTAAACAATGAGCCAAGTAGATAAAATCAAGAGCAAACCAATTTCCAAAATTCTTCAAAAGCCTTTGAGTGTTCATTTTCTGAAATTTAAAAAAAATTGACGTATATAAAGCAAATATGTATTTTTATTTACATTTATTTTAGCAGGTAGCCTATAAAACATGCCATTTATTAGGTCGTGAAGTATGAAATGGCGGATTTCAACAGCTAAATTCAATCAATCATAACTTTTTCCAAAACAACTTTTATTAATCGAAATATGCACCATTAGAATCAACACATTTATGCCAACGAGTTAAAAGCTTGTCCATACCGATTTGGTAGAAATCCGGCTTGCGGGAAGCAATGAACTCTTCGAAGCCCCTTTTGAGGTCGTCGTCGTCGACAAAGCAGCAATCGCGCAGGAAGAGATCGAGGTGCTTGAAGAAGTGATAGTCTGTTGGAGAAATGTCCGGCGAGTACGGCGGATGCGGAAGAATTTCGAATCCGAGGCTATGCAGTTTTTCCAGAGACTTGTGAGCAACGTGCGGTCGCGCGTTATCATGCAACAGGAGTGGTCCCTTTCGATTGACGAGTGCTGGCCAAAGATGCGATAGCTTCTTGTTCATTTCGATGATTTCATGGCAGTACTTCTCCGCCGTAATCGTTTCGCCCGGTTTTAGAAAGCTGTAGTGGATTACGCTTCTGGCGTTCCACCATACTGAGACCATGATCTTCTTTTGGTGCAGCTCCGGCTTTGGGAAGTGTTTTGGTGGCTCATCGACGTCCAGCCACTGTCCAGTGCGGTGTCGATTATCGTACAGGATCCACTTCTCGTCGCAGGTGACAATTCGATCGATGAACGGCTCGTTGAGCTGACGAATGAGTAGAGAAGCCGCGACCTCGAAACGGCGATTCATCTGATTTTGGCTTAGTTCGTGAGGCACCCATTTGTCCATCTTCTTCGTCTTGCCAATTTGATGCAGGTGGGTATTGATGGTTCGGCCAGACACGCCAAGCTCTCGTGCAAGCTCCAGCACAGTTGTGCGCGGATTAGATTCCACTAGGACACGAAGCTGATCGTTGTCAACCTGAGTATGGGGATGACCGCGGTCCTCTTCTTCGAGCGATTCATCTCCGGAACGAAACTTCACGAACCAACGCATTACAGTACGATCGCTAGTAGTACCCTCGCCGAAAGCAGTGTTGATATCCCGAGCGGTTTCTGCTGCATTGCGACCGAGTTTGAATTGGAACAAAAATATCGCTCGAATCTGCGATTTTTGTAACATCTCAGAAACAACGATAAGTTGCACTAGGCAGATGTAACACTAATCACAGAAAACTTTGGTTAAATATTAATCATTTAAGATTAAACAGGAAATGATTTCATTAGAAATTTCTATTAAAAAAGACCAAAGAAAAAATCCGCCATTTCATACTTCACGACCTAATATTTTTATACCACTTTGGACTGATTTTAAAACTGGATTAGAATCAGTAGTATTTGAAATCTGAATAAAAATTCATGGCATATAAATTTTAATATACAGCTTTCGATGATATCGTACTTGTTTCTTTATTACAATTGCAACATTCTTCCATTAAACGATCCATAATTGTCTTAGCAGAAATAGAAGCCATTATTCGAGCAAAATTGTCAAGAAAGTAAAAATAAAAGAATTTATAAGCATTCACAGAAAATTGCCGTGTGAATTTTTATTGTTCGTTTTTATATCGCGTGAATTTTGTAAAGAAATTAAACTATGGAAGAATTTTATTTAAAGTTAGATTTTAAAATTAAATCCATGAAGATTATTTTTAAAAAACCGAGTTTATTTTTTTTAAGGAACTAGATAGTGCAAAAATGTCCTAGATCCATTGCTTTGTTTGACAATCTAAATATTTAAAAAAACTACTTATGTCAATATTGTGTTGCGCCTGGATGTTCAATCATACTAATAGAAATTCACATTCGATTAGAAAGATTTATTGATAAGAGTAAATCACCGAATAAGTACAGGGTGACCCAAAATAATGTGGACAAATTTAATTGCATCCTATTTCTAATATTATTCTATGATTTCTAAAAATGTCTTTGGCCATTTTATTTTCCATATTTTTGTGTACTATGCTTGCGCTTTTCGTATCTTATCTGCTTAATTTTTTTTTCAGCATAGCCAAATTAAAAAGCTCAATTTTAGAACTTTTCGTAAAGGAAAACGACAAAGCGAAGTTGTTCGACTGCCCAATGTCCCCAAGCAAACCGTTTCAAAGACGATCTTTTGTTTCAAGGAGTTAGGCAATAAAAGCAACTATCCAGGCAGAGGAAGAAAATGTACCGTCAACAACTCAGCAAATCGAAAAATCATCAAGAAAAGAATTAAACGAAATTCAAGGACATCAATGAGAAAAATTAGTCGTGATACTGGTATCAGTCGCAAAACGGTTCAACGTATATCTAAAAAGGAGCTTAAATTCAACCCATACAAGCTTCAAAAAGTTCAAGAGCTTACTGAAGAAAATAAGAAAGTTAGACTTCAAAGATGTCGAAAACTCCTTAAGTGGGCCGCAGGCCAAAATTGGGAGAGATTTCTGTTCACAGATCAGAAGCTGTTCACTATTGAGCAAGTCCACAACTGCCAAAATGACAGAATACGATCTACAAAAGCTCCAGGCTCCTACTGTAGGACCCATTTTCCACAATTTATCACATCTAAAGAATGACCACCTTATTCGCCGGATATTAATCCGCTTAACTATAGCATATTATCAATATTGGAGACAAGAGCTTGCTCTAAACCACGCAAAAGTTTGGAATCTCTCAAACGATCATTGAAAAGAGAATATGACAAATTATCTACGAAAGAGCTGCGGCCCATAACACAAAATTTCAAGAAGCGATTGCTGCTCTGTATTAATGCTCGTGGTGGCCATTTTGAAACCGACTGAAAATATTGTTGACTTACATCCTTAGTTATTGTTTCATATCGCCATAATAATAATTTCTGCTAATTTAATAAAAATATCCATAAAAAAAACCTTGTCCACGTTATTTTGGGTCACCCTATTACAAAAAAACCAACAAGATATAAGGGCGGCATTTTTTGAAAAAAAAGGTCATACATTGGACATTTTGCCATTTGTACCGCCGGAGATCAGAGTATATTACAACTATATACGCAATACTAATACTCACCTAAGAATTAGGTGGTAAGTCTAGGCAATAGCACATTTAGGCTAAGATTTAATGGCTAAACAGGGTATGATGCCATGAAATGTGAGGTTTCAAAAAAATTATTGAAAGTTACCTTGCATTTGCATGCATCGATTTTTAACATCCCGGAATTGCTCCTTGTTTTCATCAGCATCATAAAAATGAAAATACGTCGGAATAGACATATTATCTCTATCAAGAATGTTTATGATCATAAGCTTGACTTGGTTGAGTGTTGTTTGCTTAGTCAGCTTATCGACTTCATCAATGGGTCGAATGCCGAACAATGGATATTCAGCGGCTATATATTCTAACAGTTGTCTCGGATCATTGTAGTAAAAGATCAATGAGCTAGCCAGCTTTGGTTAGATCTTCGTACTCATATAGTCATCAACAGTCTTGATGCAAAGCAGCTCGAATTCTATTGAGCTATCTATGGAGGTCTTAATTTATGTAAAAGCAATTGAAACCAAACTTACTTGTATGAAGGCACCAAAAGCTCCTCTGTACGACTGAAGCTGACAACATGGTTCTCCACGATAAAATCGTTCCTTTCCATTGATCTTTAAATATCGCAGTGGATGATTGACCATTGAGGACTGTGAAAAGTATTCCTGAGCAATCACAATAAGGACTTCACTGTATGCATTGTGGTAATTAACATGAGCAAAATGCTTTAATTCACCCCAATAGGTTTCAATAATAGGAATCGAGAGTTCCAAAGATCGTATTTTTATAGTAAGATGGTTTCATAGCTGAAAAATCAACATATTTCTTCTAATTATTCTTTACCCTATGAAATATTCGAGGTTTAATCTTTTTTAAAAGATATCTCCCAGTGAATATTTAGTGAATTCATGACATAAACTGTTGTAGGCAATTCGATCGACAATAATGTTCTTGAATGGACAATTTCTCAGAATAAGCTGCCAACATCGAAAATTCTGCGTTCCTAGAATTTCTTTGTATTGCTTCTTAAGTTGCTTATGAGCTTTCGAAAGGGATTCCGCCTCTTTCAAGTCCTGGAAAATAGAATATTTTTGAATTCCAAAGACTTGCAATCGTTATTATTGAGTAATGAGAAGTCGTGTATTGAGTTGAAGGCTCTAAAGGAATTTCAGTAGTCTCCAAGAGTAATAACATATTTGTCACGCTGAATTTATAATATTAAAAAGATGATAAAAAATTACCTTATGATCAAATCTAACATTTACACATATTGAATTTTCCTTATAGACGCCATGATCGCTGTATTTTTTATTTCCCGTCCTTTCTCGACTTGATTGCTCCCGATCTTCGCTAAAACAACAGTTTTCGCTTCGTGAGAGCATGTTAGCTCTAAAATATTTAATTATTTGTTATTACAAATTATTAAAGAGAGAAAAGTAAAAAAGTTTCCATAAAATTGCCAAAAGAATTTTCTTGATTAACGAAAAATCTTTCCACCAAATCCACCATTAATTAAAGCTCTAAAGTTCTGAACATTAAAAAAAACAAATAAATAGAAAATAGCCTTGCTTCAATCAGCTGATAAGCATTTTGAACCAAATGCGAGCTTTTATTCGCATTTACGAGAATTTGAAGTTAGCTTTAGGTTGATTTTTGCAAAACTTTTTTAGATTTGATAATATAACGAAAAATAAAATGAATTCAATATATTTTTGGAATAAAAAACTTTTCATGAAGTGTGTTTATGCAACAGCTGGCGGGCATAATCTCTCAGGCTTGTCTTGTCAGGACCATTTGGTCGAGTAGAAATTACTATTTATACTATTCAGCAAAAATCTGACTATTGGAATATGATTATGGCAAAGTTTTAGAATTTTAGGATTAGGATAAAATTTTAGAAATATTTTAATATCATATTGAAGAATTAAAATTCAATTGGTAGTGTTATGCTGCTTTATTTTTTTACTTTTTTAAAAGCAAAAAAAGTAAAATAAAAGAATTTTTAATATTTTTTTGGTAGCATGTTATTATTTTCATTATAAATGGCTGCTTTATGCAACAAAAAAAATTGAAAATTTAGGTAACCACGAGATATTCAGCGCCAACTACTTCTGCGAAAGTCAAGGCTCATACAAAAATCAAATCCAGTGCTAAATTGATTATCAAATAATTCAGAATAAAAGAATAAGTTTCAGTAGTTTAGAGCTTTGACAATAGCCGAAAAATGTTTTATTTCAATCAATTTAGTGCCTCCTCTCCTCAAAAATCAGCTCTCATCTGGTTGCATTTCTCCTGCCATTCCATTAAATGAGACGTCTTGGTGAAGATCTATTACTACCCAGCACATGTCTTTCTTTCTTTGTCTAGTCATTGGCAGTCAAGGTTCTCTTCAAACTATGCACATCCCTCCACCAGAGTATGTTACTCCAAGTGCCCATTATTACACAATTGGCGGACTAATTCTCATCATCATTGTGATGTTCCTCTCCTATTACTTATGTATCTGCAGCCCTTGCTCTCCTTCCTATAGAGGAGATTCTGAAATTGTCGATCGACAGCAAGAAGAAGTCCAAAGAGTTCTAGCTCCAAGGCGGAATCTTACCTCTGGACCAATCCCATCTGTTTCTTTTGCAATTTATCCACTAGCTAGAAGTCTTTGTCATCATTCTAGTAATTTGGATATACACGCTACTTTGAAGGGATATGGAACTTTTTCAAATTTAAAGTCTACATGTATTCCTGTTCAACGACACCCTGATTCTCTGTAAGATTATCATTAATCAGCAAACAAATTTTGCAGGTTGTTTTGCGAAACCCCAGTCTGATTCATCACTTCTTTCTTGCCTTCGTGATTTTTGTATTTACAGTTTATTAGACATAAATAACCGTAGACATTGAAATACTGAGTATTCGTTGATAATGGGCAAGTTAGGCCATCGCCAACGGTGCGCATTTCGAAGGATCCGGATGGTTGCATTGAAGAATGTCAGCATGAAAAGACAAGCCTAATTTTTTCTATTTATAATATTTAAAATTGATAACCTGAAGGACAATCAAATGAGTAACCAATTCCACCAACGCAGCGATAAAATTTTAAACAATCTTTTAGATCCGGGAAGAAGCCGTCAGCTGTACATTGTAATCCTAAATATTTTTGTTTTGTAGCTCAATTGGTGTACTAACGATCGCCTGGTGCTTTCCTAGTCGTGGCAACGACTGGTGCCGGTGTAGCCATGGAACAGCCAGATTCAGCTGGCTTTGTGCAGTAACCTTTAACTGCGGAATAGTACAATCCACTAGGGCAATTGATTGTGTAAGGTGTTCCTTTGAGACAAAGAAGGAATTGATTACACTTTCCCTTCAAAGATTGGAAGCCATCTGGCTGCCCATCGCATAAACGATTCAAATTAGTCTGGGTTGTAGTTTGAGGAGCGTTTGTTGTTGGAGGTTGAGTGGAAAGATGAGGTGGAGTAGGAGGAAGACTTGTTTTGGGAGGAGTGGTAGTTGGAGCAGCAGTAATTGGTTGAGATGGTGGAGTCTTCTGAACATTTTTCCTTGTTCTAAATGACCAAATACCGTAGGGATTGTGACACCTCCCAGCTCTTTTGCAATGATGCTGATCATTGGATAGAGCTGACCATTAGAACTGGAACACTTCGCATTGAAATCGTCGAAATCTAGTGTCCATACAAAGGCGCCACCATAACCCTCTCTCTTAATCCAAGCCATCTAAAAAAGCAATTTATTTTAAAGACAAATGGCTTGCCTTATTCCTAATGGATTCAGCGTCATCATAGCTCCACCATTGATCGCCTTGAACAAGATAGGGGACTTGACTCTCAGAATCCCAATTGCGCTGGGCTCCATTGGCGAGCATATCACAGAATTCATAGTATGATCCTGTTCCAGCTTCTTGTGTATATGGTGTAATTCTTGCTGGACTTCCTTCTGTTCCGGGAACAGGATCGCTAGGATTCTTCATTGTCCACCCTCTTCCGTAGGTTGGAATACCAACGATGATTTTCTCCTTTGGCATTCCCTTGTCAGCCCAATGTTGAGCAGCCCAGTCCTGTTATTTGAGTATGTCTAATTTACAAAGTGTACTCTTACCACGTTCCACGTTTTCTCAGAATCTGGCAAGTCGTGTCGAGCAAATAGCGGTGAATTGAAACCGATTGTTGTACTCCACGCGCCCCAGAAGTCATAACTCATGAGAAGAATGAAGTCGAAGTATCTAAAATTAGCAGTTCTGGTTTCTAACTTTTTCCCTACGGTGCGATGGCCGGAATATCGTAACCATTGTCGATTGTTGTTTGCCCGGCAGAAACTGCAGCCGTCACCAGAAGACGTGATTTGCCAGAAACACTAGTTTCCGCTTCGCAGGCCACTCTCAATTCCTAAGAAAAGTTCTTCAATAGAAAAAATTGATTTACCTTGATGAATTGAGCATAATTAGTAATGTCATCAGCACCGGCTGGATATTCCCAGTCAATGTCAATGCCATCAAAGCCCCATTTTCTAACAAAAGTAATAGCTGAGTCGATGAATGTCTTCCTTGAAGCTGGCGTAGCCGCCATACCCTAATGGGTTATATTTAATCTTGGCTTTAATGGCTTACTTTAAAGAGAACAGTGCCAAAAGTCCATCCGCCAATGGAAAGTAGAGTTTTAAGACCTGGATCACTTTTTTTCAAGTTGTTTATGCGAAGATACATTCCATCGCCGGCCCAATCGTTGGGTAAATCGGCTGGATCGTAAGCTCTAAACAAATAATTTCCCTGTATAGCGAGTCCTGCCTGACGGTGAAGTCGTTGTTCATCCATCCGAAAGCAAATAAAATATGGGTACAAAGACCAGGCACATAATCCTCAGGAACGTATTTTCCACGGCCCGGTCTGAAGAAAAAGCATTCTTTAGACATTTGCTAAGAGCTATACCGATATTGTGCCCAATTGGTAAAGTAGCAAGGCCGAATATATCCAGTGTGAGAAGCTGCTCTTGCCACACGTGGAGAGTTTTGTCGACCAAGGTCCGCAGGATCTAAATATTTGCTGGTCTCTTGGTTCTTTGAATTCTCGACAGTCCTAATTAGCATGTGAAAGGGACAGGTCGAACAATCTGCCGGTAATTGTAAGGCTCAGACAATAACGAATAAAGGTCATGACCATTAAAGCAACACGGCCTGCAGGTCTGCAAGGACCCTGCAACAAAGAGAACAAGAGCTGGGTCGGAAGAGAGGTCCGCGAGGCTCCTTTTTTGTGGATGTACAACGTGACCAATATAAGAAAATGCGCTTATGTTCGCCAAAGGCTATTCTCTTCACATAATACCACACGAGGACCACCGACGAGTGCTTTTCTCACAGAACTGGGCGGCGAGCACACAATGCGCCTGTTTTTCTCTTTCCGGCTACCACGCGCCCAAGTGAAATCCCGCCAAAAATGGCAATCAAGTGTCCAAGTGCACGGCTAGCAAACATTTAAGCTTATGTACTTACAGTTCCAGAGTGCTTGAAAGCCAAGAACACCTGTAAAAACTGTCAGCAAAAGGTGTGAAGAAAACATCTTTGGTTTGGTTTTCCAAGTCTGAAATCAAAAGAATTTGCTAGAGAGGATGCAGTATATATTTTTGAAGCAATGAGAGTTACTTTTAGTAAAAATAATACAGACTTGAGTAATGGGAAGATATAACAAGGTTGGGATAGGGAAAAAAAGAACAATCAATTAGTGAAAAGGATAGGGTTTTGTTTACGGAACAAGAGGATAGGCTTGGACATGAGCTTTAAGCAGCAACTGGTCAAATAGAGCTGACCATCGACTGTTTGCGGCCGAGCAAAATGGGCGTGTCGGTGGCGCAACCTCTCTGACCTTCCGGGGTGTTCCTCATCAAGTTCTATGCTCCACCCCCTTTTTTGAAAAGAACGTAAATATCCCTGAGAAGGATTTTTATTTAGTATAAAAATTTTATTCTAGTGATATGCATTTAGTAGGCGACGCACATGGTAGGGATCTCCATGGTCTCGGTGGCAACAGACCTCTTGGCAGAGAAGGAACGAGGCTGTTGTTTGAGGTCCTTGAGAAGTTCACGGGCCTCGACGTCACTACGTCTGAAGCAAGCGATTCTGACCTGAAAACGAGAGATAAAGGTTTGAATAAGATTTTCAACAAACCTTCTGCTCCTTCTCTTTGAGGGGACGGCTGTGCTTGGGGCACTGAGGCTGGGGCTCGGTGGAGATGCAGACAATGGCTCCACGCTCAGAGATAATGTTTTCCTTGCGGGGCTCTGAAATATTGCAAATTAATAGATAAAAGTTTAAGTTCTAACCGATCTCAACAGTCTCGTCGTCTTCTTGGGATTGGCTGCTGCTGCTCTCGGTCTTTCTCATCTTGTCGCGGATGGTCTTCTTGAGGAGATCCTTGCTTTCACGGCGGCTGTCGTGACGGCTCTCAGATCTGGGTTGCTCGTAGTAGTCCTCGCGGTACTCCTGCTCTTGTTGTTGCTCCTCGTCGTATTCGAAGAGTTTGTATTGTTTCTTCTGAGAAATCTTATTCTCTTCAGCTTCGCACTCCTGGTCCTTCAAGAGGTAAGAGCGGTGGAAGTCTTCGAGATCCTCAGTAGACTCGTCGTTGGCCTTGCGGAAGACATCGGACTTCTAATTTTCTTTATTAACATACAAAAAGAGTACTTACGTCTCCATCGAAGTGTCCACAGAGTCCACAAACGGTGTTCATATGGGAAGTAGAGACAATGACTTTAACGTTTTCTCCATCGAAGCGAACGATAACGTCGTTAACATTCATGATTTCCATGGAGGCGGTGGTCTTGCCAGTCATATCAATCCTAAAGCCAATATTTTTTAATAAAAAGTTTCTCACTTGTCTTGTTCGTACTTTTCTTCAGAAAGGAGCTTCTTATTCTTGGTGATACGCATCTTGTCGCGGACGACTTCGAAGATGAATTCATCATTTAATCCTTGAATGACTTTGACGATCTGAAACTATTATGTTAGATAGTTAAAGAAAATAATTAACCTTCTTGTTGGATTCGTCTTTCTTAACAAGAACTGCATACCGAGCCTGCTCGGAGCAATCCTTGGCAACAAGGGAGAAGCACTTGGTCAAGGGAGCGCGGTATTCGACATTGTCGAAGGTGGAGATCTTCTTATCGGTAACCTTACACTCAGCTTCACGAGAGAGGACATTCTTGGCGGAAGACCAGGAGAGCTTGGAGACGGAAGCAAGGTTGATCATGGGGACACGGACAGGGCTCCAGATGGACTCCTTCAAACGGATTTCAGGAGTCTGGATAGTGAAGTTGACGTAGCGTCCAGTGGCGGGCTCGATGACAACAACAGCCTCAACATGATGTTGCTTTCCTTCAATGCGTTCCATCTTGCTAGACCAGAAGCCATAGGCGTGGAGCATGTCGAGGGCACTCTCGAAGTAGTGCCTGGATTGACGGTTGATGGAGAACTTGGAGTTGATACGAAGCTTGTTGAGAGAGCGGGCCTTCTCAAGGATTTCGAACTCCTCCATATCGGGTCTTTCTCGCATCTGCTTTTCAACAGAGCGGATCCAGTTTCTCATTTCAGGACTCTGCTCCATGACGACCTTGGTGACAACCTCGTTTCTGTCTTCAACTCCCCACTTCATGGCGGTGATGAGATATCCCATGTTGTCTTCCTTCTCCAAGAGCTCAGTAATAGAGTTGACGGGGCGAGAGAGGTACTTCTCTCCCTTGAACTCCCAGGTCCAGGATCTCTCAGTTTCATTAGGGACATCAAGAACAGCATTGATGCGGCAGAAGCGCATGCCCTTGTCCATATTTCCGATGGTTTGGAAAGTGATCTTCTTGTCAGAGATAAGAGATCCAGAGATATCGAAAGAGTATCCGCGGCGAACTTCGCGCTTAACATCCTCAACAAGGCTGCGGATGGACTCTTCCTTCTCCATTTTAGGTTGATCAATGTAGGAGAGTTCAGGCTTAACGAGCTGCTTGTCGGAGTCATAGATGATCTCAGTCTCAAAAGTCCATTCCTTGACATCAGAGTTCTTGCGCTCAACAGAAATGAAGTAGTTGTGCTCTCCGTAAAGGTGCTCCTTAGGAGTCCACTTCTTGTATCCATTTCCTCCAATGGCCATTTCAACTCCTCCGATGACGATCTTCTTATCAACAGGCTGGACACGGCGCTGCCATCCGGGGATGACAATGGTATTCTCCTCGATCTCGATGAACTTGTTAATGTCAGAGGGGCTAGGGAAGCGAAGGAATGCAATGGGCTGAGAAGAAGTGGTAAGGATGACGGTCTTATCTTCAGGGATCTCAACATTGAGCTTGAGTCCAAGTCCAGTTCTGGCGGTGACATCGATATCAACGTTTAAGGGAAGAGCGAGCTTGGTGGGGCGAATAATCTTGACTCCGTGCTCAAGAGCAGGGGTCCAGATTCTCATCTGATAGATGATGCTGGTAACAGCGATGGGCTTTCCTTGAAGACGGAGTTGGAGTCCGTAGCTGACGCGGTTCATGACAACCTTTCCAGAGGTGGTGACAATGGTGGGCATCTTTCCAGTGACGGTAAGGGGAAGTCCAATGGTGGTAGGAAGACGGTTGGTGGTCTCGAAGAGGAAAGCAGCGTTGGTAGTATCGAAGACAGTCTCTCCGGTGATCTTGTCAACCATTTGGAGGTCAACCTTTCCATTCTCGAGGTATTCCTGGATGAAGCGGTGAATCATCTGCTTGTCAACGGGGAGGACAGCATAATCCATCTGCTTGTAGCGGAAGTAAAGCATAGCGAATGGAGTCTCAGCGGCTCCTTGGCGGATACGGATGTTCATTTTCTTTGCAAGGCTCTTGACGAGGGATTGTGCTTCTTGGATGCGTCTCTGAACCTCCTCATTGGGGGAAGACTCCTTGGAAAGCTTCTTGTAGACGATGTTCACGAGTTCCTCAACGTTCTGGTGAGAGATACCCATTTGTCCGAGGTATTGGTTCCAGCGTCCAACAGTCATGGTCTCGAGATCGATAGCCATATCCTTAGGGATGATGGAGTCCTTTCCGAAGATGGCGTTGATGTTGATGTGTCCACCAGTGATCCATTCCTTGCTGTACATGGGGAAGTGGCGGTAGAAGCTGGAAAGGGTTGTGGGACGGAAGGTAGAGCGGCTAATGATGGCGCGAAGCTGGGAGACGAACTCAGCCTCAGTAGGGAAGTTGGTTTCTTCGATTCCCTTGAGGAAAGAGTAGACGTAGTTGGCAAAATGGTGATTGGGGTCCTTCTCGATGACATTGACCATCTGGATGACGACGGAGGGCTCAGGAATGGTGTAGATGAGACGCTCGAAAGCGGCAGCGCGGAGTTCAGTTCTTTCCTTGCGGTCGGAGAAGATGGGCATCAAGATACGGTGGATTTTCTTTCCCATTTTTTGGGAGATGATGCGGAGAGCTTGGATGGCTTCAACACGGACGATGACAGGCTCGCGAGTATCACGGATGACTTTCTCGAGCTTGCGGACAGCAATGTCAAGTCCAGAGTTGGCGATGGCCTTCAAGGCAATGATCTTCTCGTAAACTTCAGCAGCGTGGTCGTAGTTATCCTCCAAGACATCGAGGAACTTGTTCTTAATCTCGGAATGGTTCTCATCAAAGAGGTGCTTCTCTCCATTGTGGGCAACAACTCCACGGATAACAGCTCCGTAGCAGAGCCAAGCAGCCTGGTGGACAGCGGGTTGCTCGTGCATGTCTCCGTTTTGGATGAACTTCTTGATGAGTTCAGCGATCTGCTCAGATGGGTAGTGAGTTTCTTGGATGGACTTGAAGAGTTGAACAGCCTTCAAGGGAGTGACTTCTTGGCCCTTGATGTGGTTGAGAAGGTGCTCAATGGTGTTTTTGGTTCCAGCAATAGCAAGACCGTGTTGAATGATCATCTTGATTCTCTTATCTTCGATGGTCTTGAAGAGTCTCTCGTGGAAGTTTTCGAGGTCTTCAGAAGAGCACATGCGGAAAACGCGAACGAGGCGAGCCATCTGGTGAACCATCTCGGGATCATTTTCCTTGATCTCCTTGATCTTCTCGAGGATTTCTATACCACGTTCAACCTTGGCGGTGAACTCGCTGAAGGGGTTTCTCACGATCTTCTCTCCAGACTTGAAAAATTTCTCAACAGCGAGTTCGTACTCATTGGAGTAGAGGAGCTCCTGCTTCCTTCCAGTAGGGGGCTGAATGTTGTCTCCGTTTTCCTTGACCTCGTTGAGAGTCAAACGAGCCTGGACTTCGGTCTTCATGAAAGACTCATCCTTGAACATCATGTTGTACTTGGAGTTGACCTCGGTTTCCTTGATCTGGTTATTCTCGATGGTGTAGGTGTAGACGGTCAAAGGAGCAACGATCTGGTGGTTATCGGTCTTCTTGGCGAAGCGGCGTCCATAGACAGCTTGGACGTCACGAGAGCACTTATCGAAGTTGACGGTCTTGGTGATCTGCTTCTTTCCATGAGTCTCGAGCATGTTGTAGATGACTTCGCACTCTCCTTCGATGGTCTTCTCGGGGGCAGCGTAAGCCTCACGACCTTCATCCTCAGTGGGCTGGTTCTGGTTGAGCTGGAGCATGTTGAGAATAGCTCTCTTGATGTTAGCAGACCAGGGCTTCTCTTCATTCTCGGAGAACTGGACCTCAGAAACGAGTCCGCTCTTGTAGTCGAAAGCAACAGGAAGCTGAAGGATTCTCTCGTGATCCTTGGAGAGTTCACGCTGCTCCAATGAGTCCATGGAGATAAGCATGTCCTCGGTGGAGGAGTGAGCGGCAGAGATGCGGATCTTTTTCAATTGCATTACAGCAGAGCGGTCAGTCATGAAGTGGACATCGATTTCAGCTTGAATGCGAGTGAGAGATCCCTCAGCATCAGAAACAGGGAGTCCAGAGGAAATAGCTCCATTGTAGGTGTAAATGTAGTGCTTTCCAGAGTTGAAAGGTTTGGTTGGGAGGAGGGTGGAGTGTGCCGCAAGGGCGACTCCGAGAAGGGCGAAGAGAAGCTTCATCCCGAGTGCTGTGAAGCTTCGATTATTTTCGTTTTATAGGCCGCAACAGCAGGATTGACAGCTTCGCGCACGTCCTTCATGGTCACTTGCTGATAACAGAAATGAGCACCAATTCAGCAAATCATTTGCTGAAAGAGGCCAGGCACAGTCAAAAGGTTCTACTAAAAGCAGAGCTTGAAAAAAATTACAATATACTGATTTAGGTAGGTAGCAAGCGACAAACACCTATGAAAAAGCTTTCACTGCATAAACAATATTTGCAACAATGATAACGAGTCCACTTTCTCTACAGTCTTTGAAGGATTCATTTTTATCAAGAATTTAGAGGACTTTTGGATATAGATGACTGCTAGGAGGAAATAAAACTTATTTCATGAAATATTAAATGACTATAATGTCTGAATATATTAAAGCAAATGCTTGATTAAAGATTACTGTAGTCGTAGATAGTCAGACATATCATTCGATAGTTCTTTACATTCCAATTTTTTTTGTAATTTTTGGTGCTTTCACTTTTGTGTTCACTTCAATATCTATTTCTGGTTAATCACCTGGAGGAATAATGTGACGCGTCAGTTCTCTCAACTCTTCTTATCTGCTTCCTTTTTTTATAGTTGATTGGCACCTGTCAGCTGGATGAGCAGCGATTATAGAATTTTTGGACTGACTGGTATCATTCATTCTACTGATAAATGTCCGAAAGGGAAGAAACTTCTCGCATCGCACCACTTTCGAAAGATTTCATTTAGGTCAGAGTTTATATTCCGGGAGGACGAGGAGCCGATTGTCCAACTGTAGAATAGGGGCTATCGTTGGCTCCTAGAGATTATAATTTAGACATAATTTATAATTTCTCTGACCAGAAGGAAGCTTATCAGGGTCTCCTTGGACAGAATCTCCAAAGCCTGAACCCATATTTGGAGGCAAAGGGTTTTGTGGAAATTGCGGTGGCATACCGCCTTGTTGTTCTCTATTTTGTTGAAATCCTCCATTACTCCACGAGCCAGTATTCATTTGACCCCATTGGGTACCTCTTCCACCCTAAATTTTATATTTTCTAGAGGAAATTACTCACAAATCCACCACGACCGTAACCGCCTCCAATTCCTTCGTTAAATGCACTTCTTCCATATCCTCTTCTTACTCGGAATAAAGGTATATCACCTCTAAATTTTGATGCAACTTAGTAATAAAACTCACTTTTCTATTGCGTCACAATAGATAAAAGCCAAAAGGAGAATCGCAAAAGAAGGACTCATTGTTAGGGGAACTACTGTCCCAATAATAAAATGAAAACAAGTTTTTCAATTCCGGCAACCAGCATATCAACTTCAAAACAAGCAGTAGGAGGACTCTATTGTTTGCCGAAGTTCATACTTCATGACTCACTGAGATCAGCATTGGGGTATGGACAAGTTTTGGCAAACTTCTTTTCATGACCGCGACCATTTTCGATACAAAAATAGAACAGGAAGTAGTTTTATTATTATTGTATAATTCATACGGATAATTTATCAATAGACATTCCCATTTCCTGAAGTTTTTTGGCAACATCAATCGGAAGAGGTGGAGATCGAAGACCAAAATCTGTATGGAAGTCATTAGAAATATCTTCGAACAAAGCTCTAGTAGTCGATGAAGGAGAAGAAGTCTCAAATGTTTCTTCTGACTCGGGAATATTTTCTTTTGATGAGGAAAAATTTGAAAAAGTGATTGTTTCAACTGTCACATTCTTTTTGTTTTCTTCAGAAGCTGTTGAGATTTCAGTTGAGGTTGAAGAAGAATCAGAAATTACAAAAGCTGATTCAGTAGTTCTGGTATTAGCAAAAGCAGGAGAAGGCTCTCCTTCGGTCCAAATGAATCCCAAGTGAGGAGTTTGTGTCGTTATCGGCTCAAATGTCGTTGTTACTGTCATACTTTGTTCAGTAGTAGTCGTCGTTAGTTCTGTTGTTGTAGAAGGCTGACTGCTAGTAGTTATTTCCTCCGTACTCGATGGTTTAGCTGCTGTTGAAAGTTCTATTGTAGTCGTCGTTGTAGGCAAAAGCCTTGTGTTCATAGCGGCTTCCATGTCACCAGAGAATGAGCCAGTTGTAGAGAAAGTTACAGCCGTTAACTCACTCTTTGTTGTCGAACTGAGACCTTCAACTTTGTCAATATCTTCTCGAACAGCAGTTTGAATGAATCTTTCACGTTCATCTAAAATGTCATTATCAGTTGTATTCAATTTTTTGTACCTTCTGTAGTAGTTGGAATAGTTGAGGTTGTTGTTGGTATAGGGGTTGTAGAAAGAATAGTAATTGGGATTCCTTTTACTCCTTGAAGATGACGCGGGATTCCATACCCGGAAGGAATTGAAGGTGGAACAGGAACTAATGAATTTGGTCGGAAAACATTGGTCTCAATCAAGACTGGTGATTGAGTTCTTCCTTGTGGATAAGTAGGAACTTGAGTCCTTGGCTGTGGATAAACAGGCTGCCTCGGATTGTAATTTCCATATCGACCATAAGCAGGCCAAATGTAAGGATTTTGCTCCAAATTCCAGCCATTTGGAGCATTATGTGGCTGGATATTTCTGTTATATCCAGGATATTGAGCTACTCCCCATCTAGGTGTATCGGCTGAGAATTGATTCTGTCGGGGACGATTCACGTAGTTGACCCACTGTTCAAACTGATAGAAATCCGCCGGGCCCCATTGACGCTTGACCCTGCAAAGTGTAAAAAGAAAGGCTGACGAGACAGAATGGTCAGGTTGGACGAGTAAAAACAACATAATGATGAATTCCTTTTGTCTCTTACTGGATTGTGAGTAACGTCAGTTTTATTGATAGTTTCAAGAAAAATGAAACTAACCTTGGCGCGGAAGTAGCAAAGTGCAAGAGTTGGAAAAAGAGAGCAAGCAGCATTGGACAGCCGACGACTATGTGAAAGAGAGGAAGGGGCTATAGGTTTCGGAGGCGGTCAGGGTCAATGCTTTAGGCCAATCCTGTCCCACTTTTTGACTGACTCATGCTCCGGTATCCTATTTTCTAATCCGATTTTCACACCATCTGTCCACAGATGGTCATGCTGAGACAACTTCCGGAGAATTGTGCGTAGGAGATGATATCAATTCTTCCCTTGTTTAAGCAATACACGTGCTTTTTCTCATGGCGTTCACAAATCGGCAAATGGGCGTAATCGCCGTGAACGCATCTATCATTGAGCGAGCATTTCGCGCGCCCTTATAAGCTCTACCACCGACTGGGGTCAGTATCAGTCGGTCATGATCTGGCTACTGACACTTTCTTTCGGCCTTGCCTTTGCTGCAGTTCCCACCAGGTAATTTCCTTCTTATTTTATTTCTATTTCTATTTTAAGTCGGACAAAAAGAGGCGGATATGGCCCTCCCAATCTTGGTGGAGGTTATGGCGGCCCTCCCATTGGAAATAGCTACAGTTCCCCCTTGAACAACTACGGCGGTGGTTCCAGCTATGGACCTCGTCCTTATGGAGGTGGCTCAGGATTTGGTGGAGGACCTGGTGGTGGATTTGGAGGAGGACCTGGTGGATTTGGAGGTGGATTCCCCAACAGAGTCAAACGAGGCGGATATGGACCTCCTAGCCTTGGAGGAGGTTATGGTGGACCTCCCATTGGAAATAGCTACAGTTCTCCTTTGAACAGCTATGGCGGTGGATCAAGCTACGGACCTCGTCCTTATGGAGGTGGCTCAGGATTTGGTGGAGGACCTGGTGGTGGATTTGGAGGAGGACCTGGTGGATTTGGAGGTGGATTCCCCAACAGAGTCAAACGAGGCGGATATGGACCTCCTAGCCTTGGAGGAGGTTATGGTGGACCTCCCATTGGAAATAGCTACAGTTCTCCTTTGAACAGCTATGGCGGTGGATCAAGCTACGGACCTCGTCCTTATGGAGGTGGCTCAGGATTTGGTGGAGGACCTGGTGGTGGATTTGGAGGAGGACCTGGTGGATTTGGAGGTGGATTCCCCAATAGAGTCAAACGAGGCGGATATGGACCTCCACGCAGCTATGGACCCCCTCAAGAGCAATTCGGACAAGAGTTCCCATCCAATAGTTATGGCCCTCCACGTAACAGTTATGGCCCTCCTCAAAATAATTACGGCCCTCCTCGCAACAGCTATGGAGCTCCTTCTAGCTATGGGAACAAATACGGAGGACCTGGAGGTAACTACGGTGGTGGCCCTGGCGGTTCTGGATTTGGAGGAGGACCTGAGCCTGGCTTCGGCGGAGGACCTGGAGGATTCTCTGGAAGCGGACCTGCTGGAGGCTTTGGAGGTGGACCTGCAGGTGGATTCGGTGGATCTGGAGGATTCAACGGTGGACCCACTGGAGCTTTTGGCGGATTTGCTGCCGATGTTCCTAATAATGCCAGAACTGCCCAAGCTGCTGCTGCTACTGCGGAATCTGCTGCTGCCACCGCTGAGTCTGCTGCCGCTACAGCTGAAGCCGCTGCTGGTAATGAGCAACCCCCTCCACCAACTCGTTAAATGCAAATATTGTAAATGCTTTAAGACGTGCACAATGAATGTGATGACTATTGATCTTGCAAAATTGAATACACAAAGTCCAAAGCCCAGTCAATACAACTTGTGAACTTAATGACATTGGTATCAGCTCCTCTAAAACAGGTCGCCGTGAAGGTCAAACTGAAAAAGGAGTGTATTCATTTCTTAAGAACATATTGCCTGTTTGGATTGATCCTATAAAAACAGCCATAACCATCTGGACACATCGCAGCCACATAGCCAAAAGTTCCTTCCGGATCGTATCCAAGAAAACTAAACTTTTCTTTTAAATTGACACAATGATAAATTTTAACACGACTCCGGACTTCGGTCTTTTTACAACAAAGAGACCGATAACCGGAGAATGCCTTTCTGGGCCAAAAAGACAGCCGGGAACTGGCTATAAAAAGGGAAAGAAAGGATTAGGCGATTCTGATCTGTTTACCTAGTAGAAAGACGAAAGTTCCCTCCGCCTCCTGATGCTTTCCATGAAGGATCTTTGAAAATTCCTCTAGTTGAAACCATCACTCCTTGCGATTTTAGCTGTTTTTGCATTTTTTGTAGACCATACAAATGACGATCAATTCCTTAAAAATAAGGTTAGGTAATTCTTCACTTCAATTTTTCGTACCTTGAGCATTTCGTGCCTCTTCCATATACTTATTATGGGCATCATATGCTCCGAATAGTTTCTTTCTCAGCTTGATATTATTCTATTCAAATAGAATTAATGAAGTCGTAGCTTACCGGAGAATTTTTGACAGCAGTTTTGGCAAAACTAATAAGCTCTGGAGTACAACTTCTTACTGTTTCAGTTCTTCCATGATAAAATTTCCTGGTAGATGCAGTTTCATAAGTAGGAGCAAATCTGCACAATTGTATTATCCTTATAATAGTTTTTTCACCTTCCATGAAGCTTGAAGTAAGCCAACTGAAGCGCGATTTGAATAAAAGTATCGGTGTAAAGTCCCTTTGTTTTCATTTCGCTATTGCCAAAGCCTTTGAAATTGTGTACTGACAATTCGACATTTTCAGCCTGGTATCTTTCTCAAAACTGATCTTTGAAGATAACTCACGAGAGCGTAGAATTTTTTTTCTGCCTCAAATATTTGATCGGTCAGTTCCGCGGAAAAGTCAAAACAAAGATGCTCGAATGGGGCGCCAGCCTGTTGTAATCATTTGCAGTTCAAGGAAAAACTTACATCGACATTCTCCAAGGGTTCTTTATCTAATTTTTTCGCTACAAAATCGGCAGGAGTGAAGAGAGCAATGGCGTCCACATTACAATGCTAAGATTTATGCTGAGTTATAGTGATTTACTCACATCCGCATTGTAGCAAATCTGCCCATCGGAGAGGACAATCACAGTGAAATTTTTATCACACCATGAGTTTTGAGGATTTCCAAAGAGAGAGAAAAACATCAATTCACTTTCAGAAGCTGCTGTTTCCTTAGCCAAAGAAATAACAAAAGCTGACGATTCAATTGTTCGAATAATCTTTTTATTCTTCTCAGAAAAGAGTTTTAAATCTTTCTTAATCTAAAAATAATTTCATCTGCAAATTCTTCAATATCAGCGAACCTTTGCCCATTTGTCTCGTTGTTCTGTGGTCAATGAAATAACCGAAGGATCAGAAGAAAAGAGAGCTGAATGTTGTTGAATTTGTTTTAGAGACTGCATTATTTCCCCTCTTGAACTCAATTCTCCATCCTTCATGACTTCTAAAGAATATAGCTGACCATCGCTAATAATAATAATTTTTGAGGATGTCGATCCTTTGGCCTCTAAAACTGAGTTATGATTCTCAATTATTAAAAATTACCTGTTTTGAAATGTCTCTTTAAGGTATCTTTAATATAAGTAGCAGATCTTGCAGAATTGAAAAGGTTATGAAATTGGTCCATATCCCAGACTTCTTTTCGACTTGTGGTGATTGGAATGAGCTCTCTAAATCAGTCGTTAGATAAAATCAGAAGCGAAAATAACTTTCTAAGGTCGAGCCAATAAACCATTAAAAAATGGATAAATTCTGCTCCTCTTATCAACTGATTGCCTCCTTTTGCTGCTCTAGGGACAATAGACCCCATGTTCTGAAAATTATTTTCAAATATTTTCACCATCCTTACTTGCAAAGGAAGGGGGTCTCTGTTTTCGTTATAGGTGTCATACCACCAGTCTTCCATCTAAACATTTACTTTAATAAGTGGGAAATGTCTGACCCAATTTCTCTTTTTACTGGCTCTTTTGAGCAATGCCTCTTGCAATACTTGAGAATCTCTACTCTTCTCAAAGTCAGCCGTAATTTTCTTTGTTTGTTCCAGTTGATCAGCTGGAACGAGAGCAGAGACTGAAAAACAGTCTTCATTCACAATAAGATTAATAAATACCTGCTTTGATGTATTTCTCCAAAGTACTATTGAGATTGGGAACAGGTAGACTTGGAAGAGAATTTTGGAGAGAAAACGTTTTGGGAATTTCATTGTTAGCAACCATAGCTGAGTGAATTCTATAGAGTTGCGTCTAAAAATGACTTTATAGCAGTTGAAATTGGCTTCATTCCGCGACGGAACGTTTTCTTCCTCATGCCGTCCTTATATTAAGGTGGTTAGAACCCTCCAAAAGGGTCATAATTGAGTTTAGAAAAGTGACAAAGTGCAACTAACACTGCTCTTCCTTCTATAAACTTGCGGCTTCGGCTGTTCTAATTTTTTCCATTGAATTTCAATAAAATGAAGATCATCCAGAAGATGAGAAAGCTCTGCATCAGGCATGACGAGAAGTGAAAGACGGAATTATTTTGTATCCACAGCAACCTCTTGTTTTGCCAGACGTACACGATTTTCTGATTACTCGGTAAGAGATCAAAAAAGAGTCGAGTGGAACAAATGCATGATTTCAACCCCGTTTTGATCACATAGTTAGGACTGGCCAGCCGCACTTGTCTTCGGAGGGGAGCACACCGGCTGTTCCTACTGACAAATGGGCATCTTTTGATGTGCGAGTGCAACCGCTATGTAATTGCCGTCTCATTTGTCGCTCATTACTTAAAACGATGTAAAACAAGCTTGAAATAATGATTATTTATTCTTCTTCCGGATAAAATCCTTCGCAGTCAGATTGTCTGGATTGTTGCTGAGCAAAACAGCTAGATGACGAAGGTGCACCTGTTGGACAACACTTCTGCTCAGTAGACCCAATGGCGCCGCGTAGAGATTCGCAGACAAATGGTGATGAATTGCGGCGGGCCTTACAAGCTGCCTATCCAAACAGCTCTGCCACCTGACGCGAGTGGAATTGAATCTCGGCAAGTGTTCTTCACACCTCATAAGTCTTCTTAATGCTTATTTAATAAAATAATTTATTAAAAATTTGTATTTGAAATCTATCTGGAATCTAACGGGCCTGCAGTTGTCCCATTTCTCCTTTGACATAACTTTTTTCTATCAAAAATGAGAACCAACAGTTGATCTCATCAACACATTGCGTTGTCGTTATTAGATGCCGCCTCCTTTGATCCACGATGCCATTGAATGTGCCCGATATCACATATTGTACTTTTTTCCCTCTGAACTGACTAACACTTGTTCAAAATGACTATCTGTTGTTCTAAGTCTTGGAATTTCTTATGGTGGGACTGAATCGCAACAGTTTTGTGGTTGCTTTGACGAGCACTAAAAGCCCGCAAAGTGTTCACTGAATACCGGAAAGATGATTCCAATCATCGTTAAATGTTACAATCACGTGTTGTTCCTCAAGCAGTGACAGAAAAAAAAAGAAAATAGGTTTATGTTTTTCAAAATGTGAGATCACAGCCACATTAAATATGAATCAATTTAGGTGAAGAAGGGAAGCCTCTGGAGATAATGAGGGGCAAAAAGTGTGTTATACATCGGGTTTGGGATCATCGGTAAGCTAGGAATGAAAGGAAGAACTGGAGGAGACTGTAACGCCAGAAGTGTTGCCCCTGGGTCCTGAAAAGAAATTACAAAACAAAGAGGATAATAGCCCACCGATTGTGGAAGAGCTGATGATGGTGTTTCTGACGCAGATTGGCTCTTTTTGTCTTCTTCATTGTCTTCAACGCTTGACGATGAAAGAGCTTCAACACCGGGATTATGTTTTTTCCATTTTGTTCGTCGATTTTGAAACCAAATTTTGACTTGAGTCTCAGAAAGTCTCAATTGAACAGCTAAATTCATCCGTTCGACGACACTAAGATATCGTGTCATCTAGGCAAATTTTTTTTACGATTACTCTAAATTCACCTTGAATTTTTTCTCTAAAGCGACGAGTTGTTCATAAGTAAATGCTGTTCGAGCTCTTCTTAGCTTTTGATTACTGCTATTATTCACAGGAAGACGAGTGTCTTTAAGGAGATCTCCTTTATGGGTGGTGGGATTACCTGGAGAGCTGGGCGAATTCGATCCCTCGGACGTTTCTGGACGAAGGATAGATTCAACGGTAAAAGTACGCTTGTCCGTTGCCATCAGACTAACTGAATTGAACGACTTTTTGTCGTCAAAAAGCGATGGAGAGAAATGAGAATTTAGTCAGAGGAGCGATGCTTTTGTAAATGAGAGCGACGACGGACTGACTCATTTGGCGCGCCATTTTGTGGCTATTAAAACGATGGAATACACAGTAAGAAAACTCAAAAAGAAATATATCAACAGAGCACGGACAGTGATTGAGTGAGTGCTTTCAGGGGCGGATCCCCCTCTCGTTTTACGGACCAATGGCCGATTGCGGTGGCATCTGTTAACTCAGATTCAGCAGACCTCTTGGCGCCAAGAGGCTCAGATAAATTGAGGTAAACCAAAATATTTTTCGGATTTATTTTTCCAAGGATTAAGGAAAATGTCTTTCTTGAAGACGTTGAATGTACGAAATAATTGGAAGTCCTCTCCACGCATTTGGCCAATTTTCTGAAAGGTGATATTGAGGAGAAAATTGCTGAACGACTCACATCTAAAGCATGAATTAAATTTCTCATTTTATAGATTCGACTGGCATAGTTCGGCAATTGCAGAGTATTGACGTAATAATTGTGGAGTTCTTGTATGATCTGATCTTTGATTTGTTTTGCCAATTGGATCGTTTCCTCCGTCACTCCCGGAAGTCCTAAAAAGTTACCAGTCGAAGGAAACTACTCTACCTTTAACCAAAAACATTACTGTTAAAGTTAATGCAATCATTTCAAATTCGTCCGGTTTGAATCGCTTGAAGGGGGTAAAAAATTTCTTTTCAAACATGTCTTCAGTTGTTTTCATCACACTAAGCCATTTTTTTCTCTTTAATCCCAATAGGCTTACTTTCGAATATCTTCTTCACTCATGTCAGAAACCTCATGGATCCTTGAAATCTTATACGGCCACTTTGTGATCACTCCATCGAGGCAGACAATTCTCGTGTCGCGGGGATTATCACCTAACAATTTGTAGGACACATAAGCGCGATCTAACTTCTCGAATCTTGGCCAAAAGTGCCGGAAAAGAGCTAACTAAAAGGAGAATGAGTAATAAACATTTTGCCTACCTTTTGATCGGTTGGAAGAGCTGCAAAGAATTGTATTGAAGCACAAAAATGAGCAACCTTTTCCAGACTGAGATAACGGTGATGCAAGACTAGACAGATATCTAGCACTGGCATGAACATTGCCTAGAGTTAAGCCTCATAAATATTCAAAAAATAATTTTCTTACCTTCTCTGGTGTTGTATTTGGCCAAGCTGACCGTCTATGCATTCGATATGCAATTACTGTTTCCTGACAAATACTAACTGGCATAGCTTCCGATACTATATGAAATCGATGGTCCTGAAGAGAAAATAGGTTAAAGATAGAGCCTTACCTGGTTAAAAATTTCTAAAACTTTATCCTTTGCATAGCCAAGAAAAGAAGCAAAGAAATCTTCATTATCAGCCGTTTTCCCCCCTCCCCAGGAGCGATCCTCAGGCTAAAAAACGAGCTAATTCATGAAAAAATACTTACATTAATCGTGTCCGATAATGCTGGCGAATCGGTTTGCGAAGAGGACGGAGTATCTGGCGATACTTTTGAAACTAAAATACTGAGATCGATCTTGGCAGACAACTAACCCTCGTGAGTCATGCCGACCTTCTTACATCTTTGAAACCGACAATATCGACAGGAATATCTATTTTCTAAAAAATTTTATGACTTTGCTAAATAAATCAAAGCTTACTGAAGGTTATATCACACTTTTCGTTATAACGACATCGATAGGTGCGCTTCAATTGGACCGACCTTCGAAAAAATGAAGAACAAGCCCTGCAGCTCATGATGCCTAGATGATTTCCAACGCATGGCACTTTGCAGACGAGACATTCACCCATTTTCTGTAAAATAATCGAGTTTGAACTTGGAAGCAAAAAAGGTGACAAACAACAATTCAATCAATACAAATAGATAAGCGAGAGAGTACACGCGTGACCAAACTGACACGACAAAACGTCATAAGAGAACAGGAAAAGGGCCAAAAGTTCATTTGAGGTCGTTGAGGTATATGTCATCTTTGAAAACGTTGAAAGTCCTTGTCATGTAGCCGTCTTCTTTTCGCATTGTTGTCACTTTCTAAACGAATAGAGCTCATATTACCGCGTCTAACAACTAACATCCAGTCCTTGCAACAAATGATGGATTTTATAGATCCGATTGACATAGTTCGGTCTTTGTTGATCCGTAACAAAATAGTTGTGTAACTCCTTTGCCAAATCTTCTTGTATTTGTGCGGCAATTGCATGAGTTCCAACCTCGATTCCCGCAACATCTAAAGCAGTTTTTGCGTGCTTTTTTAAGCAACTAACTTGATAAATCCCACATCATGCTCATCATCATATAAATGAGTTCAAAAACATCTGGTTTAAAGACTTTAAAAGGATCACTGAATAGTTTTTTAGCATTGATGACTGATTTCTCCAGCAATCTGCAAGGAAATATCCAAAAAATGGTTATGCTTACATTCGAATTTGGTTCTCTGACATGTTTGACATTTCAGGTAGGTCTTTAATGGTTCCATGAAGTATAAAGTTTACAACACGTCCGTCAAAATTGACAGTTCGGCCATCATCTCGATCGCAACCAAGTAAACTAGCCGTAACATATGTGCGATCGAGTTCTACAAATCGGGGCCAGAAATGTTTAAAAATTAACCACTATAAGCAAAAAATTAAAGTTAAATAAAAAAGCCAAGCCTTTTCATTGATTGTCATCTGTGCAAATATTGAGAGAGACATGCAGAAATTAGCAACATGTTCAATTTCAATATAGTTTGCTTGCATATAGGCATTGAGATCGACGACGACAGTGTGAATAATCTTAAAAATGATGACAAAAAATGACAGCCAAATACCTTCCCTGGCGCACAATTTGGCCAATTGGCATTGTGGTGTTTATACGCCTCCAAGGCCTGTTCGCACAGAGGAACTTTGGTTACACGTTTAGGGAAAGGCTAAAAAGCGAATATCTTTGAAACTCTTTTTCTTGTTACTCTTCTAAAGATCTGGTCCAGTCTTCCTTTAAGAAATGATGCCATATCTATGGTAAAACTTTCCGTCATTTCCGATCTGGGAGAGAAGTTTTCCAAAGATTGTTCAGAAGATGAAGGGCCATCTTCAGGAACTAGTTGCTAAATGAATTTAATAATTCAAACCTCCTTCTCACTTCGATTGTTGCCCGTCTTTTCAACAATTCTCTCCGTGCATTTTCTGAACGAATCTTAGATTAAAAGATAAAAAGAGGAACTACCGTGGTTTCCCATTCCAAGCGAATAACATTTATTCATTCGACATGATCGGCAACAATAGCGATTTTCTAAACGATTAAGGTATCATTGGCTGTTTGCGACTTACTATGGGTTATATCGCAGCAATTTTTGAAGCGACATCGGTATTGGAGCTTTAATTGGAGCGTTCGGCGAAAGAAAGCAGCGCATGCTCTACAGCAGCTCACACCGAAATGTTGACCCGTGTTGGGTACTTGGCAAACAAGACATTCCATCCACCTCCAGCTGATCAATGGTTTGGGGAAGGGAAAATTGATCAAAATCGCTCGCTACGTGCTCTCTGTACCGGACCAGATAAGCGCACAACTTCTTTCAGAACAAGACGATTATCTGCTCTAGACACAGGGAGAAAGAAGGAAGGAAGAACACTTTTTTTTCTAAATTTTATTATGGAATTCAGACAAAAAGAAATCATTTTTTAAAATACCGAACATTCTTGAGATGAAACCCTCTTCCTTACGGAGACCCACACATTTCTTCAACCATATTTGTAATTTAAAACACATTACTTACATTTAGAGCAAGACAGAGGTAGTTGATTTTATAAAGTCGACTGGCATAATTTGGCATATTTTTCTGATACATGTAGTAGTCGTGGAGTTCATCATTTATACTTTTTAATATAGCTTCCGCAATTTGAATGGTTTCATTGGTAATCCCATCATATTCTAAAGAATATATTTATTTGTTTAACTTATCTACAGAATACCTTTTACTGTCCATAAATCCAGCATAATAAAGTAAATAATTTCAAAGGGATCGGGCCTAAACGATTTGAATGGGTCAACAAAAAATTTCTTTATTAGTTCTCGATTTTTTCCGATAATTCTATAATCTAAATTTATTTCAAAGAAAACCACATACTTTCCAACTGATTCGCGTGATTGCTTCAAATAATCTTGTATTTTTGGAATATTTGGACGTTTGTTATCAACAGCAAGACCATCATACATCAAATATACAAAACTATTTCTGTCGTATCCCATCAATTGACAAGCAACGTGAGTTCTATCAATTTCACAAAACCTCATCCAGAAATTTTTGAATAAAACTTCCTTAAACTCCAAGTTTATGCAAGTTTTAACAGTTTGCCTACTTTTTGGTCAATGGGAAGACTGACAAATGGAGTTAGTGACATACAAAAAATAGCGATGTATTCTATTTCTTCTATGCTTAGATTTGCTTGGTAATTCATATCTAATTCTTCATTATATCTCATCTAAAATTTATTGTAATGATTTAACTGTTTTACTTTTTCCTTCGTACAATTTGGCCATTTTTTTGTGTGAGTTTCATACGCCAACATTGCTTCTTGACATAACGATAGTGGCATATTATGAGCAAATTCTAGACAAGATGGCTAAATAATAATTATAAGCTAGTAAATAAAACTTACGCCGCTTATAATTGAAAAAACCTTGAACTTTATTTCATCAACAGTATATGCAGGAACAGTTTCGAATTCTATTGAAGATGAATTGGTATTATTTTCCTCATTGGCAGCCTATGAAAAGGTGAAACAAACAAAATTTAGAGTTACCTTCTCTGTTGGTGAAATTGAGGCTCTGTTTTTGTCTGAAATCTTTCAGAAATATTAAAAACAGAAGAAACAAACCAAATTTGGCCATACCAACAGCGTAACATCGCTTTAAACGACAAGATCTACAGGACCATCTGTTTTCTATTGGAGAGATTACTTAAATCAGGGTACTAACTGTCTGTGACATTACAGTCGTTATCAAACTGACAGCTAAAGTTCAGTTTTAGCTGAATCGTTCTTCTGAAAAAAGCTGCACAGGCTCTACAGCAATCTTTTCCATATTGTTGCCCTTTAATGATAGAATGGCACACAAGGCATATTGTCATGTCAATAAACTCTCTTATCTAAAGGTCATAGCAAATATATCGAAGAGTGAGAAGGGAAATCAGCAAAGTCACATGAGAAAGAGCTATTTTACATCTGAAAATAGCATGTAAAACTTTGGAAAGCGAGCATTCTGAATGAATGTTCTTGAACGATAGGAAAATTGTGCTTTCTGCTAGCGATAAGAGCTTACATGGTTAATATATCAATCAATTAAATTTTAGAAAAAGAAAAGCTCTGAAATCAAGATGACTTCACTCTAGGTGAAAAGTTCAGTTCAGCGGCAAATGTAAATAATAACAGAGAGCAAATAAATACAAAATCATTCATATTTTTACAGAGCAATTTTTCAAACGCTCCCTCCAAATTCAAAAAGATGAAAATCTTGCTTGAATATCCCAAATGTTGTTGAGATAAATCCTTCTTCTCTGCGTAATCCAACAGATTTCTAACTTGTTTCTTTAAAATAGCAGGCAAATTACTCACATTTAAAGCTAATGATAAGTAGTTTAGCTTGTATAAACGGCTGGCATAATTGGATTTCTTCATTTCATAAACATAATAGTAATGGATCTCTTCTGATAATCGTTTTAATACAGCCTCTGCGACATCAATAGTCTCCTTTGAGATACCTTCAAAATCTAAAAATGTAAATAAAAATTGAAAATTTATCCTTCTATACTTTTTACATTCCACATATCTAGTAACATGAGATATACGACTTCAAAATAATCTGGTTGGTATGTTTTGAATGGGTCAGTGAAGGTCTTTTTGATAAGTTCTTGATTTTTTCCCATTATTCTAAAAAAAATGTATCATATAATTGTTAAAATATTACTTTTTGAGCAAATCAGGAGATGCATTGCAAAATTTCTTCATTTTTGGAATATTTGGACGTCGGATGTCGACAGCAAGGCCATCATACATCACGTAGATGTGATTACTCCTATTGTATCCTGTCAGTTGACAGCAGGTCCAAGCTCGTTCTATTTCACAAAACCTCATCCAATAATTTTTGAATATAACAGCCTGAACATAAAAATAATAATAAAATCATTTACTTTCTGATTCAACGGTAGGCCAATAAATGGAGATAGAGACATGCAAAATGAAGCAATGTGTTCTACTTCCCTTATATAGTTTTGCATTTGAACCACCAAGTCTAATTCATCATTAAATCTCATCTGTAAATATTTAGGAACAAAGTATTTTGAAAGTATTACCTTCTCCTTTGTGCAATTTGGCCATTTCTTTGCATGAGATTCGTACGCTATAATTGCTTCTTGACATAAAGACAATGGCATTTTATGATTGGATTTCAATCGTGAAGGCTATAATTTTCGTAAATTATATATTTAAAATACTCACTCCAGTAAAAATTGCATTTATTTTCATTTTTAGCTCTTCTACATCATAACTTCTTTCCTCTACTTCAAATGGAGAAGAAAGAACAGAATCCTCACTATCAGCAGCCTAAAAATGAATTTAAAATATTTTAAAAAAACTTACATCATCTGATTTGTAGCAGGGCTTGCACACTTTCAAGCTTGCGTTGACTAAAATAGATTCTTGCTATAAATAGAACTCAATTACAAACCAAACTTTGCCATTCCGACGGCATAACATCGTTTCAAGCGGCAAGCCCTACAACACCATCTATTTTCTAAAAGATGCTATTTTTTAGAAAATAAAGGACTCACTATCTGTTACATTGCACTCATTTTTGTATCTACATTTGTAGGAAAGTTTCAACTGCAACGTTCTTCTGAAAAAAGCCGCACAGGCTCGACAACAGTCCGTTCCGAATTGTTGACATTTAATAGAGGAAAGGCAGACACGGCATATTGGCATATCAAAAAGCTATGCTTTCTGCTTTGCTAACAACAAGATAGGGAGATGTGCTTTCTGTTCACTAAGATAAGACGAAATATGGATAGCTTAGACAGTATAAAGATTTTAGTATGACTAATGTCAAACACTGAAAAAAGAATCAATGCGATCACTTGCACGTTAAAGTAAACAGTGATAACATTAACTTCTAAACCCACAGTCTCTGTTTCATTTTTAGAAAGCTCTTCATAAAAACGAGTGCAAAATACTAGTTCTATTTGTCATGGATCCTTATATGGTCTATGACTCAGATATTTGCTGTTGACCTAAAATGTCTCATTTCCGTCGTAAACAATCGATTTTTGTTGAAAATCAGCTTTAAAGCTTTGTTACTCTCGCGCTGGATATCTTTCCTTTTCTTAAACAGTTGAGATATTTGTTTGGCGCTATGAGTCAGCCTCTTTTCAAATAAAAAGAGCAAAGAATTGGGCTCACTTGCTTTTCGCAGAGGGGTCATTAAGCTTTTAACCTTTCTAAAAATGTTTATTGTTTAGCCTACCGTATTATCAGACAATTTACAATTCGTCTCAAATTTCGCACACCGAATGGGCAGACGATCAATGGCGTTGCGAGGAAATATGGGGAAAAGCCACCCCTCGACGGTTTCATTCTCAATTGCTCTGCGACAAGGATGGCTATGTTAGAGATATTTCCTCAGCAGCTATGTCTCCTCTGATCCAGGTCGCGCGTCGCTTCTCTAGGTCAGGTCTATTTATCGAAAGCGCGCGTCTACATCAGTCTCTTGTTGCTCCATCTTAATTTGAATATTCCTTTATCTTTTTAGGAATGGACGACGTGTCCAACATCCTCCCAATTAGGGGGGAAATTCCTGAGGTTTGTTTATAATATTTAAATAAAAAAGCTCCCCATTTATAGCCAAATAGACGCGTTAGGAGAAGTGATGAAGAGCATGACATCACTTCTTGTCAAAAATTGGGATATGGTTTGTTTTGGATTTTTATTTTTTAAATTTTAAACTTATAGGAGTCGGTCACTTCTACAACGATTTGTGTGCCAGCATGTGGTTCACTTATTTGATGATCTTTCTCGAAAAAGTACTGAAGTTCCGTAGTTCTCATGCCGGATTGCTTATGCTAATTGGCCAAGTAAGGAGCTTTTAGTTTTACACTTAAAATTAAAGGCCACTGATGCTATTTCTACTCCGCTGGTTGGAATCTGGAGCGATTCGAATGTATTTCCTACTTGCATGAACAAAATTGGACGCAGAATGTCTTGGCACATTATTGGCATTCCAATTTTGATATTTTATTATTTTTATTTGCAGGAACTGTTCTCGTTTCGATGTCTTTTCCATTCATTTTCAATAAGTGCTTCGTCTGTACTGACGAAGGATCAGAATGGGCTAAGTTAGCTTGGTTAATTCCTTTCGTCATGGTTTTCCAATTCGGATGGGCTGCTGTCCAGGTATGCCGTTCTTTTATAATATTATTTTTAGATCTCACATCTTGCTTTAATTCCTGAACTTTCTACTATTGATTCGAGCCGAGTTGCGATGAACTCATTCAGGTTTGTCTAAATTCATCCTAAAGTTGACTTATTTAGATATGGATTCACGGTGATAGCCAATATCGCGGTCTTTGTTGTGCTAGCTTGGTTTTTGTCTCAAGATAATGAGTCGGCTATTGGACCATCGGATTTCGCTCATTTTAGTGTATGAATCATCTAATTTATTTATTTTTATGAAAAATTCAGACTGCTTCTGTTTTGGTTGTTATCGGAGGACTGGTTGTAAGCACCATCTTCTATGCAATCATAAGAGAGCCACAAAATCAAAGACAATACAGTCGAATGAATTCGTTTTCTTCTGAAGCGAGTGAGCTCGTCAGAATGCATTGGACCAGTTGGTTTGGACACATTCAATTCTATCAGGTATCCAACTACTTCTGTTCTAATATTTTACGTCTTAGATTGCTCTTCTCTACATGCTGTCCAGGTTGTATGTGAATATAACTCAAGTATATTTCCCATTCTACATAACTCTTACTCAGGATTTGAATAAAGTAAGATTAGTAACAATGCGTTTAGAGTACAATTTCAGACCTACATTGGTATTCTTCCTATGATTTCTTACTTGTCGTCACTTTCAGTTTCTGCACTTCTGGGTAGTCCAATCGCCATTGAAAAAGTCAATAAAAAGGTAAGGTTTTCACGAGTAAATGAACTTATATAATATTTTAGGTTCTTTTATTCTTGGGAATCCTTCTTGGAATTGGAACATGCGTTTGTATGTTTTTCAATATGGCAAAATTTTATGTAACATATTTATTTTGCTTTTCAACCATTTAATTTAGATGTATGTTGTTTCAATGCTGATTGGTATAACTCAAGCTACTCTTCTCATCACTTCTCTGTCTGTCACGGCGGATCTCATAAACAAAAATACAGTATAACATTTTCCTTTCAAAATGAAGTTTTTTAAGGAGAGTGGAGCATTTGTTTATGGTGCCATGAGTTTCTTGGATAAATTGGCTAACGGAATCGCTTATCAAGTCATTGAGCTCTTCAATCCTAGTTGCGAGTAAGTTGTTTTAAAATTTATAAACTTCTTTTAGCTCATCCAAGACACATGTAGAATGTGCCTACTTCTATCGGAATATCATGGTGTTTGTTCCCGGAGCATGCCTGATTCTGGCTTTTATTGTTATGTTCTCGCTTCTACCTCATTCTATTGGGCAAAGAAGACGTCAAATCAGAGGTAATTTTATTTAAACAAAAAAACATTTTTTTAAATCAATTTTTAGGTGATCGAGAGCCTATTGTTGAAGAGGACGACAGTGCTGATGAGGAAGAGGGAATTATTGCTCCGGCTTAATGTTACCCAGATCATTCCAAAGAAAGCTATTGTATATATTTTTCCTTTTTCGGTTTAATTCGTTGTGACCTAGTGAGTGGACATATTGATTAGTGAGTCTGTGATAGGCGCACTATGACCTTTCCGACCATAATAGCTCTCCTATCTTATTAAGCATAATATATCATTTCGTTGCGATTTGTGCAATATCGTTATTTTTGTGATACTTATTTATTTAAATAAACGGGGTAGTCGCGGCGATCTGTCATTCATGGGGCCTTTCTATCTTGGTCAGCTAACCCACACCGTGGCATGGCGTGATGGCGCATGTTTTGACGGTGCGCCTGTAGTTTTATCAAAGGTCCGGAGAAGACTACTCTGTAGAGCGGTCTCTCCAAACTAACCAATTCCAATGAGTCGTATTCTAGCATCAAAAATCACGTGTTTCAACTGATTGCTTTTCTCCATTCTGCTTTCATTCATTCTCATACTGTTCCTCTTATTTTTAGATGGCATTTTTATCAAAATTTGCACATTCATGTGGTAGTCAAGTATTAAATGTCAATTGTTATGAAGTTGTCCATCCATGGCATCATGATTGTTGGGTAGCCATCGCGGTTTGCCTTTTTCTCGACAAAGTTTATTTAAAAAATTTAGCAAGCCATTCCAGGAGGATTTTTATTTTGTCTAAAAACTTATAGTATGTTTTACTTGGTTAGTTTTTTCTTTAAAAAAACTCAACTTAAAATTACAGATAGCTACATTAGTAGCCAAGAAGGATCCAAGAAAAGTAGACTGGAAACGATATATTCGAGATGTTTTGCAATCTAGTATCTTTCTCACTATGAATCTCTTTTTCTATGTTGTTTGTTTTTGCAGAGTCAGGTACAAATTTAATTTTTATTTTATTTTATTTAGACAAGCATTCGGGTTCTTTACGCCATTCCTTTTTGGAGGGTTGAGTAGCTTTATTGCTTGTTATTTATCCATTCTTTTTGAAAAGAAGAGTCGTAGACCAGCTTTAGCTTTATATTTGGCAAATTTAGTAAGCATTTTAAAAATTTGTTTTTTTTTAATTTACAGGCTTCTGAAACAATGTTCCGACAAGCTGTTCATCACGGCTATATGTTCAGAATAAAATATGGAGAATGCATTCCTTTTGCAGCCGGTCTGCTTCTTTTTATGCACCTTTACAGCCAGGGGAGACTATCAGCTGGGTTGAAAAACTTCTTAGGGTAATAAAAGTGTCCCATAAACTAAATCTTTTCAGAATCACACATAAAATCGAACCATCGAAAGAGATCATTTACTCCAAGAAATTGCCAACTGTTTTCCAAGAATTCCTTACCGATTTGAGGACAAACTACTCAAAATCTGACAAATGTCACCACGAAAATTCGTGCATCAGTGTCATTGGAGAAGTGAAAACTTTGGTCTTTCTTTAATTCGTTTAACTTTCAGTCTTTCGTGAAAAACTTTAGTCTTGGTTTCGGTATTAGCTCTCTCCTCGTACTACTAAAAAATATAAAGAACATATTCACAAACCCAGTGAAAGTAATCGGCCTTCTTCTATCCAAAGGAAACATGAAGCTTCCACTCTTCTTTGCTCTGATGCCTTTCCTCTTCCATGTAAGTGATTCGAGTCCATTAAAATTGGCGTCATTTTTAGACGAGTAGATGCACAATGAATCGCCACACTGAACTCTCAGACCCCATTAAGAATCTCATAGCAGCTGCCATCAGTTCAGCGTCAATGGTCGTTCAGCCTAATGTTTCCATTGCGATGTACACATTATGGAAAGGGATTGAGGTTTATCCATTAAAGGACATTCTAAGAATGGATTCCAGGCATGGTATTACGACAAAGCTGAAAGAGGAAAGCTTCCTTATGTGCCTTATGGTGATATCATCCTTTATGCCTTGAGCTGTGGGTATGTCCTTTGGATAGCAGCTCTTGAACCGCATGCTGTTAGAAAAGGATATCAGAATTTCCTTTCAGGTCTCACTGGCAATCGGTAAGATTGCTCAATTGGAATACAAATTTTAATTTTTCAGAATTAGCTTCCTTAATCGCAAGTTGATCGACTATTGGGGCTTCAGAAGTTCGAGAAATTTCCCTTACACTCCTGTACTCAATCCCAAGTTTGTTACTATCAATCCCATGCTGTATCAGCCAATTCGACCTCCCTAATCTTTCATAGAAAACGAATAAATATTAACACCAATTTATATAAAAGTTAACCCAAGAACGCTCTAGAGCGGAAAGAGATTGTGCTTTACTTCGAGTTGGCGAGCTCGAGCTTCTGGAGAGTAGAGAGGATGTCATGCATATGCTCCAGACGTCCAGAACGGCCAAAACGAACTGAAAATGTTGTTATTTTCAGCTATACAGTTTTTTAAAGTCAACTAGAAATAGGAAATGAGCTCACCGAATGGTTGAGGAGCTCCGTTGCGCTTGTCTTGCATGGCAGATTCGTATTGTTCGAACAAGTTGTCTCCAGATCGTTTTCCAAATCTAAAACAGATAAGACTATTTATAATTTTGTTAGGAGAAGACTCTTTAGAAGGCTAGTCATTACCTGACAAGAGCGTTACGGGCTCCACCTCCGGCACGTCCGAAGCGCACGAGAGCGTTGCGCATGGCCCTTTTCTCGTTACTGTAAGAAGCTTGTTTCTCAAAAGACTTAGACTGAAAGACTTACTCAATGTCGTCGTATTGTGAGAAGACGGCCATGACGCAGAGAGCCAAGACAGCGACGGTCAATGGAGAAGCCATGTGGGGAGCTGAGAGTGAAAATCTGGGCGGAGCGGCTACCTTAAATACTAGCCATTAGCCTGGAGGCGGTAGTACGCGATATTAGTATCTGGACAAATAGCCCGAATGGAAGCAAATAGAAGATATTGGGACTGAGATTTTCAAATCTAAATTAATGAGCAAAATATAGTTGTGATGTCAATGTTGTGTTTGGGCTCGCTAACAAAAAAGATGACGACAGTTTGGGGGAGTAGTTAAATACTTTGTCCCCTATGGTTTTTTTGCTGAGAACGTTAATCCAGGTGGAGGATTAGAAGGAAACAAATGCTATATGTTTTGCAGATCCACCCCATTATTTGGGGCGTTCTGGGCGGTAGACAATTCAACTAATGAAAACCACTGGGAGTCACTTTGGATAAATCTGATAACACGGCGTTCTACCTAGAACATCATAGTACTTCTTCGTCGAGTAAAATGACAAACGTCATCTATCTCCGTGTAAAGGAGGAACTGCTAAAGAAGAGTTCCTTCAATTTCTCGACTTTTGTTAATTGGTCTTTGCAAAAAGCAGCAAATGGTGGACAAATAAAGACCTTTTTGAACCTTGAGGCGGTATTATGGAACAGAACACAGAAGAGAAGGAGATCTATGAGGCTGCGTGGGAAATGACGACCGTAGTCAGTTCGAACATCAAACAAAATAAGGGAGGTCTCTGACCATCAATTATAAGTAGAACATTCAATGTTTATCGAAGCTTTAAAAATGAGTGTATCATTCGTCCGAAGCTGACGAAGCTTGCTTTTTTGTGCTCGCTTTTTGCCTCTGGTCTCTTTACGCTTTATAAACAATTAATTCTCATCGAAATGATTCCCCAGCTTGTATACAAATTCGAGATTTGTCCTCAGTTTTATGACTCAATTTTCAGATTTGAAGTCAGGAAGCAGACAGCACGAGGTCTGCCTCAGTTTTATGATTATTTTCATGTGTTTTCGAATCAGCGTTAGAGCTATTATTCAGCAATTACCTTCATAGCTTTCAGACGAAATTCTGCTAAAATAATACAAAGGGAACAAAGTTTAGACCCAGAATGCTGCATAAGTAACGAAGGGAGGAAAGGAACTTTGTCCAGATTTTCTGGAAATTAACTATCCCAATCCTTCTTCCATCTTTCGCTGTATTACAAGTCTCACAAATCAAAAGTTCAAAGCGAACTAGTTTCCAGAATTAGATTTTGTCATCATACTAGCAAAGAGCTAATTTTTCAACAATTTATGTCTACCTGTAGTCATAAATTATATTCGGCCGGATACGTGGAATGGAAATCTTTGCTAATTAGTAAGTTAGCATAGCGTAGGGGAAGAAGTTTCTCAAATGAAAGGAACGATTGCTTCTTATCTTTCCCACTACGAAAGATGAACTTACCACAGAAGTTTTATCACAAACTGGCTAAAGTGACTGCCGAGGACAATATTGTGAAGCTTCATAAAGCTCGCGTGATTCCCATTGTCTCAAAGATGCTCTCGTAGAGCTTTCAGATAGACAAAACAAGTTGACAAGAACTTCTTATTTTAGTCTTGTTGTGAACTTTTTTCATAGCTGACATTACTTTTCTCAAAAATAGGTCGTATCTAGGGATTTCGCGTATCCACAGCTATTTGTCAAAAAGTTCATTAGTCAAAAATTGCATGTCAACTTTGGCTACAAACAGAATTTGTCAAAACCTGCCTCAACCTGGCCTACGAAAGAAGGAAAATTGAAATAAAAGGGAGAAGAAGGGAATTTTGGAAGATAATGTCATACTCTTAGCAGTATTTGGTCAAATTTCGCTGCACAATTCGTTTAAGAAGATGGATCGAACATAAGGGAATAGATAAAAGGAAGTAGGACGTTTATTGCAATGGCATATATCACAGATTGAGATAATGGCTGGAGTGTCTCGCATCCGAGAGTCGAGTTCAAGGAAGTGCGGAAAAGCGTAAAATACGAGGTGTTAAGAACAATAAGAAGAGGCGGGAGTTAACAAAGCCCCGGGTTCAATAAGCCAGGGGGCGTCCATGACGCTGTGTAGAGTTTGTAGAAGAGTGATGAGACTTACATAGGGTAAAGCTATCAGGGAGCGAAAGACTCTCGGGATTATAGTTATTGCGCTTAGCGCACTGGCAGGGTGGCAACGTCAATATAAATTTAAAAAAGGTAACAATAACTACAAACACTGGCCAAGTCGCCAGTTAATAAAATCATCATCCAAACCGGGGACGAACGAATGAATCCATGTGAGCCAGAACATGCTCTATATGCATTCTACCATCTCTTTCATGCCGCCTCCGTTTATGCCTGGAATAATTTAGTTCGTTCCTTTTTGCTATTTCTCTTTCTAATACCTGTTACTCCTTGGCCTATGATGGGTAGCTCTCTTCCACTCACTTAGTGTTCTCTTATGAAGTCTTTCCAGTCGACCGCCTTTTCTTACCATGTATCTAGAAAAGAATAGAGTCACCGACGGAATACCCTAGTCGTTCCTTCTCCAACCTTCCGCGAAAAATGAATATTCAAGCTCAAACTCAGTGACTCAGTCAAAAATGCGGGGTTTTCTGTGAGTAGGTAGGCTGCATTTGGCTTTAAAGATGACACGTCTATTTGCTATTTTAGGAAGTTATTTTAGGCAACACTCAAGTGGAGAGAACTTCCGCGGTTCGGGAAATTCACTTACAGTAGTCCAAGGTTGGGACCAAAAAGTCATAAAACGTGTTCACATTGCTCATCAAAAAGCAAGATTTTTTTTGCAAAGACATTTCTTGTAAAATTTAGAAATTGCTAAAGCAAAACTTTCTTCTGCAGTAATCTAGAAAAAATACTCACCTATTATGTCTACAATCCACATCAGCAAATAGACAGAGTAGAATAGTTAAGCAGAATATTGTTCGTAGGAGCATAGTGTGCGAGGAGAGTAGTCTGAAACCCGTCAGTGAGAGAGTGATCGGAAGACGGTAAGTGATCAAAGAGGGCGGAGGAGGAGGTACGAACAGCTGAATGATGCAGCTGCACAATATGGACAAGCGCAAACTGGCACGAGGTCGTAAAAGCGGTCATTTTCATTCCAACGGTAATCCGGAGGACAGGACTGACTCCAGGTTGTCGCAATTACAGGTCGTAAAGGCGCGCTTTTTGTTGTTCCTACTTTTATATCCGTAAATAGGCGGCAGAGAGACAGTAACTGACTCGCCGTACGTTTGAACGCTTTATGAACACAACGTTTTTGAGGGGGAGTGAGAAGATTTGAAGACGAGAGGAGAGTGTTTGCAAATGAGTCAGTCACTACAGCTACCGCGCAGGTTATATCTGCTCCTTGGTGGGTGCGGTGCTTTAGTCATAGGGGATGTCCTCCGAAACAGGACCCTTGATTGAGTGCCGATCACCATGATTGCGTATATGACGAAACGCTCCTCCGGAATGCTACTAATGGGATAAGCTGCTGCCTCATTCCCAAATCCTGAAGCCCAAGAATGAGCGTGACCTTGGCGTTAGGAACCTGGATCGGCACGTGCCGCCGTCAGCGAAAACGGAAGATGATCACTTTCAAATTATTGCGACAACGCGTTTGTTATCAGCAGGCACGCTTCTCCAAATTTACTACATTTCCGGCGGGAGATCATGTTTCGAGAAATTGAGCGACTGAAAACAGAGGAATCTTTCTTATTTTATGATTTGTATTTGAGTTTGTCTCAAGGATTCACAAAACATGTTGGTGTAAGTTTACTGTTTTCCTGGAGGGATGAAAAAAGTCTTAGAAAGCATGACGTGCTACGAGCTCTTTTAAAGAGTGACAATAACTTTCAAGGGAGAGGATATTACCAAGGAGGTCTTAAAGGAGCGAATTTCCGAATTTTGTTGAACAATCTGGACCTAAATACTGGATTCTATGACTTTATAAAGAAAAAGAGAAAGAATTGTGAGCGGAAAGTGACTGATAGTGAATAGAAGTTGTGGAATCTTTTTGTATTCTTTGTTGTAGACCGGTAAAAGAAGTAACAATAGAGATAGCTATCGCTACTAGCTGAACACGACAGTGACATCATTTCCGTTGTTCTTTCGACATCTAGTCAAAGCCAGGAGAAGTCTTCAGCCACACCCAAGAACCCTGACTCACTCCCAAGCTTTCACTTCTCCGTTCGGGGGCTTCTGACATGGGAAAGATGCAACCGGAAGAAAAGTATAAACTGTACGCCTTACGCTTTGAATGTACCGAGACTGGATGTGCTTCCTGACTAGAACCCGGCCTATTTGGTTCTTACTCTCTGTGGATGGTCAATGGTTGACTGCAGCTGGAACTATTTTCAAAAGCTTTCAGAAAGATTGACTCATCGGCATCTGCCAACCCAAATTCCTTACCTCCTCTCCCGCTGGGAAAACTGACACCTGGTGATGGACGGTATTGGCGAGCAAATAGAAACACTTCTCATTTCGTAAGCCCCCTCAAATGGTCAAGAATCTACTGACTGACTCATTTCGGACACAAGAGACAGTGATGGATAACTAAAGAGGTGAAGAAAACGAATAGTCGGTGACACAATTCGCATATGCAAGAAAAGGTGTGGTGCTTTTTAGACAGACATACTGGTTTCACTCATAAGAGCGATCAGGCGTGGGAGATTTTATGGAACATTTCCGGGAGTTTTTCTATAAAAAATCTTAGAGGAAGTTATGGGTGGCCGAATGGTCAATATAATCAAGCAGGAACAGGCTGTGACTGATTAGCGAGAAGATTTCTTGCAAATTATCCAGATTTTTAACCGAAAGGGAAAGCATGCTAAGTGAGACAATACAGTTCACATTAATCAATGTTTATCAACGGCACTTCCATTTCAATTCTCGGACTTAGAGATCTTGAAGAAATATAGATTTTTTTGAAGATTGAGAAAGAAGAAGAGGAGGACAATTGACTTAATTAAACCTATAGATAGACATAATGGCATTTTTCACGTTTGGTAATTCAAGAAAAACACTCTAGGAGCCTCACGTGGTTCTCACCTAATGCGGAACAAAATGCGAGTGGCAAAAGAATAGGCATTGAATAATAAGACCACACTTGTTCCCCCGATTGGCAGCAATTAGCATATCTTCTTTTTTCACGCAGCAAGCTCTACAAGGCCCTGATCAGGTTTTTATTTGCAACGAAGGCTGGTTATTACAAGCCGTGACGCAATAAGTGGCGCGGTGAAGCATCGCTATGTCTCCCTCTCTCGAAAAATGGACTAGTTATAGTATATAATTTATTAAATTTTCCATTTTTGTGATATGTCTGGGAGACCGGTTAAATGGACGATTCAGATACTGACTTTTTCGAGGAAGGCATTTCTCTTATTTCACTCTGAATCAACAAATATTTAGGGTTAGATATGGACTCACATCTTCATTACCCGTTGAAGAAATTGGATGATATGACCGTATTGTTATCACCAAGGCAATTATACACAGTATTTTAGTCACCAATGCTGAAATTACGGCAATTAAAATTGTTTATTCGACTTACTGAATAGAAATATATATTTGCCTAAGACATCTGCATCATAAAGGACACATTTGGAATCATTTCCACAAGATTGAATCCATTTCTGGCAAGTTTTGTCAATAACCATGCCGAATAGAACAGCTCCTGGGACAGAACCCAATCCACGCATCCAAAGCCACGAAAAACAAATGTAGCTGTCGCGATGATCAAATGTAACGATCCTGGATATTCTCTTTAAATCTGATGAGGAAAGCTCACTTCATAGATGCTGACTGGATAAGAGGAGCTGTTGCAAAAACAAAAAGACAGACCAGAGCAAAAAGACCAAAAAATACATACTAAAAGAGATTGTCTTGAGCCAAAGTGGAATAATACCTTGGTTAGGTTGCAATCAGTCGAACACCAGCCTTTAGAGACATTTGAAGATGTTGAATTTCTCAAAGTTACGCAATTACAAGTCAACCATCGATGATTCTCTGTCTAAAATTTCCAATTTTTTAAATTAGAGGCTAATTACCGATGGAGAGCTGCATCCAGCATGACAAGGAGAAAAATAACTAATTTTTCCGCCATCTGCACAGACAGGATTGAAGATATTTTCGCAGTTACAGGGCTGATTGCAAGAATCAATCAGATTTGTTTTGGAGCTGCAGAATTTCAAATGATTTTTTTGTTTTTTAGCTCACTCGGTTCGAAAATATGGACTGTTTATTCCAGCAATTTGACCTCTCTCACATGGCAAAAGCATACAAGATGAGAAGACTAGTGTCACTACTAAGAGTACGATGGTTATTTTTAGCATCGACCTGAAGTTTTTTTGACCGATCGTTCTCTCGGGATTTCTTACGTCACACGATTTTCAACTTTTGATGCGAGCTTGCCTCCAAGCCAGCTTCCGACGACACCCATGGGAACAACAATAGCGCCTAAACATCAGAGATTGTGCCCGACTAGTGAGAATGTCGTCATTTTTCGGGACTCAATTATGTTCTTCGACCAACCTGTGACAGTGCTGGACATGCTTGAACTAAATCCAAACATGTTTTCAAACAGCTTTGGGATGAACGTAATGTAGCCGTTCATTATCAAGCTCTCGATGGTTTGCATCGCAATTAGGGCCATACAGGTCGTGTTGAAGAAGAATAGCTGAAATGGGTTTAGCGTTTGAGGGATAATCCCACCTGAAAAGTCTTAAGAATAGCGAATTTTTGGCCAGTGAAATCCACATCCAACTCATGATGGGTTTGGATCTCATCTTCCTTTTTTCTCTCATCAGTGTCTGAAATGCAACACACTTATAAAAAGGCGATAAAAACCTCTCAATTTTCTTGGAAACATAGTCAATGGAATAGCAAAGAAAATACAAAGAGCTCCGACAATATCAAAACCAATCCACCAGGCCCCATACCATCTCGGATCTTTCGGCCCGGTAATCCCTAATCTGGAAAGATAGATATTGTTTCAAAGTTTTTTTTTTCTAATTACTTGTGGTAGTCAGTTTTGAAGGAATCCCCCCAAATATTCAGCATTTGCCCTCCTCCTATAAAAGCAATTGCAGGACCAAGAGTAGCGGCAGCCATGTAACGAGCTGTAACGCAATCATGAGAAAAAAACAAAATGAACGGACCCATGTTTTTGGCTGTTCTCTTCGTGGAATCGAATTCATCTAGAGTGGAATAGCCGTAGGTGAATATGGGCGCCGCTCCGATTCCTACGAGGACTTGAGAGAAAATCAAAACAGGATATGACCTGGAAATTCAAAGCTTATTTTTGTTTATGTTTTTTCTAACCAGGAGCTAACAATTTGAGATAAGTCACACGCTTCTTTCCTCGAAGGATCGCAAATATCCGATTGCAATTCTCCCACTGAATAATGTCCATCTAGAAAATGTGGCAATGTGTTGAAAATACTCCCAATTCCAACTAAAATCATCCCATAGCCTATTACTCGAACCTTGTTCACTGAAAAAGGTGCATTTATTATTTGTCGTATGATGAAACAAACCTTTATGAGCCATATAACTTAAAGGAACTAGCATTACAAAAACCGCCACATCATATGTGGCTGAGAAAATACCCGATTTGGTAGAAGAAAGAGCAAATCTATAAAGAATTTTTATATTTTATTCTGCCAGTTGTATCGTCTTTGACCTTTGAGAAACTAATTTTCGGCCATTTATCTTATCCTCAGACAACAGTTGACTGGGGCAAAAAACAAATACTTGCCTCTTTTCGATAGAACTAATTGAAGTAGAAATAAACCCGTTGACTATCATGCCTTGAAGGAGCGCATTCATACATAGGCAAAAAAGAAAATAAGGAAAAGTTGCAAATTTATGGAGAAACGTCGGTGACCAACTGGAACAGCTATTCATTAAGGGCCAAGATCAATTAAAAGCTCACCATGGCCAGCCACATCGAGCTTGGCCCGTGGGTGGTCCCTCCGATGCTGACACTTTCATCAGTGTCTGAAAAGAGTGGAATTTTAATTTTAAAAAAAGTTGTAAGCTAGAATAAATTGCCCATAGATTCGAAAAGTTTTGGGGTTTGACAGATTTGAAAGATCAGAAACGAACTGCGGTTGAAGTTGAATCGAATGGATGGGCCGAGAGACGCCGCGACTTGACCTCTTTCCATCTCAAGCCGCATTAAATCTGCAGCCGCGTTTATCGCTATCAGAGGTTCATTTCCATAATAATTGAGAGCAGATGTTTTTAGGAGGCAAAGCTGCTTCCAAGAAAAACTTGAGACTAGCCAGGATAATTACATCTCTATAAGAGTTTTACGGCAGGCAAGAAGAAGACGACACGCAAATGGGGCGAAAATTGCTGTGTCTGAGGCGTTCGATTCGACAATTTGTTGACGAGAAGAAAAGAATATTTTAGACTGATGGTGGTGGCCAGCCATAACCTGTTCAAAAGTAAAAATAGCGGGACGGGATGGTAAAACAGAGACCTCGATCGAGGCTTGTGCCCAATAGCCCTTCCGAAGATGAATGGAAAACTGGATCGCGTGGCGAGTTATGTTGCGTAAAAGAGGAGGAAGCGACAATTCAATTTGTGGAGGCAATTGATTTTTCACCAAATATGGACTTACCTCTTCTATTAGGGGAGTTTTCTCCTGTAATGACTGAAAGGAGTTTTGACTCATGATGGAAGAAGGTACTCCCAGACAAGAAAAGCACTCCAGTGTTGTTGTTTTGTGTGTGTGTGGAGCCAGGGGAGCGACTGCCGGAACGCACCCGCCGAGAGCACTTTGAGCTCTCCTCCCCGTCAGATAACTTTTGAAAGACTGTGCAAAAGCAAATAATCGCGTGGAAATTGTATGCTCAGTTTCACTTTATTTGAATCACAGTGATCAAATGCACAGAAAATATGGGAAATCCTTGAAGATGAAAGAATAACTCGGAAATTTTAAAGAAGTAAGTTGCCTCGCTCATATCTCAATATTAAAGAAGTTCCTTGTTTTCGGCGGTTGAAGGAAGCGAGTCATTTTTGAGAGCTTCCTGAAATTATTGTTTACGTAACTCAAGCCTCTCTTCCTACTGCAAGAAAGCCTCTCTTCATATTCCGAATAATAAACTGGATCATTTTAGTCCAAGCAGCTCGTTGGGCATTAGAATCCAAGAAAAACTTCGGTGGCGCCTGTCCTCCTACGCACATCGAGATCAATCCGCTCGGAGTTGCTGCAAAAAAGAGGTACTTTGTTCAGATTTTTTGCGGATTTAATCGGTAAATATTAGTAAGAAGACTGACGTTTGTTGCCAAGAACGAGAATGACTTCCAAGAGACTGTTCTTTACACAAAGCCAATTCTCTGCTTGAAACCAGACTCGCTTTCTATAATGACGAGCTCCCAGATCCCAACACATTTGTCTTAATTCTGTCACAGAGGCTTTTGCTAATACTCGTTCAAACAACTAAAAAAGTTCTCAATTTTCCTAATGAACCTTACTCTATTTATAAACATAACAACTCCTTCTCCAACTTCCTTTGCTCGAGAACACTCTGCATTTATTTTCTCGACAGTAAACATGGCAGTTTCGGGGACTTCGCACTAAACCCATAATTTTCTACGCGAAATTATTGTGAGCTGACCTGATTTCCCAATAATTGTCGAAAAAGTGACCTCTTATCGTTGAGTAGCCTAACAATCAATTCACCACCAATATCCACTGTATTCAATGCCCTTAAAATCATTTAGCTCTATAAACTTAAAGGGTACCTATCCCAGCTATATTTCAGAAAAGTTAATTCATCTGGGCTAATACCAATTTGTTCCTCGTCAACAAACTCATTCATTTTGGTATAAGAATCCTAGAAAAACATACCGAATAACTTAGAGTTTACCTGATCTGAAAGACATGGAGACGTGGAACTCTTCACAGGCAAATGATATCCAATAGAAGGGGTTTCTCTTTCCTTAAAAAGGGTCTGTTTATTATTCATTCAATAAATGAAAAGAACATTGGTTTATTAAAGCATTAAAATTTCCTAAGATTAGAGGAAATCAACCAAAAATTGAACATTTGACTAAGGAAGAAAATAAATTTACTATTTTATATTTGTCAAAACGCCGACGCAGATATTCTCGTGGCTGATAGGTAAACTCAAAGAGAAAGAAAACATGCGACTTCGCATAAAAGAAGGGTGAGGGAGTGTTATGCAAAAGGAGACATTTTGTTCACCAAAAGGTTAGGATAATTTCAAGAGCACATGCATATAATCCTCCAAATCCTAACCCCTGTTGCTGGTGAAATTTTGAAAAGAATCCGACACAATGTGACACAGATGGAAATGCAAGACCAGAGTATGCAAAATTTCAAAAGGATTGCTCAAGGACTTGTATCATATTACAAAAAAAAGAGAAACATGCTCCATATGGAGCGGTTGCTCCAAATGTTTACTCGACTTTCTCTCTCTCTCTCTCTCTTTTCAGAATTTAATTCCTATTTGCAACTAATTGCTTTTAATTGGAACAAACCTGCAAAATCTACTTATCTGATTCAGCAAAATCTGTATCGCTGTGGTTTGTTTGGCAGCGTTTTTGCTCAAAGATTAGATTACATATTCATAAAATATTCAAAACTTTCTTCCAAAAAATGAATTTAAGAAAAAACATCCTATTTTTGCATTAAGACAAAGAAAATTGCAACAATGAATCGAAGCGGCGAATCTTGATGTATCATTCATGCTTCAAGAGTGACAAATACTGCTTTAGGATTCTCTTTGACTGCTTTCTGATATCCGTTTTTTCCATGAATTCAGTGAAGGAGAAACTTGTTTCTCGCCAATATGCCTACATTTGAGCTGTATATATGAGACGCTAAAGGATACGAATATTAAAGATCACTCTTAGATCATAGAGTAAGGATAATAAAAAGTTTGAGGCTAGTCAAGCGTCACCAGATTTACGCAAGATAAAACGAAAGTTATACTTTAATCTAGCCGAGGTAAGTTTCCCACGGTAAGTTGATATACCTTTGAACGACGGCTTTCTGGAGAACTCATGGCTGAACAGAGATTGTTTTTCCTGAAATACCTTGGCAGCATTATAAAAACAATTTTAGACACCACAACGAATAAAAAGCCTTTGAAATGGATAATTTTTGAGAATTGGAAAAAGCTTAGAGACTTAAAAGGAGCTGGCAGCCCATCTGAACCCAAATGAAATGCCACTATAAATCTCTGACTAATCAGGAAGCGCCCTTCTACCCTGATTAAGATTAATTTGAGGTTGCAAAAGCTGAAAATTCATGGGAAAGGATTTCTCGCTAACTTCTGAACTGGTTCCCACGAGATAATTAACGAGAACAAAGTGAGGTTTAAATTGTAAACCGGACGAATGAGGGAGTTGGGAAGGTCAATAAAGGCCTTCAAAGCGAAAGCCCTTGAAAGAACGAAACAGCGAACAACTGAAAAGCTCTGGAAGGACGAATAAAAGATCAACAAGCTTGAAATGTTTTAGTAGCGAAAACTTTGACAAAGCGATCGAACCAGTTTCTTTGTTCCTTAACTATGTTTTTGATATTTTCAATGGCTGATCGAATAACTTGCTTCTGCTCAAGTCATGCTTGGACTAATTTGATCCACGTGAGGATAGGCGTGAAATTTGTTCTGAGGATTAGGTCTAGACGTGAAATATTATATCCATTATGTGGCGAATATATCCAAAGTGTATCATCAAGGTTATAATTTATCTCGTTTAAAGAGCACCAAACTATAAAAACAATATAAGAATAAATTTCAAAAATACCACAAATGACACAAGTTACCGGTATCTTAAAAAGGGGTCATTGACCAGACTCGTTCAGATATTTGGGGCTTATTGAGAGTGATAAATAGAGATCCCTGTCAGGCAGAGCAAAATAAGTCATATAACACCGGAAAATTCAAAATTAGACTAAGTCCCCATCAAGTTGGGAATAATGGATCGGACCGGCTCGAACCCCATTTGGTTGGATGAAAGTACTCAATTGATGGCCGTGGTGATCATGATTATTATTGTTTAGCAACCTTCTTGACAATGATCTATCACTGTAGGCATCCAAAGGAGGTTCCTGAAATTTTTTAAAATTTATTTTCCCATTGAATGCCCGTTCACTCACAGGATAAGGCATGTTGGTGTATGTTCCACTGCTCGCCCTTCCAAGAGTTCCGTGTCGACTGGGGAATTCTCGAGCTGAATTGGACCAAATTATGATGAGACCTTGAACTTACGATCAAATTCATAATCAACAAGACAGCTTCTCTCATAAACGGATGGATCAATTTGTTGAAGATATCCTTGAGGACTGACTTCAATCATTGTCCTCACACTGTGGTCATCCTCACTTGCTTCTGGAATGTCATCACATCCTCGAGGTCCTCCAGTAGCCTGAACTTTGTTTGTTTTTCTTAGTGAAATAAATCACCTGCAGCATAGTGCCGTACATCTGCACTGGTCGAACACCATCTCCGTTGAAAGCAGTACGAACAGCTTCAGTCTTTTCTTTGAATTCCTTTCTCTTCTTGTATTTCATAAAGTAAACAATGCAGATGTTCATGAGGATAAGAATAAGAAGTGCAACTCCAATGTACATGGCATAAAGTTCTTTCGAAGATCCCTAGAAGGTAAGCTGTTTAAGAAAATAGCCTAGACAAACCGTTGATGCGAGTATGACGTCAACTCCGTCTTCTGAAAGAGTTCCAACAAATAGCGCCGGTCTGCTCAACTCAGAGGAAAAGCCTCTTGCATTAATTGAACGAATTTGAAATGAATAAACTCTTGCTGGGGTAAGGCCAGATAATTTGAGGCTCTAGAGAATGTTTGAATCAATTTGAATGAGAATTTTCCTACTGTATTGGTTGTATTGACACCGTGATAGACATCATCTCCCTCTCCTTCCCTGCGATAGCGCACTTCAAACTGCTGATCGGATCCGCCGTCAAATCCTGGTGTCCAAGTAATTGAAATGGAGTTTTGGGTGGCATTAGTTTGAGTCAATTCAATTGGTGCATCAGGAGGAGATTGCGGTCCAACCTATATGCTTTCAAGTTAGATTGAAATTGGAGATGACTCACTGGAATGCGTACTTGATCTGATCCCATTGCGTTTCGTGCTGTGCACTTAATCTCGCGTTGGAAATCTTCTGGAGTCAGGTTATGAATAATCAAAGTACTCTTAAAACAGATAATAAAAATCAAGTCTTTTTATTACCTCAAAAGTGGAATAATCAATCTGCGTAGTATAGAAAGAATACTTTGAGCTATTAGCTTGGATTAAATGTCCAGCTCTATCCCATAGAAATTCTACATCAGGAACAGCAACTGCTCGACATCTAGCTTTAGCTTTTCCTCCTATAATAAAGTCTCGATATTTTATCATATAAATTCCTACCAAGTGGACCTGCAGCTCTTGAAAGCCAAGGTTTCCTCATCAATTTTGGAGCCGAATTCACCAAAAGATAGGCAGTACTTTCACCAGGTTGGCCAATTCCATTAAAAGCTCTGCATATATATTGTCCAGCAGATTGTTCAGAAGCATTGATTCTCAAAACTGCTCGTGTTTCTCCTTGCATAGTGGAAGCCAAAAGTCTATTTTCTCTTAGCCACTGAACCATATCAGGCTTTCTAGGTTCGCCTTCTGCTTCACATTCTAAAACAACCGTTTCTCCAGTTGAAGCAATAATTGGAGAAGATATACTCGTAATCTAAGCTTGTAAATTTAGCGCAATAAGTAATCTTACTCTAGCTCCATATTCTACAGTCAACTGAATTGTAACATTAGCTGTTCCAACAGAATTTGTCGCATAAAGGGTGTATAATCCAGCATCAGAGCTTTTAATTATTCTTCCAGAGAGTGTAGCTCCTCTGGCAAAAACATTTCCAACTGTATGATCAAATTGAGCTCCATTCTTCTTCCATCTCCAAGCTGAGACAGGAGGATTGGCTTTGACTGTCAAGTTTTCTTTGAATGAATCTCCTTCAGAAACAACTATTCCGATAGGACTGTCAATGAGCATTCGAGGAGGATCTGTAACATCCAGTTTTTCTGAAAATAGGCTACTTACAGAAAACATTTAGAGGGAAAGTAGCATTTTTGGTAGCTGGCCATTGAGGATTGCTAGCAACGCAACGAGCAATTGTTCCATCGTGAGCTTCAGTTGGAGTAAAAGTCACGGCATTTTCAATCGTATGACCATTATCTCGAGATGTCTCATTCAAAATAGTTTCTCCTGTGTATATTAGAGGAGAAGATTCTCCATTTGGATAGAACTGCCAAGTGAGAGTAGCAGGAGGATTGGATGATGGGGCAGTACATAGCAAACGAGCTTCTCTTCCAGCTAAGAGTTGATGTCTGGCTCCATCAGGAGCTCGAATTGATACTCTTTTTGGTGGAACTGAATGGATTTTTGTTTTTTTTTCCTTTTGACTTACAAAGAATAGAAAACTGCTTTGAGTCAACTAATGGCTCTTCCAAAGCTGCGTTCATGGCTTCACATTTGATTTTATGATTATTAAGACTTCTATCCAATGTGATAGAAATTGTGGAGATTGCAGAATCGCCAGAAACGAAGGATCGAGCTCCATTGATCTGAAAAAAGCCAAAGTTGGCAAAAGTAGAACAGACAATAACACAATCGAACTCAAAGCTTTCACAAGTGCTGACAAGTGTACGAAAAGGCGCGAATTACAATATCATTTTTACCTTTCCATATTTTGGTTTATTTTTTGTTTTCTGCAAAATATTCACAAATTGTTGAGCCCTTAGCTGGAAAAACAAACCTTATCATATCCGCGGAACCACGTGAGTTCTGCTAATGGGTTTCCTCCTTCCGCTTCACAAGTCATATTGACTATATCACCCTCAAAATGAACTCCTTCGTCGAATCCAGTAATTTTTGGAGGTTGGGGCGGCGCTAAAAGTCAAGTTTTTTAAGAAAAAGTAGAGCCAAGCTACCTAATATTTTGATAATGTGCTGCTTTGATGTAGACCCCTCGTCATTTCTTGCGGTACATTCAACTGAGATTCGATGCTTCCCATTCATCACTTCATTACTTCTAATAGTCAGATTAGAAATAGAAACTGTTCCATATGTCTAAAATATGGCCTTTGATTTTCAATAGACTAATCAACCTGTTGGTGTTCGCTTTGAATCGTTGAAGGTAATGGATGTCCATTAACGAGCCAAGATATTTTCGCTGGTGGATTGGACGGTCTGAAAGTTTCCCTCCATTGTGACACAAATTTCTCTCTCATCAATTAGATGCCAAATCAAGAGGCCAGTTGGACAAATCCAGTCAACTATTGTCGCCGTTGTGCAACCGCCCGCACCCATTAGGACAATTAGCGCAACGCATCCGCGAGAAAGTGTTTGCACGGAAGTTCAGAACAGAAGACATCTACTTACTTGGATCGACACTGTACACTCGTAATATCTCCCATTCGAATGCTGACATCTCCAAACATCTCGACTCCTTGGGGAGAGTCTAAATAAATTCCTTAGTTTGTTTTTAAGTTTGAGCACATACAGGCTACTTTAACATGGATTTCCCTAACAACAGGCTCTCCAACTTCTCGATTCTTAGCTCGACAGGCATAATTGGCTAAATTGTCGGTAGCATCAGCTAGGAAAGAATAAGTGTTCCTCGTCTCCTGAAAGATAATCTCTTGTACCCATTATGCAACCTAAGGAGAGGACAGCTGGAACATCTGCCTATTATGAATCACAGTGCTAACAAGCATATCCCAGATTATGAATCTCGCGCGCGCGGCTTTATGATGTTTGACATGAGATAACACAAGAAAATTAGCATATTCCCTTAGCCTTTCATCTTCTCTCCTTTGGCCCAAAGTAGCAACTTGTACTAGTCGGTGACCCTGGAGCGTTCTCTACGAGAAGTTGCAAATCTTGATTTTGACATTTGTATCCCCAGGGACAAAAGCGCGAGAAATAAATGAAGCTTGCCAAAGGCCAGAGGCAATCCATTGTTGACTCGATGGTCCACCAGCCGTGTGTCAAACTTTTAGCAACAGAAATTGAGAGCCAACCGGGTCAACTTGAGAGAGAGAGGGTCCCCTGAGTGTAATGTGGCAGTAACCACCTGTCACCCATTCCAGCTCTCGAAGCGTGACCTTACCTGCGTCTCGACATCCAAGTAATAGCGATTACCAACAGCTCGATCACGAAGATACCAAATTACAGAAGGAGGTGGATTTCCACCAGTTACTATGCAAACAAGAGTTACATTGTCGCCAGCTCGAACGAAGGAGTCTCCTCCAAAGATTGAGACTTTTGGTCTCTCAGGTGGAACTGAAAAATCCCTTATTTTCTGTTTTATTTTCTATTGTTTTAACTGAAGACTTAGTGACAGTGATATGAGGCCCCAAGAGGTTTCGGTAGCCATCTGTAGGCAACAGTTGTGCAGACCCCGGTCGTATATCTCGGTGCGCGCGGTGTCAAAGAACCGTCCGACGTGCTGATGAATAGCGCAAATCTGCATACGAAAATCATCGGAGCGGTCAGGAGTCGACAGCGGTTCATAAATAAATGGCAAGACAAATGGCTGCCTTTCTCAAGGTTTGCCGCTTTTTGAAAAATACGATACTCACAAAGGACATTAAGCGTGAGGTTTGTACGAATTTGAACAGCACTCTCCGGATGAGTCGCTTGGCAAGTCAACATCTTCTTATGATCTTGTCGTTTTGGAGTCCACTGCATAGCAGCATAAGAAGTAGCAGTTTTGTTCATATTGTAATTGCTCCAAGTCTGGATGCCATCTTCGATTCGCATTCCATTGATAAACCTGAAAATCTGGTATTGCATAAACTGTCAAAAATTACCAAGTAATTGTGGCTTCCGGCTTTGCGTTGGGAACCACACATGTTACATTTAGCGGAGTATCTTCGTTGACTTCAATTGACGAACCAGATTGGTAGTTGGCAAAATAAATATCCGAGGGTGGGACGATAACATCCAAATAAGCTGAAGCACGACTTGGTCCCTCTTCAGGTCGAAGCATCTGACACTCAAATTGACCATCATCCTCCAATGTGATGCGCTCTATTTTTAGGTGTAACTCTTCGGGAGAATCCTATAACAATGGGATATTGTCATTGTCACTACTGATGGAGATTAACCTTGATGTAGCTATACCTCCCTTGGTGACCCGCGAGCTGACCGGCATCGTGGAATCCCAACAGGGTGCCAGAACTGCTTCGCCATTGACTATATCTAAAATAAGTTGAGGATTGCCTATCATCCTCGAATTACAGTTCATAGCCAGAAGAGGATTTCTCTGCTGTACAACGGAAGATAACATCCGTTCCAAGAAGAACTGTTTCGTTGACTGGACGTTCTCGAAACGCGTCTGCGACGCAGAGTAAAACAGATAAAAGAAGTCCTAGAACTACCATAGCATAGCTGAAAAGTTTTGAAATTGAAAGAGAATAAATCAAGAATGGCGGGAAGGTGCAACCGGGTTGCCAGATGGCTGGAAGAAATCGCGGTTGGGATGAAAAGGAATCAATAGGTTAAAGTGGATCTGATATAGATTATATCCACTTGAGTTGGAAGAACAATGGGGAGCGAAAGAGCCCGCTGGCTCTCACCCTCTCCGCCTAATACGGCATGCAAAATGATTGATCCGATTATTTGTTATTGTACCGGGGAGAGACTGCGTAATGAGAAAAGGGAGATTAGCGGAACAGTTCGAGACGATCGCCGTTTCCTTTCCGTTAATTAAAATTCATCAATTATGACAGTCATATTTCGCTTTTCTCGGGCAATTATGGCTTTTATAATGGGACAAGGCAAAAAACTGAAAGATGGAAACGGCAATAAATGGCCTGGAAATAACGGGGATCACTTGAGGCGTCATTAAAAAAGATGGAATGTGACATTTTAAGAGTGAGATTAAGCAGAAATAAATGTAAACTCTTATGAGAAGAGGAGACAGGTAGTGTCGCGCAGTGTGATAGCGGTAACAGCTAGGTAGGAGAAGTGGCTCTGGGTCAGTGGCCAGCAGCGGAGGCTGACAGGCGGTGCGGCAGTTGCTCAGCCCCGGGGGTCCTCTCGACAATAATCCGAGATAATGAACACACCGGGTCAAATTAGCCGTTCCGACCCACAATCACCCCCTGATTTCCCACATCGGGCAGTCGAAAACCGGCCAAATGAGCTCCGTTCAGGGGAGCTTGATTACAGCCTTGGTTCTTTCGGCCGATTATGCTCTCAGCATGAAACGAGAGAAGGAAGTCTCCTCATTTGAGACATCGTTTCGCGTGTAGTTAGATGCCGTTGGCTGCATAATGTGAACCAACAGCTTTTCCTTGAGGTCCCGAAAAAAGCAAAGAGTAGTTCTAAATGTAGAGATCTAAGAAAGTCAACACTTGCCATCGTTTGATTAGCAAGTTCTCCGAGAAGCAATTAATTTCCGGACAGGGACAAAGACAACTGCTCATTCCGGGAGATGCATTGCCGAGCATTTGAAAAATTTAGTGTTCCTTGGAAAAGTCAGCTGAGAGAGCATAAGTACAGTCGAAGAAAATTAGCCCAACTCATTCTTCTAATTGCGTCGAAGAGAAGAACAAAACACTCAAGTTGACCTCCCCGGGGTTGCTAGTAGGAAATGGAGGAGTAATGAAATTGGCGCGTCAAAAGACAAGTGCACTAGGAGTATAAGGGTTAGAAACAATGCGAGCCGCCGTACGATAACGAGGTTGGAGATTTCTTTTGGCGCCACGCTCACAAAAATAGTGCACCATTCTGCAAAAGAGAGAGTAAAAGTAACGATGGACATATAAGAAATTAGCGGGGGGTTAGAGATTTGCATAATATGCTTTGGCGGAATGCCCAGGGGGCGTGATTGCTGACCAAGGGGCGTGACACGGCATGTCGTCTAACTCAATAAGTCCTCCAGTCCAAATGAGTTAGCTAGGACGAACGTGTACCACAGTACTGGGAGTCATTACGAGTAGTTGTTCACTTGAAGCCACGCGATTTTGGCGCCACTAGGCAGTCAGGGAGTAAGAAGCCGATAGTTTGAAGTCAGTCCCGCCTCCAGACAAAAGGCAGCTGGGGAGGGGTGCCACTACCGTAGACTAATCTCAGCCTCTGAACATTAACATTTGCTTTATGATAATGGCTTTCAAAGCTCTAGGCAATTGAAATAACAAATAGAAAAACTGAATTCGTTTTGAGATTGGGAATCAAAGAGAATTTTGGAACCAATTGGATACCTGATGTGCGGTTGACTGTGTAATAAATGGCGCGGCACTCTTTCAAGACATTCTTTCATAAATCACTATCCCACCAGGTAAACTCTTAGCTAGATAAGCATTAAAGACAGAAGGAGAAATAATTTGAAACCAAAAACCTTAAGAGACGACTACTGACCCCTCAAAACTCTATACCGGTGTTTCTCAAGGAAGCCAGCTCTTGAGTTCAATTATCCGTGTATGTAAGCATCGGCCCTACAATTTGGTCTCGAACCGCTCTAATGATTTTCCAATTAGTATATGACCATTAAGTGCAATGATGCGCTAATTGTTTGCGCTCGGATTCGGGAAGGAAGAGTTGGAGCAGAAGAATGAGACAAGTTGTAGCTAAGATCAGCCCGAAAAAAATGTAAGATGAAGAAAAGGAAAAAGAGACAAGATATTTTATGACAAGATTCATGCGAGTCAGCTGCTCCACACAAGATCTCATCCTCTCTGAACATACAAATCGTGCAATAGCGAATCGGCTATCCCCCCCTCTAGGTTATATATGTTTGCGCAAATTCGGATACGGCTCGCAACATAATATGGGGTGCATCTCGCCTTTTGTCTTCCGCTGAGTGTCGACCACCGGAACTCACAGTTCACCTTTCTATCTGTCAGATCTTATATAATTGTAATTGTAATGAAAATTCATAGACGTTTTCTATAAGAACAGTTGATTATGGTTGACAGATCGCGTGTCGACTAAAACAAGAGGAGAGATCCATCCGATGACCCCTCTTTTGCCATTCAATAGTCTCAGGTAGATTAATGCTCTCCCCAACTCGGGCGACAATAATTTCCGTTTAGTGGGTTGCATTATTGCAGAGCAGTTGATGGCATAAATACCTACTGGCTATAAAATACGACTCGATCTGTGTGACCAAAGCTGTAATTTAAACCAAATGGCCTACCAGGTGAAATGCAGCAGGGGAGAGACAGCTGCAATATGAGAATACTTTTACGAGTTGTAATTAACAATGAAGAGAATACTACGTGGAAGGGGAGTAATCAAAGAAAAGACACCTCATTCCAATGCATTTTTAACCGAACTGAACGACTCAAGTGGCCACTGGTCACGGCAACCGTCAACAAGAAAACAAAAGATCCTGGGATTTGGGAAGAACAAAAGAAAAGAGAGGGAGGTGAATAAAGAGAAAAAGAAGCTGACGAAAGTTTGCCGTTGACCTCAAATGCACTGCACTGATTAGTAGCGGTTGGTTGGCAGGTCGTAGCTGTTTAGAGATGAGATCAGCCTACACAAGACACCTTTCTCGGCACCATAATGAGCGCCACGAAAAACTTTCTCGCAAAAACGTGGCGTTTTCAATAACAGGAACTTAGACTTCCTTCACATCGAAAAGGGTCAATCAAAAGCGAAAAAACAAAATTTGAGGTTATGTGTCCACCGAAGAGAAAGTTCATTCGCCTACTAATTAGCTGGAGAAGAGGTAGACTAAGCAGAAGGGTCAGACTCAACCAGCTTTCCTCTTCTTTCTCAGTTCTCTCATTTTCCTCATTCAATAGGCGCCAAATTAAAAAGAGCCAGATTAGGCTCACGTTTCTTTCGTCTGATGCTGACGGCCCATATATTAATGATCATTTGTGTAATGGGCGCAGGTTTAAAATCACATCCAGAACGACCCCATTGGGTCTCTTTTTGATGAGTAAAACGATAAATTGTAAGATGACAAAAAGAATGACCACTTGGGTGCACCAAGTAGAATTGTCTGGAGAAGTTGTCGAGTACGAACAAATCGAGAATGAAGTTTTTTCCATTGTGAAACGTCCAAGGTGAAGATTGCCAGTACGCGCATGCATGATTGATGACGCTCGCCTCTTGCATCTTTGCATGGAATAACTTTGTTAGAATGGGGATAAGTTTCTGACAAAGGATAGAGTTTTAGCCAGGGCCATACGCGAAAATGCTCAATATATATGTCCGCTGGGGCACGTCGCCTTCTTTTGAAAGACAATGGCCCAATATGCTGCATGATAGCTATGCACTTCACTTGTTGCTCATCATTTTTATGGAGTGTCATTTGCTTTTTTGCCATTTTATTGGTCTCTTGTGGCTTCAAATATTTTTGGAATAAAAGGGAGGTCCTTCAATAAAATATTATTCAAATTAAATTTTTTGCCCTTTAGACTCAATATAAAAGCTTTAAAGTTTTCATTTAAGCTGCAAAATGCTTACCTTTTAGAAAACTGCTGTAGAGATAGATGGAGTAATAATTTACTCTGTTTATGAATATATCTAGTAATTCCGGTTGTTTTGCTTCTAATGAGAATAACAGTTCTGGAAAATGCTCAAAACCCCTTTTATTTTGTCAACATTTTGCGGTCTTCTGGTCATCCTTTTGGTCTAGTTTGGCCTTAACGAACAATCTCAATAGCATTGTAACAATGCTCGAAGCTACCGTTATAATTGGCAAATGAAGAAGTTCTCAATGCCAAGGAAAAAGGAAATAGAACAAGCGGCAGATTCCATTCTCCCGCTTACTTACCTGGCGTAAGGAGGAAAGAACTCGATTATCTGTTTCTTCTTCTATCCAAATCCCATATATTAGTCCAGGCTTCAATGGATGCCTCTTTGAGTCTCGTTGTGTTGTTAGAGGCCAGTATGACGCGTCGTGTCATGCTCGTCTTGTGTCCATTTGTATTTGTTCAGTATTCTATCCACTGGCTAGTTTCATTTTGTAGATCTTTTGTCGATTATCACCATTCCTTCTAATAGTAGTAATAGTAGAAATCATCGCATTTCTATTTATGGCTTCTGCGTAACTGGAATTTTGCCGCTAGACTTTCTTGTGCCCGCCCTCCCGAATGGTATATTCAAGCTGCCCGAGACAACTTTTTTCTCGGATGCCAACGGTTTCAGTTTAAATACCTTTGTCACTTCAGCCGTCTTCAAGCTAAGACTGGGGAAAAGACTCAGATCCTCTGAAACTTTTTCAAATCCCAAGACACCTTTTCGCAAGTCTTTGGCGCTACTTCTCCTCTTTAGCCGGTCTGCTTTAAACTTCTAACGACTATCGCATGCTAATTTTTGACCAATAGGGCTGCGGGAAGTCTGCCGTTTGAGTTGCCGAACAGGTAGAAGCTTCCGTTCCTTTATTCTCTTCCACAGGAAGTTCCTAACTATAAATTTTGACTTGTGATGTTCGATTTCATTTTTCGTCTCAGAAGAATCGTGCGCCCCTTTCGGTCGGAAGCGGTCGTCATCGGGGTACTTGACATGTTTGATCCTGCACTTTTAGACTGTTTCATGCTTAAAGAACAGTCAAAACAAGTTATGGCATTTCTAGTCACAATTTGAACCCGAATCGAACTATTAATTTTCAGGATGTATTATATAATCTTTCCTCTTCTTCTATTGTCAAATTTGATAGAATCTGCCATCAAAAAGCCACCTTCAATCTACAGATGGATTGCCGACAGTCCTTACATTTGTAGGTTTTTCAGTCGCTTTCCCACACTTCAAGGTAAGTGCTTGGTTAGCTATAAGAAATGTCCTTTGATGTAATTTTACTGTCCTTGATGTATGCTACTATTCTCAAGATTTATGGTCAGCCGGCGCTTTAGACAGGTGATAGCGGCTCAGCGGGAAAGATGCGCAACAGTTTTTTCGCTCCTTTTTATGAGACCTCCGGGATTCTTTCAGGCAATCCGGCTGTGCAAACCGATGATTCAGTAGTCAATTTTTTACACGAAGAGGATGGGCAAGTATGCAATAAATGCGACCATGTTAGTTCTTCGTAATGCCGTTAAGATCTCTTAAGATTGTCGCCGATTTTGTGTCTACTCATGCGTGCGGTATCAGGATCAATGGCAATGAGGTGGACTCCAGAATTGGCTGCTTTGAATGTGAGATTATCCTTGGACTACTAGAGTTGTTTAGTGCCCTCACTCTGTCTAGAAGAATACGTCTTACGATATTCAAACTTCTTTCACAACCATGGGAAAACAACGATGGAACCGGTAGCTAACTCAATGGAGAACAATCTCGAGGAGGTGGAGGACGACGATTTGTTGAAAAAGATCCGATCTCGAAAAGAGAAGGAACTCCTTTTTCTGCCTGCAGACTCCACAGCTGTTCCAATAACAACCACCACCACTGCTACTACTACTAAAAAGCCTTCAACAACGACTACTACTATTCGTCCTACAACCAGAAGACCAATTGAGCACAAAGTGCAGCTCATAAAAGAGGAAGAAATGCCATTTGACACAAAACCCTTTGAACAAATCAACCGAGATATTGAAATGAAAATTATGAAAGGAGTCATCCGAGAAGAGCCGTTTAAATTGGTCCCAAAAGGATCATCAATTTCAGAAGGACGAGCAATGAAGAAAAAGGAAAAGGATGTCACCATTTCTATTCAAAAACAAGTGGGTTTACCAAGCCTTAGGAATTAAGCTTTTAATTCAGCTAAGGGGACAAAAAGAGGTTATACAAGTGTTGCCGGATGAGACTAGACTGATTATGCTCCAAAAAAGGAAGGAACATTTTTTTGGAACTACAACTACAACGACAGTTCGTCCGACCACAACGACCAAGGCCCCATGCGTTGACATGAACAACGTGAGTCTATTTACAGAACAATAGAAAACTTTCCTTTTCTCGCTAGTTATATGGATATGCAAATAATATTCCAGTTATGCTGCTTTTGGGCCATCTCAGGAGAATGTGACACTAATCCTTTTTGGATGAGAATTAATTGTGCCAAAACTTGTGGAACTTGTGAATGTTCGCGTCAGTGGAACGAGTCGAGATAGAAATTGGGACAAATTTTCAGTTAGAGAAGCTGATTTTTGTGCTTCTACCGGAATCAATTGTACTCTTCCTACTACTACAACAACCACAACTACAACTACTACAACTCCAAGACCAACTACTACAATGCCAATGACAAAACCTCGATCACCTACAGTAGTTTTTGAACTGGAAGGAGCTATTTTTAAAAAATTTCAGACAAAGATACATCCAACTAGACCATTTACTCCTCCTAAGAATGGATTCGCTCGAACTAGAAGTACTCTCAGCACTTCTACTAAGCTAACGACACCTATAACTACACGAGTTAGTTCTGATATGATTTTAAACGTCTTGATAGCGATTTAATTCTACTACAACTTCTACAACTACAACAACCACAACTACAACGACTACAACCACGACCACGACCACACCTGATCCTTGTCAAGATCTGCATCATATGTGTAGGTTTTGGGCGTCATTAGGAGAGTGTAAAAGGTATGACTCACTTGTGTGTGCTACAAATTTTCCGATAGCAATCCATTTTGGATGAGGCCACACTGTCAAAGGTCTTGTAAATCTTGTGGAGAGAAAGTTGATACGGTATTTGCACCCACACCCCGAAAAGGTAGAGATGCTTGGGCAACCCTTGCTTCATTTGGTTCAGGTTGTGAGAACACGCACAAATTTTGCAACTTCTGGTCCTACACTGGTGAATGTGAAACCAATCCGAATTGGATGATACCCAACTGTCCTCTCAGTTGTCGAATCTGTTGACATTTTCTTACGTGACATAACACCTCAAATGCTCATTGAATGTGTTGCAATATATATACGCATTGAAATCTACACAACAATAATAAAAAAACTTTCATTTGTCTCTGATGACTTAAGGGTACCAGTTGTAGTCAGTGTTGAAGCTGCAAGGTCCATTAACATCTCCAGCGTATTGATGGATAGCAGGGGCAGTCCATCCTCCGAAGGGCTTGAAGTTGTTGAAGTTCTAAATAAATCATTCGCAAAGTTAAAATTAAGTCAACTCACAGCTTGTCCGTTGTAAGTAGCCCACCAAAGAGGCTTATTGGAAAGACCAGTCCAATCAGCTCCAACGATGCTCTGCCAATTGTTGGCAGAAGAATAAACTCCCCAGTTGATGCTGCGAGCATTGAGCTCATTAGCCATGGCAGTAATGAAGTTTCTAGAAGTTGAAGTAAAGATTAAAACGAATAAAAACCTGTTAGTGGTTTGGCTGGAAGACCATTGATAGATTTCAATATCGAGCCAAATCATTCCATACTTGACTCCGGCATTCTTGATGGCATTAATAGTAGAGTCGACTTGAGCAGCAGGAGTAGCAGAGCAAGAAACGCAGGGGAAGATATAGGCATCAACATGGGACATTCCTCCGCTCCAAGCGTTCTGCATGTTTGTAAGACCAGTCTGATCAATCTGTCCATTAGAACGGAACACACGGGAGATGTAGAAAGAATGTCCATTCTGCTTCATGCATTGGAAACGACTGACTGAAATGGACTAAAGCTGCTTTTATTTCAAATAACAATAACATAACTCACATCGATAGCATCAAATCCAAGAGTAGCCAAGGTAACTCCAAAGAGAGCAGCAAAAACGACAAGCCTATAATATGCTAAGATGGAAATATTAACCCAACCGTTGCATGGATGTGAGGAGAACAGCAATGGTAATCAGGATCCGCTCTTTATATGGCTTTTGTCTTGATAAAACTTGCTCTTATCGCAGAAAGAACTCGTTAATTTCATTGAAAATGTGACAAATCATTTGATGTAAAACAAAAAGCACATATCTTTTGCATATTTATCAATTTTATTTTGTTGATCTAGCCTTTTTTACGATTTATATTAGAATCCGCAAAAATCGAGACAGTTCATTTACGTCACAACACCAGCTTTATCTCTTTTTTTCTTCTGAGATAAGAAGTCTTGAGCTTGTATATCTTCTTTGCCTACGACAGAGCCAATCACACGATTAAACAATAGCAAGAGATCAAAGAATTCTTAAAAAAGAATGTAGTTGAAGAATTATTTTTATTTTGTATTTTAAGGATACCAATTATAGTCAGTATTGAAGCTGCAAGGCCCGGCGATGTCTCCAGCGTGTTGGTGAATTGATGGCTTTGTCTACCCGCCAAAGGCTTTGAAGCTGTTGAAGCTCTAAATTTTGACTGCTTTCTGATAAGATTATCACAAAAATTTACACCAAAGTCAAAGACTGAAACTCACAGCTTGGTTATTATAAGCGGCCCACCAAAGGGGTTTACTGGAAAGAGCAGTCCAATCCAAACCAACAATACTCTGCCAATTGTTGTAGCTGGAATAAACTCTCCAGTTCACTCCCAGCCTCTGAAGCATTTGTAAATTTAAAAAAAATTAGAAAACTAACAGTCAGCTCATTTCCAAAAGCAGTGATGAAGTTCCTGTTTGTTGTGTGATTGGCACTCCACTTATAGATCTCGATATCGAGCCAGAGCATTCCATACTTCACTCCCTTTACTGCGTTATAAGCAGCATCGGCCTGTTGAGCAAGAGTAGTAGAGCAAGTAACACAGGAAAAGATATATCCATCGGCGTGGAACATTCCACCTAAAATATATTATTTGAGCTTAAAAAATTGATTTACCAGCCCACGCGTTGTTAATATTGTCAATTCCTGTGGTATCGACAGATCCACTTGAACGAAAAATTCTAGCGATGTAAAATGAATGCCCGTTCTGCTTCATGCATTGAAATTTGACTGTGGTGAGTGGGCCGATGGTATCAAATCCAGTTGTAACATATGTCAGACCGAAAACAGCTAGAAGAACACCAAACGACTTGAACTGAATATTCTAATAAGTAAAAAAGTCAAACCACATGTCGAACGCTCCTGGTGATAATGGAAAAAGGCTAAGATTGCTTATATAAAAATGGTCTGGGCACTTAACTAACCAGATAAGATCATATCTAAATCAAAAAAATGCGGATTTAGGTTCAAGCTCTGATCAAAAACTAAAAAATAGTTCGTGTTTTGTATCATAAGCAATATTATCCAATAAAATTCTTTATAAATCTGCTTTGTACAAATGCATCTATGACAACCTTAAGCTCAGTTTTTTCTTTGTTTAATTTCCTGAAGACAATCCCGTAAAAAGTTGAGAACAACTCCATAATTTGCACTTGTTCTCTCCGTTGGCTTACAGACATTCATATGTATTTCTTCAATATGATACACAGCACCCTTGTCGAAGACAGCAGATTGTGTTGGAACGACAATTCCTTTCGCTGTTCCGATAAGGTTTGATTCCTTAGTCTCAACTAGACTAACTATTACAGGAATCTCAAGTTTTGAAAACTCCTCATTCATCTAAATGATGAATAAATATAAAAATTAGGGTTTGACACACTTGCTTGTTCAATTTGTTGCTCTCTCGAAGGAACAAAACATCATGAGAAACACCAAAGTCGCTTATTCCCCAATCTGCAATAGGACTGCCTCTATGTGGAGTGGCTATAAACATAATGCCAATCTGAAAAAAATGGGATCAGAAATTGGCTTAGATTTACTGTTTTTTCAGCTAATTCTGGTAAATCTAAAAGTATTCTTTTTGCTAACAATCCTCCCATACTATGACAAATAAAGACTAGAAGACGCTTCCCTACACCGGCTTCTTTCAATTGATATTTGAAACGGTCAGCTCTTGCCTGCAAATTATTTTCAAATATAAACGAAAAATTTAAACCTGCAAGCTATCCATTATACCGGTGAATTGCAAAATAAAAGAAGGGTATTCTATCCCTAAAATCCTCATGGGCTCGGGAATGTCAAGTGGAATCCAGTCCTTTGGCCAACATTCGGTGACAATATTTTTCGATGCATCGTTTTGTCTCCAAGTATAGCCGACACTTCCACGAAGTCCATGAATCAATACAACGTCAACCTAAATCCTTAAACATTTTTATAACATTTTTCTTACTTCTGATGGCTTCTCAGGTATATACAACTCATAAATATCAGAACATAGCTGATAATCAATTACTCCAAGTGAATAAAGGGAGTTTTGACAAATCTGAATATATAAATCATCGCTGGCCTAATATAACTAACCTTGTGAGCAATAATTCTTTCTTCTAGAGTTTTTCCATATGGAACAAGGTTTGAAAGAACAGTTAACCATCCTAAAAAGCATAAATCTAGTATTTCTTAGCTTACTTGATGTAAAAATTGATGCAGCGAACTCTTTGCTATTTCTGGCAATATTTGACAAAGTTTTTAGCAGCAATAGTTTCATCTCGGGATTACTCTCACCATATTCATCATAGACATAAAGAAGGAATGGGACAATGCTTTCGTTAATTGAATTTGCCTTGAAACATTTCTTAAAAAAAGAACATTTAATATAAATGTATTCTACCTCTGTTTTAAGGAAAAGAATTTGAATGATTTGTTGGAGTCGTTGGATTTCACTGGGACGACGAACGAACCACTCTTCAGAGCATGCAAGATCTTCTTCTGGACAAGCAACTCGGTTCAGCCATGCCAATGCCTCATTCCATTCATCACCAAGATCAAACTAAAAGAAAAAGGTTCCTATAAATTATTAGCGACTAACCGTTGCTAAAATGTCCTCAAATTTCTCAAACTGCTCATTGTCGCTTTTATTAGTTGGAATGAAACGGCACACCTCACATCCGCGTAAAGCTAACATAGCAGAGGCAGCCGGGGAAAGATTCTTTAGCTGAGAATGTTCTGAAAAAGATTAAAATAATTCGAAAATCCAAAAAAAAAACCTTCATTGCAAGAAAATAAAAAACGAACGGCCTCCGACACATTTTCATTTTTGTTAAGAAGGGAAACAGCTGTTTCGACTGATTTCACTGGAATCTGCGTATCAGACCCATAAAAATAATTCTTGTAGAAAGAGTACAATGCTCTACAAAATTTTAATTTAAAAAGAAAAAGGACTAACGGAACTGTCACTGAAGGAATAACATAACGAGCCATGTGCTACACATTTGCAGTAGACTATCACTTGTTGTCTCTGCCTTCTCCGCCGAAACAATTGTATCTTCTACGGGCACACAAAGGGCGATGAATCGATGCAAATCACACCATCCAAAGTTTAGAGTACGTGTGCTTAAATCATGAAATTGTTGGCATATAAATTAAATAAATGTTTAAAAAACTGGATTATAGATATTTTTTCAGATTTCCTAAACAAGGAAGAACGTAAAACTAAGTAGGATGGAATTTGTTTGTTAATAAAAAAACAACTGCATTTTTATTGTAAAAATGACACAAAGTTTAAGATCATTTTAAGATATAGGATTATAAACCTTGTCTATGTTGATTCAGACATTTTTGTTCAAACGACCCTACGTGCCAAAGAATGTTACGATTATTCACAAATATACTGTACAGATAAAAAAAGAGAAAGTTGTCTCTAGAAATAAATTATAATGAAGAAGTACTTGCTATTTATAGATATAATTTTACACAATTATTGCATATAATGAAGAAATAACAAAAAATGTTTTAAAAAATGTGAATAAGGAACTTTGGGCATCAATTTGAATGCAATTTATGATTTGATCCTTTTCCGGAATTTCCTCTTTCCAATAGTGCACCTTCTAGTATGATCCTTCAAGCCTTCCTTGAGCATTTCAAACAAAAGAAATCCCGTGCTAAAAGGCTAAGGATTCGATTCATTTTTTCAACAATTTTAGTGACTTTAATTAGATATGACAACTAAAAATTTTTTGTCATCAGTCACCTTTTTAGCCGAATACTAGTGGAAAGCAATATAAGTTGATTATGATATTACTTTTTTCGTTTTCTTTGTACCATTATGCAAATCATTTCGGTTTGGTATATCGTTGACTGTTTATGTTGTGAACCGATTGATACTTTTTGAGGCCACTGCTATCTGCTAATTACGCAATCGAAGGCTAGCACCTGCTTCAAATATTATCGCCTCACACGTCGCCAACACCTTTTGCCTAGTTCTAGATTCATAATTTTCTTAGTTTATTTTTGTCTTAATCTGTTTTATTTAGCCTATTGACTTTAAATTTGCTAATATCTTTAGACTAGAAAATATAATTTAACACAATTTGAGCAAGCATAGCCTAGTTCCATTTGGTACGCAAGGCGTAAAAAATCTCACCTCAATACCATATCGTGAGGCCGCGTTATATCGCTGTCGCGTTGGTTGCCTCTTATTGATACTACTTTATTTTTGGTTCTCTTTTTATGTGACAAACGAGTCCAAGTATTAATCTCTAAGAATTGCAAAAAATCTCTTAAAGGGACAGTCCCGCAGAAATACCGTACCCCACTATCGTAATCCTAAATGTTGTCTCTAATCCTAAAAATTTGTTTCGAGCTTTTCTAATAATTTTTATAAGAAACTGACATTTTTGCTATTATTCTTGTCCCTACCCTAGTTCGACTACCTTTTGGCTACCTACAATTTCTAAAAAAAATTTTTACTGGCAATAATATTTTGTTTTGGTTTTTCATATATATGTATGCTATATATTGCAAATTTGAGTATGCGTTAGTTGTTTATTTGTAGAAAACTGTACCTCCCATCTATATCCAAATTTGGGAAATTCGGATATAGATGGGAGGTACCTAATTCAGTGCACAGCTAAGAGTAAGAAGCTTAGGGAAATTGCAGAAGATTACCCAAATGGTATTATTTGCTCCGGAGGGAAAAGAGCTTCAATTCTAAAAGAAAAATATCCTGGAAGAACTATTTGGGAATTTGCTCAAACGACTGACTCTGGAATAATGGTTAAACAAGCAATTAGACTAACCGAAGTTTGACTTGATCTTGGCGAAATTCCATTTACTAGATGCCTAGTAAGTTTAACTTTTCTTTCATTGATTTGATTCTCTCGCTTTCTAATTTGTCAGATTTTGACTGGCAGCTTAACAAATTTACTAGGTCCAGCCATCAAATTAAAAAATAATTTTAAAATGTTTTTAAACTCAGGATTGTAATGAAATGGAGATTTTATCTATTGAAAATCCAATCGTTTTATATCTATTAGGTTGTTCGGAAAGTTCTTGCGGTTTTTTGTTATTTATATTTTAAATTATGTATTTTTCAGTCAAAATTAATTATAATCCTTTGTCTTTATATATCGTTCTAAAGCTCATTTTTCGCTCTATCTTGTCGTGGTATTCGCTTTGTTTTACGGTAATTTGGTAAAGTTTTTCAAGACTTCAAATATAGACATTGACAAGAGGCAAATTCGCACGATTTTCTTGCTCCAATTCAAACTGGATCGAAAAGCTGCCAAGACAGCTCGCGATATCAACGACGCATTTAGCCAAGGAACCACTAACGAACGTATGGCACAATGGTGGTTCAAGAAGTTCCGCGCCGGAGACGAGGGCCTTGAAGATGAAGAGCGAAATGGTCGGCCACATGCTGTCGACGACGAAGAATTAAGGGCCCTGGTGGAAGCAAACCCGCACACAACTGTTCGAGAGCTTGCAGTGGATCTTGATGTGGGTATTGCGGTCATTTCCGACCACTTTAAACGGATCGGAAAGTCAAAAAAGCTCGATAAATGGGTGCCGCACGAATTAAACGAAAGTAAAAAAAACCGTCATTTTGAAGCGGCATCTGCCCTTCTTTTGCGCAACAAAAACGAGCCATTTATCGACCGGCTTGTAAGTTGTGATGAAAAGTGGATCCTCTATGACAATAGGCGACGTTCGGCGCAATGGTTGGACATTGATGAGCCTCCAAAACACTTCCCGAAGCCGAAACTTCACTAAAAGAAGGTTATGTTAACTGTTTGGTGGTATGCAGCCGATCTTATCCACTACAGCTTCTTAAATCCGGGCGAAATGATTACAGCGGAGAAGTACTGCCAGCAAATCGACGAAATGCACCAGAAGCTCCGACTTGTGTGCTCTAGATTGGTCAATTTGAAGGGGCCAATTCTGCTTCACGATAATGCCAGACCACATGTCGCACAACCAACCCTGAAGAAGCTGAACGCATTGGGCTATGAAACTCTGCCTCGTCCACCATACTCACCGGACCTCTCGCCAACCGACTACCACTTTTTCAAGCACCTCAACAACTTTCTTCGCGAGAAATGCTTCAAAAACCAAGACGACGTCAAAAACGCCTTCAATGCTTTCATCGCCTCCAGAAATCCGGATTTCTACGCTAGCGGAATAAATAAGCTTGTCACTCGTTGCTAAAAGTGTTGTGATTCTACTGGTTTTTATTTTGATTAATAAAGTTTTGCTAAAGCCGAGATATGCTTCTCTTAAGTTGAAGATTAAAAACCGCAAGAACTTTCCAAACAACCTAATACATAGGAGAACTTTTGCCATAAAATGAGAAAAAAAGCTTTACCTTTAGGAGGTTACATTTTTTAAAGAAATATCGTACTCCGTTAAGTTTATTTCGTCCTGTTGCTTTTATTTTATTCTCTTAAATTTACAATTTGCTAAGCGCGGAAATTCCCTTTCCAACTGTAAGACGTGTTTTAAAAAATTTAAGTGTTCCTTTCCACAGTTTGACTTCACTAATCCCGTGAATTGCTGGTTCACCTCCATAAGCCATGTATCCATCTGAATAAAACAATTCAAAGCAATTATTAAGTTTTACCAGCTAATCTTGAAAAGCAAAATGCGTGATGAGGATAGAATGGAGGTTCCATGATGTGACCACCAGGCTGGCAATCATAATCTACGAAATGTCCAGATTTTCTCAGTCTGTCAGCCAAATATTGACAGGAAAATACAGAAGAAGTTGAGAGGTCATCCATAGAGACCTAGAGATTTAACATTTAAAAATAAAATTTCTTGCCACAAAGCGAACATCGACCTCCTTGGGAATTTCTTCAACTCGAATGTCATTTTCTTCCGTAACCTCGAGATTTTTAACCCCTTTATCATAAATTAAAATGCCTCCACGAAACTCAAAATAGTCAGAATCAACTCTGAAAAGTTTTCTTAGTTGTTCGAAAAATTGCTACTCAGAATATGGCAGTGGTTCTCCATTCTTTGAGATATGCGCATAATTGTTCATTACATGGGGTGGGTTAATAGAAACTATAGCTTGAATATTCTAAACTTTAAAGGGTATATTATATAGGTATATTAGATCTACTTGTGGACAAAGTCGAGCTATCATAAGGCATAATATTCCTCCAAATGAGCTACCATGAAGTCCAATTTTATCGCTAGCAAATGGTTGAGAAATAAGCCAATTTACAGCATTCTAAATGAAAATTGAGTTAGGATTGGTACCACTCACAATGAAATAATTTTGTTCAACATGATGCAGGTTCTGAGTGAGATTTTTGTATTGAAAGTAGGCTATTACCAGGCAGCAAAAGCCTTCGCTTGCAAAAGCGGCAGCCTGGAATTGAAGATGCAAATCATAAAGAAGTTCCTACTCTTTGTTCACTCAAACCACCCCCAGTTCCAAGAATGTCCATAATAGTCGGAAATGGACCGTCACCTGAATATTAAAAAAGCTAAAACTAAAATAAAAATCACCTTTTGGTTTGAAAAGGACTCCTCTTAATCCACTGGAATCTTCAAGTTCGAATCTCTCAACATTTTCTGCCATTAACCTCTTCACAAACTTCTTACTAGTCACCAATTTTCCCAGACTATCGTATAAACTACAAAAATATGCAATAAGTCATCATTGGACTTACAATAATTCATACTCTAATGTTTTTAGTTCATCTCCAGAAAATCTCATATAACCTCCAGCTCGAAAATCTTCTAATGGCTCTAGACTCTCAAATAGACCCATTGGCCTAATTCCTGCGAACTGATAAGAAAAAATCAAACATTTCAACCTGTATATGTTCCTCTGATAGGTGCAGTCAAATCAAGATTAATTCTTCCTGTTCCATTCGACTTGAATATTGCATTCGATCCAAATGTTCCTAAGCTGTGTCGATAACTAAAATAAAATTAATAAAAATAAACTTTCTTGCCGTAATTTGAGTTCATAAATTTCGTAGGGATTCAGTTCGGAAATATCAAAAGAAATATTTGAATTATAGAGCGAATCCAGTGGATATACTTCGAGCGACATGTTTATGGAAGAAACTTTTAGGCTCTTATCAATAGATGGTGGCGATGCAAGAATGCAGTCTAGTAGGAACGCGCGGACATTGGTTTCTTGAATGTGACTGAATGAACTTGTTTTCCACTGAAAAAATCTTTCGAGAAATCCTCTTTTTGATGAGATAATATTTATTCAGCACTGAATTAATTTATTGGACACGTTCCGGATTGTGTTCTATGAGGTGGAGATACAATATGAGATGATAAGCAAGAAATACAGCTTTTTGTGGCACTTTCTGATATTAGAGATCAACAGTTTCTTCTTCATCGTTGTTGAGAGGAACGGAAAGGTGATTGACAATTGTGAGACTTTTTCTCCCTCGTTCTGCTCTATCGCGGTCAGTATTGACAAGAATTCCTTTAAGTCTTGAATCGCTTTGTTCAGAAACACTTGAGGAGTTTCGATGCCCTAGAACTTTATTTAAAAAATTGAGATCTTTTACCAGTTTGTGGCTGAACTAATTCAACATTTCTTTCAATAATGTTGATTGAACCACTGCTTCCAAAGTTTTTATTGGCAATCAGGATTCCAGATGCGTTGTATGACATCAGAGCGCTGCAAATAATTTTGTCAAAATCTTTGATCTATTACTACCTATCGAAGCGGCTGCTTCTTCTAGAAGAAAGGAATTCTTGCATCCCTGGCAGTCGGAATAAAACGCTTCGCAAGCAAAGGCAATTCATCAAAAAAGCTCTCGTATATTCACTGCTCGCTGTGCAGAACACATAGAAATTCATACAATGATTTACAACTTCGAGTAGATTGGCAATGTTGCGGAAAAGCTGAAACAAATCTCTTCCGACAATGAGCAAATCTACCTGGAACCCGTAGACATATTCCATTGCTTCGTTTTGAAGAACCATCACAATGATCTGAGGAATATTCCCAAGCATAAATATGACACAAATTGCCAACATCAAAGCCGTCAATTTCTTCTCAGCAAAACTTCTAGCTAGTCCAGTATAATCTTTTCTAAAATTCAAAAACGTTTAAGCTTAAAATAAAATCTAGGATGAGTCACAAGTTTACAACACGCTAAATAAAACCACTAATAGATGACTCATCTTGTAATCTTTCAGGCTTTTCAAATAAGAAATACCTAATAAATGTTGCCGTATCTGGGCTGCTACTTCGGTCAATGTTCTTTGTTGTTGGATCAGAGGGACTCGATCTTCGTACTAAGCGACGACGTCGAATCTTTAATTAAACAATCTACGTAAGGAAAGCCCCAATTGTTACTTTATTCAGCTGCAGCTTCCGCGCAATAATAATATTCAAGATGGTCATGATCACCACGCAGAGGAAGCGAAAACATTCGCGCATCATCTTATAATAATTGAATATTGTCCACGTGGGTTCGCTAAATTGTTTTGTGTTTATGAGTTGAATTAATTGCAGAAAGTTTTCAAATCTTCAACCAACCTGCAAAGTAAATCCACATTATTAGATATTGTGTAAATAGGTGTAATCATTTCGGAATCTTTAACCTCTTTTAGTTTGCTTTGCACCATTATGGGCATGTGGATCAGTGCGGAGAAAATAAGGACACAAATAATTTTCCTTCTGGCTAAGCCGTGTGGATTGACTGTTGGCTTAAAATGCGGTCGAGAGATGAGAGTATACCTAAAAGAGATACTTTTTTGGGTGAAGCAATTTCAAAACCAAAATTTGTTTTCTGGCGCCAACTAATGACTCTTTTTCCGCTTGATCCCATGCTAAAAATCTTGCCATTTCTGCAAGCATGACGTTGAGGTCAGGGCAAACATTCTCCAATTTTACAATGGCCTTGAGAGCTTTAATGCGCTGCGGACCGATGACACGGGCTGAATATTTGGGAATTCGCAAAATTGACGTCGCGGAATGTTTCAAATAAAAGTCTCAGCTGATCGTCTTCCCCAATGGGGTCAAAGTTTGGTTAAAAGTTTTTGCGCGTTAAGAATTGCGCAAAAAGTTGCAGAATAGGAAACAATGACTTTGCAGAGTTCTAAAGAATATTCGAAGAGAAGATCGTCTATTTCCCTATTCCTTTTAGAAAAAATCTGACAAATTACTAGAATCTTATCTTGCATTTTTTTGCTTGGGCTATAAAACATATACGACTCACCTTTCAACTGTTAACATAAAAGCACAATATAATCCAGCTACAAGAAAAGTGTTGATAAGAGTTGCCTCAAAATGTGCCAGATATGACATCGCGAAGTAGCTACTCGTCTGCAGAATCAGCCAAAAATGTTGTAAAATAAGGAATAGTGATATCTGGAAGAATAAATTCCTTTGAAATCTGAAGCCTCCTTACTAAATCAAATACAGCTAGTGCCCTGATGTACATGAAAGGGACAGATTGAAGATATGGACTTTGAAGTGTTCGTAAATTAAGGATATTACCCATTACTCCTATGACACAAAATATAACCTAAAATGAATTTTTGTGAAAAATTTCGACTTTGGAGTACCTGAAGATATCCAAAAATCTTTTTCATGTTGTCAAGTTCCTGATGAAATTCGAGAGTCATGTTTGTTGGAGCAGCCATGGGATTACAAAAGGCGTGCATGTTGAGAAATACCTAAAGGCTCAATTCAGGTTTTCGCAAATCAATCGTTGTGCAAATGGGGGAATGCCGGGGGTGGAATGGAATGACCGCCGCACTCCCCGAAAATGGTCAGAGGAAGCACAGTATCGAATTCGTAATCAATAGCCGTTTTTAATGCGGAGGAGGCTGAACATGTTTGACTTGCGACTCAGAGGCCGCGGGCCGGAATCAGAGGTGTTCACATGTGGTTCTCGCTTGCTGATGTCGTCCTCTAGCGGTTTTAACTTTGCACCAATTATTGTTCTGTTGACTCTACGATGACGGACTTAAATTTCGCTTAATTCGGATCAAGTGAACGGTCAGGACTCGATTTAGAAGATCTGGACAAAATAAGGAAGATGATACAGATTTGTCTACATAACTGGAACGTGACTGCCGAAAATGGCAATATGAGACGATGTGTAGTGCTCTCACACACCGCAATTCGGCCACGCGACAATCCTGAAACGCTTGATGAAACCAGACGCCGTCACTCCAGCAAATAAGGCGGGCGGATACATGTTAAAGTTCTTGAGACAAAATAGAGGCTTCATTGTAAAGGCAAAGTTATTCGACACGGACTCCACCTCCTCCTGCAAGGTACTGGGCCACACGTGCTTCAGCTAATTATGCCTCGAGGGGAGAGGTTTATTTAGAAAAAATTTTCTGAACTTGGGTTGCACTTACGATGAGGTATTGATGTGGTGTCGTCTCGCCGACGGCGGGAACCACGCCAAGAGGTATCATAGCCGTCCAGGGATAAGGGGGGTCAGGAGGCCCTGCCCGAATCACGTTATATGGGCCAAAGCTGGCACCGGAAACGAGACTGCCATCTCATTATAGCCCGCCGACTCGAATCTGATCCCAGAAACACTTTCGGAAATGGTGCGCGAAATGCAGGAAATTGCATTCTTTTCGAGTCAGAAACATTTTCGAGCTAAAAAAATGACGATCAGTTGATTTAGTCCGTGGGGGAGGTTTCCGCTCTTAAAAGGGCGGAACAAAAGTTCTCCCAGAATGAAAAGTAGCAGTCAGGAACTAATCTTTCCGTAAAATCAGACCTTAAGCCAAAAAGTGAAATATGTCCACACTTTTGCAGAAGTCTTGTGACTCTCCCAAGAAAGCAATCACAAGCCAACAAAGGACAGAAGGGCTCAGATTTCTTAAGAAGTCTGTCCTTTTCGTAGGAACAAAACGAATTTCAGTCTCTAATCTGATTGAAAGCCGCGACGACTGCACAAAAAACAGCTGGGCGGAATTGAGTGGTCAAAAAGAGACCTTACTTCATCAGGAATGATTCGTTTTAAGAAAGACCGCGTGTGATATTCAAACAGCTTCGGCTTATGAGCCCGTAAACTCTGATGAATGGAGAATTTTTCGAAAAATTTTACGCTTATCAAGTTACATCAAAAGTGCTCTTTTCAGAAGCTTTTACTTAATTAAATTTGACGTTTGTAATCTAGAAAATGAAGCGAAAGAAATTGTTCATTGAAACTTTCTAACAAATTAGAGGAAAGCTCACTTCTTCTGTACTAAAAGTGTACTCCAGTACATGTCTGAAAAGGATTGAAAGTACATTTCATGAACCCGACAGGCAAAAAGACAAGCGCATTAGCTGTTCTAAAAACTTAATCTAAACTTGTGAGCTGAATTCAAAAAGTAGGCTTCTTTGGTGGCTACAATTCACTCACCTTCATCTTTGAGTTGATGAAATAGAAAGAAGACTTCACTAGACGAACGAAATCCTCAAGAGTGGGTAGGGTTCAGGGATTTTAAAAGCTTTGTGATTTTGTAGTGTGACTCCATAAAGATTATGTGAATGACACATTGAACAAAGCAAAACAAAATATTCTTTTGAGAACATTATTATTTCTTATTCAAGATACCTCTTAAGATTCTTCACACATTTTTACTACATTTTGATCTGTCGTTTCAGTCAGCCCTCACTTGATCACAACAGGCATATCTAGTTTTTACGTGGCTTCAGGAGTATATAGATCTCCCGACAGCGATTTGCAGATTATTTCGGCCGGGAGAGAGTACACCTATTATTTACGATTAGCGGATTGTGAACTATCTCCCAACCAAACGCCTTGTCGGCCACTTGGACCTTGGCGCAATGTCGTTCTCACTTCTCATCGGTAAGAGAGTTTTTACACAGTTTTCACACACGCAGTCACAGAAACCCTACCAGTCTCACGAAATTTCTAGCAAAAAAAGTTGAAGTCATTTTCTTGACAATCCAGCCTAATTCTTTAGGAAAAAAGCAATAAAGAACAAGTTCTTGAATCCTTCTCTCACTTTTCTATCGTTTTGTGGATAGTTCCCCTGACATTTGACGGCGCTACTATTGTTTCTACTTGTGTGCGTCACAGTTGTCGTCGTGGAGTCGGCGTATTGTTTTGAAAAGGTTTCCTGTTCAGCACTTTAGTGGACTCTTCTTTTTTGCTGCTATTTGAGCACTTGAGTCGCGATTCTGTGGGCTCTTGGGCGAAAGCACGCACAAAACTGCCACCAAATTCCAGCGTCCAGTCTTCCTATTATCATCTATATTTGGCATCATGTTTTATGCTCTTCCGTGTTCAACCCCAATTTTTGAATAATTTTTTCAAGTCCTGATTATTCGCTAAAAATTCTATTTAAATCCGCTATCAATATACCAAATGAGATTAATTTAATTTCTATAGAGATAGTCGTCTACCTTGACGTTTCAAAAAACCACACCCTTAGCAAGATGACCGCGGCTAGATTACGTACTAAACCATAAGACAACAAAAACCGCGCAGACTGTGAAAAATGAGCTTACGGTTCTTCTCTCCTTTAATCTCTTTATAAGTTAATAAATTGCACATCATAACGAGCCGGATCGATGTTTTGTAGCCACCGGCGAGGCCATCTGCGCACTTTTTTCTTCTTCGAAAATAGTGTCTGGGCCCGTTTCGTGAACTCATTTCGCTCTCCTTCATAAACCGCTATTTCCTCACTTCTGTCGGCAATTGACACGAATGTCATAATTTTTGAATGTTGCTTCTCTCGAATTTGTTTGTCTTTCGATTGATCCAGGCGAGAGAGATATTGAAAGAGCACATACAGTTGTGTGGTCTAAGACAGGCCGCTCGTTAACGTAAGCGTTGTTGTTTGCTCGCCCTCTGATATACAAGGACCGCTCTGATTAATTCAGTTGTAGCCCTAATACTTCTAACATAGCTTGACTTCCTCCTCTTCTCCCATAAATTTTGCATTTTAAATTTGGTGGGCTAATCCTCTTATCTCATATTGATAATTCCATTCTCCCAATCTTGTTGGCTAATAATGCTCTTTGAACTTGACCTAGTCGCATTCTAATAACCAGAACCTGCCGAGACAGGCGATGGTCAAATGAAAGGAAGTCTCAGGTTTGCCTTGACGCGCCACAATACGCGGCCACAGTCCGTTGTAAACATCTCCCAGAGCAAGATGAATTAAGTCGTATTTGCATTCATGTTCCTCGAGTTGTTTGATTATGGTTGCGAGATCAGATCATCTCGTCCAATAATTCACCTTGCGTTTACGAAATTCCATTCTCATTCCCCTCTGTTTACTGTTCGGAATCAGTAAGGCGGATGCCTTTTGCGGTAGAGCCAAAAACAATAGTCCCGTTCATGGACCTCCTATTGTGTTAATCTAGTCCTGACCATAATTGATGTATTGTCCCAGCACACCTATTCCGGCAGCCGCTCCTTTTCTCGGCGCAGTCCACCTCATTTTTTCTTCTTATTTATCCCCGTCATCTCCAAGCAAATCCCAGCTCCAATTTTAGATGACGTAGTGGAAATGTCGGGAAGAAAGATCTTGAGGCGATTCTCTTCTAGTATATCAGGTGAGACTACTATTCATTCTTTTTATATGCAAAAGGACGCTCTGGTTTATACTATCTAATCAATTGTTTATCGTGAGTCTCTTTCAGTTATTAATGTAACCGCAAGTTAAATCAATTATCTAAGAGTCCACAATCTACAATAATTCTTATCAACTTTTTAGATTTGCTAAGTATCCAGCGTAAAGCTACTACAAATGACGAACGAGAAAAGTATTGTATCTTTGATTCTAAATGTAAAATGAATTTTAGTGGAACAGCGCTTCATACTGCAGTTCAAATGGGCAATGCAGTCATGGCCCAGGCACTCCTTGAAGCAAAAAATGTTTGGATAGACGAAGAAGATGGCAAAGGTCTATACCAATAGACTTTTCTCTGACTCTTCTGGTTTTAGGAAGAACTGCTCTCCATTATGCGATGGAACAGAATTCGACCGAGATAGCCTCTCTACTTCTAAGATTTGGTGCTAATGTGGACTGTGTTGACTTTGCTGGCACATCAGCTTGCCACATTGCTTGCCAGGAAGGTATACTTGATGCGGTAGGCAATAATGACCTCGAGATAATGGGTTTACAGTTCCAATTGCTTCTATACTATCGAGCTGATATTTGTTCTATTGATAAGAATGGGAAAACTCCTTTCGATTTTGCATGCGAGTTTGGCCAAGACAAGGTTATCCAACAAAGGTCAGACCTAGACAATGGTTCCAGATGGTCGAATGCATGCTATATTGTGGCGTAGATATGGCTTCCTTAAAGAAAGCAGGAAATACTCATACCGCTTCGGCTCTTCATTTAGCTGCCAGAAATGGTCACACTCATGTAATAAATCTAACCATTTGGAGGAAAACGCGAGATTCAGATTGTTCTTAGACTTCTTGAAGCTGGATGGGAAATAAATCATACAACTTCAATGGGATCGGCGCTTCATGAAGCAGCCGGGTGTGGAAGGGGACAAGTCGTTCGATTTTTGCTTCATGTTGGATCAAATTAAGATCGAAAAGAAAATTTATTATTCAGGCTGGAATTGATACAACTTTAACAACAGCCCATGGACATACAGCTCTTGAAGTGGCAAAGAAAAACGCTCATAAAAATCCAATCACTATTGGAGAGATCAAATTCCTGTTGAAAGGTAAGACGAACGGCGTTATAATTACACTTGTTGACCCGACGAGGTGTGCCTTTTAGCTATCCTTTTGGTGATGCCGCGATCCTCTCATTAGAGCTAATGTACCTTCTGTAGCTAGTCTCAATTTTCACGTCACTTCTATCCAAAAACCTTACTGTATAAATTGACTCCATTTCCCGGATTGGGATTTGCCATCTGTCCTCTCTCTAATCAGAAGCTAATCCTTCCAACAGTGTTGCAGATGCTCATTATAGATGACATCGGTGTGCCTCGACCGGCCATCTGATAATTACCTTCGTTCTAGAGCTCTTCCCAGCGCTTCGTATCTTCTTGTAATATCCGCGAAAGCATTGCCGGTCTTGTGTTTGATCTCGTTGCCACCAACAACCCCAAGCCAAACTTTGCCCAATCAACCGGATTAGCAAAATAGCTATCCACTTGGCGCAAGCTGAGCTTCTGCGTGAGCTCTCTTCACAACCAACATGATGCGCCAGCATTTTAAAAACGGCTGATTTATTAAGACATTTTCAATAGCTGCCAGCGATTTGTCTCTCAATGTCCATCAATCTTGACGTACCTGCTGTTCTTTTAGCAGAGCAGGCGCATTTGTCAAAACCGCAATGTCTTTCCTTCTTTTTATATTTCATTGACCTAGACAAAACTCTGGCAAATGGTCAACAGCCGGACAGTCTTGAGCAACTGTTGTATAACGTGGCAGGCCATACGTCGAGTCTATCACCCGCTGCTACCAGGTCATACCTCGGCCCTCGCAGTCATACTATCCTGAGTCATAATGCGCAAAGTATGCGGTTCGCAACAGCGTACATGTGTTATTATCTTCCGTCTTAGTTCGGCCATTGCGCCCCAAATATCACAACATGGTGGTCTCCCACTGCGTCTCTCATTATTTTCCGCCTCATATAACACGCAACGTTGCATTCGTAGAGTGCAAATAAACCCGTAATGGTGTACTTTTTACCTGGAATCAGGATTCTTTTTCACGCGCTCGCGACGAAGAAGCATCATTATTCTATTTAATTTGCTTTTCGCCGAGTGTGTGATCTCATTCCACCGAGTCTCAGCCTGAAGGACTGTTCTTATCACAGTTCTGTCATCTCACACATTTTTTGCCTGTTTTAGCATCTTGCAATAATAGTCCATTCAGCTTTCACTATTCTTTGAGACTCGCTCACTTCTTTTTCTATAATTTTATTCCAGTCTATTCTTTTCCTTTGCTAATGATTACTGTAGATACGAAAAGATGCTTTGAAATCCTCTAATCCTTTTTGCCTATTCGAGTATCTCATTTAAAAGACGTCGGTTCTTGGCTGTAAAATTAAAACCTGATTTCACATCACATTGAGAGCACGCGAATGTGCTTCCCCGCGATAGCTGTTTTTCAGGGTGCCATTATTTATTCGGATGCACACCTGTCGACCCTACTTGACACATTGTTTCTTTAACAAATGAATGACCAATCAATGACCATCCTCTGCCGTCCTAATCCTTTTGTGCCTTGAGCTTAGCGCGCACAAGCTCATTCCATTATGTGTTCACTCGTCGTTTGACCCGATGTGTATGTTTTTCTGTCAAACGAGATCTATCCAAAAAGTCATTACTATAGAAAGAGTGTGACTGGGCTGGAATGCAGCCGTTAGCGCCTATCAACCCCGTGCGACCTTCGGGCTTCGACTGATGTTCATTCTGAGTGGCAGTTCACGGCTTTTCGTGATAATTCCTGCTTTTGGTTTCCATTCTTCTCCTCTCTTTCAGCACCTTCCTTGATATCTAAGATTGCAATCTTTCAATTTATCTTCTAATCTGCCACATCTCCGCTTGGATGTGATTTATTGCATCACAGGTGTTGCCTATCGTAGCGTTCGAAAATTTCTAGCCTCTCATTAGTTTAAATGCTATTGTTTTGACTGGAGAATGAATTGGATAATGAGAGGAATAAACAATAAAGGCAAAGGAAACAATCTCCGACTCATCCAGGAATTAACTATGCTCATCGGGGGAAGCGTTCATTAAGCCAAGCTTTACTATTGCAAATGGAATGACAATATAATAATCCGTGTTGTCTCTCAAAAGCTTTCTCCCATATTTTCTTGCCAAGATCTCAGGCTGTAAGCCTTGAAATTTTACAGCTTTCAACCTTTTGCCAAAAGTATTTCATAGAACTTAGTTTTCTTCGAACCAATCGGGAAGGAAATAGGCGTATAAGAAAACAGGAATTTTAGGTTTTTCATCCTGTCCTTGATTTCGGCTCGTTGCACCCGTGTTCCGGCTGACCTCACTCAAAACCCAGATGTTCTTGCCTCTTTGCCGCACTTGATGACAATTCGCTATCATATTTATGGGATAACAGATGCTCTGATGGTGGAACGATCTCACAGACTGCCCTCTAGAGAACCTTCATGAGCCATATTTGCGCACCCATTCTGTTCCGTCCACACCATTCTTGCATATACCATTCATCTCAGGCACTCTTAACTCTCATGCGCAGTCAAAAAGTTCTTCACCTCCTGCAAACTGGGACAATTTATTTATGTTAGGCGAAAATCACATTGGATATGCTTGTCGAATGGGGACTAGCAATATCACGGCCAATAATCGGGAAGCAGGTTTCCTCTCGACCGCAGCTTCCTCTCTTTCTCCCGACGTCGAGGAAGCTCGCGCAGTGGCTCCCGTTCGCAGTATCCTAAAGTTTCCGGACTGAGTCTTGATTGCGAACTCTCTTTGCTTCAAATACTTGTTATGTGTCTCTACTTGTCTACTAAAGTCAAATCTTGTTTCAGAGCACAAGAAGTTCGTCTACGGAGAAGCTCTTCGAGATCATTTGGGTGTTCGAGCAGACGAGTTGTCCTTTAGCAAGGGAGATTTAATTTGGGTGAGTTTCTTCAAACACTTCAGAGGGTGGTAGCTGGAACGTTTTCTTGTTTTTTATGCAAATTGTTCAAGCAAACATAATGTCTCAAATGCTGAAATCTTATATCAAAGTGCTACCTTAATCTTCGAAAACAATTAAAAGTTGTCTCAAAATATCCCCTCCCGTCTCAATCCTTGAAAACAGGTTGACTATCTCTCTGAATAAGCCTCTCCAATTCATGAAAATCAATGTTATTGCCTATAAAAAGACTTTGTTTTCCAAGCGTTTGGTTTGATTTTTCAGCCACATTTCATCGAAAAACTATATAGCTCTACTTGATTTAAAGAGGAGGGTTCGACATGCAGGGTAGTGGCCATTATTCACCCCTAAAAGCACATCTGCTCCCCTTCGCATAAACCTTCAGGTTTTGAACCCTTACGTACAGCCGCCTATTCTTGGCAATATTTTAACAGCGACTAGCTTGTGAGCAGATGGCCTGGGGGTGGGCTGGTAGTGAGGCTGTCAGTTGGACAGTTCGTTGCGCATTCAGGGCTCAGTTGTCAGTTCAGATGCGTTAGCGGACATTGATATAATAATTATGCTCGCTCGACCTCAGTCCACACTGATCTATTGCTTCCCATGGTCCTCCGGAATCTTTTACCTGAGGTCTTGTCGCCTATTGACAAACAATGACCCCTCCCTAGAATGGCACTGCACCCCCACTATCGCTTCTAGCCCTCAACTAATCCCACTTTTTTGGCCAAGTCAGCTAGATTAGAAAAGAGTCTTCGACCCCTTTTGGGCGTCGAATAAATAGGCTTAACGGAACAACGTCTATCTCCCTTACACGTTTTCTCATTCAATTTTCTATTTTGGAACTGTAGAGTGGATGATTAACTCTCCACGCAGCTGCGAGTTTTCATTGCCAGATGTATCAAATTATATGGTACAAGTGGGCCTATTTTCTGCAGCTGCGAATTTTTTTTCCCTTTCCAGATGTCCCAAAGGAAGCAAATACAGGAGAAGGTTGGAGATCTTTCTAGAAATTGTTCCACCCCTCTATTATCTAGATGTTCGCATGTCCAAGATACTGTACACTTGCGTGCGGTTCCAGATTGAGCTCCTTCCTGAATCATAGGCTCTGTTTGTTTATAAAGCTCCGCTTAGCGTATGTGTTCTGGCTTGATAGTGCAGTCTCTGCTTTTCAGCGAAACCTATTCCTGTCCCTCTTCTGAGAAGCACCCTCTTACATTAAGCGGTCAAAAAGGCGTCGAACGCGTCCCCTTTCGCTAATTAGGGTCCAATTAATGAGGTCTCAATCTGATATTTCGGCTTTAATCTATAATTCATTTGAGAGGCATAGTAGTCCCCTCCCTCTCCATTAAATATATTCTCAAAAGGTCCCCGTTTAAAAGGGTCTTGATTTCAAGCTGATGAAAAAACAGAGATTACCTGATTTCTCATGGCATGCCATGCGTATGACACGCAGATCTCTCCCACGATAAGTGTCATAGGCATATAAACGTCAAAACTTCTCTCAATGAGCTCAAGAGCACACGGTGACCCTTTTTATCGGCCCTCCGAAGATAGAAAAGAAGCTTAACGGTTTCTTGTCAACGGCCGATTGGCTCTTTCAGAAAGGATCTAAGCCTCTTTTTTTGATATTTTCGTACTGCAATTTTTCCTATAAAATGTGTAATAGTGGATATTGTGAGTCGTACACATGCTTTTGTCCTTTCCATCTGGTCAGCCGGACCTATTTCTGCCGTGGCTCATAAAGCTAGCCGGCGACCGAGTTGCATTCGAAAGTCATTGGACTTCGGTCGCAGTAACCCATCCACGTTGCCTCAGATTGCAGTCATTAGTGGCTAGCTGGCTTTTGAGCGTAGTAACCTAGTCGCAATTCCGGTACCTCCCCCGGCTTCATGTCAACATCCAAATCTCCTCCCTGATATAGTGTGGATTTCGCACAAAGCAAATATTCCTTTTGTGAAAAAGAGAGCGAGCCAAAAACATATGAAGAGTCTAGCCAATCTACTTCTTTTAACCGGGTGGAACACCCTTTTCCCGAACCGTGTTCTCGCTTATTGTTCCCTTTTATTGTGGCCCTTGTTCGGGGGAAATTATGACTTTCCGGTATCGTTGATGGCACACAGAAATGTGTGTTCACTGGTATTGTGTTGATACCCCTTGAAGCCATTTGCCCTTGAAATAACGTTTGACAGAGCTTTCTATTTCCGTTCACGGCAACCCAAACAGCCCATACTCGTTTCCTTAAGCTTTTTCAACTCGCCTTCCACCGACAATGCGGTTCTCCTGGCGCATGCTAATTGTTAGTAATTAAAAATCGAAAACGTTTGTTTGGATTGCGTATACGTTGGGTTGCATGTCAATTAGCTGTTGTACCCACTCTGGAATGACACAGCATTCATCTCTTCCGAGTTTATGATTCGCCGTTTCCTTCCGACCACCCTTTCGAAATTTAGAGGCCTAGTTACCCGAGGCGGTTTACCTTTGAACGTCATTGGCTACAGAATGACTCAGACAACTTTGAACTTTTCGGGCGGCTTCTCTCCACTGACCACTCCATCTATCTCTGCCAGCTCCTTAATGCTTTTACTGACAAGTTTTCAATAACTAAAGCTCCTCCGCTCTGAAATTCTTTCTTTCACTTCTTATTAATATTCATCTTCAATAGAGCATGGTCTTCTGGAGAAAGAAGTCTCGTGCATCGGGGGAGACCCCACGAGAACGTCCAAAAACTGTTTACGGAGATGTCGGTAGCACTCGAAATGAGAATGTAAGAATTTTAGAGGGCAGGGGGATTAAATTGCTGTCCAAGACCTTGGAAATCTAATTGTTTCAATTTCAGATAATTGATCGCGGTGCGAGAGACGGTAAAGACAAGGGAGTAATTTTCGGACAGAAGGCCAACTCTCGAAGTGGATTGTTTGAGCCTTCAGCTGTCAAGATTGTGGAGCGTCCTCAATCAGGTTTGTTTCGATAACAAAAAAGACAATTGCGAATTGTGGAAGCCTACGATTTGCTGTTTGTTAGCTTAGCATTTGTAGTTGTTCGTCGTCTCCGTCAGCATCACCAACATCATGGCAACGACCTTTCGTACTGTCAGGGCATCGCGCTTTTCCTTCTAACCGTAATGTCTCCCTCTTCCATCTCAATAGATAAAAATCTAGACGGAAAAGGTTTCAATGGCTAACCATAAATTTTGTGTAGGTCGGAATGGCAGGCACGCGCTACCTCGCATTGTTCGCGCGCCCCTCGATGGCATCTGTCATTTCAGAAATCATGAGCGGTCTCGTATTAACTCACCTCATTACTTAAATTTGAATTGGTTCTGAATTTGCGATCCTTTCTCCATAGTTTTAGGTTCCTTTCGCTCAGCAAATATTTCAAATCGGGAGGGTTCATGTTCAAAACCTGTCAAGCGGTGGACAGCAAATCCTCTTACTTGCCTTTTATCATGCAGCTGCTATATGTCCAGTCGACCACCAAATGTCCCGGTTTCCCATCAGCATTATTTACCTTAAGTCTTATCCAACTGTCCTTGAGATCCATTCGGATATGTGAATCGCTAATTCGAAGGCAATTAGTAATCTTTGGCGTAGTGGGTGTTCTTAGACCAAACGGCTCAATTTCTATGCATCGGATGCGGTCGAGTTGTTCTTAGACTGCAGCCTAGGGAGCATTTACTACGAGCATCGGCATCATATGCCGTTCCAAAAAGCACATTACTCTAGCCATTTGGACGTGCTCTGACGAATTCGCGTATCTGACACGACTCAATAACTCTTTCGGCTTTTGTCTGAGATCCTATCTAGATTGTAGATTGAGGAGTAATATGATTAAGCACTGATCTTCCGACACCATTAGGAAGTAATTTATTCAAATCAGCTTGGTCAAAAGAGTACCGCCCCAGCTGGAAACCCTCTTCCTCTCGATGATAGAGAGACAGCATGTCCTTGGAGCTGAGGATTTCCGAGCGCGCCAAGTGTCCTTTGTATATGACGGTAGGGGCAGATGTGCCGCTCTGTCCTACGCCTAATGTCTCACCAGACCACCAGTAATTTATTTTATCCAGAGTATTTCTGACAAATCTCTCCTGACAACTGTTCATTTTCTTTCGAGGAACTTCTTTGTATTCATGAAGGAAGAGTCTCGCGCTTCCAAAAGTGGTTCCCAGAGAAAATCCGAAAGTCAAAGAGATCTTTTCCCACAGCCTTCTTCCTCGACCTTTGTCGGCAATTAGCTAGTCTATCAAAAGTTTTTGCGGACTGCATAACTTTGAGGTCAATAGTCTGACCTTGGCCGGAAACGTTAATGACAACCGTACGCATTAATATCCGCCTAGGTCTCGCGCATTGATCCCGGATATCCTCCCATCCTCTCGTTCCTCATTTTCTGTTCTTTTACCCTCACCGGCCAAGAAAGGGCGTTTTTGTCCTTCTTTCTAATTTATACAGGATTCCCGTTGGAGGTGATTGAATCCTCCCCGCTGCTGTTTTGTCATGTGTCATCTGCTTAACTTTCTTTTTGCCATTCCCGCCTCGCGAAACTGATAACGCCTGCCTTCTTGTTCTCTCATTGAAGCTCCCAACATGAGTTTCTTTTAGACAAAATGTCTCTGCCCAGACCTAAGAAAACACAGGTAGACCATGAGGAATTTTTCAAGTCCGCCACATTACGGCCAAATCGTAAGAAGGTAGCCACAGTTCGCAGAACGAGCGGTATTTGCAAATTCGCTAAACTGAGGTCATCTTGCCTTTTCAGTGATTGGAAACATGTCGAGTCGGATCTCAATGGGACCGATGATGCAAACATTCGGCCATCCACAGGAGCGGAAAGCAAAAAAGTTCGACATCCCTGTTGTTCCAAAAATCAATGTGACGAACTCCTATCGAAGTAGCGCCGGATGGGAAACGAAGCTAATATTAGTTTCAGATTCAGCAACTGTTGACGTCAATCGGAATTTGAGCTCAACAGGCAGCTTCCGCATGGTGCAGTCACCCTCACGGATGAGCGACGATAGCCAGAATGGAAATAGGTCAGCATTTCAAAAAAATATTTTGGGTTTCTCCTAAAAACCGCCCTTTTTGACAGGCTTTGCGTCAACAACAAGCAAAGTTAAAGCCTTATCATGCGGAAAAGTTATAAAATCATTTCGAACTCTGATAATTTACCCATAAAATAGAACATCTATCTTTCTGTGTCTCTCCTTTTCAGTGAAAAGTGTGTTCTTAGGCAAAAGCTCTTGATTGACATTCGCTCTGTAGTCGACATCTCTTATCGAACCTCAGCAAAAACAGAAGCCAATTGTAAAAATTGCTGATTAGTGAGGTATTTAAAATCGAATAGGCTGTAAATGTACACCAAAGTCATTAGTTCCTTAGCCTGAGGTCCTAATAAAACTCTATCAGGACCAAAGTCCTTAAATTCGACATACTGTAATCTATAAAGCAAAACAGACTGATCTTAAAATCAAAGTATTATGTCCTTTAAATATTCTTTTGATAAAGAACAAAGCAGGGAACAAATTTCCTTGGATAGTTTACTGTTTTTGCCTTTAGAAATTACACTGGAGATCCATTATCTCATTCAAAAATTGTAGTATAAACAAGTCGTTTTCTCACTTCTCCCTCTTCCCTCAACAATGAATACCGTTTTCAGCAGACGACCTCTAAATTCCTTTGGAACGGACGCTCATCTCACATTAGGAAAGCCAGGTATGACTAATTTTATTGTTATTTGAACGCCGACGCGTTCCAATGGAACTTGAACACTCAAAGCTCACGTAGCCTATTGCCTTTGTTGTGGCGACCTAAACCTGGCCGTTAACAAGCGGTTGACTGCTAATGGTCTAAGGGCGTTATGCATAGCTGTGTGTTTGCTGGTTCGAGCTTCACGCATGACACTCTGGTCCTCTATTCGTTCTGCGAATAAATGAACATATAACGGAGTCCAGTCATGTCCCATGTTCGGATCACATTTTTGGTTGTTTCGTCATATTTCTTGGCTATATTTCGGCATGTTTTTTTTTATAAGAAAAGCACTTATCTTGATGTCCTTGTCGCGAGGGTCGTTGAGGACATCTGAAGGTGTACCCCTTGAAATCACCGAGCCGTATCATCTTCTTGTTTACCCTTCCCTCTTTCCTCTCTACCTTAGAGTTTTCAAAAAAGGCAATTTGAAATTCTCGCGCCTATTTCATCCAGCAAATCGACACAATTGCGCAGAGAACGCTATTTAGGAATGCAGGTGAACGGCGTCGCGTTTTTGAACAGCCCGTTTGGTTTCTCCAGACCTTTTCAAGGCTCTTTCATGTTCTTTGCATGCAATTGAGTTATATCGCGCCGAAAATCAGCTCGTTAGCAAATCAGATCCACTTTTCCCCACTTTAAGCGAACTTTCAAAACTTCTGTCAAAAGACTGTCCAACAAGAGTGAGACCAAATTTGGATCTTGCTGTGCTTGTTTGCCTCGTTTACGACCCTGATTTGGGAGACTATGGGCTGCGATCGGGATCTGGCTGCCAGCTGTGGATGCCATTATGCGCGACAACCTCCTCTCACATCTTGCTATGCAAACATCGTTTTGTGGCTAGTTTTTAACGAAAATTTAAGAAGTGGTGGCCTACCTGAACAAATGGTTCGTCACTTCGTTTCTATACGAAATCCGAGCTCAGTCTGAGTCCTTACCTGGTGAATTTCCCAGGGATTCAATTACCGGCTCGGTTATATCTAGCCAGTTGATTCTCTCTCGTCCGAGCAGCACTTGCAAATATCCTGTCTCCTAGATACGAATTCATTTCTCCTGCTGCCGCTCTCAGAAATTGCCGTGTTCGTAGTTGGCGGCTACTTCGCTTACCTCGTTTAATCTGTCACTCCGAATGCTCCTGTTGTTGACCACTGATGGAAGTGAGATAATGCCATCTATCAAGAATGCAATGAGGAGTGAAAAACTCACGGGGATAACACGTAATTGCCAGATTTGCCAACAACAGACTCGGTTGCCAGCTTAACTAGACATTAAGTTGGGGCTTGCTAAAGCAATCGTAATGATGGCTCCTCGTTCGAATTATTCACGCGCCTGCCTACGGGTCAACAATATGCTCAATTGGCAAGTAGGGGCAGCCCACTTTCCTCCTCCCCTTTTAATAGACTCAGATTAATGCTCAAAAATTGCTTTTTTCTCTAAGTTTACCTTTGCTGCTCCTTGAATTTCAATGCCAGGATCGAGAATTTCATTTCTTTTCACTTTGCCCGCTTAATTCAAGCAGAGCATATATATCGAATTTTTCTTCGAGTCAAATTGTAACCGCACGGGCTAATTGCTTCCACCTATTCACACTGCCACCTCCATTGATGCATTAGACATGCATTCCATTCCACAAGACCTCTTTTATTGTTCAGTAGGCAAGACGCTATATGATTTTGTTTTCAGCCATGACTACCATTCAATATCCATCGACTTCTACCATCCCAGTCGATTCCCATCGCCAATCTACTGGATCGAATTGTAGTCAGTCTTCTTCAGGTTTTGAGAGCATGAAAGTAAGTCTCAGACATGTACATTTAATACGTTTTGTCTAAAGAATGGCACCTCGTCGTCATCGTCTGCCTCCTCATTCCACACTTCTTCAGCACCTATGAATGGAGAAGGCAGATCAAGCATGCACTCAAGTGCAAGCGGAGGAAGGTTTGTTTTTGTCTGTAAGATGGGGTAAGCTGAAATCTTTTTAGCGGCCCTTCATCTCTTGCCTCATGTTCAGTCGACGCCTTAGATGAATCATTCTCATCATCTCCATATGAGCCATCAGTTGATGTTACACAAATGGTTGCTAGAGGCATTCCAGAGGCGGAAATTTTGGCCATCTGGCTCGATAAGCTCAACATGTCCGAGTATCTCAGTCTCTTTTTCACCCAAGGCTATGATTTATCGACAATTGGTCAGTCCTTTTTATTTTTGATTAAAAAAAGCTAAAATTTTTAGCTCGTATCACTCCTGAAGATCTTTTAACTGTTGGTGTAACCAATCCAGACCATCGTAAGCTCCTTATGGTAGAGATCCATTCCTGGCATATTACCGATTCTTGGCCATCTGCAGTTCCTGTTGGTGGATTAAAGTCAGTTTTCAATCATAATTTTTACCTTTATTTTATTCAGAGCCTGGCTTGAAGCATTATCTCTACCAGAGTACATTGAAACCTTCTACTCACAACGATATACTTCTGTCCAGGAAGTCATCAACCTTTCATGGGAAGATCTCGAAGACATTGGAATCAAACGTCTTGGTCATTTGAAACGAATTCTTCTTGCCGCGAAAAAGATAAAGGAGCATCGCAATTCTGCAGCTGTTGTGGATACAATGAAGTACATTACCACTCCGGTACAAGTTCAATCACCTCGTCTTCAAGCCAGACCTTTGGAGCCTTATGGACAAGAGTTGATGACTTCAAGGTTGGCACGCTGATCTTTTTCAATCGAAATTTAGATATAATGATCCACCTCCTCCAGCACCTAATTCTGCTCGAGGAAAGCCTCTTAATGGAGGAATAGACTACTTCAGTTACTCTCGTGGAAGCCGAGTTTGTTTACCTTTCGTTCCTTTGGTTTAATTTCATTTTCAGAATCCACCACCGCCTCCGCCCATAAGAAATGATGATTACGCCACCTACACAAGGAATGCTGTATCTCAACAAGTTGATACATACGCTGATATGCGCAAGCGTGAACCTCTTAAGCTCAACTTTTATGGAACAGGACAAATTCTGAGTGAGGCCAGGGAAAGAGACAATATGTCTGTTGTTAGTGGAAGCACCATGACTTTGGACATTCCCGCTCCAGGTTAATTTTTATAACCGGATTTATCTATTATTTTTCCAGCTCCATTAGCTATTGATAGCTCAATTCGCCGTTTGCAAGATGCTTGCGCCTCTTCAGCCAGCATTGGCTCTATCAGCTCGGGAAGCAGTTTCGATATTCCATTTGCTAATGAAAACTGCGGAACAATAAGGCAACTTCTGAAAGAATAAATAAAATAACGCTATTTTAGAGCTCGCGATGCCAGAACTATTACTACCGAGGCTGAACCTACATACTCTGCCCGTCCAATGCCTCCACCAATCAATGCCAATTGTGCTCCCCGACCGTTAGTTTTTTTGTCTATGATAAAAATTCAATTTAGATCAATTTTAAAGAAGCCAGTGCCAAAAGAGAATGTTCTCAATTCAATCGGATCTATGCTGGATAGCTTGACCGCCGAATTGGATGATATGTTGGAGCCCTACAATCGCAAGAAGCAAACGAAATAAAAAAAGTATAAAAGTAGTGTCATTGTGACGAACGAAATGTATATTTGAGATTTTTCCTAGTTACTCTGCTTATCATACATGACTTAAAACGGTGTAATTCTTTTATTTCCGACCGGTCCCAATTCTATCATAGCATAGTTTTTAGTTGTATTAGAGCTCCTCTACCCTAATCTTGACATCTATTCAGTTTCACTTACACTATCTGAATAAAAATACTATTTACTAATCTAATTTTTTGCATAGAAATGATAGTTCGAGGAACAGAATTATATCTTTCGAACAAAAATCGTACAAAATTTGCTGAATGCGCAGCTAAAAGTTGCAGATAGTATGTCCTATCTCAGATAGCCAATTAATGGCGGTAAAACCCCACACTGGCGAATCGATATTAGAGCGCCGTTGTGTAACTTGTTTGGGGCAGAAGACCTTTTATGAGCGGCATAATGTCCATTCTCCTCTTTTGTTCTATTCACAAGGTGTTAGGGTTAAGTTTGACATTTGATGAAGAACAAATTCTCTTTTTTCTATTTTTATTTCGAAAATAGAATAATTTGCGTCGAGCAAAAAATAGGGCACAAGTGCGCTTTTCTTGCTCAATTAGCCACCATTTTGTTTTCTAAATATTCTAATCTTAAAATATTGATTTATTTTTCATAATCTAATTTTTAGATGCAGAGACATTAAACTAAATAAAATGGAAACTCCAAGAAGGGTAAGTTTTTTAATTCTTGACGTGATTCTTTAAATTTAGTCTAATATGAAACTTAAAAATCAATAGAATAGCTTATGCTATTAATTCAAATTTCAGCCACATACTCGCAAAATTCGCCTTATGGATGGCGGCTTTTCAACTGCATTAAATGAACGCGGATTTAATGTTGACGTAGGTTTTATATCTTTACGCTGTGTTTTTTTAGCAAATTTAATTTTAAATAACAAAAAAAATATTTTAATTTTATCGAATTTTATTAACATCAATCGTTTCAGGAGCCACAACGCATTTGTTGGACAGGAGATGCGAATAAGCATCGACCTGATTTAGTAAAGGACGTCTATAAACAGTAAACTTTCTTTAAAAAAACTTTCAAATAAAATTTTAGATGGCTGCATGCTGGAGTAGATGTTATAACTACAAATACTTATCATACCTTATTGCCAATATTCAAAATACATCGAGATGCTGAAGTCGATGACTATAATAAGGTATTTTGTCTAGCTTATCCATCGAACATTTTATTTAGCCGGCAATTAAAATGCTTTCTGCTGCATTGAGTGATTACAAACCAAGGAGAAGGATAGAAACACTTTCTTCAATGGGGTGCTTTGGTGCAACAAGATGTGATGCTTCGGAATATCATGGGAATTACGTTGATGCCGAAGACGCTTTTAAAGTTTGATTTTATCTTTTTTTATTTAGAAGAGAGCTGTTTTTAGAAAATGATGGAATTTTATGCAAATGAAACGGATAAATTAGAGGCCTATGGAGCAAAAAGGATAATAATCGAAACAGTTCCTGCCTATAGAGAAGCAAGAATCATTCAGTATATGATTGAACTAAGTGTATCAACTTTTACAGTTTGTTTTACATGTAAGGTATTTTGTTTTTGAATATTCTAGGCAATAATATAATTTACAGGATGGTGAACATTTGAGACACGGAGAAACGCTCCTTTCTGCAGTCGAGGAATTAATAGCTCACCCCAAAGTTAGTTTTTTGAATAGAAATATTTAAATTTGAATTTCAGATAACAGGAGTTGGAATTAATTGCACGGAATATCCATATATTACTTCTTTGCTAACTTCTATTAAAGGCAGAACCCTTGGAAAGGAAGTTTTTGTCTACCCGAATAGTGGATACAATGGAGGTCCAAAGTGAGCTTTCTTAACTAAGTTTAAAAGTAAAAAAATCGATTTTTCTGAAGATAAACCAAAAACTAGCAGTTGAAAGCAAAAGGTGACAATTATGATAAGAATTATTTTTAAAAAAACAACGCTGCCCAACACATGCGCAAAAATTTTGAACTGAATGATCACCGCACCTTTTATGGTACACGGGCTTTTATGCTAATTAAGTGATTAGCTATCACCGACTTGATGGTTTTTCTGATCTAATGGTTATTAGATTCAAAAGTTCATGCACCTTCGCCTGTGATTCACACGCGCTTGTTGGTTTTCATTTTTATATCATACGTTTGGATTTCATTTCGATCCCTTGAGTATTATATTAAAATGACTTTCTCATAAACTTTAATAATCTAAAAAATTAAATTTTCAGCTTTTGTAACCTCTCCGATGATGAACTTTATATACTTTTAAAGGAGTGGGTTAGCGCTGGCGCTACTGTTATCGGAGGATGTTGTGGAGTTGGTGCATCTACTCTTAAAAGGATGCGAAAAATCATTGATGTTCTAAATATAGAGTTTGGCTACGTTCAGCCTCATCCCAACCAAACTCCAGTCCAAAAACAGGATTCTGTAGTTTCCGAAGACAACAGGATCAAAGAAGAAGTGAAAAAGGATGTAAAAGAGGAGATTAAACCAGATGTTGAAATGGAATGTATTCCCCAAGCCAAACCCGAAGTCGTAAAAGAGCCTGGAAATGGTAAGGATGCCAAAGCTGAAGTTAAAACTGAAAATACACCTAAATAAAGCTTTATTTTCACTATTCAAGCAATGTTGACACAACCCCTTCCGTTTGCAATAAAGTGAACAAAGTCACATCGTAAATCAGTCCGAACTGCCTCGAGCAAATGCTTAGCACTTCATCCATGGGTCGCGTAATGGCATTAAACTCTCGCCCCCTGAGGGCGCATGATTCGGGAAGAAAATTTATTCGGCTGCAAAGAGAGTGAGAGAGATCAATCACAAATCATGAACTGGAGGAGTAATACACTCTGAGGATTTGGGAAAGCTCTTAAGCAATTTATAAAATTAAATATTATTTTATATTTGATATTAATGAGCCAATAGATTTCTATAAATGACACGGGAACGTAGAAGGAGACAAATACCCTTTTCAACCACAGTAGAATTCTTCGTTGGAAGCTCTTCGGTCAAAGTCTACCGAAAGACACAAATTGCAAAAATGAATGATAGTAATATGCCCGCTAACGCACTGAAATTTTTTGAGTTTTGGTTTAAAAAAAATAATTCTCACCCAGTGTTTTGAGGAACTGCCGGATAGTCATTACAAAGTTGACCTATGCACCAACACATCTCTACTGTTCGATTGCTAGATCTCCTGGCAAGATGAGGAGGCAATAGATTTCTGGCTGACATTTTGATGCAAGAGGTATCTGAAAAAATATATTTCTTTCTTAAATTTTGAATGAACATTATACGAAAATTTGTATTTTCTGTCTACATTTTTTGCTTTCGCTTTCTTTCCAGATTGAATAATATTACTTTCCCTAGCTCCATAGTTCCGTTTGTACGTCCACACATAACTAATGAATAATTTGGTTCTATTCGTCGGGAAGGGTGTTTTTCTGCACCTGTATTTCCTCCAAGAACAGCTGACTACTAGTTGGGAAAGATGAAGGGGTAGATTTTAGTTGAAAATGAACTGTTTTTGTTTGTTTCTTCCTTTTTATCCGCGCAAAAATTGTTCTCGGTTCTATCCAGCTATCAAGCGCAGCAAAGCGGGTGAATAAAAGACGAACTGGGATGAATAATTCAGCTGAACTATCTGACGGCACGTTTTAGGATGAGACCCATTGTTCTACCAAATCGTCACGCAATTTCCCCGGATTGAAAATTAGTCAGACCCCTTGAAGATTCTCCTCCGAGCTGTGATGACAAGCCACAAAATAGTTTTGTGGCTCTTACAGCGATAAACTGACAGCCCGACCGCTGTTTTTATTCAGAGAGCCTCTGTCTCGTCAACAGAGGAATGGAAAAAGCGATCCTGTTGTAATACGAGTAATCTGCTGTCTGTCTCAAAAAAGTTTTCAAGAGAGACATTGCGTGCAAATTGAGTCTTTTAAAAAGAAGCAAATCTTCTCCCCCGATCTCTTTTCGCGAGGCGTTCTATTTTTGACTGAGATTGCACTAACCATGTGTTGGATACTTCGGCGCTTGTCCATACTTGAAGACGCTTGAGAAACATCCACGGATGATGTTGTTCCCTATGTGTTGGCCTGAAAAACTCGCATACACCTTCAGAAACCAATTATATGTTCGCGTTTTATGGTGCTCGTGGGGCAATTCGCAATGTGCCGTGCGCGTCTCAAGAATGTTGAAGAGCTCTTTCCTTAGTTGAGCAACTTTTGCACAATGACAAGAGCTCTAGAACCAGCGAACTATGAAGCACTTTTGAAGCGCTTCGCAAGGACAAGTACAATTCCCTTTTTGAAAAGTCTCCAAATTGCTGATAAAAGCATGGGTCCTAACCCCCTCGTGGTAATCCAATACCACATTTGGCGTAAAGAGAGTCAATCATAATAAAACGCGTAATGGAAGCGTAGTCGCTTCAAGTGTACTTCAATTCGGTGCACGATCATTAAAGCCAAGAGTTTGAAATCTCCCCTATCTCTCTAGAAAATAATGCCTATCACGCTGAGGGCTGTAACATCATAATTCAGCAGGCAGGAAAAAGTTTTCCTCTTGTCCTCAGCCCATCACGGCAAATTTATAGAGGGGCTGCCGGTGCATTGCTCATTGTAATGAGCGATGCATCAAACCGTTAGCTGTCGGCTGTCCTTTCTGACACTTCGAGGCCACCGCCACATTATCGGATTAATTATGTGGCAAAAGACAAACCTGCTAGGATTCTTGGCTCAACTACCGTAACACATAAAGAATGGCTACATGGTGTCATTCCAATCCGTAAATTTGTTGGAATCTTGTAGCAATGGTTTGTGAAATTCATCGGACGATAATAAACCTGAAAAGATATATTTTCTCTGTATTATTATTGTACTAAGCTACGTTATGTCGTACCTTTTCCCACATCACAATTAAGTTTGTCTTTGTTTTTGTGAAAATTGTAGACTAGACTTATGCCCTTTGGATTTTGTATCCCTTTCTGATTGGAACTTTCTTCTCGCATAAAAAAGTTTGCAATCGCCTACAACATTTGTCAGATACATTAGGTGATCAATATCCTTCACGGATTGACCGATGAGTCAATGAGCTGCCGAACCTTTGGCAACATGGTGGGGAAAAGGAACAGCCGTGGAAAATGTATTTCTTTCGAGGAAGCGGATGACTTTTTGTGTGCTCTGTGCTCTTTAAATCGGATGCTTCATTAACACCCCCGAGGGAGTAGCTGCACCTAGTAGTTGCGCAATTATTTGCTACCATTCAACCGCCTGGGACCCCACTGTCATTAGGATAGTGGCCGGAAGGAAGGAGATGTTCAAAGAGTAGTAGCATTAAGTTGATTGTTTTCTCTCTGGCAACTTTTGGCGACAGGCGGCATCTTAACAGGAAAAAATGTGTGTGACCCCGGGGTCGAAATCAACACTGAGGCGCGCTGTGATAGATAGCTTCGCATCCTCTAAGGAATAGGGTCTTCGCCGGCCCGCACAATAACTATATCATCTCTATTGACGAATTTTGGCGACGCAACGCAACATCTTCCGACTCCGTAGGGAATCGGAAGCACCTTGAACCCGAGCCCGACAAACCCATCGGGACTCGGCTTATGAAAAATGATCATTTCTTCGCGGAAGAGGCCAACAAAGAATGTTGCACTGACTCTCTCTTTTCACATGTCTCTTATGTCAAAGCTATGTTTCGTGGTGACAAGAGTTTGAAGTTGAGAACCCCCTATTACAGCATATAGAAGCGGCGCGTGAAATTCTATACTCGTGAATAAGGGCGGATTTGCTGCTAAGAGAAAACCGACACTTTTGCTATGAGAGCTAAGGTAATTGCACTTCAATGAGATCTGTATCTCTTTAAAAAAATAGGGTTCACAAACCTCGTCGAGATATTGCCAATGCTCCATGAAATCTTCCGACATACAGCTATAGCAATATTTTGTGGAAGAAGGAGAGCTAAAGAGAGAGGAATTTGAATTTTTGGGAACAATGGCTTACGTATAGTCGTGATAATCTCTAGTAATGACTGTAGGAAGTAGTGAAAGTAGAATAATATATATGGAAAGACTCGAAGTCATGCAAGGAAGCCGCAGGCGAGCCGCGGAGACTCCGCCGACAGCATATACCACGGTGAGCAGCAATTTGAGCACGACATACACCGGTGGTGCCTTGGGAAAGATAGTTAACAGAATAAAGAATATCCTTCGTCTAGGACTATATTTCCATTTGAGGGGATTACAAAATGTGTGATGCTCCGGATGATAGAAACAGCAGATCGGCGGCTGGCTAAGGGGCGGGCTCAGACTTCCGCGCGCCCCGCCCCCGGTAGAGGGCGCGATTTCCAGCCGTTTCTCATGAGCTGGATGAGATTTGAATTTGATTTGGCCATTGCTCGCGTAACTATGTGAGGGGTCAAATCAAGCAGCGGGTTATGTACAAGTGTTTGATTGTTGACAACCTACTTCCGTCGAGCAGTAAAGTATCTTCCTCTGTTCAGTTCTTTGGAACTCTAAAAATAATCTAGATTTTAAAAGGCAAAAGACCACAGAAGAGTCGACTCTCTGAGTGAGTTGAAGACCTCAGAAAGTGAAAAATTCCTATGAGTCAGTTTTAAACCAATGCGTGAAACTTTAGAAGTGGCTTCACGCGGTTTTTCGATTCTTCAAAGCAAGCAACAACTAAGTCAGACTGATTGACTACAAATTTTCATTAAACCTACGACTCGGTGTCTAGCCAAATCGGCTTATTGAAATGAGAATTGGAAACGTGCTCTCGGACAGGGTTTATGCTAAAAATGCTAATCAATTGCTAATTCTGTTTTGTATCTCGGGAAACTGTCGCCGAAAGGGCAACAAGTTTTTTTTCTCAAAAAGAGCAAAAATTGGACTTTGTATCTCTTCTAGAACAATAATCTAAGCAAGAAATCTAGCCAGAGAAAATAGGTCATCCGTGAATATCATATCTTTCTTCAATTCGCCACTAATCGTAGGACAGTGAATGACCATTTCATTTTTTTTCAGACTTAGACTCTGGCCATTCAGTACATAATTCCACTATCTTACATTCGCTTCACGACTGATAACGAAAACTGCTGACCAACCAGAAAGTGAACATGTGGTCTAACATTTGGTTGGTCCTTGCTTTTCCATTAAAAAGTTGCTTTCATCAAACTGAAAAAGTCGAAACACTAAGGAAATAAGATTTAAGTTGTTGGTCTTCTGTTATATTTCCAGCTTTGCACGGAAATTTGTCAATCTCTCGACTTGCTTGCTTTGTCTTATCACTTGACCAAAAATTACAAATAAAACAAAAACTTCTAGATGATTATTTATATATTTGCATTTATTGTAACCTACTTAGTGTATTTCTATTGGAATGTATCGAAATATCCTCTTGGACCTTTTCCAATACCAGTTTTTGGGAATGCTCTTCAGGTATTTCAGCTTTTTTAGTCTTCTAATTGAATATTAGATAGCACCGAACAATCTTCAAGCTGACTTAGAGCGGTGGAGAGTGGTCCATGGGAATGTCTTCACCATATGGCTTCTCAACCGTCCCATTGTTGTTTTGATGCGAACGAAGGAGATCAAAGAGGCTGTGATTTCAAAAGGCATTTTTTTATGTTTTGGTTTGGAGTGATGTAGGCTCACGGGTTCAGCTGGCTTTTGCGACTTCAAGCGAATCTATTACTACCCCCAGGAGACGACGTGAGCATTTTTCACGCCTGCTTCTACTGGGGGCCCTCTCTTGGATGGCCTCTTCGCGGCGACTGGGGCTTGCTATCAATCTTCAATTTTCACAAAAAATGACATTCTCAATTTTGAAAAAGAGACTTTTTCAGCCGAGGTCTTTATCAATCGGACTGGCGAATTCCCAGAAGATATTTTTCAGTCGACAGAAAATGGTGGGGTCATCTTCTCAAATGGAGATAGCTGGCGTGAACAACGAAGAACTTCTTTGCACATTTTGAAAGATTTCGGCTTTGGAAAAAATATCATGGAAGATCAAGTAATCACTATTACTATTTGATTCAATTACTTTTCAAGATTCATAATCAATTAGATCAATTTGTTAAAAATGTCCGAAACAGCAAAGACAAACATCAGTTTGAATTTCGCTGGCCTATACAAGTCTCACATTCTTACTCCTAAAATACTTTTTAGATCCTTATTGCTAATGTAATTAATCAACTTCTCTACAACTTCAGCTACCCTCACGATGATTGTGAAAGGTTGATGAATTTCGCCAATCGACTTATGGAAGTTTTTAATAATCTATGGCAAAGTTTCTTCATGCTTGTCGCACAGGCTTACCCTTTGGCTAAGAAGCTTCCCTACATTGGATACATATCGTATATCCAACATGTTAAGAACTTTAAAGCTGTAGGTTGTCAATTTAGACAAAAGAAGGATTTAGATGCATGCTACGGTCGAGTCTGATGTGAAAGGTGCTTTGAAAAAGTATTCGAAAGAAAGTGAGCCGAATTGTTTTGTTCAAGCTTATTATCAGAAAATGGATACAAGCCCACTTTTAAGGTAGGAATATATCAAATTTAGTTCAAAACACATTTTCAGCCTGAAGCAGTTGAATAATGTTTGTTTTGACTTCTTTATGGCTGGGATGGAGACTACTTCCACAACACTCAGATGGAGTGTTCTTTACTTGGCCGAGTATCAGGACAAACAAGTAAATCACAATGTTATTTTATTGTATTTTTAAGGAAAAAGTCAGACAAGAGATAGCTAAAGTTGTTGGATTTGATAGACTAGTTTCTATGAGAGATAGGAATAAACTCCCGTATACAACAGCTTATGTAAATGAACTTCAACGGTGTGCAAATATTGTTTCTATAAATTTACTAAGAAAAACCAACAGCGTATGTAATTATTTTTCTTTAATCGGAATTAAGGATGTCCAAATTTGTGGAAAATATATTCCCGCTGGAACTAAGGTTCTTCCACACGTTTATGGTGCCAATCTTGACGAGATAAAATATAATAGAGCTTATGAATTCAATCCAGAACGGTTTATTAAAGAAGATGGAAAATTAGATACGGTATTTTTAAATGTTGCAATGTTTTAAAAAAATGCAGGAACTAGTCTCAGAATTGATCCCATTTGGAACCGGAAAGCGTCAATGTGTTGGAGAACCTCTAGCCAAAATGGAGCTATTTCTTGGTTTAGCAACAATAATCCAAAAGTAACTTTTTTCTTATTTATTAGTTAATTAGCTTCAAAATATCTCCTTCTTCTGATAGAGAAATTGACTTCGAGCCGATTTATGGAGTCGTCCTTATGCCAAAAACAACTCAAGTCCATGTGGAAGATGTCGACCCTCTTGAATATCTCTAAAACTTTGTATTTTTTAAATTCCGTCATATGAAGCATTATTCAGTTGACTGGCTTAATCGTATGCAAATTTCTTCAGTGAGGTCTAGAAAGAGGACCGGTTTCCTCCTACCAGTCCGGTACCTGTTATTCAGTCGGTCCCAGAGAGTTCAAGATGCGACGAGATGCCCTTTCTGATGATTATAAGTGAACTCTTACTAAATTTTTCACAAGTCTACGCATATCTTTTTCTATCCTGTCATTTTCTTTCCCTTTCCTCTAATTAACAGAATGGAATAATTATGGAATAACAATGCACGGGTTGCGTAAAAAAGAAAATGACTTCTGCTTTTGCTGCAAGTCTGCTGAATTTCGAACAAAAATATATGTCTCTCGGGAGGTCTTTTGACGAAAAATAAAGACAGAAAAAATCTTACTTTTTGTGTGGTCCTCTTTCTCCTTTGAACGCGGAAATAGAACTCACTCCCAGTGAATGGAACAATTCGTTTCCCCCAAGGAGCCGTGTCTTAGGATTGAAGAGGTCGAATTCTCTCCAACTCTGCCCACATATATCTATACTTCTTACCCAAATGAATGACAATCTGTTGGCTTATTGTCGTCTCGTCTCTCATTCCTGCGGTCTCTTAAATCATTATCCGATCCTTGGAGTCAGTTGTACCACCAATTCTTGTTTTTTTGTCTCTGGGCGTTGTGCAAAGAAAATGATGCCAATTGAGCATACAGAACCGGGAGGGGGAGGGTGGAGAAGATCAATTGACGCATCACCATCCACTTTCTCTCGCCTTTATTGTTTCTTCAGCTGAATTGTTTTCCACTTTAGCAGCCTCAAAAAACAAAAAGGTTTAAAAAAAAAAGTAGAAAGTGAAAGAGCCCACCCGTTTGCTTAAATCTATCATTTTGATGTGTATATGTCTTACCACTGTCAACAGCGGTTTACATCGAATCCCAGGAGCAGGCGGCTGAACACATTATAAGGTCTCTGTTAGTGACAACTGGAAGCATCTCTCGCAACTCGCCATAATTGAAGCCCATCATTGTTTGTCTACATCCGCGTTCTCTCTCCTGTTTGTACTGTCAAGGACTGTCTGTTGTTCTTTTTTTCTAGTTGTTTTCAACTTCAGGGAGAGATCTTGTTTTCTTGATGCTTTTGAGATAACCCGCCTCTTTTTTTTGGTTACCTTCTAAGACTAGTAGTATCAATAGACGTTTTTCCCAGACCTCTATCTGATCGGTTTTGTGCAAGAAGCCGGCTGAAATCCAATCCTGTTGACTCCACCAGATTATGCCCTACCATTATTGCTACTCTCCCTTTCCAATGTGTGCCTCCCCCACGGGAATAGACCGCTATTTTGAGCGTTCCCCTGGGTGCAAGAATATACTCCACTAAAAATATTTAATGAGAGCTTTATTTCTTCTTTTTTTCTGGGTCATAGCTCTCAAAGAAAGTGCTAAATGTGATTGGGTGATGAAGTGCCTCAAGTGGTGTTAGCTTTCCACACAGATGTCTAGTCCCGTCATTCTGTTAACATATATTATCATCTTCTCTTGATTCGGCATTAATTTCAAATGATGCGCGAATTAAGGTGTATAAATAGTGCTCTTCAAAAAAAAATCTGGAACACAACTGCGACACCTAAGCCAGTTAGGCATAATTCACTCGATCCGCAGAGCACGCGACCTTCAGCATAGGTCTAAATCTTCTCTGCAGGAAGTGACCCACATTGCATACAAAAACATCTTCCTCCTTTTTCTCCAGCTGTATAGTAAAAGCCAATCGTTGGTCTAAAGAAAAATGACCCTTGGATATCTCGGCTGGTCCTTGATGAAGGCTGTGAAACGGGGAGGGCGGTTGGGGACATTTTTAGTCCATTTTCTACTGACCACTTGAATGTAATCTTTGTGAACTTTTACCTGTACTCCACATGATATTTTTTGACCTTGCTTTGCTTTTCAAAGAGGCTTTATTTTTGCAGACGGAAGGGATTGAGAGGTGAGAGTTCAGCGCGGTTTTTCTGCATTCCCGCCTGTTACAGCGGCTATCTATCTCACTTGGTTAGTTTCAGCTCCTTCACTCTGCCCACATAATTTTTTTTCTATTTCAAGTGGGGGCATTTTCCCGCGCCACGTCAGAGGGGAAAGTTCGCTTGGGGGTCAGTTCAGATATTCCCATAAAGAAGAGGAGGATCAGTTTCACACACATCCTTGCCGGTCATCCAGCTGCTCGCCCACACCTCCTGCGGTCCCGTTTTCGGTTTCATTCGCTAATGACTGTTTGCCCGCACGGCTTTTAGCTCCAATCAGTGCCGACCGGTGCGCAAATAGGCGACTAGGCAATGGCTTCCCATAGTTTATTATCGTATGATGATGCCATTTTCTCTCCCACACAGTACAGTTCTGCCGTTGAAGACCGTAATCGGCTTTCCGGCGGCGGCGCGTTCCAAAAATTGAGACCAATTTTAGATAGAAAATAGGATGTTCTGTCATTTGGTCGCGCGCTAAACTAACACTTCAATGCTTCTTTCCGCGAAAAGTTAGAGTTTTTCACACTCTTCGACTATTTACTCATTTCCTATTCTTGAACGCTTCTCTCAATTGATCGCAAGCAATTGTCGGAACAGTTCCTGCGAATATAATGGCAGAAAGGAGGCGCGTTTCTCTTTTCCAAGACAGCGCTATGAAAACGTATCTCGTGAAATCTGAAACGCAACGGCCAGTTCTCCTGGACGCCGATTCGAGCAGCAGACTGAATTCTCTCCCTACTCCTTCAACACCTCTTCCGGGCTCCAGTTTCTTTGAAACGACCGGCGCTGTGTTTTTACTACAGCATTTTTCGAATCATTATTAAGCCATGCGTGGATTTTTAATGACGCGATAATTTTCGAGAAAGGAGTCTCATTGAACGACGTCAAATGATTGTGAAAAGATCAAAAGTAATGGATGAATTGTGCACTTTCCGACTGACTCATATGACTATTTTTCCACGCTATTCACATTGCCACGCGGAATGTTTTTAGAGAACAATCCTCGAATACATTTACACCAGACGCCAGATAGACACATATACTAGTTTTTTTGTGAAAATATTTGACGTTTATTTTTTGTTATCAGCTGCAATGGCTACAGTTTATGAACGATATAAATTTAAGACAGCTTAAGAATCGAATCATGAGTTTTTTGTTGGATCACTTGTGCCAATAAAGAGCTTTAGGCAAATTAAGTAGGGAAGGTCAGTTTTTGATTTGTTTTGGCTTTATTCTGTCTATCACAGGTTTCTAATAACAATGTTTTTGAAACTTTGATGATTATAATCACGAGCTTCGTTCTCATCAAAAGTACTCTTTCAACTAGGAAGAAATTGTCCGACTAGACTTCTATCTTATTCTTTTTTGCATTGTTTATTGGAATCAAGGAAATCCTTCAATCACCCCCGGCTCACAAAAAGTATAATCTTATTTCCATTTTTACACACAATCTCTCATCTGTGATTCTTCCAATGCCTCGACAGATTATGAACATCTGTGTTGCAAATGAATCCGTTAGTCATTGCTGAAAGTATCCATCTCAAATCGCGTAGGAGGAGGGTCCTCCAGATGTCTGTGTTTATGTCTGCCACAGTTGAGTATGCCTGATTTCTACTCGGCTAATGAGTTTTGCTACAAAAACTCTTTTTTTTTCTCTTCATTTTCTTTCTCTCGCATAACAAGTCATGCGTGTCTTCGTCGCGCCTTTCTAAGCTTTCATCACCCGGGCGTGATTTCTAATCTAGCCGACATTTTCTCTCGAAATATTTTGCTGTCTCTCTCCCAATGTCCTGAACAAAACATAAGATTTCTGAAAAGAGTCATTGTCTCGGCACTGTAACATGATACTTTTTTATCCAAAGCCAACAATTATAAATCGTGTGGTTCCGGGAGTAGTTGGCTCCCAGAAAACAACGGAGTCTAGGTTTTCACTTCCGGTCAATCCTTAAAGCAATGACTTTAAGGATCGAAAGACAATTGATGACGTGTTTTGTCTTGCTTTCCCCTCGAGTTTCTTATCAGTTTGGTAGTCTATCAAATAACCGGCTTCGAAAGAAACATTCATCTGAATGTTTACCAGAAGTAGAACTTTGTTGCTCTGATTCCTTGATATCCATTACCCAAGATTAGTTCTTAAATAATTCTCTATGATCTTAATACGGTGAACAAGTCATCTGTTTCAGGGTCCGCCCCACATCTCTACCTTCTCTGCCTTCTCTGTGCTGTCTCGCAGAAGTGACCCTCCGGGCTTCAGTCCAGAGCCCCGCCTCCTCACAGTGCCATGGTAGACAGCGATGTCCATGGCTGTCGACATCCTCTTGCTCATAGTTCTCTACATTGCTCTAGGAATCACAACACTTATCGGCAACAGCTGGGTTCTCTTCACAGTCTTCAACCAGCTACTTGGCTATGGTAATGTTGCCCGTTCGCCCAAGCCTTCAATACAAAGCTCGGCATACATTTACTTGGTTCTTCTCTCTGTGGTGGATCTTATCTCCATCATGCCTATTCCGATGCTAATAATTAGCTTTCAAGGAGAACGTTTCCCATTTAGCAAGGGATTTTGTCAGCTTTTTATGGTCTGTGAGGCTACAAATAAGGTGCTTTCACCAATGGTTCTTACTGCTCTCTCGATTGACCGATACATTGCGATCTGCCGACCTAAACTGGTCTGGATGAGGCAGACTCGCTTTGCTCTTTGGGCCATTGCTTCAGTCTGTACACTTTCTCTCATATTTATCGTTCCCATAGTCATAATGACTGAAGTCCAGGACATGAAGAATGCAAATGATCAATGTATCCAGCGATGTTCACTTCATTCGAATCCAATTTTCGACCTTCTTCAAATTATTTTCTGCTATGTGGTCCCACTCGTATTAATTCTATTCGTCTATATGGCCATTCTAGCCAAACTCTATCGACACACTCGGCATTCTAGTGTGGGAGCGAAGACGAGCATATCCCTTTCGCGGGTTCTCAAGTGCTCGGTGATGGTTGTTGCCTTTTATTTCTTCTGTTGGACGCCTTATTGGTGCCTGAGGGTTTCCATCCTTCTAGATTGTGAGTTTTGTTCTTGTTTTGCAACATCTTAATGTTTTTCAAGATAGCGCGTTTCACCTCATGCCTCTAAACTGATAATTTTGATGTTTTGGTCTTGTATCGTTTCAAGTAATGAGAGCTTTTCCCATAAGGCCACTTCTCTCTTGAGTTCCGAGTGGGTGTGTGAGGTGCAGGCTCCCATTGTTTCACTAATCAGTTCTGAATATTTTAAAGGAGCTCTGAAGCTCTCTTTGTATGAGCCGTGGGAAACAACGAGCTCTTGTTTAGAGGGAGTCTCGAGGTTGTATAGCAAAACGTGGCATCGTAAAAAATGACTCTTGACCTAGCCAAGAAATTCACCCGAGTGTGATAAGCTGCTTTTATTTCGACAGGGTCAGCTTAAAAGTTTGCTCCGATAAGCTTTGTACAGAAACTAATAAAGTCGTTTCTGCAACATGATCAACTTATGTGTAACGCTGCAAAACTTGAAGTTTTTTCCCTTGCTAAGATTTCACATAGTGACGGAAACTTTGTACCATGTAGTCCCTTGCTGAAATTGAATACGTCATGCATAGGCCTGGGATTTTGGAACAAGTTTCCTCACATCTGGCACCAAATGGGCTCAATGAGTTTTGTTCTACGGGAGGAACAGCTTTGTAAAAAAAACGATAAACTGAGTCGGCACTAACAAGCAAGTTTTCAGTCCTTCCACTACCAGAACCTGTGATGAACAGCACCGATTGGGCTAAGGAAGACAGAAGAATGCATATATACCAAAGTTATCAAATAGCCAACGATAATGGAAGCTGTCATTCTGTGAATTTAACTCTTCTCCAAGAGAAGGAACCCAACCTGTATCAGGAATTTTATGGAGTTGAAAATGTTGAAAAACCATTCGGAAGTATTTTCTGGATGTGTCTCCTTCACGCTTTCCCTTACTGTCAAAGCGCATTTAATTGGCTCTTCTATGCATTCTTAAATAGGAATCTAAGGAATTCTACTGGCCGACCGAGTAATGCTGTACGTTCAGCTCCAGTGACCAGCACACTTGTTGATAACGGGAATAGCACGTCACAGGTAGGGATGAAAACAATGAGAAAATGAACAATATATACAGGGTCGAAGCCCATTCCTAGTAAATCTTCAAAACATGGGATCACAGCTAAAATCCGTTGGAATTGATGGTGGTCAAGCGCTACTCAAGTTGTCTCCATTTAAGTCTCGTTCAACTCTTCAATCAAGGTAAAAGATGACAAGAGTTTGAGATAAGGAAGTCGTTTAGAAGCTCATCATGTATCGATGGATCAGTATCTGATCGTTTATTGCCGCCAAACGGTCATAAAGTCTCTTCTTCAAGTCGAAATTCTCCTGGACGAGCGATGGAAACCCCGAAGCTTAGCTTCAACGACATATCCACTGCGCAGGTGATCGAAAAGAAAGATGAGGATTCGAAACTTTCCGACAGTTCCGTTGAATGGCTCTAAATCCAGGGGAAAGAGCCACATTTTGTCATGTTCTTTACGGTGTTCCATGGGTTTTGAAGTTGGAAATTTTAGCCGGTACATTGTACATAAATGACCAAATAATTTTGTTCTTTTACTCAACCTTCCCCGGTTTTTGGTTCTACAACTTCCCCTGTGATCTCAATTGTCTTTTACATAAAAGATATTATGAAGTTTCTCCGATCCAAAACTGATACGTCCTGGTTCTGTTTGCCCAGAAGGATAAGGTTACATAATTATCCAACGGCTAAAACAAGCGTAGTGTGTTTTCTACCTGCAAGGCTCTTCTCGTATTCATTTCAGAGGGGGGAGAGACCCAAGAGCAATTACCATGATCCAATCTATTGGGCCAGAGGCTTTCAATCACGCTTCTTCTTTTGTTTGAAGAATGCCTCGCGTTGCAACAATCATCTCAGAGCAGGTCTCATCTGACGACAATCACGTGACGCATCGCCGTCTGGAGGGACATTTTTGATGAAGGGCTTCATTAGACCATTGTTCATCATGGCGGAAGTGAAAAAATAACAATAAGGGTGAAGATATTATTCAGTAAGGAGTATACACGACCAGTAAAGCTCTCAAGCCAAACTACATATTTTTAGCGATTCGAAGAGCAAATTTCTGAGGTCCAGCATGGAAAACAGTCAAATCCACGATAACAGGAGAGTAGCCAAGTGCTTGAACTTTCTGAAAACATTTCTTACCTCAGTAGTTTTCTCACGATTTCTGTTGAGAATCACATTTCAGAGTACGATGGAGTTACAAGCAAAGTTTAAGCCTTCCTCCAATGGAACCTAAAAGATTTAATTTCATTTCATTATTTGCGGGTGAGCTGGAATTACCTCAATAAGGTTCATCCTAGAGGCAAGCATAACGAATGTCTCATCATCGAAGGCTTCTCGAACAATCAGGGCATTTCGATCATCAAGGGGACAAAGAACAATGTCGAGCTTAGTTAGCCTAAAATGGTTAAACATTCGAAAGAACACTCGGACCTGGGATGAATGCCCTTCAATTCAACTGAGATGACTGGGGCTTCCATGTCCTTTGCTTGAGGGCCATTTTCAATCTGAGCGAGGACAATGTCTCCGAAACGGAAAACATCTCGAGAAGCTGAAAAGGTTCTCTTTGATTTAGATAAAATTTGAGCTTACAGTTTATTCCAGTAATGTGTTTCGTTAACGTGGAATCCTCCTTTCTCAGTCTACTCGTTCATGAACTGCCTCCTAATAATCCCTCTTAAGGACTTCTGCTTGGGGATGAAGGCAGTGCTGTTATGAATAAAAGCTGCGTTTCCAACTTCAGAAACCGCAGGAGAATTGGGAGTCTGAATCAAAAAATGGACTTCTAGATTTGAGGGAAAGTTTACGCTTCTATCGTACACATCGACTTCTGCTCCAAGTTGACTAATTAGGGAACCTTTTAACCTTGCCGTGGAAATTCGGAATGAGACCTATACCATTGGATAGAGCGTGAAAAACTGTGTCAAATAAGGTAATTTCCAGCTGCCAACTAGTTAATTTCGGATCACTTTTGGCCTCCTCAAAGTTGAAAAATCGTCTAATTTTCACCAACTGAATACTCTTCAAAGAAACTACCCCTTTAAAATGTGAAGCCGTAGTAGAGTGGATAGCGCTATAGTTTATGCTTTTAGTCTTCTTGGTTCGGATCCATTTTCAGATTACTTTTTTTGTTTTTTTTTCTTTAAACCTATTCCTTGAAAATGTTTCAAAAACGTTATAAATACCCGTAAAATTTGTAATGGTCATGGCTTCCAACATCGTTGCTCTCCTGTCTGCTTCGCGCCTTCCGAGTTCAACGTCGAACTCGGAGTACTCTAGCTCTTGCAAGAAGCTTTTGATAGAGGCGTAGAGCTTGGGTGAAAGAACAGCACCAGAAGATCCATTAGGAAAGTCGGCAGACAGAAGAGCAACGATGTTGGAAGCCATGACCATTACAAATTTTACGGGTATTTATAACGTTTTTGAAACATTTTCAAGAAATAGATTTAAAGAAAAAAACAAAAAAAGTAATCTGAAAATGGATTCGAACCAAGAAGACTAAAAGCATAAACTATAGCGCTATCCACTCTACTACGGCTTCACATTTTAAAGGGGTAGTTTCTTTGAAGAGTATTCAGTTGGTGAAAATTAGACGATTTTTCAACTTTGAGGAGGCCAAAAGTGATCCGAAATTAACTAGTTGGCAGCTGGAAATTACCTTATTCGACACAGTTTTTCACGCCCTATCCAATGGTATAGGTCTCATTCCGAATTTCCACGGCAAGGTTAAAAGATTTCCTAGTAAGAGTTGAATGAAGCGAATCCCAAGCCCGACGACAGGCAGCCTTTTCTCTGTATTGCTCTGGTTCAAAACCCTGAACATGCTCTCTGAATGGAGTAGACGAAACCCTAGACTCATCTGAAGGGCAACTGAACTTGACATCAAGAAGCGAGGAGCATTCAGAAAACTGCCTACAGTTTGTGTTCTTTTACTTCTGTCTGCAAATTGGAAAACAAAAGATTAGAGAACAGTTTTATTATGCAACAAAAACCAACATATACAAATAGTACCGGTTTTGTACATCTCGCATGACACCCGGAAAAAAATCTAATCCCGTAGAATATCGGTACTCAATACTCGCAATAATTCCAGTGCAATTTTTACAATAAAAACAGCCAAAATTGCGTTAATAAAGTAACTAATAGCTTGAGATTTGGACATTCGAGAATTGAACTTCTTAAATGGAGAGAGTTTTAACTTAGAGAAGTAGGCAGCGATCTCTTGAGGAGTCTTGCTACCAGTTTCCGGAATGAAAATCGCATTGACCATAACGTAGGCGATATTAGCCAACGCGAAATAAATCAAAATTGTCGAAACTCCGTAGTCAATGATCCAAGTTAATAGGAAATTTGTCAGAAGGCCTCCAAACAAATTCTAAAAATGCTGATTGAAGTCTAAAGATTAAAATATACTTGGAAAATGCCAACAATGGCTGTTCCGATGACTTTATCCTGAGGAAGAAACAATTCTGGGATGATAGCGTAAGCACTTTCTCCACTCACAGCAGCAGTACAAAGATCCAATGCGGCAAATGTGACAAGAATTGGGACGCCAGACCATTCTGAAACTGAAATTGTTCCAAAAAATCTTTAATACAAACGTTTGTGGCCAAGACAGAAAGCAGCTGTAAGAGCAATGCAGGGACTCAGCATTGAAGGAATCAAAAGAAGAGTTTTCCTCTCAAATGATTCGAAATACCTTCAAATATTTGTATTTTTGTTATTTTTTTCTAAATTACCAAAGCAGTCCGACACTGACAATTGTTTGTGGAATTGTCATAATAAATGTAGCAACTTGAGCACTGGCTGTTGAGAGATTTTGTTTCTCAAAAATCTGAGTAGAATACGAAACCCATAGCTTAAAATTTTCTTTTATTTGCTATGGTTCAGCTAGTTCCTCACCCAGTCATCCAAGTGCACAAAACCCTGTACGATGGCGCCCATGATAAGAGGCATCCAGAAGAGCCTGTCCTGAAATGCGATCAATTTGGTCAAAAATGCAGTGTATGACGTGTTCGATTCTTGATTTCTCTGGGACACACCTTAAATCGAAGGACGAATGATGAGAATGAGCAACAGTCACTGTACGGAGCTTTTTTCATGGAATTTGAATTCTCATCTCTTGGCGTGTTGAGCTAAAAGTGTTAATTTTTTTAGGATTAATTTGTCGAAACATACAAAACTGATTTCATTCATGATTTCCTCCTCCGACGCTTTGGCGTCAGGAATATCTTGATAATAGTGAAGAGCCTTTCTTCCTTCCGCCTCTTTTCCATTTTTGAAGAAGAATCTTGGAGAATCGTGTGCTCTAATTAGAATCATCAGAGCTGGAATCAATGGCAATAGAGGAACCAGCATAGCCCATTTCCATAGATCTTTATGGCCGAGGAGATGACTCAAGGACAACAATGCTCCGGAAACTTCTGCAGCACATGCCCACATTGACTAGAAATAAACAGTTATAATGAATGTTGCGGAAAAAAACCTGGGCGGCAACAACACTTCCCCTCTTCTTCAATGGAGCGATCTCTTGAAGGATAACCGAACCGCTAGTCTAAAATTTTTTAAAAGTTTGAGTCAAAACAGCTAATGAACCTGAACCATTCCTTGGCCGAGTCCATTTAGAAAGCGCCCTATTGTAATGGGCCACAATGAAATATCCCAAAAAAGCAGGGCTGATGAACAGACAATTCCCACAATGCACAAAACCGTTCCTGAGAAAAATCAGGGTAAAAAAATCTCTTAGTAGACATGTACCAATTACTGTCTGTAACTTGAGACCACGTGGCATCAAAATGGACAGAATGATCGCAGCTGCACAACCAACTGAGATTCCATACATTCGAGATGAAACCATGGTCTCCCAGGCAGAATCGGCTGAAAAGGGCAATTAAATGGAGAGAAAACTAATCGATTACCTGCTTTTTCACTTCCATAGTGACGGACGAGGTAGCCCATTGCAGGAGAGAGGAGATTGCTTACAACACTATCGAGAAATAACTAAAAGAGAAAAAATAGACATATAAAAGTTGTTATGATAATTACTTGAAAATGGCTGGCGATTCCAATACTGTGGACGACGAGAAACAGCTGAATGTTAGAAGCTGTGGCCGGGCATTTTTCGGCCAGCAATGGCATCCCGATTGAAACCTCATTGGGTTTCATTTCCGGAGGAGCCGAATGCTGGAAAATAATGATAGTCCAAGACAATAGAAATTGCTAATTAAAAAGAAGTGCCATTTTATTAAAAATAGGGCCTACCACTTTGGGCAAAATAAAATGACGAAAATCAACCATTTGTGACAATTTCCAGCAGGAGAAGTTTAGAATGCGCACAAATCTACACGTATAAACGATGGAATTGGGCTTTAAAGTTCAGAAAATTCATTGATTTTTGATAGAACTGTGCTGCTGGGATCAAAAAGGAACAAAAATTTTTGATTTGGAGGCGTTCGTCGAGGAAAACTTTACACACCCCAGATGACGACAGTTTGAGATAACGAAAGAATTATTACTATGTCTAATGCGTATATAATCCCACGCTTCCAACTCATAGGCATTTTACGTGACAAAATCAATTGGAATTGGCTCAAATTTTTGTGCGAGAGAAAAGAATACTAATCATTGTGACCATCTCTCGCACTCAGGCGCTCCCAATATCTAGTTGAACACTTCACAGATTCTCACGGGTATTCATTGTGCGTCCAGGAGAGAAAGAGGGTGGCGTAGAGATTAGAGCTGAAGTCAAAAGTTGTCAGATGCCGTTTTGATACAACTCGTGATGGCAAAGACAACGGGGCGTCGAGTTTTAAGACAGATGGGCTACAAGAGAGACTCGAAGAGAACAAAGAGCCATAAGAAATCTGCGCGAATTTTTGCCCAGCGGAAAAGTAAAAAAGATACCGAGACTTCCCGATAGGAACAAATGGTTTTTGGGGGAAGGGAGACGATAACAGATGTGCGCTGTATAAAAGGTCCTATCTTTCGGGAAGGAAACCGTGCGTATGACTGTACTGAAAATGAACTATAAATTCCAAAGCTTTATGTTTTGGTTGAAAGGTAATCAACCCGTAGAAAATTGTACGAAATTGTGACCCTTTCCCCGGAGGAAAACAACGCAAACGGACTTCATTTGGTGGCAGCTTTTGGCTAAACAATCAACAATGCACTGAGAGCACTATGACGCGCCGTAAAGGGAGATGAACGCCCAGATAGATGAAGAGACGTGAATCGCTCTCTGGAAAAATGCTGGCTGAATAAACTATGAGGTGGCAGGGATGGCACTTGGCTGCCAATCGCAGAAGCCAATTTGTTGGCCGCAAAACACCGCGAATTTGAGAAGTCTAATGGAAAGCGCATGGGCTGAGGGGACCACTAAAATCTCTCTTGCAATGCTGGGGCGGAGGGATCCATTTCGAAAGAACGCTTAATTTTTGCCCCAAAAAGTGAGTTTCTTCTGCAAAACCAGCTGACAAATGATTTGGCTGACGGCAGAGAAACATAAACAAACGTCTCTTTCTCTACCAGCAACAAATTTAAACTAGAAGACGGCTATAAATTTTCATATCAGGTGCCCTGCTTTCCCAGCTGAACCCCATTAACATTTTTAGCAAACAAAAAGACAGACGGAGACAAATGGTTCACCACAGGGTTTGAGAAAAGATGACATCGAGAGAAGAACACTAATGACTCAAAGCTAAAATGAACTTAGGGAGGAAGTGGGGGAATTGGGCAATGAAAAGCAGTAAAGAGACTTGGATTGTTTAAAATTTAGGAAATATATCAACAGCTGGCCTCATAGCCATCGCATAAATTTGCGCTAGGTCTCGAATGCGTCTCGAAGCGTCACAACCTCGACGAAATACCATGGAGTCTAGCGCAATTCGCGGACTAGGAAAGAAAAATAGCCGCTACAAATTGACGTGATATGAAATTGGCTGGATGTCATGTCTGGCATTGTCACTCTATTTTCGTTTAGATTTACGGCATGAGTAATACGAGGCTATGACTATGCTAGTAATGTAGAAAAAAGACTCAAAAGAGGACACACGGAAGATGGAAGAAAATAAACTTGGCTTCGTAAAAGAGGGATTTATAGCTCTCACTGTTTTTTGGAGTCTGGGTCATTTACGCGAGAGGAGTCACGAGCAATTTCAACACTTTGGAGTAAGAAAAACAAAGGGGGAATATTTAATTTTGTAGCTTGTGCCCAAGAAGAAAAATATTTATTAGAATTTCGCTTATAAATTGACTGAAAGGAGCACACCCAACAGGGAAAGGAACATTGACCAATTGGATGAGCTGCTGGTGTCGGCTGAATCTGAAAAATCCTCGTTAATCGAGACTGTCGACGGAGTGTGATCGACGATTCCAATGACGGCAGATTTTTGGAGGTTGGGGGATTGGGTCGGGGATCGACAGTTATTTTTACAACTTACATTCTGCAAATGGATAAATGCCCAGCTGAGAGTCAAAGAACTCCACTCCTTCGCATTTCAAGTTTCCTTCGATTTGTGTCTCATTTAAAAGAATATTTCCATTTACGTCGAAGACCATAACATACGAATCTAGCGGTTGATCTGGTTCTTCAATCGACTTCAACGCAACAATTATTCGATCCCCAGTTCCTATAAACACATGAAGAATTTGAGTGTTTTTCAACCTGGAACGAATTGAAAGGCACTAAATCCTCTGGTTGTATTAGCCGTTCCAATATACACGTGGGTGATATTTGAAAAATCGGCACTGGCGGATAACAGAACATTGGCACCTGAGTTCAGTTTCCGATTATTGGTCATTATATTGAGTTATACCGGTGGTATGAACTAGTGCGGAAGTGTACTGAAGCTTGGACAAATGGCGTGGGAGGAAGAACCATCTCTGAAAAAAAGTCCCAGTAAACATATAAGATCCAGGTCATTGATTTTTATTTGTTCAGCTGAAATGGGTTTGTGGAATTTACACGCGGCTCATGATAACGCAGGGACAAACAGGAAGTCAAAAATCCGATTTTTACATCGGGAATTCAATTCAATTTTCAACAATTCTGATCTTTTGTCATGTTTTTTGTGCTTATTTTTAAGTCAAAATCCTTTTGTTCGGCTATTGTTTTCAATTTTTACAAAGCAAGAAAGAGAATAACAAATTCTCTGCTTTGAAGGTGGAATGTTGAAGTCAAAGAGATCAACTAACTTTGTGAATATTGGACCATTGGGCACTTTCATGGATCATATACCCAGGGAAATGAATGTTCAGATGTTCTCTCAATTTCAAGAAATTGTTTCGCCAATTCACATTATCATATCCACCATCAGCTCTAACTTCCTAGAATACCGTATTTTTTCGAGAGATTGGGAGATTTCTGACTTTGGTCCAAAAAGGAGAATCATCAACATAAGTTCCATTTGTAGTTGTCATTTCCTTTCCATAGCCACCACAATACAAAACGTTATTCTTTACAGCAAGCCATTCTCCTTTAAATGCTGAAAGGAGCGAATCGTGTTCCTGAATTGAACAAACGCTTTTCGCTGTTTCCATCGGCTTCGGCAAAAATCACCCAGGGAATGACTTCTTTTCCTAAGAGGCGATAGATTATACCCGTTTTGTCGTCAACTGAGAGGAGTTTTCCATTATACATTTTGAGATCACTAAGCTCCATTCCTCGGCCATCGTAATTGAATTTAGAAGTGAAATTTTTTCTTGATAAAAATTCAATATTAGCAGAGCTCTCGTCCTACAATCTTTCAACAAGAGGTTTTAAGAAAAGTTACCTGACTGATATGCAAATTTGCGCTAATCATTGTACTAAACCAGATACCTAAAGCTTTATCTCTTGACGCCGAGTCTTGATCAGAAATTATGCTAAGTGGGTAGCTGAGGAATCCATTCCCATCATCTGAATCCAAAATACTAGAAATGAAAAAGCGAACCAAAAATGCTTCGTCGAAGAAGATTCCCTTGTGAAACTGAGATAAAGAGAAAAAAACTAAGCAATGCCGGGGACATCTGTCTGAAAGCCACAAGGATTTTTCGCGTCGACAAGTGCCATAATATCAATCACCACAAAGATCATCACATAACAACAGCAGCCGTTTGAGCAAAAAAAAAACTCAGAGAGTGGAAGAGGATCTCGATCTCAGGCAAGAAAGTTGTAATCATGGGGTTTACATCAACTTTTTATTTATAATTGTGGCTCTTTTCCATGTTAATAATAGAAAAATGTCAAATTAAAAGTGTTTTATGTTGGGAGATTAATTTTTTAAAGAAAGGAAACTAAACGGGAAGAAAAACTTCGCCAAACCTTTTTTAGCCGAGCTACCTTGAAAAAAAGTTCTCTTTATATATCATTCGAACCTTTCTTACGCGATTCGCCCAAAGAATGCAACTTCTGTCTCTACTTGGCTGATCTCCTTCTTCTTTATTACGCTTTGATTGATCACGCAGACAGGGATGGCCTGTTCTCCCACACTCCCAGCTGATTCCCAGCACACCAGTGCATTAGTAAGACTGGACTGCTACGTCATACGCGACGCGAACCGCGTCGCTCTAATTGTCGCAGCCTAAACTACTAACAAAGCCATGTCCAGGCAGAACCTTCTATCCTTTTTCCTAGCCCTCATGGTTTTGTTACACTAATTTTTTGATAAATTTTCAGAGTGGCTCATTTATTCCAAAAATATTTAAGCTGGCTATCTCATGAGTAGTACTGGAAATGTGACTGAAGGACTTATTAGAGATCATTTTCTGGTTCGAGGATATAAGAACACTTTCAAAAATTTTGAATCCGAACTAAAAGCAGACAAAGAGTCAAAATTACAGGTATCTCGTCAATTGTTTAGCTAAATGATCCCTAATTTAGATAGAACCATTTGTTGAGGAAACACTAGCAGCAGTAGAAAAATTAGACTTAGACAGACTCAAACTTTTGTGGAATAACTGGAGTACAAAAATATTTAATCGTCTTAGTGGAGTATGTTTTAAATTCTTTTATTCCATATTTCCATTTTTATAGGAAAGAGCAAGAGCTGCTAAACAGTATGAGAGCGAAGTATATCGTTTATACCTAGTCCGATGTGTACAAAAGAAGGAATTTCAAAAATGCGCTGAGTTCTTTCAAAAACTCTCAGCTCACACTCAAAACAACCCAACTTGGGCTGATTGGTTTGGTGAGTTAAAATTTTCCCATGATTTAACGACCACATTTAGCTTTCCCATTTAACCCGAACCCACAAGACAGCCCAATCTATAAGAAGTATTTTGACAAGCAATGGAGAGAGATTTTTGTGATTTCTCTCCACAATTTTGTATCAATATGCTCGAAGGTGGCTCAAGCAAGTCAATTGAATTATGTTGTGGAGGAACTTCAGACATTGGTTAGTAAAAGTCAACAACGTTCCAAAGGGAAAACACAATCTAATGGAAGCTTTCCATGCCATAATGCTTCTGCTATTGAAACCATTCTTACAAAAGGGCGAGGAAGGGAAGAATTGGCAAATAGTCGAAACGTTTTTTGCCGAAGTGGAGAAGAGCTTACTTAATCCAGTGCTCAAAGAGGAAGAATTTAGTTTTAAGGGAATAGCCTCTTTTAGCTAAGGGAACTCATCAAAAACGACCTTCTCCTGATGATTTCAACATTTTTAGGAAAGCAGAGATGACTCTTATTTTGAAGAAGAGTTTGTCGATGATTTCGCTGTTATTGCTCAATGTGTAGGACCAATGAAAGCGTCAACTTCGAAGCCTTCTTTAAAGAATTTGTTTAAAAGCTTTGCAACAACAAACAAGCGAACCTCTGAATGATGTATTTATCTTTTAAGTTGGATCTTCAATTATTCTAGTCTTAAAATTGTGATTACTTGCAAAATAGTGCTGAGCTTAACGAGTAATGTCTGTGATTCTCTCAATTTTTGTCAACAATTTTCTAGATTGAATAAAAATATATTTGGCTGAGTAGTTCTCATCTCTAAAATCTACTAAAGCCAGCGGATTGTCGCGCGATCATCCATCAGATGAACACGGAGACAGCCCGGCTAATCGTGATTCATGGGAGGCAACGAAAAGCCCGGCTAGTATCGAATCCCGCCCTTCTAAACTTCATGCCTTCAAAAAACGCATGTTTTCTTATGGGAGAGCTCCGCGAAGAAACCAACAGCACTCCGGACAACTTATTTAATTATGCTGTCCCGCCCTCTTACGGACACTTGCGATTTCCCCTTTTGGCCCGACTTTTTCACCGCCTAGGACGCTATTGACGTCAAATTTTTAGAAAATGAAGTGCTCTGGGTCGGAAGCCTGCTCATTACTTACAATGTTTGTTGGTTCCGGGATGCTGGCTTGTTCTCTGTTAGCAGACAGTTGGTCACAGCATTATCCCAGAAATTCAATTGGTAAGTCGCAAACCTCCCTCGAGAGTACAGATAGTAAAAACAGGCGTAGGTGGTGTGACCTTTTCCGGCTAATTCGGCCGTAAATATCAACCGGTTGTACCAGTAATAAATACGGCTTATATCCATTTTCGGGAAAGAATGACTCAAAACTCCAAAACCAAACAAAAAGTTTTCAGAAAGAGTCCATTTATCTCGAGGAATCATCCATCAATGCATTGCTACTCGCCGAGAGAAAAACTGCGGCTACCGTTTCGCTTCATTACTCCGCTCTATGAAAGCAGCTTTCATTGATACATATGAGATCTACACTGATAATTCCATCCGCTATCGACATTTACCAACAAGAAGTGAGACAAAATCAATCAAAATAATAACAAGTTTTTAGGCTTTGAAGTGGTTTCTTTCGTGCTACTGCTAATGTCCTTGTTTATGGGAATTGGAATAATATTGCTGAGTCCTTTACTTCTCAAAAAACAAATTTCTATATCTAGCTTTATTGTATTTATAGCAGGTAAGACATTTACTTAAAGGCTTTAAGTCTCAGCTGTTTGCTGTTTGTTGGGCTGTCTAAGTTATTTTCATGCAAATTACACCGGAATGGCATTTACTATGCAGGCTACAGAGGTTATGGGACAACCGTTTAACGCATTGGCTAGTTTTTTTGGCTAAATGAGTGAGTTTTGCAGATTTGCGAGAAAAACTACCTTGGATGGGCATTTTTTATGTCTTTTTGTAGTGGGATTATGTATTTATCAGCATCATTTTGTCTGTGTAAGTTTTGTAATTAAATAGGCCAAAATGGAACCATTTTAGGTTTATCCGAACGGGTTAAAGAAGATGAAGAACGGAATGAGCAACGGACTGTTTTATTGGTTTAACAATGAATAAATGAGTAGAAGTAAAGTTCCCGTTCAAGTTGTCATAGTTAGATCAAAGACAAAGTTCGAGAGTAGACTGTCATGTTTAATGTTTTAACGACTTTAAACCCGAGTCTGTTTGCTAAGGCGGAGCAATTGGTGTACTGTGGCAGAAGGTTCCGGGTCATGAGTAATGTTCTCCGGTTTCTCAAAGAATCTTCCAACCAAAGGAATACTTGTGAATAATTTTGTCATCCAAGAATCATACCTAACAGAATTTTTTATTGAATTTGAATTTTAAAAAACCCACGGTTCTAATGATCTTAAATGGTATGGAAGCCAAGCAAAATCCTTTAAAGGCATTGGAAGGTAGCTTGGGCAAGTGCTCTAAAAGTTTCTTACTTTATTGGAGCAAACTTACGAGGAAAATTTTATGGATGACTAAAAGAACTGAAATGCACAATAGAACTGCAAAGACACTTATTATAGCAAAGTCTGGAAGAAGGGATAAAATGATGATGATGATTGGAAGAATCACGAAAAAGACCAGAAGGAATACTACGATAAACCAGCGATACTAAAATCTTTTTTCTCCATTAGAGTAGACTCATTTACCCTGGCTACTGTGTCTCCTAGCATAATGGCTATATTCATGGGCAATTTTCTCGTAGCGGGCACCAAGTAGAATGCGAACGATCCGAAAACGTTGTAGATGACTTGACAAACTGCCATATGCAGCGTCCTGAAAGCGGACGCCTGAATCGGGCCTGAATCACTAGCGCAACGAATTCTTCCCCGGGACAATTATTGAAAACATTACTTTTCAAAACGGCTTCCATCGGCGGAAAGTGCAGCTAAAACGCCACTAAATGTAGCGCCAATATTGGAGCCTAGTAGTAGAGGATACATTTGTTCCATCGTAATAACACCCGATCCTACCAGAGGAGTTAACGAAGATGAAAAAATGCTATTTGATTGAATCTGAAAATGTATCTTTAATCTTGAACTTTTAGTCCAAGTTATGTCGTGAATGTTTGCCAATGTCACCGAACGGTACTACCGTTTCTGAGTCATTATTAGCTTATCGGCTCAGTCGACAAGTTATTTCTTACCAAAATGGTTATGACCATTCCAACCAGCATTACTACGTAGCCAGTACACCATTTCCATCTTCCCGGAAATTGACGTTTCATCAATTTGCTGATCCTTCTACCCGCTGCTCCATCAAGAAGTTTCTAAGTGTCTTCCAGTTTATTGAAAAGAGACAACCACCTGGATCAAATATACCACACCAACTAAGCAAAATATTAAAGTAATAATTGAAGCTATCATGACTATCCAGCCAATTGTGCTATCAGAAAGTTGAGTATTAGCAAAAATATGTGTATACGGACCTAAATTGAATTTTCTATATTGGCAAATGCAAGGCTAACAATTGTAAATCCTTGAGCCATTTTGGAAGACACATTTTCGAACGAAGGAATGATTCGGTGGAAACATGTCATCATCAATTGTAGCATTTCTAAGTTCAGCGTCATTTACCTAGGAATAAACTAATAATCTAAATATTTAAATTAACCTGAAGAATTAGATTATTAATTGGATCCGTAAGTGTGTCCATAGTTTTAAAGGAAATACCCTGCTCAGCTATCAAAGGATCTACTATCCACCAACTAACATTTTCTATGAAACCTGTATTCTTGTTTTTAAATGGGTTTGACGGAAAAACAAACCAAACATAAGTTCTAGCGGAAGAAATAAAAAAAGGCTACATACATTGAAGACATCTGCTAATGAAGCTGCAGCAAATGCTCTTCCGAAGCTGCAATCATTATCCTTTTTTTGGGAATGAAATTAGTTTTACGTGTGTGGATTATCAGAATAAGCTAAAGACACTAGCGAATTTACTACAGTAGTTCCTAGTTCAGAGCCTAACATTACTGGAATAGCGTGGTGGACCGTCAACACTGAAATCTCTCGATATCTCAATTGTCTGGCTGTCTCTCACTATCGGCGGCTATCATACCAACTAGAACACTTTGGGTAGTTGTTCCACTTTGAAGAATTACTGTAGCCAACATTCCAACAACTACAGCTGAGATTGGATCGGTAATCAATGGTGACTGATGGATTGCCTTGCCTAAAATATATCGATGTTCAGCTGATCTACTGAGCCGATTTGGATAACCGGTTGCCATGTGCGAAAACAGATTGCACCAATCACAATTACATGGTTCAGAGGGTCTTTTCTACTCTGAAGCAATTAAATAAATACTCGCCTAGTCCACGACTCCCAAGCAAAAGAAAGGCTGTCGAGAGATTGTTCAAAGTGCATAGGTAGAGAAATAAAATAAGGAAAATAGCAATGATTCGATATGTGGCTTGAATTCTGTCCCAAAGTGTGATCTTCTTCTCTAAAAATCAGATAAAAATTAAAATCTAACTTGCTCTTCTTGTGTTTTGTTTGCGAATCCGAGGAGGATTGTTGGTTGTAAACCCAGGAAATCGTTTGATTCTGAGAGTCCCATACTTGTGTCCTCATAACATAGAAAACAGACCAGATCTGAAATGTCCAAAACGATGAGGCTCGGATTTATATGCGGGGAACAGTAAAGTGTGAACTCGTTATATGATGTCATTTACCACATTTGTTGAGTCCTGATCTCGATTAACAAAAACTTTTTGCGATGACTAATTCATATCAAACTGTAAATCAAAATAAATTAGCGGAAAAGGAAAGGAATGATGAATAGCTGAATTGAACAATGAGTTCAATTCTCAATATTCTCGGCAATAACAACACTTCAAGCAACTCATTGGAATCTAACAATGAACTACCAAATTAATTGTAAAATACTAAGTTAAGTTCTTTGAGTTGTTCAACAAAATGCAAAATGCTATTCGAGGTATATAAAAATTAATATCTTTGAATTGCCAGGACTTGACAAATTTGATTTTTGAATCTTCCTATCGTAATAACTTCGCAAAATGTTTACTGACGCTGACTTCCCACTTGATTCTTTGAAAAAAAAAAGTGGAACCATCTTATATTCGGTTATGACTTTTGACCAAATAGTCACACGATGCCGTTATTTTTGATAGCAAAAAGTGAAGACTAATTGGAGAAATTGATTTAAAAAAAATAAAAAGTAGATATTTATTTAAAAATTATGATTGTTTTCGACGAGGACAGAGGGCAGTGAGGGTCGCGCCTGCCGGATTTGTGCGATCCGGTACAGTAATTGACATATATAGTGGCGGATATGCCACTCAGATGCAAAAGGACACCCATATTGTGTCACCTATAAACCCTCAAAAAACATCGTTAACTCTGCAACGGGTTCACTTCTCAACTTGCACCAGATGTCTGTATCCAGTCACGAAATGTGACCGATAGATCCATCAGTAGCTTGCACTTTGGAATTTTTTTCGAAGTTATACTTGTTCTTTTCTGTAGAACCCGTGATGAAAAGAGCAAATGCTGAAATAGAAAGCAGGAAGGGTATAAAAGTGGTCTTCTATCGTTCCGCACCACTAGATACATTGTTGTACAATGCGTCCATTGAAGGGAAAAGTTGCAGTAGTCACCGGAGCTTCGAGAAGCTGTGGCAAAGGCTGGTACTTCTTCTCCAAGAAAAATTTCATTCAGGAATTGCACTCCAATTAGCTGAAGCAGGTTGAACCGTCTACATAACTGGAAGAAAGCCATCAATCAGCCTTTCTGGGGATCTCTCCTATCTCTCGACTTTGGCTAAAACAGTTGAGGAATGCAGAGCTCGAGAATCAGAATGCTATGAATATTATGTCGATCACTCAAACATGACAGAAGTTAAAGAGTTCTTTGAGGAGATTTCTCACAAAACTGGAGGAAAGCTAGACATCCTAGTAAATAATGCCTTTTCTACTGTTGCTATAAGTGATGGTTATGACAAAATAACAAAAAGTTTAGCATTACGATCGATCACAAAACAGATTGTTCGAACAAGATCCAGGCATTTGGGATGAGATCAACAACGTTGGATTGAGGAACCAATATTATTGTAGCATTTATGGCGCTAGAATGATGGTTCCACATGAAAGTGGCCTGATTGTGAATGTTAGCTCACTTGGAGAACAAATGTGTGGCCTAGCTTTGTCCAACAATTCATGGATTTTAGATACTTGTTCAATGCTCCCTATGGAGCAGGAAAATCAGCTATCGACAGGATGTCAGCCGATATGGTACATGAACTTGGAAGCAGTGGAGTCACTGTCATCTCTCTATGGCCAAAAGCTGTGAGAACAGAATTGATAATCAACAAACTGAATTGCGCTGATGGTGACTGGGGAAAAGTAAAAACTTCCTGTTCCTCCAGACACAACAATATTCAGGCAATCAATTCAATGTTCATGCGAGGAGAATCCATTGAATATGCTGGAAACGGAGTTGTTTGCGTCGCTTCTGATCCCAATTGTCACAAAAGAAATGGAAAGATCTTGATCAGCATAGACTTGGGCGATTATTACAACTTCAAGGACATTGATGGTTTGTTTCAATCTCAAATTACAGTAACCAGTTGATTTCAGACAGAGTTCTAGTCAACATTCGTTCATTAAAAGAACTTCTTTATTTGTGTGGATATCAAGAAACAGGAAAATGAGTGCCTGAGTTTGTAAAAATCCCTGGATGGCTTATAACACTTTTTAAAAATAAACTTTCTTGGTGAATGAATATTTATTCAAATGTATTGAACTTCAAAAAGTGGATATGAGAAGCATTGTCCTGTCTCTGGATCATAGAGTCGCATATCGAAATTATCCTTAGTTTGTCTGTAGAGTTTAATATTTTTAAACAAAAAAAAACTTACGAGTTAGGCCTTAAAAATTTGAGAGTATGTTGCGAACAAAAACGTCGTTTCAAACAAAACGCAAAAGCGACGATAGCGAGAATTGCCGATGGGGTAACGAACCAAATCCGAACTGACATTCTGATTGTTGATGCAAAGAAACGTTTTCAGTTTGCATCTCAATAAGCTTAAGAGCAAACATCCTCAAATTCTTTTTATGAATAAAAATGGAAACCTTTAAACAATTCAAAAGCTGCACTAATGCTAAAAACGAACTGCGTTCTTTCCATATAGGGTACTATTCTGTTAAGGGGGACCAGATTGTCAACTTTCTGTTTTGACAAGTTTTAACAAAAATTTTGAAGTAGGAGAAACAATTTATGTTGAAGGCCAATAGTTGGCTTCTCTGAGAAATATAATTTCATTAAGTGTCCGTTTGGGCAAATCCTAGCAATAAGTAGTACGTTTTTATTTTGGAAAAATTCAATGGCCACTTCCTCCGTCTTTGGTAAATCAAATATCGTCATTCCAATTCAAAATGTCCAAATGAAAAATAAAACTGGATAATCCGGCTATCTAATAATCTTTTAATAACCTATCCACATAATCTTAACAATCTGGTCCCCCTTAACAGAATAGTACCCCATATAGATAAGCTATGCGTGATGATTCTTAGCCTTGGCTGTGGTTGACCTCTTTGAAGGTATAGGTAATAATCGCCTATATTAGACAGAGTCTCGCAGCTACATTTGTTCGAACCACTAGAAAAAATGATTCACAAACTCTTTCCCAACGAATTTTTTACGTTACAATATTGCGAAATAATTTTTGCAAGCAAAAGAGTAAGAAATTTTTTATCGTTATTGTAATTAATGTTAAATAACTTTAAGAGCAATGCCATCTTCTTAGCACGGCTTCTAAATTGATCAGCAGCTTGAAATGTAAGTCTTTATTTTTATTCATAAGCGTTATTAGCAATGAAAAAACCTGTTTCTAAAACGTAAGCCTTTCCTTATTTTTTCAATTTAAGTACAATAGTTAATTCAAAATCATTCGTTAAGTTTATTAACAATCCTTTAAAATTAAATATCAAAACAGTTATTAAATTTCTAAAACGTCCTCCATTCTCTTTACTCTTAAATAGAGCTATAATTTTCATTCATTCTATCAAAAGTATTTTGATTTAGAAGACTCCAAAGACGTAATAGGCCAAAGTGGTTATTCAAATATTTGAGCACAAAACCTTTAAAAGTTGCCACCTAGTGTCGTGTTTCAACTAAGCTTTAGTTGCTACAAAACCTGGAAATTCATTTAGAGTAATCTATATTTCAATAGGTTTTCTCTAGTCTATCCTAATTCTAAGAGATTACATAATTACTCTAAAACTGCAAGCTGTAGTAGTCAAGTTAAGAAAAAAATTTAAAAAACCAAGATATAAGTTTTGAAAAGCTTGGCAGATGACATTAGAACTTAGGATCAAATGCTTTCCTATCCTCTTGATTTAGATTTGTCAACAAAACACCTAATAGTATGCAAAGTTTTATTGATTCAACATAAAAAGAATACAGTATTTTTGATTATGCTGTATTACATGTAGGTCAACGGGAATTTTGTTCATTGCAAACATGGGATCAATTAGTGATCGTTGTTTGCCTTGATTTTGCCAAAGACATCTTTATCGGGCATTTTTTTCATCACACTAAAGCGTGCCACCAGCAAAGCGCCGCTAGTTTTCTTTGGTAGGGGTGTTTTCTTCTCCGTTCTTGGCTGGATCGTAAAGTTTTTCTGAAACTTATTCTATCAACAAACAAAACTTTATATCACCGTTTTCCTTTGTATCAGCAAGTTCTTCCCTAATAGGCCTGTTGGGTACACCCAACTGATTTTCATCTAAATTTCATCAGTTATAGAATGTTGAAAATGAACCTTTCTCCATTGTAGTAGCACTTGAAGTACCCACATTTTCCCCATTCTCATTTGAAGGAGCTTTCTTTTGAGTGTCACCTTCAAGACAACCTTCCGAATGTATTCACTTACGACCTGAAAAGAATGATAATTTAAGTTACAAAAAGTATTAAGATATTTATATTCTAACAAGAAATGATTATGATTAAATTCACTAATATTTCCATTTTCTGACTCACCACTCTCGTTAAGCTCAGGTTCAATGGAAGGATGCAGGTTTCGAGGAACGATTAGCTCGTTCTAAAAGTAGTTATTTAAATAATGTTTGATTAGATCCTATCATTAGAGCTTCCCAAGCTAGCTTTTTTCCTACCTTATGATTTTCTACGAAACTAAGCAGCTTAGCGTCATCATTGAACGTGCCTAGGAGAACGAGTACTTTCCATCTGGTCCTGTTAACACTGATGCCAATAAGAGCAGGAGAAAGAATGTCGCCAGTTTGGGTAGTATCAACACGGTAATGCCATAAATGTGCGGTGGAACATCTTCCAGTAAGGATTCCGGGTTCATGTCCCAAGATACTTTAATATCGAAGTATTCAAGCAAGCCTATTGGAAACAGCTCCTTAAATTGCAGGATTGTAAATCTTTTAAAATGACGATCAGCCTTCCACCTCTAGACTTAAATTAGTTAGACGAGGTTAACTATTTGACTAACAGGCAGAACTGTATCAAACACCTTCTTGGCCACTTCTTTGTCTTGTATTGGTACTAAGATAGGCATTGGTTCCTTTTCCGTGATATCTAGAATGCGGTCTTTTTGGATAACATGCGAAGACAATCAGAAGGAGAGCGCTTTCAATGCCTGAAATTTGTAGAATAAGATTGAATCCTCTTTAATCCTATTACACTGTCACATGAAATTTAGAAAAATGAAAAGCCAGTGAACTTACTACAATTTCTGGCACATTAAGAACTTTTCAATGCTGAGATTTATGCGACTCTGGCAGCAAATAAGATCCACGTTGCTATTAGTTATCCAGTACTTGGTTTCTTCTACGAAATGCTTAGAAGTTTTCACTTCAAGTTAAAGCACTTTAATTCTTATTTTCAATACTTTTATAGCCTCCTTAAGCATGGCTAATGCTCCCTTGAATCGATCACTTCCTTCCTGAGTAGTCGAGTTATCATGCTAAATAGTTTGAATAAACTATAGAATCAAACATATAATATGCAATGTGTTGAATGATCTATTGGTCGAGATCATCTTCATTTAGTTCATCATTTCTTCTAATTTTTTTTTTTAGCAGAAATAGCCTTTGGGATCCCGCGTTGACCATCAGTGAAATAATAGTTATTAACGAGGAAGAGACGATCCTGATCTTCATCAGGAAAGTAATATCCAATGCCGTGTGCAACACATGAGACGTGGGTAGAAAATTGGTCTATGAGTAATTCGGCCATACCTAAAATTCAAATTAATTAAAAACAAAAAACTAATTAGACTTGTAAATAAAAGGGTAAAAAAGGAGACGCGGATAAGTTGATAATACCCAGCGCCAAGATATATGGCGTATAAATAAAATTTCATGCAGGTAAATACGTACTTATTGATACAAGATATGCCAATTATAGAAGGATAAAGAGCATGTGAATTAAAAGAGAGGAGGAAATTGATAGTTTTTTGTATTTTTATATAACTTTGATCTAAAAGATAATGATAAACAAAATTTGGAGAATAAAAAACAGTAAAGTAAACAAATAAACATGGTAAATATTTCCGTACAAATGAAGTTATTTATTTTTGCAATATTTAGAATCTTTTTAGTATTACTTTTTTCAGTTTTGATTGGGAGTTATTAATTTTAAAGATAAGACCACTCGAGTTGATAGACTTGATTTGAATCAATATAACCGTTTATAATATTATTTCTAACTATTATTTTTAGAATGATAAAATCTGAAAACTAATGAAGGTTGAAGAATCTAACAACTATTTCGTCGAATTTTAGGCCAAATGTTGTTTGCTTGGAATGACGTCTTTAAAATATTATTAGTAAAATAAAACTACTCCAAAGACAACAGAGTTGCTAGAATTTTCAATGTCCATTTTGTTGAAAATAAAACCATTCTCCCTTTTGGATAAGATATTTCGATGAAGAATAGCGGATTGATCTTGTGATAAGAAACTATTCATGTGAGTCGTTAAGAATCTCTCTTGGCATAGAATTTATTTTAGCCAGTGAAAGTACAGTCATATTGTAATGAACACGTATAGACGGACACCAATGACAGCAAGAGATGGCGAGGAAGCTCACCATAAAGCGAAGAGAGTGCTGAGCAAGACTTATTTTGTTAGAGACGGTATTAATTGCAATTAATGGGATATTCTAAAAGTTAAAGAAAGTGCGAAGGTAATGAGAAAAGTCTAGAGACTCTAACTGATTTCTACTTGCGAGGTCAGTCTAGCTTATAACTCCTTTTTGGCCTTCTTTCCCTTGGCAGGAGGTGGTGGTGGTGGAGGAGTCTCGGGCTCATCATCATCGTCTAAATTTAATCTTTCATTTAACTTGAAAATTCTCACCATCCAAACTGATCGAGCCATTCATGATCTGATCAACCCATGTTTGAAGAACTTCGAAGTTGCTGTCTCCATGCTTCTTGGGATCATCTAGATTGACTTGAGACATATCGAACCAGATTCCTTCCTTCTCAGAGATATCGACAAGTCCAATTTGAGGTCCTTCTTCAATATCAATTCCAAACATCTCCTCCCAAACATCAACCATCAATGGGAACTCATCTAAATTCTTTTTTAAAAAGAAACTGGGGTTAAAATACCAGGGTCGACAAGGATGATTTCGAGAGTTCCAGCATGTTCACTATTCTCATCAGCAATCTTGTCAAGAAGTTTCTTCATGGCACGCCCTTCACGGGTTTCCTCATCAACGAAAGCAAGGATCATTCTCTCCTCGTCCTCAGGGTCTCTCTGAAATAAAAGTAAAAGTATGCGATTGAGTGAACTCCTACCCAGACGTTGAAGTAGTTCTCAAGGGTTAACTTCATCATTACAGGTTCTTTGTGCTTCTCGACCCATTCTTCGAACTCTTCTTCTATATTATTTGGTTACTTTTTCCACAAATTCTCGCTCACCAGTGTCAACAGAGTTGGGAGCAAAGAGTGGATCCTCTTCGAAGGGTCGAAGCATCTGGACTTCGCCAACTCGTTTCAATCCGACTTTGCGAGCCCACTAAATCACAATAAGTATTACAATGAGCATTTGGGAACCTTCGAGGTGACGACGGCGAAGAAACGGATCTCTCCCATAAAATCTTCGGCAGCTTCTTCAAATTCCTTCAGGGCTAAAACAAACGTAAATTAGTTAGAAATAGAAAAGAGTTTACCAGCAGATCCGGGTTCAAAGTATCCAATAATTCTGACAGCATCGTCCTCGAGATCTTCGAATTCATCGAGATCGTGTTCATCGTTGATGATAGTGACCGGATCATCGGGAATCTATACTACTTTGTTTTCCAAATCATATAACAAAACAAACGTCCATGAGCCAGCTTACAAAGGTTTCTGGGTCACGAACACCGTGGTATTCGATCTGATATCCATCCTTGTAGACATGGATTGTATCTTCTCCTTTTTCAACTTCTGAATTTTGATGCGTTGATTATTGATCAAAGGGTTGAGGAAGAAACAAAGGGACCACGTATTTTCGTTCGCTATTACACTGAGCGTTGCCGTGTGCAGGCGCTAGAATTGATGGGCACTTGGCCAGAAAACACCAGTATGCATAATACCAACCGATTAAGATTAATCAAAACAATCATCAGATCAAAAGTTAAAGCCAAAAACGAACCTTCCTGCTTGCGGAGTTTAGCCTCCTTGGTGGTGTTAACAGTGTAGAAGTTGTATCCTCTCTTGGTCATAATTTGAGCCGAAAGCTACAAAATATTGAAATAACTAAAGGAAACAAAAATAACAAACCTGAAGGAAGCATTCGTACTGATCTTGTTCACTATCATCTTCCTCGACATCATTGAAGAAGACGACGCTCTTGGCATCTTCAGCAAAGACAGTCTTGTTGAAGTTTTTCTCCGTCAGTACCTGAACACGCAACCTGAGACTAGACTCAAAGTTTGAGTATCAAATATCGAGCAAAAAAAGTTCCGGTTTAGCAGGAGATTTTTGCAAAACTACACAAGCATTTTCTAACCTCTGTGCGATCGAAGCCATCATATTCCAGGTCGGGATATCCAAGGAACATGCAATCCAAATCATCGGTTTTAGTATTGCCAGTAGCCGAGGCACCCACCGCACAGAGCAGCAGCACACAGGCTCTCCAAGTCATCTGAAACAAGGAGACTCGAAAGAAATGTCAAAGATGAAGCGGAACACGGAAAGTGGTCGCAATAGTTTTCGTGGGCGGCCGAGCAAAGTAGGCAGTAGTTGTAAAGGCGGCTCGGCAGCGGGGGACAGCCGCCATTAAATGATACCCGGGCTGACTATTGTAATGCTTCATGTGGCAGAGCGGAGATTTCGAGAATGGTCTTCATGAGCATTTGTTTCAGCTCTGGCGGCCAATAGCACTTCCGACGGAAGTAAAGATTGGTAGAGTAAAGAGAGCTATAAAAATTCAAGAGCTGTATGAAGTGGTTGTGTGGGAGGATAGTGCCAATACTGATAGATGAATATCGAGTTGTGATGCATCCGTGAAATTAGCCGAGAGGGCCGCAAAGTCAACACAGCCGATCCAGATATCGCAAGTTTTATCAAATAGAGCCCGGCTCGGTGTCATAGATCGACGGGGGATGTCGCCATCCGCGCGGAGCAGACAGATGGCGTCAAGCGTTAGTTACAATACGAGTGCTTCTATGATCCAATTCCATTCTCTGTTTTAAAAAGTGTTTGGGAAAAGAACACTTGCGTAGGATAACAACTGGACAGAGACAAGTGAGTGATCCGATAACAAATAAACAGCGGGCGAGCCTATCTTCAAGCATTTGTCGATGAATTTTTCAACCTATCCAGGGAAAAATTAAGAAGAGTTAGAGGTCAATCGGCTATTCTTGCACGCTTGACAGTTTTTCTAAAGTTGACACAAGTCAAAACCCACGCGAAGGTAAGCAAAAGTTTCAAAACAAAGAAACACTTTCCATATTTATTTAACCTAAAATGAAGCTAAAGTCTAAACGAAAAGAGATCCACCCTTTGGCTCGAATTCTTCTTCTTTAGACGCCGACATCACGACTCTCCTCTTCCGGTCAAAACAAAGCTCTCTGAAAAATTACTCGCCTTCAAAAAAGTCGTTCTCCTTAATGCCAAAAAGATGAATCCCTTAACATACACTTCGAATTAGGACAATCTCCTAGGGTGTCCACTCGGCATTTGCATTTGATGGTGAGAGCGCAAAGACGCTGCAATCATTTCAAGACATTAAGAACAACCAGAATTGAAGCTCAAAGAAAAGAATAGGATGAATCAGATCTTTTTGTTTTGATTTATCCACTTAAGTGGATGATGGATGTCTTTGGATTCATTGGACTGGACAAAGTGCGTGTAATCAAATGCCATGTCTGGACTGGTGGGAGCTTTTTTGGCTTGGTTTGATCTTCACTGGAATTTGGTCAAACAGTCCATAAAATGGCAAAAAGGTTTCAACTCTGTTGGTCAAAGAAGGAGGCTTCTCTTGACATCTCAGCTAGTCCGGTCTTCCAATTGCGCTTCTTTTCACGATCTCATCCTTTGATTAGGACGCTGTCTAAGGAATAAAAGGAATCTCTTTCATGTCACCTTCGATAGATAAAGCCGCTTAAAAGCTTCTGTTTTGAGGAATTTATGTTTATTAAGAAGGATCAGTTTCAACTACAGTTAGAATCTTCGTTATGAGCTAAATAAAATCTTTTGACGCCTGCTACAGTTATTCACAAAATTTTTTTTCGCAAAATATAAAGATCACCACGCAAAAATAGTTATCACTTACCAAAAACAAGATAATCATTGCCAGCCGAAGAATAAAAAGCCCCTCCCCAGTGACCAAGATTGATAGCCACTTTCTTAGCGTTCCGCGTGCAACCGTCCTTCTCGCGCTCTGATGCGTTTCAAACACGTTTTGCTTCTCTTATTGTTTTATGTAACTGTTGATGCCGATCGCTCCCTATTAAGAAGAGTAAAACTACAAGATAGATTGAGAAGATTGAGTGGATGCAACGATAAAACAAGTAAGTTTATTTCTGTTACTTTCTAGCAAATATGGCTATTATTTTGAAAACTTTATGTAGAAATTTGTTAATTTATCTATTGTTTCTTTAATGTTAATATGGTTTGGTCTGAAATTTTAAAATAGGACGTTTAAATAAAGCAGATTTTCCTTTCATCAGCGCTGAGGCCTAAAAAGGTCAAAGATCTTCTAATATGTTCAATCCGGAATCTATTACCTTTCCTGATTGAAATTAATTTCGATCTAAGTTTTCACTTTCTCCCCTCTTGAAATCTTTTATCTGCAGATAAATAAAGCCGGGAAATTCCAGTCCAGCCACCACTGAATGATATATCAAATTCAGACTCTTGTCTCGCATATTTCTACTTGCCAATCCTAACAATCAAAGAAAAATTATTTATGCTACGGGGGAATGGTCAGGCTAGAATCAAAACAAGATTTTCACGAGATCTGCGCCAATTATACCTGGTTCCAGAAAAGTGCCCGTTTCCGCTAGAATCGAAACACATCGGTGATTTCTTTGAAGATAATCTATCCATCCAACCTTCACCAGAAAGATCAAGGGCCGCTCTATACGTTCGAAAACGCTGTAAGTCGTCTCTTTGTGTTTTGAGCATAGTCGTTCTTCAGTTTTGAAAAGAATACGTCGTCAAACAGATGAAGATCAAACCATTGAATTCAATGGATTACCCGAGGGAACCCATTGCGATCGTGAAGAGAAAAGAGGTAGCAAATGTTGCAGCTCCGTCATGTATGAGCTCATGGGCAATGTTGTTGAAGAATTGTCAACTAGTTCAGTATACGCTGATTCATGGGAAACACCTGGAGTAGCAGCCAATGTAGACATTCAGCCAAATCTAACCAACTCATTCTTTAGGAACTCAAAAAACAGCTTCAACAGAAATTTGGAAAAGCATTTGAGATCGTAGTATCAAGAGGAGATTTTGCTCATGCTACCAACCACGCTGGTAATTTGATTTGTAAATTCAAAATCCGCGAGTTATGGATAATGGGTTACGAGACTCCTCATCAAAGTGATGTAAGCACTACCCAATCGCCTAATCTAATCAAAATTTTCAGTATGATCCTCAAGATTATTCAAAAGAAAATTACTTCTCTACAATTAACTTTATTGAGCCATTAGGAACAGAAAACTATACCCTCCCTGGCCAAATTATACACACAAATGATTTGGAACTTGAAACAACAGGAAAAAGAGCTGGTTTTCCAAAAGGATCTCATTGTAGACCAGGTGAACGGCGAGGTAGGTCGAGGCTAACCATTATCTAAAAAGAATAATAAAATTAGGCTCAAAATGCTGTGATTTGCAATTGTTTCAAGCTATGTATGACAGACTGCATGAGATTCTAGATGATCCTCATTTTAATCTTTATGATATGAGACGAATTGCTTGGGTAGGATTCACGTTAGAAGTTTAGATTAGATCCTAGGAACTTCGACAAGCAGCAGAAGCAGCTATTCTAACTCCAATGGAAATTATCGTAACAAGAGACGACTTTGTGCTGGCTTCAAACAGAACTGACGATTTGATTTGTAAATTCCGAATTAATAAGTTCTTCGTTATGGCCTGGGAAACACCAGCTCCTGGACACAAATTAAACGAAGATTATTATGCTGACAATGGATTTACAACGGTTATTGGATGTGACGTTGATGCTGCTGTATTAGAAGGAGCGTCTTGTTGCAGTCCTGAGCTTCGCTATACAATGACAAAGGCGTTTGATAATGCTACTGATAATCAGCATACAAAAACTAACACTGATAATGTTTCAAGGGTAAGACTTACGTATATGGAAGAAAGTTTTTAGTCAATCATCCGTGCTGCGCAGAAACGATTTAATTCCCAAATGAATGCAATTGTTTCAAGAACTGGAGTGATTTGGAGACGAGGCTATGAGCCAGCTCAAGATATTTCAGCACAAAACTCTTCTTTGGTTTGTAAGATGGATCTTTTCAACTTCCACGTTCTCGCCTTCGACGCTGGAACTGGGGTCAGTTTTCGGTGACTTTTCGATCCATCACTTCTAAATTTTTCTCATTCTTTGTTTAGATTCCACTGGCTAATGAATTTGCCGATGGTGCTGACGTAATTCCATTAGATGGATTGGAACCTTTATCGCCAGAAGTCGCTCCTGAAGTAGCCCCTCAGGTTGCTCCACAAGTTGCTCCTCAAGTTGCGCCCCAAGTTGCTCCTCAAGTTGCTCCTCAAGTTGCTCCACAAGTCGCTCCACAAGTCGCTCCACAAGTCGCTCCACAAGTCGCTCCTCAAGTTGCGCCTCAAGTTTTCCAACCTCCTCAATTCTTCCAACAAGTAGCCTTCCAGCCTCAATTTGTTCCAGGAGCTGAACAAGCCTTTGCCGGAGATCTGGCTGGACCAATTGCTGCCGCTAATTTGGGAGAACTTGCCACTGGAAATTATAACAATGGCAACGGAGCCGGAGGAGGAGGAGCTGGAGCTTGCTTCGCTGATGACACAGTTGTGATGACATTGAAAGGACTCAAAAATTTGACAAAATTAGAAATTGGCGATTATGTTCTATCTGCCACAGAAACTCGAGCCTTCTTTACGCCTGTTACTAGCTGGATGCATAAAGAACCTGAAACGATTGCTCTCTTTTATAAGCTTGAAACAGAAAGTGGCAAAGAGCTGAGTTTAACTGCTAAACATTTAATCTATAGGAGAAAGTGCGATGGTTAGTTTTAAAAAGGTTTATTCAGTTTTATTCAGAACCAACTACTTCTCTTCTATCTAGAAATACAGAAGTTTTTGCTCATGAATTAAACATCGGAGATTGTTTAATTTCGATGAGTACTGTAGGTTTTTGACTCTTATTATGAAAATGCCTGCAGGGCAATTGGAATAGTGATAAAATAACAAAAATTACTATCAGTGAACGACAAGGAATCTACGCGCCACTGACGAAAAACGGCCGAATCATGGTCAATGGGCTGTTGGCTTCCTGTCACAGTGACGTCAAGAGTTCCATCATTGTCTCTACCTTCTTTGATGTGAGGTTATTCTATATATTGTAATCGAAATTTCAGTCTTCTGCACTGATTCGAAAGAAATTTTTCACTCTTCGAGGATGGCTAGCGTCAAGTGTGGTAGAGCTGCCAATTTTAACTGATTTATGGAGGGATATTCTTCAATTGGTTTTGCCGCAGATTGTTCATTCTAATTATTACTAACTTATTATTTATTATACAAAAATCCTTTAGACTCAATAACAGGTACAATAAAGTGATAAGCTCAAGGGAAAGCTAAAAGCGACAAAAAGCGAACTATGAAAAGGTTACGAATCACACCTGTTAGAAACAAAAGGCCTAGAGAACTGCATGGGGCGGGTAGTGCTCTCTTCAAGGAGAGAAAGAGTGGTATTTAAACCAAGAATAGCTCCATCATCAGGGCCGCTGTGGGTGTTGTCGCCGAGAATACCTGGAAGGCTTCCATTGGCGAAATCAACAATCTTGACTTCAGTTCTTCTAGAAGTAGGTTCAGCAATGATCAAGATGGAGGATCCAAAGAATCGAACGCCATCCAGTCCAGTGAGAACCTAAATAGTTTGAATAAATTTTTTTTGTGGCAAACATCTTTGATATCCAAGATCTTTTTTTTTAATCTGAGGAACAGATAGTGTAGACTCAAAGAAGTCTTTAAGGAGTTTTTTAAGTTCAGTCGAGGACAGATCTCTGCCCTGGTGCCTATCAAACTTAACAGTTGTTCCAAAATGATCGAATTTAATTCCTAAAAATTATGTTTTTAATTTCATATTTTAATTTGTTACCGCATAAACGAATTCCTAGTTCCATTGAGGTCGAGCTGGCACACCTCGCAATTCTTTTTTCCATTTTTTCTACTGGTGCATTGTCAGCATGCTGTCTGATTCCTAACTTGAGATCAAGAATTGCAGGCTTGTTAAGATCCTTGGTAAGGTTCACCATTAAAATGAAAGATGAGCCGATTTTTCTCGGTCGAAGACTATCCGACTTTTCATTTCCGTTAGTCTTGACTAAAGCAGACAACTCTTCCATGTCGATATGACACATTTCGCAACTATGTGGCATCTTGGTCTCCACCCATTTCTAAAAATGACATTTAAGGAAATAACCAACATTGAAATTGTGTCATTATGAATTGTTTTTGTGGTTTCGTAGCATAGACTAGACAAGCGTATACTTTATTCGGAATTCAAATGAATTGCGTCAGTGCATACCAGAGCCAAAAAGAACTTCAATTTGCGAATTTTTTGCCAATCGATGCCTCTAAAAGGATTAAACGTACTTTGATTGTATAACAGCAAATGGGAGTGACTTTAAGCAGAGCGCTTGGCATATGCTCGTAGAATACCATTTCCCCAGCTTTAGTCGGTTTGGCAATGTGGCCATTTTTGAGCAAGAAGATATTGGCAGCACCTCCGACCTAAAATACCAGACTTGAAATCGTCGAATATGACCAAAATTTACTTGTTCCTCGAAAAACCCCGAGTCCTCAGATTGCTTGACAGCGTCCGCCATTCTTTACCTGTAAATAAGGATCATAATTAAGCAAGAATTGATCAAAGATAGTAGCTTTTTGACAAACTTTAGGAGCTGAAAGATCTGAGACTTGCATAGATCAGACAACTATTACTAAATTTTGTCAATAACAATAATGTCTCATCAAAACGTAATGCAGACTTTCGCAATTCATTTTTTGAGTTGGCAATTCGGATTAACTCAGACTTTTAACAATTTCAAAAAGAAAAGCGTAAAATAGAATGAATGAAAGGACAAAGACTTTATTCAACTGAAAGAAAGTCTGCAAGCCACGTCTTTTCTTTTTTATACGGAATACGAATGCATTTAATCGCTAGCTCCCACAATAAATCTGTGCGATAGGCATGATCATGTCATTCGATTCAACCCAAACGTAGCCAGTCGTATCACCGCAGCTGAATCCGTCAGATTGTTGAGGAGCTATCTGATAATAACTCCCCTCGAAGTTGTACCAAACGTGGGAGGTTGCTGAGACGACAGAACAATCCAAAACATAGCTGAAAGATTTCCAATTTTGATAAAACGGAAATAATAACGAGCAAGTATTGCCAGTTCTTGTGATTGTAACTGCTGGTATCGAGCATGGGAGGGAAGGAGGTGAACCCATTGGATTACAACTGAGAATGTTTCCACACATCGGATCACAAGCTAAATAGAGAAGATGAAAACTACCGTAGAAGGGATTACCTGGAGTCGTAGTCGTTGTTTGCATGGTTGTTGTTGTTTCAGTTGTAGAGGCGGTTGAGGTGGTTAGAGCTGAAATCGTTGAGGTTGACGTGATGACGAATCCATCCTGATCATCAGCTGCAACTCGAAGTGACTCATATCAAGAGCAACAAACGCAAGGAGACAGGGATGCAACTCTTCGCTAAATCCATTAGAAGAAGAAAACAGCAAAGACTGTACATGCCAGCTGGAAGTGATTCGGACTTTTCTAGCGCCTTGCAGTCAGGATTATTTGGCGAATGGGCAAATTAAGCAGGCGGAACTTTAGTCGTCAAAAGACCAACAATTTTCATCCTGTTACATTTTGACCAACAGCACGAGCCAGCTGAGAATCTTGATTTGTATTTGATTTTTGATTTATTTATAAATATCACGGATGGAACAACGGATCATGTTGTAATTTCAAAATGGTGAGTGTCTGTTTTCTAACCTTGATTTAGTCGTTAAAAAAACAGAATCTTCAACACGAAGTTTCTAAGTGCAAGCTGGTTGAAAAAGAAGTTGAGATAAAGCCAAATAATTATTTTTATTTGGAAGTCTGCGAGCAGTTCAAAAATGTTGACCTTAACTGAAGCAAAGAAATGTCTAAATGAAGAATAATTGTTAAATAAAATTGGTATTTTATATCTAAATTACTACGAAAAGGTAAGAGAATTGTTCTTTTTTTGAAAGTTCATCCAGGGTTAGTTCGAATGAATCTTATCAGTTATTTCCGCCGCCGTCTAGTCCAAGACATTCTCAACACAAAGCGGCTTTTCAACTCATAGTCTCACGGTCTATATAACCCCACCTGACTCTGATAACACTACCCCTGGTCTAAATGAAAGCTCTTCTCTTCTTTGTCAGCTATTTCGGTTTGTTTGCCATCTATCCTGAATGTATTCTTTTAGTCTTTTCTGCTTTTGTAAATTCCAGTACTTTTTCATCGACAACAGAAACAATACAATCTTCGACAATTGTCTCCTCTGAAACAACCCCTACTCCTGTCACCACAATCGGTAAAACTTCAACTTATTTTTCTCAAATATTACTCCAGCACCTTGTGTCGACAATCCAAATACTAACTGTGCTAATATGAAGCCATACTGCAATAACCCTGAATACAGAGATCTTCTGGGAAAGTAAATTTTTATGCCCAGATAAGTAATATAAATTAAGGGAATGTCCTGTGACATGCAACTTCTGTGGTACTGGGAACTGCTATGATTTAACAGACAAATGTACAGATTGGAAAGCCAATGGTTTCTGCGAAAATCCATTCTATAAGGATGATGCTGGCAAATACTGTAAGAAGACTTGTGATCTATGCTAAATAAATTGTACTGATAGAAAAAGAGTTGTGTGACAGAAGGCGATTTCAGCTCGGGCTAAATTATCCAAATTGGTAGTAGTTTGAGTCAAATTAAACGTACCCCTAAAAGAGTTTGGGCAAATCTGAAACTTTGTTGAATCTAGATTTCAGGTAGCCTCCACCAATAGGAGCTTCTAGCTTTGTTAAACCTGCGTTAATTCGGAGAGAATACTAATACCCGATTAAAGACTAGTATTTTATTCAATTTATACTTTGTCCATCACATTTCTCTTATTCAATTCTTTGATTTAATTAAAGCAGGTTGGCTGAAAAAAGGTAAAGAATTATAATTTTTCAGTTCAGACATGCCATCTTCACTTTTTCTATTCCTATTTCCGTTGTTTTTTGCGGATCCTCTCTCACATGAAGAAAATCTCCGAATCCAAGAAGGTTGTGGCAATTTTACAAACCAACCATCACAAGATGAAACAAGACGATTTTCAATGAACACTCCTAATGCCACTCGTTATAAATCACCGTGGACAGTGGATCTCAGAGGAATTCTGACAAATAATGGTTAGCAAAAATTAAATCAGTAAAATGCAAAATTAATTTAAAAGTGAGAAATTTTTTTGAACTTTACGACAGTGCTACCATATGTACTGGGACATTGATCAGTTCGCGTCATATAGTCACTGCAGCACATTGCATATTTGGATCTGTTAAAGATAACTGGTAATTGTTGAAATTTTTTAAACTTTCTTAATTTTAGTGAAATTCCAAATAGTCCTCCAGTGCCACATATTCCATTAAAAAGAATCGGTGTTGTTTTTCAACTTATTGCGAAAATATCAAGCAAAAAGTTGTGTGCGATTCAAGGGAGGAATTTTTCCGAGTGAAAAGAACATTTGTTAAAAAAGAATACACAATCTCCAAATATCGTACTGCTAAAAGTCACAGCGATTTAACTATCCTAGAATTGGAAAATGATGCCGAATTTTCTCCCAAAGCCCAGCCAGCTTGTATTTGGAGTAAGTAAACGTCTGATTGTTTTAATATTTTTGCAGCACATTTGCCCAATGTTACTGAATCAATTACTCTTTTTAGCTATGAGAGCAATTTGTAAGTTGTTTCTAAAATTTCTTTAGAATTTTATTTTATACTTTAATAAATAAAGCAACTAATATCAATAACCTATTTCCAGGTCCGAGTACATGCACATAGGAAGTGGTGTCTTGAGAAAGCACACAACTGGTTTTCTCAGCTCTGAAGAGTGTACGAAAGCTCAAATATTTTCTCAATTACCTCCAAAAAGCAATGTTTTCTGCTCCTATGACGGTAATGTATTAGCATGTACCAGTGACAGTGGAGGTGGCCAGGTGTATTATGAAAATGACAAAGCTGATTTAATTGAGCTTTTATCCTTTGGATTTCCTTGTTTTAATGAACTTTCTTCAGGTTGTCATGATTAAATTTAAATTTTTATATTTTACAGAAAATTTGATTGATTACAGTCAAGATGCCGTTAGCTTAAGGGATTTGATTTGTGCTGTTAGTGGTATTTGTCCTGAAAAATATATAGAAGAAAATGAGAGAGAAATATTTAGATCAGTTTTATATATATGATGAATAAAAATAAATATTAAATCTGTTTCGTTTTTTGTTCATGGTGTAGGACTATAGAGAGATTTTCTTATCTTCTCATGTCTTCTGATGCTTATTTATTGTACCCTCTACTTAAAGGAATTCTATCTATATTGCTATAGGTTTTCCTTTAGCTCTTTCCATTTCTTTGTCCCCCATCTGGCTATCTATTATCGTTGTCTTGAGCCTATTTTTGGTTCCGGCTCTTGAGCGTTCAATGACCCATCCTCTTATTAATCACTTTGTGCTTTCTACTCACAGTCGGTTCGCTATTGATTAATTGTAAAGTTCTTGTTGATTGCTAATTTTGGTATTTGTATAAATTTGGTATGCATAAATGAACACTTAACTGAAACTTGTCTCTTGAGTTCGAGAAATGTCAGCTTCCGGAAAATATTCGCTTGGTTAGACTCATACATCGACACACATTCAGCTTTGCCAAAATGGGCAACACATCAAGCACAGTTACAGCTGGAATAAAAGATCAGGTAAATGCTTAAAACATTCTTAATTCTCTATTATAGGTAAACAGTCATAGCAATGCAATGTACCAGTTAGCTGGAGTAGGAGGGACTGGAATATTAGCCGAATCTGCTTTAGAAGCTACAAGAAATGGCAATACAGACGAATTAGATTTACTAATAGAACAAGTGATTGACCTTAAAATTGTCAAAAAATAAATTAAGACAGTTAAGCCGCTTCTTTATAATGACGGAGAAGGTGAAATGATTTTGGTAAATGAAATAATATCTCAACGACATAAAGAAAGAACAGGGAAGTTGTAGTCAAATAGAGAATTTTTGCATTTAGGTAGTTCATTTGCATCAGCTCACTCGACTGAAAGGAAATTCGTTTGTTGGCGTTTAGATTCGCGCGGATCTGTCGGAGAAACACTGCTCCATGTATGCTTCCTAGCAGGTCGAGTTCATGTTTAAATCACTTGTCAATTTTAGGCCTTACAAAACATATGAAATTACTTGCTGAACGTTTGCTTCTCCGCTTTCCAAACATAATGAATGATTTTTATATAAACGACGAATATTACGGTAAAACATAAAATAGCATAATATAATTTCTAGGAGAAACGGCTCTACATATGGGAATTGTCTCAGAAGATCCTGAAATTGTTCGATTTCTTTTAAAAAACGGAGCAGATGTTAATTCTCGTTGCACAGGAAATTTCTTCACATGTGATGATCAAAAAGGATCTCGAACTGACCATTCTAACATTGAACATGCTCAATTGGCTAGACATACTAATTACCCTGGGTTTGGAGATTGTTTTACCTTTAGGCAAAAATAATTTAGACATCTTTATTGGGGAGAATATCCTCTATCTTTTGCAGCCTGTCTATCTCAAATGGAATGCTTTCGAATGCTTGTAGCCAAAGGTGCCAATCTAAATGCTGTTGATTCAAATGGCAATACGGTTTTGCATATTTGTGTTATTCATGAGAACTGGGTAAGTTTTTATTAAGATATGTTGCGCTAACTTTTGAAGGAGATGTTCAAAATGGCTCGAAGTTTGGGTGCCGATTTACATATTCTCAATCGGCAAAATCTTACGCCTTTCACTCTGTCTGCATTCTTAGCTAAAAAGGAGATGTTTCAAAAAATTATTGAGGAAGAACAAATTGTTAATTGGACATTTGGGGAAGTTCAAGAAGCTGTGTGCCCTTTAGAACATTTGGATTCAATTGAACCAACTACTGGGAAGGTAGAAATCGACCAAATAAATGACATTAAACTTAGATAAACCGAGATTCAGCCCTTGCTTTGGTTGTTTATGGGCAGAAATCTTCACATTTGCAGTTACTCCCTACTTTATTAGAACAACTAGTTCAGAGGAAATGGAATACATACGGAAGAAACACGTAAATATGAGTGGATCACTGAAGGATTTTTAAGATTATTCTCACAGCTTTTTATGTTTCTTTGTTATTTTCTCTGCGTCATGTGTTGCTTTCTAATTCGGCCAACACCATTTGAACGAGCCCAGCAGCAACGAAGACTCTTATGCGCAGCTCGATGGGATTGGCGAGGTCTAATGCCAAAGGACTTCGTTTGTTAACATAAACATTTCAATTATCTTTAGATATACCATATATTGAATCTCATTTGCGTTCTTGGAGCCGCTCTCTACTTGATTCAAATGTATTTACATATTCGAAATGTTGGCAGAAAAATGTATTTCCTCGGTTTGGTAAGTATTTACTATAAATTTAACGAAATACAGTCTGGATTCCCTGCTAAATCAATTTTTCTGATCTCTTGCTGTCTTATGCTGATTGGCTTCATTTTGAGAGCATTTTGCTTTGATGAAGCTGAAGATATTGTCTGGGTTGTGACTGTGTTACTCACTGCTGTTAAATTCTTATTTTTCTGCAGGTTTGATTCCGTAAATATTGTAAGAAATCTTTTTAGGGGATTCAAATCAGTTGGTCCCACTGTGTTAATGTTATACAAAATTATACTTCGAGATCTCATGAGGTTTTTTTTAATCTATTTGGTCATTGTTGTTGGTTTCTCTCAAGGTTAAGCAAACAGCTTTTTAATATCAATTGCTTCAGCTTTTTATATAATTTTCCTTGGTTATAGACGAAAAGAATCAAACTATCAGAGTGGAAGGCGTGAAAAAAGCATTATGTCAAACGTTGCTGAATCATATGTTCGAATGTTCATCATGAGTCTAACAGAATTTGCTGGTTTGTGATTATTTTGATTTAATTTTTGTATGTTTAAGTATTCTTTGAGCAGCTGGAAGATTGTGAACATACTGTGATCGGAAAAGTAATTATTAGTTTCCATTAAAAAGTATTGTTTAAGATCACTTTTGTAATATATATGCTGCTAGTCACTCTCCTTCTCATCAGCATGCTTATTGCTATGATGACAAACACTTACACAGAAGTATTTAACTTTTATTTTAAATATTTTCCAGGTTTCGGGTAATACCTTAGAATGGCTGCGACAATGGGCTGCAATCATTATGATGATGGAACAAAGTTATGATCCGTGCGCTAGACTTCGTTATCAAGCAAATTATAGCATTCTTATGGAAGATGGCAAGGGAAAAGCGTTACTTTTAAGAACTCGTCTTACGGTGAAATTTTACTTTGGTTTATAAAAACGATTTTAGGAAGCGGAGTTATCAATAAAGAAAGAAATTCTATATTGTGCGAAACGTCGATTTAAAGATGAATTAAGAAGGCGTCCACTGGGCTGCCAAGTTCACTCAATTGTTACATCGGGAGCGAACTATTTTAATAAATAGTTTTAGTGCGCATAAATCTTGGACGTTGACTAAATGGTTCTGTTGCACTTTGAGCGGTCAAAGAATTTTTTTCCAAATTTTTCAGGCTATAAAATCGCCTAATCCCCACCATTTTTTGGGATTTAAAGTGCTTTGGAATCACGAAATAAAGCTGAATTAAACTACATCAGCCGAATTTTGACACCACGACTGCTTGATTAAATTTTCATAAAATAGATTTTCATAAGAATGGAGGCATTACATTAATCCATGTTCCAATTGTTTCGTGGTTATACTTTCTTTGACCGATTAAAATGCAAAAGCCGACTAAATCGTTACTTTCTTAAACTATCGCAAGGAGAAAATCCAGTCTAATTGAAAACTTTTGCATTCGGCAAAGCGGTTCATTCAAATGAATGGCCGAGTGAGTAGAGCAATTTAGCCAAGCCAATCAAAACACACCTCTTCGTCTGACAGTAAAGCAGCAAAAACAAGTTCCTCTTCGTTGGATTTAAGCGCTCGACCTTTTGCTGCCTTGACATTGAAAGAATTTTCCAGTCAATTTTCTATATTATTGTTGGCAGCCAACTTAATTGCACCTGAATCACCCGCGCGTCCACCGGTGAAATTGTTCGCGATCGCGATTCCGGATCAACGACTCGTGTCATTCGTGAGATCTTTCCGCAAAAAAAGAAAAACTTAGTTCTCCTTTTGACGAACTGTGAAATGTCGTTGCACTTTCTACAGAACAGGAGACTAATCGTCGTCCCTAATCCCGAGACGCTTCCTCAATTGGCATGATGTCTGCTTGTCGCTCGAGACGATTTCGGCAGACAATAGAGACTCTTCAGTCTCTTCAATAGGAGCGGATCTGATAGCCCAACTTCTGGTGTCTTGTTTTGGCGCCACCACCTCTCTAGAGGCTGACTAGCCCACTAGAGGAGTGACTTTGGGCTACTGCTGTTACATTCACTTTGTTGGCTATTAATAATGTTTTCCTTCAATAATTGGTGCAATTTTCAATGATAGTTTGGTCTATTAAAACCAGCAACTAAAGAAGGCTTTGACATTCTAACCTCATTCTCATTCCCTCCCAAACAACTTTTTACTTTCTATTCTTTGTTTTTCTGAATTTATCTGATTAACTCCTAATATTTGCTGAAAACCTAACAAATATGTTTTATGCGAAAGGTTAAACATTTTATACCTGTGAATATACTTTGGTCTCAAAAAACTAGCTACTTTCGCGATTTGTTTTCCTTTCTTCGCCAACTTGTCGAAATTAGTCAAGCTAAAGGTGGTAAGCTGAGGTGTTGTGAAGAAAGCCCAAATAATAAGGGGAATCCAGTTGCTTACAAGGTGCGAGGACGTTTTACCATCGACTGCGACGTAATTACGGTCCAGCCTCAGGTTCTCCAGCCAAGGAGTCTTCTTGGAAACCAAACCATCTCCCTTTCAAAGGCATAGAGACACTGCAAGACGCCGTACGCTCTCTCTCTCTCCATTATCCTGATTTTTCACTTATAGGCCTCAATCCCGTCGCTCAACACATATAGCAACACTTTTGGCTTTTTACGGCCACCGTGCGTGCTAATTAAAAGCATGTTTTTGCAAAGCATTGTTTCAATGGTTTATTTGATTCCTTCCTGCTTATTAATGCCATTCAATTTAAGGCTTCAAACTACAAATTCTGTTTCCACAATATTTAAGTAAAGCGCAAAACACAATTTTAATCCATAAAAATCTAGCCAATTTTGGAAAGATGCGATCTATGAATTTCGATGAATCGACGATTGCTATTCGAACCAATCAAAAGAAAAAATGGCTGTGAACGTAAATTAGAAAGCTGCTGTTAGCGACATAGCCAAGTATTCCAGACGCAAAAGAACAAGAATCTCGAGCGATCCTATTAGAAAAAATGGTCATATCATTCGTCTTTTTTAAAATTACCTGTCTCCGATTGGTCTTTTCCCATTTCCTTAGTTTATTCAATCTCAATCCAGTCTCAATTTGCCGGCCTTCCGGTTTAGTTTAGTCTCTCCGCATTGCGTAAGGTTTCGTATAGTACTCATTTCCATAATTGCCTCATCACTTTTTGTCTAAAATCGTCCGACAGCAAATGACTGTATGGTTAAGAAGGTGTTCTAATCGTTCCTTTAAACGACCCTCCCGCCCATTTCTTCTTCTGGCGCCATTCCCTAACAGGGCAACTTTCAGCGGAGAGAGAGAGGAGAATACGACAAAAAGCTGCCAGTCTCAAGTGAACTCTCTCCCCCGACTGTTGTATCCGGCGCTGGAGGCCTCGTCTAATGTGATGTTTATTTTTATTTTTCTATTTCATTTACTGGACCATAGCGATTCTGCATCAGATTTTGAAAATGCTCGAATATCAGGTATCATTTAAAGGTAAACATTTTATTTTAAACTTAAGGAACACCCAAACTCACATGCACAAAGAAGAGCATTACAATATATTTTGACACAAATATTCCTTTTCAAGGGCGAATATCTGTAAGAGAAAAGCACTTTTTCCCCTCATTCGTTTAGATTATGAAAAAAATGTACATTCCTGAGTGCAACCAAGATTATTCGTCAAATATACTTAGAAATGCTTCCTTTAAAATGGACATTTCTCGCTGCACTGATACCACCTATATGACGGTTTTTGTCATAAATTTCCTAAGCTAATTATTATTCAGAATGGTTCTCGAGTTTTGACAGCTCATATTGAAATAGGATTTCATCCTTTAGTTATTACTAGCAGCGATCGTGTATATTCTGTCCAGTGCGTAGACAATTCCTTTGCCATTGTACGACAGCGACAACCACCCGCGAACACACCGTATGCTAATCGTCTTAAAACTTGTTATGATTTCACTTTAGAAATTGCTCACATGTTGTGAGAACAGCGGCAAAATGGGAAGGATTAACAGTCTTTCATGTGGGAGATGCTATTGTTCACGAATGGAATTGTGCTCTTGAGCCTCAAGGTTTTTTGAGCTATGAACTTTTTAAATATTAATTGATAGAAGCTGGCAACACTCAAGTCTTTCTAACATCGTGTAATGCCATTTCTCAAGGCGGCCAAATTATCCACTTAGTAGATGAGAACGGGTAAGTTTTCTCGTTATAGTGTAAAGAACTTCATTTAGATGCGTCGTAGATTCAGAACTTATGGGCGAACTCGTTTATAACAACTATATCCCAAAGATCTATGCAAGAGCCAAAGTGTTTAAGCTTATGAATGGAGAAAGGTTTTTACCTTTTTTTGAAAATAAAAACAGTTTTAGATATCGAGTTGAATGCAATATTCAGATGTGTAAAAAAGATAGTGGGACCTGTATGAATCGAGTTTACGTAAGCCATATAGAACTATTTTTATTACGTTTCAGCCCCCCAAATGCGCGTTCACCAAGGATGAAATTGTCAACAGGTATGACAACAGAGTGAAACATTTAACAGAAGACGCACTGATGACTGGTAACATTTTTTAAAACATTCAAAAGCGTCCTTCAGGCGGTCCAAACACACGCTATGATAAACAAGTCAAGGTTACTAGCGAATGGATTACCGTTCATTACAATCAATATACAAATGTTGAACAATTGCATGAGCGTATGTTTAAAAAGAAGATACTTCAATACTCTGTTCAGGATATTTTATTAATGCTGTGATGGATCCGAATATTCAAGAGGAATTGACTACTACTGTACCGACGGGACATTTCCTTATTGGTATATCGTATCGAGATCCGGCAAAGAAGTTCCAAACGGAAAAAGAACGAACTAACGATATGGTTGCGGTCACCAATCCGGTCATGATTGCTCCCACTTCATTTAAACCAGCGAACAGCCCAGTCATAGTAAGATACTTGATCAAAAAACTCTAGACTAATCTTTTAGTCCTCGTCTGAAGAGAATCAAATAGAAACCATTAATGAGGACTTGGCTTCCCTCATGCCAGTTGTTCCTGCTCTTACTTCAGAAGCAATCAAAAGTGTTGCAGTCTCTCCAGCAGAAAGAATTATAGAAAAGAAGCCTGACCTATCCTTATCAGCTAACTTTAGGTTCAGACATATTTTAAGCAACTTATTAAAAAATATAGTAAAATTCCACCACGTCCTCCAACCAAACCTCCTGTTTTTTCATCAACTCGAGCGGTTACAATGCCTCCTCAAACTAGAGCTCCAACCCCAAAAATAACAGCCAAATCTACAACACAATCTTCTTCTAAATTGTCAGGGTTTTTTAATAGTTTAGCAATAGATCTTCGTTTCTTTAGTGCAATGGCATCAGTTGAGCTCAAGGTCAGAAAGAAAACAACAACACTCCCGATCCCTACAGTTCTACCAAATCAAAAAGTATGTGTTTTGCAAAAACAATTTCCCATATGATCTGTAGACGTCAAAATCTTCTTTGAAGGGAAGTGTAGCTACCATGAGATTTTATACAGAAAATGAGAAAACAACTCCGTGAGTCAGCGGCCATGCGGCTACTTATAAATTATCTTAGATTGACGAAGGGAACAACCAAGCTTTTTTCAACAACTGAAGTGCCATTCAACGGAGATAATGAAGTTTTATTTTAAAAACTTTATTACAAGATTAACTTCAGATATTCACCAATATGGTGAAGGTTGCTACTGCCACAGAGCCTACCGCTATTCGATCCTCTCAAGGGAAGGAGAACTTTGTCAACCCGAGAGATTGGCGTTTGGATGATAGAACGATCAATGACACTGATATTTTCTCTTCGGACAAGCAGATTGCATGCACAAGCAACTCAACAGCCGTAAGTGTTGCACTTGATGATCGATGGACCGAGTTCAGACGCCCTTGAAGAGATGTATTTGGAGCGGATTGGACCATCTCTTAGTCGTTTGGTCTTTCGGTTCAGCTTTAGTGTGGGTCGTCATGTTAGCTGTTTGTTTCTACAAAAATTCTAAGAAGAAACCGGACTGGGTCACTTACAGGTTCAGAAAGATTAGACCATTCAAAGATCAATCTTATAGAGAAAAGGAGATGAAAAAGATGTCCAGAGCCCGTGTTTTACCACAAGAACATCCTTGGCTCCACGCGGATGCCTTCGAAGAGCCAAAGCTCCGCAAAAAGCATGAAATCGATATGAGCAAATTCTAAATCTTTGCAATAGTTTCCCCATGCTCAGAATGTGCTTTCACATATCTCACACTGATGAACTTTTTGAAATGTATTTATTGATTGTGCCCATTTGCTTACTGCGATAAGAGTGACCTCTTCTTTGCATCATCTTATCAGCATTACATATTGACTGATAGTCTTCCACCAGTCCAAATCTTTATAGAGGTGTCGCTCCTGATTTACTATCCCCGTGTCATTTGTATCTGTGAATAAAATTTGTTCATTCTAGCTGATGGCTATCCCTGAAGAGTTTTTAAACGGCTACTTCCTTGAGAGCAAATCCGAAAATGTCGATGAATTTCTCAGCGTTCGAGGTAAATAATCATCATCAGCCTTATTATTTTTTAGGTGTTTCTTGGCTGATACGTAAACTGATCTCTGGAAAATTGAAGGGTTTCCAATTCCAATTACGTATTGAAGGAGATGGCTATAGGTATTTAGAGATCACTTTTGTTGATCTTTTATTCCAGCTATAAGACTTGTGAACCATCCAAGACTCAGGAATATCATTTCAAGCTGGATGAGCCCTTTGAAGCTGTTGGTTATGATGGCAAACGTCACAGGGTCTGTATGTTTTCTTGCACTTTTTCATCTTTCTAATACGGGCTGACTCAGGAAGATTTGAATTTGACCTAATTTACATCTATAAACATCTTAGAGAGCTCAAAAACGTTTCTGCAAATCAGAAGATCGAAAATAAATCCAAAGTCTCTCCCATTCGAAGAATTGAGTTTCAGATTACAATTTCCGTCGAGGGTCAAAAGCTGAAAGAAACCCATAAAAACCTTGAACGTGACAGTGGTGAAGATAGCTTTTACTTCTTCTTCAAGAATGGAGTTCTCTGCTCGGTGAGAGATAAACACTTAAGAGAAAATCTTCTTACAGGAGTGCAAAGCCAGTAAGGATGGAAAGACAGCTATTTGGCGAAGAGAGTTCATCCAGAGCCAATAGATCACGTTTTAATATGCAGTAAAAGAGTTTTTTATTTGTTTCCGCTGGAACTTTAATCTTTGTTCCCTTAAATCTTCCGTCAGTTGATGAAATTTGAGCGAATAAGCCGTTTTTTCTTCGCATATTTTACATTTGCGGTAGGTCATTCGATTGGGTACGTGTGGGTTAATAGATCTATGGTAATAAATTCAGCCATTTTCAGATCTTGCAAATTCTGTCATTTGAATTCCAAACAAGAAGGCTAAGATAAATCATACCCCCGCAATGACAATCTTATGCAATTCTTCCTAAAAATAGGATTGCTGATTCAACATTGAGAAAGACTTCTTTAAGTCTCAAGGACAATTGTATAGTCTTTCATGTCCCATCTGCTTGTAAGATTCCTTTCGAGAGAAAATATTAATGGGCTTCAGCTTTTTCTATCCCATAAAACTAGCATGTGAGGCCATATATTGCATGTTGTTTTCCTTGTGTTTTGTCTATTTTGCTACACTTTTGACCCTTTTGTGAACACTCTTAGCAAGCCTTATTGCTTGTTACGTCTTCAGAAATGTTGTTCAATGATCACGACCTCGCCAAAAAAACTCTAAGCGTTCAGAGGTTGTAGTAGAGAGCGTGTGATCCCTTAAATTTAGTCTCTCATTTCTGCCTCGAATAGCTCTGTTTACTTCCCGCCCGAAAAAGTATTGCAAAATCTGTTGCCGAGTTTGGTTGTTGCCCTTAGGATTACAGCCTTATTTTTGGGGAGATTTCTGCAAGCTCCGCCCATCTCTTGATTCTAATCCTGGTCAGCTTATAAACATCGTGGATTGAGTTGTGAACCCGCGATTCTTTCACTCTCCTCTTGCTCTTCCGCGCAGTGTTGTATGTTCCTGGGCAGAGCTCATGGCAAAACAAGCTGTTTTTCGGAGCTTTGCAAGCATACACACTATACTATTATTCCTTGGCAGGAGCTGGGAGACTTTCACGAGGGGACAGCTGCGTATATTTCTGCCAAAATACGCTGATAGCAAACAAATACAAAGATCAAGCTTGCTGAGTATACACGACTCTCTTTTATGTTCCAGTTGATTTCGATTCGTCATCAAAACATGTGACTGTCTCTAATGGTGAATTCCCTTTAAGTGCAAATCAAGACAAAATTAGTTTCTGAGCTATCGTAATCTTAGTCAGCTGCTTGCTCATGCCTTTTCGCGATATTTGACCAACTTCTCGCTCATCACATAGTGCGCGAATTTATTTTTTGACTCTCACCACGTTTGTGCAATTGAATGTGATTCACCCGACCGGCTGCAAAACATCTCCCACGAAAAATTTAGAACTTTGCCCTCGTTTTTGACCTCCCGCCCATTCCATACCAAACTGTACTATTACTTCTCTCTTCGCGGGGAACATTCCATAACCTTTTCGATTCCGCTTGCGAGTACTACAGTCCGAAATAAAATGAATGTTGCAGGACGTGATTCAACTCCCGTCAAGGCTATTGTAAAATCCCAAGGACTTCAACGACCGTCCATTCGGAATTCGTCTCTCTCGTCTGGTCAGAATGTTTAGTGAGTTTAATGAGATTTTTTTATTCAATCGTACATACCCTGAGAGCCTTTTTAGCCACATTGATTGAATTAGCCGAGAGTCAGAATGAAAATGGAGCAAAGTCCATAATTCTGCCTGAGGCAAACAAGATTTCATAAAAAAAGTTTTGGCTCCGACGTGTTGCCAAACTGAAATGTTTGATCGTTTGATCACGCGGGTGGGATTTGTTTTTGCCCAGCCAAGGTTAACTCCGAAAATAATCGGACTATCCATGGGTCGTTGAACCATTGTCTACGGTATATTTTCGAAGAGAGCTATATTTTGTTCGTCTATGTATTTTGACACGAGCGACTCGCGTCTCTGTTGCTCTCTTTTCTCCCAGGCTCGTTACATTTTTTAGAGCAGACACATAGCATTGTTTTCTTGTTTACTCTCTAGGGTAATGATCAGTCTCAAGTTGTTTTTCGACATCATGTCCCGCGCTCATGAGTATACTCTCTCCCTCTGCTCCCATCCCCCTCACTTTCTTTAAGTCTTCATTTAGAATTCCATCCGAGAGGAGTACGCATAACGCGATCACAATCTGTTTTGGGAAGGTCTAATTGCGTCCCTTCTTAGACTTTAATGAAGCCTCCCCTTTTTAACAAACGACTCCCTCCCCGAAGGCAATTTTGGGCGTGATTCTTGGTTTGTTGACTAGGAGCCTAAATGCGATAGACGGGAGGGCCCATCTCAAGCTTTTGTTTTGGTCGAGGAAGTGAAAGCAACTCGAGAATATCCACAGCAATCATCCTGGAAAAACTGGCAGCTCTTTCTTCGACCCAAAACTCTGAGATTAATCCTACTTTTTTACGTTTTCACTGGCACTCAATTATTCGTATCAGATGTTTGTTGTTAATCAAAAATGTGTGCTGAAATTGCTCACATTTTAATACAATGTAGTTTCACCTGTGGTGAGCAGTTGATCAGAATGGGAGCAATGAAAGACCAGAATTGCTGAGTGGTCCCTTGAAGACTTCTGTTTTGGTGACTAGCGCCCAATTGAAGGCTAAGGAAGTAGGGAGCGAAGCATGTTCACAGAACGTTCCTTAGTTGGCAGCCTGCTGTTTTTTTCCTCTATTTCTACAACCCTTGGCGTGTTTTGATCGAATTTTTAAACGTTTTCTGGTTTTTGATGTCGACAGACCTTAAATAACATCCAAAAATTCACCATTATGACCTTCCCAATTGTTTACTGTGTTCTTTCCTTTTTGCAAAATTGAGGAGGTCGGAGAGATCGGCAACGATTACAAGATTTTTGTGCAATTTTTTCGTAGAACCCGGTTGTTGTGGCTTAGTTTCTGAAGCCTCCCGTGACAGAAGAGTCAACTTACGTGTGATGACTGTACGGACAGGTCTTCCCCCGCGGGAAGCAAGGAGGGCAGCGACTACAAGTCGCTGTTTGTTTGATCCCTGTTTGGCCAACCACGCATATGACCTCCGCCGGGAGAGAGGAGGTGAATCACGCGAATAATTTCGGAGGCGCCATCTGCGACGGGGGTGGGTCCAAAGGTGCCTCTGACTGCGTGTCCTCCACAAAGAGAATGTCTTTTGGTTTAATTTCTTTTCGCTCCCCGGCCTCCTCTGTTTCCGAAAGCAATAAGCAAAGGAACAGGCATTTCCGGGAAGAACATGGCTGCTGCACTTTTGTTGCGATCAGCGGCTGGCGGTCATTCCTCAACTGCGACCTCTGGCCTTTTCGATGAGCAATTGGCGCTGCCCTTTTGCTTTGCGCTGCTCCTTTTTCCAAGGAAGCGACGGGACAATTGGCTCCATCTTCCTTCTTTCAAGCTATTACGAAAGTGCAATGACAGGACAATACCGGTCACAGAAAGGGCGATATTGTCAGCACAGTTCAACTTCCGCAAATAGGAACTTTCCTGATTCATGGACTACGGTGATAAGAGGGTGTAGGTGAAGGGTTGATTTTAAAATAGCTACTAATTCCTATTGGTTGCTGGAAATTACACTAGAGCAGACGATCTTTTTCGAGAGAAAAAGTTTGATTTTTGCAACAAAACAAATTTGTTTCTCTATCTTTTCGAAACTATATTCTCTGCACAAACATGCAGGTAAAACAGTCCACTATGACGTAGTTTTTTGGCGGACAGTTCGCAGTTGACTGTTCTCTATTTGGTAACAATAAAATCGCATTAAAGAGTAGTGGACTTTTAACTCTACACTCTTCTAGACTATGGATCAGCTGGTTTTTAGGTCTGTTTACAGTAGAACGCTTTTCTTAAGGGAGCAAAACAGTCAGCAGATGCTTGCTTCTCTCAAATGGTCATGTGGCGCTAAAGATTGCTTAGGAACGGAATGATATTTTATCGATTTGATTCTTTTAACTGTTTCTTGGCCAGACAGAAGAATTTCTGTTTGAGTATCAAAAGATCATGCATCTTATCGAGAGAGTCTAAGGAGCCAATGCAAGGCCAACTTCTTGCAAGAAGTGGCCGTTTCTTGAACCCTTTGATCTAACGAACCCCCACGGATTGCATAAACAGAAAACGACTGTAGTCGCCTTCGGGCAACAATCATGTGGGGGTTTCACTAGCACCTCCGCCATCGTGACTAAAGGGACCGGTTGTAGGTGCCAGCTCAAGATCACAGCTCCCACCCAGGTGACGAAATCAGATCAACACTCCTTCAGCCATACCGTACCGACTCACCCCCACATGCCAAACATTCTTTTTTCTCACCAAATTTCTTGTCTTACTCAGCCCTTAGCGAAATTTGCACGATGAAAGTCAAATTCTGCAGAAAAAAAAGAGTTTAAAAGTTGGTCAAATGAATACAGGTCACTCGGTGGTACTGTACCCATTGAACCTACAGTTCGTGGCAGTTTTCAAAGTGCAAACGTCGCTATGGGGTGGATCTTTGGTCGACGCGCAGCGACTATGGGCGGTGCCGCAAGCGACGTCCCGCCCGGTCGCTGGTGGTCTTTGAACATTCTTCTCAATTCGCAGGCATGTCTGACGGTGCATCTACCGCCGCCTTTGCCTTCGCTGCTCTGATGGGCTGTGGCCCAAACGCCCAAGCTTTCAACATGGAGACTCTACTCAAAGCTGAGATCAAGGATTTTTCACCCAAATCTGCTGGCAACACCCTTGAAGAACCTTCCATTTGGTAAGTCTTTCTCATTTTCTACTGTAACCCTGCCACTTTCTTTTAGGCGCGCGCAATTAGCTTTTCGCTTGCATTCTTTGTCCTGGCTTTTGGTGTCTTAGAGTAACTAGGCTGTTTCCTTCTTCGGAAGAGATACTTGGGTCTTTTCCGGCTAAGTTCTGGTTTACGCCGCTAAGGCGCCTAGCTAATTGTAAAGCGAAAAACAATCTCAAGCGGTTCCTTGAACGACTTTCGTTGATCTTTCGTGATCTCTTTGCCAGCCCTTGTGATTCTGTTTTCAACCTCTGGCGAAGTCGTACTTTTATATTTGAACAACCTAAAGGCATCCTCTCCAGCCGGTTAATTGTCCCAGTCATACACTTTTAGGCAATATTAGAAGGCACTAAACGAAAAGTTAATGACAAAGAGCGTTTGACCTGTGATCCAGACCCACAACAGCCGTCTTTACATCGAGATTGCGCATTCTAGCCGTAGGCAGCAGACAGATGTTCTCCTGCAGAATTTACTATGACACATAGTCCGGGGGCGAAATTTCGGGAGCTGCCTTCTCTTCCCTGCAAAACATATGCCCCAGCACATATGTTCCAACAGTAAAAGTTAATATTTTCCAGTTCCGTCTGCTGCGACGATGCTAGCGGCCGACACTATGGGGTGGTCGCCTGTTTCGGCTGTAAGGGATTTTTCCGAAGAACAGTGAGAATCTAAAAAAATGATGAGAAAAGACAATTTTAGGTTCGAGCCGGAAAGACTTATACATGTCGCTATGATAAAAAATGCAACATTGATAAAGGTTTGTTTTTTGAGAAAGTTTTCGGCAAACCGAGAAGTGAGATCACAAAAAGTTCAAAGGTTGGAGCCACTGAAAGTTCACAAAAGTTCCTACGATGATAAGACATCAATTGAACAATCGCTCATTTTAACTAACACGTCTTTTTCAGCCGGTCGTAATGTCTGTCGCTCATGCCGGTTCCAGAAATGCCTGGAAGTTGGAATGGAACCAGAAGGTTTGTCAACTCATTCTTTAACTATGAATCACACCACTGAAGCTATTTCCGCTTTTTTTCGAAACACAAGCGTACTTTTACCCCTCTGCAAAAAAGAACCATTGGTCTGCTCGTGGTTTTTGTGGTTTGATCGTCATTTGACAGTCAGCGCACATAGTTCCTCACGTAGTCTCTCTGCCCCATAATGATAAAAGATTTTCTGTTCCGATTTGTGAATAGATGATGAAATTTGACCTACTGCTCTTTTTGCAGCTATCAGACCCGACCGAGACAAGACAGGAAGACAGAAGAATCCTCGACGAAATCATCAAGATAATGACGGAACGAAGCTATCCCTTGCTAGCCTTTTTGATAGACGTGTATGTTTTCTTCATTAAGTCCTGGAAGAAAGCATTGTCCTTCAGGATGAGCATGACGAGTCACCTTCTTCTCCATCCGATTCTGGACATGATATGAGGCCATCAGCTCTAGATGAAGGAGTGATGATGACACTGACAGAGATCGAAAGTATTTGCCTGAAATTGCGTGATGTTGAACATGTGGATTCTGTACGGACAGCAGATCTAGTTAAATTTGTTGGTCGTCCTTCCCTGATCACATCAAGGACAAAGGTTGCTTTGAGGCCCTAAAACGGTTACACTTAATTTAGATGGTCTTCGATGGCTGTCAAGGACCAGCTGACAATGATGTACTTTCTGAAAATATGCGACGACTTCTGGTCTTGGTATTCGACTACGTAAACACTCTCAAGCCAATCGCTGACATGGAGCCAGAGATCAAGGTAGATCAGTTGGCGAAAATTCGAGAGACCAAGCTTTTTTGCAGGTGCAAATCGTGAAGAACTGTGCTGCTACTTTTTCTTTGCTAATGGTCGCCTATCATTCATACAAGCACGGTGATGCTGTAGCTCTTCCTTCCGGCCATTATCTACCCCCAGACTTCAATCTCCAATACGGTCATGAGAGCATGGACCAATTACATAGCCTTTTACTACGGAATAAGAGCGAGTGAGTAGTCTTCCTTATTATGGCGGAAGTAGTCCAGACGGCTAGAGAGCCTAAGGCCAATCGTTCAACCAGAGGTCAAAGCAGGCCGTAGAGTGCAGTGACGCATTCTGCGCGGCTGCACGGAGAGCCCAAACGAGAACACACAAAGTCCACTGAAGCGGTCGGGGGATGCCCTTCTAATTGAATCTAACGTTGTCTCGCTCCCTTGACTTAGCTTTACGTCAGCTATACTAAAACGCTCATATAGTGAAGTAATAAATTGCGTTTTTTCTCGCAGCCGCGGGCACGAAAGTGAGCGCAAGGCGAGAAAAAGGAATTTGAATGACTGCTTCCGTTATCTGAACATTCCACAGACATACAATTTAAAGCATCAGTCAGCAACCATCGAAGGGGGCTTTTATGTGGCATCGGTTTGCCATAGGCGCCTACAGTGCTCAGTATAGCAATATAAAATGATCGTATTTGCAGAATGATCCGAAATGGCCTTAAAATCAACTTGATTTCTCATCTCAAACGTCTACAAGTTGATGAAAGCGAAATGGTCTGTCTTAAAGCTATAATGGCTCTTGATCCAAACGTCTCGGGATTGCCGCAAAGCGCCACTGATCTTTTAATAAGTAAGGATTTGATCTTGGCTCTTTGATCCAATTTGTTTCAGTTGCCCGCCAATCTGTGCAAAGCGCACTATTTGCCCACCTTGTGAGCCGTTTCGGACAGGAAGAAGCCACGACAAGATTTGGACACTTGCTCCTTCTTATCGCTTCCGCGACGGTCAGTACATGAATCAAAAATCGGAACAGCCTATCTTTTGCAGAAGGTCGCTGGACATATTTCCGTCTATCTACAGACGAGAAAACACATTGGTTTTGAAAACGACCCCATAATGGATCAAATCCTCCTGGTGCACTGAGAAAGAGAAAACGTTAAACTTCCCGAATGTCTGCTGATGGCCTTATCCTTTAACCCCGTGTATTATATACCTGTGGCTTCTGTCTCCCGTTAGCCTCTTGCCATCCCAATCGTTTACCCTGTCTTTTTCTCAAACTGGTCTCAATGCAATTCAAGTCATACAGTCCTTGCAGCAGCTTTAGAGGAAAATATTAGAGCCTGGTATCCAGGTCAATGTACCTCGAAGAGTCTATCTAGTTTACTATCAGTTATTCTGGGTTTCAAATGACACCATAATATTCTAATAATAATAATTGTACATCTTTTTGTGTAGTAATAAACAAACGACTGTCGTAAAGGGCAAAGAGCGGATCCTTTCCGCGAAAACTGCAGCAGAGATCATCAGTGAATTGAATGAGACCCCGCCAGATCGACACATGACGGGCCGGTCGTTGACCAGTACTGTCCGTTCGAAAGGGGAAGACACAGACTGTCGCCGGGGTCATAAGACCACTGTAGTTAATCACCGAAGAGGCGTTTAACGACTAAACGATTGCTGCTGAACTTTGCTGAATTTAGACGTCAAGAAAAATGACTTAAAAACGCATTATATGTCTTGTTTTCGTAGTTGAACTTCGGCCTAACTGTTTTTTGAGTTGAGGTCATCCTCCCGCCATCATAGACAAGGACTGACCTTGCGCAAGGCTACTGTCACTCAATCTTGCAGGCGGAATGGATTGATTTTTGATCGCTTAAAATAATATAAAGCATTTTTATTATTTTCCCTCGTCAATTGAGTTAATTTTTATAGAATAGTAAACGAAACTGCGGAAAATTGTCCTGGATCAAGAGATCAAGCCTATTTTTGTGAGCGAGGATCATTTGTCCTCCGCGGGGGAACAGGGTCGACTAAAAAGTTCCACATTGCAACAAACGCTTCAACCAGGTTTCTATCTTTGCGTGATAGAGCTTTACAAAACTTTCTCTGTGCCTCTCAAGCATCTCAAAGACCAGCAATTACCGGATCGAGATCATCCTTTGTCCGACGTTGGATGCCTATAAAAAGCCAAATATCGTTGGTTCGGTTATCCCCATCCCTTTGAAGTTTCATCCATCAAACCGAGGAAGCAGGTTCCATGGGTACAAGGGTCGGGAGTGAAGGTTCTTTCTTTTTTCAACCCTTGTCCTGTTGTCGATGGAAAGAATTTTTTGCAAGTGGAAGGAATTCAAATAAATCGTTTGTTTTCTTCCCCCGCTCTCTCTATCAGCCGCCTCGCTTACGCTTTGGCCAAAGTTCAGACCTTTTGCACAAGGGGGCCGAGAGCGAGTGAGGAGGAACCCCATCTTGACGGATGAAATCTCTCCGCTCGCATCTGCTGGCCAATATTTCCTCAGGGGAACCAAGACAGAGGAGTCGAAAACAAAAAAAGTTCATTTAGATTTTAACTACGCATATTCTCTTCAGATTTTTCTTTTCTAAGAGTCCAACAGGGTCTGATCAATGCATCTAATGTGACACCTGAAAGCCTAATTAAAAGATTAAAAAACTGCGAGAAATTGATGTCGAGAACATTGAGACGAAATATTTATTATGAATTAGGTCTTTGAACTTTTTTGTTATGGATGGAGTCTTGCAAAAGAGCTCGTCTATTTCTTAAAACCGAAGGCCTCCTTCGTGTTTTCATTCAACAGCAGAGTCACGAGGTTTATGATCACGGTGGACTCAAAAACAACGAGAATAGCAGCAGTCAGAAGGCCTTTAAACAACCAAGTGAACCGCCAACAACATGAGGGTTCCCCAGTCTTGTCGACTTTTTTAATCTTTCGAATCTTCCTATAACAACATCTGAATAAAGGCGTCACTATAACGGGGAGTCAAAACCTGAAAAGACGAAAGACGAGGAATAAGAGTTGCCCAGTTTTTGGTACCAAAATTGCAACAATGATCGCCATCGAAACGGTCAACAGATTCAAAGTGACGTAGTTGGCTGAACAAATTTTTGCCTGATGTTCAACCGGTTGAACTATTTTTTGCTTTGTCAAAGGGGATTTGGAGACTCTCAAACGACTCACATAGTTTAGGGATTTTTTTTGTCTTTGGAATGCTCTGCGAGAGAACGCTGATCATTACAACGGAAGACATAATTGTCGTCAAGCCCATTGCGATCTTAACGAGGGCTTGCATGCCTGAAAATGAGCAAAAAAACCTTGTCTATGTCATCCGCCTTGATGGGAGAAGTGAATAGTCCAGCAACACACAAAAATGTTAGAATAAAGGAGGGAACAATTATCAGAACCGTATAATAGCTTGGATTTCTTTTCATCACAAACGTAAACTGATTCTAAAAAACTTATTTTGCTTTTATATCAAATTTAGCCTACAATTTGCTGAAGACTTGAATTAGCATCCAACATTTCACTAAATGAACCAACACTAAGAACATCCCATTCATCGTTTCCCTAAAAGCTTTTGCGCTACTTCCTCATATCTAACCACATTATTCGTATGGACAGTTGTGTAAATTGTGCTGTTCAGAATAATTTCAGTTGCAGCAAAAGAATAGCTCATCAATTTCACGCTGCAGTTCTGAGTATCGAAGGGGAACTCGGTGACCTTAAGCAAATTAATTTTCTAGGGATAGAACAGACATTCATATCACAATTTGTCGTCACTACTTGTGACACATAGAAGTTTGCGAGGCCACTCGAAGAAACCTAAACAATCTTGAGGAAGTAGACAAACCTACCGTAACGATTTGTTTAAACTCAGGACGCGTATCAATCACCTCCATGCTGTAACAACAGGCATTGTATTACTGTAGAACAAGTTACCTATCAAATGGAGTAATCTCAGGAACCCATATTTGTTTTCGATTTACATAGAGGTGGCTGATTCCATCAAAGTCAGAAATATTCCATGTGAGTCTTGGTTCAAACCAGTACTTTAAAAAGCATTTCCACAGCTAAAATGAACTTACTAAGTTATATTCAAAAATAATACTCATCAAACTTCGAGCTGAATCCTAAAACCATTTTAAAATTGGCTGAAAATGGACTGACCACTTCCAATAATTTAGCATAAATAAGCATTATTTCAATGACGTCTCTTGGAATACTGTAAGTTTCATCTTTCCAAATATCAGCTGTATTATTGATGTAATCCCCTAATAACGATTTAGAGCTTAATCTTTGCTTACTTTTTGTATAAATTGGTGGGATATTTTTGTTATATTTATCAAAAAGAAATCGAAATAAGCGTTGATTTTCATCTAGAAATTGCTTTTTTATCTCAACTGAAAACAAGGTTGGATGTGACTTTTGTTCCTACTAGCGTATGCTGGATTAACAACTGTCGTCTCATATTGAGCAGGAACTAGAACAAAACCAACGAGCAAGAGGAGAATGCGTGGTAACATCCAGTCCAAATGAAAGAGAATCTGGGTTTCCAGACTCTTCCGGTCCAAAAGGAAGCTGACTAAGATCCAAAAAAGGTTTTAAATGTTTATTTAATGGCTTATAAATTCTCTATTCCAGTTGTGCCAGAAAGTAAAAATACAAGGGCATGTTCTTTGTTTCCAAGGAAGGTTGAAAAGCTTCTTAAAATAATCCATTCGAAAAGCAAGAAGAAAGCTGTAGTCATTAAAGCTCGAAAAAACCAAAAATGTCTTCGAAACCATCCTTTTTTATCATGTTTGCAGCTGAAAGACTTCAAACATTTTGTAATATTCTACCTTGTGAACATTAAAGAGACAAATTGCCAAAACTTCGGCACACAAATGACAACAGATGTTGCTAAAAGTAGGAAGAATAAATTGCTCATAATGTATTTAGCTGCAAATGCAATGACTATACAATTTTGGTTGTTTCTTACTAAGTTTGGGAGTTTTCTCCGTTTTGGGAATCGATTCAGAAACAAGACTTATCATAACAGTCATTGACATAATGGTTGTCAATCCCATTTCAACCTGAATATTATCTCTTTAGTATAATCATGTACGTAGTTTAGTCGTCTATATATAACTAGATTAAACCTTGTCACTGTCGTCAACAATCAAATTTGACGAGAAAAATCCAGCAATGCAAATTGAAGTCAAAAAGAATGCTGGCAGAATAATGAGCGAAACATAATAGCTAGGATTTCTTCTAACTGAAAATGTGAATTGATTTTGTTGCGTTGCAGCAGCATCAGGAAAGATGATTCCACTTGTGAAAGTAATATTCAATACATCCCATTCTTCATTTCCCTTTGATTTTATATTCATTTTTCAATTATTGGCTTACTACTCGTTGAAGCGTGTTGTATGGCGATATTTCGCTAGTCAAATCTACCTCTGGCACCGAAATGGAATAAGACAACAATCGAATACTGCAGTCATGAGTATCAAATGGGAAGTTATCGACCTGACGTCACTTATGTCAAACATAGTTAACTCACATTCATGGGACAATTAAAAGATGTCACAGTCGCTTGAGGAAAAAGACAGATGCCACCGTTAGTTATCTAAAAATAATACTAAAACGTGGATGATCTTTTACCTTAACCCATTGGTTTCGTTTAGTACGAGTATCAATGACTACAGAGCTATCGAAAGCCGTTATATCAGGAACCCAGACTTGTTTCCGAGGTGCGTATAAAACTGTTATATTATCATAATCATCAGGGTTCCATGTTAGTCGATAATCATACCAGATCTAAAAGAGATTTTTCAGATTCTAGCATTTTACGATTGTATAGTGAAAAATGATCGTCATTAGTTGTTTCATAGGATTCTGAAAATTGTTTACTTCCAAGTGCATAACAAACCACTTCAACTATTTTTACATTGATCAATGCGATAAACATTTCATCCTTTGGCAAATAGGTATAATCGTTATTAGTTTCATTCAAGAATCCTTAAATCCTCTGTTTTCAACTATTTGTTACTTTTTGTGTATATTGCTGCTACGCTTGGCTCATAATCTTTAAATAAGTCGTCATATAACAGAGAAGTATACTTCAAAAAATTTTCTCTCTCCGCTGAAATTAAATACTCATTATAAATAAGAGACAAACCAATAATATCTAAAGCTGACAAAGTAGCTGAATAACAGAACTTAAATAAACTGATCAAAGTAGACAGCACAAGAAAGATCTCCATCAGTTTTTCGTCAAATGACTATGTAAATTGATACATTGTCCTTATTCTAGAGCAGAAGAACAAATAGCTTCTTCCGGATGTCATCTAATGCTGAAAATATGCACCCACCTTTAGAAGAATCGGTTAGTTTTTTAGAAGAACAATTGACAAAAAAGATTTATTGTTACAGTAGTTTAATTGACAAAGGCTGGTGTAAATTGGATGGAGTGAGCAGCTCCTTCAGGCTTGAAGATCTTCGAGTTCTTCGCCTTGAAAAATGGCGAACCATTCACCGTTGATCTAAAAAAATATATAAAATTAATTAAAAAAATAAAACTAACTGGTAGATGGGGATCGATAAGGTAGACATCCGGTTGCATTTTTGTAAAATATGAAAACTGCATATCTGTTTTGATGTACAAATGACACCTTTTCTTCCGTTTTTTTCAAATTGTGCAACGGCAAAAAAGGCATGTCTTGAAATTAGAAGTTTAGTTTAAATGAAAAATAAACGAAAGAAAGAACTATAGTAAAGGCAGAGAGATAAAAACAGGTTGGAAAAATAATAACAAAAACAACGCGAAAGCCCACAAGCACCGCGAGCTCCTCTTAAATTACAGGGTGGTCCACATGAAGTGTGACGGGGTAAGAAAAATCCATTTTTGGGTATTTGTAATTTTTTTTTTACTTTTTGTGTTGTTATTCGTTTTTCTCGTATTTTCTAAGTCCTACTAGGCCTCGAAGTCTGCATTTTTATAGGTAAAAAATGGTATCGCATGACGATCGTTCAGCAATAGTTGTTATGCACAAACGCGGCTTGTTCATTAAGGAGATTTCAAAGGCACTCAAACTACATCGAGAGCAAGTACACCGAGTCATAAAAGGCTTCAAAGAGACTGGAGGAATTGAAAATCGCCCGAGAGAATGACCAGAAAGAACTGTGAGAACCTCTGCCCTTAGCAAAGTTGCCAACGACAAACTTCGTCGTAATCCGGAAAGAAGCAGCAGAAAACTGGTGAAAGAGCATGAAGTCAGCCGTTCTACCATGCAGAGGCTGATCAGAGAAGATCTCAAATTTTTTCCTTACCAATTAGCCAAAGGGCAAAGGCTCACGGATGAAATTAAAGCCTCAAGGTTGACAAAATGCAAAAAGATGAAAGTGCTTGCGCGCGGTGACAAGCTCAACCGAATTCTTTTCACTGATGAGAAGATATTCACTGTCGAACCACTCCGAAATGCCCAGAATCAATGGGAACTACTAGCAAAAGGAACGACAAGAGTTGTTAAATCTGAAAAAACTCATTTTCCGCAGTCCGTGATGGTGTGGGTCGGTATTTCTAGTCTGGGGAAGACCAAGATTGTGTTTGTCCCAAAAGGAGTTAAAATCAATGCCGAAACGTATAAAGAGCAAATCTTAGAAGCTGCTGTTATTCCTTGGGCTAATGAATATGCAAAAAACACTAATTGGACCTTACAACAGGATTGGGCGCTAGCCCACGGTGCAAAGAAGACACTGGAGTGGTGTGAGAGGAACCTTCTGAACTAAGGATGTTTGGCCATCAAACTCATCTGATCTCAACCCATTGGATTTTGCCGTCTGGTCGATTTTGGAGCAAACAGCCTGCTCTTTCAAGCATCAGTCACTGGATTCACTAAAGAGAGCTCTGAAGAAAGCATGGGACGAAATCTTGCCGGAAATGACTGCACGCATCCTCAAGAATTTCACGAAGAGATTGGATACTTGTATTGAAGCTGATGGCGGACATTTTGAATGTGATATGTAATCTCTTATGTAGAATTTTCTGACGGTTTAAATAAAAAAATTTGTTTCTTATTTGGCTTGATTGGTGCAAACTTGTGGGTAGTTTTTTGCGTCACACTTCATGTGGACCACCCTGTATAGCAAAAGAAAAGCCAAAGAAAGAAGCGCAATTAAAAAACAAAAGAAGAGCTGTCGTCATTATTTCTGGAACATACGAAAATTAAAAATACTCAAATATCAGGAAACTAGACTTTCTGCAGCGACGCTGTCTCACTGCTGGCGAAGAATAATTTCAAGATTGGTTGTTGTACGACTTTATTTATGAATAATGTTTGTTTTTCAATTTCGAGTTTAATGGGTGTGTTATTTGTTGCTCTTACAAGGGAATGTTCTGAGGTCACTATGCGATCTCGGGAAACGGCATATACCATTCGATAGAACTTGAAAAGCATTCCCAGGAACCACTCTCCAAATTTCCAGAACGACTCCCCAACATCTCTAAAAATCCCCCGAAAGTGAACGACTCGCAGGCTTTTTTACGCCTCCGAAATGACCCGCGTTGTTTGACCCACAATCCCAAGTGGAGCCGTGGAGTAGTGCGATTGCTGTACGCTATCAGTCTTTTGCCTATTTTAGGGCGCGGGTTCGATCCCTGATCGACTTTTCTTTTTTTTTCTTTGATTCACACTTTTTTCAAGTTTTTAGCTACCTCGATTGAGTTGGTCAACACTAATTTATTGAACTTTGCGATAAATGACGCAGACTAGTGGATGTGGTTTGACATAACAAAGTGGTCAAAGCACAAAAAACAACTACAGTAGGAACAAATACAAAAATAACTTTTCGCACAGTTAATTTCGTCACATTTTTCGACGAGACAAATGGAGGAAAGCACACGGTGACCGGGGTCTCAAAAGTTGGTGGTCTATTAGGAAGAAATGTGCCTTTGAACCAGGCGTACAATACGAAATCCTTAAAGCGGGGATTACAGAATTGGTTGTGAACAACGGATATTACTTTGAGATGATTATCTCTGCTATAAATCTTATGGCCAGTGCCATACAATGTTACATGAGAAACAATTTTTCTAACAAAGTTCTTGAAATAGGCGAAATACCCCACATCGAGTGGTTGAATAATTCCTGTAGCACCAGCTGGAATATTCCGAATTTCAAGTTCCTTCCCTCTACTCGTCACTTCATGAAGGGATGCGTGATCAGTAAATGACGACCAGGAATCGGCGATCATCAAAGCCTTTTTGTCGATAAACGGCTCAACCAATTCTCGGTACCATTCAATCATCAAGTCCTTGGTCATAATATATGAACTGTTGAAAGTTACATATAAATTACTGGTCTTATAATATGCCGGAATCGGTTGTTTAGACGACAATTGAAGAACGACGAATAGAATCGGATGGACACTTCCATCAAGAAAGACCATTGGCATGACAGTTGTAGAGTGAGTGGTGGCGCTGACGGAAGTCACTAATCTCTCGACCGTTTTTTCTCCACGAAATACTAACGATCTATTCCCATGTAGCTCTTTTAAAAGGGCTGACTGATCAGCATTGAACACGCATGAAGGTGGGATTCGTTTTCGCTTTATCAAGTCCTAAAAATCGACTATTTTTAAAGAGGAAAATACCTGAACGCTGTCGACAAAAAGTTTAGTTTCTTTCTCTGTTTCTTCGCGCTTTTTCAGAGACTTTATGGAAACGAATTTCGTTATTTTTCGAGAGCATAATCTGTTTACCTGAAGAATCCTGCCTTAATAAAAGTGTTAGCAAAAACCTCTTTGAATTTTCTAATCCATGAGATCGAGGCCTTAAATTGTGGAGCCAATGTGCCTTTTTCCTCGTTGATTTCAATGGCGGCCTTTTGTAGCTCTTTGTTGTGAAGAGTGTGACCGGTTTGAAGTTTTTCCATTGTCCATTTGTACAACAATTTAGACAAGTTCATTAAAGCCGTTTTCCTGTGGAAGACAGCATCAAGTCCTAGAGAGTTTTTTTGATAATTAAACAACACTAACCTTCTCTCTCAAATTTGATCAACGTCCTCCTATCCATATCATTTCTCACAAAAGGAAACATTGTATGCATGCTAGACAAAGATCTTGATCCTTTCTGGGCGGCACGATAATATTCCAAAGCAGCCTGTACTCTTGCAGGACTTATTAATTCTCCTTCACCATGCAGACCAGAAAATCTATACCCTAACATAAAGGAGCGAAGCTTGTACACACCTAATCTTTTTGAAGTCATCACAATCATCCTCTTCCAATGTTCGACTGTAGTCGTCGTAGATGTCTTGATCCGGATCGAAAACGTCACAATCCATGTCCGGGACTATCACTTCTTCTTCTTCGACCTCAATACTCCCATTTTCGTGATCCACGAGTAGGCTCTTGATGGCTTCGTAGAGCTGAAGAGCTCTCTTATCAAGGATACGGGGCGTTCCATTAGGAAAGTCAATGGCTAATGAGGCAATAAGATCAGCTGCAGACATTTGCTGAAGACACAATTCTAAAAATCAGAAACACAAACAAAACAACAAGAAAATCAACTCAATCGAGGTAGCTAAAAAACTTGAAAAAGTGTGAATCAAAGAAAAAAAAAGAAAAGTCGATCAGGGATCGAACCCGCGCCCTAAAATAGGCAAAAGACTGATAGCGTACAGCAATCGCACTACTCCACGGCTCCACTTGGGATTGTGGGTCAAACAACGCGGGTCATTTCGGAGGCGTAAAAAGCCTGCGAGTCGTTCACTTTCGGGGGATTTTTAGAGATGTTGGGGAGTCGTTCTGGAAATTCAAAGAGTGGTTCCTGGGAATGCTTTTCAAGTTCTATCGAATGGTATATGCCGTTTCCTGAGATCGCATAGTGACCTCAGAACATTCCCTTGTTAGGTGAGTCTTTGACTCGCTCCGTTTTTACGCTGCTATACTTTAGAATATATATTTAATCTTGTTATTTATAGACAACCGTACCTTTGAAAACAGTACAATAAATATCACAATAACACCAGTCGATTACTGCAGGCAAACATTGCACATATCAATAGGTTTGAGTAAATTAAAACTATGACACACAACAGAGTAAATTATAAAGTCTGCTCAAAACCGAGAGCATCTTTGATACGTTGAAGAGCTATTTTTGCGCCTTTACGGCACTCAGGAGACATAAGGGTAAAGTTGAGAAAGCCATGTGGGACAGAAGGAAGAAGATCGAGGCTTTTGACTTGACCACCGGCTTCCTTGAGCTTTTTTGCAAAGGCGATCGTGTCGTCCAATAGCGGATCCAAATGACAAGCCTATTATTACATAGAACTGTTAATTAAATAAACCTACCACAAAATAGCACGGTGGAAGTTGTCTCAACAAAGCATCGTCAGCATACATCGGTGAGATAAGAGGATCTCTTGGCACTGAGACGTTATCTAGTAATTGTAAGATGTGCGATTGTTTTTGTTCACAAGGCACCTAAAATATTTTGATTAAAATAAAGCCAGAGACTTCTTACCTCCTCCTTTTCCACAGGTTCCTTGTGAGAAGTTGTCCTGTCCAATTTGGTCTTTTCTTTAGCTGGACGTTGAAGCCATTCTGCTAAGTTGTCATAAGCATGTCCTGCAGCAAGAACGGCTGTATCAGCTAGACTTTGGGAGATAGATCTCTTGTGGGTGAGGCTCTGTTGAACATTATGGCTCGATACGCTGCTTGAAATAGTTTTCACAGGTTCAGAAGGAGTGTTTGGCATAGTCGATGAATTTCCACTTATTAAGTTTAAGATTCGAGGGCGTTTGGTCTCATTTTCTTCAACTGGAGGAAGTGCTTCCTCTGCTTCTTCCACAATCTCTCCATTCTCATCCACTACGGTCAAAGCACTGAAGAAATGAAATATAAAGAAGTTCTTCTCACTTTTTTGTTGTTGGATGGCGAAACAGAAATTCCAGAAGATGATTGTCGTAGACAGTTGAAGTAAGTTGAATATGAAGCGGATCCGAGTCAATTTGGACACTCGACACGCTCCTTGTGTCGTTATCTTCATCGGAGTCTAATTCGTCTTCTTTTTTATCTTCGGGTGGGAAAAACGAGCCAATATCTGATCCATTATCTTCATTTTCTTTTCTCTCCACTCCACGCATATTCTGTACCAAAGAGACAATTGAATGCGGTCCTCCCTAAATAAAATTAACAATTTAAAAATAAAGCCATGCCGAGAAATCAATCCTTTGTGCTTTTTGTACTTGTTCCACATATTCTTGAAGAGATTTATGGCCGTTCTCCGTCGTATCAACTGGTTTTTGGGAATAACCACCAGTATAAGCAGCTACACAACGAAGAACAACACCCATATGCAAAAGAGGGTCCATTACACTCAATAGCCGGGATGGAGATGGCAAATACTAAATAGGAATTGTTTGAGATTTAGAAAGTTACCTGAAAGAGGAATGGAGTGTAACATGGAACAATTCCATCAGGTCTTCTTTTGACTTTTAGTTGAATTAGACGCAAGCAAACCGACATGACTAGGTTCCCACCGGCAGAATCTCCGACAAAACAGACTTTTTCTCCAGTCCAACCAACCATTTGAGGGTGTTTCAAGATCCACGCATACGCATAGAGAACTTCTTCAGTTGGACGGGGATAAGGATTCTCTGGGGCAAGGGAATATTCGACAGAGACGACCGTGGAATTGAGCATCTGGGCCCAAACTCGAAGATATGTCTAAAATTTGTATAAATAAAAGAAAAATATATTACTTCATGTGATTTACTTGATGTCGCTACATAACCGCCGCCATGACAATGGATAATCAAATATGGAGAAGCAGGCAATTGTCCCGATGAGTTAGCAGGACTCTGAGTATAAATTATTGTCAAATTTTAACAAAAATCTTACCATGTGCTCTCTATGTACAGGCGAAAGAACTCGAATTTGAACAGGTCTTACTCCTGTATGAGCTGATGGTTCAGGAATTATTGCGAATCCTCCTTCAGTCGTGTCCAAGGCTAATGGGCCCTCTTGAGGGATAGTTCTTAACTCATTAATGGCCATTTTAGGACTGAACCATTTAGGCATGTTCTGCGAAATTCACGTAAACATGATGAATAATACAAGCTGCTTACATTGCTAAGCTCTGAGAGATTCCAGAAGCCCTTACAAAATTGGATATCAGCTTCCTTTGTGACCTTGATGATCCTGGATGCTCTTTGCTCTGGACTGAGGAAGAAGCGGCCAGTGTTTATGATGGAACCAAACGGACCATGCCCTTTCTCCCACGACAAGGAGTAACTGGCCAAAACTATGCCAATAAATCGAAAAATTCGACCAATAGACGGTGAGAACTAAATAAATTTTGAAAAAAGTAGGACAATTCTTACTTGAAAACCGAGAGGCCGACCATAAAAACAAGTCGAATCCACTTGTTCCAATGCCCTCAACATCTCATGATACTTATCGTAACTCCCATCCAAACTAGGGAATAAAGAGGTCATTGAAAATGAAGTTTGATGCTCGATACACTTAAAAATAATAATAAATGAGCACAAATAAACATACTTTTGGTAGAGCTTCGACTAAAAAGACGATAACGGCTGAATAAGACTCTAACTCCTTGCAGTAATGAGAGATACGAAAGACAAATGAAGTCCTTTGTTCCACAATGATTTTGAGTAGAGAAACGATATGAAGAACAACTGTATCGCATATACAGACCAATGATCTAAAATAAAATGTCCAATAAAACTAGTTTTCAAGAAACCTGAAGCCATTCCCTGGTGTATTACTGTCGTAGTCAAAGTTGGGAGCAATTTCTTGCAACTGTCTGATGATTTCTATAAAAATTAGCTTTGTTTGCTTTGGGCTGATATTGATTATACATTGAGATGCTGAGCACCGACATATGTAAAGGTCAAAGTGCAAACCTTCAAGATCCTTGCATTGAGTTCTCAACGTATTACAGACCAAGAGAACACGTTCTCCCCAATTCGTCCAAGTTCCAACTGTGGCAAAGTACTCGGCATTGTCTTCCAAAAGCTAAAAATAACAATAAAAGCGGAAATAAAAGAAATTACCTCATTTAATAACGCAAAAATAGCCGCTCTCTCGATTGAGAGTCTCGATCCTAGTGTAGTTTTAGTGGTGGATTTTCCGTTCAACATTTGAGCACATCTAAAATAAAAGTGATTTGATTTTTAGCCAAGATGATAGACCAACAAAAAGAGTAGATGTAGACCTGACGCGCTAAGAGGATTTCCTGTGTGGTCAGTGTACTGACAAACGCAGTGAGGGTAGAACAAATGCCGAAGTTAGGTATCAAATAAACGAAAGCACGATCGGGAATGTGTGTTTTAAGGGAACAACTGACTCAGAATTCTTTGCACCCTTGGAGGACTTTGTCGTGTATTTTTTATTTTGAAATCTATGGGGCGAGCGGCTGACCGACGGGGCAAAGAAGCAAGTTCGCGGGGATGGGGTAGTGGAAATTTTCAAACAAGAAAGAATGGAAGATATGCCGTTGTGCGAACATTGAACGCCGTGTGACGTAGTAGTCCACTGTCGACTGCGACAGAGCGACGCCAAGCCAGAAAAAGAACTTATCAACGTCTATCTCTTAAAAATATTTGAACCAGTTGTTTGTAGGTCCAACCGGTAAAAGGACAGACGCTGACGTAGGCATTAAACTAGGATGAAAAAAAATCGAAAAGATCCAATAGAAATGAGAAAAGGAGAGACTCAAGGCAAATGCTCCTAAGCGACGGGAAACGCTCGCGAGAGCAGCTGATGTCTATTCTTAGTATCTGTGCTCTATCGCCAATTGTCAATGCAAACGTTTGCCGGCTCCTAAGTGATGGCCACCAATCCAAAAACTGACACATCTCCATAAAAAAGCTTGAATATAAATCGAAAAATTTGCATCCTATTTTCGACCAAAATTTTGGCCAAAAGGTGCGAAAATATATAGCAGAGAAAAAAGAGGGATGATTAAACAGCTGTGGAAAAGGCATGTGATTTTTATGGAAGACAGTCTCCCGCGCGACTAGCTAATATTGATCCATTCGCTACATCTGATATTGTGCGCAGAGAGACATACATATCCCGCGGTCAACAACCTCGAAGGTGGCGACAAATTGGGCCTTTTGATGCGATTTAATTTATCTTTTGGACTAAAACATGGAATAGTTTTGGAAATTTCCAAAAATGTCTAAAGCAATATCTAAACATGCGATTTTTGAGAAAGGATGACTCATTTCAGTAGCGAGAATGGGAGTGGCAAGTTTTTGTTCCAAATTTTAAAAAATTGACTCACCGCTTTTGAACGGCCACGAACATTCGGGTTGCTCTATGTCTTTTGTTTCTAGGGGGCTTCACGGCAACGTCCCCGTTACCCATTTCCTGAAAAAAAATATTATTCGTGGAGAGGAGAGAACGAGGACAAGGACTCATGAACGGAAATAATAAGGAAGTTGATATTAGAGCTAAACCTTTTTTGCTGTCAAATAATGAAATGTGTGGCGGAAAATACTCTGATGTGATTAAGAGAAAAAACAAGTTTCTTTAAATTTTGAAAACGGACTGCCAGAGAGCTGTGAGTTAGGCCAGCCATGCGTGGGAAACAAATGCACTTTATAGCAAAAAGGTAGAGCCTTTTGGTCCCAGTCCCCCCTAATTGCAGAGGACGGAGGTGACCCACATTTTAACTATGACTATATGCATTCGTTTTCTGGCCGAGGCTAGTGTAAACTTTCTCCTCAAAACACGTATAAAATTCCTTTTAGCAAAAGCAAACGAGACAAGTTTCAAGGTGAAGGATTAGTGGCCAAGTGAGGGAGAGAATAAACACGGAGCTTGTTCTGCAATGGATTCTTTTCCGCAGCTGGACAGCCAGATGTCTCAGCGGGACGCAAGTAAAATCTTAATGAAGAAGCAAAAAACTATATAAACCACTAACACTCCGGAAGCAGACTAAGACATGAGGAATATTCTAAAAAGGCGGGGAGAGAAATGACACGATAGTCGGGTAATTCCTTGACTAATCTCAGCACTGAATTACTCCCCACGCAGTTTTGCCTAATTGGCTTCGACATCACAATTGGGAATGAAAAAGCTGTTTCGGCGAGAGAAAGACAACAAGACAAAGTACACAAAATGTGCTCCCATTCGATCTGTGCTTTGGAGGCAAAACTGACCTGCTTGTTTGAGAAGCGTTCAGAGGTGACTTCCTGCTTCCAAGAAGCGCACTCTGTTTAAAAAGAAGAAACATTGCCGAAGTGCATAAACAGTTTAAGCTTAGCACTCTCCCGGATGTGTTGCGTGCGGATCGTGCGTATCCCACGCCAGCGCCGGTCAAAATCCCCAATCCATGACTCAGAATAACCGGTTATAATCGGGTAGAAAAAAATAATTTTTATTTAAACTGATATTTTCTCAGATGCCGATATTTTCTCGCTTTGCTACAATATGCACAAGAGCATAAATAAAAACAGCGACGAAGGCAATGCCGGCCATGAGAAGCCACACAAATCCCTGCAATTAACTTTGTCAGATTCCTCGTCACTCCCCCAAACCTGATACCAATCAACCGTAATCAAATAAATATTCTGTAAGACTGCTGTTTGAGCTATTCCTGCCAACTTTTGAGCTATCGAACTAATGGCATAGGCCTTGCCAACCTGAATGCTAACGCAACACAAAGAAGGAAAAAAAACCTCGTCCTGGCCCACAATGCATGACATAAATGAATAAGTGAGTGGGTTCAGCAACCCGTGTAGACTACCTGGACCCAGACTAGCATAAATTTCCCAAGTTTTCTGAAAACAATGAGCCTATTCAGTAGACTACGCGGCAATGCCTGGGCAAGACCTATGAAAAGGACAGATAATCCCATGCTTCCAATGGCAAGACAAATGATTAAAGTATCGCGGATCTTCAATAAATTCTTGAAGATGAGCATTCCAAAAAACATTCCCAAAATTTCTAAAAGAAAAATGCTTCTGACTTCCTCTACAACCCACGAACAATTGGGCGCCAAGATTTATAGCTGGCATATTCATCTGAATCCCAGTTAAAAGGAGGAAGTCTGGTATATGTGCCAATCAAACCTAAATCTCATTTCCGATGTCTACTGTAGCCCTACTTTTTTCCTCGCCAAAGACGAATTGATCCAGAAAATTGGCAAAGAAGCATAAATAAAGAAAAAGTCGGCAATGTCCTTCCCTTTGAACGAGAAAAATCTTTGCCGAATCGTAAATTGAGACAAAAGAGAGCTTCATAATTCCCAAAAATGATTCGCTAAAAATCTTTAATTCTCTTTGGAATTTTTATACTCTCTGGGCTGTTCTTCAATCTCTTCGGGTTCGTCTTGGTCTACAATTAGTAATCGCCTAGTTTTCGGTCGCTTAATCGACAACAGTACGAGTGACATTACTATTGTGAAAGCGTAAAGACCTTAAATCAGGTTTTTGTAGGTGACTGAGTCAACCTTCAGCAATTCCAAGGACAGCAATGTGGGACATATATTTCATCATGACAATGGTCAATCTTGAAGCTGTAAAAGAGCCAAGACTGAATAAAATTGACACGATTATCATCCGAATTGAAAGCTAAGATTTGTGGTAAAATTTGGCATCTGTCTTACTGTTCTTTTGTCCTCAAATTCGTCAGTAACATAGGCATTGATGCAACTCATTGTCAGCAAAAAATCGCCCAAAATTCCTGTGATCTATATTTGTCATTTTAATCCGTCAACACCAACCCGCAACAATTGCAGTAGGATAAAGCCAATGAAGAGACCAATTTGTGGTCGGAGACCATATCAACATCCTCACTAAATTATTAATTTTTTTGAGCAGAAAGCCCACTAGCTGTTTCCACAATTACGCTCAGAATTCCAGCAATTAAAGGCCCTTTTCTACCATAATAATCACTATATCCACCTGATTTTTGAGTTTTTAATAAATATTTCCCTACCATACATTATTCCGACTACGCAAGCGATTGGTAAATTCACATAGTCATAATTATTATCCCATTCCACCATTTTCTTATTATAAAATTTCTTTAATTGGTCAGGAGTAAGACCAGACGGAGTTGGATAATAGCTTTTCATTTTTTCTTCTGATAACTGCGGTGTCACGATACTTCTGGAAAAATAACAATAAAGATAAGGGGTCTAAACTAACTTTGCTGTGTTGCATGCAGCTAGAATAAATATAATTGGTTCGACAGTTATTCGTAACTTTATTATAAATCTTACAGTTTCTTGGGAACATTTGGCCAGAAAATCCTTCGTAGAATGGAAACATGACATCCTGTGAGTTCGAAGTTCAGTCTATTGAGCACTCAAAAAGTGTAATCAATTCTGATAGCATAGATCAGAGGTGACGACGAAACAGGAAAAGTCTAATATGATTCAATATTCGTGAAAAATTTGATCTTTTGGATGAGAAGAACTGCAGATAAAGGCTTATTTATCTGTACCAAGTCTTTGTTAAGTATGGGGACGCGTCAAAACAACAGGTGATATTGATTTTTAGAGAAAGGTCACCCCACTGACCCAAGTGTCGTCATTGTGTTATTCAAATATTTATTGAGTATCTTCTTCTCCAAATATTATAACAAAGACTGATAATGCTTGAAAATAGCCGTAGCTGTGACTATCGTCGGGAAAGAGGCGCCATTTCCTAAGCAATAGGAAATAAAAATAGGCAAATCTTGGTTATAGACTGGACTTTCAAAAGATTTTAGCTGAACGATTTCTGAAACTAAGAATTCTTAAATGGATATTATGGCACAACGCGAAAGAACAACAAGAATAGTTCTGTAAAATCTTCATGCTCTTCCAATATGGACTGGTCGATCCTCGATTTCCAAATCAGTTGTGGCAGCATGATCTCCCTTCTGTTTGTGAGATCCGAAAAGGAAGGCACAGAAGGCGAAGATGCAAATGAGAATGACGCTCTAAATCAGCTTTGTTTCTCTCGAAATCTGCATAACACTGACTTGAGCTAATCTGGTCGAATATCCAATTGTAAGATGCTGCTCGTAATTGAATTCGCCGTGCTGTAAATCAAAGATAAACATTTTATTGAACATCTGAAACCACCTGTGCAGCATATGACACTTTAGTATCCCATTCATCTACACTGTTTGTTAGAACTTCTATCGCAACGAAAATACAGCCGGCTGAAAATGACAAATGAGGTCAAATCTCGCTAGAAAAACTTACCAACAACAAGATAGAGGAAAGCACAAAGTCGCTTATACACAAAGCGGTGATGATAGAAGGTATAAATAGCCAAGAGGTTATTGGCCAAAAGAATGAACATTCCAATAATGCCAATGGCAGCTTGAGCTCGATAATAATCTGTAAAATCTTTATTTTTTTAAATTCAACTCTTCCGTCAAGCATAGATTTTTTTTAGAAAATCTTCGTTCAAGAAATGACATCTGGCCGTCTTCCATCTTTCAAAGCAAATGGCTTTGCTCACTGGCAGAAACGGAAAGTCTATTTGTTGTTTCAAAATATGGGCATATTATGGAGTGACTTGCCCTTTTATTTTTGCGACAGCGTATAATTTTTAATTGTTTTCACAAAGTCTCAAAATCTCAGTGACTACAGTAATTAAAATCTTTCGCTCAATGTCTAGCAATGTTGCGAGCTTCCTGGCCACAAATAATGGCAAGTGGTGCACCGTTTGTTAAAAAGGCTGACTTGACAGATGTCAATGATCTCTGTTCAGGAAAAAAGAAAAAAGTAGCCAATACATACGTTTCAAATCAGCATCGGCTAGTCGAGAAATTGATTCAGGAGGACTTGGGAAGTGGGGAATCCATTCTTCTGAATAAGAATCATGAGAGAAACTATAAAATCTCACTATTTACGTGACTCCAATTGGCCAATGTTCGCCATTCTCCCCAGACACCGAGCTGGACATGCACATTATGAACGTCCGTATTTTGGAAGTCAATAATGGCCCAATTTGGAGTAGCTAAAGCAGCAGTAAAAAGTCCAACACCGACCTGAATATAACTCTCATTTTGAAACAAAAAAAATCCAATCTACCCAACAAAGTATCAAAGCAGCCATCATAACCCTCCTCCTAATAATAATCGACTGGTAGGATTGGACATTTAGTATCTGAACATGTTTACTTCAATAAAAGTTCTAGTTCCACGTGCCACCTGGCTATCGCGTAGCTCTACAGCTTTTTCTAGCAACTGCATCGTCCCAGCAATATTTTCGAGAAGGCTTTAATGTAACACATTAGTATTGAATCAGTAGATTCTCTTGAAGGAAAGAGTTTGGAACGTGAGAAAATAGACGCATTAATTCGGACAAGGAAGTCAAACGAAAAATATGTCGTCTGAAGCTTTCTAACGGTAGAATGGAAAAGGGTAATTCGAATAGCTCAATAATTAATGAATTAAAAGAGCGTGAGCAGGAATTAGCAGATGTTGGAGGATTGCGGCCGGGTGGCCGAGGGTCTGAGATCAACAGCCGACGCCCACAACAAGCAAATGGGCGCATAGGGAAGCTAACACGTGCACGGCTTTTAACATCGCCCTCTAGGATTGAATTACTTCTAATTTAAGCTAAGATTCGAGTGTTTCGTAAAATGGGAACAAACAATTTCCCGCGATTTAAAGTTCTCTCGGGAGTATGAAGCTCGAACACTAGTCAGCTGTTGTTGCAAAGCTAGGCAAACTGACAGAGCGTCGTCCATTAACAGAATTTGAAATGTTCACAGGTGAATGCACATTTGAAGTTTTGTCAAGCAAGTCAAAGATTTTCACAAAAATATGCTAGTGTGAGGAGTGCGAAAAACGAAGACATGAAGTGCCCGACGACGGGGGAATATCCCAGGAAGAAGAGATCTCGTGAGCGACAAATATTTGCGTTCTCACTGGAAACAAAGTTTTTTCAAGCCACAATTGTGCCCAAAATCCTCCCCAAAGTGTTTAAATCTCGCGGAGATTTTGACAACTTCAAAAAATTTTAAAAGCTTCCCGAGAGAACACTACGAACATTCAACAATATGATGGAACGCGAAGTGAGTTATTATCCGGAAGAGAGGGACTAGCTAGTCAGAGGGATCGATTTCAGTTGCCGCCAGAAGAGAATTACATCTCTCCCCTGACACCTTGAATAATGAATACCAGCAAGAGAAGAAAAAGATGAGACTAATTTCCGGAAAGAGCAACCACATGACTTTGTTTTGCTAGAGAGAAAGTAGAAAGTTTCTTGAAGGTTGAACTCAGATTAAAAATATGACATAGCAATTGCTGTTGAAAGTGTGCAAGACGATATAAGGGCAGTTGTTACGTGCAAGAATTAAAAGGTCCTTGTCCCCTTGGGAGATCAAATGTCATATAAGAAAGACAAACTGATAAACCCCTCTAGAATCTCAAAAGTAGTCTCAGAAGATGGTCGCTGCTTTAAAGATCTAGGCAGATCTCTGAGGTATATTTTCCTAGAAATAATGGCTACGTAAAGAATTTATTGTTGCTTTGAGACAGCAAAGTCTCTCAAGGTACTCAAATAAGTGTTTGTTTTGTTTGGAAAATCCTTTTCATCTAAAAATTAGAAAGGAAATTTCTCGAATGCAAGGCAATTAGCCAGCTTATTATCTCATGAATTATAAAATATTTATCACAAATTGTTGGCTAGACGCAAACTAAGATTAACTCTACACCTTCCTCTGACTTTCTAACGTCTCAGGAGAGGCACCCAGACGAGGGAGAATAATCAACATCCAGCTGCCAATAAGACAGAGAAACAAATTAACTCCAATCAAATTGACTCCATTTTTTGCGGAAGTGTTAGAACGAAAAACAAGTTTATTACAAAGACAGAGAGAGGAATCGAAAATTTACAGAGAATCTCATTGGAATGGAGACGACAGAGATTATTATGAGAGGTAATCGAGAGACATTTCTTTAAAAAGGAGCATCAATTGCATGAGAACGTGCGAAATCAAGTAATCTACTGAATTGCATACTGGCTTCTTCTGAGATCTCTTGATGATAATAATCGTTGAACATATAGGTGAAGTTCGATTCAACTGAAAAATAGAATTAGCGGAGTCTCGTTATTCAATTAAGCCACAAAGAGCGGGCACTTACTCGAATGAGAAATTATAGCCGGCTTGGAGTCTTTGCTCTTAGGCTTGTAGGAACGTAATGCTCTTGTTATGGAGTCATATGAAATCTAAAATATATTTGAGGAGATATTTCTGAAAGTTACCCTAACATCGTGTTGACGAACTTTAGCTTTTGACCACATTTCGGATAAGAGTCGTGTATCTACTATCCGGAAGTAAAGAGCTTGTCCTGTCCAGCAAATAACATTTTTATGCTCTGGTTTTAGCAACAGCTCCAAGATGAACTTCCACAAAATGTGGCCATCTGCAAGTGTCTGAGTAAGAGAAAAACATTTGTGCACACAAACATTTCTTGCTGTGTTTAGTGCGTCCTCGTTTCGTCTTCTGCGGGGGAGGTGCGCCGTTATCAGAGCTATGAGGACTGCTGTATGCAAGTCTTTTAATGTGTTTACTCTTTGCAAACCTTAGTCGATTTACTGGTGCAGAATGATGAAGAGTGCTCGATTGTGGTGGCGAGCAAGATATAATATTGGCATTATGTCGAATAGGCATTGCTACTAAGCTATTTTTTGATCTAATTAGGCTATACCTTGACTAGATTGCTGCGAAATCGGCGGAGGACTGAACGAAAAATGAAACGATTGAACCGGAAATTGATTGGCAATCTGGTCTTTAGGAGTCACTAAATTTAAATTCACGGAGATGTTAAATTTCTCACCTTCCGGAAGTGGATAAGAATTGATTTGTTTTCGATGTCTGTCCATTGTTTTATAGCTTTCAGCTTTTTTTAGGAAAGGATCTCCATCCACAGCCAATATTCGCTCTAAATCGCTGGCTGGAACAGCCGGAACAAAATCCGATCGGTCCATTGACATCAAACTGTCTAATGAATCGTCAACTTTAAAAGAAACTTGAGATGCTTGCTTGTTAAAGGGATCTTCTCGTTGAAAATAATGCATTTGAGGCATTACTATAGAAAATATTTCTCTATTTTTTAGCTAAACTTACTCGAATTGTAGCATGATGGATATGTCGAAAAACTGAGTTGCGAAGACATCGGACTCGAGTCAGAATTTTGCGAGTCACTACTACCAGGAGAATTGGGCTCCTCCTTGACTGTGTGTTCCTCAGGCTCCCAGTCTTCAGGTTGTTGAGCGTACAAACCTACAGTCGATAAGATTTGATGAGAAACCTATGCTAACCAAAAATGCTGCTATATGAGGTGGCCATATTAGATGACCAATGGTATCAGTTGATTATAGAAGAACTCCGTTCCGCTCAACAAGAACGCAGCTTGTAGAAAGAGAAAGAAGTAAGTGTTCAAGGATTCTGTAAGATAACAAATTTGATAGTAAGATTGGAAAACAAAGTGATAATGAGATGTGCTGTGTGAGCATAGACGAATCCCAGAAGGCAGAAAGATGAGACAAAATAGGTAAAAAGGTGGATACGGTAACGTCTAACGAGAATAACAATAACACTTATGACGAAGGATGAGAGCATTTGAATCAACTATCAAAAATAGAAGGAAATGAATTTTTTTTTAGAAAACTAATCTTCCATCGCGAGGGCGAGTCCAGCTATTCATCACTGAATAATGGGCATGGGTTTTCGATTAAAATTTGAAAATATTTCTAAACGCCCGGAAATAATAAAAGATAGAGTTGGCTAACTAGCAGTCTGGATGCTTGATAATGAGCTACCAACTGCAAGAACTAGTGATCATTAATAAAAGTCATATGATACTCCCCGTGCGGTAGGTATAGCTACAAAACTTTTTAATTAGATCTCTCGAAACGAGTTGGTACAACTACAAAATTTTAATTAAATTTCACAAAATAATACAAATCTGGAGAAAAGTAAGCAAAAAGACAATTCACTTCTCCCTAGAGCGCCAGTAATCGTGTCCATAAGATAAAAAGGCTGACTGTCGCCATAAAAGAAACCACACTCAAACCATGTGCAAATACTCATCTAAAACAAAAAGCGATTGTAAAATATCTTGATTTTGATTATTTCCTCGTTTTGATAGTGTCTGAACAGGTGTTCTCTCTGGAGTTTAAATGGGATCCCTCTCGTGGGTCGCCACTCCTGCGAGAGAGAAAAATTTTCAACACAAACCCACCAGCTGTCTCAAGCATTCGTCATTGATCCTCCAGGCGGTCAATAGTTCCTTTTTCTATACTATTTTTATCAACAAACAAAGCCAGGTAAGGGTAAAAATTTTTGGCAAAGAATGAACCAATTAACTAGTTAGGCGGTATACCTTTGAAAAAGAGCCGAACACGCATGGGTGGGGGCGATTTGTAGTCGTAGGAAGCCTTACAATCATGCTGATCATTGCAGAAAAAGAGCTATGTATCCTCAAATGGCATTTGCCATCGTAAAAGCGGATCAACGGGTTTTCTCAATTCACGCAAAAGGAAAAAAAATCATTTTAATTTCAGGATTATCTCATCGTCATCCACCAAATCTCCGGCTGTTCACATTTTGAACTAACGAAACTTTATGGAATTGAATTAGTAACACATTTGAATCAAAATGTATGAGGATAATTTTGATATGGTAGGGATTCGCATTTTTAAACAAAGAATGAATCCAGGGATCTGACAGCGAAAGCTCGTCATTGCATGAGATACCCATGGAGATGGATCTGACTGCATCGGGTCCGCCAATTTCAGACGACGAAATGACTGAGTTGGAAAGCAGAGAGCGTAAATATATTACAGTAAGAGGTGGGGATAATTATTTATGAAAGTTACAGTATGCGAAGAGGATACTTCCTCATGTTGGATTGGTCTGTCTATTATTCGTATATTTGTTGTGTGGAGCGACTATTTTCCATTACATCGAGGGTCCATACGAACTGGAGGTTTGTGTCATTAATTAACCGCTCGTTTTCAAAAAAAGTTGTTTACAACCGAAGACACTTCGCTGAACAAAATTTCTTTAATCCCCTGATGTATTCGTTATCTTTTAGTCGTCGATAAGGCTCGGCGCCATAATAGAAAGTCAGTCGTCATTTCCGGTCAAATTGAAGCACACAACTACGGGTCTTTTCAAAGACGCCGGAAAGATAAGCGGTTTTTGACTTGCTATTCTTGTTCAAGCAAAGAAACGAATGACTCATTTTGATCAAATTGATGAGAAACGTGCTATTTTCAGCAAAGAAATTTGGAATTAAGCACAATTTTTGGATTACGAGATGCTTTTCAAGATCACATCTGGAATATCACTCAAGTAAGTAATTGATTCTAGTCGAGATTCCAATGCCGTCATTACTGATAGAAACTTCCGTTGCATTCTTCTTTTTTCAGGACACCGATAATAGAATATCAAGGGAGGCTTTCAACTCAATCAATCAAGAATATTTTCAAAATTTGGTTGAAAATATTTTCATTTCATATAGGAATCAATTCATAAATGAAAATCATTTACTAAATAGAACAAAAAGAGCTGGACTTTTATGGACATATCCAAATAGTGTATTTTTTGCAACTACAGTAATAACAACAATTGGTAAGGCATCATCAAAAAAGAGTTGTTTGCTTTTAGGATACGGTAATTTGGTACCTGCAACTACGCATGGCCGAATTGCTTGTATTATTTTTGCTTTATTTGGCATCCCCCTGCTTTTAGTCACAATTGCTGACATTGGAAAATTTCTCTCAGAATTTTTGAGTTTTCTCTACAGGTCTTATAGAGCGTTCAAGAGGAAGGTTAGTTTTGGCTTGATTAACTTGATATAAATTTTGCTACAGCTACAATTAAAAAAGTTAGAGAAAGAACCCCAACTTATGGTGAGGCTTGGCGCATCTTGCAAAAAATTTCATTAACATTTTTGTATTCCTTTGCTAGAGCTTAGCGATTCTCCCTCTAACTCTAACGAATGGATCTGCTGATCCATGCATTGCGAAAAAGATAGCATTGAGTATGGATGAAGCACATCCAATGCTAAGAATCTAGAGAATAAGACCATACAATAAAAGAAAAAGTGATCTTTCAGTTGAGGAGGCAATCTAGGAGAATCTCACATCACTATAGATCTACTTCTAGATCTCAACAGAGTAATGCTTCGTCAAAGGTAAAAAGTTAATGAACCTGTTTATGTGATGTACTTTTTGAGGCTGGTTCTTTGAACCTAGATGACATCGAAAGTGAATCAGAATCTTCTTCAGAGGATGAGCTCAGAATCCCGGTATTTATGGTGCTCTTTGTCGTAATAGCTTATACAGCCATTGGGGCATTTCTCTTCCGGGTATTAATTAATAGATTCTTCAAAAAGTGGACATTTCAGTCTTGGGAGGGATGGTCATACTTTGAAGCTTTCTATTTCTGTTTTATCACAATGGCAACAGTTGGTAGGCTTCTTTCTTTTTTTTTGCAAAAGGGCAAATTTATAGGCTTCGGAGATATTGTGCCAACAGAACAGGTGTACATGTTTTTCACGATGGCATATATCATTTTTGGATTATCCTTGTAAGAGTTCTCTTTAACATTTTCACGTTTTTTTCAGAGCTACAATGTGTATCGATCTGGCGGGTACAGAATACATTCGTAAAATTCACTATCTAGGAACTAAAATGGAAGACGCGAAGGGGGCAGTTATCAGGTATTGTAGTTTAGTCCTTTTTTGAATTTTGGCTTCAGTGGACTTCAAGTTGGAGAACATATCTTAAAACATACGGGTATTGAGGTGATCAAAACTGCTGGAGGAAAATTAGTACAAGGTTGTGATATAAAGTTTACATTTATAGTTCCTTTTTAGTCAAAGGAGCTGTGCTGAATGCCAAACAAGCAAGGGAATTAGGAGTAGATTACATCTTGGCTGATCTCCAATACCATCAGAAGAACATCCTCTATGAGCCGTTAAGTCCAAATGTAGCAAAGCTTGTGAAAGAGCACAACATCAAAGTAATAGTTTCCGCTTTTATTTTTACACGTTTTTGCAGGTTATGCCAGATGATATAACTGAGCGTGATGGATATATTGTCCAAAATAAAAGCTACGATAAACCAGCTGCAGCAGATCGAGCTTATGTACGGGTTAGCGAAAACATTATTCACAGAGTCATAGTGCCTAACAAAGGCGGCCAACCACTAGTCATACCATGTCTTGTGTACAAAGAAACTGATATCTAATAAAATTTATTGAATGACACTAATTCTTGACAATCTATCTCCATCTAATAGAAGGATTTTGAGAAGCTTCGGGCTGCAAGCTATCTAAGCTTTCTGCATAGACAATGGAATCAACGATCGAAGGAGCAACAGATGGAGCTTGTCTTCTTAAAGACTTTTAAATAGAAACATTAAATACTCGGCTAGTGTTGAACAATCTTGCAGCTCTTCAGCTACCCATGAATCCAATTGAAGGCAATCAATGTGAGTAGTTGATTTAGATCTCCGCATGAAGCATCTACACCGTGAAACTATCCATAATTGAATAAGCCGTATCATTAGCTCCTGTTGAGGACTCATATCTGAATGGCTAGACGATAGTCCTAGAAAATGAGAAAACCTTAGGTTGAAAAGCAGCTAGCAAAAAGTGGACATTTGTTTAGTATTGCATGAGAAGATGTTGCTCCGACATGCATTTTGTATCCATCCCAAGCTGGGTAGTCATTCACTGCGCTGTCCTTCTCCAGCCATGGAGGTCCAAAATCCTTTTCAAATTACTTGGGACAAATCCAGCTATTCTTCATTCACTGAGTACTTCTTTAATAAAATTGCAGCTCACGGCAGTCATTTGGCTATTGTTTGTTGAAGTTCATATTTTCTCTTAATTGTATGTTTTAGTCAGATGTAGACACTGGGAAGCAATGGAGATTTAGTGAGATCAGAGGATGGTGCGATATGTGCACGACGAGATTAAAAGAGCTCCAGGTCAATCAAAACAGTAGAGTAGCTGTTGTCACTGGAACTACAGGTAAGTTTATCAAAAAATGGTACAAGTTGCGATCTAGGTCAAGCAATTTTTGTTCACTTAGCTTGCTCATTGATTGGATGCTCTGCAGTAGCAGTGAATGGCTTCAATACTGTTGGTTAGGATAAACTTTTTCTTCAAAACCACATCATTTAGATGAGATTTGGCAGCTTGTTGACCTAAGCGAAGCCACTCATATCATAGTTGAGCAGCAGTTTATGCAAAAGGTGGCATTTTAACTGACGTAAAACAACAAGAGATACATAGGCTGATGACGTTAGAAGAAAAGCGCAGATGCGAGGTGGCGGTAGGATCAAACAGGTGCGAGTGATTGATGATGTCCTGACAGCTGAGACTATCAACAGCGATAGACGTAGAAAGTAAGTTTCATGGAGCCTTTGTTGTTTGAGTTTGTAGGCATCCCCTCGTAAAGGAACAATCTTCAGCGTCTTTGATGTGAGTGAAGCATGGAAGACATATCATGATGAATTCAGAACATCACAACCCGAAGATTTTGCTGCAGAGCTTAAGTCTCCCATATCTGAGACATCAGCTCCTATTAAGGTAGAATCGTCCTCCATTTCTTCACTTCCGTCTCTTGCAGGAAAATGGTCTGGATGAATCGGAAGCCCCTTCAGATCCAACTATAGCCAATATCGGAGCCAATTCTGGAGTCAATCCCATGCTGATTTTCTTCACTAGCGGAACAACTGGTCTTCCAAAAGTAAAACCTCTCCAAAAAAAAGTCGAACCCTCTAGGCAGCAGAACTAGCACACAAGTCGATGATAATCAACATCCAACAGATGAGTCTTCCACTCTATGGACCTCTCATCCCCAAGGAACGATTCTTCCTTCCATTGTCAATTTCTCATATCTTTGGTGCTATTTCCGCTTATTATGCCCTGGTCAATGGTGCTTCTGTTTATATGACATCAAAAACTTCGCCAAAATCGTTTTTAGATATTCTTTCCAATAATCAAGTAGATCAATTGATTTCTAACTTAAGAAATTATTCAGATAAATGTGTGTCATGTCAACCCAGCTATGGTACTTGCCTTGGCCTTGGATCCAATTACTGAAAATGTTAAAGTTCCACAATTACGGTCAATGTTATGTGGTGGAGCTCCCCTAGATGTTAATCTCGCAGGTATGGTGAAGCAAAAATTGGCTTTGAAAGACTTTAGACAAAGTAAGTTTAATTTAACTTTTATTAATTAAATTGTCAGCCTATGGAATGACAGAACTTGGTGGGTTATGTACTTTGCCGCCGTATGAACACGAACAATTAGATACTGTAGGCGCTCCATTACCTGGTATGCTTTTCAAGGTAAGTTCGCTTTTAATAATAATTTATTGCCCCTAGATTGTTAATTGGGAAACAAAACAAATTTGTCCTCCAAGAAAACCAGGACAGCTTTTAGTCAGTGGACCTCAGGTATATTTGTTTCGTCAATAATAAAAACTATCTACAGGTTATGCCTTCTTATTTCAAAAACCCCAAAGCTACAAGCGAATTATTAGATAACAATGGTTATGTGAAAACTGGAGATGCTGCTTTCTATGACGAATCCGGTAGAATTTATGTGCTAGATAGAATCAAAGATATAATCAAATGCAAGGGAACGTTGGCAAGTTTATTCATTTTATTTTAAAAATTAGCTCAGATTTGTCCTTCGGAAGTTGAATTGGTGTTGAGAACCCACCCTGGAATTGATGATTGTGCCGTGGTTGGACGACAAGATCATGTGGCTGGAGAGGTACTACTTTTAACCCTAGAATCTTAAAGTATAATTCAAGGTTCCTGCTGCGTTTGTAATGAAATCTTCGTCGCATCCACTTCTCGCTTCGGCTGAAGTTCGTCAATGGGTTTCAGGTACATACTCAGCTCAATAAACTCACAAGAGAGTTTAGGCAAAATTGCCACGTTCAAGGAGCTACGCGGCGGAGTTTTCTTCATTTCTGAGATTCCTCGCAGTGTTTGTGGAAAGGTTCTGCGTCGACACTTGAGGCAGTTTTGGGATAGAGAGAGAACTACGACGAAGGTTTTTAATGCCCTCGACAATAGACAAATACGCAAGCTTTAGGGAGAAACAACATCAAAGGAGGGAAAAGCCCCAATTCCGGCTGCTGCAAAAACACCAACAAAGAGGACGAATGGAGCAACAACCCCAAAGAAGAAAATGTCTCTTCCTGTCAAACGCTGAAGAAATAAGGCTGGCTAGCTTATCGTAGATTTAAGGCTGTTTTTAGCTGGCAAATAGCTTGAGAATAAACCAGTTTTGTCATCATCCGAAGTCCATCTAGCCTTGAGGAAACTTAATGACTCGATTTATAGTACGCGTTGTAGTGTCCGACCTCCTCTTGCCGCCGGATGTATTCAGCGCAGCGATAATGCGCTTTGTGCCCTCGTAAAACCAACACAAAGGCAATAGATCCTCACATTGGAATATACAGTTTCATTGGAACCAAAGATTGACAACAAAATGATAGAGACAAAACAAGTCCTATATACAACCATGAAAAGAAGCGGAAATACCGGGGTTAGCTAAACCTCGAAAAGACTACAATAAATCCACAAAGATATGAAGAGAATCTGGCTTAGATAGAGTGTCAAAATGTATAAAGCAGGAAAAGTTAGATGGGCAGTGTGGCAATGAAGGAGGCAAAGGAAAGCGCATAATTGCGGGTAGAATATTTGAGACTATATGAGATGACTATGATCTATTCTGAACCGGTGAAGCCGTGTTTGTCCTCCGTCGAGTGTTAACAATTTTTGACTGAAAAATCCCTTGATTACTTCTAGTCTCTTGTTTTCCCTAAGTTATTTTCGATCACACAAACAAATTCATGGAAGCTTCTCACTATTGTAAAGCTCTATGCATGAAGGAGAAAGGCTTCTCTCCTTCTATCCCTGGCACCAACAATTTAATGTAGTCATGTGCTATCGTAGCAAACATACATGAGATGCAAAATAACCTCCATCAAAGGCGCCTATGACAGGTGCTGGGTTGGCTAATTAGCGAGGCGCGGGCTATTGAATGACCAGTCATAAGGGCGCATAAATTATTCAAGAGAGTAAGCACAGACCTCCACAGAAAATAGTTCAAGTACCTGTATTATAAGTGTATTGTTGTCTTCAATTCGCAAAGAGAAGAGAGACATATTGTGGTACTGTAATTCCTCTACAAATGGTCCACAATTTTGGAGGAGCATTCGCATTCGCGGGTATTTGATTCCAACTTGCTTCTCGAGACTTCTGAAAAGAGATTGGACCACTCATCTCTGTCTACACTCGAGTCAAGATGGCTCAACTACCGTGTTTGGCAGCGATATGTTTGCTCAATATACGGTTATTCGAGTACCTTTGTCGGCAGACACACGGGAAAACAATTCTAGCTGGATAATCTATTCCTTAAACTCACTTCATCAGTTGTCCAACAGTTTTTTGAAGATTAATGTTCAGGCGAGCATTGTAATTAGTCTCCTCGCAGACAACATTCACTGAACAGCAGTTTTTGGGAGTAAAATCGACGTTAACGAGTCGCTCCAGCTGACCATGTTTTGCCAAAAGTCTCGCATAATGATCGGGTTTATCGTCTCTATCCTAAATCCAATTTAGCTCAGTCCCTCAATGGGTCCCTAACCTGATAATATCTAATGAAAAATCTCTCGGCTGTCTCCCTCCCATCGGGTGTAATTACAGAGCCGTTTAGCGCTAACAAGTTTGGAAGGCGACTAATAACGAGATGGTGTCTATCCTCCTCAGAATATTCTTCAAGCAAAGGCACATTCATTATTCGTAAGTCGCGTAGTCCCGGCAACTTATTCAGCTGATCGATACTCTCCCAATCAGCGACTTCGGTCTGCAAAAAAAGTGGAGTCATATGCGAGGTCAAATGGCCCTCTCGTGATAAGATAAAAGTTTACTTTACAGCCACGAACCTTGGATATGTTTATGCACTTCAGCGTATCTAAGCCATCGGGTAGCTCCTCATGCTTCACAGCTTTGATTGGATTATCGTAGAGGAAAACGGTCTTCCGATTCGGGAACCTTTGGAGCACCCGCGTTACATCCGTCCAATGCTTAAGGTCGCACCTGCAATTGTTGAGTAAAGCTCAGGAAATCCGATTTTAGCGTAAACAGCTCTGAAACGAACCTATTCATATGTACAGTTGAGACGGACTCATGTATAGGCTCTTTGGACCCATCAGACACATCGACATTATTTTCAGAGAGGTGTAATTCCGTCAGCTGAGGCATTTTGCTTAAAATTTTGCGCAACAACGAGAATGAAAGATGGGTGCCATTCATTACAAGCATTCGAAGGTGCGGTATCACTGGCAGGTCCGGGTTTTCCTGAAGAATTAGTCTATTGTTGTGTTCGGTCGGGGGTCTTGTGTTGCTTTTCTGTTGTCAAAACGCGCTATCTCGATGAGAGACCGGTTTCGTGTAAATTAGAAAACTTTTTTTTCGTATTAATCGCATCTGTTCAGTCAAGTTGTAAAAGCCTACTTCGTCTGGCGCGAGAGGATTATGACTGAGGTTAAGAGCCCGTATCACTGGCATATGGGCTAGCATTGACCCAACCATCTTCCAGTCGCTGAGATCATTCCATGCGAGATCAGCCTGAATAAAGAATAGAAACAATTCATCATTAGCTCCCCAGCTCATCTCAGACATTTGCATGTGGTGCAAGAGAGACCCCACGGCACCTGTCGGATGTTATATTTACTCAGCCGATTATCCAGGGCATATCAAGCTCGTCCAAAACTTACTTCGAGTATATGGCTGGCTAAATTCCCAAAACGGCTTAAGTCTCCAATATGTGAGATTTTCATGTGGTTCAGACAAATCAACTCCAATCCAGGCGAAGTGGCCGTTTTGCATGGCGAGGCGCTCTGCAATTAGAGGCATCAAACTGGAGTACGTAACAATTTGTTCGTCGAAAAAAGTGCTAATTCTCTACCACATTCACGGCCTGAAGTTATTGCCAGTCTGGATGGCGACAACATTCCAATGAAGTCTTTGTCTCGCATCTATGCTAATGCAGACGGATGAAATATCCAGATTTTTCATGGCATCTCGTCGCCATGGGAGAGGACAACAAAGGTTGAGAGGTCAACAGGCTTGATTTTATCATGAGACCTTTGGTTTACTCTTTCAAAATGACGTTTATCCCAGATGGGAAAAATGGCTGATAATGATTCCAAAATAAGATCTCCATGTGATGTCAAAAAAGACGTTTGACCCTTGCCATTAAGCCTTCTATTGTTGTGATTATTGTCTTTTCAGCTGACACTAGAGAACAGCCGCATTGCACCAGCTGGCAGACTACAACTGTCGGTTAAAACTGACACTTTGATCAAGTTTCAAGTAAAAAATTCAATTTCCGCTAGTTTTTGGCAGCCGCTCGAGCAAATTCATTTTAAAAAGTCAATAGAACGTGTTTACGAGGAACAAAAACAAGATTTTTCCGAAAATTCGATTCAATTTACTTTAGAATCAAGAAATAAGAAACTTACAAAGTTAGTAATGATCACATCATCATCCAATGTTGGCTCTTCCTCATCTAAATATCTCTCCTCAATGCGATAGACTAGCGAACAGGTCTCGTCCATGGCAAATCAGCTGAGTGCGCAAGACCGCAGCGCGGCTAGCCTGCGACGCGGCCCCCCGTTCCCAGCAATACAAGCAATGCTCTGGCAGCAGACCTTGTCACGTGTTTTGTTTCCAAAGTTTCATTTAGAAAAATCACAATTAATTTCTGAATCACAATTTTGTTGACAATAATTAGAAATTTCAGTTTTAGTAGGAGGCGAAGAACTTTTAGTCACTGGTTTAGTTTAGTTAATAATATTAAAGACACGAAAGGAAATTGCACTAATACTAAATAAATTCTGAAGAAAATGAATATAACCCCGTATTATTTTGTGCAAGATGACAGAAAATAGAGCTTCAAAACAACAATATCTTAGCTATACACATGGGAATTTCCCAGGACCTTGTTTAGAGCATCTTGCTCACTTCAAGTTCACGAGCTTCTCGTTCTTCCTCTTCGTCGATTATAAGATGGTCCGTCAATGAAGCAGGAATATGGTCTTCAATCCAGCGAAGATCCTCCTATAAATTGTTGGATGTTGTCAGTAATAATCAACGTAAACAAAGCCTCTGAAATAAGAAATGAAGTATAAGAACCTGAAGTTTTTTGTCTTCCCTATCCTTTTCCCTTTGGCGTCGATTCTCCGCTCCCGCACCGTGTTCCCTTAAAGTAATGTTTTCGTAAGCAGCAGAAGAAGAATTGAAGATCTCGTCTGAAAATATTATGTCATATTTCGACAAAAATGACAACTAGCCTTGGTCGTTTTCATCCTCGCTGTCGTCCAATAAGGGAGTGAAAGCGTAAATTTGGTTATTATTTGAGGGTCTCCACAAAAACATGATAACCACAAGGATGCTGCAAAAAAGAAGATGCCAAAAAGCTGTATCAATCCATCTAAAGGTTTCATTAAAGCAGAAACTCAATTTTCATACAATCCTTTCCATTCTTTGAGACAAGATGGGAAAACGTGATAGACAATCGACCAAACCATGAAGCAAACGGAAGCAAGAGCAGCAAAGAGAAGGGTATTAGTGAAATGACGATATACAGAGAGTTTTACCTGAAAAGATAAGATAAACCCATGAAAAATCTACTTCATTTCGCCGAATTCTTAAGGTAGTGATGGTTGATCCAAGAGAAGTGTAAATCCAATAGAAAATGATCATATCCGTGATGACCAATGGAAGAGCAGCAAATTGTTTCTGTTTTTGTGCTTCGATTTGATTCTTCGATACCCTCGATAATGACTCGATTGCACAAAAAACGAAATAAACTAATCCCACTCCCGCAACCTGAAAAAAGTTAATTTCCTCGTGAGTATTATCACCTGGTTGAGAACATTTCCCAGACGAGGTTTCACAACGCCATAACCAACTGATACAATGATGACTAATACGCGAGCCATTGTTCTTTTTGCACAGGATACCAATTCAGCCAGTTCGATAACACCATCAGTACTAAATCCGGTCGTGTTCATTGTCGAATATTCCGATAAAAAGAAGGCTTTCTCCAGCATTCCAATAATAATCACAGCTCCTAGATAAATATTTTTTTAGGAGTTGAATATATAAACTAACCAATCCAATACTGAATTCTCAAGATGTCCTTATAATACTTGATGCAATAGTACATCCAAATCAAAGCAATGATTCCGTAAAAGACACACATCAGAGTATAAAATCTAAATAACTTATATATAGTTTAATGATTTTTTCACCTCAGTAGAGGGTAATCAATGGCGCTGAGGTAGCCATGTTTTTGTCTCCATTCGACTGAAATAGTGAGGTTACTTGGTCTCTCAGATTGGCTTTTTGTAACTGTCACCTAAAAATAAATTACATATGGAAAGATATTAGAATTACCTGCAAAATAAGGAAATAAATTCCATCATGAGGAATAACTTGGGCTGGTTTCCAGGTGGTCAAAGAGAGTTTTGCTCCTCCGTCAAGAGTTTCAAGATTAAGACCAGGATAAGTTTCTCTTTTTTTCCTTGTTCCAGGAACCTTTAGATTTGTTTTATCCTGTAAAGATAACCCACTTTAGCCGACACATTATGGACTTCCATCGGTTTATCGGCTTCCTCAAAATGGAAGAGGTGTTCCATCTAAAGTTTTGTATAGAGCATGCAAAGGTTTCAAAACTTACGCAGCTGAACGAACGAACAGGCGACTTATACCACAGCATTTTGTCATAATCATAGCCAGTAGGGTAATTATTCTCATTTTGAAAGTAGAATTGCTGAAAAATTTTTTTTTAATGTTGATTGTAATTTGAACGCACAAGTAGACTTGATCTCTGCTGGGAGTTTCTACTATCAAAAAATTCTTTATCGCACGGAGAAGAACGAAGAGCAAATTGAATCTAAAAAATAGTTTAAACAGAATTGAAATTTCCAACATCTACTGTAAAATTTTTCAATTCAGCGCATTCCAATTGGACTTGAACTTCGGTCCCATTTAAAGCTGATTGAGCAAATCCAAAATAATTATACTGAATAACTTATTAATATAGATTTGTAGATCAAAACTCACTGCTTTACTAGCAATAGTCACAGTTTGTACAGTTTTTCCAGCATTTAAGAGATTCGCTTGCGTTACAACTAAGAAACATAAAATAAATATTAACGGTTGTAGCATTGATATTCTGATTTCTGGAAAATAAACATTAGGAAAGTAAATTTAAAAAGTAATTTAGATTTATGACACGTTTAAGCCAACGCGGGGTCCACATGGGCCACGGTAAACAACGCGACGCGGCGGCGCTTTCGTGGCCAAGATTTTTTGAGGTCAATCAATTGCCGCATATCTCAGGAAACGCTCAAGGAAATAAAGTATCAAAAAAGATGAGTATATTCCCTGTAATTTTTATGAACTTATTGGAAAGTAACAAATATTAAATGGGAATGGCCCTGATATTCCTAACCTGGAGCCTAAAGTCTATCTCGGGAATGGAAGTCTTTCAAAAATCAAGCGCCTGCTTTAGCGAAGTCTACTTGTTACGATTAATATACAGGGTGCGGTATAATTACGGTAACAAACTGCGAGCACACTTTTCTTCATTTTTGTGGGATATATGATTCATTTCTTGTGTTTTTTTATTATTAACTGTTATTCTTTGATGTTTTGCATATTTTAAGACAAAAATGGCTATAGTTTTTAGGCATGGCAAAATCGTCGCCCTATAGAGAAACTATTATTGAACTTTACCGTGAAGGGCTTCGTGCGATTAATATTTCCAAACGGTTAAATGTATCTAGAAAGCTGGTTTCCACGACTATTTCGAGGTTCAAAGAGTTGAGTAACTGTTGTGACCGTTCTGGTCGCGGCAGGCCTATTACAGTAACCACAAAAGCTGCTATAAAGAAAATACGTGATAGGCTTAACATCAATCCAGCAAGATCTATTCGTAATATGGCTAAAGATCTGGGAATTTCTGGACGATCTATGGGCCGAATCGTTAAAGAAAAAGGCTTACAAACAAGGAGAAGCACAATTCCTCTCTGAAAATAGCAAAAAGAAAAGAACACACTAAGCAGTTGCTGAGACGCTTTAGGAGAGGAGCTTGCAAATCAATTTTATTCAGTGATGAAAAGGTTTTTACTATTGAACAGTGCCTTAATAAGCAGAATGATCGCATTTATTCAAGTAACAAGCCGAAAATAGCTGTTCGACGCACTGGACACCCGGCCAGCGTCATGGTCTTCGCTGGAATAACTACTGATGAAAAGACCCCGCTGATCTTCGCTCCTCAAGGAATAAAAATTAATGGATGCAATTACTTGGATATGTTGAAGACAGAACTTCTTCCCTGGGCAAATGGACACTTTGGTGCAAAACAATGGTGCTTTCAACAAGACGGTACGCCTGCTTATAAACACAAAACAGTCCAAGAATGGTGCCGGCAAAACTTTCCGGATTTTATCAATTTCAATAGCTGGCCTCCATCATCGCCTGACTTGAACCCCCTTGATTACTCAGTTTGGAGTGTTCTAGAAGCTAAAGCGTGTTCAAAACCGCATAAAAATATTGACTTTTAAAAGAAGCGCTTCAAAAAGCATGGAACGAGATAGGCAATGATTACTTGCTCGCCACTGTCAATGATTTCCCTCGAAGACTTCAATCGTGTATCGATGCCGATGGCGATATTTTTGAAAAGCGAGGTGTTGTTTTGTATAGAATTTAATGAAGAATAAAACCGTTGACTTCATTTCCCCGCTTATGTTTGAATTAGTTTTTTATGCGCCTATATTCTTGTTACCGTAATTATGCCGCACCCTGTACAGTAAAGTCAGTACTTTTGATCGGCAAATTAGTGCCATTTACAGAAGTCTATTTCAAGTGATGACGATATAAACCTAGGCGCAGCTTTTACGTTATCTTCACCCAATAAAAATATAAAATTAATTGTTGGAAAAGGGCATTTCAAGGGGAGAGAAAATGAAAGTACTATAAAAGTTTATTCATCCTCTTTATTCTTTGGTTTAAACTTGGTTTTAGTGGGAAAAATTGTTAGAGTATCTTTTCTAAATCTCTTTTTAATATTTCAAAGCACCGGCACTTAATGATGGAATATCACATTTAATTAAAACACGTTGATGATATTGACTAGAAAAGTGCATTGGTTACAGGACAAAGATGGGGGTTTTTAAAACATCTACTATGCACAATGAAACCAGTAGGCAGAATAATAAGCTGTTCCCCATAAGATAACGACAATTTACAAACAGGACATTGGGAAGTGTCTGTAAGCTGAAAAAATATTATTTAATGCTCAATAGTTAGCCTTACTTCAACTCGAACATTCCGCTGCTCTTTAGGGCTTTTTGAATCGTCACATAATTTCTCGGCTGCAGCTAGAGAGAGTTCTGAAGCATATGTAGCTTCAGTTTTAATTATAACAGTTGACTTTAAGAAAGTCGATAACTAAAAATATTATTAATGAAAAGTAGGCATTTCTTACTTCTTGAATAGTCATGTCATCCGGTAATTTTCGTAACAACTCCTCTGGATTTAAATTTGACCCGACATGAGCTAATAATCGGCCGATTCGATTAGCAGATGTATTTCCTTCTCTATAAAGTGTTGGTTATCAATCGTAAATCTCAAACTCACTTGTCTTCTAAATATGCTTTCAATAGTCGTAATGCTACTTCTGGATGAGATTTTGCATATTTTGCTGAGAGTAGTTCAGCCGATTCGAAATCTTTATATTTGTACAGGAGATCATTTAATACAGAAGTGGGATTCTTCTAAAACAATAAAAAACAAAATAAAGATCTCACTTACTCTCGCTTCCGTCAGCAATTTTTCTACGTTGAGATTCTCTGAATCCAAGAAAATCTTAATGGTATCAATTAAAGTTGGCTCCATATTCAAAATAAGTTGTCGGAGTTTTATATGCTTTGATTTATCTAAGTTATGATTTTTAGCTTGTAAGGAAAAATACCTCCATTTTCAATTTCTGAGATCAATACAACGACAAGTTCTACAATGATATTGTCATACATGGTTTGATTGTCTAAATAATCCTCCCAAGTTGATAATCCTCTGAGAATGTATTGTGCATCATAAACTGAATAGCTAGATGTAGAGAGAATCTAAAATATAAAAGTTCAAAATCAAGCAGATATTTCACCTGCATGATTTCATTCGGAAAGAATGGAGCTAGCAAGCTTAGGAAAGGAATAAGTGCAGAGTTCTCTTTTAGTCTGAAAGGGTTTTGGTCCTAAACTAAAAAGAGCAAACCGTTTGATTTTGAACAATAAAGGTCTCAAATGAGAAGCATCATGGATGATACTAACTCGCACAAAAAGTGGAAAAGCCTCTATATACTTTTGGGAATCAAAAAGAAGTTCAGCAGCTAGACGAATCTCATTATTTTGAATATAAATTTCAGCTCCTTTTGTTGGTTCAGGAGCAAATTCTTGCATTTCGTCTAACTCTTCTTGACACTTTAGCTTATAGCAAACATCCAGCAATTGTAAGTCGACAATCTAAATAGAATTTAACAAATATTTTTGGAGAACTTTGCCTGTTTTTGAGACGAAAAATTCGAGTCCATGCGAATGCTCATTAGGAAATGCTTGATAAAAGGGTTGACGTTGTCTCCAATTTCATCTCGCTGTCCATTAATCTTCTCCAAAATCTGGAGGCCACAGTACAAAGAAATAAATAGATCTTACATCATTAATGTTCATTGTGCAGGTGAGGAAATTATTTTTGGCTTCATTAAAGTTTCCAAATTTTATTGCTTCAATAGCGCCATTTTCACAACTTTCTGCTAATTTCCGAGCAAGTTCCTCATCGTGTTTCCCACTTAAAGACTTTTTTAAAATTTCAATAGCTTGAGTGTATTGTTTTCGCTCCATTAGCGAATCAACCTGAAGAAGTTTGATTTGAACATAAAGATCTACCATTAAGTCAGGAGGTGTTTCTCCAATGTGGTACAATTGACTTCTGTTCGCGACTACAAGTACTTGTCCCTCGATGTAATTCGCCGCATCGATCCTTTCAAATGGGAACTCTTCAGCGCGTTGGACAAAACAGCTGCAAATTAACTTTCAAAAACCAAACCGGAAGTTCACTTACTCTTGGATTGCGACCTTGGACCGATCACAACTGATTATGTAGGGCTCTTTAAAGAAAACTGGACCTTGAGTTGTTGAGAGTTGAAAAGGCGGCTTGGATGATGTTCCGTCTCCATTAACAAAAATAGCCAAGCCAGCAGAAGAACGCACAAGGAACTCATCCTTGAAGACTAGTTTAAGAGCCTAATGAAGCTAATTACCGGTCCAGTGGGAGCAATAGTTGGAGTCGGGCAATCATGTTGAAAAAGGCGGATAACTTGCTTTGATCCTATATTTAATGCAAAGTAATGATGCTCCAGAGCGTAGCATATCGTATTTCTAAACAAGTTTATGCGTATCAAATTCGCGATGACAATTTACCTTGAAAATGCCAAATTACGAACTGGCATTGGGGTATCATGTTGAAACTTTTTCTTCGAGTTTGCGCGTTCGGTAACCTCGACGAGTAAAATTCCTTTGCGTCCAAGGGCGCATGCAATTGGTACGGAGAAAGGATCATCGGTCGTTGGATTGACATTGACAGCCAATCTGGTTACATCCGAAAAAGCGGGAGTTATCTGCGACCGAATTGAGACAAAACTGAATCGAAACATACCCGAAAATCGTCCAATGCAACAATTAAAAACTCGTATCCACAGACTACAAGGAGATAATTTAGAGCAGACGCTAGTTCTATTGATGTGATGGCTTTTTTCTAGAAGAAATAATTTTTTGATTTTAGGAGAAACTCACTGATGGAAACTGTCTAGATTCGACCAGTTTGTACTTTTCGTCGCTCCAACGGAATCGAAAAAGTCTTCCGAGATCTGTTCCAATAAAAACTTCATTTCGAGATCCACCAATACAAAAAATCTATCAATCTATTATTTTTTTACTTTAAAAAATACTCACAGATTCCTTTTCCAAGAGCTTTCCACTAAAGTCCGTTGATTCTGATTGACAAAATAGATGCAATTCAGTCATCACCCGTAAGAGGAAGCCTTCTGAAATATATCGCTTAATGATTCGGACAAATCAGAGCGGAATGAATGATAAGGACGATTGAAAGCAAGAGAAAGAATTTGAAAATGCGCTACTTTCAGGCGTACATGCGACGCGTTATTACGTACGAGAATTAATGAACGCCGCGGTTAGATCTTATGCTATTTTCAGCTCCTAAATTAGTCTCTTAATGAAGAATTCTATGCAACGCATCCAAATAAAAAACAATATGCGAATGATGCAGAATTCAATAGAGAAAATGAGAAAGTTAATATTGCAGCTGGAGGAATGAAGTGGCCTAATATTGGAAATTGGCTCTCCTACTAATGAATTTTATAATGAAATCGACCAAAAACACATTCATCTCGCGTGCTCGTTTCTGTTTTTGAAGCCAGAAATTGAATGATTTGTTTATGTTTGTCAGAGTGAATGAATTGAGTAGTATGTAATTATAAATCGAAGAAATATAAAAAGTATAATGATTTCACGAGAGAATTGAAAGCCAGTGGAGCCAGCTTGGTCAACAAAGCCAATTTAATTGCATCTGTCTAGCTTAATACGTTTTTGCATTAATAAAGAAGTGTACAATTTCTAGTAATTTTAAAATGTCTCCTTGCCTTGAATCCTCGGGGTGTATCACGTGGCAATTAGAAGCAACATGTTGACTGATAAGCACAGAATACAATCCTTACGATGCACTACAGCTTTACTACAACTCGTCGGATTTCAATCAGCCCAATTAGTGTTTACCTTCACCAATCCCTCAGAAGGCAAACATCTCAGCCATATCAAGTCTAGGTAGGAACAGCGAACGGACTACCTACTAAATCTTTAATGATTGGGCCTTTGCGAGAAATTTAGGTTTAAATTTCCAATGTCCTCTTGGATCTATATTGCCTAAAATTCATATGAAAATTCTAAAGGATCTACTTCCTCTTCAGCTATCAAAAATAAGAGTAATTGTGGTGATTAGAAACTAAAAAGGTTGAAAGAGGAGATGATTTTTGATTTCTAGGTTCTTAATATAATCCAGTTATGAAAAGAATGGAGGTGGAATGACTTGTTGTGTGGGACGGTGAATAAACGTTACAATGTCGTTATGTCAGAATGAGAAACGCCAAAGTTGGAACCCCACGTTTAGTTATGCAAATTAAATTGGACAAGAGGAGAAGGACTATGTGATGAGAATTTTGGAATAATCCGATTTGCCACCCAAACTCTTCGAAATGATGATCTTTTTTTCTAATAATATCCGCTTTGCCAAAAGATTCTTTTGCACTCCTCCCACCCGTTGCTATTGGTGGGGATAAACACCTAACTCTATTTTCAGAACACTGTCGAGCCCTACGCTTGTCTTTGTTTATCCACCCACTCAGAATGCCATTGATGCGTTGAAGAGCCTCACCAGATGGCGGAGATTTTATCGTATGTTTCCCCGATACTTCACAGAGTATTTTGTTTCAGTATAGAATCGCATAATTGTCCACTTGAGGAACAATTAGACTCACATAACCGGTCGAATTCCGAGAAGTTTCGGCTTATCTGGGTCTCAATGGCAAAGATCTCAAACAAAAACAAGAAATTAAACTTTATTATTTTTCAACGTATTGCAAATCTCGTGAGCTTTGAGAAAAATTATGACGCGACGAGAGAAGAACCAGCGCCTAAGACCTGTCTCTAAACTAAGCGGTAGACGCTCACTGTAATTTTTGAAACTACTACCGAGGATAGTATCAACAGCGGGTCCCAGCCCGAATAGAAACAAGTCAAGACACAGATATAGTACATAGAAAGAGAAGTAGCTGAGAAGGCGTTTAGAAGCACTTGCGATGGACAATAGAAGGTCCAGACTCGTCGTACTCCTGCTTGGAGATCCACATCTGTTGGAAGGTGGAGAGAGAAGCCAAGATAGATCCTCCGATCCAGACAGAGTATTTGCGCTCAGGGGGAGCGATGATCTTGATCTTCATGGTGCTGAAACATTCTTGTTACTAAAATTCTTGAAAAATGTTTACCTAGGGGCAAGGGCAGTGATTTCCTTTTGCATACGATCAGCAATTCCAGGGTACATGGTGGTTCCTCCGGAGAGAACAGTGTTGGCGTAGAGATCCTTACGGATATCGATATCGCACTTCATGATGGAGTTGTAAGAGGTCTCGTGGATTCCAGCGGATTCCATACCCAAGAAGGAAGGCTGAACATTAGAATTTAAATGAAAAGGAAGATAATAGTACCTGGAAGAGGGCCTCGGGGCAACGGAAACGCTCATTTCCGACAGTGATGACTTGTCCGTCGGGAAGCTCGTAGGATTTCTCGAGAGAAGAGGAAGAAGCAGCAGTGGCCATTTCTTGCTCGAAGTCGAGAGCGACGTAGCAAAGCTTCTCCTTGATGTCACGAACGATTTCACGCTCGGCAGTGGTGGTGAAGGAGTATCCACGCTCAGTGAGGATCTTCATGAGATAGTCAGTAAGGTCACGTCCAGCCAAATCAAGACGGAGGATAGCGTGAGGAAGGGCATATCCTTCGTAGATGGGGACAGTGTGAGTGACTCCATCTCCAGAATCGAGGACGACTCCGGTGGTACGCCCAGAAGCGTAGAGGGAGAGGACAGCCTGGATGGCGACGTACATGGCGGGGGTGTTGAAGGTTTCGAACATGATTTGGGTCATCTTCTCACGGTTAGCCTTGGGGTTGAGGGGAGCCTCAGTGAGAAGGACGGGATGTTCCTCTGGAGCAACACGGAGCTCATTGTAGAAGGTGTGATGCCAGATCTTCTCCATATCATCCCAGTTGGTGACGATTCCGTGCTCGATGGGATACTTTAAGGTGAGGATACCTCTCTTGGATTGGGCCTCATCTCCGACGTAGGAATCCTTCTGTCCCATACCAACCATGACACCCTGGTGACGGGGGCGTCCAACAATGGAGGGGAAGACAGCGCGAGGAGCATCGTCTCCGGCGAATCCGGCCTAAAGAGAGAATTCATTAATTTTCGGCTTTATAATTAGCTCCAATTTCCCGCAACTAACGGGATTACACAATGATTTGCTGCTCGTTATTTAATTGACAGCGATGGTAGCAATTTATCTCCTCATCTCGTCTAATTTCCCAATACCAGCGCGACGTTTTGAACCAATGGGGCATATGGTTTTGGGCTACCTCAAGCCCGAGCAAAGCAGATGTGTGCCCCACGAAGGCGCGAGCCTAGATTCTTATTTGCCAAGCGAGGGCGTTCCGAGAAAGCTCGACCTGCTCAAAGCCCGCTGTAACGGCGCTCTCGCTTAGCAAACAGTTGCCAGTCCACTTCAATTAGCATATAGATCCATAACAAAAAAGGGGCAACACTTGCGCATTGAGCGTTACACAATAGTGGAAAAGTGTGCGTGCTCACGAGGGGACTCGTGCTCTCTCCTCTTTCTTTTCTTCTCTCGACGGACCACCTTGAGAGAATATTTTTAGGAAGGAGACGACCAGGTTATGACCTTCAGCTAGCCGCGCAACCTATTATTACGCCTTCACAAAGATCGCCCGCAGAGCTGGTGACATGGAGGAATGTCAGCCCAATCGGACAGTCACCGATATGCGAAGGGCGATAATCGATGCGGATTAGTCGCCCATGCATCTTATGCGCAAAGTTACTGCCCCCTAGGATGGATAAAAATGCGCGCGGGGAAGGATGAGACAGATCCGCGCTGTCTCTCTCTTTTTTCTGAGACTGAGAGTGTCTCCGAGCGAGGTCCGGATTGTCCCGTCTAAGGCAAGACAGCTCAATTCAAATGGAAGGATCTGGCCGACCAATCGCTTTCAAAATGAATGCCCGCTTTTTTGTCGCTGCAATTGCTGACCACTGGACGAACATCTGGCCGGTCGCACCAGTCACTTCGAGCCTCTCCCTTGTCCCTAGGGGTAATCGTTTTCTCCAAAAAAGTAAAGGGCGATCCTTTCGCCTCTCTCTGCGTTTTATAGCCACTTACTGGGTGTTCTGCACTTTTAGGGAAGACTAGAGGTCATTTACCCTCAAGGAGATCCAAAGTACGATCAGTATAGTTGCGACTAAAAGGGTCAGCGCTAATACTATAGTCTTTCTTACTGTCTTTGATATAAAAGGTGCCGCCGGCCTCGCCAGCATTAGACAGCCCAGTAAGGCTCTTTTGTTTGAATGGAAAGAGCGGAAAGCGGCACCCTCTTGTTTCAAGTTGTATAGTTGAAAGAGCTTTTCTTATTGAAATCATGGAAAGAATTCGCTCCGTAATCAAAATATACCAAAACTCGCGCGAGAATTTTAAAAAATGTCTGCTAAATTTTGTCAAAAAATTCCTAGCTATGGACCAAACTTTAGAATAAGAAGTTACCTTGCACATTCCGGATCCATTGTCAACTACAAGAGCGGCAACCTCGTCGTCACACATGATGTCTGCTGGGGGCTAGCGAACTAGTGCCTTTTGTGTCCCGCCCCTTGCTTATATACCGCTAGGGCGCTCCGCGCTCGCAACGCAGCCCTGCCATTGGCTGCCGAAGGATACGCCCATTTCCAAAATAGTACTGTTCTTCCTGGAAAATGATCCGGCTGATGAAAGAAAGAGATCAATGAGCAGAAGTGCCTCAAAAAAGCGTTCATGGAAAGTGAAGATGAGCCCAACGCGACACATGGATGGAATTTCATCAGGAAAGAGAAAGAGAAAGTCAAACAAAGAAAGGAAATATGTTGATTTCAGCAAAATAATGCACTTATTGGTTCTTATTCTACTTTAAAATAAACTTGGTGACTCAAATATCTCGATCAATTACAAATTAATAATGCATTTGGTTGGTTTCTTGAACAAATTCATTCCTAAACTCCAATTGACGTCCATATCTATGAATTCTTACATTTTTTGGTCACTTGCAGACTTAAAAAGGTTTTAATGAAGTAAAATAAATAAAAGAGTACGTTCAGGAATTGTGCTCTTTTGTCATCTGGTCAGCTAGAATCGCTTACTCTTGACTTTGTGACTGTGAGTGAAGACTCTGAAGCTCTTAGTTCTCAAAGATCATCTGCCCTAGAGCCAGTCTTTTCCACTGTTCTTTAAGGTAAACATTAGCGTAAGACACGCTAAGTCACCGTGAATCTATTTTGAAATCAAAGTGTGGATTCGGGTCACTATTGAGACTCTCGGTTCATGGCGCTCAAGATTTCGAGGGGTTCTTGAATCAAATTTATATAGCAATTTACTCAATCGATACAGCTATTTTTATCCATTTGCAAAGTATAGTAGCTTTTTAGGTTAAGCTTCGTTTTATTTTTTATCGTATGGCTGTTTAAAATTGTACAGAAGGCGATGCACGATGTTGAATTTTTAATTCTAGTTGTTTCTGGGAAACAAAACATTAATCATTTTCTGATACAAGCATTATTCTTGATGCCGTTTTCGAAGAAGAGCATTAATCATGTTCTATGAATTCTGACAAATTCAGATGAATCGACGCCAACGCACTTTCTTGGAAGGAGGATGATTCACTTTCTTCGCTCACCGTTCCCGGAACTGTATGACTCATGTTCAGCCTGCATTGCCTTTCCATCGAAAACAAGCATCTATTTTAGACAAAAACTGGGGGAATGAATGACTGATAGTCTGGTTTATTAAAAGAACGAGCAATCTACTAAAAAAACCTAAAGCTTGAAATTTTTTGATTGCAAATTCAAGCACTTTTTAAATTTTATATTATGGGTTATCCATTTTTTTCCATGGAATGCTAACGGTTCAAAAGTGTCGGCAGCCATCGGTCTTCTTGTGTGTTTCTGTTTGCCGAGACTTGAGCCCCCGTCTCTCGAGTCTCCAGCGCCTAAGTATCTCATCGTGAGCGCCGCGCACCCGGTGCTAGTAGGCCGGCGATTCCACGAATCGCTGTGTTTGCGAGTCGTTGTAATGCCGTCGGGATTGTCCTTCCAACGTAAATAAGAAAAGTCAGGGAACTTTTTTATTGTAACTATTTTCTTCCATCGTTCCATGAAGAATCTGCCTAGACAGTGGCAAAAGAATTGACTGAACGTCTCTTTCTGCGAACAGAGCAGTTGTCTCGTCGTCGGCGATTAGAAACCAACAGGAATCCCACGTGTCAGCTGGGATGTGATTTACATAAAAATGTGAAAAAGTTTCTTTTTAAATAGAGATCAACCAAAGCAATATTCTTGACAGCCACTCTACACTCTTCATCTCTCGTCGTAGAGTAGCGATTCATGGAGTCAAGCGCAAACTGCTGGAACATCTCGTCAAACTACATGTGTCAACACTAGCGACTAGGGCTAACACACAAAGCAGCATTCGAAATAATATTGTACTTGGAAAAGGTGTCTAGCTCTGTGTCAACTGCAGCATTCCTCGGAGTTGATCAGTTTCCAGGAAGAAGAAGAAGAAGTAACTTTGCACTTTCTCTGTGAAAGTTGACCCGAGAAGACAACACATACTTTTTGCAAATATCCAGTTACAGCAAATGGCTGCCTAGAATTTTACTGAAAGCAATTTGCAAGAAAAATGTTTGATCTAAGGCAATCATGGGGAACAAACTGCAAGCCTGGTGGTTGTTCTAAGAGCCCCGGAGGAAGCATTTATCTGCATGAGAAACATATAATGGCAGGAAAATTGCTACATATGCCAGCCGAGAGCCAGTATACCATAAGTGGCTGCAGCTAGCAGGTTGCTTGGCATTTGATTTTTACTTTTATGCTGTCTTGAATAATTTGAATAGACCCTATGGGTCATTCGTAATAAAAGGCTGGTCGCCCTATGGCCGGAAATGCTTCGATGTTCCAGAGAGCCAGGTGCGCCTTATTGACGCTGAAAGCTCTATATAAAGTTTTGACACGTTCCTTTCGCTTGACCACTACTTTTTTTCTTCCAGATGTCTCGCGCAAAGCACACTGACGACATTCTCAACATTAATGTTGGCGGAAAGAAGTATACAGTTAGTTTTAGTCTCAATCTGATCTTTTTCGTTCAGGTTAGACGAACTGACCTCTTGGCTGACCCTCGTTCCAAATTGGCTGAATGGTTTAGACCCGGAACAGTAAAACCAATCGCTACGGATAAGGTAAGTCGTGGCTTTTTATTTACTCCATAAAACAATCAAGGGAGGCAATTATTACCTCGATCGAGATGCCAAAACATTTCGTCACATCCTGGCTTATCTTCGTCTGAAAAAGGAGAAATTTGTTCCTTCTCTAGCTCTTCCTAGTAAACCAGACGACTTAGCAAAGTAAGAATTGGGTCAATTTTATTCTAAAAAATCAAATATTTAGACTTGTAGGAGAGTGTGAGGCTTTGAATCTTTCTGAACTGAAAGATTTAGCTTTGGATCTACTTCAAAAGTACCAGAGAACAGAAGAACAGCATTACGTAACATCTTTTGTCCAAGTGACTCTCAAAGATTACGAAAGTTGGCAATTCGAACGAGAGCAGGTAGGCAAGCTCTCTTTTTAAATTAATTCTGGTATAGAACCAACTTGCTCTTAAAAAGAAGCCATCGCAAGATGAACACTACGAAGCTTCGACAGCCTACGATGAGTGGGATAATTTATAAAAAGAAAGATAGAAAGTACACAATTTATTTGAAAATAGTCTCTGTAGATTTCTCTTTTACGTCATTCCGCATCTTCCAACATTGCTAAAAGTAAATTATTATATCTTTTTTGACTAAAACTTACTAGCAACTGAACTGACGAACAAAGTTTATTGCGTAATTGTTGAGATCCCCAATATCTGGACTCTGATAAATACAATCATCTGCGCCAGCAATCTTTCTCAAATTATCGGTAATGCTCTGAAAAATGTATGTATCTTTTATTTTTTTAAATCGTACCATATTAAATGCAACGATGGCGATTCCAAATTGCCCAGATCGTCTTATAGTGTAAGGCACTGCACCAGAATCCTCATCAGTTGGACTAAAAGACAATTTCTAAAATAAGAATCATATTTTACTTTGTGTTGGTGAGATAGAAGATGGAATGGCGAACTGAAGAACTTGGTCGATATCCTTGACTCTCAGGAGTGTAATTAGCAATGATATAATTAAATCCACTAAAAATATATATTGAATTGTAATTGAATCATACAGAGCAGTATTTTGACCAGCTTTGGCAGAGTAAGTCAAATTATTGACATATTTGTCAAAGTCACTCCAGTTCTGAGAAGCATGGAAGGAGAAGCCACCATAAGCTACATCAGAAACAGTTAGAGCAGCAGCTTGGGCATTATTTGGACCGAATGGGTAAGGAGACATAACATTTGAAGCAAAGCTCTTAAGAATCTTGAAAGTACTAGCATCCTGCTTGAGAGAAGAATCAATCATGAAAATGATGTCTTGTTTGACCAAGTTAAAGTCACAAGCTGGAGGAGCAGCTAAAAGAATCTAAAAGAAAATAAATCTTCATACGCTTTGGAGCGGGTCTGTTAGGAACTCCAGCGACCAGATAATTCCTGTGGAAGTTGGCACCTCTTCCGTCTCTTCCATAAATGACCATTAGAAGCGTCTAAATTTTTATATTTCATCAAACGTTTAAACCATACAGGGTATTGCCAATCAATTGGAATCTGTCCATACCATTCGTAAGAACAAGCGTTTCGGTCAGTAGTATCACGAGGCAGCAAGTAGGTGGTATGGTAGAGACCAATATTGTTCGTATCAATGAACTGAGCATAAGTGAGAATTCCTCCAGCTGCAACTAGACCATCAGCATGAACAACGAGTGTATTCATATCCACTGAAAGAACTTTTAAAAACATTTTTGGTTAATCTCTCACAAAGAACTGGTGCGTAATGAGCTGTATCAGTAATAGCTCCATTATAACCGTCATTGCTGGAAACAAATCCTGGATAAAGTTCAATTGAAGATCTTCCTCGAATATTCATATAGCAATAGGCTGATTGAAGGGATGGTCCTCGTAAACTGATTTTATATGTTCCGGCACGAACAGCTCCAGTATCATTTACCTAACACCTTTGTTTAGCTATAGGAATGCAGCTTACTCTAAAGACTCCTACATAATTGCTGTCACTAGTGATTAGATTTTGTGGCAGAGTGAGATCATCTCCAGATGGATCGGTCACAGTAATCTTGATTGGAGGATTTGTTTGTGGGGCATAGTAATCCAAGGTGAATTCGTACATTTCATGCTCGATCTGAGTTATTTTATGGATTAGGTTTTATCGAAAAGCTTACTTGGAAGAGAACGTCAGCATTTCCGCAGTCTGGAAGAGAAGCTGATTCTAGTCCAGCACTTCTGTATAATGTTGGAATATATTGTGGAATGAACGTGCTGCACAAATCAGCAGGAGACATCTAAAATTTTATCTTTAATCCATTTAGAAAGCTAAACATACCACAAATATGTTACCATCGCTATATTGGACAGTTCGATACATGTTGTTTACTCCTGGAGAGTTCCATCCTTCTCCACAAGGCGAATCAATTGCAGGAAGAACAAAGTTCACCTAAATTAAAGCTTGTATTAAATAGATAAATTAGCTTACTTGAGCTCTTGTCTCTTGTAGAAGTTGGGTGACTCTATCTGGGTTAGCAGCATTATCAGGAGTAGAACGAGTGATGATTAAAATTACAGAATTGGGATAGGCGAAAGCATCCATTGCGATTACTTGTTCCAAAACGTCAAGATAAGGTCGAGGACAGTCTAGATTAGTTATTTTGCAAATTTATGTTAGACTTACACGAGTCGCAAATGTCAACTCCTGGACAGGAGCCAATGCTGATGTTCTTGACTGCAGCGACAATGTCATCAGAAGATGAGGAAACCGTGTAATTATACCATGAAGCCTTGTTGCTAGCTATAAAAGGATATGGAAAATAATAAATATTTTACCAGAATCGAAGGGATACAGGATGAATTGAGTGAACCATCCAGCTGTGCTTGGATCATTTTGAATACTATCCAAAGCAGCTTTGAGATTTCTCTGCATGAGCCAGATAGTATTTCCCATTCCGTAAGAAGTTTCCAAAAGAATTGCCAAAGTTCTAGCTTTATCTCCAAAGATAGCTGGGTACGGTGGTTCGCATTTAGCTAAATATCTTAATATTATTCGGTTTTTCAACTTACGCAATTCACAGAAGGTTCCAGTAAACATTCCAAAGCATTTGCATCCCCCAGCACCATTGTCAACTCCGTTATTTTGGCAGATAGGATTGTAACAAGTTTTTCCGGTCCATCCTGGTCTACAGACACAGGCTCCATTATTCAAGAATCCTCCGTTGTTACAGCGGTATACTGGAAGTTGATTATTTTTATCATAATTTATATTAATTTACCATATTTGTTGCAATTAGTCTCTAAGTATCGATTGAAAGCATATCCATGTTGATCAATTCCTGAATACTTTATGAAAAAGTTATTTCCTCCAGTTTGAGGACAACCAAAAGGTTGAGAAATGTATGGATATCCGCAACCCCTGAAAACTTTAAAATTAGAAAATAGAAAGGATCACCATCTGTTAGCAATAGTAAGAGGATTGGTAAGAGTTCCGTTGTATCCAATAATGGCATAGTTGAGATTTGCTTCCATAGAATTATATACACCATCTCCTTGGAATTGGGAGATTCCGGTCGGATTGATTGCAATATAATTAGTAACTGAAAAAGTTTTTTAATTCTAATAATTAGGCCAACCTGAGTCGCTGTTAGGATAGAGTTCAGGATAGTCGTCATGAGGATCTTGAACAAATCCTTGGAAGATTTGAATTAGAGATTGAGAACGAACTTGTCCATAGCAAGAATCACTTCCAGAAGAGATTTTTACGAGCCAACGACCAGGAGGAACAGCAACTGTTTAAATATTTGTTGCTATGAAAAGTCTTACTAGCATTGGGATCTTCTGGAGCAAAACCAGCTCCAAAACGGTGCCTCTCGCAGACAATGTATTTCACAGAGCTGCAGTCCTCATTTTGCCAGTTTCCAGCTTTATTCATAAAGACGCAGCTCTTGTTTTGATCAGCTGTTGGGTAGCCTTGTTCCCATTGAGAAAAGCTGTTCTAAAATATAAAAAGTTACAATACATTTTGAAAAATACAGGATCAAGTGGCTGTGGATCAGCGCCATTAGGAACATCCCAAATCCATCCATTTCCGCTTCTAATCAAACCGATCCAATTTTCAGCTCCTTGCGTTTCGCAGTGAATTCTGTCTTGTTTATTTTGATTATTGATATCAATAAGAGCTCCGCCAATGCTGTGACAGTACTTAGAACCATCAAGCCAGTTGTATTGGGTTATTCCAAATGAGATACAAGTTTGTGCAAGGTAGTTCCATCCAGCTCCTTGTGGACATGCTAAATAATCCAATATAGTTAACTGATTCTAATTTTTAATTTACTAGAAATGTATTGTCTAATATAAAGATTTGGAGTAGAAACCATGATAATTTCATACAGTCCGTTGGTTGCAGAACTTCCATCTGGTAGGAAAACTTCCATACCAGTAAGGTTCGCTCCAATTGCGGCTATAAAATTATCTTCTTTAGAATTGTTGTAGACTTACAAATAGTGAAAGATTCAGTTTGACCATCAATCGCAATGTATTGGTAAGCTGGAGCGACAGAACAATCATTTGATACGACTTCACCAGAGACTCCAGACATAAACATTGTCGTAATATATGGAAGCATCTAAAAGACCTATCTCAATATAAACTAACAATTACTTGATCAATTTGACTGGTCATATAGAAGAAACCACTGCTAGCATAGGCTAGATCTTGAATATAATCATCCATAACTCCGCTGGAAGTGCAAATCCTTGGGCTGGTTTGAATTATATTGATCTAAAGACAACTTTAGTAGTCTTATCTTATCTTACAGTCAGAGCATATTGGGTAATTAAATTATAGAGTGCAGGATATGTTGTAGCATCATCTGGTCCACTGGCATCGGAGAAGACATAGATAGAGGAGCGTTTGTTGGATTTAAGGGCTCCCCAATACATTCCTTGCATAAGTTGAACTTGACAATTCTATAAGTTATTTTAGAATTATATGAAATGATGCTACATCGAGTCCTGGATTGTAGTAGGCACTGAGATTTGCAGCAATAGTTTTTATAGCAGCGGCAAAGGCAGTGGAAGAGTGGTCAGTCACAATAAGTTCCGTATCTAAAAAGTGAAATTTAATGTTAATTCAACTCTCTAACCATCTGCTGAAACAGTAATAAGTGTCCAAGTATCTATCCAATTTGGATCCTGAGATTTGACACCTTTGACGAATTGATCAACATTTTGTGATAAAAGATTCCAAGTTGCTTGCATAGTTTGGCGTACAGCAACAACAAAAACCATAGTCTGGCCGGTGAAGGAACCATCAGGAGTAAAGTTGAGGTCAGGACAAGTATCTAAAAAATATTGATTGTTTTTTAAATTCCAATAAATTTACAGAGTTCGCAGAAGATCCCAGTAGATCCTGGTACACAAATACAGAACGTTCCAGCAGGAGTTCCACCATTTTGACAGACAATTTGTTGACAGCTAAAATGTGCATATTTCAGCAAAAAAGTAATCATACTAGGTTCCAGTGAAACCGACTTGACAAATACAAGTTTGGTTGTTGGTTGGATCAACAACACCTCCATTCATGCAAACTCCGGTAGAGTTGGTCGTAGTGTTGTAGATCGAACAGAATCCTACTGTAGTTCTCTGAATAGTGTAGCCATTATTGTCGTCAGCAAAGATGGTAGCGTAGAACGGCTGTTGATCATATTCACAGAAATCAGCTACTCCAAAGTAAAGATGATAACCGCAATTGTTACGATAGATTCCTGAAAAATTCATGTTCGAGTTTAATAAGAACTTTACCATTCGAGTAATACATCGGCTTTCCTGGAGAGTTGTTATCCTTGTTTTGATTGGTAGTAATTGTGAGCTCAGCAAATAGACGGAAGGGATCATTGGTGGCATTGTAAAGTCCATTCAGTTGGGCAACAAGATGGAACGGTTGGCCTGCAAGATTCTACAATGTAAAAACATTTTCTTACCAACTACTGGTACACTGTCAATGGCATCATACCATACGGCAAAACTAGTAGCAAAGAAGAAATCGAAGTCGGACTTTGAAACGACTCTGATAGAGCAAGGATTCTGTTGATTAGCGGTTTGAAGAGAGAAAACATATTCTCCAATTTTAGGGATGGTAATCTCATAAGCGTAGTTTTGTCCATCATTGTAAAGTGGAAACAATGGGTTGTAGCTTGGATCATTGTCTGGATCAACAACACTGAAGATGGCATTTACTGCAAATTTATGATCTAGATTAGAGAAGATTCTTACTTCCAGTTATGAAAATGATAATGCTGTCGGTAGAAGAGTCAGCTAAGAAACTTCTCTGATAAGAAGCACTGCAACGAGTTAAATCATTTGCATAGATAAGATTCATATTTCTTGCTGTAAGTCGAACGTTGGATTGGATCATCTAAAAACTTTCAAAACTTCTAATTTGCTTACGTGAGTAAGGCTTGCGTTAACAACAGTGCTTGGAATCTCAAAAGTAAGACCGCCGCTGTTCATATCAGCCTTTTGAATAGCTTGATATCCGAGATTCATCTCATCAAAGCCACATCCAGCTTGAGGGAAGAAGTGCGTGTAGATCTGGAGCTTTCTAATTTAAAAAAGTCAATTACCGGAAGGTTTCTTCTTGAGTTGGATTCAGAGACCAAGCGCCATCCATCAATATCAGAAGCAACAGCATCGGTGAAATGCAAAATGGCAGACTTTTCGTAGATGTCGCGAACGAAGAGAGAATAAAGAGAATCGAAAATAACATCAGAACAATTGCCTTGGATGGTTGAGTTGGCAATTTTATTCAAGTCAGCCATAAAAGCAGAGTATCCAGAACTAGAATATTCCTTTTCCAAATAATCTGAAGATTTTAATCTTATTTAGTAATTGACTGAATTTACCTCCGTTAACATAACGAACGAGAACATAATTCTGATAAAGGCCGTTCTTGAGGCCGTCATTGTCTTCCAGTTCACTCTTGATGGCAGCAATGATTGAATCAGCATAGTTATTCATAGATTGAACGGTTCTTACAACGACAACAAGAGTTTTATAATCGGTGAGGTATTGTCCCCAATTGGGATCACAATAAACTAAAACCTTTCATATTTTTAAATTAAAAAATTTACCGTCTTGACAATTGTCTCCGGCGAATCCTTCTGGACATTCGCAAATCAAACCGCTTGGAGCAATATTTCCTCCGTTCATACAGTTCGGCGTTTGACATTGATTTCCAGTCCAAAGCTCAGGACAAAAGCAACTGGCATTAATGGTATTAGCAAGGAAAAGACTTCCGCCATTATAGCAAGTCTGGAGGATTGGAGGAGTAGTAGGAACAGGTGTAGTTGTAGGCTCGTCTGTAATGTCGTCTTTCGACTTTTATCATAGGTAATTACACAAGCAGCCAAAATTGGCAATAGATCTTCTCCAAGCATATCCATTCTGATCAACTCCATCTACATGAAGCATATAGTTTTCAGTAATCGAGCAGCCAAAAGTTCCAGCATAATATTCGAAGCCACATCCGTAACGAGTAGTCAAAACTGATCGATAAATTGGATTCATTGACTTAGAGCTTCGAATAGTCACAACTTTGACTTCTATAATTCTATAACTTTTTGTAGATTTATAAATTCTCACGTCCAGGAGAAGTGAGATTTGCTAAATGAGTGATAAAATACATTGGAACTCCGGCATATCCGGATTGTCCAGCTGGTCTCATATCACTTTGAGGGCTCATAACCCATCCCATGTCCATTCCCAAATTGGAAGCAATCTGCAATTCATCAGTTTTTCGATTGGAATTCAATGTCTTGGGTCATTAATGCGTGTAACTGTGTCATTTTAGGGCTCTCACCGATAAGAGATGCCAAGTGCAATGACGCTTTCAATCTGAATTGAAAATAAAGAAGAACTTACTTCAATATTAACGATACAATCTCCAGAGGTCAATCCTCCATTATCAATCGTCAATTGGTAAGCTCCTGGAGCTAAGGTTGGAGGATAGCTGGCATACCCGTAATCCTTGGCAACTCCGATTGACCCCGCAACAAGATTTCCTTAAAAAGAATTGTAATCTATTGGAAGAGGAAGAAAAACCATTTGAATCGGTCAAATTAATCCAAGGAGATCCTGGGGCATTAACGTGGATGTTCAAAGCAGCAGATAATGAGTCAACTGGAACATAGTACTTTCCACTACATCCAGGTGGAAGATACATATGATCAATCAACCGGTTAAAATAGGTTGAACCCATTGAAGGAATCATCTCATTGCACATAGCTACAAACATTATTTTCTTTCTTCAAAATTAGATCAAATCGTACGGTTTTCACAGTACTGTCCAGTCCATCCTGGCTCACAAGCAGAGGCAATACCAACTGCTGCTCTCTTAACTCGCTTGAAAATTGAAACTTCTGGCTCAAGTTGTTCATAGTAATTGCCATGAGTCTCCGGACTAAATTTTACGGGTTCAGCTGGAAACAAGAGTTTTGGATAATTTTAGAACCTTGAATACCATCTAGATGTAGAGCTAAGCTGCCCCACAAGAGCAGTACCGCCAGTAACCGCATGCCGTTGAGTGCAGTTGGAGACTGTACTAGTTTTATGAGCTGATAAGGATATCTGGATGTGGCAGTAAAAGAAGGCGTCGCCGTGGGGGGAGAAGAGCACAATTGCTGTCCATTGAGGGACAGTCATCCTAAAATGAGTGACAATTTTTATGAGTTTCTGAGTCCTAATAATTCTCTCAAAAAGCGCATTTTAATGAGGTTAGGGTTTAATAAAAAAGAAGTGCTTTTTCATCTAACCGGAAGTCATCAGCTACATCTTCTCTCAAGGTTTTTCTACTTGTTCCTGTCTTTGATTTAATTGTTTTTAGAACAGGAACACAGTAGGTGGCATCTCTTGGACGTCTTTAAGTTTTCTCGTTTTTTCATGATCCCCGATCTCCCGATCTATCGTATTAATTTGTCGCCTTAATTGTCTGTCTATTATCTGCAGAAGTGAAACCATAAAGTGTACTCAGATTAGTCGCTTAATCGGGCAGGTTTAGTAGCTTTGAATAGTTTTTATTTCGTTGTTCGATCGAGGAAAAAACTCCTTGAAACCTGTGTTCGAATCAGATAAGCTGGCAGCAGTGGCCACAGAGACGCCTGTTCTTCTGACAGCTAGCGAGAGTTTAGAAGGGGGCGGGGGGTGGCGGGAGAGACCCTCCTTATACGCCTATTCTTTAACTGTCATTCGTTGAAGTCACACTAGGGTTTATCATTTATCAGAAATCTCTATGAAAACAAACGATTCATCTTTAGCTGTCAAGAGTGGTCACTTGTTCCACCGAACCACTTCTCGATTTTTAATCCTTTCTCCTTATGTGACGAGCAATGTGGATCATATCATTCTTCATATTTTTAAATCTCCAACCTGGAATAAAAGCATATGGTTAGTTAAAACTCTATTTTTGGAAGTTCCTTCTCCTGTCAAAAAAGAACTGTTCGACCTTGTCAACCCTTAATTACTCTAATATGATTAGCGAATTCCTAACCTATTTCTAAACAAAATTACAGAACAAAAATCGTTTTTTAGAGAATTGTGATTGTCCGAAAAGATTTCATCCAGTCTGTGGAAGCGATGCATATACGTACAACAGCCTTTGCAATTTACAATGTGCTTCAAAAAATAATGGTACTTCCTCCAGTAATATTTAATACATCACCGAAAAAATCAGATCTCCAATTAGCTCATAATGGTTCCTGCTGCCCACAGCTGACTTGTTCTCTTGACCGGAACCCTGTTTGTGATAACTTTGGTCTGATTTATCGTCTCTCGTTAATTATGTCTCCATACAGGTCGTACCCACCAAAACGAGTGCTTTTTAAATCGCGCTAGGTGCTTGGCGAGGAAAGTAGCTAATAATCTCTTGACCAAGGTCCACGATGGAGAATGTTCGACTGAAGAAAAGAGAAAAGAAGACTGTTTTAGCATTTGCGGGTTTCCTGGTAGTCCAGTTTGTGACCATATGGGCAGTACTCATGATACAGAGTGCAGGTGAGAAATAAAATTTCTTTCTAAACTCTTCTTTTAGTCTGGAACAAGTTAATTGTCAAAGAAGGAACGAAAATAAAGACGAATATTTATTGGTAGCATATGATAAGTGCAATTTAACTATGGAACTCCTTCAAAAAGGTTTATTCTTGTTTATACTTTTAAATTCTTTTAGAAACATCTCTAACCGATGAGATCATTCTTTCTCCTTCCGAATTTGCTCAGTTGAATTACTCCGATGTGAATGATCAAAAGACCATTTCTAATACATCAGATTCTATTGATGCCCTTGCCATTGCTGTCCCAACCGTGAAGGTTTGTTTATTTTATTACCTAATTCGCCCTTCAGGTTAACGATTTCACACAGCCATGTTCTGCGGCTGATTGCGACAAGTCTTGGAATCCCGTATGCGATGCAATCAATAAAACGCATAGGAACCTTTGTCTTTTCAAGTTCTACGCGTGCAAAGTTCATTTTTTGGGGAGATGATGATTCGTGATCCGTTCAGGTAAACCGATTGGACGGGAGTGTTATTGTCTTGGCGCATGAAGGAGTATGCTTATCAAAAACTCAGGAAATTCGAGATTGTCGGAACTGCATAGAAGAAGAAGAAAAGCATCCTGTGTGCGATAACATGAATCAGGTTTCAGATGATGATCCCGTGAGAAAACTTATTTCAGTCACATGCGTCGATTTGCGCTTTATCTCGATACAATTGTTTCCAAAGATTGGATCATAAACCAGAACGCGTTCTTGTCCACATTGGTTATTGTACAACTCGAAGTCCCATCTTTACCTTGAAGGTAGTAGAGAATGTGACCTTTCAAAAAAGTAATGTTATCAGGAAGAAATCTGCCCGAAAAAATGTAGTATTGACCGGAAACTGGTCTGCGATGAAGCAGGTGTAACTCATCGTAACTTATGTTCCTTTCAAAGGAGCAATTGTCTTGCTCGACAGGTTCATAACCATTCAAAAAATATTAAACTTTTTAGGGAGGAAGGCAAGCACCCATGTTGAATCACGTTGAAGCGTGTAAAGAAAACGATAAACTTATTGAACTCAAAACTGAAGCTACTGTGGATATAAATGTTTCTGATAATGATAATTCCACAGTAACTTTACTGAAAATTCTTTACCAAATTTTAGATTGATTTATCTGATAAATACAAAGAAAATCCGCCTGAAACCAACCTTGAAGGTTCTGGAGTTACTCCAAGTAAACATGCTCCAATCTAATTACTTCATAACACTAGGTATCTCTCGCTTTGAGTGTCCTCTTCCCACTTGTACCGATGATAATAGCTCTCCAGTTTGTGATTCTCAAGGCAAATATCATGAGTAAGTTACCCCTAATCTCCTATGAGTTTAATATTTCAGTAACATCTGTATGTTCACTTATGCTCGCTGTGTCTCAGCTCAGAAAGGAACCTTTCTAACGATTGACCAAGATGAAAAATGTCTTTCTGCCAAATGTTTTGAGGTCTGTAGCCATTTTTAGAAAGCAACGCATTTATTTTTCTTAAGATATGTGATAATAGTACTCGTCAAATCTGTGGCTCAGATTTAAGCACTTATCAAAACGAATGCTTATTTTTTAAAGAAAAATGTAAAGATCCTTCATTGGAGCTCCTATTCCATGGATCTTGCTCCGAATGTCTCCCATCACCTTGTCCTCCACTATCTCAAAGCGCTCCAGATAGTGCTTTTGTTTGTGACTCAGAAGATGTGACTAGAAGTCTCTGTGAGTACCAAATGCTGAGTTGCATAGCAGATAAAACACCGGCACTTAATTTTACAATTATCCATGTGAGGCTTAGCAAAAATGAAATCGCTTCTTTATAGTTGGGAAAATGCTGTGGAAGCAGTGAAGTTTGTAGAAACAAATCCGAAGCTATGCTATGTGGAAAAGATGGTCGAACCTATAGGAATCAATGCGAATTGAACCTTGAAAATTGTAGAAATGAGAAGCTTATGGTTCCTGGGACAGAAATTGATTACAATGGAGAATGCAAGTAAGTATTCTCTGTTAAATGAATTAATTTTTTTAGATTACCTGAAATCATTGAAGAAGAAGGAACATTTCAAGTGCAAGAAGGAATTAACTTTAAGGAAGAGAATGCAACACTATGTGATGAGAACTGTAATAATCTATACTCTCCACTTTGTGGGGACGATGAAGTTACATACACAAATCTCTGCTATTTAAAACTTTCAAATTGCAAAACACAGTATTTATCTTTTTTTCTTTTCATAGTATTTTTAGAATGAACACATCGGTGGCTTATAATGGCGAATGTTGTGATCTGAAATGTCCTTCGAATTTTGACCCTGTTTGCGATAATGAAAATAATTCCCATCAGGTGAACTTTGACTAAATAAGTTTAAATTTCTTTAAGAATTTGTGTACTTTTGGTCAACAAAGATGCTTGGCTGAGAAGACTTTAGGCAAAAATTTGACTATTTCGAAGTTTGAAGTTTGCACAAATGATTGTAGCATGATTTGTACAAAGGAATACAACCCTATTTGTGGGACAAACGGTACTTTTATAGTTTTGTTTAAACTTTTAAAATATGTATTTAGGAATTACTTATGTAAATATGTGCGAAATACAAAAGCAAAATTGCTACATCGAAAAAAATATTACCACTGGGGAACCTATAATAAAGAGCTACAAAGGTAGGAATAAATTTGATTTTTAAATTTAATATTTTAAATAATCAAACCTTAATTTTGGAGAGATAGGTTAGGTCCTGTTGCGAGAAACCTTATTTTGGTTGGCGATACTACACGGAACGTAGAGTTGCGTAAATAACATAAATGCGAGTGTTGTATATATGGAAGAATAATTTTATGAATGAGAAGTATGCATCCAGCTTTTTAAACTTTGTTTTTTTGAGAAAAAAAAACTTTTTTTTGATCTTTTATAGCTAATTAATGAAAACTTTTAAATCAAAGATAGCATAAAATAATTGAAATTATTTTCCAATCCGTCGGAATGAAAATATAATTATAGGAGAATGCTGTCCAGAATTCAATTGTGGCTTTGAATTTGCTCCCGTATGTGATTCAGAAGGAAATACTCACTCAAATGATTGCATATTCCGCCAAGCACAATGCATACAGTCTAGGAGAGGATATGTTAATCTTACTTTGCAATATAAAGTAGAATCTTGATTTGAAGTATTCTCAAGAATTATAGGGAGCGTGTTGTAATCAGCCTTGTGAAAATGATTATACCCCTGTTTGTGATGGAAATACAACCCATGAGAATGTTTGCAGATTCAGGTGGAATCAGATTTGATAACCTTATGATTTTTGTAGAATAGCTCAATGTGAAGCAGAGAGAATGGGATTGACTATGTCTTTGGTTTATTCTGGAGAATGTTGCGTGCAGCCTACGGGCATCTGTAAAGCTTCAGGTAAATCATTAGTTCTATGGAGCTTTATTTTAGGAACAATTTGTGATTCTTACGGACAGACGCATGGCAATCTTTGCCATTTCGAATATAAAAAGTGTCTTTTGGATAGAACGGCTAAAAAAACATTAACTGTGGCTCACAGAGGTAAGTTATATATTATAAAAAAATTAATTTAAATTTAAGGCGAATGTTGCTCAATTGAACCTTGTCGCAAAGGAAATAGCCCAGTTTGTGATTCAAAAGGTGGAACGCATGCTTCACTCTGTCATTTCCAAAATACCCAGTGTATTCACAATAAAATTCATCCACATTCAACGATACATTTTGCTTATAATGGTTTGAAGGGTCATATTTTGATTTCTAATTAATTTTTCCAGGGACATGCTGTTCAAGCTCCTGCGGCAATGAATGGGAACCAGTCTGTGATCAGCACGGCGCCATCTACAAAAATAAGTGCTGGTTCACGCGGAAAGCCTGCGAACAATCGCGACGGTAATTCGCTTTTATTTTAAGTTTTTCTTTGAGATTTAGATTAAAAGTCTCGCTTCTCCTTGAGACGCCCTGCACAGAGCGAAGGATACGAAGTTTAACAAGAAATAGAAATTGATCTCAATCGAAACACGGAAGAAAACGATAAATATCTTTATTTTGTTTCTAGTTTTGGATCTCCTTCTTCTACTCGGGGACTAGAACTTCGAACTTTCAATTCTAGAACGGCCAAATGGCCCTCAACCTCATGCAAACGTGTACCCAAAACTCTGAATTTTTAAATTATTATAATTTGAAAAACAAACTTGTTAGCTCGTCTTAAATGTGTAATGGCTGTCTGCTTATCATTACAGACATCTAATAGAATTGTAGTAATTGCCCGTAGATCAGAATCATCTAATTCAATAGCTTGGGAAGAAAGTAGCTCCCTGATTTGTTTCATATTTACAACAGCCACACTACTCTTTTCTTCGAGACTATTCTGTCCATTCTCTTTTCTAGGAGAAGGACCCATAATCTATAATGTAATTTCAAGAAATGACATAAATGTTGATTACATTTTGAGGCAATGATTCAGCCATAGACCTATATTTAGCAAGGGTGGATTTGATGGATTCCGACTCCTCATGAGCTGTGCTCAGCTGTGCCTTTAAGAATCGATTCTCAGCTAGCAGCGTATCCAAATCTTCTGTCACCTAAACGAGTTTATTTCTTGAGAAAACCTTTAGCTTACTCGTCGATTGTCTCCATTCAAAAGAAAACTCATTTCAGCGCTTAAACGATCCACTTTAGCCACTAGGTTCTCTCGCTCTTTGACTAATTCTTCTTTCACTCCAAGGACAGTGTGAAGATCTGACTCCATTTGTTTATACTAAAAATATTTAATTTATAAAAAAAAAACCAACTTCTGAATATAATTTTTCGTATCTTCCTACTTCTTCATCATTAGAAGATGAACGGGTCCTTCCCAATGAAAGTAATGAAAAGTCTTGGGTTTCATATTGTAATTTTTCTACCTAAATTCTTAATTTTGTTGACAAATTTGAGAAACAAACTTCATACTTTGCCATTTGTTGTCTAAAAAGTTTACAATCTTTTTGAAGTTCAATTTTTTCTGCTTTGAGTTCTCTGCTCTCTTGACGAGCTGTTATAACTTCTTTTTGTAGGCGTTCAATGTCTTCAGTTAGTTCTATTTTATCATGAGAATAATTGCTTTTTAAATTGTGTTCAATCTATAAGCTGACTAGAAAAAAAAGCAAAATTTTTACTCCTTGTAATCGAACTATTTCCCCCTCCGCTCTAGCCAAATTCCTTTCATACATAGTACTTTTTGCTAATAGATTTTGCTTTTCTTTTTCTAAATTTTCAAGATCTTTCCCTAATCGTAAAATAGTCTCAGTTTTGACATTTAATCTTGTTTGTAGCTGCTCGACCTAGAAAAAGATTATGAGTCCCCTACAAAGAACGCATACCTGATTACGAAGAGCTGCAATTTCTTCCAGTTTGCAACTATCTTGTCTCAGCATGATTAATGTCTCCCAAAATTGGACGCTTTAAAGAATGAATGAGCTTTGTAATGAGATGCAAATGGAGGGGTAGCCACAAAGATGACGTCAAGTTGGCAAATCGATTCGAGCTGCAATGTTGCCCCGAGGCGTAAGCAGAAGTAATAAAACAGGATTTTCAACCTACATTTTGTTCTGATAAAAATGAATTTATTTTCTCTGATGGTCTATAAAATTCTGTACATAAAATGTAGGGCCTAGAACATTCTACAAGGGATGATTTTAAAGATAAGGGGAAAATAAATTAATCAATGAAAACATTGACCATAGGACGGAGTTCTCCGTGAGTCTTTCGGTTGATCGAATATCCTCTGTTCAATCCTTGCTCGAAGATAGCACGTCGCTCAGACAAAGGAGTTAAAACAAATTCTTCATGAACTTCCGGGACATGTGACTGGATTTCCTCTCCAATATGGATTATGTTTCCATTAGTTTCCTAAAAAAGAATATTATTCAACTTCTTATCTAAACGATTACATGGTGGGCGTTTCCATTAATGCTCACGTTGCTGACAACAGAAACAACGGATTTGCGCTTTACGGGATGGCTACATTGACTGCAGACACTGACATCATCTTGGATGGCATTATCGATCTAAAGAAGTGAATCACTCTCAGCCGCTCTCAAAACCTGTTGAATAGCTTGATGCTCTGAGCCGTGGTGACTGACATGACTAACAACAGTAGATTTTCTTGAAACTGCTTCCGGATAAGTGTGAATCATTTCTTGTCCCTTTGGAGAGGAAGGAAGTCTTGGAACAGTAATCACAGGTGACATTGGAGGGCGGAAGTCTTTTTGTCCCCATTCGTTAACAAAAGCACGAACACTCTTTACAACTCGAAGAGATTGGTGATCAGTAGAAGTGCTACGAGCGGCAGCTACTGGAGCAGCTGGAGAAATTGGTGCGATTGGAGCAACTCAAATTCGATTTGTATTTTAAAATAAATCTTAATACCATTATTTTGAGCATGACTAAGATTATTTTCATGAGTAATAGTGGTAGCATGAGAGCGTTGTGTAGACTGAACAGAGTAGGTGGATTGAGAGCGAGTTCCACGAGTGGTAACAGAAGATTGAGTTACAGTTCTAGATTTTGTCTCAGCCTAAATATTTGAGTTTTTAATTAGTGAATTAATGAGCTCACGTGATGGGGAGCCTCATCTGCTACGTTGGGAACAGAAAAAGAGCGACTGTAAATCTCAATTTTCTCGAAATGGTCAGGACGACGAAGTTTAGCACCACCTCCATAACGACTGAGGAGAGCAGAAACTGGAAGTTGTTCTTCTTCTTCAGCATGGAAGTGCTGCTCCACATTATGATGAACTTCTTCGTGATGATGATGCTCTTCATGATGATGAACTTCTTCGTGATGATGATGCTCTTCATGATGATGAAGTGGCTTTTCGTGAACATGATGATGATGTTCGTGGTGATGGTGTTCGTGATGAACAGGCTCTACATGATGGTGCTTTTCTTCGTGATGTTGATGTTTTTCGTTGTGAATATGATGGTGATTTTCCTCGCGATGGTTGTGGTGATGATTATGATGGTGGTGCTGCTCGTGGTGCTTTTCGTCATGGTGATGGTGATGCTGGTGGCTTTCTTTTACTTGACGATGAGGTAAGCGTGGCTGTGAAATTGAGACAGATTCATGACGCACTGAATCCTTATGGTGATGATGAACAGGATCTTCGTGGTGGTGATGGTGCTCCACATGGTGATGATGTTCTTGGTGATTTTCCACGTGAATTGGAGCAGAAGATGACCTTTTGTGGCTTATCTAAGATAAAGTAAATCAGCAATCAATGACTGTGCTCACGTAGTTTGTTCCGAAATGGATTTGAATTTCTCCCCCAGCTTCAAAGCGAGACTTAAGATCTCTTACGGCTAAAAAGTGATAATTAACTAATAAATTAATTCCTTACAAGGACCACTGAGGATTTCGCTCATTTGGTCATCATGCTTATGGTAATGCTTCTCTGCACGGGAAACATGGTGCTGCTGGTGATCTTGGTGATGATGGTGCTGTTCAACTTCAGTGTGCTAAAAAAGGCAACAGATCTAGACAGTTAAATGAGTCATACTTTGTGCACAATGGGAGCAATATCAACGATAGGAGTCAAAACCTCTCGGTGATCGATTCTAGGCAAACCACGGGTTTCTTGTTGAGAAACAACTGGTGATACATGGGCAACGGGAGTAGGAACAGTCTTAACAACAGTTGTATGATGCTCCTCAACAATATGAACAGGGCGAAGATCGTCTCTAACGTGAGGTCCACTAAGATTTGGAATGAGCTCTCTGAAAATACTTTTACTGTTAAATAACCATTTTTTTTACCTATGAACATGATGAGATTCAGATTCATGATGGATGGACTTATGGTGATGGAAATCGGTCTCTTCGTGATGATGGTGATGATGGTAAAGATGAGCAGAAGCCTCGCTCACAGTATCGTGAAGATTTTGAGCGGTCCGTTGAGTTTTTCTGATTAAAACTGGCGAATTGAAGAAAACGGGTGGGACTTCGTTGGAAGGTTGAGCTGGAACATGGTTAGGCTCATAATGTTCCTCGTGATGCTAAATTGTTTAGATAATATTAATTTATAAATATAATTACGTGAACGATTGGCGCATGTTGAACATCTTCATATTCGATATGCTCGAATTCGAAGTCTTCGTCTGAGCCATGGTGAGGTGCAACGCCGTGACCAATAGCATGAGAGTCAAGCCCATTATGGTGGTGTTTTTCTAAATGATGAATAGGATCTTCGTGATGGACATGTTCTTCATGGTGGACATGTTCTTCGTGATGGTGATGGTGCTCCTTGTGGGAATGTTCAATGGTCTGCTAAAACTCTTGTTGTTAAATTTGAAGAAAATAACCTACTTTTACATCCTCAGAATCGAATTCGTACTCAGTGACTTTAACCGTCATGACCACGTCGCTTTCAGTGTCTGAGTCAACCGGAGGAGGTACAACTGGTGGAGGAGGAGGGGCAGAGACGGGGGCAACTACAACCGATGAGGCTTCAGACGGCTGAAAAGTTTATTTTTGATAAATTAAGATGAGTTGGATTGAGTCTAATCGAATGTTGCCACTTCAAAAGTTCTGCTGCCTTATCACCATAAAATGACGTCATTACAACATGGCATTGCCTTTTTCCAGTCAGCGAACATCCTTGGTGGAAAGACGATAAGGCTACTGTGACAAGAACGCAATGCCCCTATACGTTTTGAAACAAAAGACCAGCAGATAGTCTTTAGCCTAATTTCGAATCAATTTTGTGCCAGGCTAGCTAAAAAAAGACAGATTATGATAGGCAACTCACCACCCTTTGATGATGAAGTTTAAACTCCTCAATAAGCGCATCAAGAGGTTCACTCTTCATAGGAGCAATAGGAGTCGAATCCACTGAAGCAGTCTTTAAATATATAAATTTTTTAAACTGAAATTTGAATCATCTAAACCATATGGTGATGAACGGCGTGTTGATGATGGTGATGATGATGATGATGGTGCTCGTGGTGCTCATGCTGTTCATGATGATTTTCAGCAGAAATCACATATTGCTCAATGGCAGTATTCTTACTAGCGTCAGATCCGGTTAAAGTAGAACCAGCGCTGAGACTAGAATGTTCTTATTTTGCTTTCCCCTTTAATACCTAATTGTACTCTCTTGGTCATGAGTGTGAGCGACCTCAGAATGGTGAGATTCTGGCACAACAGAGCTCTTATGACTTGCGACCGAATGGTGCGAAGCCGCCTTTACAATTACTGGTGCGTCATTAAATACTTGAGCCGACTTCTGGGAAACGCTTGAGTGGACAGAAACAGAGGTAGCCTTGGAGAGACCACTTCTAACAGAGACTACGGATTCTTCATCATCTTGATGTGGAGCAGCTCCGTGGCCAAGCTCAAAATGGGCGGCTTCAGGGGGATTCATTTCAGTCGTCATTACAGAGACTCCAAAACCAATTCCATGGCTTTCTTCATGGCTCTTAGCTACAGCAGCTCCATGTCCAATATCAACATTTTCGTGATGGATTTCAATAGAAGCCCCATGTCCAATTGAGTTATCGTGCTTTTCATGATGGATTTGAACTCCTCCTCCGATGACAATCTCGTGATGAGACTCAACATGAGTTATTACCTAGATGGCATGTTATTGATAGAGCACTTTTGGCACCTCGTGGTGGGATTCGTGATGCTCAAGAGTTACGTTCGTTTCAACTACTCCAGATTTTTCGATGAAATCGTGAAAAGCGTTTGAGACTCGACGAACCTAAAATTTTTGTGTAGAAGAAAGGGGAAAACTAACATTCGCAACCATTTCTGCCTCTTCCTTTCTGTCGGTTGCATTGTGGACAGTTTGTCCTTCTATAGTCGGCAAGACAGAAAAGACTTGGGCAAGGAGATCTATATTTTTTCTTTTTTTATTCTAAAAATAGAACTCACCATCGTTGTCCTGTGTCATTCCAGCGGTTCAGGCACACCTGCAAATAAGGAATGATCGGCACGAACTCGCTTTTGAGGCTTATCAGTTACAAATAAACCTATGGCTTTTCGACTTGATCATTGAGCACAAAAAAAGATCTTTGTGGGTACCTCTGTAGGAAACAAAATAGTCTGATGCAAAATGATTTAATCACTGAAGATTTAGAAGGGAGGCAAGTAGCCTGCGGTATTGGAGAACTGAGGCAGGCCGCTGCCTATTACGCCACTGATAAAGTCCTGTAGTCCTTGGCGATAACATTCTTAGTGACAATCAATGGTACCGGATTTTTTGGAACATTCTTGGCGCATTTTATCCCCAAGGAGTGAATCCATTTAACCCCGCCATTCGGTGTTCATTTAAGTCTTGGCAGTACGCTTGCTGCGCGCCTCCCGGAACTTCTATTCATGGCCACCCAGTTATAATTTAAGTTTGATTTATGGACACGCCTATTATACGGTAGAAGAAGCGGCAGAAATCAGTCATTAAACAAGCATGGAATACGATTCTCATTAAGCTTGAAAAATGGTCCCAATTAGCGGAGAATAAAGATAGCTTGTTCTGCAGATTGAAAGAGGTTAAAAGGAAGAAATCGTTGACTAGAATTTAATGGTTTTCTGTCCAAGCTATCGTGAACAGAGCAAACCACAACAGTCATCTTCAAAGTGTTGCTGAACCTTATCAGGAGCAAGGGGTTAGAACCATTTTCTGATCACTAGTCCTCAAAAATCTATATAGCATATAACAAATCAACGAACAATAGAAACACGATACAAAGTAAAAAAAATGCCTGAATATTTATATCACAATTGAAGATCCGGGTATAATTCCTATTTTTCGGCAGACGCTCAGCTGATTAATTCATTGTATTGAAAAACTGTTATCGTCTATCATAAGTCATTAATAAAAGCAATACTCTCAATAACAATTCGCAAGCATTTTATTTAAATGGTTGCTTATTGAAATAAAATTAATAAGATAAGATATTTATTCAGCTGTCTTGCTTATTCCGTCACTTAGATTTGTCTTCATTATTCCTGTTCTTTTCATGATCGAATAATAATAATAACAACTAATAAAGGAGAAACTATCAAAATAATTAGCATTTATTACTAAATGTGATATTCGAAGTATATTTAGACAAAATTATACTCGTAAATAGCATTTTCTTTTTTCGAAATATTAAAGCTATATTTTGAAATATTTCATCATCAAGACAGAATGACATACATTCTTAGAATGTTCTCGAAAGATATCGATCTATTTTTGACAGTTCATTATTTGCATGGTCTTCTTGCTAGGTCAGGCTAACGCGCTAATACCATTAGCTGATCCAGAGCAGTATGGCTGCTTTGTTTGGCGTCATTTCCCATTTTCGAAATTCTGCACGCGTAGTCTGGCAAGATAAAAATCGAAAGCGAGACTGGAACGTCTTTTTCGAATTTAATGTCAACTTTCATCATTTCATTCCCTTTTTTTATCACTTTTTTGCAATGTAAACTCTTGTAGTATTTAAATTTATATTTTTTCAAGTAAATAATATTTGTATATAGTTAGTAATATAATTTTAACTGTGCTCAATAATACGCGCCGCGTCCGCGGCCGCGAAGCGTCTTTTATTGATCATCCGTGCGCAAGCCACGTGACACTTTAGTTTAAAAAATTTGCCTAAAACGCAGAAGCGGGACATAAGAAAATCTAAATTTTAGGCAAAACAAATGTTTTATGAATTTAGACATCTAATAAACATCGATTTGACTTCTAAACATGATCCAAGAAAAATAATTATGAATCATCATTTATGTCAAACAAATGCCGATGTCCCGCCCATATATTACTGTAAGGAGTTAACGAATAACGTTGCTTCGATACAAAAACGCTAGAAAAACGTTCAAAACGCATTTTTCCTTTGAAATTGCGATTGCTACTTTTGTTTAAAAAACGATAACTGCAATTCTAAAAATCCCCTTGCTCGCTTTCTTTTTCTTTCTCTATTTACGTTCTCTTTCCAGAACTCACAGAATGCTCTCATGAGAATCTTCAAAATTAAAAGCGGGTCAGCTTGTAGACCTGTTTATTATATCTTTTTAAATAAATATTTCTTTTAATCTTTTTATTAGATATGCCCTTTACAATCATTCTGAATTGATCTGTGAGCAAGGACAATTGTCTCTACCGAAAGCCCATCAGGTCCACCCATCTAATTTTATCAAAATAAGCGGATACAACTATACTATCCATTAAAAAGAAAGTTCTATAAATTCCTTCATTTCTCTTATATGTTGAAATCTCTCTTTTAGCTTTTCGAAAGTGGAGTGACAAAAATTTCAGAACTCAAGCGCACAGACCAAAGTCTTCTGCACTTCGAAATCCATACACGGATTTCATTATTTAATTCAACTAAAGATTCTGATACTGGATTCATAAATCAACGCAAACGGTTGGTGGTAGCATAATTTTGCTAACTAGTTGCTATTCGTTGTCTGGTTGCTTGAATAAGTTTATCTATTAACATTGGGCTCAGAATACTCTTCTCGAAATGACTATACACTAATAGAAACTTCTATTGTCGAGTCTTCTTGTTCCTGCATGATTATTCCTTAGTTTCAACCTGAAATGTCAAATTTTGATAACAGATGACAAACTCACCAGAAACCTGGAATATAAAATTATTATTTTTTAAATCATACAGGACTACATTTATAACATAAAATTACAAGTCCCTTTCTCAAAAAGACAAGTAATTATTAATTTTTAATCGTTTCAAGAGTTTTATGCTATTAAAAAGATTAGTCCGAAAATATAACTTTTAAACATTTCTTGAATACGTACAGGAATATAATCTAACCGTACATTATAATATTCCAGGTATAAAAAACTTCTAAAACTTTCTTATATTATCCTATTTTACAATTGACATAAATAATTTAAGGCATATGGTTATTGGTCTGCGATGCAGTGTAAACCAAATATCGATTTTAGCCGCGCAGCAACCGCACGTGCAGTGCTGCGTATTCATTTTTGTTTAACATTCTTGAATCAAAAATGTATTATTATACTATCTAAATTTGAATAAAATATGAACAAAAATACCCACACGACTTCACTTCTGGGTTATGTTCCGTTGCCGTAGTTTCCTATATTTCCTTCCTTTCAATTTTAATATTAATCTTCTTAATGCAAATATTCACTCCTTTGAACTTCTATGCTTCTTTGAAATGAAAAAAGCAATAGAAATAATAAAAAAATCTTAAAATAGGGAAAAAACGATCTTTTAGAAAGTTGATGACAATAATGTTTAAAAAACTAAAAAGTAGAGATAAGCGGACTTTCAACTCTTATCTAACTAAAAATTTTTAAAAATAAACTCACTTATGAATAATGAAATGCCTGAACAAAAATTCTCAAATAAAAACCTACCAAACAAGTGAAGTGCAGTGCCATAGCCCAAGTTTACCACAGCTTTGTGCTCTACGTGTAGTCAAGGCTTTGTTTCTAACAAAAGTTGAACATTTGACTTTTTTGTTAATCAACTTTTCTTTCGAAAATTGATTTTTTAAAATTAAAATTTCATCATCTGGTTGCCACTTTAAGAATTAATTTAATTACTGTCTCTTTTAATAGAAACCTATCTAGTGATCACCTTGTTGAGTATTATTCATATATTTATTGATTTTATTCATATTTTTATCGATTTTTATTCATATTTTTCGAGTTTTCGCAAAATTGTAATGAGCAACATTTTTGTTCAGCTATTAGACAACGTTATAAAATATCTTCGATTTCAGGCAGTTCTAAATTTGTGCTTACAGTTGAAGAAGACGACGTGCGTTATACCTAAAATGCAATTTTTTGGTATGTTTTAAACTTTAATTTAAAATATTTAATTTTTAGCAAGAAGATGAGCGAAAATGGTAATGAAAGAATAGTCTATCATAGTGACAGCAGTAACTTCCAACCAAGCACATCGCGAACTTCGCCGAGTCATTATCTAGATACAAGCTTAACGCTTGCTGAAAAAGAGAGTCTTTATTCTCAACCAAGTGCTTATGGCTATGAACAGGCTAAGTACAATATCGACCCAACCAAAAGCAAGGGGGTCACATGGATTTTTAATCATAAAGCCGCTTATGAAGCCGTTACGAAAACGAGCGAGGCAGAACAGCATTTCTATCAACTTGAGAGATCAGCCTCAAGTAAGGAATTAAAAATAAATTGAAAACTACTCTTTTAACAGAATTATCCAAGTTGGGATATTATGATTGCGCTTCTGGAAGATGGACATCTAAAAATAAAATAGTAAAAAGAGCTAATAGTAAGTCTCATCAAAACAAAACAGCTTAAGTATTTATTTTAGGAGATGTTATTGAACATTCTAGTATTACTCACGCGACAAAGAGTACATACAACAGAATAATACCTTATGATTTAATGGTTTTTTAAAATTTAATTTTAATCAAATATTTTAGCATAATGATAGCGAACAAGACTTTTTTATGGCAAAACCACATCGTCCAAAATTTGCAGCATTTCCAACAATTGAGGAATACTACTCAGATAAATATAGAAATGTGCGGAATTGGGCAAACGTTGATCCTTGCTGTGAGTTTGGCGTGTGATAAAAAATACTTAAGGGAAATTGTACGCAATTATCTAAACTTATTTAATTAAATAACTAATTGAATTCAATAAAATAAACAGAATGTTTGAAACAATTTTTAGGGTTCTTTAAAAATGGAGCAAATATTACCGAACAAAAAGAGAGACTACTCAAGGCTTATAAAGATACAAGGCAAAGATTTATTGACTTTCTCGTAAGGAATATACAATTTTTTTCTAATACTATTTAAAGAGGAAACCTGAATTGGAAAAAATAGAGAATAGACGATTCATCGAAATACAGCCAAATGCTAACGTCCTTTTTACCTTTCATCATTTGGAGATGCACATTATGGGATTTATATCTTTTTTCGAATCACGTTTGTTTAATTAATCTATTTTTATTATTTTCCATTTTAGCATCAGGCAACATTATTCTTTGGGATTGTTATCACAGACATTTCTATCCAATGTTCAGAATTGTTTGTCAAAATAATGAAATCATTATTGAGTAAGAAATCGCACAAAATATAATTTGCTTTTAGAAGTGACTGGACTTTTCAAGACAAGAATTTTTTTAAATATTGCATGCTTCGAGGGATGCATTATCTAGATAGACAATCCAGATTGTAAGTTATTTTTAGGGGTATTTTTTGCATTGAAAATATAAAACCAATCGGACAGAGATGTTTTACATCTAATTTGCTTTTTAGTTAGGTTTAAACACAAAATAATAATGAAATGAAATGGAAAAAATAATAACCCTTTCAGTCCAAACGAAATACCTAAGCAAGACCTCAAATTTATATCAAGAGAAACACAACAGGTAGGGCCTTTCTTTAATTCATTCTATCTTTGTAGAAACCTCAATCAAAAGATTCTAAATATGGAGAAACCAGAACTCAATTAGAACAAAAAAATGCAGCTATTGATTGTATAAGCGAAACAAGATTTTTTCCTTTAATTCCATATAATATAGTCAATGGACAATTATCGCTCGTTTTACCAAAAAATAATGTATGTTTTTTAATTAAAAACAAATTAATTTAATTTAATTTAGTTATCATATAGAACGCACACAAGTAGGAATGCTTTGCCAGTCGTAGTTTTTCCGCTTATTATCAACGAATATGCTTATGAATTTTTTCCCAATCCAAACTACGTGGAATATGCAATTGAAAGGAGAAGTGATGAAACTGATATTGAAGATGATTATATTCTAAGTCAAAGAAGTGTTCAAAAATATCGCATGGCTTATAAAATTGCTACGCCCGAAGACAGCACAAGTAGAGAAGCATACACTCTTCTTTTTGTCGAACTGATTGAAAATGCCGAAAGAATTCATAAAGGCGATGCAGTAAAGCTCAATAAAGGACCCATCAAAGTAAATACTGGAAATGGAAAATATACAAACTTAGTGAGTTCGAAATTATTTGAAGTCTTTAATGCAAAATTTCAGATGAACACAGTTAATACTCATCATATTTTGCAAATTCCGATCAAATTAGAAAAAATACTGGAAAGAAAACTCGAGAATTATAGAATCACATACGTAAGCCTTTTTTTGTATATTTCTTAAAATATTTTTTAAAGGGAAGACAAGCAATTCCTAATAGTTTAAAAGATCTTGAAGTTGAACTATCTACTGCTATTAATTCTACAAGTTCATTGTATAAGCTCAACTATTCCTCATTGGAAGTAGATAATGAGCCCAAAATGTATACAGAAACTAGAGTGCTGGATGCAGCGACTCCGATTCCATATGCTGACTATATTAAGAAGTTATCTTCGCGACATAGCGTTAGCTTTGGTAACATCCGTATTAAAGGTGTCACAAATGTGCCGGAGGTCACTGCCTACGCAGAAAAAGCTTTCTCGGGAGCTTGGCAGTTTTCTTCACCACGCTTGAATCTCACCCCATCTCCGTATCGGAATGGAAATAGATATTTGCCAACATCAAGCCGCCAAGGAACATCTTCACTTCAATTTATTAGATTACCACAATCAGAAGCAGCGAGGATTTATTTCAACAGCGCTAATAACAAAAGAACTACATACATTCAATCAGCTAACCAAACAACACCACGGCGTGCAGAAATGCACATAAGAAAAGAACTTCAACAGCAGCGAGCAACAACTAGTAGAGGAGAAATTTATCCTAAAGCAAGAATAACATCGATGGAACAAAATAGAATACTGAGCGAAGCTAAATCATTAAAGATTGCTCCAAAGCTGATATCTTCAATGCAAAAACAAACCGAGGAAGCAGATTTGAGCAGAAAAACGACAAAAGAACTTACACCAAATACAACTCGTTCTTTAGTTCAACAGATCGCTAAAAAATTTGGACCAAATCAAAATAATTCTTCTAATATGACAGCTGCTCAAATTAGAAACCAATATTTAAACAAAGAAATGCCAAACGGACAACCGTCCCTGAAAAGGTCATTAGAGAAACTCCCATCGATTCGAGGAAGAAAAGTTGCTCGAGCAAATTCTACACCAAAGATAATAAATAAGCCGGAAGAATCTAACCAAAATGACACAGGACGAGAGTCAGCTGAAAATATCAGTACTATAGATATCTCATTGGCATGTAATGAACTAGACTCATCTTATGTTCAAGTTCTTACCAACTCTGAATTAAATACACCGGTAGGAATGAAAAACTTAAAAAAAAACACTTATAGGAATCAATAAAACCATCATATCAAGGCAAAAAGAGAGGAAGGCCAAGGAAGGTTGATGCTAAGCCAGAAATTGTAGCTGTTGCCAAACCAAAATATTCAAATACTAGAACTAGAACTCGGCATTGTGGAAAAGAAGTTGAATGCGAGCCTTTAACCCAATTCAAGAAATCAGTAAGATTTTAAGCAATTCCATTTGCATAAATAAATTTTAGAAAATTAATACTACAGTTAAAAAACGACAAAGTCTAAGGCCTCTTAGCGAATATGCGTCGTTAACACCTCTAGGAAAGAGGCTGCTAGCAAAATACGAAAGAGAAAGCAACGAAGGAACACAATATGAGAGAAATGAAGATCCTGATAAGATTGAAGATGAATTGGTTGGATTAGATATGCCTAACATCGTATGTTTTTATTTATTTTTTATTCATCATCAAAAATTAGGGAAGACCAAAAAAGACTTCCTACAGTAGAGGAGCAGATGCAGCACTTAAGAAAAAGGTATAATTTTGTACTTGAAAAAAGTTTTTTTTTTCTATTTTAGATGATTATAGCTCACATAATGTTGCATGGAAATGAAGGTGTCCTCGAACAATGGGAAAAAGATGCTGTAAATGAAAACGATCGAGAACGTCTAGCGCAGAGATGCATAGATGAAAATATCATAATAACGGCTTTGAACGCAAAAAAACCGAAGGCAAAATATCAGTCGACAAGTAGATTTGGCGATATTGTGAGGAAAAGAAAGAAGCTAGCCGGAAAAATTAAAAAGAAGGGAAAAAGCATAATTCTTAAGAGTCGAAGTGTTCGCAAAGATAAAGAAGAGGGGAAAAAATTACTAGTAAGTTTTTAAATTTAGTATTTCAATTATGTCTTGTTTTAGAGATCAGCAATGGAAGCCAGATGTCAGTATGCTCTGGAAGGAAAACAATCTAAACTGTCACAAACGATAAATGTCCTTTCCCTAGCATATAGCAAAGGTTTAGTTGATATAAAAGAAATACACGAAGTGGGAAAGTTAAAATCAGTAGGGTTTTTAATAAACATGTTAATCAATAATTTCAGACTCACACTGCTATTATATTCAACAATGACTGGCAAAGTATTGATCAAGATTCAAGTTCAAATGAAATAGTTGCATCCGTAGAAGATAGGGCTCTTTCGTCTAAATTCCCGTCTGAAATAGTTTATGAGTATACTAACAAAGAAATGGAAGATTTAAATTTTGCTATGTATGCTACAACCTTTGGAGTGAGTTTAAAAATCTAAAATAATTATTCTCTTAGATCGATGTGAAGTGGGCCTGCTTTACAAGAAAAACATTCATGATGCCAATGCCAAGTGCTTTCCCTGAGTTTTATACCAAATCAACTTTAATTGTAAGATTATAAATAATTGTTTAAATTTATTTTCAGCAATTTAAAAACCACATATTTAATGCTGTCCGATCCTCAGATAAAATATGGAGTAATAAGGGCCTAATTAGGAAAGAAACTTGTTTAAGTGAAAAAACAAAACAAGAAATAAAATCAGAGGTAAAATATGCTTTGACCTTATGTAAAACGTTATATTTAGTTGAAAGTGATAGAAGTTGTAGAAATTGAATCAGAACAATATGAGCAACTTTGCTCACAATATAGTACCGATGAAAGCCCTATAGACGATTCATATTATGCTTCTTATGGATATATGGGACCCATTGCACTTTCAGAAGAAGAAATTTCATTCTTTTATCAAAATCAATGTCTTGAAGTAGCTCAAGAAATGACCGAAAAGGCTAGCTGTTCAGTCTCACAAGAGGATTCAGAACAAGACCTCATTGAGGAAGAATTACAGCTTGAAATAGTTAATGCTATTGAAAAGATCAAGAGATACAATGAGTTCAAGGAGTTTTGGAGAAAGCTTACCAATTTGAATGAAACTTCGCCAAGCTATAGCGATTGTTTGAAGAAAGCACAAGAACTCTTAAAAGAAGTTCAAAAGGAGCTATTTCAACAAGATATCATTCAAATAAGGGAGAAATTCACAGGAATATATATTGATTCAAAATCATATGAGGCAACTCAAGATAAACGCAGAATCTTTGAACAGCTAGACAATTTTGAACAGATGCGGGTTGAACAAGAAGTAGGAGCTTTAGAAAAGAAAGTGGAAAGGATTATCAGCAAAAAGACAAGAGAAGAAGAAGCAAAAGAAACATTGGAAGAAATTCTGGATCAAACTTGTGAGTCGTTGCTTACAGAAAATGAAAAGACTACACAACAAATGGCAGTATCTGTATTAGCAACAATACAAGTACCGATACTCGAAGAAAGTGGAAAAGACGCTTTACATATTTGTCAAACACCAGCTCCAATTGTTGATAAAGCTTTACCATCTATTCCAAAGGAATCAGCAGTACCAGTTGTCGTCGAAACAACTGTATCTTCGACTGTTGCATATCCACATTTGGATCTAAGTTTATCTACAGTTATGAGCACATTTGGCTACGATATTCTTGAGTCTTCTGATGTGATAAACGCCATTGAAAATACATCTGATGTCCTAGCTAAAATTTCTTTGGAAGAACCAACAACAAGCAAACAAACACAAGCGGTTGAAGAACCAAACATTGTACTAGAGAAAGAAAGCCAGCAGTTTGAAGATGTTGTGCCTCAAGAAACAACTATTAAATCATCAGTCGAATCTGATGCTTTAAACAAAGAAGAAATCTCTGCTGCTGTTAAACAATCAATTTTACTTGAATCGGATGAAAATGAATCTGTTCTTGTTGGAGAAGGAGAAGCTACCGAAAAAGAAACTCCTGTTCTTGTGGCAAAATCAATTTCAATTGAATTGGATGACGTTGAGAATGAACCTGCATTGGCTATTGCTGAAAAAGAAGCTGTACCTGCACCTGCAGTAGAAGTAACGCCATCTCTTGTTGTTGTTGAAAAAGAAATGGAACAAGCATTTGCCGAGAAGGAAGCAGTTGTAATTGAAAAAGAATTAGAACAAATGCCTACAGAAAAGGAAACTCTTTTAGTCGAGACTGAAAAATCTATTAATCAACAGGTACAAAAATTATATTATATTTATTCAATTTTATCCAAATAATTTAGGAAAAGTTTCTTGAAAATGCGGAAACATCTAACGAAAACTTAGCGCTTGTAAAGGAAATAGTTAAACAGCTTGAGACTAAACTATCAATTGAACCATCAATTGTGGCAGAAAACGATGAATTGAATAAACCAACAGACTGTGAAACTGCAAGGAAAAATTCTGTAGTTCTTAAGGTATGAGATAATATTATTTCAAGAATTTTTTAGTTAATTGAAAATTCGGTACCTATCAACTCAAATGTCCTGTCTATTGGAGAGCAATTAAATCAGAGCGGCGAAAGCTTATTTAATATTGAAAATATTTCGCAAATTCCAACTGAGGAACTTGACAATTGCAATACGAACTTAACAGCAACATCACATGAATCAAACCTTCAAAAAAGATATAAACGACCTGATTCAACGAGAAGCGGTCGTTTTGATGATAGCACCTCAGGAGAAAGTGATATTGATGAAACTGATGATAGGCCAAAAAAAATACCGGGACACATCATTAAAGTAATTTGTTTTCATTTTTTGAAAAAATCTGATTTTAGGCTCAGCTACCTTCTACGTCTAGGCAAAAACATGCACGAGTGAAGCAAATGTTTTTTTTTTATAAAACTTTTATTTTAGGATACTTACTGTGCCAATGATGAAAAAGATATCGGTGCCGGAATTACTGTTAATGCTCCAAATCCAGACGAATTTATTTTCATAGTTGCTACAAAGTATAATGACTATCAACGGGTAATTTTATTTTTAAAAAGTCTTGATAAGATGTTTTAGAAGAGATTTAAAGACGAAGAAGTTAAAGAAGAAATTTTTGATGAAATAGAAGAGGAATACCATAGTATAGATAATGTAAGCAATACATTTGAAGAGGTAAATTGAGTAAAAACGAGAGATTTTAATTTTAGTCTGATGATGTTGGACACAACTCTAGTTTTCTGGATAGAAGTTCTGACAATGAGGAAAGATCAAGCCACGTAATTAAATATAATTAAATAAATTACAAATTGATTTTACAGTCAGAACATTCTAATTCTTCACTATATGATCCAATTGAAGATGAAGGATATCAACATATAGTTAGACAGGTAGTAAATTTCAATAAATACTATTTAAATTTGATTTAAGTCCCCTACTAGCAGCAATTCTATAGGAAGTTCTTCTCGCTCCTCTAGTCCCGTACTCCAAGTTAGATACTATCGTGTAAGAAAAATTCAAGAAATGTTATGCTATCTAATTCAGACTCCATCACCTCAAAATATAGAAGAAACAAACCATGAAACTAGGAATGAATTTTGTCATTATTTTAACAAGGTAAATCAGCATAAATAATGTATGTTAATAATGTATTATTTCAGTCTCCATCACCATTTAAATCTTATAGAGTTGATGATGTATTTGGTCAATTAACATCTACTCATTTTGCTCACAGACAGGTTTGAAAAATAGAATAAGTATTTTATTCTAGCTATATTAGTCCCCACGATTAGTCGAGTCAGACGAGAATGAATTAGAAAATGATAAAACAGACTGTACAACTGATCATTATGATCCAGACCAAGTAATAATGAAAAAAATGTTTATGTAATAATATATTTAGCCACCTGGTCCTGGTCAAATTCATATTTTAGCAGAATTTGAAGAAGCAATTGATCTAGAAAGTTATCACCCACCAGCGCCAGTAAATGTAATGCCAAATAGTCCCGAAATTTGTTTGAGGGACATGGATGAAAGTTGCACAGACTCAGATGAATTGCTAAAGATACAAGCGGTAAAAACGTTTGTTATTAAGCCTATTTTAATTAATTTTAGAAAAATAGTAATTTGGCAAACGCATATGCTCTATTTCTAAATAGTACTAAGTTCATAGAAGAAATCAAAGAAATTGGATATATATCCAGAAATAATGAGAATATTTGCTGCTCACCAGTAAGTTATAAAAACTAAGATGCATGTTTATTATTCATATAGCACGATTTATTCTCCCATTTTTCTAATATTTTAGAAAATATTTCACGCTTTAACGAAATGTAAAAGAATTCTTTAGTAGAATGTAATTAGCCTAAAATATTGCACCGTGCTACAATTTCGGCCTTTATAGAATACTAATTGCTTATTTTAAGGACAATCTATTGGTTAAATTGCCGTGGGGAAGGCAAAAAGTCATCACGAAGAACAAAGAAACAACTTCTTTTAACCCACTCCCCGACACATACAACGATCCGAATGCTAAACCACATTTTTCGCATCCTGACTTCGATCCAGCCCAAAAATCATCTAGCAACATGTTCGATCCGATGATTCCACAAAATGTCTCGTTGAAGCAACCAAGTGAAATCTGCCAGCCAGCTTTATTCGACAGTTTTGCAGTCTTAGAAGATCCGTTAAATCAATGGGCTAATCCACAATTGATTTCAACCTATCTTGAGGGAATCAACCATTTACCGTTGGAGGTACAATTATTTGCCTTAGATCAAGTCAATCAATATTGCCCATTTATCGTTAATGATGGCATTGAATTCAACACGACTAGAACGTTTGACGGCGTTTCTGAGCGTTATCCCAACGCAAATCTTAAGAACTTTTTGCACATAAACTCGAAGCAGTTTTTTCTTGAGTCATCAACGTTGGCCTTTAACCAAATCCCTCAACCAGCTTTAACTCAGCAAGAAGTGTCTGCTTGTTTCACTTCTGAAAACATGCCACATCAAACCGAAAAGATTATTCCTGAGAATTGTCCAAAAGAAAGCGATATGTTTGATGAAATTCTACAAACACATATGCCACTGCCGTTAAGCAAAGCTGAGAGTCAGTCTTTTCTCCTAGATCTCTTTTATAATGTGAGCGAGCATGGAAAAAAACAGACTACTCATGAACCACAAGAAACGAAGGAGCAAGAGTCGCCAGCACTGGTCGAAGCTAGCCAAACAATAACAGAAATGGTAGGAGGACAATCAGAAGAAAGATTTTTTGAAAATAATGGAAAAACAGTTGATGAAGTAGCACAAAAATCACCAATCGAGAAACTAAATGAAGAAAGCCTATATCTGCAAACAAAAGAAATGGCTAAAGAATTTGAGCCCGAAAAACAAATTCTTGAATCTGAAGAACAAGAACCAGCAGTCATAGAGCCTGAGCAATTTATAGTAGTTCAACAATTTGCTGAAGAACAACCGTATGAAGGACAATATGCATGGGATGGAGAGAATATGCAGGAAGGAGAATTTGAGCAAATACCAGACAAACTATATCAGTTGATGATGCGAAAAAGGCCTAAACCTAATACTCCTCAAGATTCAACTGTACAGTCATGGATAACAACAAGAGAAGAGTTAAATCTTGCTGGACCTGTTAATATGGAAGTTCGATTAACAGACGCTTTGCGTGCAGATACTATTCAAGATGTAGAGGAATTTGAATTCGAGGAAACAGTTTTGATAAAAATACTTAACAACGAATACACTGCAGAGTTAGCTGAACAATGTAATATCGAAGAAATCCCCGGACAAATGGTGAATTCATTGGTAAGTTGAAGTTGATAGTTAAAAATAATATTTAACTTTCAGCCTTATATTGGGGAAGAATTTGAAGCTTTTACCAACTCTTTGAAACTTTTATCTGGTTCCGATCAAAGATTTAATCTTTTACCACCAGCAGTTACTCTAAATATGTGGAAACAAGTACAAATTCTAGCAAATTACAATTTGATGGATTACAATGTCCATCTTTTCTGCTATTTCGTGGTGAGTAAAAATAACTACGCGTTATAGTTATTTATTTCATAGAACATGGAAAAGTTTCGTGGTGTCTTGAAAGTCTTAGAAAAAGATTATGAAGGAATTGAACTAACTTCTCCAAGTTCATTGTTGGAACGATCACCAGCCACATGGAGTTATAAAGCTCTGGTTGCTAATATTGTTCATCAAATTGGCGGAAAGGTGGCTTATTTTAAAATACAACAAATTGATTTAGTTTGTCTACTCGCGCACTCTTGAAACTAGACACTCTGATGAAATTGCTTCATTTTATGAAGCAGAAGATCCTGTAATTCCAATCTATGAGCTGAAAACGTTGAAAGATCAAGTCACTACCTTAAGAAAAGCCATTCCGGATTGTGTATATGAGGAAGGACAAGCAGAGCTCGGATCAAAAGATGGATTGATTTATATTGCATACGTTTGTGAAAAGATCAGAACGCCAAATTCACACAACTATTATGAAAAGGTAGAAGATGTAACGGAAAAGCTCATTGGATGTCACATTTTAACTGGAGTTCGTGGTGCTCTTCTTCATGAAAACTACTACGCTCCCTATATAAAATTAGGACCTTTCCGACCATTTGTCTGCGACCCATTCAACTCACAACCATTGGATATCAGACTAAATAGAAAACCAGTTGGAGTCAAATGGGACAACGGCTATAAATCTCCTTGTGACTTTATCTACTATTATGGATTACATTCGCCTCAAGACTATTCCTATTACACAACATTTGTTTGTTCTCCTCTAGTTTGGAAGCCAATTTCAAGTCACAAAGATATCATCGAAGAATTTGGAGATGCTATTTGCGAAAATCCTCGTCATTTTAAACTTACTTCGTGGAACTATTTGGAATCAACTTGTCAAGAAAATGTTCAAGACGAAGAATGCAACGTTTCTAAAGATTTTGCTCATATGGAAACGTTTGAGCAGAGGTTTACGCCGCCGGCTACTAACGATGAAGAGGTTATGGCAATTGATGAAGAACATGATATAGTTAAAGAAAATGAATTGATTGCGGAGAACATTGAAGAAAGAATAGTTAACAAAAAGTCTCCCAGTCCCAAACTGCCACTTGAAATGGATGATGGCACCCCAATACGTGATGGCGGATTTTGTACATCTTCAGATGTGGAAGACAATTGTTCAGTTACATCCAAAGACTTCACACCTTCAGACGAAGATGAACTATCTAGCATTGAAGCGGATTCACATGAAGAACTAGAAAGTAGAGATGCTATGATGGAAGAAGATATAATGAATAACTTGAATCTACTCAATGAACTTGAAGAATATGGTGACCTAGAGAAAAGTCAAAATACTTCCTCCGAATCAAGTAGCACATATTTTAGACATAATAATATATATTTTTCAGCTGGTCCAGAATGGATTTCACAGTTTAAGAAATTCTTTAGAAGAAGAGAAAAAGAATTCACTAGTATTGTCAACTTCTCTGAAAAAATAGCTTTATTCACTAATGGAGATACAAACTCCAATGGGCTAAAATTTAAGGTAGATATTTATAGTAAATTATCGTAGAATGTTATTACAGGTAGCGTCAGCCCAAATGCAAAAATCTAAGCATTTTAAAGCAGTCATTGATGTTATTTGGCATTATTACATCATAGTGCGAGTTCAATCAGCTTTTCATATGGCAACCATCGTTGAACTTGGTTTTACTCCTACAGGACTTATTGAAAGTCTTATGAGCGAGCGCAACTTGGTACATCATGAATAAAACCAAAATAATTTGAATTTTAGGATGATATTATCACTGAAGAACTTAAAAACTTATATGAAAGTACCCACAACTTGTTTAATATAGATCATTATGCTAATCTTTTGGAATATGTAGAAAACAAAGAAAGGTATTTTAAAACAAAAAAATATACAATTAATTTTAGAGCGTTTGCAAATGATTCAGAAGAGAACAAAAAGACATTTTGCGATAGTTTGATCTACGGGATTATCCAAAAGGTATCAAGAGATAATTAAAAACGATCATTGTTTTAGACATGCGTATGTCCAGATCTAGTTAGGGTTCTCGGAAAAGAAGCCACACCACCAAGTTGGCATAGTTTCCCTTATTTAGAAAGGGTAGATGTAAAGAATGGCAATGCCGTGATTAATAATGGAGCAAAAGATCTTAATTTCCCAGATCCAATTGAGGATGATTTCGAGTTTTGGAGTATGGAAATAAACATTGTAAGAAAATTTAATTTATATTTTAATTTAACTTTTAGAACTCTATACCTAGAATGGTTAGATTCATTGCTGAACGTGTCGCTAAAGCTGCACTTGAAAAGCAACACCTAAAAGATTCATCAAGTGAAGAACTTATTTCGAAAATTGAAGGAGATCTTAGAAATCCTTCAGTCTTTTTTACTAAAGTAAGCTACAAAAGTAAATTTTAATTAGAGATTTTAGCGAGGAACGCCTGAATTGGAAGACTTTAACAACAATATCTATTCAGCGGTGACTTATTTGGTTGTTAAGCTATATATTAGAACGAGGCGGTTTATGAAAGATCAAGCTACTATTGTTGAAAAACAAATTGTTAAGGTAAAATATCATTTTGGTTTTAATTTATTTAAAAATTACAGCTTAATGCTTACTGGGAAGAACTTGCAAATAAGTTTTCGAAACCACCTGAATCACAAATCTTTTTCGACAATAATCCTCACTCATTTGGATGGAAAACTCTTAAACTGACAGAATCTGCTAAACCTGCTTATAAAGAAGTTACCTACAGTGATGATAGAAGCTTTGAAAGTTCAGAACCTGATAGGAAGAAGAGCAAAAATTTAAGAGCAAAAAGAAGTCGAAATAACCTTCCAAAGGTTCAGGAAGCTGATGGATGTGATGGAGATTTTTCGAGCGATGACGCTGATGTTTCCAGAGACAATTTATCAGAAGGCCGAGGACGTAAGAGAGGCAAACAAGACTTGAACGACGATAATATCAGTTTACCCTCTAATTCTGACTATGGATCAATGCACGAAGAGTTGGAGGTGCAAAGTAATGTTAGTTTGCCATCAATTTCCTCACATTCTGCCATTGCAAAGCAAGCAATGACAATGCAAAGAGAAGAATTATTTCAACAATTTTTAAATGATGATGATAGCGGATTCGCAACGGCTACATCAGACGATCTGCATTCTCCCATTAAAAAATATCGATCAGAAACTTCTGCTGCTTTAAATAAAGCACTCACGATAGCAAACGTTTCAACGGACTTAATGTTGCCATCTTTATCTGGTAAAGAATCAGACTTGCCAGCTCTGCTAAGAATTTCCACCAAGCAGAATTTGGATGAGCAGATTGACATCAATCTACCAGATCCTGAATTCACCCATAAGGAGAGTCATCAGAAAATTAGAATTGAAGTAGAAGATCAGAAAGAGTTAAATGTAGGCTTTAACTCCCTGGAAAATAAAGAACAACAGCCAAACATTGGTTATTCAAGCTTTGGAAATGCAGATGTATCGGATTCGCCACTATCAAAATTTTTAAATAAGAATAAAAAGCTTTTGACAAGGCGGGCACCTAGAAAGCGCATTTTTTCTAAAGAAGATCAGTTGAACACTAATGATGAACATTCCGCTACCTCAAGTGAAGTAGAAGATCAAATTCAATCCACACGTTTAACAACCAGTAATAACTCTTGGACGGATACATCATCTTTCGATACAAAAGATAATGAATCGAATTCGGAAGTTTCCAACTCTACCGCTCAACTATCAATTAATGAGAACACTGATGAGCCCAGTCATGTAGAATTATATTATGAAAATGGTTCTCAAAGCATGAAATCCTTGGAATCAATTGTGTCTCAGGATGAGGATCACGAAGAACCGATCTCAAATGTACAACCAGTTAGGGCAGCAGGTTTTATTAAAGAAATCCCTGAATCTATCAAGGCTCCAACCATTGCTGAGCTTCTCAGCTCTTCATCTATCCAAATTCCAGTCGATCTTTCCAAAGAATTAATTCAAGCTAAATATATCACAACACCAGACGTTTCCTTTTCACCAAATATTACTATTCACGAATCGATTATTCCTTCACCAATTGTCGAAGAAAGCAAGGTAGATTTGTAATTAAACCTAGTTTATATTACTAATTTTCAGAGAAAAGATCCACTCCAAGCCCTTCAAGCAACCACAAACACTGTGAATGATAGTCCGTATGACTTTGTCTATAATGAGCCAGAGGATAATAATGCCCTACCTTTGTTTCCAAAGATAGAGTCACCCAACACATATCCGACTCATCATATTGCCCAGCAACCGTATTCAAGACCTGAAGCTTCCTCAAATAAGGCAATTATTGAAATATTGCAAAGACCACCCATCACTGATTTCAACACTCCATCCAGAAATATTATAAACGACCAATCCGAAGTTCCTCATAAAATCGCAAGAACAAGTACATTATTGCAAGAAGAACAAAATAGGAATCAAAGACAATTCAATAATGGTTCAATACAAGGATTTCCTTTTGTCGACGCCTGCAGCAGTGGAGCCTCTAGTTTTGCAGATACAATGAACATAACTGATGCCCACAGGATTCCTACTCATCGTACAACCAAGAAAGAAGCCATAAAACATGGACCAGTTATTGAGGTAAAAGAATATGATTTCATATTTCCTACTGGCAAACCTCACGCTATTGAATCGCACTTTCATTATAAGAGTCGTTACACAGTTGTGGTATGGCACTAGACGTTGTAGTTCCAATACTTATTTAATTTTAGAAAGAGTGGCCGACTGGTACGATGAATATTCAAAAATCGAACAGATGTGCTAGAGGAAAAAAGACAAATGTTGCACCAACAAAAGAAGCCAAGATAGTTCATCGACTCTATATGTCTGGAAAAAGAGAAATGAAAATGATTCTTCGAGTGAGTTAACTAGCCCTCTAATTTAATTTAATTTTTAATTTTTAGGGAAGCAAATTAGATTTTGAAGAAATGGAGAAATGTTATGATGAAGAAGTAAGAAAAAGAGAGGAACAGGAACGAACTGATGAAGCGAATCGCCCACTGGAGATTCAAGAAGAATATAAGCTTCACATAGTCAATCCGCAATTGATTAACAGACCGGAAGGAATATTTGAAGATCCTGTGCCGCCTAGGTCAGGAATGATTACCCGGAGGTATTTCTAATTTATTATTTTTAGTCATAACTATTTTAGTGTAAGAAAATCAATGACTCAACAGCCCAAAAGATTTATCCCGATGTCACATTTTGAAAACCAAACTCCAATTGAAAGCACAGATAGCTTACTGACTCCAATCAATGATCCGCAACAAATATATGCTGAGTCTGAAATCCTTCCACACAACCCGGAAGAACAGTTAACCCAAAAAACATCACAACTGTCAAGAAGTTCTTCACTGGAAATCATAGAAGTTAAAAAAATTGTTCAAAGAGTTCAAGAAGTACAAGCGATTCCAAGAATCCTTTTACCAGAACCTATGAAATTACCTGATCAAAAAAGTCCTTCACCAGATATTGTAACAATAGCGGTTGTCAAGAAGGCTCCGAGAATTAAAAATCTTCAAGAAGGACAAGACATGTCACACATTCAATCATATAAATCGGCTGAAGAAATAGTAGAAAATTTGCGCATACCATCTCTCCATAAGCAACAAAGTGCTCTTGTGTCAGCCTTGTCTGGAATTCCAACTCTAATAACTCCATCTCCTTTTCATGCAAAAGATCGATCATACTTATCGACGCAAGTTGTCGAAGAACATGCAAAAGCAGCTGAAGAACTACAAAACAAGGACTTTCTAAATTTGAATTTCGACAGCAATCAAATTTCTTCAAATGTGCATGCAAAGAAGGATGTTAAAAATTTGCCTCAAAACGCCATTCTACAACGTGCTCCTCCTCAAGAAAGACTAAAAGACTATATGTCTTTAGTGGCTATTGAGTCTGTACTGCAAAATGAACAGCCTAGAACTTTGACACCTTCGGATTCCCCATTAGATCTGAGATTACGAATTCCAGAAGAAAATGAGAAGCCATCAGATCTTCTGCTAACTTCACAGAGAGATATAGCTATACCGCCTCCGCAAATGCTTCCTAAGAAGCTAGTCGAATCTGAAAAGATTTCTGCGCCTACTTTAATGAAGTATGAGTCAGCAAACCTATCAAATTCTTTGATGGGAAAGGAGAAAATATCTTCATTTGCTAATGGCGAAACCTATATTCCTCGTCAGCTTGATCTAGTTGCAATAATCAAAAAGCGCATTCTAAATGGAGAGCTGTTGCTTTTAAGCAAATGCCGTTCTCCCAACGTTCGAAAACTGATGTTTATACCAGACGACAACGAAAATAGCAGCTCTACTAATATAATTATTGATAGTTCAACTCGCTCTCTACAAAAAGAAATTTCGCTCTCGCCACAATCTCAAAAAGAGCAGCAAGAAGTAGTAATTGAAAAAGAAGCCAGCAAGGATAAACAGACAATTTCTGTTGCCCCTTCTAAAGATAAAGACTCAACTATTTCAAAAACAAGAGAACATCTACCGCCAAATTTGCCACCTAATGTGAATGTTCTCACCAAGGCTTATTTTAAAGCAATGAGCTCAAAAAATGAAAAAGCTGCTGAGCCAACTAGGGAGATGTCACCAAGCAGCGACGATGAAGATAAAAATTCTACTGAATGCATCACTACTGCGGAGCCTATCAAAGTACAGAAGATTGTTTCCCAAGCTAAAAGTTCAATTCAGTTAAGTCGACCTGCTATGATGCAGCGCAAGTTCTCAATATCTTCACAAACTAGCGACAGTGACAATGATAGGCTTATGATTTGCGAAGATGATGAAGAAGAATTAGTATCACTAAGACTACAGCCAAAAAAACAAGACAAAACCCCTGAAAAATCTATATCTACGCCAGAAATAAGCCCTCAGCAAACAGCGAAAGATCAGCTCCAAATTTCGAATGAACTACCATCCAAAGATCCTTCGCAAACTGAAGAAATTTCTTCAAAGGAAGCAGAACAAGAAGACGACGATATCTTTTTCGTCTTAGACATGAAAGAAGAACTTGAAAAAGAAGCAAGAAAGAAGGCATTGGTGGCCTACGTAACTCCTAAACCAGAGTTAAAAATATTATACGGACTTCAATGCTCAACGTCCCCAGGATATTGGAGCAGCTCAGAAATAACTCTTTATTTGATTTATGATGTAGTAGACTTTGTGTTGCACAACCTGGAAATGTGAGTATTGAACCTTATGTTTAATACAAATTTTAGAAGAATATTTGTCAGCGATGTTGAATCCACATCAAGCTTAGTACATATTAGTTCAACAGTAGTACTAATTAGTTCAGAAGACCAGAAGCAACTCAGACTAAGGTAGCTGCTTCTAATTATCATGACCAATTTTGATTTATAGAAGTTCCTTTTGCGAGGACCTCTGCATTAAAATGCAACCTAATTTAACCAAACTGCAATCAGAAATAGAAGCTCAAGTCAAGCCATCTTTCCCAGATTTCCAATTATTGGAATCTCAAATTTACAAACCATCAAAGTTCTCAAAGAAGGTGCTAAAGAAGATAAAAACTGAAGTTGCTGCAGAACAACCAACGGAAATTTATAAAAGAGCTAAAAGGATGAAAAAAATGGAGCGTATTAAAAATATCAAAGCAAGATTAAGATCTACAGGAAAAAGGCGTGTCGAAGAAAAATTGAAGCCTATGAGCCGGTCTCTCAATACCACAAAAAATCAATCAGTAAGTTTTGACAATATTATTGTTTTATCTTAAATTTTCAGCAAGCGCTAACTGTAGCAGACGACGATTATCTATTTGAAACGACAGTGTAAATAGAAAATGGTTTTGCCATGCCACCACAAATAAAAGTCAAACGTATGTTGGAAATATTTATTTCTTTAAAGCAAATTTAGGATCTATCAACGCTATAGTCGCGTGTAGCCTGATGGATTGAAAACGTTCGCTAAAAATCAAATATATTTTTGTTTTGTTCTTTATTGTCCCCCTCTCCTCCCCACCCTCTTGATTTGCCAAATATTCTTAGTCATTTAATCTATCTATGCTTACTTTTGCTTTCAACCTCCCCTTTTCTAGTCACCTATAGTTGTGTCGTAATCTAGTCATCTCACTATTATTACCTAGTAGCTTGCCTACTCAATCCACCTCAAGTTTTACTTTGTATTAAATATTATTGTAAGGGCTTCATAGGCTGGAATATTCACTTGATTTCCGGTTTTGAAAAACGGAAATAATGTTCCATCAAATCTTTGGGCTTAGTATGTCCAGCATAGCGGTATTTTTTAACAAAAGACATGAATGACGCTAAGCTAAGCATACTAAGCCTCTACTTTAAGAATATAATTTTAAAAAAATGAAAATATTAATTTTCCATGACTATCATGGGAAAAAACTATTTTTAAACTTTGGAACTTTATTTCCGCTTCTGGAACTTGATTTTCGATTTTGAAAACCGGAAATAAGATGGAGAAGCCTTCATAGGTTATTCAACGCATGGCGTATAGAGCAGATCAAAACGAGTATCCTGTATCAAGTTCCTCTTCCATGTATAATCTCAATGAGATGACTACCTAAGGCCTAGCCTTGATCCTCACACTTTGCAAAGTAATTAACTTCAGTATACCAAGCTTTACAAAATTTAATTTAAATCTGGATTACACCACTCTATAGCCAAAAAAACAGGAGAATGGGATACGCACTGGAAAGTGAAAGAGAAAGAGAATACCAAGTTTGTAAAAAAAATAACTGGTATTTCATTTCCAGTGAGGCATTCTTTTTTTAGTTTAAAAAAACGGAAATGAGTGGAAAATTCAGTTTAAGAAACCCGGTGGTTACTAAAATTACTTACTTTGTTGCAACGCTTTATAAAAAAAATGTTTAATAAAGTTTTATTTTTATAGATTGCTTATTTTGATCTTTTTGTCAACGGAATAGATGGAAAATTCGTCACACATATTAATTTTCCAATTTTCTGCTTGAATTAGCATCGAAGTGGGAGCAAGCAGCTGCCTGTCAGTAGCAGAATCTGCCAGCTACGCGTCTAGTCTTCAATGGACAATGTAGTATTATTTTATGTCTTGCTTTATTTATCTTTTAGTGGACACCGCCTAGTGAATCAAGTCAACACGAATATTACAACCCGTATAGTGAAAATGACTGTGATAGAAGGACTGCTAGCGTTCGTGAAAAGAAGCGAATGTGCAGTATTAATGTTGCTTTTGTTGTAAGTTCTTTTTCTTAGTTTTATGATAATCTCAGGAGCTAAGAAACTATATTCCTACATTTCCTTTTGAAAAAAGGCTTTCTAAAATCGACACACTAAATCTGGCTATTGCCTATATCCATATGCTGGATGATCTCCTCCAATCTCCTATGGACCCCAATCGATATATTAGAAAATGTGTCACCATGGCTAAAAATGGGAATCCTAACGCACCTTGTTGGAGTACAAGCGGTATTTATTTTTCGTTTTTTAATAAGAAAATGCTGTAGATTTGGTTGCTCGATTAAGTTGGATCAAATGGAGACGTCTTGGAATCGAACCAATTGAATAATCGAAGCATTTTTATTAAGAAGTCGCACATTTTTATACAAACACTATTGACCTGTTGCTGTCGGCGGCCCGTTTCTGTTTTTAAAAAAGTTTCCTACGGAATTGAATAAAGTGTCGATTTGGAGAGGATCACTTGGATTGAGACATCGTTTTCCAAATAATGAATCCTATAATTTTTTATTTTAAAAGGAAGAATATTACTAATTAGTTCGTTTTCTAGGTCCCAATATGCTAGCAAAACGGTCAATTATAACATTAATACGGAATGGATCACCAGGGTCAGTACATCCACCCAATAGGTTATTCTAAAACTGAGAAGGCGGTGCTAGTTAACTCACTTTTTGAACTTTAAAGCCACAAAGACATTGGCAGGTTCCATAACGGCATTCTGAGAATGATGGGCATTGTTTATTGCTGTAGCAACGATCATCGAGTTGGACTTTATTCAAACAGCTTTCTAATGAAGATACTTCTATTTGAGGATTGCAGTTTTTAATACAAGTTGGGAAGCGATCATTTTCTGACTAAAATTTGTTTTCTTTTAGAATTCAAGTTAACATACTGGATTGAATCCTAGCTTGCATTTGCATGTTCCTAATTGACAAGTCATTGTAATTCCTCCTTCACACTAAAATAATTTTTTTTGGAAAAAAAGTATCAACCTGTTGATCAATTTGACAGGGATCTTCTCGATGAGCAATGGGAAGACATTGTCCATTGACATAAAGTGGAGTGGGATCTCGACATGGTCTGGGACAACATAATGACGATTTCCATCCAGGTTCAGTAACAGTATAGCAGAAATGCGTCAAAGGTCGACACTTTTGATCTAGAGAAGCACCGGCATCACACGATTGGCTAAAGATCATTTTATTCAAAACTTGATGTTGACTCATGCCAACAAGGCAAAGCTAAATCCTACCTGAGATCAGGTTCGCCATAAGGGCAACGTAGACGACAGCAATGTCCGACATAGGGACTGCCGTAGGTAACACAGCGATATCCAAGTGGACAACTATCAGTATTAGCTGCATTCAATAGCATATCCACATCATTAATGAAGAGACGCCGACAAGTTTGGCGAGGATGCATACCGTCTGGGCAGACTGAAGAATAAAGTTAAAAAAACAAGAAGAAAAAAATAACCTGCATAGCAAAAGCCTCTCATGACATCTCGAGTGGTTCCAGGTGAACATTGGCAAGTCCCTCCAACACAAGCGTTGAAAGGATCCACACAGTTACTATCCTAATTTGAAATTAGTTAAAAGCTAAAAGTAAAGCATTACTTTTTCACAAGCTTGACCATAATGAGCAACTCTTGTGCATTCCACTCCGTAGAGTTGTTGGCCAGCAGGACACGCTAAAATAAATTGCAAAAGTTTGGTTTAAAAAGAAAAGAAGCAGGTTATTATGCAATGGAAGGTAACTCACGCACTACGCATTCATCATTCACAATGCTCCCACCCCAGCATTCGCATTTTCCGTCTCTACATAGAAGAGGAGGTTTGCAATCCCTCTGGCACGAGTCGCCAATTTTAGACGGAGCTAAAATATAATGTTGAGGCAATTAGAAAGGATTTGGTACCAAGTCGACAGATTAACCTGTGTTCTGCATCCTTGTTTGAACTCCCTTCGTCAAGGTCGTATTCTTCAAAGTTTGTAGGACAGGTGCAGCGACCGTTTCGACAAACTGTATTCATTCCATAGCATTCCTCATCGAATAAGCATTTTGAGCCAATGAGTTTTTCTAAAATCCTTTGCGTGGAATTGGCCCCAAAATTTGAAACTAACGTGAGCAAGGAATATCGAATGAAAAGACTATCGGAATCAATACAGAGAGGATGTGGATCCCCGCCATGGGCGCGACGCGAAATGGGGCAGTAGTCGCGCAATGAGATAGCGGTCGAGCGTCTTGTAACATCCCTTGCGCGAATTGTCACACTCCATTCCTTCTAAAAGACTATTTCCATGCTTTGTTTCTTAAGCTTTAAAAAATGATATATAATTTATAAAATTTATTAAATATTAAGGCGCTTTTAAAATGAAAAACCAGTGTTTGACGAGAGACGAACCAGAAGATAACAACATGACCAGTCAAATATTAATAGACAAAAGGCACAAATACGCCGAGCACCAAAATTGTCAAAATGACGATGTTTTAAATGGTTGTTGTGTCACTTCACAAGTCAGAGGGATCATGTTTCTGGAGCTGCTCTCCGTAGTCGGTAGCCTGGGAGCCGACGAAGGTGTCATAATGGGTGATGATCTCTTCCAAAGAAAGTTTTCCATCCTAAATTTTTGTTTGGACTTCATTTGATGGCAAAATAACCTTGTTATCATCGGCAATTCCGACCAAGTGACGGGCCTCAGCTTCAGCGTGGTCAAAGCCAACAGGCATAATCCAATCTCTCATCTCTTCTTGATTCAACTTTCCATCTCCGTCTTTATCACGGTGTTCCTTGAACATTTCACGTTCGGAAGCAACCCAATCGGGTTCCTAGATACTATTGATTACCTTTTAATCAACAAATAAAATACCTTTCCGTTGAGTTCGGGATAATCTTCAGGACGATACATGTCGCCGATGTATTCTTCAAGATCAACAACTCCATCCTTGTTCTTATCGATATCCTCCACAGTTTCAGCGACGACAATATCCCTCATGTGGTCACAATCCTCGGGATGCATGAAGCAACCATATTCTACACGATCAAGAGCTCCATTGGAATCGTAATCAGCAACAGCCCATCTGAAAATTTATTCAACGAAGAAGAGGACGCTACCTCTTCTCGTCACGCTTGATCATCCTAGCGTATTCAGGAGAGAGTTCTTGACCTTCTCCAGTTGGATGTCCATAAACCATCTCGCTAAAAATGAAGGACAGATTAAAGAACAAAGTTAAATCTACCGGTAGTCTCCCCACTTGATCTTTCCATCAACAATCTTTTCTGCCTTGTAGTTCTTCCACGTTCTCTCTACATCATTGTTGACGTATCTTAAATGAATTTACTTAAAAAGGGTAATAAATTTACCTCTTTTGCATGAAATTGATGTGATCTTTCAATTCATTTTCCTCGACAAATCCATCACTGTCAGAATCCATTTTGGGCACGAGCTTACTAACATTTTAATCTTTGATAAAATTTAAACTAAAAACTAACGCCAATTTTTCCTTAGACTTCTCAGGAGTGAGCTCATCATATTCAGCAGCAGTGTCCTTTCCTAAGAATTGCTCATGGTCGTATTTTGCATCATGTTCTTTTCCCTGAAACGCGTTTATGTTTATTACATTTCACGAGAGTATTGTGTTCCTTCGCCCCGATATCCGATTTCACTCTCATTGAATCTGTGATCGATTTCTATCGATGATTAGCAAGATCTTTTTAGGTCGGGGTCGATCGGCCTTTGCGAGACAAAAGACTTTTTCTGAGGAATCGGCGTAACGACACCCTACCAAAGAACTAAAGTCCGTTGTAATAATTGCACTTGCATAGGAGAAAAGAGCCGTGGCTACTCGTGCCAGGTGTCCAAAATGAGAAAAGACAACATTATTTCACCTTCAAGTGAGCGGCATCCTTTTCGGGATCGGTGCTATGGTGAGAGGCTAGAATAACCCCAACGAGGGCCAAGGACACCAGCCACTTCATCTTCAAGTTTTCTGGAAAGAATATAATTTAAAGGAAAGAAGGAGAAAGAGAAAGAAAAGACGGTGCCAATGGACAGAATGGGAAACCAGATGGTGAGGACTCTCCACCAAGCCACAATAAACAATAAACGATTTGGCCAAGCGTTAACTAAAAGGTTATTGGTCTGGTTGTGCTGAGTTGGCACTAGGCGATCTGTCAATTTTCGAGCTGACAGCCGTCGATTTTGAGCAAACCAATATGGCGATAAGTCGCTCCCCAATCGGGGTCTTTGTTTTCGGCCGAGCTGCAAACAGAAAACTTTTTGTCCTAGGCGTCTAGAACGAACGCTTCCAAGCTATCAAAACAATGGAGAGCTGGCTGATAAGTGGGATTTACTATCTCGAATCCTGGTCGGTTGGAAAGTATAAATAATGGCGGCTGCGCACCAAGCGAATGGGGGTCACTGAGCGGAGCGAACAGAAGATGCGAGAGAGAATGCAAGACACTGAGGGGTCAGACAATTGGGCCACGTGTACGACAGAACTCTCCAGAACCTCCTGGGTCAGAGGCTGAAGTGTAAAGAGAACGTAATATAATAGAAGATCCCGCTAGAGGGAGTTCACAGTCCTATTTAGAAGATAATGTAATGAGGCGCCTCTATTCCAAGAGATACGCGAGAAAGAGCACAGTAACTTGTGCCTAACTATGTAAACATTGAGCCGTAGCAAAAGAGGACACTTGAGGATTGGGTTTGGCATCCAATGACCAATAAAATGGACTTGGAAGACAACTGCCCCTTCGAGTCTTTTAATACTTCCTTCTTTGAAGGGAATCTTAAGCTTAACTTTCATGGGACGCTAGAAAAACCTCTTGTTTTATACCAAAGATAACAAAGATGATTTTTGAGATAGACTCCGAAGGTGTTGTAAAGAAATCTGTATTAGAGTGCCGTAAAATGCCCGAAGAACTATCAACTATTGCAAGGCTTTTTCTTTAAAAAGAACAAGTTTACTGTTTTCGAAAAAAAATATTTCGACAGGACGACCTGAGAGGCTTCACACACACGGGAAGAGAAGGACGCATTTTAGAAAGTAATACATGTATAAGAGAAGAGAGAATTTAGAGGTTCCAATTCTCTTTGCTGGGTTAAAAAGGTCGATTTCTCTACCAATCGTGAATGGAATGAAAAAGAGGTAATTAGTCTCAACTTTTGCTGAATTTCTCAGCGGATTGAAAAACGAGGAAGCAGCCAGTGGATATCTTACTACTCTCCTCCGTCAGTTGCTTGCTGAAAACCAAAAGCCATGCCTATCGGGACACAAGTGATAGAACAGGACAAAACCAGACAAAACTATTCGGGAAATACAAATCACAAACTTTATTTTGGTAGAGAAATGACATGGAATCTCTCGCTAAGCTTAGAGAACCCAGCTAAATGCATTAACCGACAATTCACCAGCGTATTGAGGTACAGTAATTCGTTTCTAAAATGGAGAAGGAGACATATGACAGATAAAAGAAAGTGAATTTCACAACATTGGAATGGCAATCTACCACCAGCGGAAGAATGGAATCTTGGTTTGGACCTTCTGTTGATAAGCGTTGTCCCAAGTGCGATTTGCCTCTTCAACACGAGAGGACGAGGGTCCAGCCGATTGATCAGCTAAACAAACTGTATTTATAAACAGATGGAGATGCATTGATTTCAATTCAAAATTGTATTTGGAACTCACTTTCGTTTTCAGTACGTTCTCCTTCAGAGGAATGGGATCGGGCTCTTTGAGCAGTAGCACTGCTTCGATTGTGACGGCGCTTCTTTTGCTTAACTTCAACCATATATTGAGCAGGCATCTAACATTTTTTCAGATAAAAATAATAAATTATTAATTTTACCAAGATTAGTTGATAAGGCGACTTCTTGCTGCGAAGGGCTTCACGGAGATTAAAGATTTGACCCCTCATGACAGATAGCTGCCGTTCGAAGATCTTTTTGTCAAAGCCTTTGTCCTTCTGCAAACAAATTTGTCATTGGGGCGCTTCACAGATGGAACCTTAAAGACTTGACGCAATTCCTCTCCCAACTCGCGGACAAAGTTGGTATCATCAAGCTTCGGAAGAATATTTTCGATTGTCTCTTCACTGAATGGTTGACGCGCTTGAGGTAAAAGAGCCCAGCCGAATGGGTCTGAAAGGAGTGATTGTTGTCCAATTGTGTGCCCCTTTTGGGACACTATTTCGCCCGGCTTCTACTGCTCATTTCGCATTCTCATCAATGCAATGCACAGCAGAAAGCCCATTTGGGTCAAACTAGACTTACATGCTCTCCATTCATCTGGGTGCTTAAATGGGAAAGCAAGACCATTATCAATCGCAGCAATCGTCGCTTTTGGTATGGTAACATCTGCCCATTCGACTTCAGCAGGTGCAGGCTCATCACCTCTCGGATTCGGTTCAACTGAACTTTTTGGTAGATAAATTTAAATTCAGATTACCTTCCGGTCCTGGCAGGGAGGAAGATGCTATGTCAATCAGATTTCCCTCAGCCTGCGGGGTCTAAATGAGTTAATCTTATTTCAGTTGCAGGGTGGGAGGAATAGAATTTCCAATTTTTTTGAAATTGGATGGGTGACATAACAAATGGACTTTCATTAGGCGTTGTTCTTGTTGACAAGAGGAGCAGTATTGAAGCCTCAATTTTGAGCCCGTTTTTTGGTCGATTTTAACCATTAAATCCTCCGTATTTATCTTCTCGCCTCCTACTGTTCTGGCAACAGGTTTTTCGCATGTTTTCCAGCTGGACCGCTATTGAAAACGTCTATCCTAGAGTCTAACTCTGTCTTCAACTTTTTGCCTTGCTAGACTTCACAAATAATCTTTGTTACCCCTCCTAAACAGGATTTTTTTCTTTGTCTCACCTCTATATCTTCACTGGACTTTAGTGGAACTTCACCGATATCGGCTTGCTCATATCTAATGAGCCAATTATCGTTGCCTCTGTCTGCAAAAAATTTTTATTTAAGAGACCAAAGTCGCCAGTTAATTAGGACATTAGGGCCTCATAAAAGAACGAGTACGTATAGCGTACCAGTATTTCTAATGATGTAATCCAAGACGACCATCCTCTCAAACTGAAGCTGGAATTCCCTTTGGGTAATGGGTGGGGGCGATTGCTCAGGATAAGTCTCCCATGTGCGGAGCCAATGCGATGCATCTTGATAAGCAGTGACGAAGAGTTGGAAGCTTCCTTTCTAAAAATTGCTCTTTCATTTCTGTGTTCTCTGCTGAAAACAAAAAGCACAGCTTAGCAAAATATTGACTGCCGTGCCGCGGAGCCCGTCCATCCTTTTTCATAGGTAAGACTTTTTTAAAGAAACGATTAGCGTGCACTGACTACATTTGGGGCAAATATATCCACGGCTTTCCTCCCCCTTGAGCTGGATGTTTACGTCTGGATGCACATTTCAGCGTCTGTTTTTGGAGAGCTGCATCCCCTCAAATAGCAATGTATATATGAATTGTGGGGGGATCAGAGCTGTTTTTGTCTAATTCTATTTTGTATCAAATCTGGATCCATGTGTAAATAATCGACGGATATAGTGTCCAAAACAATGATTCTCTAATGCGAATATTTTGTTGACTCTCGTATTCAGCAGCAGCTTTTGTTCACAACGCTCTTCACATTAGCTCCCCTTCCACTAAATAATTGGTTAACAGCCGTTCCCCAGATGGTGGAGTATTTGGAGAAAATCATCAAAACAACGACATTACGAGTCTCGTTAGTACATTTGTCCAGACTGGCTCACCTTGGGCGGAAGACCGATCCGATGAAAACGTCTTCCTAAGTCTGGGTAACGCGACTGAATTCTCTCCTTTGTTCTGGCTTTTGCTCGGTCAATCCGGCCATAATAAAAAGTTGGGGCGGCGAGTTCGACAACGGCTGTAGTTGGGACAACATTCAGTCCAAGTTTCTTGTCGACAAGTGACGCGCCTGCTTCGGAAAGGTAACCCTGAAAATTGAGTATATAAGTCAAGTCAATTTCTGCCAGTCTAGTACCCAGACGACTTTCATTGTTTACGTGCACCTCGGGCGCATTTCTAGCATGGGCATTCTCCGGCTTCCCTAGAATCGATACGCCAGTAAACACGTTTGCAAAAGTTGCTCCCGAATAGTTTCTTCAACTCGTAAAATCCAATGAAATAGCGGCTTCTTAGCAGATTTTTATGGCGAAATACTTATATTTTTCTGAGGTCTGCCCTTGCAAAAGCCCGTAATTATGGTGCGGACCTCAGCGAGAACCGGTAAGCGCCCCACGGTTCGCTGAAACTCACAATAGCCATGCGATGCACTCATCAAACACCCAGACCTCCCCGACACTCTCTTTTTCTGGTCGGGCATGTTTTGCGAGTTTTCACTTCTCGAGAACTATATGGCAATGGGGTTTGCAAAATTGGCCGTCTTTTGCGCTCTTGATGATGGCACTTTGGGCAAGGAAATTGTTTGTCGCCTTCGTAACGGCAAAAGAAGGGTCTGTTTACCAGTGGATCATCATTAGAATTCTTTATTGCCAGACAATATTTTTATTTACTTCTGATGGTCTATTACAAATTTTTGAGCTTTTCTTAAGATTATTAGTAATGCAAAAGCTTTAGCCGGAAAGTGCAAACTTGCAAAAGTTGTTTATGTTTTGAACACAGCTTCCCCAGATGACATGTCCATTGCCTAATTCCCAGCGGATGCATTCCCTGCTCCTCCCATTCTCTTCCCTTCAATTACGCATTTTTGCGCGACAAACGGCTTGAAAAAGACCTGGTGCCATTGGGGTTCCATGTATTCGGCTGCTGTTTTTCACAACAACCCGCCTTTACCGGTCCTCATTCTACTCGAATAACAAACTTTTCTCTTGTCTCGCCTTTCGCTCCATTCATGGTATAAACAGAATAATCTAAAAAAGTACTAGATCTCAATTGGATTTTTTGCCGCAGAGTGCAATGAATAAGGAAAAGCCCCCTATCGCGTGCCACATTTGGATACAATCGCTCATCATTAGAGGATCAAAGGCTGGCAGAATCGATGTCGCGCTGTGGCAGCTTCTGCTAAATTCTTTGACCATTTCTGACCCTTGGCCTCTTTGCACAAACTACAAAAACTTCAACCTCCCCCTGCGAAATTTTTTGCGAAATCTGCTCCGCAAGTAATCCAAAACATCGATTTCCTTCCTTCTTGTCAGTCAGTGTTGCGGGAGTCGTCTCCAGTTACACGCGACTTTTGCCTCCCCTGCTGAGATTTTGTGAGTTGAAAACAAACAAGTCCTCCATCCACGGCTACTCGTTTTAATTAATATCAGACGAGGCAGTGATACCTCGCAGCTGGATCGAACCTGGTTGTCTGGCAACGGGGCCTGCCAATAGAGTCGCGGGTCTCTCCCGCTCCCTATACGAGGCTCCCGAGCCAATACCACTCGCTTTCAAATTCACTAGCCACGGGCCTCCCCCCAATTATTTGCATGCGCATTGTTTCTAAATTTTGTCAGACTGAAATGGCTTAAAAATTGGATGTTATTCTTTCCCTTGCAGCATGCTAATGTGCTCGGTGGATGTTCTTCTGCTGTGGGGTTAACAGTACAACCCCCGGTCGAAAGTTAGTCGTCAGTGAGAGTCTTCCCGAGGAGGTTCTCCGCAATCCACCTTCGCAAACTCTTCGGCCATTCTCACCGCCGTTTTCTGCCAGCTCAAGTTCCTCACACAGCCGAGCATCAACTCCCTCTATCAGGGAGGAATACATATCTCCAGGGAAGTGGACACACATCTCTGGGAGAGTTTCTGTCCGTCCGTTAACTGAATCTGAAGCAGAAACTGTTATCAGCTCTCGACGAAAGAAGAAGCATAGCCGAAGAAATCGCAAAGGTGAACGAACTTTCTGAGTGACTTCCGCACATTTCCGATTCATTCTCTCGCATTTATTACGCATCCTAAAACCACCATCCCACTTTTGACTCTAACTCTCATTATTAGCTGGCTGGCAAAAGCTCGAACATATTGAAGTGTTGCTGTTTAGCCAAGATGATGGACGACCCCGACGATACCAGGAGCACTGGTGACGGAGGCAGCATCATCCAAATTCCTTCAAACGATCCTGACAAGGAGAAAACACCCGAAAGTCCTGGTTCTCGCTCTAATTATGGAGAATTCTACTGGTAAGTTAAGGTCGCATGCATGTCTCCCTCAAATGAGTCGTATCAAGGAAGTTGCACATCTCCTCATCTTCTTTACTTGGCGTGGCTTTGGCTCACAAATAAGCACGATCGCTTCATTAAGTTTGCAACTTTCTATGACGTTTTCAAATGCACAAACGAGTCGCGCTATTGATCATTTTATGCTAAGAGAGAGCGTTGTTTGTGCGACCTTTCGAGAGCGGTTTCAATTTTTGACCAAAATTAAAGGACACGTTGATAAATGAACGCGGCAGCGGCGGTAAATCCGTTGGACGAGAACAGATGGCTGGTGACATGCATGCTGGCTATCGCTTGATGAGATACCCCGAATACGAATAATCGTATCAGGGATTCTCATCGGGTGTCACTGCTTTTGGATTTCTTTAACTCGGAGTTTAGGGACTATTATTCCAGGGACACTTCCGGCGAGAATAACTATCACAATACTTCATCTTTTGATGATGATATGCTTATGGATATTGATGCTCGAGGAGGAGCATCTGCTCGATTGGATCGCACTCAAGATGACCTCCACAAATTTAGACAAAGAATTGACAACAATGTCGAACAGCAACGAGAGTACAGTGAAATGATGCATGCCCTCCAAAACAAGGTTGAAATTCTGATATAATTGATAATTAATTATCTAATAGGTTCAAGAATATCGCAAACATATTGCTGACTTGGAGGGAAGGATGGTTAACGCTCGACAGAGACATCTTGATGACCCGTCATCTACTCATCTATTCTTTGACAGTTATGGTGGAGGAACCACGGGCGGCTTTGGGTAATTGCTCGCAGGCAATTGACGGCTTAAGCTACCAATTACAGACGCGACGTGGAAATGTGGACTCCCGCTCGACAGGGGGACGTGAATATTAATCTGCATGGAGGTGGAGATCGGATTTTGGGAGGAGGTTATGGTGGAGGATATCTTAGCGGTGGTGCTGGACATACCAATGTCGTTCTCGGAGGTGGCGGAGACGGAAACGCCAACTTCGAAATGATCGCCAGATTGGATGATGAACGCCGAAGGTGAAAATACTTTGAGAAAGAATAAAAGGAAATACAGAGCGGAAGACTTCCGGATGCAAATGGAAAGCGAGCGCGCTGTTAAGGAGCGCTTGGAAGATGAAAATGACCGTCTTCGCCGTGAATTTGACCGCTACGATCGAGAATACAAGGATCGTGAGCGAACCTATGTCAACCAAAACAGAGTAAAGAACCTATTCTCTATAGCTCAATCTTTAGAATTTGACTCAATATCTTAGTGATGAACAAAAGAAAATGATGGATCTCTGGACTGAACTCCAAAGAGTTCGCAAGCAATTCGCTGACTTGAAGCAGCAAACTGAGGAAGATCTCGACAATCAAAAGTAATTTTTTCATGAAATTGATCGAAAACCTCAATTCAGAGCTGAGCTTACCAAAGCTCTTCGTAATGTGAGCGGAATTACACGAAACATTTCTATTGGCGGTGGAGCTGGAGGTGCCGGAGGAGAATCACTCTACGGTCTTCTCAGCGATGTTCTTGCAAATCGTGATGGTGGAACTACTCACAACATAGACACAAAGATCATTGAAGTGATCAGAAGAATGAAGAGAGATGGAGGAGATAGCGATACTTCTCTTCTTGATGAATTGAGAAAGATTCGAGATTCTGGAGGTTCTGAAGGAGATGCTGAACTCCACAAAGAACTTATGGTTAAATATGAGGAGTCGATTGAAAGGAATATTGAACTTGAATCCAAGGGAGATGAGAACCAGAGAAAAATAGCTGATCTTGAAGCTGAACTCCGCAGAACTAAAGAAAAGTTAGCCGATGCTAATAACGCTCTTCGCAAACTCCACGAGATGACCCAGGATGCTGACAAGAATGGAGATTCTAGCAAAAGAACTCGCTCCCTCTCTCCAGGAAAAGCTCCTCTGCCACCAGCTGAAGCACTTCGTGCTGTTCGTAATACAATTCGAAACAAGGACAACGACATTCAACAACTTGAGAGAAAGCTCAAGATTGCTGAGGCTCAAGTCAAGGAGTTCATGAATAAATTTGAAAAGTCTGATGAGTCTCGTCGTCGTTTGGATAAGCAACTGGATGATGCCAAACGTCAAATTGCCAACGAGTAAGAGCAGTCTGTAATAAAAAAAGGCTAATTCAATTTTAGGCAAAAGATCATTGACGAGCTTGAGAGATCCAACCGCCGCTTGGAGGACAAACTTCGCACATCTGAATCAGAACGAATTGCAGCTGAAAATGCAAGAAAATTCCTGGAAGATGAGCTCGCTAAACTTCAAGCGTATGCTAAATCCAAAATGCTGTGTAAAAATTAATTTAGAACATTCCAAAAGAACTCAAGTGATGATGCCCAAAAATTAACAGATCAGCTAAACGAACATACTTTGAGTCTAGAGGAAGATTATAAGAACAGAATTGATGAATTAAATCGTCGTGTTGAAAACCTTCAGAGAGAAAATGGCAAGCTTAAAGGGGAGATGAGTCCCTTGCGTGACAAGTTCCGCGATATGGAAAATGAATATAACAATGCCCTGCGAAAACTTGAAGAGAAGGTAGTTTTGTTCTAAAACAAACTAACAAGCTTGTAGGAGACACAACTAAAGTACATTGAAGATATGAGAAGAAATCTCATAAAAGAAATTGAAGATGGAAGAATCAAGAATGATCAACTTCTCTCTGACAATGAGCGACTATCTTCTGATCTTGAAACTGCTCTAAAGAATGCTCACTTAGCTGAACAACAACTTAAGGAACTCAAAGTCCAACGCGACGATTATTTGTTCGTTTTTTTCACATATTAGTAATGTGTATATAGGAAGCAGAAAGATGATCTCTCCCGTCAGTTGTTCGAGATTCGTCATAAGTTTGAGAGTGAAATCAAGAACAAAACCGATTTGGAGAAGAGTGGAGTACGCGATAAGGATGAGATCGACAAACTGAAGCAAGCTATTGACGACTTTGAAAGACAAGTATAGTTGAATGAAAAATGAGAAATAGAAGAATTTAGGTAATGATTCTCCGTCGTCACAATGACGAGTTGGATACAACTATTAAGAATCAGCAAGGAAAGATTGCCCAATTGGAAAATGACATTCACACTAGGAATGGTGAAGTTGAGAAGCTCAATACACTGAATGGACAGCTTCAAAAGGAAAAACAAGATATTCTCAAGTAAGCAAAAATATGTTTATCCTCTAATCTGAGATTTTTAGCCAAAAGCTGAAGGCAGATGGAGATGTTGAGAAATTGAAGGAGGCTATTCGAAAGCTTGAAATGGAGTTGGAAAAGTTGAGAAATGAGCTAAAATTGGTTGAGTCGAAAGAACAACAGGCTCGTGATGCTCATTCTCAGCAACTTAACAGAGCTAATCTCCTCACTAAAGAATTACAAGATGCTAATAATGAGATTAAAGCATTGAAAGGTAAGTGTGGAACTGGAGATGACAGCTTATTTTTTTAGACAAGATTCGCGGATTGGAAAATGAGCTGCAAGACTTGAGAAATAAACGCAGTTCTGGATACAGCAAAGGCGGACGCGGAACTGCTACTCGTGGAAGCACAATGGATGATCCTAACAGACCAGGAGGACCAACTCCTGCTGCTCCCTATAGTGGAGGGGGAGTTCCAGGACAGCCTGGTTCGGGAACATCTTCCGCTTACTCAAGTATCTATGGACGTGATCCAAGAGATGGACGAGACGGTCGTGATGGAAGAGACGGCAGAGATCCAACTGAACTCGACTATGGAGGATCTACTGGCAGCGGTGGAACTACAGTTAATATCGGCGGTGGAGCTAGCGGTCCTGGAGGAGCTGGAGGCCGTGGCGGTGATGCAGGTCGTGGACTTGGCGATGAGATTGAGATTCCATGTAAGCCAAAATTTATAGCAAATAAAATATATTTAGACAATGATGATACCGGTCGTGGAGGACCTGAGCCATTCGGTGGTGACCAAGGAGGTCGAGGTGGAGCAGGAGGACCTGGTGGAGCTGGAGGTCGTGGTGGTGACTACGGAGGCTTTGATTCGTCTACTGATCCCTATCATGATGAGATGCTTTCTGACATGAGAATCAGAGAAATTAATGACAGATGGAAGATGCGTTTGGAGAAGGTTGAAAATGAGAAGGTATAAACTATCGATGCTTCAAAATTCCTGTTTAGGATGATCTCGAGAGAAAGATTCGCGAACTCGAAGACGAGTTGAGTCAATTGGGACGTGGAAAAGAGCGCGAAGAAGGAGATCTATCAGAACTTAAGCGCAAACATGCTGCTGAAATTGATCGTCTGAAGGCTGAAATCAGTGCTTTACATGATAAACATCTTAGCGATTTGGAAGACGAGAAAGAGCAGTATGGAAAGGTATACTAATTAGCCACTAATCCAAGGATTCGTATTTTAGTCTGTTGATAATCTCAAAGTTATTGAGGACGAATTACGCGATAAAATCCACAGTCTAGAAAAGCAACTTGCCGATGCTTTAGCTCGTGAGAATGAACTTGAGAGAGAGCGAAAGGACTACGATGAAAAGCTCAATGCTCTTTATTCCCAGTCACAAAAGCTTAAAGATGACCTGGAAGATCTACGTAATACTTCTGACAAGGTGTTCAGTATTTAATATAAATTATAGCCATTTAGGAGATCCAAAAGTGGAAAAACGATGCTTTCACTGCTCGTTCTGAAGCAAAAGCTTTAGAAAGTGCTAACGCCGGGCTAAAGGCTCAACTTCAAGCTGCCAACGAAAGGATTGATACACTGAATAAGACTGTCAGCGACTACAACGCTAAAATTAGAGATTGTAAGAGAATTGGTGATTCTTTAATTAGGAATATGTTTAGTAAGCTCACAAGTTCGCCGCTTGGAAGAAGAGCTAACAGATGCTCGCTCTAGCCTTCATCAAAAGGATATTGACCTCGAGAGCTCTCAGAACAGACTTCGTACTTTGGAAGAGCAATACGCTCAGCTCCAGCTTGACTCTACAAAGTGGAGAAGCGAATTGGATGCAGCTCTTCGAGAGATTGATATGCTCCGCAGCACTAACAGCAATTTGGAATCTGATCTCACTCGAATTAGGAATAAATTCAAGACTGCTGAAGACCAGATAAAAGAAATGAAGAACACAATCAGCCATTTCAAGACCGAGAAGGAGCGCATTCAGAATGCTTTCCGCGATAAAGCCAAACAAGCCGACCATTTGGGTCAACTGTCTAATCAATTTGAGTCAAAGATGACCAAAATGAGGAAAGAACTTCAAGATACTTCTGATAAGGTGCAAGCAGCTAGTTGAAACTAAATAATTATGCATTTTAGCTAATCGGTGCTGACACTGAACGCACTGCTTTGAGAAATGAGCTCCATAAGCTTCAACAAGAGCTCAAATTCGGAGTGGAACAAATGCAGCGCAAATCCGATGAATATCATACTACTTTGGATGATTTAGCCCATGCTCATCGCGTTGCTGAGGATGGCCGCCTCAATGCTTTACAAGAACTTGGTAAATGCTCATAAGTATTCAACCAATCACTTTTAGAAAGCAAGAAATATGAAGCCAATGATTTGTCTTCTCGTTTGGACAACGCTGAACAAAGAATGATCACCCTCCAGCAAGAATACATCCGTGCCGATTCTGAGCGCGATGCTCTGGCTGATGCTCTTCGCCGCTTCCAAATCTCAGCTAACCGAATTGTCAACTTGAATCGTTTCATTGACCCACTTAGCGGAGGATTTGGAGGTGGTGGAACAACTATCAATATCCATGGAGGAGCAGGCGGAATTGGTGGAGCTGGTGGTGCTTATGATCCTTCTGGAAAGGCCACTGGTGGTGTTTATGATCCATCATCTCGTGCTGGTGAAATTCTTGGTGACCCAGGAGCCGGTGGACCTGGACCGATTGAAGGAGATCTAACTGGAGGATCTGGAGGTGCCGGCGGGCCAAGTTCTTCCGACTTTGGCCGTGAAGTCATTATTGGAGGACCTGATGATGGAATCCCGAAATCTGTGCCATTCCCTCCTTCTGTTGATTATGGAGCTGGAGGACGAGGTATACAAGGGTTTAATAGTTGGAAATATAAACTTAGGAAAACGCATTGGAGCTGATCCGGGATCAACCATCATCAATGTCAATGATGGCTTTGATGTCTCTCAACTAGAGGGTACTCTACAGCAGCTGCTCAACCGAATCGAGCGACTGGAACTCGAGCGAGTAAGGGTGCTTTAATTTCATCTTAATCATTTTTAGAATGAACTACGCGACGCGTTGAATCGTCTACGTAAAAAGACGAGCGAGTCGCATACTACTATTAATCAAAAAGAGACCAGATATAGAAATATTGAGGATAACCTTAACGATGCAGAGGAAGGTACATAATATTTTTTTGGCTAAAGATAGAACAAACTATTTAGAAAAGAGAGCTCTAGAAGCTCGTCTTGCCTCTGCAAAGCAGCTGCTTAGGTCTCAAGAAGAGGCCCTAAAACAACGTGATGAAGAGAGACGCCAAATGAAGTCAAAAATGGTTGCAGCAGAACTTCAAGCTCGTGGAAAAGAAGCTCAACTACGTCATTTAAACGTATGAGCCTTTATTAAGGCAGTTAATTGGAATTTTCAGGAGCAATTGAAGAATCTTCGTAATGATTTGGACAACGCCCATACAGATGTTCGCAGTCTTCGTGATAAGGAAGAAACTTGGGATGCTAATCGCTTCCAATTGGAGAGCAAACTTAGAGAACACGATAGTGATATTCAAAAGCTTCAGCTCCAAATCACTTCCTTGGAGAGCGAACGCACCAACTTCATGGAGAAAGTCAAAGAACTGGAAGGAGCATTGAGATTGAGTGAAAGCAAGGTCACTGACATGAAAGAAGACACCGACAAGTTGAGGCGCGACTTAGCTAAGGCTGAAAGTGTCGAACAGGATTTGAGAAAGAGTTTGGATCAGTACACCAAGACTGGACATGAATATGAAGTGCTCAAGACACAACTGCTCAATGCACAGAATGATCTCAACGCCACTAACACGCGCAAGAATCAAATTGATTCTGAACTTATTGCTCTCAAGAGCGAACTCAGAGATTATAAGCAGCGTGTTCATGATGCCAACAACCGGGTTTCTGATCTTCAGAGGCAATTGCAAGACAGCAACGCTGAGAAGAACAGACTTGAAGATAGAATCCTCAATATGGAGAAGAATAACAACCAGCAGAGATTGGTCGAGAATGATCTCCGCTCTCAACTCGAGGCTGTGAAGAATGAAAAGCGCAATTTAGAAAAAGATTTGGAAGAAATCAAGAGACGTTTAGCTCAGTTGGAAAACGATAAGAGATCTAATAGCCATCTTTTGGATGGATGGAAGAAGGAGAAGCAATCTCTCCTTAAGAAAATCGAAATTGTTAGTAGTTTTTACAATCTAAAAAACTCACATTTTAGCTTGAGAATGAGAAACGCCGCACAGAAAACGCCATCCGCGAAACTGCTCTTCACAGAGAGGCTATTGAGAAGTCGCTGAATGCCATGGAACGCGAGAATAAGGAACTCTACAAGAACTGCGCACAATTGCAGCAACAGGTTTACTAGAGGGCAATTGAAACGCAAAAACTGAGTTCAGATTGCTCAACTCGAGATGGAAAATGGCAATAGAATTTTGGAATTGACTAACAAGCAACGCGAGGAGCAAGAGAGACAGCTCCAACGCATGCGTCAAGAGAAATTACAGGCACTGGATTAAATTTCAAATAAAATTCCGAATTTAGATTGAAAAGGTGATTGAAAACCGTGAAAGAACTCATCGCAATCGCATCAAACAATTGGAGGATCAAATCAATATCCTTCGTGACCAGTTGGATGCAGAACGTCGACGCCGCCGTGAATATGTTGATCGTTCATTGGTGAATGACATTGGAAGACTTGGTGGTAACGTTTTGGGAATTCGAAGCTATGGAGACGGTGGAGTTGATCTTCTTCATGGCGGAAGCCGCTCTGTTGGGTAGATTACTTTGCATCCTTTTGCTAATCCAAGCAATTCCAGCGGATTTGGTGGCTATCCAAGAAGCACATTTGCTTCAAATCCATTGACTCCACCCCTTGGAACTTCTACTCCAACTCACCGACCAACTGACTATCGTACAGGATTTGGTAGTCGCCATGATGATAGCGGTATGGATATCTATATAACTAGCAAAGACCCCAATCCACGCTCGCTCAACCCAACTCGTATCTCAGTAAGAGATCCACAGGACATTAAGCTTGGCGGAAATGAGCTGGAAACTGATTCAGAAATTGTTGAAATTTAGAATTGTTTAGATAATTTTTGGGCAAATTAGTTAGCGGGTTTTTGCTTGCTTTGAAAGAGATAGTTAGATGCAAAATAGTTAATTCTTACATTAGGTTCAATCTACGGAGGATCGCTGCGTGATCGCGACTCGATTTATGGAGGAAGAGCTGATAGCACTAAGGATACAACCAAGGAGAGTAAGGACCCCTCAGTTGTAGAAATTCCCTACAATCGTCCTGACAGTCCTTCGTCATCAATGCATGGTTCCCGTTATGATACCCTGGAGCGTAGCAAAGGAGATCTCTAAAGAGCTTGTCTAACCCTGTAGTCTAATAATTCAGTTAATTGTGCACGGAGTCAATCAATAATCCCTCTCCGGTAGAATAGTCCCATTTTGTATCTTTGTTCATATTCATCGCCCTTATGCTTTCTTTAAGAATGACCAGTGTTTCCGTCCCTGTGTCAGAATCTACAATACAAGCGGCTTATGTCCTAGGCATTTTTGTATTGAATTCTTTTTTGTAAAAAAAAAAATAAAGTTTTGTAATGACTTACTTGATTCGGAACCAGGCAACTTCGTCCAAAACAACACGGTAAAAAGATCTTATGAAACCATTTCAGCCACTTGGGATTTAAATGGCCATAAGGCTCTTCATTCTTTGGCTTGAATACTCCGATAATTTTCTGAGAATTAAATTTAAAAATAAATTAGAATTTATGCATACCCCCGCCATGTTTTTCACAAAGTAGGAACCACTAGAGCCTTGGGCAATCCTTTCAGGAAATACACCATTGTGAATCGCTCGAACGGCCTCGTCAACAATTGCACGGAAATCGGCACCCGTAGTACTACCGTATTGTTCACCACCTGAATTTGAAAATGCACCATAAGAGCAAGAAAATACTAATAAATTCTTCTTCATCACTAGATATGCGCATAGCTTCATGCTCTAAACGACGTCCAATTTCGACGACAGTCGGATCAGCGGATGAAATTGGCCGATGGAGGAGAGGAGTTCTTTCCATCTAAAAAACCCGCGTAAATTACGATTGTAGATGGGCGAATGTCATAGATCACAATCATTAAATCATCGCAAAAAGGTTGCGGAAACCCGTTCATAGCTGCCCTCACAGAGCGAATGGCAGTAGTTGCTAGAGTTTTCGATTTGTCAAGCAACCTATGCAGTGATCTGCTTAATGTGTTTACTTCTTCAAATAATCTGTTTTCAACGCTATGTGTACATTAGTGAGAAACTATAACAATTTAACATCGCGTGATGAAATTTCCAACAAATTAGGAAAAAATAAACTGTTCTGTTTAAAAATCAAAACAGTTTGGTGATCTTTTTCGATACCTCACTATCTGTTAAGAAAAATATTGACAAGAGTCAAAATCCCAATGTTATGCTTATGTTATTCAATAACAATTTAGATTTGTAACTGAAAACTTGTAAATAACCATCTGTACATCCATTTTGCACATTCGCCTGCATTTTATAATTTGAATCTAGTATTTCTTCAAAAATTAGAAAAAAACTTCTTACATTTCGTCCCTTTCTAGCATTTTTATTCAAGAGGCCAACATTTTCATCGGCAAAATCGCAATCAGACTCTGCAATTAGGGTTTATTGAAAAAATGAATTCTTTTATACCTGAAGCACATGATGTTGATGTATTCCTCATAACAGCCGATGCTGATTCGCTTTCTAAATGATCATTTATCTCTTTTGACGCAAATATTTTGAAGAAGAGAATTATAATATTTAAAATAGTACCTGAAGCAGACTCAGGAACCCAATTACTTCGATGAGTTCCTTCCATTTAGGATAAAAGCGATATTAGTTGATGTGTTAGATTATCTAATCTAAAAAAATCAATAGAGGAAACTTTTATTCGATGAGGTCAGATGAGAAAAGTTCGATCTTGGCATGAGACCGCCTGGCAAAAGCAAGATTGATAAAATCTCACGTGCTGACGCGCTTCCTATCTAATGAGGAGATCAATTTAAACCATTGGATGTGTCGGTGGAAAAGTCTGTCAAACGACAGGTTTGAGGATGAACTTGCACGTGATCTGCTGATATCAGCAAAAACTATGAAAACAACATTGGCGCTAAGCGCATTTTGTTGGCTTCAAATTGAAAAATAAAATTAAAAAGACTAATTAAATAAAAAATATTAGCAAAAAAATAGCGATGACTCTAGTCCAAAAAAGTCTCAGGCTCGCATCATTTAAATATTTTTTGACTCACGCCAAAATTAAGCATCGTCACTTCCTCGATTATAATTGATCCTCTTGCCTCTTGCATGATCGAAAACCACATTGCGTCTCGAATAATCCAAGCCGTATATTTTTCTTATAGTCGCTCAGAGAAAATCCCTTTTTGGCTTGTACAGTAGGAATGTATTGGAAAGAGCGCCATTGTTTTCTGCGTCTATCGCGCCATTGTTTTCCAATCATGTTATTCCATTCATCTTTCGACTTTCGTTACAGAATGAACATGGAAATGTCCCCATATTCAAACAAAAGCAGCGTTCTTAACATTACACTCGGCTATGTGTACTCTCCGAGTGGCCGGTTCCAGGCTATTCCCCTCATCCAATAGGCTCCTCACCACCATTTTCTTGAAGAAATATTGACATATTTTCAGGGTAAGATGGCTGCTAGTAGTGCAATTGAAGAACAAGCAGTTGATCCGAGCAGAAGATTGACGTTTTATCCATTTGCCTATGCTTTAGGTAATGATCATCTCTCTAATTATTGTTGGTACTGCGTCTCTCCTCTTAAAGAAAAGGCGTAAGTTGATCTCGTCTAATTTTTGACTAATTATAGTCCATTTTGTTTGCTTTAAGTAAAAATTCAACAAGCCAATTAAAAATATAGTTTGCCTATTTGATTAAATACAAACCAATTCTAAAATTGTATTCAGAATCTTTAACTCTAATTTTAGACGATGCACTGGGTGTCAAGTTGCTTATTTTTGCAGTAAAGAATGTCATATTTTAGGATGGAAGGATCACAAGGTAGGACTCAGCTTAATTAAACGTTAATTCTTAATTCAGGCTGAGTGCGTAGCCATTGGACGAACAGGATTAATTCCAGGAATAGAAGCTCGCCTTCTTGGAAGAATTATAGTCCGATATAAGGCGAGGCTTAATCTCAAAAATCTAATTTCCTATTTTAGGATATTCAACGCAAGAAGGATGCAAAGGTCGATCATTTTTATAAAGATCGAGTATCTGAGAGGAAGATTATGGATATTGTTGCCCATACAGAAGAGATGAAAAAAGATCCGCGGGCTATGCGAAAATTTGATGGTATTTTTATTCAAAAGCATATATATTTTTTGAATTCCTTTCAGAGATCTATAAAGATATTGTCGAATTTTATGACGAGAAGCATATGCTTCCAAAAGAAACTGTCTTTGAACTTCATTGTCGAAATTACATCAATCGACATGCCATCAGCGATAAGCCTTATACAAGGGTTTGTTTTCTTCTCGTCACCGTTATCAGTATATTCAGGAGATCGGAAAGGGCTTGTATTTGGACCTTTGCGCTTACGATCATTCTTGTCGGCCAAATACAATTTACACTTGCACCGGATTTGTAGCCACTCTTCGGTCATTAGACCTTGGAAACGACATCCGCAATCGAGAAACAACTTACTACACTTACATAGACCTGCTGAAGTAAAGAAACAAGATAATGTTTATTTTATTTCTTAATTTAGCTCGCAGCCTGAACGACTGAAGCAATTAAAAGACACTTGGTACTTCGATTGCAAATGTGATAGATGCCTAGATCCCAAGGATCATCAACTGACTGGAATAAAGTGCCCTCGTTGTCCGGTAAATGCTTCATTTTATCTTTAAAACCAGCAAATTATAGGAAGACAATCCAATGAGTTTAAGCATTTTTGGAACTCATGACTATAAGGATAAGCAAACGGCTATAATTACTTGCCCCAGGTGTAAGAGTGAGATTCCTCGTCAAACTGTCTTCGATGGGATCGATATTATGAAATTCATTAATAAAATCAGCGAGGATAATGAAATAGAACAGGTACGCGAGAAGATTAATTTTATTTGCTTTCTTTTAGATGCCTCAACGCACAAAAATCGAATTTTTGGAGGATTTATTAGAGCGAGCTCAAGGAATGCTCCCACCAGAAAATGTTTATTTGTGCAATATCATACAGGTAAAAGCACTTATGATTTAAATGTAAAAATATATAGAAAATGATCCCATTAGTTGATCCAAAGAATCAACGCGAATTGCTTCGACTACATTTAATCTCTGAGCCATGCGTTCGTTTCTGCTATCCTCCGCTTCATCCCGGCATTGCTTTCCATTTACGGTATTATTTTGCTCTATTGAATTTTAAAAATATCTAATTTTCAGTAGCATTGCTGTTTTCTACAGTGGGTTGAAAGACTACGAGAACTTCTACAAGTATATAACCGAATCTATTGATATCCTTCATGCTGTTTTGGACGATGATCATCCCATGACAATTGAAACGCGAAGAATTTTTGCTGATACTACTAGAGCATCAGAATCTTGGATTATGGAGCCAACGAAAGATCCTTTCTCATCAGATACGCCTGAAAGCAGTCAGTCAAGCAAAAAAGCGAGTGTTGATGTAAAACCAACGTCTTCGAATAATTCAAAAACAGAAATAAAAAGTAAATGGAGATCCGCAGGATATTTTGATGTTAGTTTTCAATTTTTGAGAGACTAATATGGCGAAATTTTAGGTTCCATTTGATGAAGCCACAGTGTTGGAAGCTCAAAGACTAGCCAAATTAGGTCAAGGGACTTCCGCGGCAGCCGCAGCTGACCTTTTCTCTGAGGATACTCATGATATGCCAGAATTGCTCGCATAAGTTTGTTTTTAAGTCGCTTTTCTTACCAATTGTAAAAAGCATTTGGTCCTTCTCTTTCCAGTTTATTTTATCCGTTTTGACATAATAAAACTAGTCGTAAATAAAAGTCTATTTCGAAAGTGTAATTCGAAAATGAACTGGTCTTTGACCAGTCGCGTATCTATTGATTCAATCTAGCTACCGCATAAACAAGTTGAATAGTTTTAGAGTCAATATAGAACAAAGACTCTACGAGGTGACGTAAATGAGTCAACGCCTCAATCTCAAAACCTGTTCCTCGCCCTATATGACTCATCAGCAGTGATGATGCAACGGCGACAACGCATTCCTGAAATCAACCTCCCAATCCATGGAGATGCTCCCCCACCTCCTCCAAATCGGCATAATTTCAGAGATTTGGATCACATCAGTCACATGTAAGTTATCCGTTTTATCTTTATCACTAATCTGAGCTTTACTCTTCTAATGCCATTTCCTCACCAAAAAGGATTTATTTTCGCGACATTGACATGAAATTTAATTTAAAAACCTAATTTATTTTACCTACAAAAGGTGTTGAAATAATGACCAAGTTGAGTTGGCGGTTCATTTCGCAATTGCGTAGCAACATCTGCCTTCTTATCTATGCTTACTCAGTTTCCAGGGAAGTGGGAAGACCACACTATTATTAACTTATTATTTGCGAAATCATGTAAAGAAATACACGCCTCCCGTAACTATTATTCTCGCTCAAGGTCAACCTTTTTCAGGAATTACATCAAAATGTACCTATCTGGCAAACTCGTCTTTCCTAATGAGCAGGAAATAAAATTCACTATGAACGAACTCGATGATATCGAAGCTCTTGGTACTGGAAACTTTGGAACTGTTCGAAGGATGCTTCACACAACAAGTGGGAGAGAACTAGCTGTAAAGGTGTTTCCTTTTTCGCTTTGGCTTTTTTGCATGGGAGAGCTTCTAGAGAGTACGCATATCAAATAGCGGTCTTGATGATGTTGGAACGAACCAATCTATGAGAAGACTTCGGCATGAGGTTGAAGCTATTAAATCCGCTAGCGATTGTGAAAATATTGTCCATTTTTATGGGCTAACTTTTTATGAGGTAAATATCTCGCTTCTGCTTTTGTTAGTTTCTGTTTGCTTTTCTTCTCTTCTGCATTTTTCGAGAATTTAGGGAGATGCATGGGTTTGCATGGAATTGATGGATATTTCCTTAGAGCATTTGTACCAAACTGTGCATCGAGTTGGAGGAGGCCATACATTATTCAATGAAACAACATTAGGATCAGTTGCAATTTCGGTAGCTTTTTTAGCTGGATTATTTTTATTTTTATTTCAGGTGATTAAAGCACTGACGCATATGAAGGAACAATATCATATTATTCACCGAGGTAGATTTTACTAATGACAACGTCACCGTGAAAATTTGTAGACATTAAACCGTCAAATATTTTGTTGAATAGATGTGGGATCGTAAAAGTTTGCGACTTTGGCATTTGCGGCTATCTGCAGGATTCAGTAGCTCAAACAAGAGATGCTGGTTGTCGACCTTACATGGCTGTAGGATTCTTGTCAAATATTTACTTATCATTTTAGCCTGAGAAGCTTGTTTTCACTCGGCACTATGATATTCGCTCGGATGTCTGGAGCTTAGGGGTAACATTGGTAAGATTTGTATTAGATTTCTTAACCAAAAGTTAAAGATCGAAGTCGCAAACTTTGCGTTTCCTTACCCTGGATTTAACGACGCTCCAGTATTCACACAACTTCAAATGGTTGTTCACGAAGACCCTCCGATGATCATGAACCCGAATTACACAACGCGATTGAGAACCTTTACCAACATGTGGTAGATGGAACTAATTTGTTTAATTTTTCTTTTGTCTTTAGTGTCATCAAAGACTTCAACGAACGTCCGACTTTTACTGACCTCATGGCAACACCATATTATTCGTTTTATGCAAATATGAGTAATATAAAAGAAGAGGTTGCCAAATATGTGGAAGAGATGCTTCCCTATCGTGAACAAATCAAGAAAGAGCAAACTTTAGCTTAGATTTTATCATTTTTTTTGTTATTTTTTATCACAACATCAATTGGTCAAAAACTTTTTGGTATTCCTGTCTGATGGCTTGTTTGCTGTTTCCCCTATTTGCCGAATTTATTTGACCTCAAATTGTTCCCTACGACATATTTCGCTAGAGATTTTTTATTTGTTATTGTGTCTTCCTCCTTTTCTTCAGTGCCTTGTTCTTCAATTATCAAATTGCTCAAATTACTTTCCTAGATTCTATGTCAATTTCAACTCCCCGTGTCAATAATGATCTCAATTATTTTAGTCAATTCAAAATTGGGTTTTAAAACTGTTCTTCCTGTGATCTTTCCTGGTTATGATCAATAAATAAAAAGATGGATATACTCTTCTCTCTCTCGACCCACTCTCTCATCCCCACCATTACCACGTCGGTGCGCAATTTCCTGGCCTGCTTTAAATCGGCATTTTTCACAGCTGTCAGTTGTCTTGGCTTCTCTCTAGCCATTTGCGCTTCTAGCTTTCTCCTAGTAGTCAAGGTTCATTCGTATCATGTAGTTTGATAGTGGACGAACTACGCCCACAGTAGTTATAAAAGAGTCATCTTTCCTCTCGAGTGACTTTTATTAGTTTTTTAAAATCATCATTGCTTCCGGAATAGGGTGGAGTTGATAATAATTCAGAATATTCGCTTGTATCGTAACGTTTTTATTATTCTCTCATAACATTTCAGTAGAGAAAGAACGGCGAGACCAAAGTCGTGGTCATTAGTTTCAAATTTTTGCTCCAGCAAAAACCAGGCCGATGACTAACTGCGGGTGAATCCCCGCTGTCATAAAAGTTGTGCCGTCAAATCTTATCGTGACCGGATGGTATCAGGTTCCGATATATAAGGGCGAGCACCTTGGCAACTTATTGTTTCGCAATTTAGATAAGACTTTCTCTCTGAATTGTCCTCTCTCTCTCTCTCTTAAAACAATATACCTCGCACGTCCGTGGGCGATCTGTTTAAAATTACTCATGACTGTAGCAATACGTTTGCATTTCAGAGTGATGATTTCATCAGTTCTCGTAAACGCTTCTTCTTCAGTTTCCGCTACTAAATCGTTAAATTCCAGTATGGAACTATTTCAAGACAGTATGGAGGTCACCAGCGAGGAGACCTTTGGTTCTTTCTTGGTTGTAAAATTCGCCATCTTCTTCCTGCTTTTCTTCACGATTATGGTAAGAACCCATAAGAAACCACATGCTATTATTCTATTTTTAGTTGCTTGTAGTCTGTTTCCTCGAGAGAAAAACAGACAAGAATTCGAGCTATTTGGATTTAGAACGCCAGGATGCTGAAAATTCCTCGCGAGTGACAAGGTAGCGAATTTTCACCAAAAGAAAAATGCTGTATTGTTTATAGGCGCGAGGCTTTGAGAAAGGCTATTCATTCGATTTAGCCGCTCGGACTGTGACACCTCGGCTTCTCATTTTCTTCGATCTCTTTTGTTCCTTTTACATTTTGTAAATAAGCATAAATAAATGTACAAAGATTTATTGGATGGGTTTTAAACCTTTCGACCAGATCCGCGGAAATAGCAGGTGTGGAGGCCGTGGACAATCCGGTTGCAGACTGTTGTGTCCTCTGACCGCCCTTGGTCACCTTTTATTCTCCATTCCTATTCGTTGCCATCGATCTAAGCCATTCTCTTTTTTAGGGCATGATCGAAGATTTACGCCGTGCTTTGGGCACAACGTTGGATCCACGTCACGACAATTTATACCATCTTCATCGATTATTGCGGGGAAGCGATGGGGTGAGCTTGTTTTGAGAAAAAACATTCGAGATTTAAGAATGTGGAATTAGCTGTTGAGAAATATATTGAATATCGGCATGTTAGAAAATGTTTAGACTTTGATGACCCAGCAAAAGTTGAGCAATTCTATAAAGTTGATGTAATTTTAAAATGTTTCCTTAATTAGAAATCTAGTCATTGGAATTAGGAAGAAAGTTTATTCGGCAGTCAACTCTTTCAAACACTTGGGTAAATGAAATGGATAATGGTCTGGTTTTTGTCGAGATGTGCATCGATGATCCTGTGATGGTAGGCTACGAAACTAATAATCTTATTGATTTTCAGTTTATGAAATCTATTTCTGTTGGAACTTATCTTCGAATTTTCTTTGGCTGCTGTGAATATTTTCAGAATTTGATCTTAGAACGTGAACAAATGACTGAGGAACCATCCCATGGTATTAATTTCCTAAAATTTTATGAAAAAAATTCTAGGAACTTGTCTCTTCGACATGAAGGACCTTCCCTTTTCCCATTACATCAACATAAAATCAGCCATTAATTCTCTAATGCAGGTTAGTCTTCGAGAGTTAAGAAATCCAGAAATCGTAGATGCGTGTTCATGTCTGGCTTGACTATTTCTCAGAGATCCTCAAACATGTTATCATCATGAATCCACCAAAGATTGTGGCTCTCATGTGGAAGGTTGGCTTACTACTTCAAAGTTTTTATGCGTCTAGGTGATTTCATTCATGCTTCCCAAGAAAGTTCACGAACGCTTTCAAGTCGTTTCAAAATATCCTGAAGGCCTGGCGAACTTCCTTAGTCGAAATGCCATTCCCGAAGGCTATGGGGGTGGATATCACGTTCAAAATGGAATGATGGTTAATGGCTGTGAGCGGGTTACTTACATTAAGCCGGAACATTACATCGTAAGGAGGAAATGTTATCGGCTAGGACGAAAAGGATTTAGGTAGAAGCGGCTCATTTTCAAAAGAAAAAAGTGCTACCAGTTCATCGTTTTGTAACAGTTAAAGCTGGAGCCGTTGAGAAGGTTGAAATTAAGACAGGAATTGGCTCAACAATGCTTTACAATTTCCTTTTGAACGGAGAAGCTCGTGTTTGGTTTTCTCAAGGTATTTTTCTTGTTAAAATTTAACTTCTATCAGGCGATGATGATGTTACTCCTCGGATGAAAATGATCACTCCTGTTCTGCCAGAAGAAGGAGAATTCAAAATCGATCCGTGTCTTCCAGTGATGTTGAATATTGCTAATCATAGCATCATTTTCTCAGTGAGAGTTCGATATGCCATTTGTCTGGCCACCTAAATTTCATAAACTTTCATAGATTGCACGTAAAATGATGTGATAACTAACTGATAATAAGGAAATGATCTTTGGGTCGATCTTGTTTCACAAACGCCAAAGAATGATTCATTTCAAGAGGACCCGCCTGGGGATATGTACACTAAGGTCATTCTTTGTTTTCTTTTGACAAAAGTGAGACCGTGACACCACATGGACTGGTTTTTATTACACTTTCGTTTTCAAGATAAGGGTGTCATTATTGAGTTGCTATAGCTGATGTTGACCCTTGTCTCCCTGGTTAGCCTGCTCTGCTTGGTAGAGATCTTTGTTTCCTTCGTTATTTTTAGGCGAGTTGTCGCAACCACGGCTTCAATGACATTTGGGAAGAGACCGCTTACCAAGGCAGATTTTGCAATCTAACCGTTATTCACTTTAAAGATAGATTTGGCAAAGATTCGGTGAGCTTTTAGTTTGAATTTTAATTATTTTCTTTAGATTTGGGAAGTTCAAGACATCCGCCAATCTAGTAATCCATCAGGAGTTGCAGGTGTTTATACAATAGTTAGAATCTATAAAGAGGATGAGCTCTATTTCCTATTTAATCAACAGTATAGGATCCCAACAAGAACTTGGACATTGGAGTTCCCTGGGGGTTGGTTGATTATTCAAATTCTCTAAGTGATTATTAGGAATTGTGGATAAAGGAGAAACAGTAGTGGAGGCAGGAATTCGGGAACTTCGAGAAGAGACTGGATTTAAAGTTTTGAGTCCCGATCTTGTGTAGGTCCTTCTCTTTTCTATTTTGAGATTACTTTAGCTCAATCGGTAAACAAGCCAGCTTTCCTTCAAGAAGTAATGACATGTTGAAGTATGTTGTTCTCACAGTGAAACATGCAAATGAATTGGATATTGAAGCAGAACCAGAAGGAACTGAAGTGAATTATCTCAGGGGCGGAGAAAGAATAAATCTTTAGGATGTGGAGCCGGTGTTCATCAAGGCTGCCAATCTTCTAGAGGAGCTGAATAATCTTAGTCGGAAGGGCATTGTCGTTTCCGCTAACGTCTACTCATTTGCTATCGCTTGGTCCATGCAGCTTGGTGATGTGTAGAAGATCCAGCTTCTACTTCGACTATTACGGGTTATTTTGCTTGTACAAATCGAAATGTTCTTATTAAATATTGCATGTTTTTGGATAGCTCTCATCATCCTAGAGAGCTAGACGATATTTTTAAGAAGTATTTTGATCACCTACGTGTTCCATTAGCGTTTATCATCAGAGCGGAAACGGCAGCTATCCAATCGGAAGCATGCTCTAATTGCCACCCCACTACGGTAGTTGTGCCAGATTGGGGCCGCCCCCTTAGGTGGCAAAGCTCTTGCTCCCATTCTCCAAATGTATCCGACACTAAGTAAGTTTCAAACGAATAGGTATTGAAATTGTCAGTCAGGATGGTGAAAACCATGTTTAGTTGACTGAGGAGTGAAAGCTTCACAATGGTAGGGCGGAAACCCCGCTTCCGCACGCTATTTCCTGGCTCAGCGGAAGGAAACGGTCGTTTCCTTTGCTGAATGACGCTAAACACAGCCACTCCAGTTGTGCTTACCACTATGGCCGATCACTATGAATTCTTTCAAAAAGAGCTAGCTCCTAGTCCTTCATTCCTCTTTCCGCCCCCCCCAAGCCTGTGATTTATGTTTATGCTGATGTCAGGACTAATGGCGCATTAAGCGGCACCTTAATTGAAACAAATTTTCCACTGTAGCTCCTTCGATAAAGAAATTCAACATTCCTTGAGAGCTTCATCAAAGTTTTTTAATAATCGTTCTGCCAATTCTTGGCAATACTTCAAAGCAATCGCAAGAATTTCGTATCAAATTTAAGAATAGGTCTAACTGTAACTCGTAGCTGTGCCGTGTTTCTAAACTACTGCATTTATTGTCATCCAGAAAATTCGCAAAATAGCTGCATATTCACAAGATCGAGCACCACGCTTCGAAACCCATTTTTATTTAAAATTGTTTTGAGGCATAAATGGGTCTCAAAGAGCATATCTGTATCGAATACGCAGCTATGTTCCTAATAGTCTTGTCAGACTAAAATAATTATTTCACGAATAAAGTAAACCTATATATTTAACCTATTTATCGTAATGTTCACAAGTTTTCTAAATTTGTTACTACTCTAGTCGTATCTTTACAAATCCTAGCAAAACACAGTGTACACCAGCGCAAAATATGTTGGCTACAACAACTTAGTCTGTTGGTATATATTATAATTTTGAAAATATAACCAACTTGTTCTGACAAAAGGAATTTTTTGCGGGCTATTAACAAAGGCCATTAGTTATCATAGGCAAAGCAATTACAGTAAATTTATTTCAGATGGATACGACAACCTTTGTAATAGATCTGCATGGGATACCTCTTTATCTCAGACGGAAACAACTCGAATCAATGCTGGTAAGTTGAGAAAATCTGTTTAAAGCTCATTGGATTGGAGACATTTTCTAGCTTTTTTGCCAAATAAAAGAATCCTCGCTTGAGCAACTCCAACTCATAATTTGCGACCTTGCTTGGCTGCATTCAGTTAGCTACCTTAATCGCCCAAGCTTGAGAGAATCGATGGGTACCGGAAACGGCGGCTTAGGTCACCTGAAGCCTAAGGCAGCCGTTAGACCAAATGGCCATAGAAACGCGTATATGTGTGGGAGCAATTATGACAGAATGAGAGGCTGACAATTTGTACAATTCTTTTAGGGTTGCAATATACGTCCCTTCTCTCGCGACTGCCTCCACAAGGTTAGATTTGATACGCGGCCGAAGAGAAGAGAATTGTTTTTCAGCAACCGGAACGGGACAAATCCAATTGTGGCAGTTTCTTCTTGAACTTTTAGCAGATGCCAGTGCTAATGCTCACTGTATATCTTGGGAGGGTGGCAATGGAGAATTCAAGCTTATCGATCCTGATGAGGTCGCTCGAAAATGGGGTGAACGGAAAAGGTAAGCCACCGACTGGAACAAGCTGTTATTCAATCTCCCAAGCAACTGAAAGAACTTTTTATACTCTCAAGAGAAAAAAACTGTCCAAAACTAAATCTACTCAATTGCCTATAGGATCTTTTAGAAAGACGCAGTCTAACCATGTTATCAAACTATAAGAAGCTTTAGTTAGGTCATTCGTAGGATCTATAAGCTCTTCCAAAGCGTATCAGCATTGCGTAAAGTGTCTTCCAAATTCATCAATAGCTTTTACAGTAAAAACGACGCAGTGATTTTTTGTCTTTTCGACATTTGGTTGTGATCTTTGGGAACAAATGCCCCAACAGTCAAAATTTGGTTACGATCTTTAATAATCTGGAGATTCTTTAGATAAAGACTCACAGCTAAAAGCAAATATTATTCTATCAATGTGGGTTCGAAAAGTATATTAGAAGAAGAGGTCTTCAATTATCCTTCATTATCAGTTCTTTTCAGCAAACCAAATATGAACTATGACAAGTTGAGTCGAGCCCTTCGCTACTATTATGATAAGAATATCATGACGAAGGTTGGAAGAGCTATCAGGCGTTCAAAAAGTTCAGGTACACGGCAAACGCTACGCATACAAATTTGACTTTCATGGCTTGGCTCAAGCCTGTCAAAGTACAATGGTAAACGGAGGAGATCTTTCCAGTGCAGTTCAGACACTTTCTCCTTATCCTGGAAGTGAGTCAAACCAGCATTCTGCAAACAAGTCTTTTGTTTCAGTCTCTAAAATATCAAGCACGTCATATCATCTTCTTGCTCGAAATGATCGGCCGATTGCGAATTCTTCGACAGTCACAGCAAATGTAAGCTTTTTGTTTTAGAAAGCGCTACTCGTCAGCGATAGTCATCTTCCGCGAGAAAAAACAAAAACAAAAAAATGGGAAATTTATTTCAGGTGAGCACGACTTACTGGACTCCCCAACCAACTCCTTACATCTATCCTAATGTGACCTACTATGATGTAAAACCCCATACTTAACTGATTTCTGTTCTTTTTAAAAATAAATTTTAACTCTCATTCTTTGTTATGTCCTTAAGCCTTTTAGGGAAACGTAGTAACTTCTTGAAAATAAGATTTTCATGGTTAAAAATGCCGCGGCAGACTGCCTGCGTTATCAGTGGGCTGGCGCGCCGTGAGTAATGCAATGCGGGCGCAACCAGTCTCCGACGCCCCGCCACAATGGGCGCTTGCTGCTCTTCCAAGGCGAAACAGGTACCTTATCTCGTGCTTATCTCTTCCTGCTTCACATCTACATGTTTTCTCGATGGTTTATGACTCCCCCACATGGCAGTTCAGCTGTTTGGTCAATCGTTTCATTATAACACGTCAAAGAGCGACAAATGTCTTTTTTGAGACACGAATGAAGAGAGCTCTTAATCATGGAGCTTTATTTGGACGCTTTTATAGAGCTTTTCACAGTGTATTCATCGTTTTGAAAAGAAAAATTCCAATCAAATTTTATTGAGAAAAATATGAATTGAGGCTTAGTGTAGTTGCATGCCGTTGATCAGCCGTTCGAAAGTAAGTTTGCTCACGTTTTTCCCAAAGACAAATGTCAAAATATTTTTGTGCCGAAATGTTGCCTAGTTCTGGAAGAATCAGACCTCAATTTTACTCGCTCAATCTTGCCGACTTTAGCCCTGTTTACGACCGTTTTACAGCGTGACTGAGAGGAAAAACCACCCCCTTCTCGGGCGCAAAATTAGGTGCGACAGTCAACCGGAGGCCTCCTAAGTTCACCCAGTTAAACACGGCAATTGCTACTCTCTTCTCTCGAGTGGTAGACGGCGATAGAAGACGACCTTCCCTTCATGAGTTCTCTTCTGCGATTATACGTGGCAGCGCAACAATCAAAACACGCTTGTCTTCTCCAAACAGGGCGGAAAGTCAAGGCTATTGTGAACACCTTCTCGCAGAAATTTCCAAAAAAATGGACGAAATCATCCTCCGAGCATTTTATCGGCAGCACACATAGTGAGCGTCCGATCCATGTCCCGATTCTCTCGATTGTATCGGTAAACCTGGCGACTCTCTTCAATTTCGCTCAAGGGCAAACACTTCTGTGTTTGCATCTATATCGTGTTTCCAGATGTCTAAGCGTAAAATTGTAGCCGTTTTCAAATCTGCAGCCTGTAATTATCTAGAACGACGTTAAAAAGACCGTTGTACTGAACACAAGCGGCAGTGCGATAATCTTTCAACAAACAAGGGCTTTCTCTTGTGGTTTTTGGCCCATTTTCCAAGAGGATTGATTTATGTCGTCGGCTCTTTAGGCCTCTTGATAGTAGCTGGGTTGATTTAGTGCGAGTCTTAATGAAAATGTAGTCCGTCTGCTCTTCTCTCCGGAAATCGAAAGCCAACCATTTATTTTAGGAGGATTTTGGTGAGATTCGTGAGGATGACCTGAAGGGAATCTTCCGAGAGTTCGATCTCAATGGCGATGGCTATATACAAAGAGTATTTTTAATTTTAATGAATGGTCTAATTTTACGATAGGATGAACTTCGTGCTGTCATGCAGAAAATGGGGCAAGCTCCTACTGAAGAAGAACTTGATGCTATGCTCAATGCGGCTGATGCTGATAAAGACGGAAAGATTGACTTCAAAGGTTCAGTCTAATTGATCTGAAGATGATGGATGAATTTCCAGAATTCATGACCATCGCTCGTGCTAATCCGCTCTCTCTTTCATTGAAGGCTGTATTTGAGGAATTGGATGTTGACGGAGACGGACATATTACCAGGTTCCTTTCTCGGGGTCAATGGGCAAGTATGTTTTAAACAGATCAGAACTGAGAACGGCCTTCCAACGAATGGGACATAGTCTCTCCGATCAGGACATCAAGGCTATCTACAAGCATGTTGATAAGAATAACGACGGCAAGATTAACTTTCAAGGTTAGTTGAAGGAAAAGACCTTGCGACTCTTTTTCTTTTCATTGACAAAGATGCCCGCGTTCCCGGTGACAAAAAGGAACGAATACAAACAAGAAACTAAACCGGGCTTGAATTTCTCGTAAAGTACGCAGCTTCTTGTGACTTCGGCGTGTGTTTTTGCAAAAAATGCTTTTTCAGAGTTCTGTACAATGATGACCAGGAAGCGATAAGCCTTGAAACCTTCACCTTTGCTTTTTTTTCAGCTTTTTTGTAAAATCGCCTGATCTATCCCTATGCATATGTACAACTAATTTATAACATCCCTTTTTTCCTGCTTCATTCTTGTCACCGCCCTGTGATATTGCCAATAAATTCTTTTCTTTTTGGCGAAGCTTTATTCGAGATCCAACAACGAGCACAAGATAAATACGGATAAGGCCACGTGGTGATTGAGTTTAGGTAAGTAGTAGGGTGTCATGAGCTGAAATTATTAGAGAAAGAGCAAAAGAGCTGGCACAATCGAATTAAGCAAAGGTTTCCCGTATTCTTGCCCCGTAGAGGGGAGCAAGCTCCCTCAAAGGCAAGGTATGTCGCTCTTCTCCATCGCGAAGGATGTTGTAGGAAGCAATTATGGATATAATCAAGGCAAACATAAGAAATCCGGATCCAATGAAATGAAGGTAGAATGCGCTTCCGATAGTTTGCTGGAAAGATTGTTTAATTTTAATGGTAAAGAATCTTCTAATTTATCTAAGCACCTTCATTAAATTCGCTAATCGTTTTTATAAGATTGAGCGCTTTCGAGATACACGCTTAATTATACTAATTAAAAGACTTGTTCCTTAAGAATTTAAAAGAACAACGTTTGTCTGAAGAAACGTTCTGTTATGACGCTCGTAGATTGTATAATTTCACAACAAGCTATGTTTTCAAAGCACGAATGCCGTCATGTTCTCTTTTTGGAGATCATAAAAGTCCTTACTTCATATGTGCCAACTAGCCCTTGTACAAAACGATTATCAACTCGATGAGCGGCAAAGAAGAATATGGCATCTCCGAGAAGGGATGTGAACACTATATAAATTAATTATATAATTATTTTTAAAAGAGACTTACATGAAAGTCCAACAAGGATAGAATAGATGACTGAACATCCTCCATTGCAGGAAGCGCACATTCCACAGAAACAAGCGAAGGCAGCAAAAAGGAGAGAGAAGACCATACAGCCAAGGACAGCTTTATGCCAAACTAAATAAATTAGGTCTAAAATAGAGCCAGCAAGTTACAGAAAAATTGGTGATGCTCGCTTTCTCCGGCAGCACTGTTTTGGTCAATGTCTTCAATGTTTTCGTCAATTACCTGAGCAATTAGTTAAATAAAAATAAGAAAAAAAGATTACCTGACTGGCCGAATAGTCAAATTTATATGTACAATGCATAGGAAGAGAGGAGTCACTGAATTGTCTAGCTACAGAGGCTATTTGTCGTTCAGCTCTGGTACAATCCAGCCACAATCCATGCTGAAAACTTCATTCAAAAAAGTAATAAATCTCTTCCCACGTGGTGCTCAGCTCTGAATTCACGGATATCCACCACCTGCCAGCTAGGGCTGACGAGGCCAGTGGTGCAGAGAGCAAATCCGCAAATTAGGAGGATAAACGACGTAGCTAGGATACACACCTGGCCACATCTACTTTTCTGTTCGTTCATTCGAGAATCTAAACAATTAGATTGGTGATGAAGATAGGAGGTCGATAAGAGAAAAGAAGAAATTCAAATTTCTAGGTCGAGTTAGTTGGCTGAGTCACAATAATAGAATTGCCTTGGGATAGGGAAGGCCCGAGAGACGTTCAATCCATTCGCATCCAAGAAAAGAGGTCACGTGTGAGTGCGGCGGAGGAACAGCCGATTTGGCTAATCCCACTGGCTGGTAACTGGATACAAATTGATGATTAAGAAAGGCAAGAGACATTTTCCTAAAAGACCACCATGGTCGGATGCATTATAGATGAACACTTGTTCTGAATGGGCGGTGAGCACTCTTAACCTCGGCGTTCACTCTTGAGCAGTTGTGAACGGACTTCCTTTCGAATCCCAAATGGCTGTCGTTTCCTAACAAAACAGCAGGAAATTCTATTAAAAAAGGGAAGAGTACTTTGATCTCTGACTATATTGATCTAAAAGTTTAGCGAAAAACATGTTCTCGAAGGAAAACAGCTGAAATGGTCGATAAATGGAGGCTACGCGCGACCAGCCGACTGACTGCCTCGTGTGGCCTTGCCGGCATTGATCTGATGGTAGCCAGGTGGCATTGGAGTCCGCAAATTATCCTAGGACCGTCAGGTCGCGTTGACATAAAAAAGCCACTTAGCCTCTTTTCATGCATGAGAAAATTTGAACAGGGACCTCTTCAATATTGGTCAAACAGTTATCTAAACAATTGATAACTTGTTTAAATGATAGTTAGTTCTTTTTTTGTTTTAAAGGCTACCTCACTCCAGGGAAAGCATTTTTGAAAATTATTAGAGCTAGAAATAGAATGCAAATCCGTCAAATCTCCTAAGACGGATTCTAAGATAAGCCTTGTGTTACCAGTGAATATTAATATTCACAAATTGGCCCAAAACAATTTGCGAAATTAAAAATATCATCAGCAAATTTCGGTTTGATCTTGTTGACCCATTACGTTGTTACACTCAGAGTAAGGAGACAAAGAAAAAGCTGCTTGAACCTGAACCTTCATCAGCTTGCTACAACTGGGTCACACGCATCCGTACGTCAAAAGGATACAGCGTAATCAGGATCCATTTCAAATTAATGTCGGCTGTAGGAAGCAGGAAAAGGTAATGACCGGAAAGGGGCAGGACTGGATTACTCAGCGCTGCCACAGGTAATTGCAAGCCCGTCATGGTCAACTGGCCATTTAATTAAGAGACTGGACAATAAATATAATTCATTTCGGGCAAACAATATAAAAATATGAGATTCGGAGGTAGTTGCGACTAGATATTAGTTCTTCGGACATAATCGGCAGCCCAGCCAGGATAACGAACATCATTTCTATCATAAGGAGACATCATTGAAATACCGTCCCACTTCATCATTTGGCGTGAATACCTACAAAATTAGATTTATTCTTCAAACGTAGATATTTGAAACCATTTTGGCCAATCTTGAGGAGCATAACGAGCCAAGTAGCCATGTTGGACCTTTGTCCCAGGGTGTGGATGAGCGTAGGCCATCAGAGCTTCATCGTATTTGTACGTTTGTCGTTTGGATCGTTCGACGATAGCACATTGAGCCAGACAAATGACTAAAAAGGAAAAGTTTTCGGGTGGGAAAGGATGCGAGAAGAAAAGTCTTCCACTTGCACTCACCAGTCACGAAAAAGAGAACAATGCGCATCATGTAGGTCGTCGTCTTTTAGTCGGCTAGCTAAGATAAAGACGACTGCAACGGAATCCCGAAAAATTCGGCGACACGCCCCACAAAAGAAGAAAAACGAGTCGCATATTGCATAATTAGAAAAGAAAGAAGCTTAGAACTGGTCTTTACCCGAGTGGCTTTCACTCGTGATCAAGCAACCGATTGTTTCGAATCAAATCTTTCCAAAATGTGACCGGATTGTCTCTTGATTACTGATTGCTGGATGAGCAAATATGAAACGGTAGCAATGACGTTCAGCGGGAAGCACATAGAACTGGAGCCCACGCTAATACCCAGCTCAGATTGTCGCTTTTCTAGGTTTTTTCCGGAAGAGTTCTGTTCTTTGAGACTTTGACTCGTATTTTCCCAATAGTAAACTATTGGCTATTTTTGTTCTTAATAACCAGTGAGAGGAACATTAATCTCTGCCGAAATAACTTTATGTTCATGTCAATATCATTACGATTAGTGACGGAAGCAAGAGATTACTCTTAATAATCTTTCTCCGAATGATTTATTTTTTGAGGATATTTTACTAAAGAACACGACACCTGATGCTTTTTCAGCTGCTTGTCATATCGATCCTTCAATTTAATTATCGACGCTGTGTTCATGAAGTAATAAGAAGATCTTTAGCAAAGCTGCTCTGTTGCATTCTGAAAAATGGCTCAATACATGCTGCTTTAAGCAATTAATTTATTGACACTTTGGATCAAATTTCAAGGTCTTTCCTCAGTTTCTATTATTTCTAATACTTGGAACTTGATAACAATAAGTATTGCTCTTCAACTAAGAGGTTCGGCAAAAATTGTAGATCAGTTGTTCAGCTCAACCAGTTTCTCAATATCTCGCGAGAAAGTCGATGTTTTCGACTTTATCAAATTTGTTTCTTCTTATTTCTGCTTGAATTATTGTGGCTTATATTGTTGTTTTTGTGAAATCAAGGTGAATTCAATTAAGATGCAATAAGCTATGCAAATTGGCTGTAATCTAAAGCTCCTTATTGTTTATTGTGTCCCAAGGTGATTATGCACCACTTGACGCACAGGATATGACCAACCTCGCGCTACAAGATTAACGCTCTCGACTGGTCGATTATTACCGAAACCCTTTGCTCCTCGACAAAATGTGTGCTGGCGCCGGCAGCCACTCCAGTTTCTACCAGATGATAGCGAGTAGATCGGCTGGAATCGCAAAGTGTTGCGTATCCGCGCGCTGCTCTGAGTGCCGAGTCAACAGCAAACTATCTCTCGCATCGAGAAGTTCGTTTTTATGACCTTACTCAAATACTTAACTGGGGGAGAGAATAGTAGTATCCCTCCTGCCCTTTGGATCTCTTTTGCTCTCTTTTTTTCATCATCGGATACCACCACGCCCTTCCTCACGTTTTCCCAGAGCTCTTGGTTCAAATTTCAGTTAGTCCACCACATCTTTGTGCAATTCCATCGAGTCCTCTCATCAAATTACCAAGAATTTGAGCTCTTTTGTTGATTGTTCTGATCTTGCCCTTTTTTCTTCGTAACTGACGCTAACCACCTACGTGGAACAGCTGTGTGAGTGGGTTTTCATAACGAACGCCGATAAATTTTCAAAAAAGAAACAACATCCTCCTATTTCCTATTATAAGAGAACAAAAATCTGCAAAAAAAATTCTTTCTTTCCCTTTTTCTTTTTGTTCTCGACCGCCAATTACCAAGAACTTACCACTGCCGTTAAGCATTTGTATGCGCAAGATTCCTCCGTCGAGAAGTCCACTGGAGAATTCTGACCAAGAACCCCGTAAAGTGTTCCCACGTAAGACAAAACTGTCTGACAGACAAGTGTACCTAGCTGTTCACGGGCTCAATACCCTTCACCCTTCTCTAAGAAAAAATCACTCAGACAATTTGGTTCCACAAGCCCTCATTCTCTTTTACGGTTTTGTGGTGTCAATAATCGGCACTATTTGTACTACTTCCGACCCGGAGGCCATGATCCTTCGGCCCAACCAAATACAATACTTGACCGCCTACGTACCGCCCTTCTGGCCATTGTGCAGATTGGGCTGCGGAAGTCGTCGACAGTCCCTAACTCGGATAAAAGGCAATGACTACTGCTTGGCCTTGTGAATCCAACCAGTCTCCTGAACTGGATACCATTTCAATTCCCAATTCAAAATGGCAGTTTCTGATTCATACGTTGACTCCAAATCTTAGCCAGAGTATTTACATTCAGTTTTTGAAGAAAAGTTAGTCATAAGCTGGCGGAAATTTCGTCACTTGCTGCCATTTCCATGCCATGTTTCTTTTCTCATTGCTGTCTTCCTCCGTTCCATCAACTGTTGACCTTTGATGTGCCGACACCTGGTCAGAATTAAGACGATAACAAAAAACTACAAAAAAGAGCTGATATCAATTGATTTCCCAAACGAAAGTTGCCATTAGCCTTCCTCTAGAGTTCGAACAGAGAACTGTTTGCTTATCATCTAAAATTCAGCCGTTCCTTTCTGCTAACACCTGAATCTTTACTCTCTCAAAGTAATTTTCAGATGCGGAGTCTTCTCCTATTTTCTTTCTTAGTGGGTTCAGTTATAGCTGCTGCCAATTCCGTAAGTTGCTTGATGATTTCTCACCAAAAATACCTTTCCAGACATTCTCTTGTGATTCATCAAATACTCATTGTCCAACTGGAGCTTGTCTTTTAACTAAATCCGGGGTAAGATTTGCAATATGAGCCCTTTATAAAGTTTTCTGTTATGCATAGTGTTTGTTGTGCGCTAACGAAAGAAGACAATTTTGGAATCCCTTAATTATAGGTTATATTTCGTCTGCTCTCTCGATCGCGAATGTCCGTTGATTATTATTTATGAGACCTCACGGCCCGAGAGTGTTCTGTAATTATGCGCGTTCCGATGCTAAACGGATCTTGTCGGAAAAGTGGAATTCAAGGACACAATCTAATTTCGATGATTTCAGACGTGTTTTATCAGTTCCTGTGCAGCGGCAGGACAATGTAAAAACTTGAAAAATTGTGGTTCAGGTGTTCAGGTAAAACTTCAATTAGTATTAATAATTTTGCCGTAGAAATGTTGTTGTAAATCTTCTAACTGCTACAAAAATCTAAAAATAGACATTTGTGAGGATAAAGACGAAGAAGAGTCCGAAGAAAAGACGACACCTAAGACCGTCACGTAAGAGACAAAACCTTAATCTAATAAACTTTTTAGAAAACCGGCTGGCAAACCCGTAGCTCCTCACTTTAAGAATTCTACAGCAAACAAGAGTGCTCCAGCCACCAAAGCCCCTTCAAAGGTTACTCCTGTTAAGAAAACATCTCCTCCAAAGACAACTACAACTACTGAAGCTCCCACTACAACTGAAGAAGAGGAGGAATCTACTACTGAAGAGTTTGAGGAGACAACTGAAGTGCCAGCTTCTGAAGAAACTACTGAAAATCCAGAAGATGATGAGACAACTACTACTGACGATGAAGAAGCCAATTCTGAGGAGAATGAATTGAGCAAGGTAACTGAATTGGAAGATGAAGCTGAGAGCATGACTGAAGAAACGGTAAAAATTGTTTTATTGTTTGAACAATAGATTTAGACAACTACTGAGGAAGATGATGAGGAAGAAGTTTCAACAACTGAAGCATCTGAAGAGACGACTACTGATGGTTCTGAGGATATAGGAAGAGAAGAGGAAGAAGTAACTACTGAAGAACCTGAAGAAACTACCACAGAAGATAGTGAGGAAGAAACTACTACTGTTGAGGTGAAGCCAGTGACCAAGCCAAAGAAGAAAAGTGTCAAACCTTCTTCTAAGCCACCTTCAAAACAAGCCTCAAAGCCATCTTCAAAGGGAAAGAAGCAAATGGATGATGAGAATGAGAGTAATGAGGCTCATCCAGTGGCTAGCACAAAAGACAAGTCGGAGGAAGATCAAAATAATAGCGATGACGATGATACATTCATGCACCCCAGATCGCGAAAACTTCCGGCTCCCATTCACGCTTCCGCAGCCAAGAAACATTCTGCGGCGGAGACAACGACCATTCAGGTGACTACGTCCGCAATGACCAACAGCAAGGTAAGCCCAATCTCTTGTTTTGAACCTATTTTTTCTAGACTTTAAAGGAAAAGGCTGGTTCTGGTCTCCCATGGTGGTCAGCTGTTCTTCTTGGTCTCATTCTGGCTGCAGCTGTCTTTGGAGGAGTTGCTCTTTGGTTGAAGAGGTGAGATTTCATTTTTAAATAAATTTAAAAAAATGTAGAAGGAAGGAAAAGATGGCAGCTATGAATGCCAATCGACGACGATCAGAGCCAAAGAAAACTGACAAATTGGTTGATCCTCTCCTCTTGGAAAAACAAAATGACAGTCAAGCATAAGAATACTCTGTATATAGACTTCTCGTTTCTTTTTTATTTTATAATTTGTCACGTAGAGCTTACTGATCCTACAGGTTGTGTCCCACTTTTAACGCCACTTAATTGAATTTGAAGCCGGATAAAATCCATCCAAAAGGGTCTGTTTCTATTAGCTTTTTTTCTGCATCTCACCGTCGACTTAATAAACAGTGGCTTTATTGTGTTCGCATATTGGAAAACACACAATGGGGTCAGGATGGATTTGCATGTGTTCTGGAAACTGTTGACAGTTCACTATTTACTCCGCGTCCTAGTATAATTGCCGACCTTGGTCGCTACAAACAAACTTCCTTTCATCTCAAACTTGCCGACTGACTGGAAGGCTCCCTCGGCAATTACAAAACGTAAGTTAGGGAATTAAGTTGACAGGAGTCCACACAGTCACTTGCATTATTTAGTCTTGTCGTGCTCCACGGACCGGATGGCCGCTCTCAAATATTTGATGAACGAATATTCCCACTTTTGAAGCCTATAATCGGTTCATTTCGATCGATTTTCTATCTTGTGCCAGTTGTTTTTGCTGGCATCCATGCGAGAGATTGTAAAGCTCTCTCGAGGCCATGAGCCATGACATTATTACCCAATAGCCTCCGGGTTCTCTCACTCCTCGGAAATGAGGTGGCGGCCAAATCGCAGTCATTTGAGCGCGTTCTCCTCTCATTGCTGCTGAATCGATAGGAGCCGAGTTGGCGTTTTCGCTTCTTTGACACTCATCGGATAACTCCACCCCCTTGGGCATACTTAATTGCACAAATTTCGGACGGGATGGTAGATCTCTTGCTCTCTTTCCTCTCTTCTCAAATTTCTATGTATACTTTGCTCTAGATTTTTGTTTAGGATGTTCGATGAACCCGAAGAAGAGAGCTATCTCAAAAAGGATGAAATGAATGCTGGTTTGAGAAAACATATTTAAAATAGTCGAAAGTCGCTTCAGATAGTCATTTTGACCTCGAACTCAAGGCTCTTTATGTTTCCATTTCTTTCTGCATCATGGTCGCCCTTTTCTACATCATTTTCAAGTCGATGCGCAACTACGTGAGTATTAAATTTCGCGACAATGGGATATTATCCAGGCTCGTTCTCAGGCAACCGACAAACGAAAGGATCGCATTGACCAGCTTCCATAAGCAACAAATTTTCCGCCTATTTTTCTGCATTTCAACTTCATAGCCGGTTTCTCTATCATGGGTTTAGCTTTATTCTTTTCTGTGATACTTAACAATCTCTTACTTCCAATTGATCTCCCTTAGCACGAACTCTGTACAACTTTCCTTCAATCTTGAAATTACATGCGGACCATTCTTGCTCTTCGCTTGGTTGTTTTGACTAAGAAATGAAGATTGTTATTTGTTCTCTTCTCACCGTTTGTTGCGAATTGAAGGAATCAACACAAGGATTTTCGATGGCTACATTTCCCGGAATTGTATTCACCAAGGCCTCTCCATGAAGAGCCAAATCAGTTGAGTAGAGGGAACAGCGCTTCTTGTTGTCATCATAAACCGCGGACTAAATCTAATTTCCTGGACAATAGGACACTACCTTGCACTGGTTTTTGGCTAAACAGTGAGCCAAACAAGGAGTTATTCCATCAGCCGTGTTCTCTCCTAATTTCTTTCCGATGATCGTTTTCTGGACGTGCAAGATGAAGACCTCGTCATTCTGGCAAACTTTTCTTGTAGCTGAAAGGATCATTAGTGACAATTGGTTCAATCCGCCTACATGGCATGCAGAACTTCTCAGAATAGATTGTGTTCGGATTGGCCAAGAACTTTCCTGGTCCATTGGGCTCAACTTGGATACTGTAGAGTTCACATTTTCTATTTTCAGGATAATAATTGAGGGATTTACAGTTGAATGGACGGCCTTCAAAGCCCTGAAAATAATAATTGTGATTTAAAATGAAAAGTTCTTACAGAATTTTGGGTACAAAGTCGAGCACAATCGCCTTGTTCAACATTTTCCAGATTCTGAACAAGCCCTTCTGTGTCTTCACCTTTTTGGATTTCTGTTCCCAATACAACGTAATATCCATTCTGACATTCTACATAAATTTCTAATTTAAAACAAAAATTTCAAACCATTTGATTCGTCCAGTCGTTCTAATGTTGGAACTTTAATATCACCATCGATCTCACGGCTAAAAACAAGTTAATCTCAGCACATCACAGGAGACTTACATCGGCTGGGCAGCCATAGCTCTCGGCTTTTTGGTAAATCTGAAATCACTAGATTTATAAAAGAGGGATCATACCGATGACGAGTGTCGCCAATAGAATTGAAGAGATAATCGTGATCTCTAAAATCATTTTTGCAAGGGAAAGTAAGCTCTTTACTTTGAACCCTGGGTTCTAAATGTGGTAATATCGTTACTCTTAAACTGTGCTCTTTGATAGCTTTCTAGTTGAATGAAGTTCGGATTTCTGTCATTTTTTTCGTTTGCCTTGCGTGGTGGACCTAGACATTTGGCTTTAGAAGCTTAAAATAACTACCTCGACACTCTTCATTACCCATTTTACGGACGAAAAGATCAACGCCTAATGCAGGATGAAGAATTGCAGGAACCTATGACTAAATTTTAATTTTAATAGAGAAATTACCTTATAGCCATTGTGGTCAAACAGCATGCAAGTCAGCGTTTTTGAATCATATGTAACCGACTGGCAAATTGCTTCCTAAGAGGTCAAAAATAAAGCTGACAAATGGTAGTGTTACCCCTCCAGCTCCATTTCCACTAGCAAAAATGCAATTCTGCATACATGTTGAGAGAGAAATTAGTTTGAATTCAGCCAGTGGAAGATAGTTACTAATCGTTCGTCTTGTCTGTTGATCAAAGCATTGGGTATCTAGACTCGAGTTATAAAGAGATAAGTTTACATCAGCTTACAAGAACTTCCAGCTAGAATGCCTGGTAAAATAGAAAGGAAAATGAATATCGATCTCATGAATCTCTGCTGAAATGAGAATCAGGTCGAATCGGGAGAAACTTGCGCTCACCGGGAAGCCGTCGCGTCGGATTTGAGACAGTGTTTAGTTTCGGTTGAACTGCGACCGAATGATGGAATTCGACATCTCGTCCTCTTTATCTCTTTTAACCGTTTCCCTTTCGAAAAGGGCGAAAATAGTGCGGGAACTGTCTCATGAGCGTAAATCTTCTGCGCCGCGGGCAAATTTGATACGCTTGTCTGATAAAATGACAAACAAAGAAAGACCTTTTATTATGATGTTATAACCGTATGACACTTTTAGCATTTCTCGATTTGAAGATCTTCACAGTTATCGCATTCACGTTGGCGAACTCGGACTCGTTTTCCATTTACTCCGAATTGACAATTGGACCATTCTTCCCAATCAGTCTCTGATCGAGGCTCAGGAGTGGCTAAAAATTATAATTTTTTATGAGGAAACTTACAATATTGGTTTGAAATCATCGAAGGAACAGCACTGGCAGTCAATTGACAACCGTTCTCTACAACCATTGTGCTTTCGTTTCCATCTACCAGGAGGGTAGCATCCGAGTTTATGGAAGCACTATGAAGGATGCAGAGTCCCTTTTTGTATGTGATAGTCTGAAGAACTTTCTGCATTTTTCAATATGCTCACCTTGCATTTGGAATGGTCAATACAGGCTGCAACGCAAGCTACCAGAGAATTCATTCCAGGATAAGACTGCACAATCTTCTTATGAACTTGCTTTTGAGGGTAAACAATGAAAGGAGATTCTGCAGAGCAATCTTTTCTAGCTGGAGGGCGAATCTTTTCAAATGAGGAACTCACATTTCACACAAAATTTGTCTGCAAAAATTGTATTTTTGTTTTCGATTAGAGAGGAAGTATGCTCAATTGGATTGATATTTGCATAGAGTTTACACTCTTCATTAACTGGATCATAGTTGACTGATGTGCAGTTGCGTTTGTTTCCTTGAGAATCCTGAAGAAGAGATATTTTTTTATTTGGAAGAGATCGTATTACAATGTTTTGGCTGCAATACATTACACAACTGCTTTGATCTACTCCTTTCAGTTTGGCTGGCTTTACAGCCTTTACCATTTGGTAGCCGAACAAGACAAAATATCCAACTTTCTCTGATTTTCGGCAACCTAAATAATGCGACTGAGAGTAAATGGATTAACCTGTATTTCGCGTAGGGTTCAAAAATTCGGTAATGGTCACGTCCTCTGGAATGATCTCTTCTTCTTCTATTTCTTCTTCTATTTCTGGAGGAAGTTGAACTCGAATCCGAGAATCAGTTTCAAATGAATAAGGAATAGTCGTTGAAACAGATTCTTCTGGCTATTTCTTCGATGTAAAGAGAATGAAAGAAGTGAACCTCTGTGACTTCTTGAAGATTAATCATCTCTGACATGGGAATAGCATGAACATTTTGCTTCCTATTAGGATAGGCGTACATCTTCGGCGTTTGTTTGTATCCTCTTTTGGGTACGATGATATCCTGACAAATTCCAATGTACGAATTTCTCAAAAAATAGTCATTTCCTTCTGCTGGAACAACTCTCGCTCCTAGAAAGGAAAAAACTCTAGAAAAGGCAATACACAAGAATAACCTTCAAAATTGCCATCGTGACCATATAATTGACAAGTGGAGAATTCGCGATGATAGACGACCGAAGAGCATCCATCCTGTAAGTGGCTTCTTTTTACCCAAAAGAAAGTACTTACCCCAACGCGGGGCGAATTCGAAATACAGTAATTCAGACATTCTGAAGGAGTTACTCGAAACAACTCAGCAATTGGCTTAGAATTTGATACAGCATAATCAGCTTTGGTTGAGAAGCAATTATTTTCTGAGAGTTATAATTAAATTTTAAAATGATGGCTTACTAAACGAATCTGATTGGGCTTTTTGAAAGATAAAAAGTGTTAGTAGAACGTGGATTATCATCTTGTGACGCGGAGAATGGTGCCCTGGAGAGAGAATCCCGCAAGGTGACCCAATTGAAGTCGAGAAACTTTGCGCAAGTCGCGTGCCATTTGATATCAAAGGAACATTAAAAAACTACTTTATTTTGTAATCTTTTTCAATATTTTTGTGTTTTTCTCATAACAAACATCGTAGTCAGCGTAGTACTCGGGTAAATATTTTGCGATGTAGTCATAAATGAGATAGACGCAGCGTTCTGTATCACATCTGGAAATCGTTAAAATTCATGCGACTGCGATTTTGAACGGCAATCTCACTTTCTGGTAGCAGGGGCTAGCTCTTTCCAATGATAGCTGGGCAAAGTCTTTTCCATGCAATGAGCTGACCAATCTCTTATGAAATTCATCTAGATTATTTCTATATTTGTTTTTTTAGTTGACTCACATATTGTGGATCATTGAGCCTTGGGTAGGCGGTTACACCAAGAATGAGAAGAGAAAAAACAACGCAAAAGAGTTGAGTCATTTTCTGGAAAATTTCTTGTTAGAAAGAGAAGGAGGAGTGCCAATTTTCGACACGACAGGTATGAACAGCGGAACCATGGCACTGTAAACCGAGAAGGTGAACAAAACGCAATCAAGCTGCCATGGGTTTTCTAAGAAAAAAGTTCTAGCTGTGACCAAACTGGCCAAAAGAGATTTTAAAAGATGCAACTATGTAAAAAGAGAGATTTTGCGTCGGCTATTCGATGAATGTCTAAGTGCTGCTACTTGACACTATTGAGGGAAACGGATGAAACGGTCTATTGTCTTCTTTTTTTCTTGTAGGTGTTGGCTCTGATTTTATGTATTTTTAGCATATTTTCAGTTAAAAAAATGACTAAACTTTCTTTTAGTCAGATCCTCCCCCGTAGAGCTACTAATTTGCTTCTTCGAGAAAGACCCTTTCTCGGTCTCAAAGTTTCCCCATGTCTTGGATTTATTTCGAGGAGTTGTTTTGTTTTTCGGGGACTCTGTCTGTCTTTTCACGCTCTCGGGAAGAACCCTCTGCTCAGTTGTTGTAATGCCCGAGAGGCATCTTTTCAGACCGCCTACGCGTTTTGATTTCAGTCCCTCTGTTACACAGGTGCCTCCGCTCCCCCTCAGCTATATCTTCGCGTTTCCCTACGCACTTTCCCTGTTACACCAGTGGGAGAGAGGGTGTCCATCAAATGGCACCAAGCATTCTTGCTCCTTGGTTCCATCTCATGAAGTCTTCTATCCATCTATCCTCAAAACTTTCCAGTCTGAAATTTTTGTTCGTTCTAAACTCAATCAAAATATTTCCCTTTTCTTAAACCTTATTTCAGGTCAGATTTTTCTAATAATTTTCTTCTTTTAGCTAGCCATGTCTGACGAGGAAGAGGTCTACTCTGAGGAAGAGGTTGAGGAAGAAGAAGAGGTTGAGGAGGAGGCTGAAGCCGCTCCCGCTGAGAAAGAAGAGGCCGCTGAAGAGGAAGAGGCTCCCGTTGAGGTTGAGAAGTGAGTTTTTACCTTTTATTTCTCATTAAAGGTGAAACGTTTGATGAAAAAACAAAAGCTTTAACAACTTTCTATATTTGGCAGAAGCCTGAGTAATTTCTAGACCCAAGCCCCGTCCTCCTCCCGTTGAGGAGAAGCCCCCAGCGGAGATGACTGAAGCTGAGGCTGCCATGCTTGCCGCCAAGAAGCGTCACGAGGAAGAGGAAGCCGCCAAGCTCCTTGACTACGAACAGCGCCGTGTTCTCGAGAAGCAGAAGATCGATGAGGAACTTCGTGAGCTCAAGGACAAGCAGGACAAGCGTCGTGCTGAGCGTGAAGAGGATGAACGTCAGTTCGCTGAACGCCGTCGTCAAGACGAGGAGCGCCGTCGTAAGGAAGAGGTGAATCATTCTTTTAACCATATATTTTGAGTCATTTAGGAAGACCGCAAGGCCCGTGTTGAGGCTGAGAAGGCTCGCAAGAACGAGGAGCGCTCTCGTCGTCAACAGATGATGGCTGGAGCTTTCTCTGGAGCTGGAAACGCTGGAGGCGGAAGAAACTTCACCGTCCAAAAGGGAGAACAGGCTGCTCAATTTGGAAACCTCGCCCAAGGAGTGAGTTCACCTTTTTCTTGGAAACTCACCGAGCAATTTCAGGCCAAGAAGACCGAACAGAGCAAAGAACAGATCGAAGAGGCCAAGAAGGCCTTCCTTGCTGCTGTTTGCAGGGGCGTTGATGTATCTGGACTCCTTCCCAACGACTTGAAGGTTTGCTTTATTCCTTCAAAATCATTTAAATTGTTTAGGAGAAGATCAAGCAGCTTCACGCTCGCATCGTCAAGCTCGAGGCTGAGAAGTACGACTTGGAAAAACGTCACGAACGCCAGGAGTATGATGTATGCTATTTAAGAAGGCTTAGCGAGAGATAATTTCAGCTCAAAGAGCTCAACGAGCGTCAGCGCCAGGTTGCCCGTAACAAGGCTCTCAAGAAGGGACTCGACCCTGAGGAGGCTGCTGCTTCTGTCCATCCTCCAAAGATCTCTACTGCTTCCAAATTTGACCGTCAAACCGACAGACGTTCTTATGGAGATCGCCGTTATATGTTCGAGACCCCTATCACCAAAAAACCCTTCTCCCTTGCCCGTGGAACTGCCCGTCCTCCTCCCGAGTGGGGACGCAAAGAGAACGAGGAGCTTGAACAGATCAGGTAAAATTTAGTTCTAAAAATAAAACAAAAAGGAATTTATAGAAAGAACTTGGAGCCACCGAAATACACCGAACAAGTCAAAGCTGAAGGAGATGCTGCCCGCCCACCAGTGCAAGCTACTCCTCTCGTTTTGCCTGACAAAGAGTTTGACGAAAATGCTGCTGCCGATGCCGCTCCGGTTGAAGAAGCTCCTCCAGCTGAGGAGGTCGAGGTCGCCTAGAGGCATTCCCTCTTCCCACTAATCCCCGCTTCTCTCTGTTCATAACATTCTAGAATAAATTTTCGCATCTCAATTAGACATTTCTAAAAAATTTTAAATGTTCATTCAATTTGACGAGGTGAAATCGGCCGAAAAACCTCTTGCATTGTCCATGCTGTCGGTAATAAACGTCAGAGTCATCCTATTGCCAGAAGACGTGTAAGTATAGGGTACTTTTGGATTTACTCCACTAATTCTGAAATAATTTTTTACTCAAAAAACAAATCAGTTCTTACCGAGCAAGAATTGGAGAGTTGTTTGGATTTGTATCGGGTCCATCATAAATAGTAATGATATCTACAGATTGTTCTGTTACAATCTCATTAAATTTCAGAATAACATGCTTTGTTCCGGCTGCTCCAAGCAAGTATTTACAATTACAGTTGTTTGGATAATTTTTTGGATAATTTGGACTTGTAATCTGAAAAGGATCTAAATAAAGGATCGCTCTTACTGATCCAGGCGCATACATTAGAGGTTTACCACATCCAGAATCTGAGGGAGATATAGTCGTGGTGAGGCCTAGGAAAGGTCATATTTACAATAAATTTTAAAAGCTTACTTGTATCGAGGACAGATTGGAATTCTCCCTGCCAATAATCACCACTGGCGCAAACATTTCCACCCAAAGAACGGAAAACTATTTTCATTTCATTTTCAGTGGAATAATACCAATTATTCAATTGAACATTCTTCGTAATCCTGAAAACTCTATTAGAAAATCTCACAAACTCGCGTTAAAAATGGGGTCGGATTGGTAATATCATCGTAAAACTGGAATTCACTATTGCAATCCATATTTAGCTCCTTAAAACGGAATCTAACCAATGTATTAGGCAGTCCATAGATGATATATTCACATGTGGTTGTAGTTGTACTTTGTGGATATCCAGGAGAGAAAATCTAGACCAAAATAAGGAATCAATTCATCTTACTGTTCCATTGTCATGATAAATGTAAGGCTGTTGTGAACAAATAAATGGTGTCTTTGTCGGTCCATTTGTTGGTCCTCCTATGCAATTATTACCAGGCTCTAAACAAAATAAACAATTTGATACATAATACTCACCTTTCTTGCAAACTGAAAGCAAATTACTGCTGCATTTGGTATTAATCCATTCTCCTGGACTCACAGCATCTTGAACCAATGCCATTCCAACACAAGATCCAAAATTTGGATTTGTGGCCATTCCGAAATTTGAATAGATCCCGAGAGGTGTTCCATCTTCCCATTGATAGTTATTAGTATTTCCAACTTCTTTGAGACCAATTCGAACATAAAATTCAGTTGAGGTGTAGTTTGAAGCCAAACTTTGAACAAAAAAATTTTCCTAAATGAAATAAGTACCATTTCAAGACTGATTTACATCATGGGAGAGAATACTGGTAATATATCCGCATTCTTCTTCACAAACGGCTTCAGCTGATGGTTCATCACCTAGAGGAATGACTCTATAACACATATTATTGTACAAAGTGTAGCCAATCGTGCAGGAATTCACTGAAATTTTTAAAATCAAGAAATGCTAATAAACAATTCACCATTAACTCCATTTTCTACCATACAAACATATGGAGAAGAAATTGTACAATCTGCACTATACCATTTTTGAGATCCAGCTCCAATAACACCTATGTAAATACAAGTGCCAATATCCGGGTTTGGATTCGCTTAAAACGACGAAAGATTTAATAGAATTAAATTAAATCTACCCGGGTAAAAGTTACTGAAATCAGCTGCTGTCAGAAAAGTATTGCTTCCATCATATTCGCACGTTTTAGATGTAGTTCCCAAACAAGTTAATCCAATCCAAACACTTTGCAGTCCTGCTGCGGCTGCATCACTACTAATTTGACTATTCACCTATGAATATATTTCTAATCGAAACAAATTATTTACAAAAGAATTTTTGATACTCGCTAGATAGCCTCCTTGCGTCTGGCACGCACGAGCAGCATCGTTTCGCAGTTTCTTGTCAAGAAAGATCTATAAAATTATTTTTTTAAAGTTTTAAGTTCACTTTGTAGCATGTTCCAAGGCCTGTGTCCGTGTATCCAAGAGAACATTGAGACAATACTGAAATTTGTTTTTTCTTCTTCAAAAAATCCAGAAATTCTTTAACCTGAAGCTGTAGAAAACAGAAGAATAATCCAGAAAAACATGCTGGCAGCTGGCAGTGCTGTTCTTCCTTTTGAGCAATCAACCAACGCCCTCTAATCGGCTTTAAATGATAAAAGAAAGTAATGATGTAGATTGTCATTGAGCCTGAATTATTTCCGTCCAGATTTAAGATTAGCTTAAGAACAATTGCTTTACATTAGGTTAGATCAAGCTACAAGATTTAAGTTGTATTGAACTTTAAAAGCTTTTTAGCTCATCACCAAATATTTATATTTGATAATTAATAAATTCAGCAAAGAAATGCTAGAAGTGTACATACTCATATGCTGAAGAATTGTGGCTAAATATGCGTTTGCTTTATTTGAGTATAAATTATGAAAAAACGAGATCTAATTTCTTTCTTTAGCACTTACAGCTTATAAATTTAAACTTCAAAATGGTATCAATACAATAATTAATACTTTCCAATAAACAAAATAATTGTCCATGATATTTTTTTGGCTTTCAATTTGCTGTCAAAAATTCTGGTATTATTATAAATTAATAAATCATTTTCAACTAGTGTGTAAATATGTACTAACTACATACGCAGTTGCGCCTGCAGTCGCGACCGCAACAATCAAACGATTGCTGGCTACAGATACATATTAACTTGATCCTAATATCTCTTGATAAATAGTCTCTTTTTGACATTTTTCTTTGCATTTAGCGAACTGTAAGAAATATGTTAATAATTCTAAACATGGATCGGCTCTTTTTTTAGCGTTCTTGCTACAAAATAAACAAATAAGATGTTTGGCGCTAAATATATAAATTCAAATTGATTTTTTTTCAAATAACTTTTGGCTACAAAAGTTAACATTTTAGTCTTCTTATCCTATCATTCATTTTTAGAAAACTTATCTCCAATTTGATGTAAAAATGAAACCACAAACAGTAGAATTTTATTTGAATATATACCTATCTAATAATTAAGATCTTTTAGAATCTTGGATCTCATATTCTTAGATCTCATACTAGGAGCCAATACTAGGAAAAGGAAAAGCTTTAAAGGTAAAAAATTTACAGAACAGTTCAAAAAGATATTTTAAGTACAAACGACCACGATCTTGACCACAAACATTAAATCAGACTCAACAACAAGTTTTAATACAGACCACAAGTGCTCCAATGTCATCTAAAAAAATAGGAAGGCAAGGAGTGAAGAACGTAAGTTGATACTCGCTTTCTAAGAGATTTTTAGTACCAAGAAATTATTTTGCCGTCTAGCAGAAAACGCCCATTGGCATCTATAGTTACTGGAGAAAGAAATCAGGGCAATAAAGCTGTCCCAAACCCTCATATAGTACAATACAGACGGATGAAACCTTTTATTCCACGGAATGTAAGTCTTGGATTTTTTACGTTGAATAAGCGATTTAGAAGCCCCCAATATACAAAGGAAAGGGTATTATGAAAAAGAGAATAGCAGCCAAATTAGCCAAAAAAGCTAAAAATGCTGCACAGCAACAAGTTGCTAATCCACCACAGAATATGCCTACTGTAAGATTATTTTATATATTTATCTATTCTTTAGATGCCTGGGCAGCTTTTTGCTGCTGGAATGCCACAGCCTCCCGTTGCCGCTCTACCGCAAGTTCCACAGGCAGGTCCTCCAATATCTTCGCACAAATCATTTGGCAGAAAGGGCGTCAAGAACGTAAGTTTGTATTCGCTTTTTAAGAGATTTTTAGTACCAAGAAATTATCTTGCCGTCTAGCAGAAAACGCCCATTGGCATCTATAGTTACTGGAGAAAGAAATCAGGGCAATAGAGCTGTCCCAAACCCTCATATAGTACAATACAGGCGGATGAAACCTTTTATTCCAAGGAATGTAAGTCTTGAATTTTTTTTACGTTGAATAAGCGATTTAGAAGCCCCCAATATACAAAGGAAAGGGTATTATGAAAAAGAGAATAGCAGCCAAATTAGCCAAAAAAGCTAAAAATGCTGCACAGCAACAAGTTGCTAATCCACCACAGAATATGCCTACTGTAAGATTATTTTATATATTTATCTATTCTTTAGATGCCTGGGCAGCTTTTTGCTGCTGGAATGCCACAGCCTCCCGTTGCCGCTCTACCGCAAGTTCCACAGGCAGGTCCTCCAATATTTTCGCACAAATCATTAGGCAGAAAGGGCGTCAAGAATGTAAGTTTGTACTCGCTTTCTAAGAGATTTTAGTATCAAGAAGTTATTTTGCCGTCTAGCAGAAAACGCCCATTGGCATCTATAGTTACTGGAGAAAGAAATCAGGGCAATAAAGCTGTCCCAAACCCTCATATAGTACAATACAGACGGATGAAACCAATTGCTGGAGTCGCACAGCCTCTCATAGCAAATCCACCACAAAATATTCTTGATGTAAGATGATTATTTTTATATTTAACTTCTATTTTAGATAAATGAGCAACAGAAAATACCAGAAACTAAGCAGCACACGCCTCAACCAACAGCTGCTGGAATACCGCAGCCTTTAATTGACACTAATGTAAGATTTTGAATTGACTCTTTTCTATTAGATTTTTAGTACCAAGAAAATATTCCTTCGTCTACCAGAAGACACTCTATGGCACAACTGGTTAATGGTAAAAATGATGAAGATAATCAAAGTAGCAGCGGTCGCATTGACACATTATCTCTGAATGCTCATCCTAATGTAAGAAATACATTCATACTATATCAACTTTATTTGCAGAAAACTGAGCAGCAGGTAGCTGTTAATTCTACCCAGCCTCTCATAGACACAGCTCGAAATGCCTCTCCTGCTGTAAGATACTTATTTTAATATTTAATTTCTTTTTAGATAATTCAAGAGAATCCAGAAACTTCTGGTCAAAATACACCAAACTCCCCCATTGCCACTCCGCCTCGGGATGCAGCCCATTCACCAGATCAGCTTCTCGAAACTGCTGCTGCAAAGCTCCTACCCAAAGAATCCAAGAAACCAAAAAAAAGCACGAAAAAACCTAAAAAGAAAAAAACAAAGACCAAGATCAGGATAACCGAAAGAGAATTATCACCTCCTCCAGTTTATCAAAGAAGGGAAATAAGAACAATGTTCCAGCAAAACGCAAGCAAGATCATAGCGCTTAGCGCTCACGAAGTAGCGTTGTTAACTCCACATGACACAGAACCTGGTTTTTACACAACATCGCTGAACGTTAAAGGCATTAGTCAGATTAACTACGATCCCAATATTCATGAAGTCTATAAGATTGTTCATACAAATGAGGATGACAATTGTCAAATATTAGAGAAAAAAGAACAATGGAACTATCTTATAGAGCACTTTACGGTAATAATTTATTTGATGTAATGGAGAAATGTTTTTAGATTAAAAATGTTGAACACATCGCCAATCCAGTAAGAGGCTTTATTCTTTACATTAGCTGGAATGTTTCACCAAGTGGACAAAACTTCCCATGTAGCCAAGTCAAGTCCTCTGAGATTTGTATAGAGCATGAGGCAAAACTTATAGACGCGTTGCATCAAACTTACGAGTAAGTAAGCAAAAATTAAGTAAATAATTTTATTCAGCAAACTTCGCCAAAAACTTGATTCAACAAAAGGTCGAATTCAAACTGCAGGGTCGCCGTTGTCAACTATTCGAGAGAAAATTGACAAGAACAATAGTCACGTAATAAATTGCAAAGAATCGATCAGGCGAAAGGAGTTTGATTAGAAACCCTGATTATGTGGAAAATGACGAATCTCAATAAATAAACATTTTAATCAAACCAGTATTAATATAGCCAAAAGCCTAGTAGTGAAGAAGCCATGAAGGATGGAGAATTTTGTCGACTGGAACACCGCGCATCAGCTCATATTGCGGTAGTTCACTATAACGAGAAACATTAAATGGCTCAGGATTAAACGTTTTTCGTCTGATTTCCTTAAAAATAATTGATTTTCAGCCTAGCCAAATTTTACTTTGAAGATGGCGAACAAAGCAGCGGGTTGAACATCCATATATAATTTGTGGCCAACCAATGCGGGTTGTCTCATCAAACTCTGAACATCCAGAACACCAAACACGCATGATTCAGACTTAATCATTCCGTTACAGGGAACAGTCAAATCCCATTCCCAGATTTGCTCTCGGGCGATATAATAACACCAGCGAATTTGTCGTTCACGAGCTTTGTGATACATTGTAGACACCTCTCTTTTAGCCTCAATAAGGATCTCTGCATCAAATCCACCAGGAACTGGGAAGGCTATAGAAAAGATCATTGATTTGTAATCATTGAGACTCACTCTTGTTGTTACCAATCATTGTACCCCAAAATGATTCATCCGCAATCTTAGTATCTTCAAGAAAAGTTAAAACTTTCAACGTCATCGGCGAGTCAACTAAGAAGTTGGCCAATTTTCGGGGAATCAAAGCTGATAACGAAGATTTTATGATAGGAAGAGGTGCCAAAGGCTTTTTCTATAACATTTATTCGCGCTTATCTTAATAAAAACTAACATGTTTTGGGATTCGTTCTTTTTCCAAATTAAAGGCATCAATATTTGGCTCTCCTTTTAATGCCTTAAATATTTTGACCATCTCGAGATTCGTCTTAAGAGGAACATCTACACCCGCGAGATACTGATAGTACTTCCAATTGTGATCTGCTCTAGTCAGATATTCAAAGCACTTGTAGGTACTATTGAGGATTTCATAACTACCCCAGGACACAGGTGGCCGATTCTAAATCATATCTTTTTTTTTCGAAAGAATCACTAGCCATTGCATAAATATTCCTGAAGCATGTTGGCAAAATTTGGACGATAAGTTTCAGCTTTTCATTTCCATTTTCTGGTACAGCTATGCAATATAAATTTTGAGGATGATAAAAGCTGTCCAGCATGTATAAAAACTAAATTTGTGCTGATAATAGTTTAAAAGTATTACCTGAGTTGGCTCTTTATAGACGAGTAATCCATAAGACAATGGAAAATTGGCTTCTTCCCGGCTCAATGCGCGCTGGTTAAACAGAAATAGCTCCTTGATTTTTCCACATTTATCAGTCGAGTTGAGGATCATGTCCTCAACAGGTGTTTCATATTTCCAATTTTTAGTAAAGTATTCGATTTCATAATATTTCATTTTTCCAGATATTATTTTCTTGTAATCCAAATTAATATTTTCGAGCAAGTCGTTCCTTGGCATAAATATGTTCAAGATGGCCACTTTCTTTAGAGGCCTATAAAATATCTTTGCTTAAGTTTTTTTACAAAAATAAATTTAAAATTTAAATTAAAACTAACGATACGAAGAAATGAAAAGCTAACGGAAAAAGAAAAATCAGTAGCAGAAGGATAGCCAAGACTTTAGGCTTTAGCAAGAAGAACAAGCATCGGTTGTGACGAATCCTGTTCTGAAATAAAAAATGAAGTTTTTTTTGTTTTGCTTTTTAATTCAAAAATAGTGGAAAAGAAAACTTACATAACGACTACCAACTGCTTCTTTCAACTTGACCCATTTGTTAAGAAGAAGATCTTTGAAGCGAATCATCCTGAAATTTGAAAAAGAAGAGGTAAAAACAGAAAAGTTTTTACTCAGTGGTGGTACTGATGAGCTTAGTCAGTATTACATCACCATTAGTTTTTTCCATGAATCATTTAACTGATCACTTGTGACTTTTATTGAAGGTTAAGAAAGAGAATTATTTCAACTTTCTTGTTGATAATGTAGAAAAATTCGAGCTAAAAGACTAATTTCTCAGTCTTCTTATTTTACTCCCAGACAACAAAAGGAGAGAAAGGCACAATAATGAAAAAAGGCCAGTTGCAGTTAAATAAAGAACGATCTTGTTCTGGTTTTTGTGAAAAGATTTTTTCAAAAGGAATGATTTCTGTAGGAAAATTCTATACAGGAGAAACTAACGGTCAATTTGTTGAGATAAGAAACATCTAAAATTGTAAGTTCAAATATAAAAAAGAGGTCTAATTCTTTCAAAAGATTAGATTTTATTAGGTTTTGAAATAACCAGGTAAAAGTCCAACATTCTCAACCTTGAGTCATATTGTTGAATTACTTAAAATCAATTGAATCATAGACTATCAAGGACAAAGCTCTAGACGAAATTTTGGTACATTTTGAACATCTGGTGGGAAACTGCATACTTAGATGCGCAAACAGGAACTAGCAAAAAATCGAGGTGATAGCAGAGTAACCTTTGAAGATCGGCCGACCTCTGTCATTCCCAAGGGCAGCCGGTGGCCAGTGGTCGAAGCTTTAAAATGTCAATAAAAAAGCAACAAGTTTATTCGAACTTTCGACCAGGAAAGACGAAAGGTTGCCCTAAGGTTCAGGAACAGGCCCAGTCAAAAATTGGCTTTGAAGTTGACCATTCTCTGAAAATTTAAATTTAGTAAGACTTTCTTGTATACATTTTCAATTTAGACAACTACGGTGCAGTATATTTCAAAATGTTTTTAAGCTAACAAAACTTATGATTAACCATAATAGCCGCATTCTGATTTCAAAAGCTCAGCAATCTTCTTGATATCGGGATGGCTTGTGGCAAATCGTTCTGACGAAATTTGTCAGCAGAATTCTGAAAAAAATTTATAGTTTTCCTAATAAAGATTATGATCAAACTAAAATTATAAAAATACAAATCAATTCTATTTAGATTATTTGAAGGAATTGAATTTTTTCAAACTCACTAGAAGCCCATTATTCTGAATGACTACATCCATCCATCAGTAAACTATTAACAGCCTAAAATTTTTTGTAATAGCATACAGTTTAAATAAAAGAATAATGCCAAAACCATACATTATCTTGTTCGATTTCAGGCGAATCAACTCGGTCATTATTGTCGCCATTTTGCTCTTCGTCTTGGTTTCGCTGTACCTGCTGATCAGCTGCTTTTTGACGTTCAATCGTCTAAAATATTGTTATAACTTGCCTCTAACATCATAGTAGATATTGATGGCCGGATGAACTGGAGATGGCAATACAAAATTATGATCCTAAATTTTATATTTTATTGGGGCAAAATACAACAAACAGTCCCATTTCCTATGGTGTAGTAGTAACTATTGAGTGCCACATAGTACGAATTAATTAAGGTCTGGTTCGGTTTGATCCAATGGTTTCTTGTGTTAGTCAGCAATAGAACCTAAAATAATTTAGGAATTTTATAATATAAAATAGCTAACTGGGCCATTCAAGTTGAGATTAGTACCAATTCTATGGAGACCTATTGTAAGAGCGCTGACTTGAACAGGATTACGAGTTCCAGAAGGACGTTCCCTTTCTTCGGAGGCTATAATTAGAAAAAATTTTCTGCTAAAATTAGCTTTTTATTTGTCAAACAAGCTCGTTTCAATCACTCAAGGTTCTTTTATTTAGGAGCAGCTTTGATTTTAAGCAGAATATTGCCTATTTGCAAAGCAAATTGCCGTGAAATTTAGGCTGTTTTATGGACACCCAGGCCTCAATTTTGTGCTCAAGCGCATTATAAAATTTGCTTGACATGCAGCCTTGAAACCAGAAGGACGCTTTCAATTTTAATACTGTAATTAGCAGCTCCTTTTCTCAGTCGGAATGATGTGTGCCTGTTAGTATAGCCAAAGAAATCACTATTTTTGGGAAAAAAAGCATGTTTCTCACAAAGAATATTACCAAGATGAATTGAAACCAGAGAACGAACATCTGCTAAAGAATTTTTAAAAAGTCTGTGCGGTACATTGCTTATTAATTGCCTCTGATCTAATTTATTATCATACATGCTCTTTCAAAACTGGCGGCTTAGGTCCACTTCTCTTGGATGACGGTTTTTTCTCTTCAGTTCGAACCATCTGGATACAATTAAATAAAATTGAAATAAATCTGTTGGCAAAATGGTAAGAAAAGACAGCTCAAGACTAGACTAGTAATCAATGTGGACAAACGGATACCAAAAACGTAACGTTCTGATCCAAACATGTTTTTGCTTAAATCTGCTGAGTCGACCTGTAAATAACGCGAGTTGTGTCTAGAAGGCGGGAAACTTGCTTTCAAAATTTTAAGCTCTAGACATTACTTTACGTACCAGACATTATATTACGTACTGAAACTCAAATTCTATAAAGATTAAGTATCAAAGCAGATAAGTACTATCAATTTTATTTCTATACATTTTGTCTTAAGCCACTTTAACCAGAGCCTGACAAACCAACCCAATAGAAAAAAATTTCACAGAGAAAATAGGCAACGCAGGCATAAAATATCTAATTATGACGGAGAAGATGGAAAAACTAGTGCAACTACTAGTCGACAGACGGTCAATGTCAGAAAGCCAGATGTCTTTGCGGGGAAGCTAAGTAGCGAAAGACTCCTAAAATTTGAGTAATGGACGACGAGATAAAAGGTGATTAATCTAGGCGCGTAAAAGATTGACAGGGTGACAATAAAAGTTTCAAAATCTGCGGTTAGAAACAGATCGGATCATTCTTTTCTTTCATAGGATTTCGTCCGCTGGCACCTCAGTGTTTCTCATTCGTATTGAAGGCGTGGCGTCCTAGAATATTGGCATATAAAGAAATAATTGTCAGAATGATCTGCAAGTAAAATTTAGACAAACCTGACCCCGAAGTTCACATTGATTCAGATCATGCTGAGACTGAACAACATTAAGTGGAGATAATAAATCTTTCTGAAAAGTCTTTGAGGCCAGCTCCATAAATCTTACCAATTGTTGAGGGGCAGGTGCCACCAGGAGGTTATTTCGAGGATGTGTCATGGCAGCAATAACATTGGCTTGCTGTTGAAGATTGGCTAGAAAGGTGCTTTGCATCCAATACTGATAGTTAGCAACTAATCCAGTTTGTGAAATCTCTAGCTGGGTTTTGAGAAAATTCTAAAAATCAATCCAATTAGATTCAAGAAAAACATACGCAGTTTTCCTGAAGTGCAGTCACCTGTTGTTCTAGCTGTAGCTGTCTAGTAAGTAGACGTTTGTTCATGTTATTTTGTTCATGGACAGCTGTCTTGGCCCTTTCTGCTTCCTCATAAAGAGATAGGATTGCTGCTACTTGAGGATTTTTAATATTTGAGCTCTTTGTATTCAGAGAAATCCGAAAGAAACGGGCAACTAGCTTAAAAATATAGTTTTTTTTGTAAGATATTGTATATACAATCAAATTAGCAAAAGATTACCTCAAGTTCATTTTCTGGCTGTGATGTTGGAGTAGAATCCTTATTTGGAATGCTCACAGTTCCAGGAAGAGTTAGCTGTTTTCAACAAAATTTGTAAGCTGATTGAGTGCGTGAAAAGTTGGAGGTACAAGAGGGAATTGCTCAAAGAAAGCAGAATTTGCACTAGCAATACCATTGTAACCATTTTATCACGAGGAGTAGAATTTGGTTGGACTTCTCTCTAGAAAAGGTAATTATTGTGAGACTTTCTCATCTGGAGCAAAGACGCATGAAGAGGAAGTTGGTTTTCTGGGAGATTTTCCCTACGAGGAATCCAATAAGGGTAAAGAGTTGGGAGAATTTCTGACTCGTTATGGTTACGAGATTTTTTACCCATCTACAAATCAAGGATCAAAAGTATAGAAAATAAATTTTAGAAAAATCAAATGAACCATTAATGGTATAAAGAGGTGCGAACTGGCATCACAGCAATCTCGAAAAATGCTCTGCTTGTTGCTCCTTAGGCCTACAGTTGGTCAAGTCATGTCTCTCGCCCACGCCTGTGGGAATCTAGAAATACGAATGCTTGGGAACGATTGGCTAAATTATTGCTGAACTACAAAGATCTCGGTGAAAAAAGATTTATTTGAGACAAATTAAGGACTGCTCGACATTTTCAATAGAAGACTTCGTTGTCTTTATTGGCTAAACCACTGCTAGCTTCGATAATAACTCTCTTCTCTATTCATTCTGAGCGCTCTGTGTATTCGACTATGCTCCAAACTCACAGAAAATCGCTAAAAACTGACTTTCAATTAGATAGCTCTATTGTTAAAGATTTGGCTTTTTTAGCACACTAAAACAATATTTATTAAGACTATATTCGTTTAAAATTTGTTCCAATCTTTTTGTAAGATGTCAAAGTAATTTTGAGTTGATAGTTGATGATTGATTTGCTTTCCAAAAACGTTGTGAATAGCCTTTTGACTCTCCCTGTTGTGAACTTTATTTCCTGATTCTCTTATCCGCAAGCAGGTTGGAAGAGCTGAAAACTTGCAATGTACAGAGCAAAGTAAGCTCAAACAAACCTTTATGAAAAGCATCCCAACGACAAAGGATAACCAATGGAATAGCGAATTCTAATGCTAGAGAGAACTGCAATATTCTTGTTGATGAGAATAGATTGGTTCTTACCGTGTTCATTATCACAAAAGCGTAAGGATAAGCATGATTTTCGTTGCAATTTTTGGGGACAAAAATGAATTCCTTTTTGAAAGCAATTTCTCCAACAATATCATTGATTGTGATGGATGTATCCAACAGAACAACAGGAATCAACGCATTTCTTACAACACTGCAAGGTGTATTTTCAATAGTTGATAGCATAAAATACCGTAGATTTTCTGTCAATTGATATTTGTATGACAAGCTGTTGTTCGAAATTCGATCGTTTGATTTAATTCGTCTCATGTTGGTTACAAACAAAAGAAAAAGCATAGCCAAAATGGTCACAGAAAGACCAATCATTATGTACTGATCTGCTTCAGCTAAGCCCAATATCACATAGTTTTGCACTCCTTTGACATAAATCACACCTGCCTATAAATACTATTTTTAAAGTTGGTAACAAATCTCACGGTGAATAAAAGAAGAGCAATGAGTAGACCCCAAAAACGAGAGTGTTCATATTTTTTCGATGCAAGTGTAGCAACAATTCGCTCTAAATTACTATTTTCTGGAAAATAATGGAATTTACCAATCAAACAAGATAGAAAAAGGGCTGTGATTGCTGCATAAGAACAATTTACGATGTAATCCATACAGATGAGAACCATAGTCAGAGTTTGAAGACAACTCTCGCTGCATCCTTTGTAGGGCAACCCGTTCTCACCGTAACCAAATATTAAATAAATTATTCGCTGAGTAGCTACACCAGCTGCACAAATTTGATAGCATAAAATAACGAGTCCAAACAGCGTACTGAAAAAAAAATGAAATTTTGACATTAGAACCATAGTTTTTTCAGCTGCTTGAAAATTAAAAATTATTACCTGAAGAAGGGGTGGAAACTACGTCGAATTTTGATTAATACCGATATCAGAGTAGAATACATTACAAAAGAAATGATTATAAGAATAGCAAAGTATAAATTGATAGCGTTTGAAACTTCCTCCGAGCACATTCCTAAAATAGTTCCTTGTTAAGGTACAATGATTTTGGTCAAAGAGCGAAACTATTCAACTGTGACTAACGACAGACAAATTCATCCACTATGCTCAAAATCAACAAAGTTTACTTCCTTTTTGACATCTCAAATGATAATTATAACTGTTCTAAGGTATAATAAGTCGGTGGTTATTAACCACGCATCACGAGCCTAGAAAGAAAATAAGAGTTTCATAAATGTCGGTCTCTGACTGACTGTCTCGTGAAACTATGACAAATTGCCTTTTCAGGAAAGGTTCAAGAATGAACTATGATTTCCTTGAAAAGAGCGCACAATTGATCAAATCAAATTCTTAATTTGCGCAAATTTATGAGATTTTAAAAGAATAAAAGTTAATCTTAATAACGACGAAAAATAGGTTTATTTCCTCGATTAAGCGCCCTTGAACTGCACGTGCAAATAAAATTCAAAGAATTTACGCACAAACTGAACTAAGAAATGATAAAAAGGAACAAAAGTTTAAATTATCTGTCAATGTTTTTGGACAAAAATAGCTCAACAATAGACTAATTACTCGAAAATTAAATTCAATCATAAGTTGGCAAAGCAGTTCTAGCTTTTATTTTGGTATATTACGAATCAATTGTCTGTACAACAAGTGCAGTTCTACTGATCCAGCCCTTTGAAAAAAGAAGTTTGTCGTAATTTTCCTGCTGATTCAGGCTGATTAATGCTGCGAGAATGCTGTTTTAAGTATGTAATTTACAATTTCAAGCTCCGCATAAAAGACAGAAATCAAGAGGTCTCCAGAACTTTGGCTCCATTTTGAGGCTGATCGTAATAGATTTCACAGAGCTTTATATGGGAATTTTTAAGACCAAACTTGAGACTTTGAGGATTTCGAAAAGGTGGTTAAAAATTCTCGAGATAAAGAGTAGAGTGATTGAAATGTGGGCTGATTGAGTTGGAGGAAGAGTCCGAGTGTTCAAAGAATTGTAAATTTTCCGCTTCTTGGATTAAGAGCAATACGTCAGGCAGGCATCTTTTGAGAAAGAATGAACCAAACGAAATTGTTTTTTCAAGAAGATTATGTACGAAAACACGACTCACTGGACCAATATGAATAAAGTTAAGGAATTGGATTTCAGACTTTCAAGCATCTGTTGAAAAGAGCAGAAGGCATAATTTGCAGCTGCTTTCACGCGAATGAGGAATTCGTCTGCTAATTTAAACTTCTGAAAGTTGTCAGAGGCAAATGTGGGTGGAAATTATTTCAACGACGTCAAAGTTGATATTTGTATAAATTCTAAATTCCAGAAAGGACATGTCAACTTTAACAGTTTTCTGATCATATTGATGTGTTTTTGAATAAAAACAAGCCCATTATAGCCTGCTTAATCAATAAATTAGTCATCGCTAGACATTTTGAAGTTAAAACTAAACTTTGCTCAGATCTTTCGAGTCAAATAAATAGAACTTGCAAAGTAAGTAGCTTAGCAGCACATTCAGGTCAAAAACCCCATATAACTGACCAATACCTTGATAAGAAGTCGGCTGTTTAGTATCGTTGGACGTCGCAGCATCGATGCTGTCATTTACTTTGCTTGTCCTGACCATTCTGCAACTTTCAACTATGAGGAGTATAAAAATTTGTGAAGAAGTTAAAAATTGCGAGTCATGTGCAAATGTGACCGACGTTTCTGGCGTCAGATGTGAGTGAGTTTTCCCATGCGTTCTGAGATCGACATTTTAGATGGTGCTTAGCTGATAGAACATGCAAGAGTTTTCTAATAAATAATTGTCCTTTGGAGGATAGAATACCCCATCCATATAATTGTCCAACTTCTGTTGACAAAACAATGTAAGTTGGAAATGTTCTCGAAATTCAAAGCCTATTGTAAATCAGATATAGCGAAGATTTTGCTAGAAATATTGTTCTTCCATTGGTAGGAGGGACACATTCGAATTCGGGAGAGCAATTAAATAGACTCTTGAACTCATGTTTCACAAAAGTTCGTCTTATTGACACTTATGAAGTGTCGTGTGACTCACGCACAAATTTGGTTTGTCATCCTACTATACAAAATAAACTAAAATTTAGACAAGCTGCTACGCCTACATGGTATATCTACCTTCTCACGAGGCACTTTCCCTCGTTTTCCGTGGGAGTAGAACCCTTTATCAGGTAAAATTATAGTTAAGTGGTTTGAAAGGTCTTTGAATCAGATAGTCGACCAGATGATCTCCTTCTTTTTGTACAAAAAGGTGCCCTATGGTCCTGCCGGAGGTCATGTTGATCATTATTATGTCGATGCTTTTTATAAATTATGGACAGCTGGGATGAGGAATGATTTTGAACGAGAGATTAAAGTTCGACCACGAGCAAAGATCTGGGTAAGTTAAGAACTTTTATGACAATTAGGAAGAAGATGACACAGAGATCTCGTTGATGATCAAAAAAAGATGGTTCTTTCAGTGTTTTGGACATTCTTTAGGAGGTGGATTGGCTTCATTAGCAGCGACTCATATCGCGTATACTTATCATAAAAGTGACAATGTTCGTTTGACAACGTTCGGACAGCCAAGGATTGGAGATATTGAATTTGCTATGGGACACGATAAGCTGGTAGAGATTAGGATATCTTACGGTAGATTAATCTTTATTCCAGGTACCGAACTCTTTGAGGATAATCCACGGACAAGATCCCGTTCCTGCCATTCCGCCGCGCTCTTTTCAGACAGGGGATTTTGATCCAACTGGCGCTTTTCATCATAAATTCGAGGTAAGATTATCTTGTTTTTCTCTTAATAAAGAAAAAATAATTTTAGATTTGGTATCCGTTCAAAATGCAAAAGGGATCTGTCTATAAAGTTGGGAGAAATGCTGACGAATTTTCAAAGTCAATTTCTGTAACAAGCTGGTTGGATCATCTGAACTACTTTGAGATACAACTAGACAAATTTCCTGAAATCGGGTGTAGGAATAATAGACTGTGATTGAGGTAGTAAGTGAATGTACTCGAATTGGTCTCTGAACACAAATTTTTATTCAATAAGCTAAATAATAACAAACACGTGGTTATAAAACTGTTTGTCGAGCCGTCTAAAACCCGGGAAGGAATTTATATTATTCCTTTATAATTCCTTAAATAGTTTGGCCAATTCGGCAGAGTTTCGCATTTGCCATTCGAGATTGGAACGTCCCTTTTCCAATTGGTTGCGGAAGGAACCAAAAGCCTTTGCGCCTGGGTGTTCTTGTGCAAATGATTCTAGCAGCTTGATTTGTCTCTTGTTGCTGGGCCGAAGACCATTGGTCAAGGCTGTCGACAGAGTGTAAACGTCATCAGATAAACTGGAAAACTTGTCTCTTTGGTATTGTTTTATTACCTCTCGCGCAGCTCTTTCCAATTGTCTAGGAGGAAGTCCGAAACGACTAGAGACCCCACATCATTCTTTGAGAGACTTTGCAAGAAGACGGGAATATCGTCTTGGGCAAGTTGAGTATCATTTGAAAGAGAATTCTTCAACAATCGACGAATGGCCAAAGGATCACGAGAGCAACCCAGAGCGGATACCAATCGTTTTCTCTCTGTCGCAACAGGCTGCAAAACAATCAAATTTAGCCGGCAAATAAAAAATAAACCTCATTTCTTGAATAGTTCACAAATGCCTCAAAAATACCGTCATCACCATATGCCATAGCATCACAATAAACCGTTGGTCGTAAGGCAGGTGGCACTCTAAAAACTGATTTGAAAAACACATGCGACATTGAATCACGTTGAACATTGACTTGTGAAATTGGCTTCCTTGCAAGGGGCGATAAGTTTATCTTCAGCTAATTCAGACAATTGTTTGCGGCACTTTTCGTGCTTCAATTTACAATAAGCTTCGAGTACAGCAATGTTCTTTTTTCTTAAAAAAAATTCCCTTTTCAAGCTGTACTCACATCTCCAAGAAGTCTCCCTTTTCTTGAGAAGTCAAAGAACTGAACTCTGGAAGTGTCATAAATTGGGCTTCAATTTTCTTCAAAATAAATTCTTTTGCTTTTACAGCCTCTTTGCCATCGTCTAGCCTATTGTAAATGTCAAGTAACCCGTCCAATGCCACAGCAATGGGTGCATAGCTCTCCTCAGATGGAAGATATTCTGTCACATTGAAAGCAGTTTTGTAGGGAAGATCGTGAGAAGCTGCGAGAGCAAAGACATCAGAGAGAATACGAGCTCGAGCAGGAGCAGAAAGAGACTAAAACTGGATCAAAATATTTTGAGGTTTTCCCACTCCATGATCATTGCTAAGTAATTTAGCAATGTCTTGCCAACCTTCTCCATCATAATTCACTCTGTAATAGCCTTCAGCATGTCCATTAATCAGAAGTTCGTCTGAGACGTTCAAGGGAAGCCGAATTGCTGAAATTGGTTCTTCGGGAAAGCAAAAAGTAGAGATTACCTTCGTGAAGCCAGTTCATGTCCTTAACGTCTCCATTAACCCAATAGTTAAGAGGAATGTCCCATTTATACCAATAAACAGCATTACGGAACTTTAATTGTTCAGGAGTCCTCTTATCTAACTATAAAAAATATTCTGAGGCTATGAAAGTCTAACTTTGAATCGTTTTTGAGTCAATTCAATATTCTGAGGATCAAGTCTGTATAATTCAACGACAGGATATCCCATTTGCTGAACCCATTTGTTGGCAAAATTAGCTACATTGAAATCAGATTCATCCCACGATTTGAGCTAAAGTAATAATAAAAATTTCGCTTTTTCTATTAGCTTTTACCCCGCTGGGAACTGCTCCTTGTAATGCTTTCCAAAGATCCTCATATGTAGCTTCTCCGTTCGTTGTTGAATCAAAGAAACTCTAGAAACGAGGTTAATTATTTCTTCGCGATAAATCACCCTAATTCCTTGACGGAATGCATCTTTTCCAATGACGTATTGTAACATCCTAAGAACTGCGGCTCCTTTTTCTTTAGAAACAACATCATTGATCACTGTTGACTCGCGTAAGGTCTCTCGATCAGCAACAAGTGGATGTGAAGAAGATTGAGAGTCCAAGCTAAGTGCTTTCTCTACAGAATTGATCAAAATGTGTTGGTTCTGAAAGAGTTTGATTGGAGAGGAGGAGTCAATACTGTGCTGTCAGGTGATCCGAAAAAGTGATCGAGTGCATTTTTTTCTACAAAATGGGCCATAGCTTCCTCAATCCATTTCGATTTGCTATCACTCTCTGGGACGATGTCTCCAATGAACTGGAACAAATGTTTCTTCCTTCACATTAGAAGTGATTTCACCTGTTTGTTCAATTGCTGACTAAGTTGCTGTACAATGTGAACCTTGTCCACTATATCGTCAACAGCGGGATCGTAAAGAACAGAAGTTTCTGGCAGCTGAATTTGACCGGGGACACTTTGTCCAGCAAGAAGACCAGGAACAGTGACAATATCTAAACGGATTCCATTTTTTATTTTGAGCGATAGTCACCAAGCGTTTCGGAGGGAAGAGTTGTTGCATAGAAATCTTGTAAAAGGTTAACTATTTGCACTGCTGTTTCTAGCCCAAATTCGGTGGAATTTGAAGCTTCAGGTCGGGACCAAATACGAATCTAAAAGCCAAATTGCCGCTTGAACCGGAAGCTTCTTACTTCACGATCGTTCTTTGCTTGGTCGCTTTTCTTTTCAAATGGGAAAATGTTTAAGGAGGTTCCAGAAACACTTGGTTTCTCAACAATCGTCTCAACCCATCCTGGTTCAACTCTAAAAATGAAAATGATTTTCCTATTTTGAAAGTAATGTACTCGTCGGTACTCGCATCAGTATCAGGTCCATTTGTCAAAACAACAGTGTCCTTGGGATGGATAACTGATAACTTCAGCGGCGCTGCGAAATTCTTGTCATCAAAACTTGGGAACAGCTTCCTGATTCCACCAGCTAAAGTGAATCCAGATCTAGGAATGATTTCTTTCAAAATTAAGCAAAGGCTTACGATGTTGTGCCATCTGCATTCTTGAATGTGGTCACAAAGGGCCCATTAGGTCCATCAGATGGTTTAGCTTCAAACGGAAATTGGAGGATCACTTCCCCGGGACTTAGGGTGTTATCTAATGTTAGGGTGATTTTTTCAAGGGCACCATCTTGATCAACGTTCACGACCTTTACATCAGCAGGAACTAATTTTTGGATTGGCTTTTCTTGCTTCACTTCTTTGATCAGCTCCTGGGTATTCTGGAAAATGAAATGTATTTGAAAGAAAAGTTATCCACTTCAGGCTCTTCTTCTTTTTCTTTAACATCTTCTGGTTCTTCCCCTGAGTTCATTGTCATATTGGACATATTGCTTTCTGCGCCTCTCCTTCTCATTTTCTAAATCAAATCATAAAATAGGATATTTCTGTTCACTTTGGATTCCTTAAGAAGTCTCAGTTTTGCAGCAGTTGGTAGAACAAGTCCTTTTCCATTGAGCACAATTTTATTAGTCTCTTCTAGAATATTCAATCGAATTTGGACGTTTCCTTCAATCAATCCGTTCTTTGTCAAAGGAACTTTCAACGTAACATTATATCTAGAAATATTTTTAAAAAGACTCCAGGAATAAGCTACCCAAGAGGTTTTATATTTTCAGGAAGTTTCAATTGTTCAAGAGAAGGCATTGCTACATCCTTTTCTGGAGTCTCTTCCAAATCCAATGGAGGAGCGTCGTCTACCACTGTTCTGAAAATACCCCATGGTGCAATTTGTTTGAAGCGCCTCGCTTCATTGCTGGATGCTATTTGACCTTGTACCTTAACGATGGTCAAAGTCAACAATAAATTTGAATGAACACAAAAGCAATAGCCTCACGTATTTCGTCTTTCCAATGGGGTGTATGAGGCCATCGCCAGACGGCTTTCATAATCCTGCTTTGTGATCCAATAAGCAGTGAATCCTGACGCGAAAATGGCGAGAGCTGCCAACAAGACAAGACAGAAAATACAGCAGCATGAGCAGGCGATTTTTGAGGACTGAAAGGAATGAATTTAATAATAAAAATGAACTAACTTTTTTCTCCTTTTTAGCCTGTTTGCGCTCTATTCTCTCATTACGACCATTCTCACTTCGAACTTGTTGATAGGTGCCAGTAGATGGAGTATTGATGGTAACAACTGGAGGAGGTGTAGGAGGAGGAGGTTGCTTATTAATTGAGCTCGAAGAATTAGCAGCACTGACAGTTCCTTCTCTTGGTGGCTAAAAGTTACAGTAGTTTGAGAAAAACAAGAAGAACGTACGCCATAGATGAGGTCTATGAATTCACTGCGATCTCCCAGGTCTACGTCTGGCATGATTCAACACTGAAAGCCCTTGGTTGTATTGGATTTTCAAACAGTTGTCCTTCTCGCGCACAAAATCAAAGACGAGACGTTGATCTTGGCTTGGTTTTGCGCGGGCGGCAAACTGTCATTTTTTTCTTTCAAAAGAAGGGTGTAAATCAATCAGAAAATTTGATTCGAACAATGAGATGAAGTGAAGCGAAGTCTTTGAACAAAGACAGGAACTGTTATGACCTTTTTAGCTTTATGGTGTCTCAATCGTGAAAGACAGAGACAAGTCGGTTACAGTGATTTATCGAAGACCGCAAAGGCGAAATGAGTAATGATTGACGTTTGGAGAACAAGTCAATAAAATCGTTCATAATTGTTTACAGCTTTTCTTTCTGGGTTTCGCTTAAGAACAAGATTCAGTCTTGAACTTTGATATGAAAAGCAAAAAATATTGTTCTAAGCTATTTGGAAACAACCGCATTCAGAAATGAAAACCAGTTGAGAACAGCGCTGATTTTCGGTATCCTTGAAATTCTTGTTTATCACATCAAGAGGGGTAAACGCCCATTTATATTTTTTGAGTCCTTTTCTTCCACCAATCTCGGTAAAGTTGAAAGAAACAGCCGCTTTTACACAGTTGGTAACAAAAGGAACTTCCGAAACGGGCGATAACTTTGAGAACAATGGTCTTTTGACGAGGGCTAGTGAAGCTGAGTCGAAACAGCCATTCCATTGGAATGTGAAAATGGCTGCGCTTGTCGTAAAGACATTGGTCAAAACCGAGACGATGAGGTCAAATTGGCGAAAATGGCAGCAGGGGGCTGGAGTAAACACAAATTTTTCGCTGCAAAAAACAAGTTTGCAGTATCACTCTTTGAAATAAAATCTTTACCAAATCTCAGAAATATCTCGGAATGTAAAATGAAGTGATAAAAAGTCCAGTGAACCTAGTTGCTCCTTTGAAGCTGAATTACATAGGCTTGCGAGCGAATACAAGGTTCCAGTTGTGGTTGTCATCGGCGATGTATTGCAACTTCGAGTTCCAACCATTGACTAACGACTCGTATTCCTTTTGAGTGAATTTACTCAAGAACTCCTCCTTATTATTTTCGACGCGATCTCTTTCTTCGTGAAGAATTTCCTTGAATCTGGGAGTCATATTCTCAGTCAAAATATCGACAAATCCAGCTTCCTCGGCATACTGAAAAATCTTAATATTTCGTACTTAATCTAGAACAAACCTTATGGATTTGTTTCAAGTTTTTTAGGTAATACATTCTTTGAGCAACGTAGGACTTGAATTTCTCACTTAGTTCACCATAGCCAGCGCCATACATTGTGATCAAAACTTGTCCACCTGGCTTAAGAGCGTTCTGGAAAAATTACAAATCTTTCTATCTTTCTCTCTTACGTAAATGGCAGCAAACAAGGCAGCGGTGTCTTCGATGTGCTGAATGCAGTCACGGCTGAACACAAAATCGAAAGAATTTGGTTGGAAATTGTAGCCAACAGCGTCACAGATTGAGTAAGTGACGCGAGTATCACGCTCTTTGTGAACTCGGTCCAGAGCTACAGCCAGCATGTTGGAAGAAAGATCGATTCCATGGACGAAGACTCCAAATTCCTGAGAGCCCTTATGCAATTTGCAAATCCAATGCTTACATGTGCAACTTGACGAGCACCTCCTCCGATTCCGACTCCAATGTCGAGCATCTTTTTACCGGGAGCCAAGCCATGGAATCGCTTGATAATAGCTAAGTTTTGATCCCATCCTCCAGGAGAAATGAAGTTATCTCCGAAAATCCACTCATAAGCTCCGATTCCTTCATCAGTATACTGTGTTTTGTCCAAGAAATCACTTAATATTTTTCATTTTCTGTAGAAACGATCCTCCTACCGGAAAGTAACATTTCCTCCTTTACTAGAAGGAAATTCCTTTTTGATCAAAGTCCAGAAGTAATCATGCCAGTTGAATTGCCTGTGAATTGACTGTTCAATCTCCTCAGTAGCGTAGAATCCAAATCCATGATTCTTTCCATTCTCTTCGCTTCTAAACACATCAAGGTAGTTCGTCAATCGAGCGACAAGTTTTCCATCATTGGCATGAGCTAAAGGTCATTTTCTGATCGGCCGGTCTAATTGCCTTACCGAGATCTTCCCTGAAGATAAAGACTCCTCCAAGTTTAAGAGCGCCTAAGGATGCTGTAACAAGTTTGTCAAGAACAGATGAGTCTTGAATGTCCTGAGAGAAAATTTCCAATATTATCGTTGAGCTACCTTTCCAAGGGCATTATTCACGATGAGAGCGTCTAACCCGGAAAAGTTCTTAACACTTTCAAGGCCATGTTGGATTGCTACTTTTGCTGATCCACCAAAGGCATCAACAATAGCCTCACTATAGTTTTAGTTTTTAAATACTATAGGAAAGACTTACTCGCTTTTGGTGTCTGCTTCGTTGGAAATGACGGCCACTGACCAGATATTCTTTGTGTGAAGGACACTAGAAACGGCTCCTACAAGTTGACGCTCAGCGGACGGCATCTCTGGAAATAGCTAGAGTTGAGCGAAGCGTATCATCGGAAATGATATCGTTGTAATAAGCAAAAAAAGCGTCTGAGACGAGAGCAATCGGCCCATTTTGTTTTTCTAACTAAGAGAAAGAACACCGCGGGAATGAGGCGGAGAGATCACTGAGGCTGAGCTATATAGCCAAGGATCTGACTAAGGCAGTTGGATCGATTACCGGCACAGACAGGACACAGAGCGCTCTGTGCCAAGAGGGGTCAGGCCACCAGTAGCCAGCGAAGGGTACTCTGCTCCCTGGTGACCAGCATCAGCTATCTATTTCCCGAAGTGAGACGAATGATAAGCGGACGATAAAAAAATGAAAAGTTGAAACTCTCATGTAACATGACAGCCAGCCCTTGATGCGGCAGAAAAATTCCAAGAAGTTAAGACATCGTCGTTTCATAGATAACAAAAGAAACCACGAGACTTGTCAGGCGGAGACAGTTTCAAGCAAGCGGGTCTAATTTACCTTTATGGCACTTCTGATAACAATAACCAGGATGTAACTCGGCAAAATTCAACGAGGATTCTGTCAAAATTAACCCGATAGTCACAAAGACACAAAATGTTCGTTTCCGCTATATTTCCTTAATTGAAAGAAAATTAATCCCTTCATCTTGATAAAAACTTTAAAGCGTTCGAGAGATTTGAGAGTGTCGAGTCTCATTTTTTGCTTTTTATTGGAACTAGTGTGAGAATAATAATAATCTCAGTGTCATAAGAGGAAATCTCAAAGGGAAAAAATCATGAGAAAGTAAAGTTCCAAAGACATTTTGGTCAAAGCATATTATTCCTACGGATCAAAGGTTCGCCGATTACATCTAACACCCCCCACTTAGTCCAGGCAATTTCAGAGTTCATCCGTGTGAATCATAGTTGTTTTTATCGAATCCTCGCTCGATCCCATCATATTTCAGTGAGTTGACCGTCTCTTGGTATGAATAATAGTGGTTTTCCCAACGATTTGCGCCAATTACAAAATCCAGTCCTGTAAAATCCGATTCCCGCTGATATAAAAGAGTCATAGAATGGCAACAATATATTCTTTCTGCTTTCTACATTTAAAACCAACTAATTTTCTCCATTCGCACCTTCAATTTTTAGAAATGTTCGTCGTCCTTTTGGCTACTATTGGCTTGGTCTCTGCCGCCCCTCTTGCTTCTTCCGACTGGAGTGTAGGCGGAATTTTATAATTTAAGTTCTTTTTTAGGACCTTATCAAGGAGGCCAATGAAGCGAAGACTCAGATCTCAGCTCTTTCTAAGGATGAGCAAAGCGCTGTCTTCCTTGTTTTGGGGATTATTGGTAACAGCACAATGACGGAAGCTCAAAAGAAAAGCACAATTACTGAGCTCATGAAAGAGGCTCCTTCTGATGCTAAGGTTTTTATCCGATAACCTAATATAATAGACTTTTCAGAAAGAAGTTGAAGAGACAACTAGCAAAACATTCAAGTATAATGATTGGCTCACTGACCGTCTGAAAAACGAGGATCCAGCTGTCCAATCTGCCATCAACAAGATTGTAGGTCTTATGACCAGCCAATCTTTCGTTATGTCTACCGACGCTGAGAAAGAAACACAGCTCAATGCCGTTGTTCAAGGACTGACAGAAGTACAACAAGCTGCCATTAAAAAGATTGATACTGAAAGCTCGGTAAGATACTGGCAGTTAACGCTTACAGACATAATCTTTTAGGCCAAAGAAAAGGAATTGGGACTCGACAAAAACTAATTTAGAACAATAAATCTTTTATTTTAAATTTTCTCTTTTTCATGTTAGAAATAATCGAAAATATGACTTTATTTAACCCATAATAAGAGGACATTTTGATGAAATTATGTAGAAAATCATCAGATTTGACTCCTAAAACAAATTATTCCATGGCTCTTTTCTTGTTCTTTTTATTACGTTTCAGTCGCTGTTCTAATAGGAGACACCTTTGTAACGATCCGCGTCACAAGCATTAAGTTCTGTGATCCCGTGGCTTCGGGCAATTTTCCGTGACACAACAATCGAGTGAACGACTTGCGTAATCGTCTAAATTAGTCGCTTTTCAACGAAAAGGAAAGACTCTTACTCATTAAATATGAGGTATATAATGGCATGAATCCCATTCATAAAGACCCAAACCAGCATAGACAAAAAGTCCCAGAACATTCCGTTCAAGGTTACCATCTTTGGTAGGATATTCCAATAAAAGAAACTGAATAAAAAATATCCCACAACAAATGAGATTTGTATTGTTATTCGCAACTCCCTTTTGGTTAGTCGCGTTCTACTCTAAAATTCAAATTGAGTTGTGGATTTCCATCTTTTACCGCTATGCTTATATACAAAAATATTAAGGCGTAAGTCACGATTGAAGAAGCGACTACGATCAAAATTAAATAATTCGATATTGCCCTTTGGATAGCTGAAGTGGGACCGTCCGTCTTTGGTGGCGACCAGTACATTCCTTCCTAAAAATATAAAGATCATTGAGAGTATGACAACGAACCATATTGAACAGATAATTATTATCTGGGAATAATTTCATAATACAGGGGATTAAAAAGGATAAATAACAGATTCCAAACAGGATCTGAACGGTCAATAGTCTGATCAGCAAATATATGAACTAACCGCTATAAATATTTTTGTATTAAGCCAGCGATGCCGATTAAACATAATTGTAGACAGTCTGTTATAATTCAAAAATAGAGTAAATACCAGCATGCAGAACCAAAGCCCAGTTAAAATTGCACCAAATAACTGAAAAAAAAACTGTTTGTCTTTATTATATTATATTTGTACTTCGACCATTTCTAATAAGGAAGTATGCTAGACTACACCTGCTCCGTACTAATAATCCCGAGAAAAATAAAACCGAATAAAAAAATTAACCTTGTCTAATAATGCAATTGGCTGTTTCTGCAAGACAACAAGTATTCCACTATAGAAGTGTATCAATAGCTGGGCTAGATCTGTTATGGCAATATGGGTCATAATGATATAAGCTGGGCTTTTTCTAAACTCTTTGTCGATGAAAAAAATCTAAAAGTATGATTCAACCAATATTTCAAGCAACAAACCACTACTATTGGGATGTATAAAATTAGAAAAATTAATGTTATCAGGATAATAGCAGCTCCATAGATTACAACCGGACTCATAGCTGAAAACTTGGCATGGACTATGGTCAAAGAGAAACGAATTGAACAACAAGGGTTCCTTGTCGGCTGGAAATACACCTGCAAGAATAATTTTCAGCCTTTCTAAATTATGCAAATTATGTTTTGTCCAGTACGAGTTAGAAAGAGCTTTTGCTCGATGCGGATATAGTCTAATTGCGCCCACTTGAGTTTGGTCTGAATCTTCCGGGGAAATAGCTGTGCGAAAGAGGTGAATTGCATCTAATTTGGAAACCTTTATTCTTTAGACTTGCGGCTTTGGTCAAAGCGGTTTCTTCCTGTTAAAAGTACAGTAATATTTAACGCCATAACATCTTATGCGAAACTTTTACGAGGGTGTACTAGAGCTAGTGGTGTCAGCTGAGAGCGAAAGTGAGTGAGAACATCGCATTTGTTCTCACAAATAGAAATCTAATTCTGATCTCTTGAAATTTTCCTTCCAATTGGAAAGTTTTGTCCCAGCTTTGCGAAGGCTACGTCCTCGACCTTTTTCTCGAACAAAGACAGTAAGTACGTTCTTGCCAAAACGAACACTTCAATTAGGGTGATTCGCTCAAAAAATGACCACGGAGGGTCTGGGAAAGTGCTTTAATCGGTCGCAACCAGTTTTGCTTTTGGCTTTCCTATTAAATAAGGATAAAAAGGAAGAAAATTGAAAGGTGCTTCCATCTCACGTGAATTAGACGGCTTTGAAACAATCGAGCAATACAATTAGCGGGCGTCGGTAACTGCCTTGGCAATACGTAGCGCTAACTTTCCAATCAGCGACTTCCATATTGCGATTAATCCCTCTTGATTTATCGCCTGTTCTCTGTGGCTAATTTTCGCGCTCTTGAAGAATTTCCGAGAACTAATCAAGGCAGATTTCTTGTTTTTCGCAGTCCGAGAATACTCTGTGTACCGGGAAAGAAAATTAGAGCCTAAAAAAGTTTCGGGAAACTCAGTTCCAGCATGTGCTTTTGATCCGCTTTGCTTTTCTTTTTCCAAACGCAAAACAGATGGGCCGACGCGCGTATACATTTTCGCTTGGACGTCAAATGGGGGGCTATTTTTGGCCGCCTCGTTTACGATTTGTTTTCTCTCCGTTCCTATCGCTTTCCCTTTATTTTTCTACTTGGATTCATTTATAATTTCTATTTCTAGGGAATGCAAAGATCATGGAGTATCAGAAGAAGCAAGAAAGTTAAGAAATGCGACATTTCCACTCCATCAAACTTTGAGCACAGAATCCACGCTGGTTATGACCCACGAACCGGAACTTATACTGGTCTTCCCAAGGTAATTTTTATCTTTTATAAAGTATTTTTTATAATTTACAGCAATGGCAAGCCCTGTTGGGTCCGCCACGCACTGTAACTCGACCTAAGCCGTTTATCGATCCCTCCTGTATTACACCAGTAGACATGGCCGAATTGAAAACTGTTATTCGGGGACCAATTTCAAGGTAAACATTTTTTATTATGAAAGAAGTTTCAGAATGAATACGCCATTGCTATCAGTTGCTCGAAGCAATAGTCTCCATCGTACCACGGTTCTTCCTCTTCAATCTCAGGCCATGGATATTAAACAAGGGTTACTTTTTTTAAACAATTATTATATTAAATATTTTTAGAAACCATCTGCCTCCTAGTGGATCTCAGCAGCCATTTACTGAACACAGTAATGGACCAAATAGACGCGCTCCTCAGTATCAGACGTTGACAGTTTCTCAAAGCATGAATAGAAATGTTGCATATGATACTACTGATGGACTAAATCGTCGAGCTAGTGCGGATCAACTTGGAAATAATAATTTATCCCCTGGAGGGATGGATGTAAGTACAGGTTTTTAGTCTTATTTACTTTGACAGATGATCGCTGTGCGACAAGAGAACAAATCCTCTCCAATGAGCCCCGACACAAATAGTGATATGGTTTGCAGACTATTTTTAATTTACTTTTAGTTTCAGTTCTATTCCGCCCTTCAAAAGATTGTAGATCCCTCGGATCCACGAGCTGATTTAGAAGATATGAAGCAGATAGGCGAAGGATCAACCGGTTTTGTTTATGCTGCCTACAAGTCATCTTCTCGCCAAATCGTGGCTGTAAAACGAATGGATCTTCGTAAGCAGCAACGCAGAGAACTTCTCTTCAACGAGGTAGCTATTCCGTCTTTTATTTGATTGGTTATAGGTTTCGATCATGCGAGACTACCAACATCCAAATATTGTGCAAATGCATTCGTCTCATCTTGTTGGAAACGAGCTTTGGGTTGTTATGGAGTTTATGGAAGGTGGTTCGCTTACAGACATCGTGACCCAAACTAGGTAAACACGGTGTTTGTTTGAGCAAATATGTTTTTCCAGAATGAACGAACAGCAAATTGCTACGGTTTCGCAACAAGTCCTTTCTGCTTTGAATTTCCTCCACATGAGGGGAATTATTCATCGGTTTGTGACTAACCAACAAAATTGTGAAGTGTTTTTAGAGATATCAAGTCTGACTCAATTTTATTGAAGAGGAATGGAATTATTAAGATCTCTGACTTTGGATTCTGTGGCCAGCTGTCGCACGAAGTTCGTAAGCGTCGTTCATTAGTTGGAACGCCTTATTGGACAGCGGCTGAGGTATTTTGTCTGCTTAATGACCCGCAGTCTTTAGGTAATTGCTCGTGAACCCTATGGCACGGAGGCTGATATTTGGTCGTTTGGCATCATGCTGATTGAGATGGTCGAGGGTGAACCGCCGTATTTCAATGAGCAGCCGTATTTGGCCATGAAACTTATTCGAGATCAACCTTCACCAAGGTTTAGCAGCAAAGCAAACGTGAGTTTTTTGTGTTTGTTTGAAGGACGGGCGGAATGAAGTCTGTTTCGCGCCTTGTGTGAGAGCTAATCGTCGGAAATAGTGAATCATTTTGTTGACAAGCACAAACGCTGAAAATCTTTTGATAAGGTTTTGCAGAAAGAAAATTTTTTAGGTCACTCATGAACTGGATCATTTCCTCTCTTCATGTCTTCAGAAGAATGTCACCTATCGTTACACAGCCGCTCAACTGATGCAGCATATTTTCATGAAAAAGGCCGTCAAACCTGATATTCTTGCCAATTTGATTGCCAGACTCCATCCACAGGCCAACTAACTCACTTGCCCCTCCTTTTTAGTATTCCAATTCACTTTCCATCTCCGGTGAGCTTTTGCCCAATAGCATTAACTCAATTGAGCCTTAGTAAAATCTGTGAAAAAAGAGCTACGGGTAGCTCGATTCCCGCCCTCAGTATTTTTTGTATATAAAAAACTTTTAGAATCTTATCACCTGACATCTCAATACTTTAATTTTACTGATCTGAAAATGCCTTCCTCAAAACATATGACTTTGCACAATTGTCATAACCCCAAACCCCATGCACTTACGACCGTTGCCTTTTTCTTCTGATTCGTACTGGTTCAATGCGTAATAAATTTGAACTTTTACCTGTTGCCCTCTCAGAAGGAATTTAGAATGCACTTTTGTGATCGGCTGGTCTTTAATCCTTCCAGGTTAACCTCTGCAAATCTTATCCATGACTGATGTTTTCTTGGGATAAAACCTGAGACAGTTGCAAGTAGTTGTTAGTATTCATGGGTTGCGTGGGCATCTTCTTCGCCTATGCAAACAGATGTTTCCACTTAGAACAATTGTTGTCCTTGCCACTTCCAAAGGTGACGTTTTAGCGGTAGGATTAGGAAATTAATTTCTTTGATAGATCCGTTAATTGTCACAAAAGGAATTAAAGTTTAGGCCATTAAACTGAGCTCTGGAAGCAATATAACTCCCCACGCGTGGGATATTTTCCATTTTTCTTCTAATGTTTTCATCCCGTTTCGTAAGCTTATTCGCAAACGTCATGCTAAATTGCCATTGCTTGTTTAGTACCTCTCGTGTTCAAGAGAGAGTTATCATGCCAAGTGATTAAGCACATTAAAGGTACATTTTATCCAAGCATAATATTCAAGCCATCAGTCATCTGAATTCTTCCTCCTGCCTCCACCCACATAGCCAAGCGTGTTCCTCATCATTCACGTTTGAAACTAGACGAGCAATTACATCAATTGCTACAGTTTTTGTGGCTTTATGATTTGTATTTCTAAGAAGAGATTAGCTCTCTTGATAAGAGCTCCGTCGTCATTTGGATCAGACACAGCCTATTGCTTAACTACCGTAACCTCTGAAAATACTTCCAAATCCCTTAAATAAAATATAAAGATGACGCTTCATTTATTCTGGCAATCAGACTACACATAATAAGGAAGCGCACTCTTTGTACCAACAGGAAGATTTTAAAAAAGTTATTAGATTTAAGGTCTTCTTCCCTTTATATAGTTGGAATGTTTTGATAACTATTTGTCTGAAATCTTCAGACCAATAGGCTTCTAATCCCTTTATTGACTCTTACAGTAGTTTTTTAATCTTTGGCGTAAAATTATATTTTGAAGGTGCCAGCTCTCTTTCCACGTGATAACAAATAACCATTTAATTTCCTTTTTGCTCGACATAATAGCATAAAGGAAATTGGTCTCAATCAGGTCCGTCTCATAATGTCAATCAAAAATGACCAATCGCTTCTTGTTGAGAGAGAGCCTTGTTTACTGGGGTTTTTATGTATTAATCGCAAATAACTTCTCACCCCTGCAACGCATTTCATCTCAAAAATTGAGGAAGTGAATTAGATTGACCCCACAATTTTGCTCCCTAACCCCTCCTCTTTATGGTCGAATGCATAAATTACCTGGGCCGCATTTGGCCAATTGACTCTCAACCAATCAAAAATCTCCGAACTATTGTTCTCCCAGCTGGACGGCTTAATACTTGATTTTCATTTAAATAGAGATTCAGAAGTCCATATGGCTAGCCCAAACCCACGCAGGTAGATTAGTCCATTGATCACTGTCAATCACGACCTCCCTCCAATGAATATATAATACTCACGATGTACAACCAATTCATGTCGTTTGTTCTCCGTTTAGATTCTATTCTAAGAAACGCGATGGCATCCGTTGCCCATTGTGCCAAATGAGGATCCTTCCTGTGTCACTAATTTCTCAAAAGGACACACTACCGTTCAAAAAGGAAGTGATGTGTTGTACTCTCAAAAATGGTTACCTCCTCCACTAGCAATATTCTATAATAATTGTAACGAGGAACTTCTCAGGATCGTGTGAGAACCTAATGACGATATAATAAGATCCTTCTCTCTTAGTCTGAGAAATCACCTGCAAAAACTGGGGCGAAGCGTACTCCTCTCTAATATGCAATTATGCCTGTTGCCTATGCATGTTAGACTGGAGTACTAGGACTCATCACTTACGTCATATCATTTATTCGATTCACTTCCAAGGAACAATTTGTTCCTTTAGAGACGAATAGCCTTCTCCCACTCAAAAATACAGGGGCGTTAAATGTGGGTTTTAATGTGTGTCTTCCCCCATACATCCGCTTCTTTTGTGACCAGGTGCCTTACATAAGGAACGATGATGTCAGTTAGTCCATTATTAAAAAGCCGAAATTGTTTTAGTAGTAATGGCAGGTGCTTCTTTTTCAGTCTCTTGGTTTTGCGCGGAAACAATAATATTCATATCCTCATTCTTCAGAAGGCCTGCTAGATTTCATGAATGTCTCTATTTCTATCGGTTCATATGGATTTTCTTAGAATATATTCTTTCATCACTTTCGTTATCGTAACCCCATAAGAACCTTCAAAAATTATAGTCAATTAAAATGTTTTCGTATTTCTTAAGTCCTCCCTCTCCTCAAATGACTCAATATACCGCAAGTATTAAAATGAAAAACATGCGTTACTGATTAGATTCCTTGACAATATTGCCTATACAAAAAAGCCGACGTCATTGAAAAGTTGGATAATTATTGTGTCGTGTCAGACGGGGATACCCGTTACTTCTTCCTTATTCAAATTACTCCTCTGATCGCTAGAAAACCAATTTCGTCTTGGCTGTAGCAGTCTTGTCGAGTCATTTTTTTTGCTTCAAAACAAGGTGTGACGGGGCTTGCGGAGCTACAATAGCTTCTATTCTTTTTGACGCAAGTTCATTAGCGACCGAGAGGCAATAACTCAGTCGGAGATAGGCTGTAAGAAACTGCGTTCTCTATATTGTGGCATAATAGCAAATCCATAAAATGGGCGTGCTCTCTCTCTCTCTCTCTCTCGGCTTACGCAGTCCGGTCAGTGGGGAGGGATGAAAGTTTTCCCTACACGTTGCTCAGGAGCGCGAGGCACGTCAGAAACATGCCATTTCAAGATCACTCACAGCCTGAAGCGTCTATTACCCGCACTCGTCTCCATCCCACATACACTCTCAGCTCCACCCACCTTCTCATTACCATCTCTGAGAGTTTGACTTCTAGAGAATCTTTTTCCAATTTGTTCCATAAATGTTCTGGAATCCGCCAATTTCCTGAAAAAGTATTTTATCGCTAGGTTCAGTTTGAATATCATTCTCTCTCTCTCCAAAACTTTTTTCGGATCAACACGATTAACAAAGACGTTTTGGCTTCAATAATTCAGAGCTCGTGACCAAAGCCATTACAAGAATAGCTGAGGACGAAAAGCCGCCCACCGTAAGCATCCACTCACCAACCCTTCAATATTTCGGAATCTCTTGCTCCAATTAAGACAATTCATTTTAAATGAGAATACTAGTTGTTGTGAGGAGTTGAGGAGTGACGCGAGGAGGTAGGGAGGAGGACGTCTGTTCCGATTCGCGTCAGTGTTAGACTCTGTTATGCCCACAGGGCATCGCGCTTCTTCTTTTAAGGACATCGCCCACCAATTCTATAAAAATGGTCTACTTACTCATCGTCAGTCTTTTATTGCTTCGCGAATGAGACTCCTCCTGGAGGACTGCAAGTTCCTGGAAGATTGCATCACAAACTTTAGTGCCAGTGTTTCTCTCATTCCTTCCCCATCAGCAAGTCAATAGCTCGGCTTCATTATGATAGATGTGATTGACAACCGCCTTTCTATATAAGCTTCTTTCTTAACTCTTTTGATCTTTGATCGAACTTTTTGGAGGAAAACAATGTTTCCAGGTAGTCGCTATGTGGACACTGCGGGACTTGTTACTGGCTACTCTTGTTATTGCTGCCGTTCCGCAGATCTACGCCTTTAGCATCAGGGATCTTGTAAAAGGAGGCAAGCGCGGCGATTCTTCCAGTATGTTTTTTGGTCTAAAAGATTTTTTTAGCTTTTAAAATATTACCAACATTATTCATTTCTTTTTCAGCTCCTTGTCCCACTTGGCACCCGTTTGAATGTCCCTCTGGGGAATGCGTTCCCATTAAATACCTTTGTGACGGCTCCCCCGACTGTTCTGACGAATACGATGAGAATAAGAGTATGTGCACCGCTGCGACTCGTCCTCCGGTTGAGGAAACAGCTGCCTTTTTGAAGGCTCTCATGGCTGCTCATGGAAAGGATTTCCTCGTTAAGGTCTTTGGTCCAAAAGCCAAGGGAGAACTCAGCGGTATGGGTGGCGTTGACAAGGTTGCTGTTGCTCTTTCCCGTAAGTGACACAAGATAATCATATCTTATTGCTTTTTTTCTGCAGAATCCCCTACGGCTGATCTCTTCGGTCAGGAAATGAAGCTATCCGAAGATGAGACAGCTCGCATGATGGGTGTAATGGAAGGCATCCTGAGCGGCTCTACTGACGAGCTTACCAGCAATGAGGCTGCTGATTTCCGTTTCTTTGTACAAAAACTGCAGGTTTTTATATTTATTTGGCTAAAAAAGAAAAAAAACTGCAGGAAACTGGCTTCTTCTGAGTCACAAGAATCGCAGCACAACCGTCTACAACCCAGAGAACATGAACGTCGTCCTACGAGTTATTCCCGTAATAAATCGTTGTCCCTGTTGCTCCTCTAGTGAGCCTTTATCTATATAAATTTAGGCCATAAATCTTCAAAAATATCAGCTTCTTCATCATCGTCCTTATCGCGTTCCCAGGCGATAGAAGTGTGAATATTTGTTTAGCTCCTCCTGACCCACAGCGACCTCTTGTGGTCAAACAGTTTCTTAAAAAATTTTCCCGCCTTTGTCCTGTTTTCGCCTTGAGAAGGTCCATGATTGCGACTCCAGCTTAATGAGTTAGCTGCTCATTGCTAATATATGCCGAATTAGCGCAGACAGAAAACACTCATCTACAATGAGGTTGGCCTTTCTCCTTCAAATTGGCCGACGGATCCGAGCAATCTACTTTCTTACTTTATTACATTAATAATATTCTATGGATCAAAAGCAATAAGCTCGAAAATGGAGATACAAGATCATTCGTTTGTTCGATTCACTTGTTTTCTAAGAAACTGTCAAATTTCGAGTTAGAATTTTGAGGTTGAACGTGTAAAGCTTTCTCAATTGACTACCAAAAAACAACGGAAGTTTTTCTCCTAAGAAAGCCACTAGACCATGAAATGTTATTCTGTCTTTCCACTTTTCTATCTGCCTATTACTCTGACATTGAGATGAGATTGAAATTCATGACCTCCGGGAGGAGATGATACCATTAGCTTCGACTCATATGTCCAGCCAGACCCGACACGCTCTCTATAAATTATTCTGTTAATTAGCATTGTCCAAAGCAGCCGATGCAGTAACCAGAGCTTGGAATTCTTCAACTCTTAGTCCAAACATCAGTTGGTTGCTCATTTTGTCTTGAGTTCGCGACACTTGTCGTTGGCGGATGCCTTCTGCAATTAGCAAATCGAGTTGTGGCCCGGTCATTAGATGCCGTTCCCGGTCATTTCTGTCTATTCAGGCGCAAATTGAAACATATTCGACTGCCAAATGAGCCGCGGCCCACCCAGTCGAATACCGACAGCTTCATCTTATGCTGGTTGAGCCGATTGAATTTTTTCTTCAATAAGAGATCCCCAAATATGTTGATTTCAACATGCTTTAGTCTCAAGTCTCTTTTTATGCATGATCTATTGGGCAATATCTACATTAAAAAAAACTTATCTTTTTCAAAACCTTTGTTTAGAGTAAGATGAAGAAAAAAAATACTTTGTCTTGCACCAAAGAAGAAATTTTTCATTAGTTCTAACTAGCCCGTAGTACCCATCTGGCGGATGATACCATCAAATAGTCTCACTCTCTCTCGCTTCCTGAAGCTGATGGTGGTTTATTTCCGTTCGCCCAGCTGTCAACCAATTTGTTCGCCTAGGGGGATTAAACCTCAATTCATATCCTAACGGTGATCCTTTCTTGTGAATCTTCCGACTCATCTTCTCCGAAAATTGTTTAATCCCCCTGACTCAAGTTTTTGATTTAAGACGTTAGATAATTTCCCAAACATTTACCAAATAGGTTATCCTGGTTGAAGGCGCTGGTTCATGAACCTAATAGGTTAGAGCCTAGGTAATTGTACCTCCTTGGCGCCACATTTCCACTTCAATAGATCCGAATCTTCGCATAATTGCGCTCCTGATCGCCCTCAGCCGGTTTGAATTCTTCAAGAGTGCCGCACCTCAGCCGAGACCGGTGAGAGAAGTTGCGTCAGTTTTTCCTTAACTACAAAAGAAGCGCCTGACCTGGGCTGTGGTCCCTCTTCCTGTTATTCTTCTTGTTTCACGATTGGTATATCTTATCCCCGATTGTATTTGTAATTATACGGTCTTCAGAAGAGTCACCGCCGGCTGGCTAATAGACACTGTGGATTAGCACTCTTTCCCTATATACAAACATATCGTAATCCGCCAGCCGTTAAGAATAGAAATAACTGGGTGGCCGTGTTAGAAGCCCGTTTCTTTCGACTAAGGGATGAGCCGAGTCTGATAATTACTGTAACAGCTGACCTGCGGCATCTTTTGATGAGGCCCATTTGACACCCGATTCTCTTTCTCCTCCCTACCCATTCTCATAGGATCGAGAACAAGAGCTTTTTAATTGTTTCGGCACCTTGGAGTGAACAACAGGCAGTCAGACACAGAAGGCAGGTGTCGTAATTGTGGGTTGCCGTCAATTACATAGAATCTGCCGTATGTAGTACCTTTGTTCTCTCCTTCCCCCTAATTCAGTCTGGGGATAAGCTAATCAGGGGGTTTTTTGCTCAACAATTCACATCGTTTTTCACATTTCATTTGGATGGGGTCATTCGCAGACAGGTGGCTTTGAAGGACTCTCACTCTCTTTTTTGTGAAAAGGAGCTAGACGACTAATAACAAAGTCCTCAGCTATTCAATTACCTCTGGTGTTCGCTTGGTCAATGAGTCCTCCTTGCAGCATAATGACCAGGCCAAACTTACAGGGCGATTAACGGCCGATTAGCTCTGACTAAACTTCTCCGTGGGAGGTCGTCTTAGTGCTCTTCTTGAATACACAGATCGCACCTGCTCATCAGCACTTTCTTGACAATATCATTAGGGCTAGGCGACAATCTGCCACCTGCTGTTCTCGATACCATCATTATCCTCCTGCCCATTGACGTCTTCTTGGTTAGTAGGACAAGTTCTTTTTAGGAAGAGAATTAGCTCTAGTGCCCTTTGACTCTGGACGGTCTGGAGCCGTCGACCTTGACAGAGCTGATAATTATACCTCAGCGAAGGGCTACAAGTGCGCGCCGCCACTGTCATTTCCTCCTTGTGTTCAGAGACCTAATTGGCATAACACACATCTGGCCCCACGATGGATCTCCTTCTCCATACCCGCTCACCTTGTTGCGCAACTCATCACGCAATTCCTTTTCACGCCTTGTTTAGGACCTCCCTTCCGACTATGCCATTGGGTTAATGTGTCTTTTGAACGGCGCTTATTGAAAAAGAATGTGATACAGTTCAAGTCTTTTTGGTATGTTTGCCTGCGGTAGGGAGTCTTCCATCATCCATGGCCATGACAGATAGGAGGCAGTCGGAGACTTGTATTCGCAGATTCCACAGATATACAATCGTCTATAGCAAATTGCTTTATTTTTAAAAGAAACTTTGGCTTCTCATTTCCAATATATCACTTTTGTATAATTTCCAAAGAAAAATTTCTTCATCCGCTTATCACCTATTTAGTATTTTATTTTTATTATCTTGAAATAGATGGATAGATGTTAATAGGGAAATCGAAAGTCTTACTGTAAGAACGAATATCCGATTCATATTCTCCTTGACCGGAACACGACCTATCTTATAATAACACGCCTGTTATCTGCCCCCAAAGTCGTTGGCGGAGGCTTCAAAACCAGCCGGTGACATTAACATAGAGCGGAAAGGTCACAATCTAAAACCAACTGTACTCTCTTCTGAAACTTTCCCATCGGGTCTTTGCTAATTCACTTTACGATCCCATTCCCTTACAGTCTCAACTGAGCCTAATCCTGTGCCGTTCTGTTTCCCGTCTTTCGCGGCGTGTCCGCCTTTTGTTCTGTTTGAGTTATGTGACAGCTAAGTTCGGTTCTTTTCTCCGGCTACAGTATCACCACTGTGGAAGCATTATTCACACCGGAGAGAGAGAAACATAACAAGATTAGTCAGACTCTGAGAACCTGGGTTTTTGTCCACCACGGAGAGATTTTTTTTGGAGCCCAAGGTGTCTGACGCATCGGTCACCTGTCCGATTCAAATGGCCATCTGGATACGTGAAGTGAGCGCAAGTAACCTGAAACGCTCATGGTTTATCCCATGTGTTTGTTTATTTTGGCATTGGATTAGCCAGCGTTCGTATGATATGAACCCAACTAGGTGCAAAGACACACTTCCTTAGACAAAAAGAGTTCATTGGTCTTTCCTTCTTTTTTCTCGTTTTTCTACCCCAGCTGTTGTGGTTTCTCCTTGAGTGCATCGAAGATTATTCTAGCCATTTCCTTGGCCAGTCACTTTCAATAAGATTGGCACTGTATTTAGCGGATAAGTTCAGTCGAGCGGAAAAATCTCTTGCACCTGCCACCTGTCGTCCCCTTCCCGCAATTTTTTCTATTATATTAGAAAGAGTTACTCTGTTATTGTGTTTGCATTAACCATGGGAGACTGTCCATGTGCCGAGGTGCCGTTCAATTGGGTTAAGAGGCTCCCCTCTTTGATCTTCTTTATTTACATGCGCCTCCTTTGCTTGGTCCGTCGAGGTTGCGCAGACAAGCGGATTACCACATTGTAGACTGGCCGCAACGGTCATCTGCGTTCCTTGGGGTTAATCCAGAGTCTAAAATTTCATGTGAACCCCCTATCGAAAAATATCCACAAGCCTTCAGTTTAATCTTCTCCTGCCTGGCGGCATGAAATCTTTTTCCAATCACCATAATTCACTGGAGGTGAAAATGAACTCCATCTATCTTTTGTGGGCGCCCCTGCTCTTAACGATCCGTAATCCATTCTCCCTCTCTATTTTTATTAGGCAAAAGCCCTAAAAGTTGGTCAAGTTGCGTGTGGATGTGTGACATCTGCTGCTGCACATCCCCGTCCAGGTAGTAAACCTCTTTTTCCCACCAGACGGACATATGTTAGTCATTGCTTGGCACCTGTATTGAGTTGCTGCTACGCCGTGGACTACCTCGAGGAACGGTCCCAATCCAATTACCGATTCCGCTAAGGAGAAAAAACGCATGTCGGCGAGCCGCCAGCCATATGCTGGCCGTCGGACTGCTTTATGATCGGGCGCTCCCTTCAGAAAGTACTCATTATTGTGTTATGCGAGATGGTTCTGACCTCAGCGAACTGTACAGATGCAACAGCTATTATGAATTTTTCGAGTCTAAGCATTTTATATGACGATGGGCGTCAAATATGCAGCGCTACTGGACAGATTGCGTCTTTTCAAGCCCTACAAACGACAAATTGAGTTATGTCCACTATTGCCGCCACACACGCCCAAAATCTATTTGAAGCGATTCTTTGTCATCGCAAAGCAGGAAACCAACTTTGCAACTGGCTACTCGTACTAAATTTGCCATGAGTTTTGAAATCTCTCAGATTACGGTAATTTCTCAAGGATTTCTCGCGCGAATTTCGCGCTATCTTTGAACAAATTTTGAATAAAAGTATAAGCCGAAAAGTATATATTTGCATATCATAGGTGTTAATCTCGTCGCAACACTTTCCCGCCTGTAGCTCCGCCCAAATCCCGCCCTCTTTCCGAATACTCATCCTTGTAGGCTAATTGCGTGCAGCGCATCTCGATACGCTCTCTATTGTTTCGTTTTGCGGTATTTCTTTGAGGGACAGGATTCTTCCTCCGGGTCTTTTTTGGATCTCGATCTCTAACTGCCACATCTTTGATCCTTCTCTCTCCACGAGTTCTTTTCTACGAATAATAGGACTCTGGAAGCGAGACGTTTTCTCTTCTTTTGGGACCCTCGACGACAAGATTTGGCATAAGTTGTCACTTAGAAAGAAGACTCCGCTTGGGCGTTTCCCCTAATTATGTTAGTGTTTCGCCCGATTTGGCAGGCGAATGAGATTTGTGCTCGTTAGGGTTGAGGACAAACGCGTCTTCGATTCCAACTCTTTTACTCAGCCCCCTCTTCAATCCACAGTCTCGAATTTCAAAGAAAACAGCAGAAGCCATTTGCTTAAAGCGAAATCCTAGCTATTCACTTTTAGTCTTAGAGAAAGCTGCTGTCTGGCAGGCCTGCCAACGCAACAGACTCCCTTCATTTGTCTTACATAACTCCAAGAGGGGTTATGTCTAATCCAGAGCAATTGTGCCTAGCGCCTTCCGCACAATTACCTGGTAGCATTGTGTCGCATCTGGATGACTTCTCAATTATTCCTCCTACCACCTGTCACGATATTCTCGGGCTCCATTCTCTCTTGTGTAAACTATCCTAAGTGATATTCAATGCCCAGTCTTCTAATTTGGTTGCCCAGCGCCATTTGCTTTTTTTAAAAATGTTTCTATGGGTTTCGAAAGTTCTTCTTGGAGCAATTTTAATCGGCTTGAGGCGGTAGATGGTATCGGTGAAAGTAAATGACAGTTAAATGGAGACGGATGACCGCGTTGTTGTTGGCGCTCGATTGACACGATAATTCAGTCTCATAATTACCCTCTGAACTCGGAATAGTCTGCCTCATTTCCTGGCGTTCCTTTAACATTCTCGCTCTGAATACAATCGTCGGATCAAGGCGTCGGGAGTTGGCCCGATAGGAGTCAATTGGCGTGGTGTGAATGGCGTAATGGGGCGCGGGACCTCCATAGCCTCAAGGTCCAACTCGTAAAACGAAAAATATATGGTGCTGTCGCTAAGGACAGGAGAGACCTTTTCTTTAATTGCTCTGCGTTCCATTGCCGTCTCGCTCAAATCATAAATTCCCAAAGTTGTGGCCTCTATTCAGCCCACTGATGAAGCTTCCAGCTGCGCAGAGGACACACACAGCCATTTTTTGCATTCGGTCTTGCTTCAAAGGAATTGACAAAGCGTAACGCTTAAAAATGACTATTTCTGTTCTGTTTGCTGTAGGTATGCAGCCACATTCACACCTTTACGACACTGCGCGAACGGCTGCTGGAATCATGACCGCTTTTTACTACTTGTACTTCGATTGTAAATCAAATATTATGTCTATCTCTCTTTCTACTCCTGCTCTCAATAAAATAGACAACAGACATTCCAGGTGTCCATGACGAGATGAGCTGTGGCTGTCTACCAATTCCACCTGAATTTGATTTACCTCCTCCGCCAGATGCATCTCTGATTTGGCATTTGCTCAGCGAAGAACCATTCGAAAAGGTAAAGAAGAGGATTTCAATTTCGTACAGCACAATTTGCATTTGGTGATGAATTATCAAAGCTGCCGCGAATTCATTTCGGCTCCCTGGGGATAGCGTGAGAAGAAAAAGCGCCCATCTCTGGGGAAATTCAATCAGTTGTCAAGTTTCAATATTACTAGCCTCGATTTTTGGGGAGGGATAAGCGATCCATAAGTACGACCTCGAAGGGATTAGCACTGAATGAGCTCCGATTGACATAGTAGTGTTTGACAGAGCACTCAGACCAAGTATGCTAATCGGCTATTTCGTATGAATGCTTCTCCGGACAAGACCATCTGCCATTCGGTTATGACAAAAACTCGTTTGAGAAAAAAACTAATCCTATAATTCCAGGCACCAGATTGCGAATGGGGACCGTTCATTTCCCTAACTGATGTCTCTTCAAGTGGAGGTGGATTGAACTTTTCTCCAAGAGCTTTGATCGCTGTAGCTGTTGTAACAGTTCTTTTCTTCCTTATCCTCCTTTTCACCCTCATCTTCAAGCTTAGAAGGTCAGTTGATTTCCGATGTTTTGGATGGTTCTAAGCCGGGGAGCAATTAATTATCGGTTCACAATGAGGTGACAAGTCGATCAGTCACCTCCCGGGCATTATTCGACCAACGGGTCACGGCTTATGATGGAGATGACCGCAGCTGACCTCGGGAAACAATTTACTGACAACATTTGCTCGGGACTTTCCTCCAATTGTCTTGAAGGGATGATGAGTGATCATTGGGAAAACAGCTGCCGGTCATCGGATGTCGTAAATCTGGCGATGCCGAGAAGCAGACCCTTGAGATCGTAAAAGATCGTATATCCTCATTGGAGCCAGAAGATGGTCGAGAATTGGCCGTGGGGTGGATCTTAACCTCGTTACCTCCAAACAAGCATGTCAGCGGTCAACAGGCAATTAGATGCAGCGTCAGCTGGACATCAGAGTCTACAGGTTTTTCAAGTGCCTTGAAATTCTGGGTGTCACAGCGGGGAGTCGAGCTCGTTTCTCGTACAACGGGAAGTGTTGCGTGTCTTTAGGGCCCCTTGAATGGTGCCTATTCAAGAGAAGACGCTGTCACGGCCACACACTTCATCAGCAATAATTTCATAAGCAACTTGAATGCTTGGGACTTCTGGGAATGACAGTGGTATTCACAAAGAGTCCTTGTATAAGATTGGAAGAATAATTGAATTTCAGACGAACTACTAACCATAAGACAAAGACAACTTCTTCGGATGCCATTCTCACTTGCGGGGATAATGTTTGGACTTACAATTCCATGAAGACAACCAATTCTGTAAGCTATCTCATTTGCAAAAATAAAACGAAATCTTTTAGAATGGACAGATTTATGACTGTGGGTCTAATCCGAATGTGAATAGAATCTTTAACCAAGCGACTCCAGCCACTATGAGGTAATTTTTTTACTTCCGCCATGGGAAATTGCCCTTTTGGTCACACGCCATAAATAACAATAGCTGTGATATCCTTTGCGACCATAAATACGCCGGCTGGTGGCAGATCGCCGTCAGATATTTTCTAATCCATCATTGATCTGCCACTACCAGTGTTGATCGATTAAGGTTGCGTACAGTTCTCGCAAAAACTTTGTAGGGCAGGGTCAAGTAGTCTGGCGAGTAAATATCTTTTTTTCAGGTCTTATGTGACAAATTATCCCGAACCAATGCCACTTCGTCACTCTGCTTCAACAACCTTGAGACTTCACCCAAGGGAGAATCGAGCAGCCTATCACACAGTAGCTCCACCTGGAGACCATTACGAGGAAATTCCAGCAAGAGGTAATATTTGTTTCAGGAAAAAAGCAAGGAATTTTAGGAACTCTTCCGCCATATTTTCACGTGCCACCACCACCAATCAGCCCACCAAATTTTGGCGATGGTCGTCGATCTATTAGAAAACCACCTCCGAGTTGTCGACCTCCTCCACCCCCGCCTCAAAGACAGATTTTTTCACCAACAGGGAGTGATGCCAGCGTCGAACAAGAGCTCCAAGGGTACAAATTGAAACCCGATACTTTGACTAAACAGATTTGTTTAGAATTCCAGCAGATTCGCCTCCTTTTAGAAAATACGAGGAAGGTGGCAGAGAGAGTGGATATGGAACTGCTCCTAGTCGACAATGGCGAAGCTCTCCCGGTAGCGCTGGACGAGAAGAGGAAGGACGAATTACTCTTTGTCCTGTAACCCATCCAACCCAGTCAATGACCTACGTGTAATGAGCTCATAAGCATTATGACCAACAATCCCCTCTAATATACCGGTAACCACGAAAAAAATGTGGCGATCTCTCGCGAGAACAAACAGAGTCTGTGATGCTAGTCGTTTATTTTTGTGTCATTTTGAAAGATAAACTCTTCTTCTTATTTTCCTAAAAGATTTGAACGTTGCGTGCTCTTCTTCTTGTTGTCCTCTGTCTGCAAATCACATGAACCGCGTGCACTATTAGTTTTTTGTTTTTCAAATCATCTCCAGCGCCAGTCGCAAGATGTACACTAAAAATCGTCTCTCCCCAAGCTTTTTCGATTCGAACGTTGTTGGTTTTTCATCGTCACAAGCAGGAGAGCGCTTACGTAAATCAGTGTAACAAGCTAGCTTTGAGCTTTTTAGTATGGGGCAATATTTCGCTATCACGTGGAGTGATCTGGGAACGGAGAATAGTGTAAAACCACGCGGTTTCTCTCTCTTTTTACTTTTTTTCTGTCTGGCTTTCCCGGCATCTTCCCTCCTTTCGTTACAACGTGATCGCAAGTTAATTTCATGATCTCGTTGTTTTAAACTTCCGACTGCTCTTATGGCCAGGCTAATCGAACGGAGAGCTGATAGAATCAGACATTCCATGTGAGTTCCAGGGGGAAGAGCATTGATGTTTGTCGTTACACAGTACGTTATCGGCATGATGCTTTGTCTCGCGACTTTTCTCACGTGGCATCACGCTAGCCTTCGTTTCCCAAGTGGGAATTAGTCCCTAGGTGTTCGTTCTCTGCACAAACAAGCCAACTGAGAGAACTTTGCCCAGCATTGACCGATCCGACCCACTGTCCACCTATTATATTTTGGACTTTACACCTCTTTTTGCTGTTTGGATGCAAGCAGTCATGATGCAGCGTCGCTACAGGTACCGCGAGATGAACAACCGACTTGGAGTTGTCTACCAAATTTCGGAGACTGGAAATGCTCGACTCATTTTTACCAAGGATCGCGCCTCCTTCAAAGTAAGTCGTTTCGTTATTAAATTCTCATGATTCAGTCCACTGCGAGAATTTCAGAACTCGAAAAAAGTAAATTAAAAGGTGCAATTTTTGAAAAGAAAAGTTCTACACCAAAAAACAAACTAGAAGCCAGAATCTGCAAAATTCTCTTGAAATCTGCACGTGTTTATGTTTGCGTTCCCTTGATTCTTTGCTTCCTTGTCCGGAATGTGACCAGAGAAAAAGATGAAATTCACGTTTTGTCACGTTTGAACGGCTGTGATCACTGAAATACTGTGATATAGCGTAAAAAGAGCGATATATTCGTCGAATTTGAAAAGGATTTAGGCCAAAGTTCTCCCACTCGTGTTCGATGAAGAGAATCCAATTTTTGTCAAACCGAAAGTTAAGATTTATGTCCGCTTTGGGAAGAGATCCAATCAGCTGTAATGCCTATTTTGTGATAAAGTGCCGCCACTTCCCCTTTCCATATCAAGTGAACTTTTCATTTTCAGGGCCTGCTCGAAACAACAAGTGGCGAGACAATTTCCTTAAGTGGCCGCCTAACTAAAGACAGCTCTCTGCCTACGACTTCAAGTGGCAAGATTATCATGGATGTTTTTATCGGTTAGAGCTTCAACGCTACAATAAAACAACAATCAACAATTATAGTAGACGGTGAAACGGGTTCCTCCTTCCGCGTTGAAAATGTTGTTGTCCAACTGGATGGAAATGCAGTAGTTGTTGACCACCCGGTGATCCAATTCTCTAGCATACATCGTCTTATCGGCATCAAGTAAGCCGCGTGAGAGTCTAAGAAATCAAATATTTAGGGCGAACGTCGCTATCCAGCAGTACATGCATTCGGACTTTGCTATCTCTGAGCCTGAGCTGTTTGTTGGACCAATGAAGGTTCAAAAGAATCGTGTTTTCCGCTAGACGACCAAAATTGTTTAGATTCAACTACTGGCCAGTCATAAACCAGAGCCGTCAATTCGAAGAACGTCCATGTGCGAAAATAATCCAAACACTGTGATTATCGAGCAATCCGACGACTTTCTTGCATAAATAACATTCCATTGACCGGTCTTTCTCTTATTTAATAAATTTTCAAATAATTTTCCGCTTTTTTCTTTTAACAATAATTCTTAGAGCATACTTATAGAGAAATTCTAGAAAAATCGCGAATTTTTTTTTGTTTGAAGAAATAGACCTTAAGAACGTTGACTCGGTGGTGATATCCTATTACTCACACCAGATCAACCCAGTCGGGCGGGGTTGACGCATCGTTCGTGTTGGCGCACATAATATTGTTGACTGAAATTCCTCTTATTTTTTATATCCACAAAAAGAAAGCTAATCTGGCCTAACTACCACCCCGGATTAGTTTTCCAATCATAATTTAAAATGAATTTTTGCTTGAGAAATTATTTCCTTGGAAAAAAAATCGTTGCCAAACGCGAGATCTCTTTGAAGGTCTTGGCTTTGTTTTGACTCTAGGAAAGCTCGAGCATAAATATTTTTGCTTCCACGAATTTTTTTTTCTTAATTATAGCATCATTATCCCACTCGCAGGGATTTTCCCGCCAAACATTGGAGCTAAGTTACATTATGTTCGAGAAAGCTTTACAAACAGCTTTTAGTTTCGCATTTAAAAGGTTGCTTTTGCATCCGCTTGTTTTGCTGCGCGCTTTTATTTTTTATTTTATTCTAGTCTTAAAACCATTTAAAGTCTTTGGATTTATTCTAATGGCTCTAAAATCATTTTTTTCTCCATCGACAGCAGACTTTAGCAGTTCCTCGTTAGTCCATTTTCTAAAGGAAAAAAGCTATATTTAGTCCATATCAAAAGACAATTAATATTTAAGAACTCACATGAACGGGGAAACTGTCATCGACAATCCACTCTCTCAGTCCAACGATGTGACCTCTGCTGCTCCTAGGTCACCGTTTGCCTCTCCTCCTGCAACAATCGATATCGACATAAATGGATCAGGTCGCGATGACTACAACGAAAATGCTGCTGACCATCGGACTGTAAGTGAATATTTTTTTTGAAAAGCTCATTGATTTTGCAAAATGTAAAAAATAAGTCCTTATTTTCCTTGAAATGTGGGTTTCGCCAAGGAAAAAGACTATTAGCCATGAATAAAAAAGACCCATGTGGGGCGAGGTGAAGAGCTAGGACTTTTCTTATCAGCCTGCGTGAATCGATTGCGCCGATTCAAACGGCTTCATCGCTTGCATCTTATAATTTGACAATGGTTGGAATGTCTCCCGCATAATACTTCTTTCAGCACCGCACCGAGGAGATCAATGTCGATTTGGACCAAGAGAACGCCATTTTGGTTGACATTTCCGATGCTCTATCGGAACGAGAAAAGGTGTTCGATTTTTTAATTTTCTTTTTTTATTCATTTCTTCTAGGTGAAATATACCGTTCATACAAGGACGGCCGTTTCGGACATGAAAAAGGAAACTTCTGTCGTCAGAGAACATGAAGAATTCATGTGGCTTCATAGCGTTTTGGATGAGAATGAAAGCTACGCAGGATTCATTGTATGTTTCAATGCCTTTTTTAATCTCAATATTAAACATTTTAGATTCCTCCAGCACCACCAAAGCCTGACTTTGAGTCTTCTCGGGAAAAGCTTCAAAAATTAGGAGAAGGAGAAGCAACCATGACGAAAGAAGAATTCATGAAAATGAAGCAAGAACTGGAGCAGTTTGTTTTATTCTCTTTCATGTCAAATTATCCATTTTTAGGGAATATCTTGCTCAATTCAAGAAAACGGTCGCAATGCATGAGGTTTTTCTTCAACGGATTGCAGCACATCCTGTCTTCCGTCAAGATCAGAATTTCAAAATATTCCTACAATACGAAGATGATGCAAGTTTTTGAAAGCATTCCGTTTACCCTTTGATTTTTAGCTCTCCGTGCGTGGAAAGAACAAGAAGGAGGTGGTTGAATCATTCTGGAAGCGTTTCACGCAAACGGCCGATGAAGTCATCCTTTCTGGCCAAGTATGTCGTATCATGCAGCAGATATGATTTGTATTATTTAAGAAAGATGTTGATGATTTTTTTGAAACCGAGAGGAACTATCTTATCGACTATAATAACCATATCAAAGAGGCCGGTCTCAAGGCCGAGAAGATGGTCCGACTGAGGAAGAGTGAGTCCCTTTTATTAATATTTCTAGACATTATCCTCCATAGCAGTTTGAAGATTTCGCTCTAATTGCGAAATTAGAGAGCGCTATACTAATTGAGCCCATTTGAATGGACTTTCAATCTCTAATTAACGAGAAAATCTCTAAATGTTTTCAATCCAGAGCGTTGTTTGCCGTTAACGATTCAAGGAATTCATCGCCATATTTTGGTATAATTTGCCACAATAGGAACAGGAAAATATTGTAGAATCAAAACTTAAAGTTCTCTTCCCCTTCTTTTCTCTCTACTGTCTGTTTTTGATTGGTCACAATTAAAGGGAATAGTCATTTTTTTACAATATAAAAGGTTGAATCATTTTCCCCCACGTACTGACTAAGATTCTTTTAGTCAAATGACTGATTTTTGACATGTCAGTTGTCGCCGCAGCTGAGCGTCTCACCACTGGCCATGTTGCGCAACATCGCCCTCTGACCTCAGATAGGCAGAAAAGTATTGATTGTTGCCGTCAGAAGAAGAAAAAAGATTAGTGCCTAAGGCATTCATGGCTTTTGTTTTTTCGACTTTTGCCATTATGTTCAGTCCCGTCTGGCCTCCCACCTAATGGCCCAAACAATAGAAGCAGCTTTTATGTGTTGTCTCCAATGTGCTTTTAGATATTTCGGAGACTTATTCAAAAATTGGAGATCAGTTCGAGAAGATGTCGAGAGGAGAGCCGGATAAGGTCTTGGCTAGGACGTTGGCTCGATCAGCTGATACAATGTTCAAGATGAAGAAGATTGAAGGACGATCTGCCAATGATGAAGAGTTGAAACTCGCCGACACGTTGATGTACTTCACTCGCGATACACAGGCGGCGAAGGTGGGTTTTATTTTGAGAATGATATCATTTTGAACTCCATCAAAGACTAAATACGTAAGAAAGAGAGACTTTACTTCTTTTCGCAACCATGAAGGTCAGACACTTTAATGCCACAGAAAAGCCATGAAATGCATTCTTTGGTCAGTGCTTGGCGGAGACCACTTGTTGCCTGGTTGGTTTCCGGTTATCGCATGCCGCTCCACTGGCACTGAAATGTCCATCCGGTTGTTGCCGTTTTCTTCCCGAAATTGCTACCCTCTCCTCTTTTAGCGCCAGAATGGAGAGGGCTGTCTGCATTTTTCCTTATCTTGGGACTGCGCAGCCTGCATCGATTCCAAAGGTTGCGGTTCCTTATCAGTTTTTTTGCTCCTGTTTGACCGGGCAGTTTTCGACAAATCAGCTGAAGTAAAAGCTCGAAAAATTGTCGAGGATCTTGCAACCCTTGAAGAGAGAGACTAGTCTACCGCCAATTTAAGTACCCTAATGAGTCAATTCTGGGAGGGAACTTACTATTTTGACGCGCCTATGATCTAGAGTATATAAACCTAGCCTATTTGAGAGTACGTGACCTTAAGCCTGACTCTGTTTCCCTGCTTTTACTCTAAGATTCCCGCCAGTAGCAGTTGTTGAGTAGGAACACTTCACTAGTTAGCTTTAGTTACTCTGGCTAGTCAGCCATTTACTATAAGTCTTTCTGCGTACGGGTTAGAATTTTTGGTTTAACATAAACCTTGACTAAATTACAGGACCTTCTCTATCGACGTATGAGATGTCTAGCCAACTACGAGTCGGCCAACAAGAGCCTCGAACGTGCAAGAGGAAGAAACAAGGATATTCCAAAGGTTTGTCACGTCTCGTTCCCCTTTTTATTTTACTAATTTTTAGGCTGAACAGGAACAACAGGAGGCTTGCAAAAAGTTTGAAGACATCAGCGCTCTCGCAAAAACTGAACTGAAGGATTTGAAGAAAAGACGAGTGATGGCTTTCAAGAAAAACTTGGAAGACTTAGTTGATCTCGAAATCAAACACGCAAAGGTAAGTGAGACTTCCTTCTCAAAAAGTTTCGGACTTAAACTCTAAAGTTTCCCGATTAGAGCTAATCCCTTGCGAGGGGAACATGATCATTTCGACTGGCACAGCCTTTTCTCTTTGTTCGTTTCTACAGTAACCCTTTGTGGTCTCATAGATCTTATTTTTAAGATTATTCTTTCATTTTAAAGATGAAAAATCAAAATTCTAGTGATCGTGGTCTCACTATTTACCCGGCAATTCAGTGACCATCTTTTTCCTCTTCTTGTGATCAGAATGTTTCTGTTGACAAATAGTAAAGGAATCATGTCTTCAATAGCCTATTAAAACAGCTAAAATGGTAGAGTTCTCTTCAATTCAACTCTTCTTGGAAGCTCCTTTTTTAAATGAAAACAGTATGAGAAGAAACCATTCTTTTCAATACCTCCAGTGTCTAATGCGCCGCAAATAAATCACAAGGTGAATTATCATAACAAAGAAAAAAATCTGATTCACAAAAAGGGCCGCGATATAAGGAATTACATTTTACTGCCAATTGACTTTTGTTTCAGATCAGTCTAGCTTTTATTCGCTCTTGTAGTGGGTTAACATGACTGAAAATTGCCTAAATAAACAAGGCGAACAAAAAGAAAACAAATAGAACTAGTGCCATTTCCCAATTGATTCTAACGATCTAATTTTGATTTGCTTTTCACCCACGCGCAGAAATGGTCTCAGCATGGGATGCCTTTATTTGAATTGCCGCCTGTTGATTACAGGCTTCCCTTAGGCTCCCAACACGCTCCAGGTTAAAGGTCTAAAACTATTTACCATTATTTATGGCCTAAAATTTTCATTTTTGTCAAAGTTGAGCTTGACTTATAGTAGTTATTTCTTGAACAATAGAACTCTAATCCAGACTCTTTGTCACAGAATTTTAGCTTTTTCTTGCGCGCAGGTGTTCCTCAGACCAGATATCGCCCCGTTTTGGGGCACGATAGCCAGTAGAGAGAATGGCAAAGTCTACTCTCTTCTCTCTTTCCTAAGTTTTGGCCCAATTCTGTAAATTCAGAAGCCACTTTTGTGAAAACAATCTTCCCCTCCTAGAGTTTAACCTAAATTCTTAATTTTTACTAGCTGGGACTGATAATACTGGCGAGAGTCTTCTCGCTTAAAATGAATTCAAATAGGATCTTGATCGGATTAGTCTGGGGGCGATTCTCTTCTCCTAGTGTGGTCATCTCGTTTTTTATAGCTAGTGTAATTAGAAAAGCCAAAAAATTAATCCGATTCCCAGGCGTCATAGTTATTCTTTCAGGCTCAAATCCAGATGCTGGATGAGTCGCTAACAAGGATCAAGGAGATATAAGGTGCACTCTTTCTTTCTCTTTTGAGCTCATTCTGTCTGAGATTCTCTCATTCCTGTATATTTATTCTATTATTTATTTTTCTCTTTATTTTCGCTCGTTTGCTTCGGTATGCTGGAGAGCTATTGTCATGTAAATGCGATTATGCCACCAACCCTCTCCTCATGCTGCTATGTGAGTGTCTGCTCGCTTCCCACTTTCCCTTCCTCTCATTGCGATTCAATTTACCTGTGATTGACTCCTTTCTATCATAATCAAAATAAAGTTTTTATATTTTTATTTCCTCAATTAAACGATGTGTCTACAACACTCGAATATTTGATTTTTCTTTAAGCTGTTGTTTATGTATTCGCCAGCTTTAATTTACTTTCTTGCTCCTTTAGCCAAATTCATTGGTTTACCCAATTCCAGAAAAAAACATCACCTTACCTATTTGTTAGAATTACAAATTAGCTCATAAAACCCACATTTATTTGAAATCAATCTTTACGATGCCCCCTCTTTCTACCAGCTCGACCGCAAGCTCTCCCTGTTTCGTTGTGGAAAAGGAAACTCCAAGTACTCGCAGAAGACTTGTTTTTCTTTGCTAATCTTTGAACTTTCAGAATGACAGAAGCCGTAGATCCTAACAAGGAACCCTGGCCGGCTACGCGTCAGTCCTATGAACTGGGAGAATCCGTCGGAATTGGAGCAACTGCCACCGTCTTCAAGGCTAAATGCATCCCTCGTAATGAGGATTGTGCCATCAAGTGTATCAATTTGGAGAAATGTCAAACCAGTGTGGATGAGTTGACCCATGAAATCAATGTATGTTTAAATTTTATTTCAAACTAATTTTCTCATTTTTAGGCTATGTCGCAATGCAGTCATCCAAATGTGGTTAACTATTATACTTCATTTGTTGTTGGAGAAGAATTGTGGGTAATTATGCGTCTTCTGAACAGTGGCTCCATGTTGGACATCTTGAAGAGGAAGATCAAGGCAATTGGCAAGGATCAAGCCGTCTATGGTGTGCTCGATGAAGCGACTATTGCCACTGTCTTGCGTGAAGTACTCCGAGGGCTGGAATACTTCCACCAGACTGGTCAGATTCATCGTGATATCAAGGCGGGAAATATCTTGCTTCACGATGACGGAACGGTTCAAATTGCTGACTTCGGAGTCTCTGGACTCTTGGCCGCTTCTTGCGGAGACCTATCTCGTCAGGTAAGTATTTAATTTAAAAAATTGAGGGTTGGCTTTGCTAAAACAAAACAAATTATCTTTTACAGAAAGTTCGTCATACTTTTGTTGGAACTCCTTGCTGGATGGCTCCTGAAGTCATGGAGCAAGTTCAAGGCTATGACTACAAGGCAGATATTTGGAGCCTCGGAATCTTGGCAATTGAACTAGCAACTGGAACAGCTCCTTATCACAAGTTTCCTCCTATGAAGGTTCTTATGCTGACTCTTCAAAACGATCCTCCCACTATTGATACCAATGCTGAGAGAAAAGATCAGTACAAAGCTTATGGAAAATCGTTTAGGAATCTTGTTAAAGATTGCCTTCAGGTAAAAATAGAATGTTTTCGAAACAATTCGAAATTATAGAAAGATCCTATTAAGCGCCCTACTGCAACTGAGCTTTTGAAGTATTCCTTCCTCAGAAAGGCTAAGGATAAGAAATACCTCGTTCACGCACTGATCGAAAATCTCGCTACGGTTCCCAGCATTGCACACGGCACTAATCAGGGAAAAAAAGTAAATTTACTCACGGTGATCTAATTACCCATGAGCTATCCAGGTCGCCTCCGGTCGCATGAAGAAAAACGATGTTGGAGTTTGGGAATTCTCCTATGATGATCCGGTAGACACTGATAGTGAAACTGACAGCGAAGAGGGTGGTACTCCGACTGGAACGGCTAGAGCTACTGCAACTCCTGCTGTTAACTCTGGGGACTCCAGTGTCACTCTGAATCTTGTAAGTCTGAGAGAAAGAACAATGAGAAATATTTTAGGTTCTCCGAGTTCGAAATCAGCAGAGAGAACTCAATGACATCAAGTTTGACTATACGCCTTCTACCGACAGCGTGGATGGAATTGCTCATGAGCTTGTCAGTGCTGAGTTAATCGATTGCCACGATCTTGTTATTGTTGCTGCCAACCTTCAGAAGTTGATCCAGCTGGCTCAGAATGGAAGTGAACGCCGCTCCGTCACATTCGCTCTCAATTCTGGAGTTGCTAACAACGAGGTAATCCAATAAAAGTTTCAACAAAATAAAAATAAATTGCAGGTGCCTGACGAGAGAACTTTAACGGGATTTGCTCAAATATCGCTTATTGAATAATGCGAGAAAAAACTCAAGCTTTTGCCTTCAAAATGTGTCTATAAAGTTGCTACAAAATAATTTTGTTTCCTCAGTATACTTTGTAATTATCAAATAGCAATCCCGTACACGTAGGTGGTATAATTTACTTGTCCCTATTGCCTTGAAAATAAGAGTTCTCGTTCTCAGCTTATTCAACGAGTCCTTCTGATATACTTGTCGATCTTATAGAATTCCATTCTTCTCCAAAGTCATTTTGAAAATGCGACTTCCAAATAGCTTCACTCTTAGAATTGTCATTTATTAATATATTGTTTGCCCTGCCGTCAGTACACGCTCAATGCGCCTTTAAGGGTTGTTGTTGCATAACACCATTAAAATCTTTTTTTAAACGAGGAGTGTAATTTATAGCTGAGGCTTATCGGGAGAAAGAGACGGTCACGGAGCTAGCAGAAAAACTGATTCGGAAACAAAAGAATACAGAAAAGCTAAATATAAATTCTTTATTTTCCCGAAGTGTTTATCACAATAGAATTTTCAAAAAAACGTTCCAATGAACATACAATATATTTGAGGGAGGGGGATGAAAGACACTGTGACTGAAGTGAAGACCAATGTGGTATACAGATTGAGCGATTTGCTGTTTTCCAAAAACGTAAAATAAAAAAAAAAGAACGTCTAAGGTGTCAGACTACAACGTGTATAGCGAATACTCTCCTTGTACGCGAGGAGCGGAGACCCGTGCCTGAATCTGCAGTCGTTTACTTGCCCGTGTTGGTCACGTAGTGAATCGACTGATACCAACGGTTAGGCTGGAATCTGTTCCAAAAGCCGGGTCCTGCAAAGATTTGTTTTATCACAAATAATAACAAATAGATACCTTGTTCGCTGGTTCCATCTCCTGGCTTTTGAAAAGCCAATTCAGGTCCGGGAGGAGGGGGAGTTGTAACGGGAAGAGGTTTGAAAGTGTGTTTATCTGTTGGGTTGAACCTGATGATCCTTGTTGTTCTGAAATTAGCTACATTCTTTGAATATTTGTCTAAACTCACGATCTCACAGGCGCAGTGGTTGTCTCCTCAACGGACTCTTCTGTCACCTCGACAGTTTTCTCTTCAGGCTCGGGAGTTTCCTCAGGTCCAGGGGTGGGCTAAATATAATTTTTTGCAAAGACCTATAAAGATAGTTTACCTGTTCAGTTTCTCCGCTGACTTCGTTTTCAACACTGACACTATTGGGCTTGGCAGTAGTAGAAGTAATCAATCTCTGCCAGAAAGGAATGTACTTAGGAGTGGGTTTGGCTTTCTGTCCGACAGTGAATCTAATAAAATATTCTTTTTTTTGGAAAGAGTCCTCACTTGTCCCAGATATTTGGCTTTGTAGTGGTCGTTTCAGGAGCTGGGGTCATTGTAGGCCGGGTAACCTTGGGACGAGGGGAAGCCCTCTTTTTGTTTACCATAGGTGTAGGCTGCAAATCCCGCGGATACTTCAAAAAAGGAGGAGACATCCTCACACAAAGCTATACAACCAAAGGCGAGACAAAACCACACACAGAAAATAAAAAGAGAAGCAAACTGATTCAGCCAAAGCCATGCGAGCATACCTTCTTTTTAGTTGTTGTAGCGGCAGTGCTCTCCTCGGTAATGTCTCCTGGCTCTTCCACATCGATTACCGACTCTTCTGTTTCGGACTCGGGATTTTCGGTTGTAGTTGTAGTCTTTCCTTTGGGAATTCGCGTCAACAGACGAAGACGATTGACCTGTGGGAACAAAGGCGCATGCTTTTGACAAAAAGACGTGCTCTACGGCTCAAGCAGCAAAAGAATAGAAAAGGTTTTGTGGAACCGAAAACTGGGGAGAGCCAACAAAGGTTTCCCGCTATCACCTTTTTCAACACAACAAAACTAACTTCAAAAGAGAGAACCTATTCTGTCAAAATAATTTTCAAAAGACCTACCCTAGTAGTACGTTCAGTTGTGGTATCTTCCTCATCAATAATAGTAGAATTGAGAATTCCAGACTGGGTGTTACAAATAGCCGTGGCATAACATCTAGACAGCATCTAAAATCCCAAAAGTTCCTTCAACCTCCATCCTCAAATAACCTGGTGAATGTATGCTTTAGCTTTATAAGCGTCCTTTCTGTACTTGGCCAAGAATGTTTCAAAAGTTCCTGACTGTCTACAATAAGCAGCGTCTGAAGCATCTTGACAACGGAATGACAGTTTCTCTCCTAGGAATTATTTAATCCTCAAGAATAAAACTTGATTTTTACCTCTCTCGTGACAGTAATTGAAGCACATGACACCAAAACCAAGTTGCTGACAAGCTCCATGACGGGCTTTGTAGATGGAAGCGCAAGTTTTCTTATACTAAAAGAGTTGAGAGTTAGATCGTAAAGCTTATTCCACCTGGAAGTTGCTTCCAACTGGTTCCTTGGCTCCAGTTCTTGGATTAATCCAAGTCTTATCCAAAGCGCGAATCAATTTGTTTAACCTATCCACATCAAGATTTTCATTTCTTCCGGGGGCTTGCTAAAATTTTCTCAATAAATAGCATAAAATAATAATTACATTTTGTTTATTGGCAACACGGGCAGGAGTTTGAGCAGCGCTTTGACGAGATTTGGTCTGTTCAATGGCACGATTGACGGCGGCTTGCCGAGAAGCTGAAAAGTTTTGATATTTTCTATAGGATAGATCTTTGCTTCTCCCAATTTCTCCCGTATGTGGACAGAGAAGGTGAGAAGCTGCGTGCCTTCTAAGAAGATTAACAAGAAACGATCGCCTGCTGACTACCGCGATACCGGAAGATGCGTCGGCGACAAAAAAACCTATCGGAGCTTTCTTCGAAGAGTGAAATAGTTGCTAAATTTTTTGGATCAAAATAAAATTCCCGCTATTTTCTGATCCCGTTATCAGTGGCGGCGTGACGCTCCTCTCAAGCAGTCGCGTATGAGTCTGTTTGCGGTCAGCGGGCGCGTGTTCGCGACATATGAAACTACGTGTGATGGACAAACAGAAGAAACACATGTGTACAGTGCCGTTCGACGGCCGCTCCTGAACAGCTGCTGGATTCTTGAAACTGTTAAAATTCCTCAAATTATTTTGAAATTTCTTGCTATCAAGTCTTTGTGTTAAAGGCTTACATTAATAGCGCATAGAAAAGTGTTTCTTTCTATATTTCTGCTCTGAAATAATAGCTGACCACTTTAAAAAATGCCACAGAGCGGAGCTCTTCTAAAACAAAGCATCTCCAGTTTTGAACATTTAGAAACAGATCGCATGCTTGAAATGAAGGATTTTCTAAAAGTTTTTCAAACAGTTTCGTGCCTTTTGCAAATAAAAAGTGATGCTTATTTCTAGTAGCTTTGTCAGATTCTCACAGAGGAGGCTCTTTTTCGGCGTGCGCAGCTCTTGCGAGATCAGCACAAACACGATCGAAAGCCTTCGATGGATAAAGGAGAGATAGTCAAACAGAGAAATTTCTCTTGGTAAATCATCGATTAAACTTTTACGAGCCCGGTAAAACTTGGATTGGCGCCTTTGTCGTGACTTAAAGTTGACAACTTCAAAATTAAGCTGTAAACTTAAGGTAAAAATTAAGGAGAAGATTGGAGAATCGTTCTGGAAAGTGAAGCTCTTACCGGCATTGGCAGCCACTCCTCCAATGAGGAGAGCTGAGAACACAAGTAGAAGTCGCATGGATTGACTTGGAATACGGTAGTGCCGACGGTGTCCGAGCTGACCTCGCGCCCGCTGGACTGAGTATATAGAAGAGAGGAGGCGGGCTCAAAATCGCGCAAATAGCTCGAGGCAGTCGGGCTCGAAATAGCGAACAAAAAGGGGAGACCGAGAGGGAGATAAGGGATAAGGGAGGGTCTGACAGGGAGTCACGATATGAACAAGACTCCGAGCCAATTGGGACGAGGCTCTTTTGGGAAGCCGAGACAACTCCCGAGAAGTGGGGTGTCCAAAAGGGTGCAGTTTGCTATTTTTGGCAGCACAAAGCAATTCTTTTTGCTTTTCTGTATTTCAGGGGGTCAAGTCTATTGAGTTCAGATTGTATCTATCAAAATTTTACTCTAAGATTTATTATCAAGAGTTTTTATTACTTTTATCCTTCGTTTCAGACAAAATATTTATCTATCGACGGGACTATTGGATCATCTTTCTCATTGAGCCAGTTTAACCATCTGAACTTCTGAAAATTTTAATCTTTGTTCTTCTGTAACATGGTGTCAGTGTTCTCTCTCAAATTCCTTATTTGATCTGATCAAATAAATTCCTGCAAGACCTTAAGTCCTTGCAAGATGTTTGTTTTTATAGCTAAGAGTGTATCAATAGCATTCCATCGTTTTGTCTCTTGTAATGTCAGATCTTGGGGCGTCGCCTTTCGAGGAGACCATTTTTTGGCCCTCTTGAGCGAGAGTTCTGGAGAGTCGGCGACACGCGGCCACCCATGATAGCCGCCTCGAAACAAAAGAGGGCGATACGGAGGCTTGGAATAAAATTTGACCAAGTTTCAATCGGGCTAATAGGCTAATACAATCTCAGCCTCATTTACAGTCACTCCGGTTTGAAGATATGATCTTCGAAATCGCCAGCGGGCCTCTGCGCACTTTTGTACCTCCACGTTTTTGACGGTTGTACTCTCCTTTTTCCTAGCATGGTTAAGCTTCTTGGTTTTCAGAAATGGGAGACGCTAAATTCAAATATGGCGGGCTGCTACTCCTCACTCTCCAACAAGCTAGGCATTTCATCTACATTAGCTCTGAAAACTCTCACTTTCAGTATGCCTTTGATGGCTAGATATGCTCGATATCGTTCAGAGGATGAAGTTTTCCTCACAACTGTCAATGTTTTTATGATGGAAGTAATCAAATTAACCGTCTGTTCAGCTATAATCATTTACAATTCAAAATCAATTTTTAGGTAAAGTTTTTTTTCAGAAAAATCTATAAGATCTCCAGTTTTTTCAAAGAGCTAAAGGTTGCAATTTATGATGATATGACAGAAACAGCAAAAATCTGCCTTCCTGCGTTGATCTACACTCTTCAAAATAATTTGTATTATATTTCTTTGAGCCACTTGGAAGCCACCACTTTTTGTGTAAGATTCAACTTTAAGAACAAAAATTATTTTCAGATCGCGTACCAAATGAAAATATTTACGACAGCAATGCTTATGTACATAGTTTTGGGCAAGTGTCTTTCCTCGAAGCAATGGATGGCGTTGACTCTTCTTGTCATTGGTAAATTAAATCCGTATAATTTGAAAAAATATTATTAATTTTAGGTGTTATCGATGTCCAATTGGTTTATTCTCCTCCAGCTGCAAATAACAATGTAGAACAGAAACCTTTGCTAGGATTTATCTCTGTCATCTCAATGTGTTTTACTTCAGCCTTTGCTGGTAGTTAAACTTTGTGTAATCAAAGTCCTAAAATGGTTTTAGGAGTCTATTTGGAGAAGGTGTTGAAACAAAGTGAGGTCTCCGTTTGGATGCAGAACATCCGTTTGGCGGTTCTCGGTTTACCCATTTCGCTATTGTCTATGTGGTTCTACGACTGGGAGACGATCCAAAGCCGTGAGTCAGAACACACTAGCCTAGAACAGCAAACAAGTGCAAAAAAGGAATGGCGACACCTCAAAGCGGTCTGCACAATGGCCGGATGGAACGGGTGTCCGGTCAGCCGCAAGGTCGAAGGGGCAGAGCACATGGGAGGTCTAGGTTGTGGGGCTAGATTTCCTCGGGAGTTCACACTAAAGGAGACAATACGATCCAGTGTACACAAGTGTTTTCATGTTCGCGCTTTTGACCGTTAGAGAGGTTAGAGGGAGATGGCTTGACTTTTTGAGCGAAGAAGCATTCGACAAGAATAGGCACTTAAACCGAACAATGAACAAATTTCAGAGGGGATGTTCCGAGGATGGGATTTCCTTGTTGTTTGTCTTACTGTAACTAATTCAGTAGGAGGACTTCTCATCTCAATTGTGATCAAATATGCTGACAATATTCTCAAAGCATATGCTCAAGTGAGATATTTTTTGCCTTAAAAATATTTATCTTTTCAGAGTATGGCTATTATTGGAGCTGCTGTAGGGTCCTGGCTGTTATTTGATTTTGTTCCTGGTTTCTTCTTTACTGTCGGATCGGGCTTGGTTATCGTCTCTATCATCATGTACACACTATACCCCTACAAGGCCACAACTGCCCCTTTTGAGTTTAGTAAGCTAGGAGGCTTTAAGAATGGTCTCTTGATAGTCAAACCGACCAAAGGTCTCGCTATGTGAGACCCCTAAACCAACCACCTGTAATTCTTCATTCGGGGGAGACAGGACTCATCACGATACTGGTTCGCAATCTCGAAAAAAGCTGTCCTCTCCTTTCTCTCCGCAATTGACTATCGCCCTCAAATAGTCACATGGCTACTTGAAACTTTTTTTGAGACTAACCAGTTAAAACCCGTCCCTTTCTGTTGCTTTCTTTACCCCGCAATACAGTTTATCTCTGCGTCTCTAATTGTTCCTGTTCAAGTGTACCATAAAAGATACGCTCCTATATAAATATTCCTCTCAGTCAGTTTCTTCACCTCTTTTAACTTATAAAATAAAATAAATTTTGGCCATTCTAACTAATTCTTATATCTTATTTAAAATAATGAATAATTTTCTTCTGATTTTTTAGGCAAAAATTTCTAAATGTTTTCCATTAAATCCTCCAACAATTGTTATATTTTCTTCAAAAATGAACGGACAATGTCCTGAGTTTATGCGCTACATTGCGTATTCTTTGAATACTTCTTTGTTTAGAAAACTGCATTAAAGTTTTTTTTTATTTAACCCTCGTCTTAAAAATAAAAAACTTGGAGATTTATTATATTTATGTAAGTTAGATTTGTGAACTAATTAAAGCATTAATGGCTTTTATAACAATTTTAACGAATAACATGTTGAGAGTATTTTTGGATTCACGCGGAGCAGCCTGCGTATTTTGAGCCATTTGACCACTCATTCAGCTGGGCGACATGTGCTATGAGATCAGAACATGGAGTACTGCCTCTTATCCTGGTTGAACGAGCAATACGATTGTTTTCCCTTCAGCCGTGTCCAGGAAGAGAATCCTGCAACAAAACCGGTGGCTGAGACTTTCGATCAGGCGCCCTCTGTATCTCACTTTCGATCTCAAGGCTTACACTTCGAAGCATTTCGAGACATGAAATTTCACGCCATTATTCTATTCGTTGGTAAGATTTAGTATCTCTTCTATTAAAAGATTTGCAGTAAATTTTGCTGTATGTTATGAGGACGAGGATATCTTAAATGAGTTAGCTGCAGATTTGAAAAAGATCCTCGAAAAGGAGTTAACACTTCCCATGACAGCACAAGCCACAGATGATGAGCTTCAAAATATTGAAGGGAGTGGAGAAGATGCTTCAGAAGTTATAACATCATCTATTCCAGGTAACAATTTTTCAGGGACAATTCGGATTTTATTAAGAAATTACTTCTCCCACAACCTCTTTCACCACTTCTACCATAACAGCATCGACAACAACCACTACTACAACATCTAAGCCAAGCACTAGAAGACATCCTCTCACCACAGCAGAACCTCGGAAACCTATACATCCAAAATTTCTAAAAATATGTCTGGCTGAAAGTGATTGTCAAGTTGATTCAGATTGTGGACAGGTGAGACTTATACTTTTGTCTCTAGCCTCAGCTTTAGGGACGCTGTTTTGGAACCCACATGGGAAAATGCAACTGTAGGGCATGTGTGCCTGCCAAGAATTGCACAGAGGATGCTGATTGTGGAGGTCTTCGAGGAGGCTGCCATTTGGGAGAATGTCATTGTGAAAGAGTAGATCCACATAGTTTTTTAAAATATGTTTTAGGCTTTGTCATCTCATGGCTTCTCTCTAATGGTGGACGCAGTCTTGTCGTTCTGCGACCAGAAAAGGTGTACAGCTAATGGAGATGACTGTCATGGGCTACCTTGCCAAATTGGAAAATGTAGATGTACTAGTGGACATAAATAAACGTACGAATCATTTCTGTTGAACAGAGAGAGACTGCCAGTCAATACTGAGTTTGAGAGATAAGGAATGAGACCACGAGCCGAATCACATTTTACGTTTTGCTGATGACCTCTAAATTTTTAATTTTGCTATCGTTGACTGTTTCATCTACAACTTTTCGACTTCAAGGAGTAGCCGTGAAAGGCAAACTATATTGTGGAGATATTATTCTGCGAAACACAAAAGTCAAGATTTACGACATTGACACAAGTGGTTGTTTACGACGTTCTCTTCCAATTTGGAGGTGTTTTCAGACCCTGGAGATCCTGATGATTTATTAGACGAAAAATATACTGACAAGGATGGAGAGTTCAGGTTGGATGGAACCACAAGAGAGTTAACAGATATCGATCCAGTTTTATATATTTTTCATGATTGCTTAGATGATATTCGAGTAAGCTTCTAAAATTAATATTTTTGGACTGAGATGGTTGTGCTTTCAGCCCTGTCAGAAACAGATCACTCTCAACATTCCTAAAAGTTATATTCATCATGGAACGGCAACTAAATGGTTTAATGTGGGGGATCTGAACTTGGAAATGACATTCCCCGAACAAGGAAGAAGTTGCAATCATTAGTATATTTATCGAATAAGCATGAGAACTTCCAAATACGGAAGGAAATATCTGTACTCTTATTTCTGTATACATTTGTGTTCCGCTGGTGGAGATCAACAAATTAATTACTAGAATAAATCGTCTAAAATTCAAAATATTTTGTGATTTGATGAGACGAAAGGAAAGAAATTACACACTCAAGAAGACAATTATAATACACAGTTCACAACATGTGTGAGTTTTCATAGTGATTTCCGATGATTCTCTTGGAAGGATCGGGGGAGGCTGTTTGAGACAGCATGCTGTAGCCCTGGTCGTTGATCTCAGCGACCCCTAAATTAGTGTAATTGGCTGTCGAGACTGAAAACTTCCATACCCCTTTTAAGGTATTTTTCACAAAGCTTTCCAACCACAGCGGCACCAATGCTGTCTCCGTGAACGTTAACCGTAGTTCTGAAGCAATTAAAGAATGGGCCCATTTTGTCTACCTAATTCGGTCGAGGAAAAAGTCAACCGGGAGGATTAGAATGAACAAATTGGAGGGCAGTCCAATAGCGATCAAGACCATAATCATGGTGACAATTCCGGCTTGAGGGATTCCAGCAGCTCCAATACTAGCCAACGTAGCAGTCAGAGCAGTCAGCACAACTTCTCCCAAAGTGAGGGTCTGTCCAACACATTGCGATATATAGATAGCAGCAACGGCCTCATATAGCGCGGTTCCATCCATATTTCTGCAAATCTAATGTCCCTTATTCCAAGAGAATGCCCACATTGTGGCTCCTAGAGGAAGTACAAAACGAGCGACACGTGAGTCCACGCCGTTTTCCTCCACGCATTTAATGGATAAAGGCAAGGTAGCAGAGCTGAAATAATATAAATGATGGACTTCTTCTGAGATCACCTGGAACTTGTTGCGAGGGCGGTGAGCAGAGCTTGGGCCATCCCAGCCACATATTTTATAGGATTCCTTCTAGCCAACTAAAATTCTCTTTTAAAATTTGACTTTAATTTTTAAACCGTGATCATTAAAAGAGGAAGAATGATAAATCCATGGATAAAAAGACCCAAGAGAACAGTAATCATGTATCCCATCAAACGTTGAAGTTCCTTTCCGGGATCCTTCATCGAGACAATTTGAGCAGCAATTAGGAAAGTAATTCCCAATGGAGAATACCTAGATAGGATTTCTATAAGTTTCTATACTCTTCTTACCAAATAACCAATGAGATCAGCTTCATGCTGACTGCTTCCAAACTTTTGAAGAAAGCCTTAAGAGCGTTGCCTTCCTCCCCAATCCAGCCAATTGTTATGCCAAGAGCGACACTGAACATGACCAGTCCGAGAATATTCATTCCGTCAGAGGTTTGTTTTTCCGGGATTTCCGTGAAAGCATTCCGAGCCTCTGAAAGAAGTTCCGAGTTCTTTTCAAAGTTTAAAAAAGCAACCTTCCGTCATTTTGAGAACAATATCGGGATCAACTTGTTGAGATCCATTCATGAACTTCATACAAACTTTGTGTGATCGGAAAGTGGCTTCGACTAGATTCTCTGGGAACAATCCCCTAAATTATTATTTATTTATTTATCTTAAGGTCTGCTCTACTTGACTAAATCCAAAATAGTGTCCATAGCATTGGAGATGCAAGGAGCCTTGTTGTGGGATCCAAGAGCATCTTCAATATTTGTAATAGTCCAAGTTCCAGGTTTGATAATCATTACTAGAATGATCCCTGAAATTAGTTGGTTCTCTGGTTCTTAATATGTCCGAAACCTAGAACAACAGCAGCCATAGTAGTTAGGAAATAATAAAGAAGCGATATTACTCCCAATTTTCCAGCAGTATTGGAATCAACGGAGGCCAGACTTGTGCTATAATGGAGACATTAAGTAAGAACTGGGGGGAGTACTGTACATTATGCTTGACATAATAAGCGGAAGAATTAGCATTTTGAGCATTTGGACGAAAACATCTCCAGGGAAGCGAAGGTAACTCAAATGCCTCTTGCTCCACTTGTCTTTCTCCTAAAAGGAAGATTAGAAGTTTTGTTTAGAGTTACATCTGAAGAGCGGAGTGAGACGCCAAGGATGATGCCGGCGATGACTCCAAAGACAGTGAGAAGGAGAAGGACATTCTCCTTGGAGATCCGCATCTAAAAACAAACTTCTACTCCTAGCCTAATATAGAGAGAGTTTGCGTGAAATAACTCAATTATCTGGCCAAGCGGAAAGCCTCGAAATTCGGCTTCTTAACATATGCGCATTTGGTGGTAAAAATGAGGAAGTTGAACCAAGAAAATAACTCTTGGCTGGTTCGAGGCAACATTTTGAATGAACTGGATGATTAAAAGGTAATCAAGCAAAAAATGAGATTTTGATTTGATAAATGGAGTTAATCAACCCTTACCTCACTAAGGAGTTAAATGGGCAAAAGTCACGGCTCCGACGTTTCCACAGAAGGAAATTAGGGCTGGAAAAGAACCTGAAAACGTATGTTTTTGCCTAAAAACAGCAAGACATAGAGAAGAAGCTTGCTCTCGCCATAAGCACTCAAGAAGCCAAAGAGATTGCGTAAATCCGCGTGATAATAAACATCCTTATGCTTTTTGCTCTATCGAAGATTAATGCTGGCATTTCCTACTAAGAGAGTTCCAAGGAAAAGGAAGGAAGATCTATGCTCGCCAAAACACTGCCTAACAGACGAACGACAAAGTAACAGAACATTTCAAGACCAATTCAGACAAATGGCCGTTGACGTCTAGGGCAGGACCGCGTGATTGTACTTGAGTTTCGTGTCTCTGTTCTCGGGAGCTATCTAGCAAAAAAAGACAGAAAGATACAAAGGGTCCAGATTGCTCAAGAAAACAACTTGAATAAGTTATAACGTTTTTGTAAAAAGGATGACATTAGTTTGCAAAAATAGAGACAATGGTCTCATGAGATGGTTGGTGTCTGTTTCTCGCAAAGAGCACTGTCAACAGAAACGTCTCGCTAATTCCGAGTCGTCATTTGTTAAACAGTCGCTAAGGATAGGATGTCCGTTCGAGCCAACTGCCACACCCAGTAGGAGGATCAAGGAAGTAAGTATTCAAGTTCTTCTAGCGATTCCTGTAAGTGACAAGTGTCATAGACAGCTTACTCTTTTCTCCTAGACATTTTATTTCTAACAAACATAGAGAGAGGAGAAGGGAGATTAATTTTGATTGAGATTGTTAGATGTGCAAATATTGAGAATTTGTTTTCAGGAGTCTACACTAATATACCAAGAGCTTAGCCGAGAGGATTTGAATGAGTCAGACTTTATATTAATCTGTCAAAGTGAAGGGGAAAGCAGGTAAATTCTGTTCGAATCCAAATGTCAATTGAGCAGCATTTAATTGCGGCTGCCTAACGTGTTTGTGACTTGAAAGACTTCATAGTAACAACAGAAAGCAGACCGGAAGAGGCTCTGAAGGCAAAACGCGGCTGCAAGCAGCAGTCGTAGATCTTTCAAAAAGTTACTTCAAAAGGTTTGGCAAAATCTAATTAGCTGAGGGAGGTTTTGAAGAGAAAAACGATGTGAGATCAGATTGTTCCAGTGAAGTATTTGAGCTCAGAGCTCATCTTCAAGCATATCTAATAAGCTGATTAGCTTTTGTTGCAATCTTGTTTTTGAGATTTTTAAATGGGAGCGTCACATCTGTGACTGGTGAAAGATGTCACAGCAGCTCAGAGATGAAAACCTCATCAAAATATGGTAATTTATTGAACTTTAGCTGAATTAATCAGATGAAGAGACTGAAATCATCCCGCCTTCGGAGGAGGAAATGGCAACTCCTAATTTTCTAATGGGATTGCAAGTGCAGCTCTGCTATTTTCCCTGGAAAACAGGACAAATTTTCTCAGAAGCTGAAATTTTGTAGAGAGTACATGGGATTGCCGGAAAAACACAGACATCTTGATATTTTCTATGAAAAATACATTGTGATTTGACCAGACATACAACGAAAAACTAAAGAACAATTTAAAATTGTTTGAGTGTGAAAGCAGCAATATTCTCATGAGTGAAATTGATTATGAATGCACCACTCCCTTTTTTGCGTGTTGGGTCTGAGAGAGTGAAAGAGGGATGCAGCTTAATATCGGTGAGTGTGGCCAAGTTGGAATTTTTTGAGTCAGTGTGGTTTTGGCGCCGAATGACTGCCATAGACGTAGATATGGAGTGCCGGCAATTTTTGCCTCGTCGAGGTTCATCCAAGCGAAAAGGCTGTCCTCATCTCTGAAATTCTCCGAACGGAAAAACGTTCTTGTGGATTTAGAGGCCAATTCAACCAGAATTATACCTGAAGCAACAAAAAGTTCAACAGACCAAAGACGATGAATATCTTCGCCGAGCTCCGGAAATACTGGCTACGAATGACGAATTTTTCCGCGAGCCCTATCAAAATGCAAAGAACTCCCTCTCTCTCTTTCCCTCTCTCTCATCATGGTAGGATTTACCCCGGTTGAGATGAGCTGCCTAGTATCCACTTAATATTGTGAGATTTTGCGGGCTCGGGTAAATAATTAAACTTCCATTTTTGCAGATTCTTCAGCTCTACACTTCGCCTCACACACTGGCCTTTCGGTTTTTTCAAGACCTCAGGAATTTTTAATTCGCTTCATTGCTCATTTCCTCTACGAGAGGTTACAACAAAGAACAACTCTTTGCGTGAAAATAGACTCAATGGTCAGACACTAAAAATGGAAAGAATATTGATAATCTTAAATCTTAGAAATGCTGGTCTCAAAAGAAAATAAGATGAAAAGGTTTGGTGACATTTGAAGATTCTGCTTTTCTCCTTTTCTTCCGAGGATTTCCTGTAGTGAAACTTGATAGGGTAGCAGAATGGATAGCTTGAATCACTGCTACCTTTTTTACAATATAATAGTATAAAGTCTTGGTTTTCTAGGAAAATAATGCATATATTTGCTGATTTGTTTTGAAGGATTTTCAGAATTGCTTTCTCCTAAGTAAGTTCTATGGAATTAAGCTGGGAATTTTCCCATAGCTTTCGATTCTTTAATTTGCTCTTGCTTTCCCACAGAAGTCGGACAATATTTCTTTCCAAAAGGAAACTATACGATTCATTATGAAGCCGAGGAGAAGATGACACCTTATTTGCCTGTTCCTACAGACATCTGCTCCTCCGTCCTGGATAGCAAGTGTTAATGACCCCCAGTGTCAATTAGGCCAACCAGCCATCGGCTAATGAGCGGATCCACGGCTGTGTTTTTCTTTTTGACACAATAAACTGGGCCTCTACAGCTTGGAACGGGATTCAATCATGAGCCGTGGCTCAATGGCTTGTGCTCTTTGTTAGGAGCGCTTATATTGGATTTTCCTCTTTGCAATTGAGTGCGCTCAACTCACAAAAGGCTTAACCTTTCTACTTTATTATTCGCATCATTTCTCTCTGTTTTTCGGATGGATTGGTGACAGGTCGCGTGATCATCATTTTTGACACCTTCATGTTCTCTCTCACGACGAGTTATCCACTTTCATGGCAGTCACATTACTGGCGATTCTTTCAGCTGTAACGAAATTTTCGGGATGTCTTGTTTAAGCAACACGCAATTCGTGCTCAAAGCCGAACGTTTACCCTCATTTTGAGGAAGACCCCTCAGCTCATAATAGCTCTTGTCTCAAATCTCTCTCTCCCTAGCTTTGAATAACTACACACATTCTGATTAGCTATTTATAGGGTTTCGTTTTATAATTAGAGGTCACATGCAAATTCTGGTTGGAACAACTTACGGCCGAGTGGCTGCCGTTGCGCTACGTTGGCTTCTGACTCCGGAAGCCTTACGTTTCGCATTAGTGCAGTTGACCATTTAGTACACTTAAAATTGACTCTTTAATCTAATACATTTTGTCCCAATTGTCCCAACTCTTCAATCATGATAAAATCTCATGTAGCTACGGGACTAATTGGGTCCTTTTGGTTTTTGAATTAACTTTAATTCATAAAACTAAGAAATGTTATCCCAGAGCCAGAGAGAGGTAAACAACATCGTGATGACCTGAGCCAGCTGTCCTCAGATGTCATTTATTAAAACAGTCGCGCAGGCTGCCTGTCGGGGGGATGGGTCACTTGGCTCCTTCTGCTCGTCTCAGCCATCTAGCACCCTCTTGTTAATCTCTTTCTCTCTTTTCACCGGATTCTCCCCTAGTTTTTTCTTTGCGTAAGATGTCCCTTTTATCGGCGATGCGGCAACTGCGATTTCTCTTTGTCTTGCGCAATGCCAGACCAGGGAAAAAGCGAAAGTGGGCAGTGGGTCGCAAAGGACATTCGAGCCTAATTGTTTCCAGCTTATTACCCGCGCACTTGATGATAATCGAATAAGCCGAAAAAGACTTTTCTCATTTTCAGATGCGAACGACTTGGGGTCGGCGAGGTCAGGCCACAACACTAACATGTGGTGTTGATCCTCCAGACGATGCAAACTTCGCTTTAGAATGGAGGAAGAACGAAAAGCTCATTTTCAGCGCTTATGGACGAGAAGCTGGTCATGCTGCTCCTGCTTTACAAGGTAAAAACATTAATATTTTTATTATATAACCCGTGTGGAAAGAAACAATGTACAAAAAATTATTAGTCAATTAGTTGGATAGATTCAACAGTCACGGGTCAAACTATCACTGTACTACTCCATTGATCTTCGACCAAAAACATTCTGTTAGCTGATGCGTATCCAAATTTGTTGACTGATATCAAAGCGACCTAAAATTTTGATTTTTGTGTTGTTGACCTTGGTTTTACTTCATCAATTGGTCCAACAATAGTCTTTGTCTGGGTAGTAGCTCCACTCCTCCAAGGTCCTTTCCTCAACCTATGGTAGATATGATAGACTTCTGCGTCGTCAGATGGAGCCCATTCGAGGGATGTTGAATCGTTTTCTGATCTAACTTTCAGCGAAGAGACTGCATAAGGCAAGTCCTTCATTCGATCTTCTTGACAAACTAAAACCTAAATTGAACTGTCTCTGGCATTGATATAATAACACAAGACCTTGTTTACGAAGTTAACGCAATCAGAGAAGAAAATATTTCCTAGCATGAATCGACTATCACACATGCCAAGGCAATGATAAGGTATCTGCAAGGTTCAAGTTCAAAATATGAAGGTCTGGCACACCTGTTGTTTGATACAGCAACCGACGTTATTTAGATTTTGAAGGGTGCATTTCATGAGAGAGTTGAATTCATTGAAGCATCGAAATTGTGGCAAGAAAGCTCCTGTAATCCAATCTAATTTTTTAGTTTTATTATGGCATCGCATTCGAATTTTGACCTTGGAGGCAAAACCACCACAAGACCAGAAACAGCTTTAGGGGATCGGCTTAGGACAAAGAACACACATTGCCAGACCTACCTGGCTTTACATCCTTCGTGATTCCTGTAGTACCGGAACAAACAGACTGGCAATGGGGTCGAGTAACCTCCTTAGAACAACATTCTAATGCGGTCTCTGGGGGTCTGTCCGGGACGAATTCCGTGAACGAATATATTTGAAGTTTAACCTAAAAATCATTTTGGCTTTAAGTCTGTTCTTACCTCAGCGAAGTCATTATTCTCATCTTCTAAGCGGCAGCGGTAGGTAGTGTAGTCAGCGAGCTCAAGGTTTTTGATGTCCAAAGCCGAAACGTAATAGTTAAGTCCGTGGATCTTCTCAGAATAAGAGGTGATAGTATATTTGCTTCCAGAAACTTTAGTAAACGTTCCTCTATCCTAAAATTTGAGATGTTATCAACTTTTTGTTCAAACCTTCTTTTCCCAAATCAATGCTCCTTTTTGAAGAGCACCTTGCCGTAATTTACATGGGAGTACAGTTGCCTTTGCTACTCTTGGAAGGCGAACAACTTCTGAGAAGACTGCTGCGATTTGTTGTTGAGTAGTTGTAGCGAGTTGAACAAAATCGGAAGCTTGTGAAAGATCGTCATTTCCAGCTGCTTGAGCTATAACATAGATGGTATATTTCTTCTCTGGTAGGAGATTTGAGACTGAAATTGAAGTGGTCCTGGATTCGTGAACTGTCTCAGTATGACGGCGTCCAGAAGTTTCCGTGAAGATAACTTTGTATGACCTGACTAGCGAAGGATTCTTTGCTGGTTCATTCCAATCCAATCGGACCGAGGTGGTCGTTTTGGATATAATTCTCACGTTTCGTGGTGCAGATGGCGACAGTTTATAGGCATCTGTCAGACATCCAAACATTGACGAGAGATTTATAGCCATGCAGGATTGGAATTTATTCCACGACTCAACAGCTCCGGTAGCAGATCCTCTGCACATACCAAAGCAACCAGAAAGGTCTTGACGTTCAGCTTTGTCAAAGCAACAATTTGTGGCGTCATGTCCGTCAGCGATACAAATGGTGATATCTGGGAGGAATTTCTTACATGACCTGGGTTCATCAAAGGCCGTATAACTGAAAGAAGATTGGCTTTAGATTGGCAAAAAGAATTTAAAATAGAGAAAAATAAAACTGACATGTCTGTATCTCCTGGAGGTTTGTTGGGGTCACAGAAGAGATCAGCACATATGGAACTTACTCCTCTATCACGGCAGCATTGTTTCTTTGTTCCGTAGATCGAAGCCAATATAGACAGGAGAATGACCAATGAAACCGCAGTTACTGCCATGTAAAAAGGGTGAGCGTGAAAAATCCCTTGACTTGCGACTGGTTCAAAGGCGATACCGTCGCGGTGAAAGGTCGCTATCCCGCCCCTCCTCACGCGAGACGAAAAATCCGGGAACAAGATCTCGCCGATACTTTTTTGTAGTCATAAACTTGACAAAACACTCGCTAAGTAGGCTTGAAACCACCTGGGAAAAGAACCGCAAACGATCTATACGATCCATGAAACGATTATTTCAGGAAAAATCGCGAGAGGCTCTGGACTTGGTCTAACAATCCATGCCATATCAAGGGAAGATGCTGGGGTTTATAGTTGCTCTGTAACCACATTTGCTAAACAGCCTACTCGACCTCTCTACGGATCTCCGCTTCGACTAGTCGTAAACGGTTTGAAGAGGATAAAGACACAAAAGAAAGATTTTTTTTCAGTTTCTCCTACAATTACATCTCCAGAAGCAGGGCTAGTTGAATTCGTCAAAGAAGGAGATAAATTTCATGTGGAATGTAAAGTTGAAGGATCTCCACCACCCGAAATTAGTTGGACAAAGGTTTCCAACTTCGTATTTATTTTTCAATTTGAATACTTTCAGAATGAACGAATTGTGAGCGCTTCTCCAGTTCTTCATATAGCGAATGTGACCATCCAAGATCAAGGAGAATATACTTGTTTAGCTGTTAATGTTGAAGGCAGTCAGCAATCAAAATTAGAACTCAAATTTTCTCGTAAGACAAGAACTAATTCCTCAAAATATTTTTAGGAGATATTGCATTTGATTTTATTCCAAAGAATAAGACTGTTACGGAGGGTTCCAATGTCTTTTGGCATTGCCATGCAAGTTCTCAGCCCAATAATATAAATTACAATTGGACGTTTCGTGATCGACCTATAAAGATGACACCAATTGGTTTGAGAGCAGAAATACACGTTTGCTATCTTAACCTCCAGCCTCACATTTCAATTTAAGAACGGTGACCTTTCTTTGCGTGATGTTCGAAAGGACGACCAAGGCTGGTACACTTGTGAGGCATCGAATAGTAGAGGAGAGCTCTCTGAGACCGCAGCTTATCTTGATGTTCATTGTGGGTTTGCTGCTTCGTCGCTTTCAATGACCGTGATAGTTTTTGTGGAAAACAATTAATTGTGTCGGCATAACTTGTTAGACAGATGACACGAGAAATTGTTTGGAATTGAATGAGGTCAATGTCAGATCGTGGATTACCAGAAAGCAAATGTAAAAACTATCTCTCAGATCTACCCGAGCAAGCGAAAAGCCATAAGCCAGTCGTTTCTATTGGTTCTCGGACAAATGGAAGTATCCATTGCGGAGTAGACGCCAATCCATTGGCTAATCAATTTACTTGGACAAAAAATGGACATTTTGTTGGAACCTATGACAAAGTAGTCTTAATTTTTAGAGAGAATTATATGCTTCAGGATACTTACACGATAATGGAGGCAAAAGAATCTGATGGAGGAATCTACCGATGTAAGGCTAGAAATGACGTGGGAGAAGGGGCAGCTGTTGAGACTCATGTAATAGTAGCTGGTAAAACATTTCTCAACCTAAACAGATTTTTTAGATCCTCCAACATTTGCTCAAAAACCTCCGACAGAAGTTCGTGTTAAAGAAGGTTCTCCTTTAGATGTTCCTTGCGAAGGGTTCGGCGATCCCGTCCCAATTGTTTACTGGATGCACAATCAAGTAAATTCCACTTCATTTACTTAGAGCCAGTCTGTTCATTTAGACAAGAATCTCAACTTCATCGCTTGGATTTGTGGCTGTTTCACATCGTGATCACGGGTTATACGAGTGCGTTGTGTCCAATTCTGTCGCTAGCATATCAGCATCCATGAACTTGATTGTCGAAGTAAGTTTCAAAAATAGAAATTTTTGTAGAACTTTGAGCGGTCTCCTAATAAGGTCAGACTGTTTATCATGCTTCTATCAAAACAACTTACGCGCATCTTTGCGCTGTACTATTGCTGACGAAATGGCAGAAAATGATTTTAATCTAAGTCAAATTGCAATAAATCTTCAGCGATCACGACCTCAACCTGCTAATATTACTAATCTGGAGTGTGATGGTCCAACAGCTTTAAAAGTCCAATGGCTTCCTGGCTTTGATGGCTCTCATTCTCAAACTTTTGTTGTTCACTACAAAAGTGAAGCTCTTTCTGGAGTAAAGACTCTTTCAACATCCAAGGATTCTGTAACTTTGGCGGGTCTCACTCCATTTTCGACTTACGAGATATTCGTAGAAAGTAGAAACATGAAAGGGAGCTCTTTATCAGAAGTTGTCAATAAATCAGGTAATTTTTCTTGTACACAATAGTTATTTGTATAGTTTGTTCAACTTTGGAAGCTCCAGAAGATATTCATCTAAATGGAAATGCCGTAGAGTGGAGTCCTGTAGATAATGCCAGGTCGTATAGAGTTGAAATGAGAGCAAGTGGAAGAAACGCTTTCAAAGAACTGGCAAGTTTTAATTTTCTTTAATTTATTAAAATATTTGCAGGGTGAAGTATTAAATCCACAATATCGGTTTAATGATGATATCAAGCCAATGGAAGTTCGTGTTAGAAGCCTCCGTCATCCATATGATCCAAGCCCACCAAGTTCAAGTATTCGCTTAGGACCGATGGGTAAAAAGAATCTTTCCATTCAATGATCCGAAACCTTCTAGAGAGCGAATTGCCCGTTACTGCTGCCATTTTGGGTGGAGCGTTTATGTTCTTGTTCTTGTTGATATTGGGCATTTGTTGGAGATGGCGGTCAAAGAAGGCAAAGCGAAAGAGGAGGAAGAACTCTCCCGATGAGTATGGCGTTAAAAGTGGGATTCTTTAGTCAGCCAATGATTGTGTTTATTTTCAGCGGCAAATACCAATTCTCAACCGCAAACAGAGACTTATTATGAGCCTTCGTTAAATTTGTAAGTTTTTTGCTTCATTCTTTCAGTGGGTTATAGCGTCGGTCATTTAATGGACTCCTCTGACTCTGACAGCAGCGAGCGGTTGGTTTTGATCTCAGCCCTCAGTTCGCACTGCTTTGTTAGTTTGCATTTAGAGCGCATGATCGTCTTTCGGTTACGATTTCCGTTCCCCGTAATGTGGCACATTTCAGAATTGATGACGGAGATTACAGCGAATGGACCGGAGTTCACGAGCCTTCAAGAGGACGTCATCCAGAGGTTTTCACAAGGAATTGAGTCTAATGGACTGGTTTTTCAGGATATTTTGGCTATGGAATATGAAACAGGAGACGACCAGTCAGCTATTGGCGACATGTTGAGAAACAAATACATCTACGGAGTTGAAGATGTACCTCCCCAATTGATAAACGACCTCCGAATAGAAAAATTGCGGAGAGAGTACAAACAATCACAACTATAAAGATATGATTTTATTATTCAACGACTGTCAAAGAGGTGATTTGATCTTAGGAAAGGACTCAAGTCCTTTTGAAATTATGCCGACAAGCATTGTACATAGCGGTCAGCCATCACAAAAAAGATATAAAAATGACACGTACAAGTAGCGCTATGACTTAAGATTTTTCTCAAAGATATATTGGTCATTTTGTTTGTTGAGCAAGTGGAATAGAAAGAAAATTTTTGATATAAGTTAATTGTGGTGGGCCATCTACGTATAGGTAAAATGAACACCACTGTCGTCCCTGTCATGTGATAATTTCTCTCCTTCAATGGACGAGGCTGACGAAGAGCAATATGAACTGTTCTTCACTCCCTCTGATCCTAAACTTTGTGTCATTTTGGATGAAATATAATAGTCAAACCATCTGATAAATCAGTATAGATTCGGCATTCGGCCGAGCGTACATCAGATGTTAGTAAATTTGTGAGCTCTTTGTGGCTAAGTGATTCAACAGCAGCCATGTCCATTTTTACCTAAAATTTGGGTAAATTTGAACTTTTAGAAAAATTTTACTCTGAATGGACATGTAGACTCAGCAGCAATGTCGGGGTAGTATTTTCTGATGAAAGGATGTTTGACAGCCTCATGCACATCCATTCGTCGATCGACGTCTACTACACAAAGACGGGAGATCATGTCGATAGCATCGAAGTCCATCTAAACAGTTTGTTGCGAATTTGTTCTTTGCCGATTGGTTACCTCGCGATCTCGCATGGCCAAGATTTCAGCCCAATCCATTTTTCTGTATTCCGATGCTTTGATAAGATTCTTTGTGCGTTCACAACGAATTTCTTCAATCATCTGAACTTTTAGGTTAATTGAAAAATTTATTGAAATTTGAATACCGTTTCGGATGGGGTTCCAAGTTTGGAAAGGATTATTTTGATCTGTCCGGAAACGCTTCTTCCAGGGAAAAGCTCCCTTCTCAAAAACATTTCGGCAAAAATACAACCAACAGCCCACATGTCAACGGCTGTAGAATGTTCCGGTAAAACATACAGCAATTCCGGAGCTCTGAAATTAAATTTTCGGTTTTGAAGGATGCATTTCTACCTGTATGGAAGGGTCGCAACATGTTGTGTCATATAAAAACAATGCTCTTCAGCTTCTTCAATGTGATCTTTCATTGCTAGTTTGGCCATTCCAAAATCAGCAATCCGAAGGGTGCAATCACTATTGATTAGTAAATTCGAGGGCTTCAAATCACGATGAGCAATCCCGGCCGAATGAAGATACTGGAAATTCAATCATTTTTCCTAACATTTTGCGACTCTCTTATCAACATCAGCCCCCCGACTTCTGGATTAGTCATTACCCCCAGCGCTTTACGAAACGTGTCTAGCGACACAAGTGTGACACACCCTATGTTATTATTTCTTACCCGAAGACCGCGAAGGAGCTGGAAGAGGAAGTGAGCGACAAGGTCATCTTCCAATGGATCTGTTCCGTGAATAACTTGATGCAAACTTCCTTCCATTAGTTCCATCACTTAAAAGATTTTCGTAAAAATTAGGCTAAATGTGACTCGAACCTAGAAAAACATTGATTCCTAACGGACCGGAAGTTCGGAAAATATCAGTTAGGGCTATAATGTTGGAATGCTTGATGTAGCGTAAAACGCGAATTTCACGTAATGTCCTTCTTGCCAGGGTAGGAGTCGCCGAAGCATGGCCGATTTTTTTGATAGCGACCTGAAGACGACTTGCATAATGATCAGAAAAGTAAACATACCAAATGCATGCTCGTAGTCTCTATAGCTTCGCATACAATGCCAAAAGCTCCTGCTCCAATATTCTTTTGTGGCTCGTATTTACATGATTCACTTCCGAATTGAAAGTCATGGTGGAGTTGGCGTCTAGCCAAGTCATCTAATACCCGATTGAATCCAGGTTTGGAAGGAGCCATTTGTCGGCTGAAAATGGTCATTTTATAAATAGTAGTAGTAGTGGAGAAAAGAAGACGAGAGAAAGGCCGTCGCACAAAATGACATACGTATAGACCGCGAAACAGTAGTCGGCTAGCGAACGGCATAAATCGCGGACAGATACTAGCTAAGTGGATTATACCACAGCGCCGACCGGTCATGCATCGCGGAGACTGTAGCTGTGAATCTAGAAGAAGAAGGGTCAATAATCCCAGAGGTAGAAATCAATATACAGGCTGGCAAGCTTACACAATGGAGGACGATAAGCCTTGAGGGAGAGTCTTATCTACTTACTGTGAACGGCCAAGTCTATTAATCAGCCACCCACACGATTAAAAACTTTCAAAATGAATTCAATCCCCTTTTTTATCACACTAAAAGCTGTAAATGAGCAATTTGTAGGTGCAAAAAATAGACTGACGAAAGAGGCCCTGTTGTAATACTTCGAAAATGAATCACCAGGGAAATTCAACCAAAGTTATCAGACAAAAAACGCAAAAAAAAACTAAAGATCAAATTCGTTAATGTAGCAGTTTTTATAGCTTACCTAAGCATTAGGAATTGCCACGAGAATCATAAACGTCAAAGACTTTACTAAGAAAATTTGCAGATAAGATACAAGAAGTAGCCTACGCCAGTCACTGTTCAAATCTAACAGAAAGCTCAAAAACTAGCTGCGTACTATCAGAGAAAATGAATCATGTGGGTGTGGGTCCTCGAGGTCACAGTAACATTAAGACATTCAGGTGAGGGATCCTCTGCGCGTCACACGATGAAGTAATTTCAATGGATGGAACTAGGAAAACTATACAGAGACTTATGTGAGTCGGAGCTTCTAAGATAAGAGAGCGAGACGTTGTTAAATAAAGCCGTAAAGTCTGGGGTGATGGTGGCTTTTAGGGTTGAAGAATAGCTTTTATCGTAACATGGATGAGGAGTTGAGTGTGATATTGGCAAAGAGTTCGCTCTTATGTCTAGGATGTTCTCGCTTATATATTCGATCACATTGATATCACTGTCCCGGTTATGAATCAGCAATTCGCCAGGAATGGGAAACAATACTCTCTCTCTTTCTAGATTAAAGAAATGGACGATGAAAGTCAAGTGGAAAGTGTTCCAGGTTAACCGAAAGAAATACACAGAAAAGTGAATCAGTCACTGAGGATCCACGGGGCTACGTCAGCTGGCAAATAGAAAAGTGGCAACGCCGACTACTATGGCGACTGTCGCGGGGCTGTCAGAGGAGAAGAAATGGTTTCACGAGAGCAAAACGCCTTTTTCTCAATGGACCGTTTCATGGTCACGAGAATTTGGTAGGTGTTAATGGGAGGTTTTATGTCATCTGTTCAGAGAGTACAATCAAATTACGGTCGCTCTTGATTGAACCCGGCTGGATCACGCTGCACTTTTTCGTTGAAAAGACGTGGCAGAAAAAAGCAAACCCTGTCTCTGAAAGTGTTAATTAGATTGACAGGTTTGGTGACCAGGTTCAGGTAATCGTTCATTTCGGACGATCGAGGGGAGGTCGTGATCTTAGCACGGAAAGGCTATCGTTGTGAAACATGACGAAGGGTTATTGGTCAATAAATGGAAACCGATTTGAATAGAAAGGAGAACAAAAGAAGCGTCTGATTCCAATATCAACGAAAAAGAATCTAAGGGAAAAGGTATGACTTCTCTTGGTCAAGAACTAAAAAGAATAGTGTTGGAAGAGGCTTTTCTGATAAAAACAATTTTAGTCTCGATATCATTGCGGATTATTGGCGCTTGCCTTTGACGGATAGCAACAAAAAGAAAAGAGAACCAAAGCATCTAGTTTCTTTCTTTCTCTCCCAAACAAAAACGAAAACTTCTTCTATTTATTGCCTTTATTTTCAGTGGACCGTATGCTTGACTGTAACAAGGAAAAGAACAGAAGCTAGAGGCAAATTGAATCAGCTGGTTCAGTCGCAACAAGTGTATCCGGTCCAGCCACTTGACGTGTGTTACGTGAAAGTGAATAAAGAAGAGAGAACATTTCTCAGATAATAACCAACTTTCTCTTGAAAACGTTCTCCCTTGAAAATTTGGTAATCATACAGGTTTTTGACCACTCACAAGTGTCGGCAAAAAGTGCGATGGACTCGATGACCAACAGAACCCGTTTTACGGTCAAGGTTATCAAAATATAGCGATATATGAGAAAAGCGTTAGAAAGATTTATGGGGGAAAAGGGCGTGGAAACTGACAGAAAAGAAATTCAGCTTCACGACCTTGGAGACCATAGTCAAACGTCCCAAGGACGATCCCATTGCGCGTTCTGCGTCCCTCAACACGAATGAGATCTACGCAATCCGCTGAAGAATGCCAATAAAGAGAACAAATTATAGCGGCAGTTTCAAAGAAGCTTTTCCTTTTGATAAAAATGCAGTATGAAAGAAAATGCGTGTGACCAAACCCGAAAACGGGAAGCGGGTAAAAGAAACCAAAAAACCAGCTGGTGTGGATATTCTGGCGCTCTTCCTTCGCCTCTCAGGTCAGCGAGCTGCTCGAGAGGGAACCGGGAGGTCATTATTTGCCTTTGTTGACATAAAAAGTTGTCCATTGTGCACCCGAGAGGCTTCGATTTATGGAACAATCAAAGGGGAGCCGGTACGGAGTACCTAGGTTCCGGTGTGTTTAGCCTGTTATTTCGCGCCTCACAAGAGCATGATTGTCAACAAAGGTAGAGGAAAATAGGGAGCTGGGCGAGTTGGAAAGTCAAGTGGATAATAATAGCAAAAAACATTATTACACTGACAAGGAGAGGGCAAAAGAACAATGAAGAAAAGCGCATCATTTAATTGAGTAAGTCTTTTCTTTTTTATTGGATAAAAATTAGAAAAAGAAGGAAGTTAAAGGAAAAAGAAGAATGTTGGGTCTACTTTTTGCCACTGTAAGATGACATGCGAGCATTGGACAGGACATTTCGTGTGAGGAAAGTGGATTAGCATGTGCGCGAGTCTGGCCAGCACATCGTGCAAACTTCCGTCGGCCAGGAGTCAGACGTCGCCTCCTAGTAGAGCAAATATGAGAAGGTAGAAGAGAGAGAGAGAGAAAGAGAGGATCGGGAGAGGACAGCAATTAATTCAACAATTTAGGCCATTCTCGGGAGAGTGAATTTTGTATAGAATTACATCCGCTTAGCGGTTCGTTTTTTCGTCAGGTACGCAGAGAGTGAGATGAGTGGAAGCAGGAGGCCGGTGAGGTTGTGCGGAACTGGTTCATTGAATGGGGGACGCACCCCACGGAGGCTAGTAATCAAACAGCGAATGAATGCGAACGCAAGAGAAAAGAAGAGCTATTTGCTGCAGGTCTTAGCCTCCTGCGTCGGAACTACCGTAAGTTAACCTTAGGAATTTACTCTTTTACTTACTGGTCACCGGCAGACAATAATGCACTTCAGCAGCCAAAGTATGCGAAGACGAAACGTTTTGTCAAAGAAACCAGAGAAACTTGAAGATTCTGCCGCAAACTGTAGCGAACAAGACCATTCTTATGGTATTACTCTAATCCGCGATAATGGTCTAAGATAAAGCTACAAATAGGGAATTATTACTTTGAAATACAAGACAAAAGCAACTCATAGAGACCATTAGTGTGGAAGCAAATTGCGAGAAGCCGCAGATTTTTTGTAAAACAAGCCTGGCGGCCGGTAAAAAGGTGGTCGAAAAGCAATCAGCTGCGAAAGTGAAACCAACGTCTTACATGAAAGTGTGAGACATTTATTCCAGATGGGCAAGATGGTTGTTGTCAAGCTAGGTAGCGTACTATTTTTTTGGAGGTTAGTGATAACAATGTGTGTACCTCTACTGAGCGCAGACTATGTAAATAAAGAACGCGGACAGTATATCATAATAGTTGCAAGAATTTTGCGCATTATGAGAAGATTAGCCAAATTTGCTTTTATTTTAATCGTACGAAAATTAATTAAAAAATACTTTTTAAGTTTAAGAAATTTACCGTCGGGGCCTTCGGCCTTCCTTCAAGCTGAACAAAGAAAAAAGGTCAGACCTTAAGAGGCTTTACGCAGACAGATAGAGACGGACGCATTTTAGAAAGTAATATCGAAGACAAATTGAAAACATTAGAATTTGAATACTACAATAGTCGCAGATTGTGCTAATGTAAGCAGTGCTACGTACTATCATCTGCATATCAATTGTCTTGGGTCACTCCTAGAGCCATCATTACTCATAGATACTCCTACTTCTCGGAGCGTACAAGATGACTCAGCATTTTATCTCAATTATAGTCTTTTAATTTTATTCGAGGAAGACAAATCCAATTATAAAGTGTTTATACCAACGTAATTTTCTAATACACATATTACATCCCCTCCAAGCCGAAAAAAGACTTCGACAGACTGTAGAGACTTCATGCAGACAGATAGAGTCGGAAGCATTTTAGAAAATAGTATTATATTCTTATATGTTAAATCAAAGTCAAATTGGAAGAATCTATTACGATAAAAATATTTACGCAATGATATGGTATGGTAAATATAGATTTGAAACAACTCCTTTAATTGTTACTGGCACTGTTACATTAGTCTTTTTTTCACAGCCTCAGCCTGCTGGTGCATTTGCTATAAGTGCCGGGACCGGTGAGCGTAGATATATTAAATATTATGATTTTTAAGATGTCGCAAATTTTGCTTTTTATCAGTTTTTGTATTACGACAGTCTTGGCGCTGCTGGGCGCTTTGTTGTTGATGCAACAAATGGAACAGCTGCAGTTACTCTTTACCAAAATGACCAACAATTTGACACGATTATGTCTTATATTATTTCGGTTTGGAAAGTTTGCTTTTCTAATTTCGAACTAGGATGCATCCTATAATTTCTCGTTGTATGCCGGAGGTCTTCCTGTTTCTCCGAGCCAGTTGCTATCAACTTATGGGTTAATCATTTTCCAAACTAAACTCAAATTGTTTAGGGTTTATGCCACATCCGATAATGCCATGCCGCAATGGGTTCCTGGCAAGTTGAAGACTTTTTATCTCTCGAAGGGAACAGTGAGCATAATTACTAACCCGAACAATCCAAGTAAATTGTCTCTTACGCTGATATTTTATTTAGATATCCTACCGGCCAGAGATGATTTGATGGGATTTTACAAATCAATGAACTTTCCTTTTGCAGATTCAGTTCAAGATAACTCCTTATACTTCCAATCAGGCAGGCACATTATTTTGCCAATTCGTTTCTTCAGGCGACCCATTGATTCTTACTCTTGTTCCACTATCATTTGATACATCGACAACAATAATTGTAAATACTACGGGCATAGATGGACGTCAAAACTGCATGTAAATAAAGAAAAATATAGAAGTCTATCCTTTTAGATTATCCTCGTCGTCTCAGAATTGCACACTATTTGGAACAAATTTTCGATTTGCAAGTATAAGTGCACTTTCACCCTCTTCTGGCGGAATTATTAACTACTATTTTGCTAGCAATTATACGACTACAACTACACCAGCCTCAGCAGTTCTCAAGGGTATTTTAATATTTCAGCTCATCACCTATTTTCAGACACGCCTATTCTCTCACTTTTTGTTTTCTTTTTAATAGCAATTTGCGAATAAAGTTGTCGAAATTAAAGCCAGTTTATGGTTGAAGTTGTCTGAATTCTTGACCAAGTAAAGACGTCAGATTGGGTGAACACTGCTGTTGAAGCAGTTGTTGGCTGGTGACGGCTGGTTGTTGCCAGGAGCTGGAAACTTCTCATTGAAATGACTTGTTAGCAACAAACCGGGTAGAGTGACTCCATTTTTGCCATTGTAGGCGACTGTAAAGACCGCTGGAGGTGCCATCTCATCGTGCTTCTCTTTCAGCCATTTCTAAACAGCAGCCTCATTAATCTCAGCTCTCAAGTCTGGCTTTTTGCCAGTTCTTTCACTGCTTTTCACTACTTTCTTATTGTCGCATCTGGGTCGTTTAACTCACCATGTATAAGAAGAAGCAGCAAACGAAGCCAATAGAAAGGAGGGCGATAAGTGATAGCAAGAGATCGATCAAACCATCTTTCACAGTGAGATTAAGAGAAGAAATCTTTGGTAAATCAATAGGATCCATCCTGTAATTTAAATTTGAGCTGTGTACCATAAAACTTCGACTAGAGCCGCTCAAGTTCGAGTAGAACCTCTCGTTTTCAAGCCGCTATAGAAGAGTGGTTGAAAATAGAAACAGATGAGGTTCTTTTCGAAGTTTTGCGATAATTGCAAAGAGAAGCGGAGAGAGACAGAGAGATACGACCTTTCCTCAGTTCGACGTGAGACGAAAGTGCGGAAATAATATTCAAAAAGTCTCTTCTTGGAGAGTTCAACCTTCAATTTCCAGCCTACACAAGACAAAAAGCTGTTTTCGTTCATTTGAGGTCTGAACTCTAGATCAAAATACAATTTTGCAGGAATAATAGAAGATTCTGTAGAATAGATCATTAAGTTCATCTTGAAACTGAATTATCATAAATCGATAAAAACGCGTTCCGAAACATTATTTTTATTAACCTTCATTTGCTTGCTACTGTTCTTTTTTGAACATCTACAAAAGTCGCAGATTGTGCTCATGTAAGCAGTGCTACGTACTATCATCTGCATATCCATTGTCTTGCGTCACTCCTAGAGCCATCATTACTCATAGACACTCCTACTTCTCGGAGCGTACAAGATGACTCAGCATTTCATCTCAATTCTAGTCTTTTGATTTTATTCGAGGAAGACAAATCCAATTATAAAGTGTTTATACCAACGTAATTTTCTAATACAATTATTACGGATACTATGGCTGAGATCCGCGAACTCTCTTTGGCTCCTCCAACCTCTCAATTACCGTTTTTTGTTATTAATTGTTTTGTTCATGCAATTTTTTTCGTACTAATTGAGTGATTTGCTGCTTTTATAAATACATTCTTTCCTGATAAGTGTCTTTGTACATTTTAACCTCCTGATAGCTTCAAAGTCTCGTAATAAATCGACCTAGACATATCAACAGTTCACGGAACCAAACTCTTGCGACGACATTCTCCAAATGATATTTCCCCTTGATTGAAATTTCTTGAATTGAATTTTTCGAGCTGACTTGAAATCTTCAGCCTTGTTAACCTTTTAACTCTATCCATCCTTGCTTTTGTCTACTCCAAACTCCTGCCTTCTTTCGTTTTCTACGTGAAATTTACCAAAAATAAATCTGGATAGGCTTTCTATCGAGATGATTAATTTTTTTGAATAGCAGTTAATTAAATTCGAAAATGAATTTTTAGTAACAATTCTAAGCAATAAGTTTATATATTATATAAGTTTTATAAAGAGTTTCCGCTGCAAGAAAAATAAAGCAAGTACGCAATTACGGCTTTTGACAAGAGACTTTGAGTCTATTTATTTCTCTTATCATTCTTTGTTTATCTTCGTTTTTAAAAGCAATCCTTTAACATTTTTTGCTCTTCTAATTGTAAATAATTATGCCAAATTAATTTAGATAATACACATAAAATATTTAAAACAAAAACTTGACAAACTGCCATCGCATCTTCTACCGTCATTTTTGAAAATTTACAACATTTTCTAGACAATGTCAGCTTCAAGTGGAGGCAATCAGGCTCAGTATTTCGGACAAAATGATACCATTTCTACAATTACAGCAATTGCGCATCAGTTTCTTAAGGGGAGTCATGGTAACAAGGATGATGTTGAGAAGATTGCTGACAATCCACCAAGAATTAAAAATCCTAATGTAGGCCCTTTTTTAGTCAAATACTGTCTGTATATGAATAGAATTATGTGTTCCCAAAGTATCGAAGAGCTACAATTACATCTAAAAAAGAAATTCAAGAGATGGTTAGGAACCAAAAAGTGGAGAACTGGACTAACAACCCAATAGCACCAACATTAAAGAGAGAGATAGACGAAGACGAATTGTACACCGACAAAAGAGTGAGCAATAATTAAACAAAGGAATGAGAAATTTTCAGCCTCAGCCAAAAGTTAATAAGTCTGAGTCAACTGAACTCTTCTTTAATGGTGAAAAATTTAACCTTTTAGCGTAGACAAATCTTCCAATTTTTAATATGACCATTTTTTTAAGTTTTTGGTTCACGTCCAGCTTATCTGAGGCCGATAGACGAAAGCTCCGAATCGGCAGGAGGGAAATTGAGAGGAATGATTCCTATGGAGATTATACCGATTCAACACCGCATAAAGCATAGCATCAATGTTACAAAAATAAAGAGTAAGAGTACTTTATTTTTACTAACGCTATTATTTAGCTATGCTTAGAGATATTTCTTTTGATATTAGCACAAAGGAAATCATCTTCTACCGCAATTGGATGAATAATGAGCCAGAACGCGAGATTCAGAAGCTGTTGAAATCCGCCTATCGAAAAGTATTTTAATTTTTTTTTGTTAAATACTAACAATTTTATGTAACTAATGGTTGGTGGTATGAACTTCATTTCAATAACTTCGATATCAATGGATTTAAAGGAATGGCAAAAGCTGAAGTCTTCGTTTATACATTTCTAAAGTCAAATATGGTGTCAGCTACAAAAACGCCGATTAATTGGATGGTTGGCCAGGACGAATTGGAATTCATAGTCGAACCGAATGTACGATTTGAGTGAGATTTTTGACAATTTAATATATTTTACTTTTCAGCACAGCTTTTCTAGTTGTTTTTGTTAATGACATTGAACAGAAAGTGGGTTTTTTCTCTCATAAATATTATATTTATAGGTATCGTGTTTTGGAATTAAGAAGCTAACTAATGTAATAGCTTCAGAAGGGCTAGTAATATTAGAAACCAAGCTAATGTGAGTCGACCTTAATGCTAATAATTTCATTCCTTTATAGATATTTGGATGGAACATATGGCTTTTCGGGTTGCTTAACAAATTTCAAAAAAGTTGAGGCTATTGCTAAAGAATGTGCAGAAAGCTATTCACAGCGAGTATTCAAATGCCAGAGCAGAGTTGTTTCTCAATCGAAAAACTCGGATTGTGATCAAATGTTGTTTCTGTATAAAAAGGAATTGCGTTATCGAAACCATGATGAGATAAACAAAAAGGAATTGCTCACGTTTAAATGCATAAATAGCAATGGCGAACTAGAGGTAGGAGTATTTTTTATAGTTGGATCATCAAAGATTTTAGACGCTTTCTACATTCAAGAAATGTGCATGCCCTTATCTTCTTCGCGATTTCGAGACACCAGAAGCGCATAAGGAGGCGCTTGAAGCTGCATTCAAAAACCTGCTATTTACTTTGGAAGATGATGGATTTCTAGTAGAAATCATTAAACCGAAGAAACGTAAGAGTGTAAAAATATAAGACCGGTTAAACTTCGATCTCCTCAGCTCTCTCAGTTTTCTTAACTGTACAATTTAATCGCGCATAATACTGCAGAACTCGGTTGTCTTTAACCCGTTGTTTTTAAAACTCAGTGAAAGTGTAATATGTATGGGTATTTTTGAATATGAATCATTCAATAAAATTATTCTTGTAATGTTCTTCGGGAGAAATTGGTGTCAGCCCTTTTGCATCTCTTTCCAACGCCAGCTGAGAGAAAGTAACAGATTCTAAATTTTGTGTTAAGATGAAAATATTTGCATACCTTTTTGACATAAAGTAGCACAATTATGGTAACCTTCAGGTACCCAAACCCCTGGCGCTCCTTGTTCCAAATTCAAAAAATAATTGCCAACAGTTGGAACTCCGCCTGAAATTAATTTTGTTATCATATATTTAATTTACCTGGATAGATATTATTAAATCCTGATAGAGGAGTACCATCCGTCCAGTAGCAGCTTGAAAGACTCGAATTAGTGCATTGCAATCCTATTTGGGGACAGTAGCCGCTACAAATGGTTCTACCAGTCAAAGAAACTAAGAAATCATTTTGTTCTTGACTAGTAATTTTAACAAGTTGAGCATTATCAGACGAGCAATAGAGAGTGGCAGAGTTAAAACTGCGGAAAACTGTATCATCGTACTTGTAGCACATGCAGTCTCCTGAGAACATGGTATATCCCGGAGAACAAGTGTATGACGCTAAAAATATTTGAATAACTCTAGCTGAAATTTACAAAAACATCCGCTAGGATCAGGAGTAGGTGTAGAAGAGGAGGAACAAAAGGATTCGTTTGGATTGTTGAGATCAATTTGACAAACAAATGGCCGACTTGATCCACATATTTCTTTTCTATTTTTTGGATAATTTAACGATAAAGCCAGACTTACGTCCACTGGTAATCCACATCTCTAGCTGAAGCACATTGATACTGACTGGGATCTGATGGCTGCTGATTTGCCCAATTTTGGTAACTGTAAGTTGAACCACTTGTCCAAGACCAAGAATTAGAAAGAAGAAGAGAAGCACCAATCCAATAATTTGGATTTTTTGTATTTCCAGCAACAAATCCCGAGACATAAGAGTTTTCAAAAGCATTGGATATCGACACAAGATTGCCTCCAATCTCTTCACATGTTCTTTCAGCAGCTAGGAAGCTTAGAGTTTGAGGAAAGTACTTATAGCATCTAAATTTTATGCTTTTTGTTAAAATGTATTACTTTTTGAATTGGCTTTCGTACGTAGTGCCTTCAGGACAAGGTTCAGATTTAACGGAGGATGAAAATAGGAAGAAGACTAGAAAGAGCCAGGGCATATCGTAGAATGTGCGATAAGAGAATGCTTTGTCATCTTAATTCTTTAGCTTAAACAGTGAAATCAGCAAATCATGCTCTCGTAAATTGCTAGTTTTGTCTTTGAAGCTAGAGAATATAAAAATGAGTTTAAAGATCAAAGATCTATGTCTTGAAGAACTAGGATTTGGCAGATACTATGTCATAAAATTAGTTTTTGTAAATAAATCAAAAAATGTTTTGCTAAAGCTGATAAAATCTAGTATTTTAACAAATATGAAATAGGTAATGAGAAGGCAGGGTCTCGAAGCGAGAACTGTTATCCGACAACGAGGTCAACGAGACATTACTATCGAAAATGACCCCCCGACAAGCGCCATATGCATTTTCCGTTTTTCTTTATGTATTTGCATTTTTATAACGTATTCTAAGCATAAAACTCTAAAAATGAGTCTAAAACGCTTAATTACATGGAGATGCAAAAGCTTTAGACTCATATCTCGCTTTAGAAATGCTTAGATAAGCAGCTTCAGATTTTTGCTTGAAAATCCATGCACATTGATTTTTCTTTTATTCATTATATTCTAAATACTTCCATTATTTCTTGTCTTCTTTACTGCGTTTGTTGCGTTATTTTCTCCGTACTTATTCGCTAATTTAGATTTTTTAATGGGAGAGGCTAATTTAGGGCATCAAAATGGTACAGCAGGATCTATGGAGGCAGATGAGGTTCCTATGCCCGAGCTCGACCAGGAAGGCACGGTATTGATTTTTGCGGCATTTAACGTTTTATTTTAATTAGGTATTCGTTGGCCCAGGAGCAAAGAAAGAGGCTGAAGTTCTGGGTTTGGGATTAGCGCAACTTGGTCGACAGGCAGGAGAAGATCTTGCAACCGCCAAACGATATGCTTTGGATGTTAGTATCAAGCAAATCATGGTTCGTCAGCAGAAGGCTCAGCAGGAAAATGTAATATTTTATCGCTTTTATTTTGACTTGTTGTTTAGCAACAAAAGCAGATGATGTACTCACAAGCTTTGTCTTTAATGGCACGGATTTACATTGGATCAGTTTCACCAGAAGTAAGGGAAGATAATATAAAGAAAGTTTTCGAAGTGTTTGGTCCCATCAAGTCTATTAACATGAGCTACGACACGACTACTGGAGTGAGTTTTCTAATTTTTATAGCTTTTGAAGTATCAATATTCTCATGGTAAAGCAAGCGCTTGGTTGAGCAATTTCACAAATAACCAATTGGGCTCGTGTGGCTCCAAATGAATTGCTTTTAAATCAATAACACCAACGAGATAATGATTAAAAAGCACATTATAGTATTATTGTTGAAAGCCTTCTTATGTTTGAGTTCAAACATGAACTATTTTTTAATCTAAATTGCAGCAACATAAAGGATTTGCTTTTTTGGAGTATGAAGTTCCCGAAGCAGCCTTGTTGGCTACAGAATCGATGAATGGACAACTTATTGGTGGAAGAAATTTGAAGGTTCGTTCTTTATCCCTTTTGTAAAAACGTTATGCGCAGGTTTCACAAATTGGACGCCCAGCAAATATGCCCCAAGCGCAGCCATTTATTGAAATGATTCAAGCTGATGCTAAGAAGTATTTTAGGTTTGTTTTTAGTTTCATTGAGATGGTATAATTACTTTATTTAAGAGTATATATCTCTTCTGTACATCCTGAAGTAGGTGAAACTGGATTGAAATCTGTTTTTGAAGAATTTGGTGTAGTTGTTCGTTGTCAATTAGCAAGACAAACTGGTTATGGGAGATCTAGTGGCCATCGGTATGTAACTTTTTAAAAATATATTGAAGGTTTGCTTTTTAGCGGATTTGGTTATATTGAATTTGACACTCGAACTGCCATGAATGATGCCATGTCTGGTATGAATATGTTCGATTTGGGTGGGCAATTTCTTCGAGTTGGTCGGTGCATAACTCCACCAGAAGCTCTTCAATATCTTCAGCCAACAAGCAGCACTGCCGCTTTACCAGCTGCAGCTGCTGCCGCTGCCGCTGCAATTACCGCAAAGCTAATGGCTAGTAAAACTCCTGTAAGTCACGGTATGGTATCTTGGATATCTCATTTTAGGGCAAGAACGAGAATGAAGAAGATTCACCTCGTGCAACCACCCCTGTTCCTACTAGTGGTAGAGATTATGCTTTGGAGGCAAAGAACAGGCTATCTATGCGACAGGTTTGTTTTCTTCACTTTAATTTACATAAGTTGAATAACTTCAGAAGCTTCCGAAACCAGTGGAATCAGAGGATATGGCAATAGATGCTCCTAGTGTTGACGTTCCCCCTCCACAAGGAGCACCAGCTGCAAATTTTCATCCTTATGCTAGTCAACTTGCTCCTCCGCCACCACTACCACCTAATATGGTATTGATATTAGTTCCTTCTATTATTTTTTTTTAGCAAAATCAACGTTTTAGCAGTAATGAACAACATGCTTACGAAATGCCCCAACCTATTCCACCACCAGTCGCAGCTCCCCCAGTGCCAACATACTCTGTTCCCATTCCACCTGAAATTGCTGCAAGAATTGCTGCTAAAAATGATTCTGTTATTTTCCTTCCGCAAGAAGTTGCTAGTACAGCATCTAAAGATGCTGCAACTGCTGCAAGCGTGGATGAATTTGTAAAACAAATAGATGCATCTGAAGGTCCAGCACCCGGTGTCTTTGATCCACTTGCTGGAAAGCCTAAAAGGAATAGAAAAAATAAGAAGAAAAAAGGAGGTGCAGCTGCAAATGCAGGTGGAGAAGATGATAGGCCGATGGGCGAAAAAGTAAACACTTTCTTTAGATATTTCACATAATTTTAGTTCAACAAATTGTTCCAAGAAAAGAAGAACCTCTGGGAGGAAAGTATGATGGTACCCGCTGCCTTTGGTGTAGCTGATCCCCTCACTCAACAAACATTAGAGGAGCAAGACAAAGCAAAAGAAGAAAGACTTGGTATCATTTATATTGTTAATATTTGTTAATATCATTTTAGCTCAATTGGCCATTACTGGCAATGTTCAAAGCATGGCTCTTGCGTTAATTGGAGAAGATAAATCTCTGGTTGCAATGGGACAGCCAAAAGTTCAAGAACAAACTGAACAAAAGAAAACTGAAAAGAAAATCCATTATAGAAGTAGCAACCGAGTCAAAGATCCTAAGAAGATTCAACCTAAGGTTTTAAAAAATATAATATTTAAGCATTTCCTTTTAGCTAAACACCGCCACCAAAGTGGCTGCTGCTCATACTGCTGGAGCTATTTCTGATGCTATTCGTCAAGAAACTACAGCTGCTGAAGATGCAAGCTTATCCAGCCAAGAAAGTGTCCAAAGTATTCGGTACATCTTTTTATGTCAATTATATATATTTGAAATTTTAGCGGAAATGATGCCAGACATCTCCTCATGGCAAAACTAATGCGAACTAATCGTTCTTGTATCCTTATTCTTAGGAATATGGTAATACATTTTTAACATTCTTATTTATCGTTAAATTTAGGTTGGCCCAGAAGATATTGACGAGTTTTTGGAGGATGAAATTCGAGAGGAATGCATTAAATATGGTAAAATTGTGGACATCGTAATTGCAAACGATGACAACCTCGTCAAAATTTTTATTCGCTTCACAGAGCCAGCAGAAGTAGACGAAGCAGCTAAGGTTCTGAATGGACGAGGATTCGGCGGACGAATAATCGAAGCTGAGGCGTATGATCAATCTCTTTTTGAGCACGGCGATTACACTGGGTAAAATCTGTGAATCTCACTATTTATTTGTCATTTTTTCTCTCTTGAATCTGTCAAAAATTAAGATTTAGTCATCAGTTATCTTCCTGAATTACATTAAAAATGCTAGTCTCATTTTTAAAATAAACTTTTTAATAATTAATATATGTGGACAAAAAGTTTCCACTTTCGTTTACTCTACGTTACAGATTTTCTCATTTTGGAGCAGATTTGCGCATAAACAATTTCACTTAGCTGGTGCTAGGCCCAGAAGACCTAGGTGCTGTGTCTGGTCTGCTGGGCCAAGCACCACTCTCCATGGACCGCTGTTGCATGACCAAAGCACTGCAAATTATATAGGAAATTCGCTTATTTACCTTCTGTTGGAGTCGGCGTTTTGTGATGCTGTATATGCATTTGCAAGTGGGACAATAACTTTTAGCAAAAATGCTCCAATTGCCATCACATTTTCTTTCATTGTATTCTGTAAATAAATAAAGAATATAATTATCTAAAACCGCTCTTTCTTGTTTCAATTCTTCTTCACAAGCTTCAAGTCTTCTTTTAACTTCGTCGCTTTTTTCTTGGCTTCTTTAATGGCAAATTCTTGATTCTTCTCGGCTAGGCGTTGCTATAATCCTTCGTACATACGTTTTGGACTAAATTACCTTGAAAAATATTTCAAGGACCGTAAGATTCTCATTATTGATGTTAAATTGTTGTTCTATGAGCGTCTTTTTTGCAGTGACTTTTGATAAGTTGTGCTGCTGCATAAATTGCTCGTTAGTTGCATTGGGGTTTTTAACAGCAAAATCTTTTACTTCTTGATCGTATTGATCTTGAGCCATATCAAGAGCGTTGCGGTTTATAATTTTTGTTGTTGCATCCAATAGAGAAACTGGCTCAGGCAATTCACCGCTCTCGAAAACTGTCGTATACTCCTGCAATTGATTAGGACTGTCTAAAAAACTACTCTAACAACTAACCTCAATAAGATTGAAGAACCCAGTTGGTGTCATCGGAGTTTCATTCATTGTTTTGAGTAGGAGATTGTCAGTCAAAGAAAAGAACACATGTTCTAGATGTTCAATGAAAAGCGGGTCAATTTCCATATCTGGAAATTTTTCATTCAAATTCAATTGTTCTCACCTCGAATGGTTTTATCTATATTATTATTGACTCTAACATTTACTCCCGGGAATGGCAGCAATGTACATTTCGTTTCTTTAAAGGACGATTTCAAATGTTTTCGAACTTCCATTAGCTCTTGATCTTTAGAGTCTTCATTCTGGATAACCATAAATTCGATAAAATGGAAACCAAACCAAAATATCATTAAGATATTTTTCTCCTTCGTCTGATCCATAACCTATTTCGTCTACAGGAACCCAATCTCTGATCAAAAATTGCAACTTCTGCAGGTTGTTGCCCTTCTTTCTGTCAACATGTTGAGCCATCTTCACAAATAAACTTAGATATTCCAAATCGATTTCGTTAATCAATTGAGAAAGATTATATATTTGAACAGAACTGGCTAAAGTTGACAAGGCGAATATAGAAGCCGCCTCATTGGTTGTCTTGTTGGTGTCGTAAGTTCCCTGAGTGTCCATAAGAAGCACAGCTACCTCCTCTCCACGCGATTTTAGAATAAAAGGTTCGTTCCACATAAAAATCCCTTGTGTGTCACCCTTGTAGCCAGATTTCCACGAAAATGCATTCAATTTATCATCCGGATTCAGCCATTCTCCCTGTTTTCCTACATTTAATAGTAAATTATGACAAAAGCTTACCATTTTCAAGCCATGATAGAAATTTGATGAAAAAATTCAGAAAGTAGCCTTTTCCCTTTCGATATGGACCACCAATACTAATTACAACAAACTTTCGCTTCCCTACTTTGAGTAAGAATCTTTTAAACTCCTCCCTATGAAGTTGAGGAGTTTTGTTATTGAAATGAAGAAGTTGGAAGGGAGCTGCGGTCATAACTATGTGTATCTGTTGTTTGGAGTGATTTTATACAGCAGGTGAGAGACGGGGCAGATACAATCAGGTTCGATGAGAATTTGGGGAAGTTCAAAGAGGGTAGAGTTCATATTGGTGTAATAAAAACGGAAAAACAAACTTTTCTCTGCACACTTTTGTCTTGATAATCAGATAAGAAAATAATAAAATTAGATGAGAAATCATCTACAAAAATACCAGCAAATGGCTACTAGTAGATATATTTTTCTGTTTTAACCGTTGAATGATAGTAAGATTTTAATAGTACAGGTCTTTGCTAAAGTCGATTCTTTGCGTAGGAGATTTTTTTGTTCACTACCCAATTATCAGAAAGCGCGATTTTATTGCTTCAACCACATGCGATCATGAGAAGTGGTGTGGGCTCAGTTCGGGCCAGATGGCCAACATTCTAAAACATGTGCAATTCTGACTAAAGTGAAGTCACTTGGTGCTCATCTATATTCTCAATTAGTGAATTAATTGTCCCAAGAGCGCGTGCCGTCGGTTGGAGCTGCGAAATATCACGATTTTGTGATTGAAATGAGCCACAGATAGAAATCTTCTTGACGTCATAAACTCCCTCGCCGAACAGCTGGTTCTTTTCTCAGTCGGATGCTCCTGAGAGAGCCCCGTAGCCTTGAGCTTTTTGTTCCGCCAATCCACACAGTTGTTTTCGACCGCAACAATATTTCAGACAGCCGTGGTCAATACATGATTAGCGTGGAAAATGGCAACCATTTTTATGTTTTCTCTTCTCTTTCTTCTCCAATTTCTTCCAATTCATGCTGATTTTTATGAAGTAATTTCATTTAAATTTTTCAAACAATTCTTCTTAGAATTATACTTGTGAAAACTTCGGTGGCCAACAATGGCTAAATGCCACTTATGACTTAAGCTTGGACCAATTCTCTACCTTTTGGTCAAGTCGGAATCACTGGTTCACAAGAATGCGTCATTATATAGTCAATGGTGGTTGGTTAATTTCATTTGAGTCAAGACGAGCAGGTTTCACATTTCCGATTCTGGAAGCAACTAATTGGAATGAGACCGAATGGTCTGTCAACCCTCAGACAGGAAAATTACAAAGAAATTTGTCATATGACATTGACCCAAAAACTGCTTTTATCGATAAAAGTACTGTTAGCGAGACACAGGTTTAACATGAATTTGAAGATAATAAACCCTTTTTTCAGGTTGTGGTAGAAGATGACTTCAACTCTTTTACTTTTCTCCGAACATTAACCAATAAAGGCTTTCCTTTTTCAGATACATTCCAAGTCGAGGTTGAATTTTAATTTTTTTAGTGAAGTATCATCTTAAGTTTCTTCTTTGCGCTACAAAAGATGAAAATGGAGTACACGCGACGGTAAAAGGAAAAATTGTTGATTGCAATCCCTTATATTGGCTAGTCCAAAGTAAGATAATTCCCTCTTTGAAAATACAAATTAGGTACTGTTGAGGGCGGTGTCTATAGAGGAGCTGAAGAGTACTATGGCATTTTCGATTTCTCAGCTAATAAGTTTATTGAACAACTTGAAGAAATGAGAGGTTTTTCTTGATTTTATGCCTAGTTTACACAATTTAGGATGGAGACTTTCTCTCCCGCTTATATGGAAAAGACTTTTTAATGAATCACCAGGGTTAACTGATCCAATAAAAACTAAAACTATCGATGATCTTTTCTCTATAATTGGGAATTTGAGTTAGTTTAACTTTTTTTAAAACTACGATATTTTGTTTTCAGCCAGAACAGGTAAAACAGATGTTGACACCACTACATCTAGATCATCTTATGATCACAATTTCTGGGGTAAATTTACCCTTTGACTCTTCTAATCATTTTTCAGGATATGATACTTTGACTGTGATGGTAATATCTCTTGTTGCTCTCGTTCTTATTGTTTTAACCTTTATCGTCCGACGACAAAAAGTCTAATTTCTCATTCTCTTTTGGCCTCATTCACTTTCGCTTTACAACATGTATGCACAATCATATTTATGTGCATCCCTATTCCTATTAAAAAACATATCTTTAGAACAAAAAGATTCATTACCAAAAAGAACCAAATTAATGTGTACATTGCCCTGGGACTGAAAATAATTTTTCAGAAGAATAAAAAATTTGTCTTACGTCTATTGCAAATATATGGTCCATATTGGGTACAGCTGACATTCACCCATTGTCCTCGTTTAACAACTTTTCCAGAAACTGTTGAATCAGCTACGGCTAGAGCAATGCAATTACCCAAACTTGGTTTGACAAAGGCTAGGGAATTGTATATGTTTTAAGGAAAGATTCTACCAAAATTGGAGTAATCTGTGTTGGGGTTGAAGGGCTTTCCATTCGTCCAAGTATAAACATCTCCGACTAGAGTGAGACCAATCTTTGCCAGAGCATTTTGATTATCGCATTCCCAGCACAAACCAGCGACCATTCTATCATTCTCCTAAACAGGAAATGCTCTTTTGATTTTTTGAATTCAAACAGCCTGGTTTGAGATATAAGCCAATTCTCCACATTCGCTAGTGCAAGTTGCGTTTCCTTCGTTAAATGTTTTCAATCCATAATCGGCACGATAACAATAGGTTGAAGCTTTTGTGTAGCCGTAACAATCAGCTGTTGAGGAGTCGGGAACTTCACAGACAAAGGACTTGCTCGAATCGCATTTGTCAAAGTTCCACAGACCATCGGCCTGCATATAAACACAAGTTGCACCAGATGGTCCAGAATTCGCTGAACTTTCTTTGATCCCAGCCTCGAAAAAAAGATTTATTACCGGCCCAGTTTTGATAGGCACTTGAGCTGTAAGTTGTCCCATCATCCCAAGCACAATTACTAGATGTGCTCTGAGAACATACGAGTCCTAGCCAAGATGGTGCATCAGTTGTCGTCCCGTGAACGATGCTATTAGCCTGAATCAAGAGCAATTTTTCTTTTTGTCTGCTGACTCACAAAAGCATTTTGGACTCCTGCCAAGTGTCCTCCGTCAGTTGCACATCTTTGAGCAGCTTTCTTGAAAGTTTGCGTTCCTCGAAAATACTGAAATACAGATAAGATTTAGGACAGTACGTCCTTACTCGATAACAGTATCCATTAGAACCAGATGTGTAAAACTGAGGACAACTTGCAAAAGCTAAAGTAAAATATATACTTTATTTTTTTAGACAAATTACCAGCTGAAAAAAGTGTCAAAAGGACAAGAAGACGTAGCATTTTGCTACACTGATTGTGCTCCAATTATCAGTTCTGCTTATCTCGAAAAGACGGGGGCACGATTCGTGAAACACGGATGTAAAGAATAGGGTTTCTGAGCAAAAAACTAAATGAACAGCTTCGATAAGAAGATTCATTTTTTTTCCTAGTAATAGTCGATGTATTGAGGAGCGAAATGTGGTGGGGCGGAAAATACACATAAATTTTTGTTATTATACGCTGGTGGACAGCAATAATTATTTGGACAAGGGAGGACATTACATGGGATGACTTCAGGAACTCCATTGCAATAGCGAGTTGACTGGCCACAGGCGCCACAAGGAGCAGTGCATGGAGACCAGTTTGAACAAACAGTTTGCGATGGCTTTTCATCATAATGACTGAAAGGATTTTAAAAGATTTTTTTGGTCATTACCCATAATAATCATCTGTATTCGTCTCCCAGCCATCTGGATAAGGACCGGCAGAGGCAATAGAAGGGCCTAGTAGTTTTTAAAATTATTTAAAAATTTTCACCTGTACGGAATCTTATATTCACAGCGCTGTGAGAGGATCCTTTATAGAGAAATATCATAGTTTCTGATTCAGATAATGAATTAGTCGGATATTTCTTGCAATATCTATAAAATATTATGGAAAACAAAAAGCTCTACCGAGCTCCCGCTTGGACAAAATTTTTCCTATATTTAACTTCTAAATACTCAGAGGAACATGGGTTATGAGAAGCAAATGTCATATTGCCCAATTCAAAAAAGATTGTCATTCCAGTTGGAGCCTGAAGTTTTAAATCAAATCCGAAGAAGTATATTTGACCTTGATCAGATAGTTGCATGTCATTTCTCCAGCCATTCTAACTATTTGAAAATCATTTGTTGTTGAAAAAGTTGTTAGTCCACAACCGCCAAATGATGGCTGAACTTGGTCACAAAAAGTGCCTCCCAATCCATCTGGACAGCGACAAACAGCACAGTTCTAAACTCATTTAAATATGACAAAGCAAAACAAGCCTTAGAGTCAGTGTATCCTCCATTGAGGCAATTCAATTGTGTTGAACAAGTTGCTAGAAGATAACAAAAGAAAAGAAAACTCAATTACCATTGCAATAGGCAAAGTTTATTCTTTTGACATCTGCAAATGAAGGCTTAGCTCTTTGACCAATTGTTTGCTGAAACGTTTTCTTTGAAACTGACACCACTCACTTGATAATTGGTGTCAAGAGTCTCAATTGTCCGTCTGCCTCTCTTATTAAAACTCTGAATAAAATTGTCTAATTGATCAAAAATGAGACAAACAGATTGGTCATAATGCATTACTGAGCCGTAATCATATCCCACACCGTAGTCAATCATCATATTTAAGCCTTGTCTTGAAAATTGTCCCAAATAAGCCGACTGTATATTTTGAACTATGATATCAACATAATTGTTGCGATCGTAGCGAGACTGCTCATGGTATAATCCCAGAGCATGACCTGTGACCTTTTTGATTATTAGACCGTGTTAGGCAGTACCGATTTCGTGAGTCACAGTCCCTAAGCTTTCGCAACCAGTTCCAATCGACACTTGCTGGGGATGATTGCCATTTTTCCCAATGAAGGAATAACATCTAGATAAAGTTTTACAAAAAATAAGAAATCTACCCAGATCCTCTAATAAAAACTAAAGCATTGATTGTTTTATCAGGAGTTGTTGGCAATCTTGAGAAAGTAAGACAAGTCTCCTGTTGCCATCTATCAATTCCTCTCAAAACAGCCTGTTCATCCACTAAAGTAGTCAATCATCTTCGATATATTTGCCCAACTTGCCTCCGGTATCTAGGGATATATAAAAAGGAATTGGAAGATTTGACCATCTCAAGTTGAGATTGTTTGTTACAGATCTTTTCATCTTATTCCCCGTTTTATTATTCAATTGGTCATTGGCATTTCTGAAAAAATAAGTTTAAAAATGTGATAAAAACCTTAAAATTTCATCTGCTAATTCAGTTGACAAGATTATATCTCCTTCAAAGAGATATGGTAATTGTTCTGGAGCTGGTGAAGGTGAATCTGCTGCCATGAACGGTAAAGCCGAGAATTTAGAGTCCTAAAGAGGATTCTTTTTATAACTAGTGGGCATGCTCAATACCTGGGCTTTATCCTCTTTTGTTTCTGATTTAACTCCAAAAATTTTTTGTTGAATCTGAGACAACTGTTGCATTTTGTCTTGCATTTGTGTGATGTCATCTTGTGTTTGCCCCGTTTCGGTTGCTATATCACCATAAACTCTCTAAAATTTTAATTAATTGGATAAGAGCCTTACTTGGATTCCCGTAAATAGTACAAGTATTAGCGATGATTTCATATTCAGTAAATATTTACCTGAAAATATGAGTGTTAACCCACGAGAGAAGGCAACTAGGAAATACAGAGAGTAATCCAACCCCGCGGTAGGACAAATTCAATCCCGTTTCAATCTCAACCGATGATTTTTTGAGGGACAAATCTTTGATCAAGATAGAGACATACACCCCCAGAGGTGCAACTTTATATCCTATTACTTATTCTCTTGAGCAAATAATCTTTCTACTACTGGGTACACATTTTTCAGTGTGTATGCAACTAGCTAAACCATGTTTTGTGCGAGCTATAGGCTATAAAAATGATCCTCCTCTCGTCAAATTCACAGACCGTTGTTGGAATTTGAGTTGCTCTATGCCGGGCAATGCTGTGAGTTTCTTTCAACAATGAATGCTCTCTAGGTTGAATATCTTAACATTGTTCTTCAATTAATAAATTGTACAGGAGAAGTCATTCAACTCGACATTGGCTCAGAAGACGTTTTTGACTATGTAAGGCTCCAAAATCTAAAGTAAATTCTTCCTAGTTAGCTAACGGAACAGCCGATGTTAGTATACTCCCTCTACGCCAAACAATTGCAAGGATGCAAAAGGCCGATTTTACCACAGCTGTCTCTTATATGTACTATGGCTATCTTATAAGAGAAATTCCAGAAATTCAAGTAGAGGATTATATTCTTTCATCCTTTGAACCTAATGTAAGATTCATTTGTTGATTTTCGATCTCCTTAGGTTCTTGTTTTATTGATCGTCTCTTCTTTACTCGTCGGAATATTAGCCTACCTCTTTTCCCTTGCAATGAAAGTAGATAATGGTAATATTATTGATTGGACATTTTTCAGTGCACAAGGTAACTTTACATATACTATTTCAACCTAAAAACCTTCAGCACTATTTGCTCAGTTTAGCCTTCGTTTGGATGGTCCTCTTGCAGCTCAAATGCTTCTAGGATTTTGGTTATTTTTCTGTCTTATAGTAGACAACAACTTCCAAGCCAAATTAAAAAGCTTTTTGACTCTTTCTCATACACGAGGAACAATCTTCACAAACATGGATGGAATGATTGATGCCATTTTATTTCAAGGTTGGACTCTGGTAACACAAGAAAGAGGCTTTTCTCCTTTTAATTTTTGTACTGGAGATCAATGTAAAAGGTTAGAAGCAATTCCACAATCAAGGTTTGTTGAACTATTAAAAATGACTGCGTTGAAGGATTGTCCACGTTATCACAGATGATCAATTGGTTGATACTGTGTCAAGAGAAAAGCACGTAGCCATCATCGCCTTTACCCATGATGTAAGCTGGTTTTTTTACCGAAAATATTATTATTCAATAGGTGGCACAATATCCGATTAGTTATATGGACTTAAAGAAAAGAGTACTTTTTGTTAAAGATTCTACAGCAAATCCAGATATTCTTGCCTACACTGTTCGGAAGTTGATTTTAGCATTAAGAAAGATAAAGTTGTGTTCGTTTAGATCTTTTCCAGGACTTCGAGAAGCTTTCAACATGGCAGTTTCAATGTCTGCCCCTGCGTAAAATTTTTTTCTATTTGAGACTGTTTTCAGCTTTGTAACAACAAGAGGAATGTACTCGTCTGAGTATCCACAATATTCTTCTACGCAAGATTCTGGCATAGAAAATATTAAAGGACAAATTACCGTATTGAAAATACAACATCTAGTGGCTCTCTACAAAATTTCTGGAGAATTAGCACTTGGTGCACTAGCTTTGTTAGTGCTTGGTTAGTTTATCTGAACTATTGTTATTTGTTTAGAGGTTTTATATTTCCGATTTGGAAGTTATTTTTGGCAGAAAGTTGAGCCGTATATTCCTGGCAGATTTAAATATGTCTTTCATGTTTCTTCAAGACAACCCGTGCATTTTCAACGATCTCATACGATAGTTCTTCCGCCAAGGAGAACGCTGAGTCCGGTCAAACAAATTTATTCAAAATATTATACATGCTAAATAAATTACGCATTGAATGCTACATTAAGAACAGGATAACTATTTGATTTTACCTTACGGTAGCGATGCTTGTGAGCCAGGAAAAGAATAAAAATCACAAAGAGTAGACCAATAATTACGAACATCTCAATAACTAGAAATAGAATATACCAAAAATGGTAGAAAATAAAACAAACCTGCGACAAAATCCCAGGCGACAACTTCTTTTACCATTTTTAAAGAGAGCTTTAAACATGGAAGAGGTCAAAAGATGGTGTGCGATGGGCAAATGCCTGGCGCACACTGCCAGGTGTTTTGCACAAAGTTCAACCAACACTGTCCGGACTGGCACTGGTTAAAGAGCGGCGCAAGGGAAACACGTGAGACTAGCCAGTTTTATTACAAGCGTTTCAACAATCTACATTTTTTTCGTCACCAGTTACAACCCAGGGAAAAACTTGTCTCTAAGAATCTTTTTGTTGACTTGCGAAGGAATTGTCTCCAGCCAAAGATGATAGGCATCTTCATGGTATGGTTTTTCTTCTACTTGCGGTTTGGGTGTCAGGATGAGATGAACACCTGGTTCAGTGTCGCTAATCGGCTTCCATGTGGCTTTGTCAGCGACAGGCTTCCTGAAAATTCAGGTTAACTTTTTTTTTTCGCGTTACCCAGTTTTGATAAAAGAAATAAACGATTCCAATAAAATTCGCTTGAATTCTTTATCCTCGTCTCTCAGCGGTTTCTTTTCACCACCATAATATTCAATCATGTAAGGAAGTTCTTCTCCATGGGTTGCTCCTTAAAAATGGAATCTCAAGGATCTAAAAATAAGAAACCTGGTACTCCAGGTCTTCGTGAATGCTTAATAATGTAGGAATATGTATTCCAGTGATTTTTCCTTTTGATTTCAAGCTCTCGAAGAACAGGCAAATTAAATTGAAGATCACTCAACACCTGCAACCACTGTTTTTGATAAGACATGTCACTTTACATCTGTGTAGGCTTGCATGAAGAAAGCATGATCAGTTTCGTTTACCGTATTGCCGTAAAGCCCCATAGCTAGTTCAGTGATCTTAGCTCCATCACTTCCCATATCAGCAGTGACTAAAAAGATGACTTTTGCTTTGAATTTTACTTACTAGTTTCAATAAAGTTTTTCAAATCATTCCTTGAAAATGTCTTTCTTTTCTCAGGAGTAATATAAAATCCACCGATTGGGATGTCAAGTGTGTATGCTAAAACAGTCCATTGCTATCTTCAAATCTTACTCAAGATTCCACTCTCGTTGTCTGTGAGTCCCTGAATAGTCGTCTTTTTTGGCGCTTTAGCCAAAAGTGTTTCTACAGGTTCAGGGAAGAAGTCGTAATCGAGATGAGGATGTAAAATCATAAATTCAGGATGATGCTTGTCAAGACCCTAAAAATCTATTAGAATTTTCTTCTACTTACGACAATTTTCATTCCATCGAACAGTTGATCAACAGTTTTCTTTTTTAAGCAATCCCTTAGTGTAGAATTGTCTTTGAAGTCACATCCAACAGCCTGGCTGAGTCGCGAGCTCACTAGAAGTTGGTAATTTCCGTTCAACCAAGCTTTATTACCTTCTACAACGTTTTCTCCATAAGCCCATGGGCAGAAGATTGATCCAGAGAGTTGAATCGTTTGCAAAAATAGTTCTAAATTTAATTGTAGATATTAAGTCATTTACGATTAGAGTGAGGAGATGCTAGAAGAGCTGAAATACTGGCTGATCCGGCAGAATTTCCCATAAGTGTTATTCTATTCACGTCACCAGCAAATGATGGAAGTACCTGAGCTTAGTATTTACTGAGCCAACAACTAAAATCACTTTATGAATAAATTCCAAAGCTAATGCTTGATCCCAGAGGCCGAGATTTCCTGGGAGAGAAGATCCGCCATTTGTCATAAACCCTAAAAAGTTGTCAATAGGAATATTATGCTTACCAAGGAAGCCTAATCTGTATTGAATGGTCACAAATATGACCCCTTTGGTTACGAAATTCTCCGATGCCTGCTTATACCCGACGTCTTGGATACTTCCAATTTCAAAACCGCCTCCATGAATGTATATTAATATTGGATATGTTTGATTCCTTTCCTTTGGGGTTACAATATTAATAACAAGGCAATCTTCCGAATAATAATCATTTCCTTGTACACCTTTGTGATGAACATGACATCCATCTCCATACTGATCTGCCAAAATAGCTTTTCCATCATCCCAGGCATCAGGAAGTGTGGCTTTCTATGGTTATAATTTGGCTAAGTTAAGTTAAAGAAAACCTCAAATCGTGCTTCTTTAGTTGGTGGCTTGGCATATGGAACACCAAGGAATAAATCGATATTTATTCCAGACGAAGTTTTGTAGGTTCTTCCCTGGATCGGGCCATAGGGAGTACGAACTACTGGAGGATTAACTTCAGTATAACGAACTTTGGCAGAAACAGCCACAACTAGGAATAAAATTTCCAAGTTCATCTGAAAATAAAATAAATAGATAGAATAAAAGCGACAAATTTCGAAAGCGGGTAAATGAATTTCGAAAGCATTGTGAAACACAAGCATTCTCTTACACAAATTTAACGCAAATGATAAGAGAATCTGTGGTCTTGTCCCCCTCCCCTTTCGATCATCATACAAGGTCAAAAAGGACAGTAGAACATACCTCATTGTGTCTATGAGTATAGTAAATTAGCATTATGTTCCTACTTGGAGAAACTGTAAATATCAATAGTGAAGAGCTTACCAAATCACATAGAAAAGAAGTTTTAACAGCAATCCTCTTGAGAAAAATCAATATATATTTTAAATGTTCCTTTGTATTTGATTCAGTGTTAGTTTGTCTGAACTGTCATAAATACAAAAATGGTATCTATTATTATTTTCATCACTGGATGTCGGTAACACTGGCTAAAAACCAGTTTGAAGCCAAGACTTTTAAAGAATTGTCTACTATTTTGTCGACTTATGATTGTCATTGTATCAGTAAAACATAAAAAGCAACAAATTTCTTTACTTTGCCTTCTTTCATCACAATTCACCCTTGGTCTTTGAAGTTAATTCTAAACCGGGTAGCAATTTGTCCTTTAACGTTTTTTGGTTGACTACGGATGGAACTTTTTCCAGCCAGAAGCGATTAGCATCTTCACGGAAAGCGAATTCTTCAAGTATTGGGTTCGAAGAAAGGTTAAAACGGATTCCTGGCGAATTCTTGTTAGCGCTTTTCCATACTATCTTCTCAGCAACAGGTGTTCTAATATAATTTGCGTGCCACTGACAGATCTTACCCTGTTTTGACAAAAGAAATAAAGAAATCCAACAATACCCTCTTGAATAAGCCATCGCTTGTTGTCAGAGGTAAGTCCTCAAATCCGAAGTATTCTAGCATAAAAGGCATTTCTTCTCCATGTGTTGCTAGTATAAATTATAATAATCAAAGAATATTTCTTACCTCCTACCCCAGCAGCAGAGTTAATTATTGCACTACATTTCGAGTGTGATGTAAAATAAGTAAATGTTTCCCATTTATTTTTTCTTTTCAGTTCGATTTCTTGCTGAACGGGCACGTTGAATTGTAAATCACTCAATATCTGAACAATCTCTTTCAATTTAATATATAATTTACATCGGTGTAGGCTCTCATGAAGAATATAGGATCATCCTCTGAGTTATTTGCATAGAAATTCATAGCTAGTTTTGTAAGTTTGTTCCCTTCAGCACCCATGTCAATAGTGACTAAATTTTTAATCTGAGTTCTTAAAGCCCTCAAACTGATTTCCAAGAATTTTTGGAGATCTTCCCTGGAAAATGATTCCCTCATGTTCTGCTGGATGTAAAGATCTCCGGTACCAGAGATGTCAAGAAGTAAAGCTAAAACAAAATTATTATTATATCCAGAATTTTTAAACTAAAGATGCCACTTTCGTCGGTAGTTAGGCCTTGGATTGTTTTCTTCTTTGGAGCTTTAGCCAATAATTTTTCAACAGGTTCGGGAAAGAAATCATAATCGAGGTGTGGGTGGAAAATCATGAACTCTGGATGATGTCTTCCAGATCCCTAATAAGTTTACGGCCCTACAGAAAAACGTACAACTGATTCCATTGCATCATAAAAAGTATCGACTGTCTTGCTTTTAAGACAATCTTTCAGTGTGGAATTGTCTTTAAAGTCGCAACCAACAGCTGCGCTGAGTCGAGAACTGACTGGATAAGCATTAATCATTAGATTCGACTCGGTTTACCTTCAACTACGTTTTCTCCATATGCCCATGGAGAGAAGATTGAGCCAGACATCTGAATTGCTTGTGCAAAGTAAGCTTAATTTAGTAGAGATAATAGATTTCACATTAGTTTACTATTGGAATGGGGAGAAGCCATGAGAGCCGAAATACTAGCTGAGCCAGCTGAACTTCCCATCAATGTTATTCTGTTCACATCTCCTCCAAACGATGGAAGCATCTAAATTTGACTTATGGAATAGCTTCTTTTACCAGTTGAATGAATTCTAAAGCTAACGTTTGATCCCAAAGGCCTATATTCCCAGGCAATGATGACTCTCCATTGGTCATGAAGCCTAGAATATTTTATCGATGGATCGATGCTTTTACCTAAGAATCCCAATCTATACTGAATTGAGACAAAAATAAGATCTTTTGTTACAAAATTCTCTGCGGCATGTTTGAAACCTGCTTCCATTAGATTTCCTACTTCAAAGCCTCCTCCATGAATGTAGACTAAAATCGGATAGCCTTCATCTCTTTTTTCTTGCGGAGTAATGATATTCATAAAGTGACAATTTTCAACATATGTAATATCCTTAGTTGCTGCAATTCTATGATGGACATGACAGGCAGAGACCGGCCACTCATCAGCTAGCATAGTAATGTTTGCTTTTGCCCAAGACTCGATGAGTTTAGCTTTCTATTTTAGTTTTATTTAGTACTGCAATAATTTAACCTCAAATCTCAACTCTTCTGGTGATTGAGCGGAATATTGAACTCCAAGGAAGAGGCTGACGTTTTTTCCAGAAAAGGTGGTATAAGGTCTTCCTTGGAGTAATCCAAGTGGTGTATTAATTATCGGATTCGGTCCAGGGTGAGGATAGTCAAAGGCTAACGAAACTGTAGCAAGCCATAAAAGCCATAGCATCAGGATCATAACTAAAAATTGTAGATGAAAATGTTAAAAGGAGTTATGAAACAAGGTTATCACTATCTTGGTCGAAATGTGATAAGGAACCGCAGACCAAGACCTGTTGATCTCAATACTTGACACAAACAGCTGGCAGCCAAATATTACAACAAAGATAAATGGGTAGTACTTTAGCTAGCGACTCGATTCGATTTGCAGCCTGTACACCGGATCGCGCGGCGGGACCCATATATTAATTTTTCTCTTATTTTTATTTTTTTAACGGTTTTCCATGGTTGTTACATTGTTTTAAAACAAATCATATAGAATTTGATATATAGAGACAAAGAAACATTAAAAAACACGTCTAAAAGCGCCTTGAAAACAAAAAAAGCAAAAAAGATCCGATGTTGCTAATACTGCAAGGCGCTTTTAGACGTGTTTTTTAATGTTTCTTTGTCTCTATATATCAAATTCTATATGATTTGTTTTAAAACAATGTAACAACCATGGAAAACCGTTAAAAAAATAAAAATAAGAGAAAAATTAATATATGGATCCCGCCGCGCGATCCGGTGTACAGGCTGCAAATTGAATCGAGTCGCCAGCTAAAGTATTACTGATAAATGGGTTTCAAAGGTTCATTAATATTAACAGATCACTTTTTGTTTAAACAATCAATGGATTGTCCCGAGTATCCGCCAGCCAACTCTATCTGCCCGAAGAAGAACGGATATGCTCCCATCGAGCTAGTGGCAACATATTGCGGTGGAATGTTGACTGACAGCTTTTGATAGCAGAGCTAAACATGAAAGGATAGATAAACAACAAGCGAACTTACTCCATTGTAGTTGCACTTATGGTAAAAATTAACTCGAGGAGCTATCATTGTCATCGAGTTTTCGCTTCCTTGTACAAAGAAACCTCCCGTAGAATTGGAAGTTTGTTCATCAAGAAGGTGATCCAAATATACTGCAAGTATAAATCCATGGGGCATTAGCAAAGAACTAACAGAAATTTACATCATAGAGTTTGACTTTAACTCCACTAGCTGGTCGTCCATTACAAGTCAGCCATCCAGTGGCAGCGGCTGATTGAGTACCTCCAAAATAGTTGAATAGTCCAGTGGTGAAGAGGGGTAGAAGTGCCAAAAGGAGAACTAACATTCTTTGAGAAATACTTCCTCCTCCTTCGACACTTTTTATAGGTCTGCCTGGAATGAATAGCATTCCAGTTACCTATTCACAATTTGCTTACTTACTGTTTCATTTATTTACCCAGGTCAACGTGGTTGCGACTATAGACGAGATGTAAACTCCAGTCGCTGGCTAGACTTTGGGTTATGAGCATTGGGAGTCTGATTGAGAGAATGTTGTTAGGAAGTCTCATTGTTCCTTTCCTAAACAATGCGAACATCTGGACCATTTGGCTTTCTGAGGTTTTCCCTAATTAACACTTGTTTCATAACATCTTGTTTGCTACGTCAAAAGGTTGTCTGCATGTGGCTTAAACAACCTGTCGCATCTTTTCTCTAAAAACAACAAGGACCACCAACATATTATTTTGAGAAATATTTTAGAATAATGTACGAGGGAGCCCAAAATATCCAAGGAAAACATCATAAAACGAGAAGACTTCCGTATTCATTCGGATGGAAAATGCGCCCACTGACCAGCACATATGAATTGGACATCCTCCTGTCACGCTCTGCTCATTTTAAATAACCCAATTAGGGCAACCTCCCGTTCTGTAGCTCGTAATAGAAGGTGTTTTTAGCTTGCGGGAATTCGAAAACTTGGCATTGTAACGCCGTTTTCTTTCACAAACTTAATGTCAATCGGGATGACTGTTTATGGCTTTTCATTTTTATATGCCAGCATTCACATGTTCCGCTACTTGTCATGCCGTCACATTTTGTTGATGACTTCAATTGTTCCCAGCGGCTGCGATTCTGCTGATCTTTCCGCTGCTCTGCGAGATCTTGCTTCCTTTAAGATCTGGACGCATTCGTCAACTTTGTTTTGTTTGTCTCATTCTGTTTTGTTCCATTTTAGGCGCACCTTCACCTTAGGGACTTGATCAGCCCATCAGTTCCGAGCAAGAGATCCCATGACAGAGCTCAGCTTAGGCGTGTGAACTTCATCCACTGGTTGCTCAACCGCTCCGATTTCAATTTGCGCGGAAGTCGATGAGAAAGAAAATGAAGCGAACACTTCCTAAGAAAAATCATAGTCTCCTTGAACTCTTTAGTTTCTTTTTATCTTTGCCCTTCTCCAAGGATATATTTAGAGATTCTCATAGCTTAGAATAACAGCCAGACATTGGCTCAAAATCTCATCACAAAGTTATTCAATTTCACTGGGAAACCATTCGGATTGGGGCGGAGTCCAGTCTCCTGTTTGTCCACTTTGTTATATCCTGTAGGACACAGAGATTCGAAAGCAATTAGTTCTCGGCACTCTGTTGCCCTTTCATTTTTGGCCATTAACTGATTCGAAATATTGTTGAGATGCGCATAAAATTGCATTTTTTCTCTAACTGTTTACAAGGTAGGTTCCATTTTTCACGCAATGAGGATGCTATTTTTAGTTAGCCTATTGTCTATTCCCGTAGATGCCTTTAGGCCATAGACTATGAACGTGACCATAGGCCGTCATGAGGAAATGTTGTTGTTCAATTCTGCAATTGTTTAAACACTCCCAAATAGGTAATTCAAAAGTTCATCTCTTGTTCACTTAAAACGGAAGGCAGACTCAACTCGTGCAAAGGAGGGAGGAGTAGAAGGGATTTAACACCTAATTGGCATGGTTATGCTCGTTTTCCCTCACTTTCTGCTCATTTTATTTTGTTCTTTCTCATCTCTCTCAAAGCTCACCTTTTTGCAACCTTAAAAGATTAAAATTTTCCAGGTTATTTGAGTTTTGTTTTATGTCCACTGAGTATTCATCAATATGGGCGAATACAAATCGACCACGAGCTGGCAGGTCAGTTGCTTTGATTCTCTCAAAACATCCTCAATTGGTCGTAATTTTTTTTATTAAAGCCTTTCCCGATCTATTTTCAATAGACTCAATTGACTTTCCGAGAATGCTCCATAATGTTTTTGCACAAGAGAGAGAGAGAGATATTTACTTAATTTGTGAGGTCATCAACGTCGTTTTTTACAAACTCAATTTAGGCCCTCCTTGGTCAATTAAATGGATGTCCAGACCTGACCAAAGATCTTATTGGTTTAAGAGAATAAGATTAAAGTTTCTGGGAATCACTTCTGTGAAGTTTTTGAATTGTTTAAAATTGACTTCGTTCTAGTTTAGGTGTTCATTTTCAATAAGGGAAGAGTCAAACAGAGAAAGAGAACCGATTAGCATTTCCTGTTTAATTAATTGAATTAAAGATCGGGGAAGCTTCCTGGTAGATCGAAGATTAGGCTTCAGCAATATTTGATGCCAATGCACTTTATCATTTGAGTGAGGAGAGTGGTCTTTCGATAACATGTCGTTTATCATTATAAAAATGTCTTGAAGCCTACCACAGACCGAAAGCTTTCAATGTTTCTCTAGGATAACAACATTTCTGAGAATTTTGCCCTGAAACATAAACAATTCTGAGATCTGAAAATATCATCTATTCCATAGGTTTTCCTGGACTCCAGACTGCACTCTTAGCGAACCCAAAAGGATATCTTTTTGTCTAGACAAAGAAACTACAGTAGAACAGCCTTTTAGAAATTTTTTTAAGCAAGATTATGGTAGGCTGACCTCGTTTTGCCAAAAAAAAGAAGTTCCCTTTGTACTGCTGACCTTGCTTTGAAATTCAGTGTTTTTTTTAAGAAATGCAGAGGATTTTTGCAGAGGAGAGGGCGCACTTTGCTTGTTGTTCGAAATATTGAAAATTAGCAAATTCCGCAATTAGGAAGGAAATGTTTGAGGAAGGGCTCATAAAAGTACGACCAGCTTTGGCAAATAGGTGGTCACTTCATTGAAGGCCCACCCGTCCAATTTCATTACCAATTCAATGCTAATAATATTGAGGTCCGGGATGACTGGTCAGCAGTTAGGCCGGAGCTTTCCAACCGGCTACTCTTCCCTCTCAAAGGCCCGTTGTTTCCAATCCATCACAAGTTCTTGCTGGAGTCCAGCAACAACACCTGACCTCTGGTTAGCTGTTCTGATCAAATCGAACCCACCCCAGGGCCTAGACTTTCGAATTTTAATTCGGATTGACTGCTGACACGAAAATTCTAATGACACCTTTCATTTGATACTATTGCGATCATTTCGATTTAATCATATCTCTTCTTGCTGTTTTTAAAATGATTCAGTTTAGATCATTAATATTTTTCTCGAAACATTCCTTGATACAAAACCTAGCCAGAAATGTTCAAAACTATGTCTTTTTTATAAGTGCTTGAATTCTAAAATCCCCCTTTAAAAGCATAGCTATAAAGTGTGTTTTCTAGATCGGACAACATAGTTTTTTTTATCTCTAAATATCACATTTGAGACTCGTAAAGTGTGGCTAGAATGAGGATCATTACCCGAAGTCCAAGAGTTTCTTGACCAGATGCGAGCCGTTAGCCTCAGGCCTATAATTGTTGAAAATCATAGGAGAAGCCTCCAGATGTTGACAGGGACTGCAGTTCTTTACTGCTCGGGAAAAAGAAAGCTAATCTTTGACTTATGCCTAATAGTATTAGTTTCGTTCATCTCTGGCTCATATCTCTCCGCTCAATTACATTGTCCTCGCTCCTGTCTTTGCCTAACCCTGGGGAGTTTTGTTTCTAGAATTTTCTATCATTCTCACCATAAAAATGAGAGAATTCTTACTGCTTTGGAATAGATTCCTTGTGTTTGCTTTCACACGGTTCTTTAAGAGAAGGTGTTTCGATTTTCATAGGGAGCGAACTCCTTCCCTCTCAGCTCTGCTGAAAACAAAACAACAAATGAATCATTCCTTATGAGAAACTAAAAATTTTTCAGCGCCTCAAGTGCTATGACCCTTTCCGTGCCGGAATGCACGGAGCTCAACCGGGCCAAAATAGCCAGCAAGAGGAAGATGAGTCTAGGAAGCGCTCCATTACTCAATGGGAATGGGATCACCCAACGAAGTCCACCGCCTAGAAGAACAAGTATTGCAGGTCAGTCGAACTTATTAGGAAAATATAATCATATAAAACATGGGGCAATTACCTTCGCAATAGTAACCTTCCCCGGCTGCAAGTAACTTGCAGCCAACAACTTATTTTCTCGGAAATATTTCTACTGTAATTTGCGTTCCTTCAGCACAAATAAGTTGTCATGTGGAACTGCTAGTCCTGATGACTTCAATAGAATAGACTAGGCGGGAAATTAACACGACGTTTTTCCTCTTTCCGAGAGGCAAGACCGCCCATTAATAAAGGGGTATTGAAGCACATTCATTCGATTTTTTACCCTGCGTAGAATATAGTCTACTTTCATTTTATGTTTTGTTTCATTTCTTGAGCTCTTCATAGAGCTCCTCACTTCAGCAATCGTGGAAGGTATTCCTTGGATGCCAGGAATGGCACAGGTCTTTCCTGGAATGGGCGAGACTTTACGTTAGTTTTTTTTCTTAAACAATTTCGGGGAAAGCCTTGGCAGAAGGGCCTAGGGCGTTATTTGACCGCCGGATCCTCCCCTTTACGTCTAGCGACCTGAGAGAGAATGAACACCCGCCCAGACGCTTAACCCTTGTTCGCACCCTGGCTGTGACGGGGCGGTCTACTACTTCGAAGCGTCAAGCTAATTCTCACATAATCCTGTGCATGTCCACGGCTAGGGTCCGCTGCGCAGCTACAACTGTCGTCGGTAATCAGCTGCGAGTTACAGATGCTTTTTCTGAAAGCATCAGGACATTGGCTAGCACTGCTCGCCGTAATTCGAGTCCATTGTCCAGAAAGTCTACCAAAAAACTCAAGAAGAGTCGTCTAATCAGTAAGAATGGGATGTCCAATGTCTACAACAAGAATGTTCCTCAACGTGACCGCCAATATCTTCGGTGAGTAGTGCTTTTTTGAACTCTTTGGCTCCTTAGACCCAATTAAAGACGTTAGGGAGCGCTTCCTTGTGATGATTGCTTTCTATTTTTTAATCAGTTGAGTCTTCTTGGGGGAATTCACACAACTTCCTAAAATCATTTCACACCTCCAGGCGCGAAAAATCAAAAATACTACCCCTTATGTTGCGATTTTGTCTCGCCAACCAGCAAAAACGGGCAATTTCACCGATGGACCTTGTTGTAAGTGTGGTTAGCTACAAATTGAGCGCCCAATATTCACTTATCCTCGTGAGCCCAAAGCGGTCGTTGTATAATGATATTGCCACAAACTTATAATAAAAAACGAGGTGCGAGGAAACTTTCCAGGGATATTTTTACTACTTTAATCGACGTCAAATGGCGATATATGCTGTCGATCTTTGGCATCGTTTTCGCGCTAAGGTAATATTGCTTTTGCAAGTTGATTAGACATCAAATAATTAGTTGGAGTACATTCGCGACGGCATATTACACGATCGCTTTCGTCCATGGAGATCTAATCTCGGGAGGAGCCGTTCAAAATGTGAACCACACCCATTGTGTTGTCAATCTGGATTCTTTCTATTCTTCCTTTTTGTTTGCAGTCGAAACACATCACACAATCGGATATGGGCACAGGTTTATCTCTCAATAGATCTCTTAAATAAGTTATTAGGTATATCACTACGGAATGCCCTTTTGCTGGTCTAACTGTCTGTCTCCAAGCCATTACAGGACTGCTGATTCAAAGTTTCATGGTAGGATTGGTGTTTGCCAAGCTGGCTAGGGCGAAAAAACGGGCTGAAACTATCATCTTTAGGTATCTCTTAGTATAATTTCCTGTAACTTTTTCATTTCAGCGAAAAAGCTGTTATCTGTCTTCGTGATGGCATGATGTGTCTACTTTGTAGAATAGGAGATATGCGAAATACTCATTTGGTCGAGGCCCATGTGCGCCTACAATTCATTTCCGAACGAGAAACCTTGGAGGGCGAAGTGAGTAGAAAAAGCTTTATTGTCTAAAAGAATAACATTCCATTTCTAGGTCGAGCCACTTCATCAACACGAGATGAAAGTAGGTACTGGAGTAGTTGATGATGATCGGCTGTTTTTGGTCAGCACTCCAATGGGAAATGAAATCATTTTGCTTTCCAGATTTGGCCAGTCACAATTGTTCATGTTATTGATGAACACAGCCCATTGTACGCCTATAGCTCGACGACTCTAATGAACGGGCAATTTGAAATTGTAGTTATTTTAGAAGGAATTGTCGAATCTACTGGCATGACAGTACAAGCCAAAACAAGCTATTTACCGTGTGAGATCAATTGGGGACAGCGGTATGCACCCATTGGCCTTTGGCGGGAAAATACACGCCATTTCAGGTTCCGAAAACTTGTAACCTACCAGAGAGGCTTTAGCAATTACGTAGTAGATTACGATGTCTTCAATGCCACCTACACAGTTAAGACACCAACGTGGAGTGCAAAGGAACATTACTCCAAAAATCTCGACGTTCGTTCATCCCATTTTAGTCGGGTAAGATAACCAATTCAGCCAAAGGACTTTTACTGCGTCAATGATACTAACGAAATCAAAATAGAAGACAATCGATCGTGGGAATCTACTCCAACTCCTTCTCCTTCTCCTTTCAGTAATCCATCTAGTCCGCTTCCAACTGCTCATCCATATCCTAAAGTCACCAATAGAACAGCAGAGGTAAACTATTTCTATAAATTGAATAAAATTTCCAGGAAACTGCTCTTCTCTGTCCACCAACAATAGTTGTTCAATGTCCATCGGCCTGTTCCTCACCGTCTCACCCTGGTCGTCGAGCTTTCAATCATAATGATCGTTCAGCGTACGTGAGAACAAAGACCAACAACACATTTCAGAAGTACTGGTGATGCTTCCACTCGTCCAAGCACAGCACTATCCGATCTAATAGAAGAAAGTAGCGAGCAGGAGAGTCCAACTCGTGGCGAAACCAAATCTGTACAATTAACGTATTGATCTCCAAAAATTTTGAGAGAGTCATCTGTATTTATGGCCAAATTGGTATACAAAACTGTGTTAAACTGGTCCCTTTCTTCTCCTCTACAGCGATATGTGTCCAGTGAATTCCGTCATACGGTAACTGCGCAAGACTTTCCTTTTCTATGTTTTATTGTCTTGTGCACTAACAAATGAATTTTTATTCTTCTGTCACTCATAGATCCCTAGTCTTTGATACTTCTTGTAGAGTGAATCGACATCACGTGGGATGATGCAGTTGATCGGACTGAAAGATGAAAAAAATCATAAATCATGGGCAGTTTTTGACTTTATATACGTATTAGATTACGATAGATTAGGTCTTCTTCTAGAGATGACAAATAATCCGGAAATTAGAGTACAGTAGTCCAACCGGAATTCGAAATTATCACAAACTTCACAGAGCTTCTAGAGGAAATGAAAATCCCTGAGATTTTCAAAGGTCTCCAATCTCTTAAACTTTTCCCATACAAATTGGTTTATCTGCGTATGTACTTGTTTTTGAACGTGTTCAACTCTCGTGGACATTCGAATTTGTACTTCACGCATCATGTCGAAGCGTCTGGGAGCAAAAGAAATAAATTTAGAAACGACAAATGGTCACCTTCGTAATAATTTGATAAAAGTGAACAGCCGGAAAAAATTAATTCTTGACTTAATCGCGACGTCTAATATCTATTTTGAGACAATTTAAACATTAGCGAGTGAAATTCAATTTTTCGCAATATGGTTGACAACATGGTTTTTACTTTCTCCCCCACAAGCGAAATTTTAAATCAAAAACCAACTAAATATATATTTCAGATTCGAAAGAACTTTTTCTCATTAGCCCAACGAGCATTTTCATTTTTTATTGATGGTTTTACAAGAAACTTATTAATATTCATAGAAATTAGGGTAAATGTTTCTGGTTTTTGTTCAAAAATGGAATAAAATTATATTCTTTAAATTTAAAGTTAAGAAACAATACCTGAAGTAACAATTCCGGCCTCCACTGAAGGCTCTTGCTCGACGAACAGTTGTTGGAACATCTTCTGTGAAAATCTCAGCTGATGTAAAGCTAAGAATGAGGATGAGATGAAGAAGAAGAAAAAAAATCTACCTTAGAACAAAGAAAAGAGCCAAAATCAAGCCGAGACATTTCATGATGCGGTGCTTTACCTTGTGATATGTCCGAAGTACCTATGGGCGGAACGACTTATAATTGAAAGCAGTAACTCACTCGCTGAGCAAAAAATCATGATTCAAGAAGTCGAAGAGGCTCAGAGTATAATCCAGAAATCGTATCAAAATTTGGGCTAAAAATCATCTTCAAACTGGAACTGGTTTAGTTCGACGAATTGTTTAGAATTGGACAAAAGCTATTGAAATAGAATCCGATGTGATCAGGGAGAACGAAAGGAGAACCTGTCTATCTCTCTCGCTGCCTTCATTCAACACCAACCGACAGTTCCTGATAACTGGTCAATTATTTACTTTCTCTTATTTTCTCCAATCGCGACCAGGAAAATCACAACCATAATTGGGATCCAGTTTGGCATTACCCACAAAAGGCGGATTACCTCAGTGTGGTCACATCGTTTCAGGTCATGGCGCTGTTGAAAAATCGCTTCCGCTATTTATTGCTTGTAATATGCTTTGGCTGTTTAACGGCCATTGCTGCGAATTATATTATTATGCACTTTACGTTTATTTGTATGCAAACCGATCTCACAGATCCAGTTGAAAATGAAAACGGGGTGAGTCATTTCGATTTTTTTTCTTAAAAAAGAGGACCAACATTTTTGGCACTTTTAGAAGCTTCCGGTGTACTTCTAAAGTACAACTAGGGAACAAATAGCCTAAAGCTCCAAAATTAAGATTCAAAAAAGCTGTTTATTCAAATAAAATAGAATTTTTAGACTATGATTAGTCGGTATTTATATTCTCCAACCCAGAAGTCAATGATTATTTCTGCAGTGGCGATTGGGACAGTTATTGGAACACCACCAATTAATTATCTTTACATTCGATTTGGAGCGAAGTCACTTTTTTTCTTAATAACTAAATTGTGTCATCCCTTCAGATGGCCATTTTTTGTTGCCGGGACTTTGTCAATCTTCGCAACGGCGATAAGTCCAATCGCAGCGTACGAAGGCATCCATTTTCTGCTGGTTGCTCGTTTCATTCAGGTTAACGGCGAGTTCGATGAAATTAATATCGTATTTGCAGGGATTGGCCTATGCTGCAGATTTTGCAACGATAGGAATGATGTGTGTTAGATGGGCACCTCTCAAACAGACTGGCTTTTTCATAGCCACTTTGACGTCATTTTCTTCTGTGGCTACATGCGTCACGAATCCTTTGACTGGAGCAGTAAACTAACTTTTTTGATTTATAATTTCTTTAGCTATGTGACTCAGTTTTGGGATGGAAGTCTTCTTTCTATTTCCATGCTGGTTTTGGAGTCCTTATGTTCATGCTATGGGCTATTTTCTACAAAGACGATCCACAACTTCATAAAAGTGTCTCATCTCATGAGCTAAGAGTCATTCAAAAAGGGAAAACCAAAGCTCATATTGAACGTAGTAGCTTTGTTCCTTATCTTGTAAGTCAATTGAGATTCAAGAGAGAGAATGAGAAGATTTTTTAGCAAATTGTGAAAAATCCTGTCATTTTAACAGTTTGGGCAAATGCTTTTGCTGAAATGACTTCTCTTACATTGCTGCTGACATATTCTCCTATTTATTTTCACAATGTCCTCCATTTCGAAGTTGCGGAAACTGGTAAAACATTATTTGATGCTAATAAATTCCAGGAATACTTGTCGCCATTTCTGCGTTTATTCACATTCCCGTGAGGATTCTTTTTGGATTGATAAGCGATTACCTAACGTATTGAAAATCAAGTACAAGTCGTCATCTTAATTTGTAGATGCTTTTCTGAAAATGTTAAAATGAGAGTATATAATGGCGTGGCAGTTGGAGGAGCTGGAGTTTTTTGTCTTCTAATTGGAATAACGCCTCCCGAATATGCGAGAGTTAGTGTTGTTCTCGTAACATTGGTTTACTTCTGCATGAGTTTAAACCCGGGAGGATTCTACAAGTGTGCTACGTTTGTATCCAGGTTCCTCTGCTTTTCTTTTCTGACCATATCTATTAGGCAATATGCCCATTTTGTTCTCTCAACTATCCAATTCATGAAATGTGTTGCTCTTTTTGTAGCACCTGCTATTGTAGCCATCTTTGTGAACCATGAAAACAGTTTTGAAGAATGGCGATGGGTTTTTATTCTAAATGGATGCTTGCTATTATGTGTTAGTTAAGTTCTAGTTGCTTACAAAATTTCAGATGAATGTATTCTTTTGTATTGTTGCTACTGATCAGCCAGCTAAATTCACAGAAATCGTTGAGCACACAAGCCCGGACCTCAAGCTTGATTCTTGCACATGATTTGGTGAGCTGTTTTTCTTTTTTTGCCGTTTTATTTGATAACCATAATCAGTGAAACAATAAATAAACAGATAAGATTACAATTAAAAAAATGGTTTTTAATACGAAGTTTGGAGTAAAAAGTAGACAAGTGAATTGAATGAGCAGATCTGACACCAATGCCATGTTGGTCAAAAACACATTAAATATTGTTACTCGAGAAAGGAAAACTGAAAAAATTTCAACGCCTCGTGCATCTCTCCAGCATTTTGATGACTTCGATTCTAATTTTTGAAGCCACACCTTCGTTTCTCAAGACCTCAAAAGAAAAATCTCTGTAGCGATTAACAATTCCCTTCATAACAATCTTGTATTGATCCTTGTTGATTTTCCTGAAAAATATCTTTGCTTCAGGCTAAGTAGCTTACATTCTCTTGAAATATTTGAGAGCCAACGGCTTTGCATAAGAGATAACCACAGACTCTGTCCTTGACTGAATTTTATTAATAGAATCCATTAAAAAAGTTAGCTTACAGTTCTTCTATTAGGGAAACCCTGCTGCTTAGCAGTTCTATTTTTGTGCGTCTTTTTTGCATTTTCCTCTGCAACTCGTCGGCGAACCAATTGTTTTTTTGCATATCTACCTGCACTCTCTCTAAAATATATTAAATATAAGATATAAATAAATTAAGCTCACTCTAGTAATTTGGGATTATTTAGCCAGCTTTCGACCAAAAGTCGAGCTGAATCAAATCTAGATTTTACTGGTGCATCGTGCTTTTTGTCCTTCAAGGGTTTTTGTTCGAATTCAATGGCTGAAGATTCTTTGACCTGAAAAAGTGAAAATAAAGAAGTGAGGCATTCATAAACGCACCTTCTTTTGCTTCTTTCCTTCTTGTTCACGACGCAGACATTTTTCTCTCTCCTGATTTTTTTGCATTTCCTTTCGAAACTTATTGAAGTATTCGGCGGACTAAAATTCTCAATTTTTAAGATAAAAAAGCTAGGAAATTTAAAAATTTCAGAATTTACTTCAGCTTTATCAAAATAATGTTCGTTTATCCATTTTGGTTCCGGTGAAGGCTCTTCAAAGGCAACAAGTAGTTCACACTCATTCTTTTCATTTAGTCGTTCGGTCGCAAAACGTGTAAGTACTTTGAGTTTGCCTATAAAGCAAAGAAATTCTATCGTATTTTATTGAAAAAAAATACCTTGATCGTAAGGATCCTGAGCCCAGATTGCGTAGTCTTCATTAATGATCTCGCTCATCTGAAAAAAATCTGATAAGATTAAAATATGCTTAAAAAGAGGAAAATAATATTTTATCTGTATCTAATTCCTATGTACTACATGTAGATTGAATCAGTCAATATCAGACAGAGATTTAGGGTATTGGGAGGGGATTTATTCTTACTTTCCGTTACAGTAACCCAGAAACATCTTTTAAATTGACTCGCTGACATCAAACGCAGACTAAGCGAACATTCTAAACTTCCAGATGAGGAAACATCCGATTCGATCATTTACACATTGACTTTGCACTCACAAAAAACATAGCAAACCCACTATTCCTGCTTTTAAAGCTGGATTATAAATTGGCTAGGAAATAAGGGGCTGGATATAATTAATCAAGGTAGGACGCGCGATGAGTGCGTGGATGGTAATGAGCAGACTGGAGGGTGAACCTACCGCGGAGCTGTCTCTGTAACCGCGAATTTTGGCAGAACGATGTAAGTTGTTTGAGAAGCAACCTCCCTGGCCTCGAATAGCACCCTCTGAGAACTATAATTCTTTTGATTGCATCATCTATCACTTTCGATTGCGAAAAGTTCGACTTATGAGAAGAAGTTCTGAATGTTCCAGAACTGAAAGGTCATTTTAAATTTAAAAAATCACCCTCAATATAATCTTCTGATCCAATTTCAAAAGACAAAAAGACTAGCGCAAAAAAGCAAGGTAATTATGGATTATCCGCACCTGTCCCAGTAGGCTTAAAAGGCAAAAGGAGATGCTACAGTAACCCGAAGGGATCGTATAACAAGGGTGATTGAGTCGTAGCGATTCAAAAACAAATGAATATAAATGAAAGTAAGCTAAGTTGGTAGCATATGCTTTTAAACGCCTATTGCGCGCGCATTCTGAGGTTTCCCGCGGCATTGTTCTCCGTGGTTATTGTTTTTTATGGAGAAGATACTTTAGTGACATTTTTAGAGAATTCAAACGCACAGGTACGTTTTTGACTCACATCATACTAGCTCTAAACTCAGTAAAAAGATGGAAATTGCTTTAAAATGTGAAAACATACATTGTTGCAGGTTGAGTATAAAAACAAGTCACTTTTACTCCAGAGGAAACAATTTTCTGAAAATACAAGTAATATGCAGACATTTTTCAAGTCAACTTCGCATTAAAACTACTGTTTGGACGCCCTCAAATATGCGCAAAACAACATAATTTGAGAACAGATCCGGGATCATAGCAGATGACAGATTTTTTTGTTAATTGGCCCAAGATTTCCTTTCTAAGGTCATCCGTTGTATAAAAACAAATAAACTATGTATTCTGTAACAATACGTAACTACGTACTGTGAGATAGGAAGTTTTTGGGCCCATTTTTATCCTAAAATGAAGTGAGATACCTCTCGGTTTTACACTTATCTTTTTCATGCCAGGATCACGCTGAAAGCAGTATTAACCCCGCAGATCGAGCAAAAGGATAAGAATCGCTAATGGAATTTTAGGATAAAAAGTATCTCTCGAGAAAACGCCCTATCTCAAAGTTACAGAATCCGCATAATAGTCGTATTTTTGTACAGCATATATGATTTATCTGGTTTATGCGAAAGAGGTGGTTAAAAGCTAACGCGCTCTCAGCGTACAGACAAAACGAATGAAGCGACGGTCAGCTTATTTCAGCGGCAATAAAAAGTGTGTGAAAATGGGTGTGAAAAAACGCGTGATCGGCACCTAGCACTGTTCCGAGCGCAGCAGAATTGTTAGCGAATGCTGATGATATAAATTGTAACTGAAAGTTTTGCAGTATCAGCGTAAATACAAACTAATGCTGACTGACTAGACGGTGCTGGGGATGGGATGATGCGTGGAATGTTCTAGCCTGCCGGATATTAATCAGCACATTTTTGGGGAGACAGCAACAAAAACAAACACCATTTAATTTCAGGAAATAAACGGATCAAAACCCCCTTTGTTTCGGAAAAAAGAAATGCGCAGTCTTTTTTTGTACAGACTCTACCTTCAGTTTTATTTTTTTCTGATTGATTTAAAGACAACTCTGCTATACTTGAGGCGACGAAATAAAACCAGCAATATTTGCAAAGAGTATTAACCACCGAGACTCTTAAGGACTGATCAAATTTTGCCTCTCGGATCTTCCTGAATGTCAAATAGCTAATGCAACGTTTATTCTTCTTTTCAATAACCACTGAAAAGCTCTTCTATGGGCAATGAAGAACCCGAAGCAAACATCTTTGTGTCCATTCTAGAAACAATTCTCGTCGATTGGGCTCTCTCAATCCATCAGTCTTGCATAGACCTCATAAAGAACTTCTCAATCATCTCGAACTCCCATGACTTGTCTAAAAGTGCTACGTTTAAAAAGTTTCTGTGTTGAAATCTTTTCAAAGTCATTCTCGGGGTCGCTCAAGTGGCAAATGGGTGCAATTATCGTGGCTTACTGTCTAGAGTCATCCTACTTTGCCCCGAAAAGACCGGTCAATTCAGTCAACAAAACTATTTTAGCGTTAGGCTTTAGTGGTCTCTACCAAAAGGCTCAATTCTATTTTCTTCCCTCACCTCTGACTTTTAACTAAATGACAAGAGTCTGCCACCCTTTCCAAAAAAATTGCTCGTAAAGTTTACCTTTGGGAGCCAGACTTTCAAGCCAATACACTTGACAGACGTAATTCTATGCTTAATCTTTGATAGAGACTGGCTGAAAAAGCGAAATAATTTCCACTTCTTGCCTTATCACAATAGGATCTTTTGACGCATTCTCTGAAAGACGTCTATCATTCGTTGAGATCAAATTTAAATTTAGTCATCCAGCCATCTCCTTACCTTTTTGGGCTTGATTTCAGCTTATTGAAGGTTCTCAAATTTCAGCATTCCAATAATATTTCCATCTCTCGAAATTCTATCATCTTTCTGAATAATGGGCAACATCGGCAGTGCTAAAAAGGTACTCACTTGATTTATCTCAACTAGACTCCTAGTCTGATGATATGAAGATCCCAATCAAAAATCCTCCACCGCCATGCAATGACTCAATTCTGAAGGATTTGTTTTACATTTGCACATTGTTGGGATTTAACGATGGGTAAGGCGAAGTAATTTTTATTTATGAGAGCAGAGTTATTTAATTCAAGAATTATTTAATTCAACATTTTTAGTTGCTTACCTTCTCATAAAAAATTCAAAAGAGTTTACAACGTCCTTGTCCATATAATATTGGTAAAAAGTCTTCATTCTTTGGGCCCAACTCCCCCATTTTTAGCTCATTACTGCAATAAGACGTTTCTCCCAAATTGGGCAAAGACGTCCAGGGTTACCACCGATTACTTGGTATGAGTCGATGTTTGATCCGAGCATTGGTGAGAGATTCATTTTAAAAAAAGAAACAAGATTTTGTAGTTTTGATTTCTTGTCAAGCTCTATTTCTCTTCAGCGGGGTCTTGTCTGCCTTCATGCTGTGCCTTATAAAGAAGCAATTCGAACGCTTTCGAAAGGTGTTTGAACTGAAAATTGAGACGAAAATAAATTTAGGCTTTTGGTTATCATCTTTGCAAACATATTGCTTTGGAAGACTTTGCTAAAGCACGCAAATGGAGCAATATACGGTTGATTTTTACGTAGGAACATTAAGAAGTCATAAAACGTTTCAGTTTTTTCTATTCATTTGCTTGGGCTGGTCTATTCTTCATACACAAAACACATATCTTTAAAATGCCCTGGATGCCGCCGCTTATCCATGATGCTTGGTGGATGGTGCCTTTTGAAGCGTATATCGTTAGTTTATTACTAATTTAATCCAATTTATATTTATTAGGTGTTCCTTAACCAATCAGCAATCATGATGTTAACCAATATCTTCGCCCATTCATGTACGATTCTTCGTTATGCGATCAAAAGTCTTCGTTTAACTATGACACCAGAAGAAATGGACAGGTATTTTACAACTCTGTTTGTCATCGCGAATTCTAGCTGTCCTTTGCCGGAGGAGTCATTACGTCGTATAAGCGAAGTGCAATCCAGACATCAAGATATTTTGAGTGCAAAGACGACCCTCGAGGAACATTTCTCTTACATAGTTTTCCATACTTACCTAATTTCTGTGCCCGTCATCTGCTTTCTTGGATTCCTTACATTTAAGAGCTTCCATGTGCGTCAATCCTTTTTACAAAATAGAAAAGCTTTAGAAATGTGAATGTTGGGGAATGCATTTTTCTCTGACAATGTGGATACTAACGATTCTCTCTATTTTGCTGATTCAATCGCTCCCAGCATTTCTCATCCACGAAGAAGGAGAGCGACTTCTCCCAGCTTCATTCAAAATGTATTATGAGACGCTCTGCGAAGATCGTGATTTGCTTGTGGTTGTACGGAACTATCGGTCTAATAATTAAGAAAAATTTTAGGCTCAGATGACTTTACTTGTTTTTCAAATCCATTCAGCTAGATTAACTGTCTGCGCTGGGAATTACTTCAACATGAGCAGAAGAATATTGCTAAGCGTAAGAGGATTCTTTTAATCTAAACAGACCAACTTTTAGCTTTTCTCTGCCATCTTTACTTATTTCCTGATCCTCGTTGAGTTTGGAGAAAGCGATGCTGGTAAGCTTGTGCCAAATAACCAGACATTGATGTGGGATTGCTAATTTCCTTGTGATTTTTCTTATTTTTTGTGGTAGTGGTTGTCATGTTAAGTAAATAAAGTTTGCTATTTTATTGTTACTCTTTCTTAGCTAGGGCTTTCAGGCCTCGGTTAGTATGTTCAAATGAACCAAATTTATGATCTCTCCAAGCATTGTGCTTCTTTCTCTAAGCCTGCATTATTGTGCCGTGCGCACAGTCCATTAGCAATTAGGGGAGAGATGCGTGCAAGGTCCAAGATTATTAAACACGACAGGTGCTAGGGATCCACTAATTATACCTGCGCAGGTGGAGTTAATCTTCAGATATTTGACTCCACGGACTACGGATAACACGTCGACCGACGACGCAGCTGGGGGTTTTCAAATAGGAGATCATCGTCTAAAGATAGAGGAGTCCCAACAAAGAAAGGCGTATAGTGTAAGGTTTATTAAAGAGAAAGAAAATTTACCCGCGAGAAAAAACGGAGTATGGTGGTTCCAAGTAAGTATCAGCGGGCGGAGTTCAAAAGAGAAAATGACAAGGAAGGCAAACAAAATGACAAGAGGAATATGAGATACGCGGAGCGTTTTGTACACTGGGTGATGAAAATGCGGATCAATTATGACAGAAAGATTAAAAAAATAGAGAGGAAATTAGAGTCAGCTCATCTAATGGTTATAGAATCCTTTACAGGTTGCTTCCATGCACCTGCACTCTGAAGAGTTGGCATTTATTACAGTAGCACTTCCGAAATCGTAATCGATGCTAATTCTTTCGCCTAAAATTGTAGGCATTTATGATGTTTATAATGTTTACCAGGCTTAATGTTTCTTCTTGTTACCACCAACAATCTGTAATAGGAATGTATAAAGTTGGCTCCATGAGTATGCAATTCCACGATGCGTGCATTTGGGTTGCACGAGTGCGACAAATATCGAAACTTATTTCTATAAAAAAGTGATTTTTTAGACAGCAAACTTAAATTCTACCCATTAGATGAGGAACCGATTCCGAATTCCCTCAAAGGGATAAATTTTCCATTAGCCTGCTTCTCCACTATAAGGCCATTCTCTTGTTTAATGTCAGCATGATTGGCGATCGTATTCAAAGGAACATTTACTCCAACTTTATAAGTGTAGATCTCATTACCAAAATATTCAATCTCTCCATCATACACCTAAATTATAATAATAAAACTATTTATAGCAAAAGTCTCTTACATCTCCTAGGTATTCGCCAAGAACTGTTCCTTCACTGATCGTATCAAACGCTCGTAGAGCATAGCCCATTTCTTGGAATGGCTCCATAAATACAAAAGTTTTAGCTGAATTAAAATTGTATAGATGGGCGCAGTTTCTGCAGTAGCAGGAAAAAACCCAGCTGAAATGTAACAACTTTTTATTGTTTAGAGAAAAAGCTTACATTTTCTTTACAATGTTGATTGCATTTACAGGCAGATTTGATTTTAATTTAAGTTGATGACCATCCAAAACAGCTTGTTCTATATCATAAGTTAGCTTAAAATAAATTATTTCTGCAAAAAGAATTTAAAAGGCTTACTAAAATTTCTGTGCAAGATTGGCAAATCTTTCCACAGCTTTGATTGCAATTGCAGCTTGCGTACTTTTTTAGCTTTTTCATAGTGTTCCGAGTAGTTGGAGTGAGCATATTCTGCGTCAGCATCTGCAACTATGCTTATTAAGATTTTATTTTTATCATACAGAGTACTTGGCCGGAGTGACATCTCCAAAAAGATTTACCATAAGCTGGCCTCCCTAAATTATTTTTGTTAATTTACTTGGAAACAATAACCATTTTTTTAAGTTTCAGATCGACTGCATCATAGGAATTGTTATATTTCCTCTTTGTTTTCTCCAAATCTTCCTTAATGGTTGAAATAGCTTCCTCTGGAAAATAATCTTTAAGATCCTTCAATGCTTCATTCAAAGGCGAGCTTGAAGGTGAAGCGGCTCTCTTTGGCCGTTTGGTAAGCTTTTTAATAGTTGGGGTTCCATTCTGAAATTTGACTAAATTATCAATGTGGAATGAAATTATCAAAATTTTGCTTGTTTTTCATTCCTAGAGAATAAATCCGAAAAAATCAAAAATGTAAAAAATAATAATGACATTACCACTGTGATTTCAATTTGATAAACGGGCTTTTCAGGCCTAGGTCTCCAGACTTCGCTTAAAATCAAATTTAGAGCGAACTTTTGCTTAACTTACGTCGAGAGATGATGGCTTCGCCTATAAAGCAGCTCCTCTTCATGGAAAGAGCACTGCAATATATTTATAAGTAATATTTTCTCAAAAGCAGCAACTTACGTCAGCTGATTTAATCAGCTGATGCTCTTTTATCCAAAAAAATTTTTCTAAAAATGAATTAGCAAAATAAAAGTGAACATACTGAATATTTTGTTTTTGTCTCTAACCGGATTTTTCCATTCTACAAAAAGTTCTAAAGAACTATTTTTCCTTTTTTTTCTATGATTTAAGATTTTTTTGATCGGAAAAAAGCCCGATGATGTGAGAGCTAAATAAAGATCTTTGCCAGAATAATAACTAAAATTACCTTTTTTGCTCGTATAGTTTTGCGCCAAAAGGCAAGTTTCTTGAGATCTTCTTCCAGAAGACATTCTTCAGATTTGTGAAGGACTGTAAAATAGTTTTAATATGTAATTTTAACGTGCTATGCGGAATGTTTTTGATATAGAATTCTAGAGAAAATGATAGCTATGTGAAGAAAGAGCCACAGCTTCGCTAGCCAGCTAGCATGACTTTTACAATCAACTACTGACCCGATCTTTGCTAGCCAGCTGACAGACAAACGTTCGTCTTTTTGCAGGAAATTTATGGCATAAACAGAGGTTTGTCTTACTAAGAAAAACAAGTTTTAGACAAATATTTCTACAAGAAAGGAAGAAGCAACATATTATTGTGCTGCGCGAGCTGAACAATAACTTCCAAAATATTGGTACAGCATGATGCTAGTAGTGAACGTAGAAAATGGCTAAAAGATTAATTTAAGATTTAAGAGGAAGAGCTAAAAGTGTCTAAAGCTTTTAATTTGCATGGACAAAATGAAAAATGATTTTTCGTTTTATTCAAAAGAAGAACTCTTAGAGATAATTAAATTATTTTTAAATTTGAAGGATAATATCTTTTATCACTGGAGCAGAGCTATCGTGAGAGCAATAACTAAGAGTAAACCATGTCTAGTCGGATCTATCTGATGTATCTTTCCAGCTGACAGATACGCGTTCACCTTTTGCTCGGGAAAATTTATGGGAGCGACTCGACATTTGGATACAAAGAAGTGCAAACCGTTTCATTTGAATCAGGAAAATATCAGTAACTTTCAATTGATTATTATTGGTTTCACATTTGAAAAGGTATTCTAGACTAACAAGACAGACATTTCGAAAAGAAAAAGATGAAGAACCAGTAATTATAGTTAATCCCCACCTGTCCCAGCGGCCTTTAGCCGTTGAGAACAGAATGACCCTTCGTAAATAATCGAAAGGTTTAAAAATCGAAGAAAGAAAGCGTTAAAACAAATGCGAATAAAGCAGAGCCAATCGATAAAAGATGATCTGTGTGGGCAAAAGAGACCTATCTTGACATAAAAAATTTCTCTTAGCGCCGTTCGTTCTGAGGGCAAATCGCCCAATGCGCGAGATGTGGATAATAGCTTATGTTAAAGATAATAAGAAACATAAATTGTTACATTTCATCAAATTCAATTTAAAATAATTAAAATCGACAAAAGACAAAAAGCAAATAATATGTTTTCAATTTGCCAGTAAATCTAAACAAAAGAAGTGAACGCAGTTTATGAGTTCCGGTTTGTGTCACAATGTTAAAAGAGATGAATGTGCTGATAGAAGAATAAAAGGTTGCGATCGGTGACATTTCTGATCAACGCCAGCTAGCAATCCTACAGCATGCTATTCCTATAGCAGCGTCAAAAGGTCAACGCGCGATTGTTGTCTGTATCTGATTACGCTACGGCGTTCATTATAACCTATTTAGTGTGAAAATGATGCCAAGAAAAGAGACTGTTATCAATTTATAATGTTGAATAATATTTTAGACGGTGTGATTTTTTTTCTCAGCAATATGGCCTCAAAACTGCTAAAAATTGCTCCTCTTTTTAAAAACTTTGACTTGATTTAATAATTATGTTATATGTTCTGTATACAAAAATCAACTGAATTTTGTATTCGATCTGCTTTCGCGAGATAGGGTTTGTCACGGTCGCATTTCTCTTAGAAAGGAGCATCTTCTTTTGACCATGAACTCCGTGTCAATAATTCCCTGATAAGACAGATACAAGACACGCCTGACCATCGCCTTCAGCTGCAAATACTATTCAATTCTCACTTTCTTTATCTTAACTTTCTCTTTGCAAAATTATATTGCCATTGATTTGAGCAGCTATCTTTATTATTTGATTAGCTTTTCTATTCTCGCTTCCTCTAAAATACTCAGAAATTCACTGGTATGAACTTTGCATAAATAACAATTTATACGCGTTTTGATATGCAAATCCATCTGCGCCTGTCAGCTCTTTTTGAACAGCGCGAGTGGCTGTCATGCCCTCACAGCAAATATGTCCTCCTAGAGCGAACGCTTTCTGGGCCCGAGCAATTCTTATCCCATTGATGATCGCATTGGCTAGTGGTCTTTTAGTATGGATCGTTCTTTCCGTGTCGTCAACTTCTTATGACGAGGTGATTTACCCATTAATCACAAATTGTGTCCAGAAATTGAATGCTACAAAAACCATTTCCAACCATCTGTTGGTTACGCGAAAAGGTCTTGCATGGAATTGGCTTGCAGAATTATGTGATGATTATGGTCCACGTCTTACTGGCTCAAAGAATCTTGAAAAGTAAAAAATTCTCATTTAAGTTATTTTATTTTTTAGAGCAACCGATTTTATTGTGAACAGCTTAAAAAATGATGGTTTTGACGTGCACACAGAACCTGTGCCGGGTCTTCCATATTGGAAACGAGGGGACGATTCAGTCACAGTATTAGGTAAGATCAAGTTTTAAAATAATGAACTGCAATAAAAGAGCCTCGTCAACATAAACTTTCTATTCTTGCTATTGGTGGTTCATCGCCGGGATATGTTGAAGCAGAAGTTGTTGTTTTAACTGAGATGAGCGAATTATCCGCGGTCGATGTGATTGGAAAAATAGTACTTTTCAATCAAGAATGGAATGGATATGGAAAAACAGTAAAGTATCGATCAAGTGCCAAAAAAGTAAAATTGCTTTTATCTTTAACTAAAAAGGATTTTAAAGGTGGAAGACCAAGGTGCTGTTGGCTTACTTGTACGCTCAGTTACTCCACTTTCTCTCTACACTTCACATACAGGAAATGGGGCTACAAATGCCGCAATTCCTGGAGCTTGTGTAACTACGGAAGAAGCAGACATGATCCACAGATGGTATTTAAGAGGAAAGAAAATCAAAATCAGAATGAATATATCCTCATCATTACAAGAGCAAACTGTTATCGGTAGAAACATAATTTTTGATATAAAAGGTTTGAAAAAATGTAAAGAATTTAAAATCATTTAGGAACTGAGAAACCGAATGAAGTTCTCGTATTCTCCGGCCATCTTGATTCGTGGGATGTTGGTACTGGCGCTGGTATGCTTATTACTTTGCATAAAACGTTCTTTCAGTTGATGATGGAGGAGGAATGGCAGCTGCTAGAGATGCACTTTTAGCTATCGCTGAGTTGTCAAAAATAGATCGATCATTTGCTCCAAAACGGTTAGAAGTAGTTGTCACATGAAATGTATTGTTTTAGGACATTAAGAGGTATATTTTGGGCAGATGAAGAACAAGGATACCATGGAGCCAAACAATACTTTATGGATCATTTCCAGCAAAGAAATGAAACGTTCTTCTTTGTGAGTGAGTCGGATAATGGTGCATTCCGGCCTTTAAACTACAACTCTGTATTATCCTTCTCCGGAAACAAAGAACAAAAGAAATTCTTTTTGAAAATGCTACGCTTAATCAATGACGTTGGAATTCCTCTTAGTCTTCGTGAAAGTGGTCCATCAAGTCAAGGAGATGTTCAATTCTTTGCTGAAAAAGGCAGTCCATCTGTTCATTATGTTTCAGATCGAGGTTTGGTATTTGTTTATCTATCAATAAACAATTTATAGGACCAGAATATTACTTTCGATTTCATCATACAAATGCGGATTATGTTTCAGCATTTGAAGAAGGAGACCTTGAAACTGTTGCAGCAATTTGGGCAATATTAGCTCACAATCTTGCAAATTTAGAAAGCTGGAATGAATTTTAAACGTTAAAGAATAAATAATATTCGAGATGAATTCTCAAATCAAATTTAAAATCGCCATTTCAAATGAATGAGTTAAGAGTTATACAAAAAGTTAGATTCTCGCAAACAAAAATGTTGTGGAAAGGTTGCATTTAGAGTTAATGTTCCAGTTAAAGTTCCATGTCTAATGGAATTCACGAAATGCACTGCTTTATTATCAGTGCATCAATAGATTTCATCAATTCGCTAAGTGGATAGGCAGAATTAGACAGAAAGGTAAGTAAATTATTTAAGGAAAATTATATAAAATAAAGAACTTTTTAATTACTTCTTGTAATTTCTTGGCCTCCCTTTCATCTTGTTTTATCTTCATATTCTTTCTGATTATAGCCTGTTGTAAGGCTAAATTTTTGGGGTCATACTTTGCCACCAATGCAGAAGATTGCTTCTATAAAACCATTTACAATAAGATAATTATTTTTGGTTAACTTTTCGCTACAAAGTTTACTCATAAAGACCATTTTAAAATGCCATGTTTGAAAGGGTTTTACAGATCTCAAATAGGTCTTTTCTGGAACCTGATGCAGCAAAATTTATGACGGACACTGTAGCAAATAGGGCAACATATTTAGCGATGTTTTATTTATGTTATTGAAGTTTTCATGTACAGGGTGGTCCACATGAAGTGTGACGCAAAAAACTACCCACAAGTTTGCACCAATCAAGCCAAATAAGAAAATTTTTTATTTATTTAAATCGTCAGAAAATTCTACATAAGAGATTACATATCGCATTCAAAATGTCCGCCATCAGCTTCAATACAAGCGTCCAATCTCTTCGTGAAATTCTTGAGGATGCGTGCAGTCATTTCCGGCGAGATTTCGTCCCATGCTTTCTCCAGAGCTCTCTTTAGTGAATCCAGTGACTTATGCTTGAAAGAGCAGGCTTTTTGCTCCAAAATCGACCAGACGGCAAAATCCAATGGATTGAGATCAGGTGAGTTTGATGGCCAAACATCCTTAGTCCAGAAGTCCGGAAGATTCCTCTCACACCACTCCAGTGTCTTCTTTGCACCGTGGGCTGGCGCCCAATCCTGTTGTAAGGTCCAATTGGTGTTTTTTGCATATTCATTAGCCCAAGGAATAACAGCAGCTTCTAAGATTTGCTCTCTATACGTTTCCGCATTGATTTTAACTCCTTTTGGGACAAACACAAGCTTGGTCTTCCCCAGACCAGAAATACCGGCCCACACCATCACGGACTGCGGAAAATGAGTTTTTTCAGCTTTAACAACTCTTGTCGTTCCTTTTGCTAATAATTCCCGTTTGTTCTGGGCGTTTCGGAGTGGTTCGACGGTGAATATCTTCTCGTCAGTGAAAAGAATTTGGTTGAGCTTGTCACCGCGCGCAAGCACTTTCATCTTTTTGCATTTTGTCAACCTTGAGGCTTTCATTTCATCCGTGAGCCTTTGCCCTTTGGCAAATTTGTAAGGAAACAGTTTGAGATCTTCTCTGATCAGTCTCTGCATGGTAGAACGGCTGACTTCATGCTCTTTCGCCAGTTTTCTGATGCTTCTTTCCGGATTACGACGAAGTTTGTCTTTGACAGCTTTGCGAAGGGTAGAGGTTCTCATAATTCTTTCTGGTCTTCCTCTCGGGCGATTTTTAGTTCCTCCAGTCCCTTTGAAACGTTTTATGACTCGGTGTACTTGCTCGCGATGTAGTTTGAGTGTCTTTGAAATCTCTTTAACTGACAAGTCGCGTTTGTGCATAGCAACTATTGCTGAACGATCGTCATGCGATACCATTTGTTACCTATAAACATTCAGACTTCGCAGCTTAGTAGGACTTAGAAAATACGAGAAAAACGAATAACAACACAAAAAGCAAAAAAAAAAATTACAAATGCCCAAAAATGAATTTTTCTTAACCCGTCACACTTCATGTGGACCACCCTGTATGTAAAATTGTCAAACTGATATTGTTTTTAATAGGTTTTACTTGATATGTCATACCTTGTATACTTCACAATTAGCAGTATCGCATTGAGCTTGAAGTAGTTCTCTGGTCCAAAGTCGTGCATTTTCTTTTTTTAAAATTTTCCAGCTAAAACTTTCTTTGTTTATTTCAGATAATTACCTCTTGTACTTCTTTTATCCCTTCAGTTATGCTGCTTACGACTATCGGAAATCTCTCAAAGGCTTTTTTATATTTATGAGCCTGATGCAATTTAAAGGTTATTTCTTATTTATTCTTACCCATTGTGCACCTCCACTAAATCGAACCGGTGTTGCGCGAATACCAGGTGGTGGAATTGATGGTAAACTTCTAGGCTTGAAAGTTTGACCACGATTCAACTGAAAATAGGCATAATTACTGCAATAAATGTTTGATGATTCTGATTTTTAAATAAGCCAAAAAATTACCATAAATCTTACATTGTATTTAATGTCATTGACAGTGTTTGAGTCCTGGGGAGAGACTGTAGATAAATTTGGAGGAGTCTGTACAGAATGCTGTGAAAAGCGTGAAATTTGCTGAGTGTTCGAACTCCTCTGAAATATAGGTTAATAAAGGAATTGTCTGAAATCTTTACCTCTCTGTTGTTATTTTGCTGGACATGATACGGGTGATATTGATATCTTCTGTCCATTTAGAGTGCTTATATAAGTTTACCTAATAGTATAAATATTTGTAAAAGAGTAATGTGTAAATTAGGCGAATACATCAGCTACTAGAGGCTTGGCAAGTGAGTTATTTAGCATGGTATTTAAAAAGAATCAAACCAGCAATTGCTAGTCAGACAAAAACGTCAAAAACTATATAATTATCTGGTCTACGTGAGAGAGGTGACTAAAGACAGCGCTCGCTCATAAGGGTACAGCCAAAACACGGTTGCGAACGAAGTGGCAGTCAGTTTATTTCAGCGGTAATAAAAAGTTTGAGTGTGAAAAGAAAGCATGATCAAGCGCTGTTCCGAGCGCAATGGAATCGTTAGCGAATGCCAATGGTAGTAAATTGCCACTGAAAATTGCGCAGTATCAGCGTAAACAGCACAAACAAATGCTGGCTGCGTAATATTGGAAGTGTGGAACCGAACGTTTTCCCACATACGTTTTATCAGCATCTTTTTTAGAGAGAGGTAAGGCAAAGTAAAAAGTCCCAACAAAATCTTCTGATCCAGTGTTCTTTAAGGCCATATCGATGAGAAATGGTACATTTAATGTAATAGGTTAAACAGTATTAACTAAAAATAAATTATCAATAGTGATAAGGATGATAGAGATGGAGATTTCACGCGTTTTCGGCATCTTCGTACAGCTGCTTAGCCTACATGCAGATATCAAAATGTTTTAAAAGCAAGCAATACCTTGACGACATCTCTTTTTGTGTTTATCTGCTTCAAAACGATCTGTTATCAAGATTAATTTGTTTCCAAGCATTCTCTGCAATCAAAATGTAAAATCAATCTAGCCAAAATCAAACAACTTGCACTGAAGAAAGAGAATTTCCTTGAGAAGTTTCTGCTAATCTGTTGAAGTGTGATGAGTTTTCAGAGATGTCTTGGATTTTTGTGGAACTTTTTTCTGCTGAAGAAGTAAGGAATTTTTCTTTGGACGGCCTCTTCTTTTTTGCTGCAATTATATATTAATCGGATTGTAAGGTAAATAACTGATTTACATTGATTTTTCTCATAATTTCGCTATTATTTTGCATCTTGGAAAGGTGCCTGAAAGTCAAAATATGATTATGACCTTGCTTTTTCTAAAAGTCTTGTTTACATTGCTAATTTGCGATTTATCCTATAGTTCTTTTCAAGTGGATGTACGTTTTCTAAATTGTTTTACAAATATAAATGAACCCAAATTACATCAGGCTGTAAAAGGAAGCTTTTTTCGTGAACAATTGTAGGTTCCCAGTGAATCAAAATCTTTGTTATTCTTCCATTCACAAATGCTTTTTCTGTTTTCTTCACAAGACCACATTTCACTAAAACATTTACATATTTCGAAGAAATCAACCCATGTCGACGCTAATTGCTTTGTTTCTTATTTGTTTCTTAAAATGCTTTGAAAGTCTTATAGCTTCTTTAGTCTCTTTTAGAGCGTATGACTGCGCTTGCCAATTGATTGTAAAATGGAATTAGACATCTCTTATCGAATGTCTTTTTATTCCTACATATGGGTAAAGTTGTCCTAAAATCCTTATTAATATTTTAATAAACTCAATCCTACCATGGTATAAAGCATAGGCAGGAGGTACCTTAGTAGATTGGCTCATACTGAAAAATAATTGTATTTTTGGCGCAAAAAAGGATACGAGTGTGGATAATTGAAAGTTGGTGCTAGATTGTAGATTAGCAAATAGAAAGACATTATTTTAGCAACGATCAGAGCTTACAATGACTTCCGAGAGTTGAGTTTGTTATGGAAAAAGGAGTTGTGGTCGGCTAGTAAAGGAGTCGACTGAGAAAAAGATGAGTATAAAGGAGAAAATCGATGTGTTTTTAAGACAAAAGAAATACGGTAAAGAACAATCGAAGACCAAAAAGTGTAGTCTTCAGATTTGAAGAAGAAAACAGAAAGAAATCCAACTGTCTTTAAAGCTAAAAACAATAACAAACTGGCTTGTAAAAAATATTGTAAGTATTCGATTTTGATAGCTTTTAGAAATTTGTTTTCCGATAGTATTATAGGTTACTATAGGTGTCCCAAAGAAAATAAACAACCAGGTCTAACCAAACTCAGGCAGACGGCTCCACGTTTCTTATATAGCATGTGAAAGTCTTTTTCAACACCTGAGTATCAGTCCCTTTGTCTGTTCAGTAAAAGTGGGTGGCGATCAGCGATGTAAAGATCGACGATCGTTTATTTGATTTATGTGGCAATTATTTATCTTGATCAAATCATAAATTGTCTAGAATTAATATGCAACGTGTGATACTGAAACGCTAGAGCGCTTGCGTTAAACAAAAAGCGTCTGCATTTTAAACTTAAAATAATTTCTATTAACGTTTTATTGATTTTGTGATGAAATTTTAACAATGAATTTTTATTGGGTAAATTGAATATCATTTCCCGAAATTTTATTCAACTTCTTGACAATAACTGAGACGACCTTCTGCATAGCATTATCCTTGCTTAGTTCATCAACAACATTTGAATAATCCTAAAAGAAAATTAGAAGTGAGAGTTATAGCTGTTGTATTAGTAAACTGACATACTTCAAGATTCTGCTTCAACAAAGCTGTGAAATAGTCATAAATAAAAATGTCAAAGACAGGCTTTTTGTCGACATGTTCCTTGATTTGGGTAAAGGTAAAGTGGTCCCCATTTGTAACCATATGATCAAGCTCTTGCAGCGACTTGTCTAAATATTTTTGGTAAGGAGACTGTAATCTTACTAGCTTCTACACTTGCGGCCATTCTTCTCGTCAAAATCGAGGGATCCTAAAAATTTTGAGAATGGTAAGATGTTCTTACTTTGCTAACATCTTGTGCCAGCTTCACACAAGCAGTGACAGGATCAAACTGCATCATTTTGGCATGAGCCTAAGTTTTTTGCTTGCGCCACTATTTTCAAGACAAACCAATTGAAGAAGAGATCTATCCTTTTGGCATTCAGAGATTATCTTTGCATTTGTGGTATTGACTAATCCCTTGAATTTCGAAAATTCGAGAAGATTTGTAGTTGCAGCCGACTGGTGAATTCTTAGCCAAACATTCAAAACATGTGCAACAGCAACTTGCATTAGTTCCTAAACAAGGTATATGCCAAACGCGACATCTTACGTTTGCTTGAGCAGCTGATGCAACCATAATCATCTGTCTGGAGAGAAGGACAGGGAAATTGAACATCAACGTTGGCTCAACAATGTTCCATGTGTTTTCGACGTTAAGCGATGCAAAAAGATGAGCGTTTTTCTTAAATTTAGCCAAGGCGTTCTACATTTTTTGTTTACAAAACAAAACAGCAACTTTACGTCAAAATAATCTGGCTTATTGATGTCATCAACTACTCCATATTTCTGAAGCAAGTCCTTGTCGACAAAGACATCGGGAAGTCTAGAAAAGGTTAAAAGCTCGGTAAACTGACTTGACAGCCGCTGTGCTGGCAATCGCAATGAAGAGAAACCACATTATTCATGGCGACATATCGCACCATCGTTTTATAGTTATCAACAAATGTTGTGTCTCCAACGGTGAGTGTCGTAACATTTTCAACGCATTTTGTCACCAGACCAAGGGAAAGAGAATAATTTATTTCATAGATCTATTTATCACTTGCCTTAAAGTCATAACTTATCAAAATTAAGTCTAAGTAATAGTAAATATTTCGAATGTATCCGTTGTTAAATTAATCCAATAAACAAAATTTATTATCAGTCAATAATTGTGTTTCAATAACATTCTAAACCAGACTGTGTCCAGCCTCAAAGACCGAGAAAATGAGCTTGGGATTTGGCTCAATAAGACGAGTAGTGAACATACTCTTAACACTTCGACTGATCTTGTATTCACCATTGGTGAGCTGATCCAAGAGCCTAATCAGATTTTGTTGAAAAGGACTGAAACTTACTTCCTAATTGCTGTCTCATTTGGCTCAGGAAATCGCATCCATAGATCATCGTAGCTAGTCAGTTTTGGCACATCTTTAAGGCAAGACAAGAGAAGATCATGAGCGATGTCCTATAACAATTTTCAGTATTCTAATCTGAGTTAATTTACCTCGTTATTGGCATAAAATGGGCCAACAGTTATTCTGTTTACTATTTGTGGACGGATACAAACAAATCCCATGACGTTTCCATCTGCATCGATAGCGAATTTTGAAGTAGCATATTCTCCCGTCAGCCACTTTTTCAAATATTTAGTTCTTTGACGCGTGCAGATCGATTGGTCATACTTGATAATGTCGTTGAAATCAGCGTCGGAAGTATTCTGATATCGATTTCTATGCGAATAAAGGTTAACTTGCCTTGATAGTCATTCCAGAGCGAAGGTCTCCCGAAAGAATGAGAGATTTTGGATGCATTTTAGCAAAAGCGTTGAAGTATTCGGGATAATAGATGAAGCCGAATCGTTTGTCATAAAAATTTACCATCACTAAGGCTGAATTTCTTTTGTTTGGATTAATGATAGATTCTACCAGAATTGAGGTTAACGTTCTTTCCTTTAGTCATAGCCATGCAACGATTAAAGAGCTCAAGTCCTAGGCCAATCCCTCTGTGAGAAAGTTTCGTGTAAAAGCTGCCAATGTAGTAAAGATCATCGGCCGGGTTTCCATTAGGTGATTTGTCCATTGTCAAGGAAATTGAGCCAACAGGCACATTAGGATTCTCTACGAAATTGCATCACCGAATGACGTGTGCTTACGCTTGTCATAAGCGACGAGAAACCAAAAGAGCTCTTGAGTCTCCGTCCAAATATCATATTCTCCTTTCATTCTGGTCCAATCATCAGTTCGTACAATCTGAAAAGTTCAAAGGTCAACGGCGTTATCATTTCTCTTCACCTCAGCCACTATCTCCTCGCAATGCTCGCGCACCGGGTTCTCAACAAATATGATGGAGTCCATTTGATTTCTAAAGTCAACTGATAACGGAAAGAAAGAAGCGTGAAGCTGTGGCAAGCAACAAGCGTATCAATATTTATAGTAACCGCGTGGTTACGCCTGTGACGATGAAATATGAACAATTCAACGAATAGTCGAATTTCCAAGTTGAGACTAGAGATTTTTAGTTAAACGCTGACAAGAGAACAAGCTCGAAACACTGTTTTCAGACTAGAGAGAGAAGGAAGATGAAGTATTTTAGATGGCGGCCAAAGGGCAAGAAGACAAAATTCGCCACGACGGCAGCTGCTTATGAACCTTTGATCTTGCTTGACATTGTGTCTTTATTCCAACGGATTGTGCAAGGATGCTAGTCAATTAGCACAATCGGACAATGTACTTACGAGGTTTTTGATCACTGGGATTGATGTGAGAGCAGTTGTAGGGAGTGTTGATTCTGTCGAACAAGTAAGTCATTGTCTTGGGACAAGCTCTCTGAAAGATTTTTCTTTTTGGCTATAAATAGCTAAAGAGAACCTTGAACTCAGCGGGGTAGTCATGGATCCAATGCTTGGCAGTGCAACCTTTTGGAGTATCGAAAGGAAAGCGGCAGCAGTAGGAAGGTCTGTCGAACTCCAGGCAGGCGCTAGTGCAAGAAACGAGACGGTTGTCAACGACTTTTCTCAGATCACTGGGGCAGAAGTCCTCGATGTCCCTCTGACAGTCGCCAGCAGTTCCACATGTATCTTAAATAACGGATCAGAAGATCTTGATCAAGAACAACACCTGTTGAATCCTTAACTCCGCGTGATTCTGGATAAATAGCCATGTTGACGTTGAAGCCATCCACGAGAGACACGAAGTAGTAGTCCAGACCAGCTCGGTTGACGATGATGTTTCCTTTTGTGTAGGGCAGTTCTCCCTCTCTTCCCTCACATTCCACTGTGTTCTGAAGTTTTTGCTTCTTACACTGCAAACTCCTGACTTACTCCACAGCTTCCAGTCAGGCAGTTCATGTCCTCGTCGCAATAGGTTCTTGCCCATATCGTTCCATTCCAATGAGAAGGAACTTCGAAGGACTTGAACTCGCCTGAATTTGTGCTCAACTTTATGTTTTGCTCTTCAACCGCTGTCAAGCTTGAAACCTCCTTTCATTGGGACTTCGTTATTCTCTCCAATCAGAGCCGGCCAAACCGTTTGGGGACACTTGTTCCGTACCTAAAGATTGATTTAAAGGCGAAAGAGGAGCTTTACACACCTCAATGACAACATTTCCCATCTTGTTACCGTAGGCTGACGAGGCGGAAACCAGTAGGATGAGTGAGATTAGATTCAGGTGGAACTTCATTTCTGGTTTCTAAAGATCCAGATCACTTTTTTGGACACAATGAGCTCGTCTTTCCTGCAAAAAAAGATTGCAGTAACACCGAGGAATGTTTTACTCAGAACAAAAAAAGACTGAAAGCTTGAATCAAATTGAATTTTCAATATTTCTTTATAACTTTTAAGCGTCTTATCTTCGAAATAAACATCTTAGCAAAAACTATTAGCTAGTGCTAGATCTTTCCGGCACTTGCATCGGCGACACCTTCAACTTGTGCTAATACGGAAAAGCAAACTAACCTTTCCGTGGGCAGAAGGAGACGAGGATGTAGATAACTTGAGCTACTTCGTTTTAGTTCTGACAAGCCTGGGGCCGGCATTTTATACCGTAGTCCCCTCTCGCAACACTTAAACTGTGACCAGAGCTCATTTTTTGCAATAGCAAGTGTTGCCATCCGCCCTCTAGTGACATGCAATTCTGCAGAACACAGCTTCAACGTGACCAAAACTTGAAAAGGCTTAAAGTCGAAAACTGGAACAAATGGAAGGATATGTTGTTGGATCAGTTGGAGTAGTGGAGCGAACACCAATATCCCCGTAGTGCAGCTAAAACACAGCAAATCACTTCTAATCGCTTTACTCCTGTGAAATATGGTGCATTATCCGCCTTTCAGAGCATCAAACATCGCCATATGTCCGTCACACGTTGTCCTCACTCTCTCCTCATTGCCTCATGTCAACTTAGATATATTTATTTTTCACAGGATTATTTTTACAGGATTAACGGCACAGGATTTATCATTAGCTTTTAGGAATGTTTTTGCGAATTTACTACTTAGGGATAGACCTCGTACGGGATATGACTTTACAAAAATGCTTTAGACTTCTTCTGGTCTTGGCTGGAAATCAGCTTCTAAGCTTCTTCCGTCATCTGTATTATTTAAATTGGAATAGGTCATTGAAGGGAAGGTTGGGGTTCCATTCTTTCGAACCATGAATCTGCTGAAGAAGCCACGGTTGTATAAAATCACACAGCCAACGGCAGTAACTGTCAGCAGAAGGAGAGCAGATAATCCCTGAAAAAATTAATTCAGTCGAGGGGAAGACAATTACAAGGGTTACTTTGATTCCTCTCCAGACTGCCTTCTTTTCCTTCAATTTGGGACAGACATCCACACCTTGAACTCTTGCGAAAACTTTGCCTGTGTGTTCAGCCGGGTATGTACATCTTAAATTATTAGCCTTTCAAAAAGAATCTCACTTGGGAGGAGGAAGTGCAAAGTCGAACTCATAGATTCTTTGTCCGAGGAGGAAAGCTGTCTCGCAAGTGCAATTCCATGGGTTTCCTCCAATAGACATAGTCTCAATCTAAGAAGTCATTATCTATTTTTTCGATCGGTATCATACATCTTCGAAGTATAGCAATTCTTCCGAGATGACAGTAAGGTTACAATTCGAAATGTCAAGAACCTTGAGCTGAGCGACCTTGTACTCGCTCAACGTAGCCATTCCAAAGGCATTCTCATGGAATTCGGTAAAGGCGGTGTTGTTATTGAGATAAAGTTCCTAAATAATTGAATTACTAGCTTGTTAGTTATTTTTACTTCGAGATTGTCCATTCCACAGAAAGCTTTGTCCTGAATCTTGTACAAATACGGCATCTGTCTGATATAGAGACATTTTAGCTTCATATCCTTCTATAAGATTTGTTTTTACACTAAAATTCTAAGAAACAACACACCGTGAAGGAATTTTCATGGATTTCGACAATTTGTGTCTTACTGATATCCAATTCTTCGAGTTTATCTAATTCCTTAATGGCTGCTGGAACCTCAGTGAAAGGATTTTCTCTCAACGAAAGTTTCTTCAAATTTCTGAAACAATTATTAACAATGGAATGCTATCATAAAACAAACATAAGATGATCAAAAACGTCACTGGGGAGAGTAACATTGATTTCGCATCTATCCAAGCTAAGCTCTTCCAAATTGCTAAGACCTTCAAAGGTTTCTTTTCTAAATTTCGATAAATTATTGCCAATTGTTTAATGCTTCCTTACTTTAAGGAATCGCCAAGGGCATTTCCATCCAATACAAGTTGCTTAAGATTCTTTAATGACTTAAAAGCTCCATTTGGAATACTTGTAATCTTATTATCAGTCAAATGCAATTTGTGTAATCCACCCAGATCCTCGAATTGAGCGCTGAAAACTTTGAATGAAATTCCAAAGTCAACTGACGCTGATATTTTGGCGATTTCATTGCTATCCAAATATAACTTCACCAATTTTTTGAAATCAGAAAAGGCTCCTTTCTCAATATTTTCAATCATATTGCCTGAGAAGATAAGCTCCTCAACCTCGTCTTCTCGTCCCGGTAAAATTTTATCCTAAAATTAAAAGATCTTTAGCAACTGTTGTTATTGCAACCTTCTCCAATTCAACAATCTTCTGATCTGAAAAGTCTGCTGACACGACCTTGAAATCTCCCTTCCTGTTGGGCACAATATAAGCAGAATACAATTTGGACCTATCACCCTTCTTCTAAAAATAGATTTTATATGAAATATTTGAGTTCCCACTCGTGAGCAGTCCAATCTGTTGTCACCTTCGCATGTGCAGTAATTGTTTCCATCAACACAAACTTTTATAAGTTTTTTGCTATTTCCTGATCCCTGAGCATCTTTCTTGTTATCCTTGGTTTCCTTAGGCGCGTCTTCCTAAAAGCAATAAAGTTAGTTTCTGTACGCGAGTAAACGTAAAACGCAAACTGGGTTAGACACCACGACAGTTAGACAACAAAATGTTTTCATGCAATTCACTCGACTTACAATCTGCGCACAGGCATCGCCAAGGAATTTGCAAAGATTATTCTTGACCTCCTCAATTTGACTGGCAACCTGCCAAATTGAACCATAAACACGGGAAAAATACATTTTTCCTTTGGGATTGTAGTTTTAAGCGAAACCGACTAATAAAAATAAAATAACCTCTTCTGAATCAGCATTCTCATCCTTAGGGCTCTTTTCTTTTACATCTTTATGTTTCTTCGAGTTTGGCAATTGTCCCTTTTTTGTTTCTTTCTTTGCAGGTTCTTCTGGAGTTTCTTCACTTTCTGCTGGCAATTCCTAAAATAATTAATCTTACTTGCAATTTTAACAATACACCTTTGAGTCTTCGTCTTCATGTGGTAGTGGTGGTAAGGGATCTGTTCCTGTGCTGGCGTCTTTTTTATCTTTTCTTTCTTTAACTGCAGAGACAAATGAGATGAAACAAAATAGAAGCAAGAAGATCACCCAAACCCGCATATTCTGAAAAATGTTGAGGTCGTTTGTAGGCGGAAGAAGATATCAAGCGAGGAGAGGCCATGATTCACCATTCTTTAGGCGAATGGCGGCTTTACTGCCCCGAAAACGCTGTGGCCTTTCCCCTCCGCTATAATAGACGTTCGCACTCGACGCGCTTTAGGCCGCCTGGGGAGGATGCATTTGTCTCTGACCTTCTGACATAAAAATATTCAAAACTACTCGATAGCTCCACTCAATCAAATATGTTGATAAAAGAAAACTACTGACACGCGGGAGAGGCAGCAAACGGCTGCGAACGGATGTTTGTTTGTTCCTTTTGCTCGAACAAACACATGCTCCGAGAGTATTGGTGATCCACTTTCACTTATTTTTAAAACTAAAACTGAGGTGGAACAGGTGGAAGTTGCAGTCCGGCCTCGCGAAAACAAAAAGATAAGGACTGTAGAATGAGACGAAGATAAGGGGTCGCCTTCACAAGCGATTGACACCCGTCAAAATTAGAATCGTGGCAAAATTAAACACTCAAGTGATGTCAAAGGGTGAGCAATATCTTTGAACCGACTGTGCATCGGGAGCGACGAAGTCAGCAATGAGCTCCGCCAAGGTAAGATGGGCGGGAACGCTTGGACGGTAATCAATTATGTTTTTTTATCAAGATCTCTGTTCCTTTTGACAAATTACTGGCGAGTGGAAGAAATGGTCAAAACCTTGACGGAAACCCGTTTTTTTCCTTCGCAGTAGTAAAAGAGTCAGAAAAATAAGCCAGCACGCAGGGCACGAGAAGCTCCTTTTGTTTTCGCACGGCCGGATATTGACTGGATTTTTTCGCATGCGATAGAACTACGTTGCCAGGAAACCGGAAAAGGTCGCGAAGTAAATGGGAACCTGAGCGGCAGTCTCAATGAGTGAATTCACAATAACTGGAAATCCTCACCGAAAACCGCAAAATGGGTCAGTCGCGTGGGTTGAAAAGTTTGGAGAGGAAGAGGAAGGCCATAACAATAAGAAAAAATGTCAATGCCACGAATTGATAAAACCTGCGACATGGATTCGCGTTAAAGTATTTGGTCGAAACTTCGACAAAAGAAAGAGAGACTTATTACGTTAATATAAGATGTTTATTTATTCAAAACATATATGAAAAACTTTACTCAAAATATCAGCGGGTTCAAGTAATTACAAGAAATTATGGCAAGTGGGCTAATAAAGCTCATACTTGTTTGAGGAAAATACAAAGAAAGGAGGTAGGAACCTCGTATTACGGGTCACACGTACACTCTAGCACACCGTATACTTGGAATTATCGGGATATGGAGTCACACATTGATTGGCAAGTGATGGCTTTTCAAACGCAAACTTTTCGAGCCAATTCGAATCTATCGCTTGGCCACTTGTAGATTTTGGCATTAATAGCCCAGTTAATTGCTGTAGCGGAACAACTCACCTGAAATTATATTATTCGAATAGAGGAAAAACAAACGTTTGGCATTATCACTGCAAAGAATCTGTTACTTCCGTTTTGAAAGCGGTATTCATCCTCCGATAGTCTGAGAAAACGAGCAGAAGCCAAATCTGTTTCGCCAGATATTGGAAGACTTAGATATTTAAAATCGATTAGCTCAGGAGTGATGACAAAGATGATTTTTTCCGCCTAAAATATTGATAAAAACAAACAACCTCTTACCTTTTCAAAGAGCGCAGTGACTTCTAAATCGTATCCCTCAGATACCAGCTCCTGGGAAACAATCATGATAATCTTAGAAGGTGACTTGCAATTGCTGAATGACTTTAAAAAAAAGAAAATAGACTAACTATAACTTTGAATACATATTGTTGCAACTCTTCTTTACCAGATTATTCGTGGTGTTGCAAACGATGATGATTATTCCACTATTTTGTGGAGTAGTACCTGGCGAAAGGCTGATAAAAAGCCCCTCAGAAGGAGTTTGCATAAGCACTGGAATTAAATTACTTAGACTGCCATCAATATTACAGTTGCGATCCATATCAATTAGACGCTTGAGCGTAAGGATAGTACCAGTTTCATCGTTTAAATCAAGGACTGCCAATACTTCACTGAGCAAGACAGATTTGCAAAAGTTATTCAGTTCTTCTTCATCTTCTTTGTATACAACCTGAAGATTGGCATAAAGTAATGAAATAATCTAACGTTTAGCATATCATAAGGAATATTCTCAGCAGTGCATAGGTTAGACAACTTGTCGCTTTCGTATTCCGGTTCAAAGTCATATTGATCAGTATCAGGCTCTGAGTCAACGTCGTCGATATCAGGAAGATCATCTTTTGTATTTTGAGCTCTGCCTATAAAAGGGCATATTTGTTAATAAAAACATACACCATATTGGAACAATTTCAATAAAGTCTGCAACACTTAGACGCCGTATGCGACCATTTGAATCCTTATAAAACTCAAGAGAGATTAGTGCGTCCTCCAAAGATAAGGTTGGACGACTTTCAAGCCAAAGTTTTGTCTTTTTATTGTATTCCACAATCTTAAAGTTTATTTTTAAAAAAGAAATGAACTTACCACTAGCTTATCCATAGTTATGTTTAGTTCCTTGCAAATACATTGCAGATTAGCAAAGAAACTGAAAGGCATGCCTTCTACGTCAGCCACAGTATCTAAATGCAACGTTAAATGGACAAATTAAAGAAACTATAGAAATATACAGAATAGCGAACTCAACAATCCAAAAATAAAAAACTAGTTCAGATCTTTATGGCAATTATGCAATTTCTCCCGTATAAGGTAGTAATCAGTTATATCAATTTCAAACATGTACAAGCGTGTGTAAGCTCTTTTTAAAAAACAAAGCCTAATCTTTTAAACAACGTTTCAACTCTTTTAGGGAAGGAGTAAGAAATGGTAGAAGCTGCCCAGCCAATAGTCGATAGATCAACAGGGAATCGCTGAAATTGTTCCACATTTTTTCATGATTAGAATCAACTTGCATAGAGTGTAACAGCGCGAAACCGTTTGTTTTTATGATTATTGTGCCAGAATTCTTGTTCAGATAATCGAAGAATATGGCTAGCGCTTCGAGCTTCAAGGCTTTCATGTCGTGACTGGTTTTTCAAATCAATCAATTCTTTAGTAAAGCAGAAAATAACATGTTCCGCCTATAATAGTTTTTTTTTCAAGATGGGAATGCTACCTGTTCAAAAGCTCTTGATATTGACTCCTCAATGTTGCATTCGCTTACAATTTCATGTAGACTGTAGACTGGCTTTAGAGACTTGTTAAATTTATCCGATCTGAAACATACTTTTTATTTTTCATTATAAAAAATCTTACTTTAAATTTGCTACCAACCAGCCTATTTCTTTTAATTCTTTATTTTTTGTTGTATAACTCACAACTAATATACTATTCTTTTCTATGTTCTTAGCATCATTTGCCAACTCCGTTGAGGCAGTTGAATATGTGGAACAATCGGGTTCTTCTATTCTCCTTCCTAATAAATAAATCTTAGGATATTTTAACAAAAATACTTTTGTATTGCAAGAGCAATTTTTCTTCTTTGAACAGCTCATGTAAAGAGAATAAAATATCAATTCTCTTATGCAAAACAAGGGCTTTGATCAACTTGGTCAACGGTACGTTTCGACTTTTCGTTAAAACTCCTCTCGTCTTTCCATTTCTTTCAAGAGCCTACAAATATAATTATAATATTATAGTAAAAAAACTAACAACTAAACTATCCATACTAAGGCCCAATTCAACTCCTATTGCTTCCCAATTCACCATCGTTCCAACTTGTTCAATATCCAGATAATTTTCTAATAAATCTTGAGCATCGCTAGTTAAATCAGCTAAGCTAAAATAAGATAATTAAAATGTTAACAAGTTATTACATAATCGAATCAGGAACATCGATCTGAAGGCTTTCTGCAGTAATTGGCCTATACTCTGGCTTAGAAAAGCCTCGCTAAAAATATTTTCACAAATAACAAACAAATTATACCTGTGATAATTTAGGAGGACCTGTTGGAGTTTCTACTTGCTCGTTTTCCGGTTCGAGATCTATAGTTAACTCTGCTGTGGTTAGATATGAGTTGGTTGACATAACTGAATGATTGAGATCATCCTAAAAGATTCAAAATGCATGAAAGGATATCCTTCTAATGAATGATAGATCATGAATAAAACTTTATTTAATCATAAATATGCATATGATATGTTTTGACACTGGGGGTCATTGTAAAGCATAATCACAGGGCTTAATGCAGTGCGACAATAAAGCTGTGCATCACAGATTGTGGTTTGAAACCCTTATTTGCACTATTGAGCTTCAGATTTGAGCAATGGCTGAAATTGTTGAAAATTAAGAACAAACTGATAAATAACCTGCTCTACATTGGTGTTATCTTCGCTTTCCGGCGTCTCAGCGATGGATTCGATCATAGGAGAAGTCACACTACAATGGGTCTGCAAATGATTAAAGCTTTAAAAAATAATTCTTACCGAATTGAAGGACGGTTGAATGAAAAGAACGTGAATTTGGTTATTGTGGAATACTTTTCTTATCTTTGGATAAGCCTGGTCATACACGGCAGCAGTGCAAAATTCAATCTAAAATCGATACGCAGGTGACGTTGCGTACGCTAATTACCAGAACAGTGGCGATATGGCGATCAGACACAAGCGACCAAACACGGAGGTCTTGGACGGCAGCAACGCCGACAATCTAAACTGGTTTTGGGAAGAGAGAAAGAAAACTTTTTACCTTAGTCAGATCACGCTTGATGATGTCATAGTCAATGTACGCTGGTGGTTTTCCAAGAATAATAGCGGAGGTTTCTCGAACCAAGCCCAAAGCCGAAGAGAAGATTAAGCCCACCAAAATAAGACTGCAAATTGGTTAATTAATTATCTAAACAAAAATATCTTGAGTCTTCTCTGTTTTTAAAGTATTAAGTTTAAGCTTAAGGCACATAATGGAGTCATCATTTATAGACAGCTGCTACTACTGGTAAAAGGCATCAATACATTTAAAGAAATGGAGCGATATCGCCAATTAGGTGGGCGCCCACTATCTCGTCCTCTTTAAACAATCCTATTGATTCTTTTTGCGACGCGATGAATAAAGAAAAAAAAGCGAAAAATTGGATACCTAAGAGCAGGATCTATATATTGAAGGAAGGGAAGCCATGATTGAGGAGCCCAGAGAGCGATGCAAGCTGTTATGATGACAAATACTGATCCGATTGCGTCTGTGAGGATGTGAAGGAAGACTCCGTGAATGTTTAGATTACCAACGGCTGAGAGAAAAGATTATCATAGAAAGATACGATTACATTTGGCCTTGACCCTTTCGGCAGTCTCTTCGTCATCTTCGTCATCAAATTCTTCTTGAGGAAGAGTACTATCATCAAGAGTAGCCATTTTCAAAGCAATATGCTAAAATTTATGATTTTCCCACATCTGAGGTTAAGCGCATGCCATTCATGCGGGAAAATGGTACAACCAACACCATTTTAAGCTAAAAAAGTGCTATTTTGGGAGCCTGTGCTAGGGTTAGCCGTGCTTTTCAAATAAAACTTTTTTCTTACTTGTCTGGAGCCACTGACGATCATAGAAAACTAAAAATAAAATTGCCATCTCATCTCCTCCTCACACCTCTAATATAGCGCAAAAAATAAAACTTACATTGTGCGAAACTTCATTGCTGATATGGCTTAAAGAGCGAGCAGTCTTCTTCTGATCATGCTTATCATGATCATGAACCAATTCGTCGCTTTCACCCTCGTGACTATGATCATGGTGGCTCTTGCCGTTCTGCTTGCTCTTAGATTCCTTCTAGATAACGAGTTACAAAGTCAAAGTCCTAATTAACCTTATCATGAGAATGTCCGTGCCCTCCACCGCCATGGGAGTGGCCGTGCCCATGAAATATTCCAATTCCAATAAAGTTAATGATTAGCCCAATTGTTCCGACGATTAAAACCTGAGAATAAAGAAAAATTAAACCAAACGCCACATTTTTTAACCTGAAATGGGTTGTGCATCCTTTCCGGATGAATAATACGCCCGATGGCTTCAATAATGATCATATAACACATTGTAAGAAGAAATGTTCCATTGGCTTGTGCTCCCAGCACTTCAGCACGAATCCAACCAAATCCATTATTCTTCGAGAATGATTTTGAAATCTTAAAGTTACAATCTGTTTAGCTTTTTGTAAAGCAAATGTAGACAGGTGACCAATAGTCAACAAAGATGTTTGCATAAGCAAAAAGAACCAAGATATCAGGGATTATCAGGGCGAGACAGTGTGTTCGTTGATGATAAAAACTAACCGTAACACAAATTAGAGCTACAATAAGAGCCATAACATCAGACAACATGTGATAGGAATCAGCGAGGAGAGCAACAGATCGGTTGATGAAGCCAAAAACCAACTCAATTAGGAAAAAGCAAAAAGTCATTGTGATCATTGTAGCTAAGCGTATCTTGTTTTTTCTGAAAGCAACAAAATACTTAACTAAATGCAATCTCCTACCGTTGTTCTTCTTTCTCATGGTCGTGTGAATGATCATGGCTGTGGCCATGATCATCTTCAGCATCTATTCGAGCAAGAAGTCGCTTTTCCGCAGCTTCATTGGAATGATTTCCACAGGCATCAATGTGAGGCTTCTTCTCCACAACAACTTCCTCTTTGGAGGAGGAAGGAGCATCAACCATCTGGAAATATCAATAGGCTGGAAGAGCGAGAAAAGGTCGCTTGAGTTTAATGTTGACCTAAAGGGTAAACCCTTCCGATTAGTCAGCAAGGATTTTTCATGGCAATGGCGGTGGATGATTCAAGGAATTGTCATGGAATGAAAGAGACGTAAGATCAAAAGCGTCCTGATCAGATAACTTTTTCGTGAGATGATGAAAGTAGGGAGTGTAGTCCAATCTAAACCCTGCTTTTTCGTTCTCCTATATGTTTGCGCTCGTGTGAATTCTGTCAAGAATTGTTTGAAAAAGATTTTGAACTCGTTTTCTCGGTCCGCATAAAAGAGAGGCTATGGTCCCGAGCCAAAAAAGGCAGCTCTGATAAGGCTTTAGTCGAAGGTGATAAGCTTCGTCTGAATGTGAGGGCCAGAAAAGCTTGATAACTAAACGAGATCTCTTTTTCACGTGTATTACGGAACTAAATTTCAAAGAATATTTTAGACCACCAGTAAATATATGCCAGAAGCCGGAACAAAACCAGTTTGGAAGAAATTAGCCATTCTCCTTTATGAAACATCTTTCTTTAGATTGCTTTTCTAGAAAGCAAAAGTTAGAAAAGCTATCGAAAGAGTAAATACATGAAAATAGAAAGGATAATAACGAGAACGCATAAGCAAACAAATATTGCCGCACAGTTTTGGCTGCCTTTCCAGGCGAGACCCAAGTCTCCGATTTCAAAGAAACAATCCTTTAAGAAGCCTAACCAGGAAGTTAGATATTTGTGCCTAAAAATACAGTGTTGTTTGGAAAGCTTGCACGCTAAAAATGACATAGAAAATGCTGATAATTCTTCAAAAAGTTACTTTTGTAAAGATGAAGATAAATAAAACTTTGAATTGTTTAAATTTTTTTCAAGACAAAGAAAAATCTAAACAGACTAGAGGCACAGGAAACTTAATGTAGCTGAAATGAATGAAAAATATCCCATGGCTATTACCAAAGCTAAGTGTAACCTGAGACCTTTACCTTGCTTGAAGCCAATGCGCTGGCTAACCGTTAGCCAACTGCTCCTTCTAATTATGGAATCTGTTCAGCAAAAAAATGATATCTTTGCCTTCAACACTACAGATATTATAAATCAAGTGAATGCAGGTTAGTCTGCTCTTAGCACTTTTATTTCATTTAATAGCTATTAAGCTGTCACCGCCTGTTGTAGCTTCAAAGAATATAGGTTCTCAACCTTATCAGGTTAAAAAGAAGTACAGAAAGAAACATAATTTTAGCATACGATAAACAAAAGAATCCCAATTGAGACGCTCAAAAACAAGACTTTGAAAATTATGATCCCTGCAATTGAGCCTCCTTATGTAAACCGAAATTCAATTGAAATATGAATCCACCTTTAGGTAAACTATGTAAATTTCTCTGACGCTGCACCTACAGACATGGGATATGGACCAGGTGTTGTTATTGAGATTTTAAAGGAGATGGCAGAGATGCTTAATTTAACCTATACAGTGAGATTAACCTCCTTTAATCAGGTGATATTCATCAGGTTGTTAATTCTACGTCAATGCAGCCAACTGAAAATAATGGAGCATGGGGATCGGCGTTTGAGGCATTGAGTAGAAATGTTGACTTTTTATAGAGCTGGATGTCAATCTGGATTCAGGAAATAGATATCATCGCGGGAGCTGCAATTATGGACTACACGCGCAGTCTCATTTCCGATTTAACTTATCCTTTTCAATATGAGCAAACAGGAATGTTGATTCGTTCCCCAGAAAAATATGAGGATCGAACTATGTTAATTGTCACGGCTCCATTCAAATGGCAAGTGGGTTTTAGCCGGCTAGAAGATGCTAATTTGAAAGAGATTTAGGTTTGGGTAATCACAGCAGCGAGTATAATCTTTTCCGCCGGGGTTCTCCTAGCAATCAGTCGGGTCGTGAGAAACGTCTACGGAGAATTAAAATATGGCTATGGGGAATGTGTCTGGATATTCTATTCTATTTTTGTCCAACAAGGCAAGATTTTTTGGGAAAAACAACAAATGAAAATAGGTTTGTGCAATCAGCCAAAATCCTGGAGTTGTCGGGTGTTGATAGCCCTCTGGTGGCTGGCGAGTATTACTCTCATGGCAACCTTCACGGGTAGTTTAGTCGCATTATTTGCGGTCGAGAAGATGGCTCTTCCTTTTCAAGGTGATAACCCTTCAAAACTCACAATTATTCTCACAGATATTGATGGACTTGTCACTGTAGTTAAGCAAGGCAAGTACCGAATTCTTATGGATGGAAATTCTCGAGCTCGAACTGAAATGATAGCTGTTAGTTCCCTGAGTAATAGTCAAAATGCATTTGTAGAGATCTGACTTACCAGTTTATAAACAGCTTTGGCATGAGATATCCGTTAATCACCGTGTGTTATACGTCAACGGATATGATCGAGGTAGAAAGAATGAGTAAACAATCTGCTCTTCTAGCGATTAACGTGCTGCACAATAATACCGGCTACGTCTTACTGGGACCTTGGGAAACATTAAACTACTATGCGTATGTTGATTGTCACTTATACTTACTCAAGGATGGAATTCTTCCGGCTTACTTATCTATTCCACTTCAGTTAAACTCACCTTACTCAACATTTTTCTCAGCAAAGTTAGTGAATGATTTCAGATTTAAGGTTGGAATTGTAGGATTCGTGGGATGGATGAAAGAGGATTTATCATAAAATGGATGAATGATTATACTAATTATGTTTACTCTCAACGATGGAATGTATGTAACAGCAGTTTACAGCCTTCGAAAAGTTTGCTCTGATTCGAAAACCAGCAAGTTTATAGGTCTTGGTTATTTGGATATGAAAAGAGCTCAAGGAGCTTTTTGGATTCTTTTAGGAGGCTTGGGCATAGCCGCTGTATTTCTGCTTAGCGAAGTCGGATTAAAATGGCTAGTCATTGAGGTTTACATTTCAATAGAAGAAGTCATGCATTCAGATTGGTGGCAGATTCTTTCCTTCGAGTGATAAAGAATCTAAATCGGATGGATCTCCTTCAAGCAATAGTCTTGGATCAAGTCGTAATACTTCTGAAATGAGTTTTTCTCCACAATCGACTGAGGCAGAGAACATTTCCTTATCTGTAAGAAGACGAAACCCGCACCGCAGGACCCCGAGTCCAGCACCGACCTATGATTTTGTTGAAATTGAGATCTGATAAGAAATGAACTAGTTCAAAATAAAGTTTTGTTTTATTTTAAGACATGATAGACCTCATTTATCTCATCTTGTGGCTTAGTTTAAGAGCCAGGCCACCAACTGTCATCACGTGTTTTGGGCCAAACATCTTTCGATAACACTGCATATTGATTCTGCTAGTCCTAATTGCATTTCCCTCTATACTTCTTCAATTCTTTCAGAAAATGCGCTTTCTCTTTCTCCTTTTGTCTATAGCCTCAATAGTCGTCGCCTTTCGAACACAATCGGTTGGAGTAAAGGGCAAACTATTTTGTGGACAAGACCCGGCTAAAAATATTCTTATTAAACTCATAGATCAAGATGCTGGTAAGAGATTGATTCTAAATGTAACCAATAATTTTTTAGGATCTGGCCCTGATCCTGATGACCATATCTCTCAGACTAATAGTGACGAAAACGGAGAATTTTCTCTTTCAGGCTCAACAGAAGAGATCAGTTTGATTGATCCTGAACTCAGAATCTATCATGACTGCAATTCGCGTGGAAGAGTATTAAATTAAAAGTAATTTTAAAGTTCATGTGAATTTAGGTTTGCTTGAGAAAGTGGAAAATTCGAATTCCATCAAAATACATTACTGATGGTCCAGAACCCAAATTATTCATGGATATGGGCGAAATGAATCTAGAGGTTTGATTATAATAAAGAATTGTTTACTCTTGTTTAGGTTGAACTCGAGAAGGAAGCCAAAACTTGTAAATAAAATATGATTTTTTAACCTAAATAAATCCTTTTCTTGTTTTTCTGTGTTTTCTGCAATTATTGGTTTTACCAAATCATCCTTTTAATTTGTTTAGCCGTTGTTTTTATTGTATTTAAGATGCATCAACTTATTTTACTCTCTTCTATTGTTTTGATTTCTCTTGCGGGGACTATTAAACGAGGTGATGGAGAACAAAGCTACAGTGTGAGACTTTTCTACTACAATTAAAATAAGATTTACCTCCAGGTTAAAGGAAAATTTATGTGCGGGTCTCGTCCAGCCAGAGATGTAGAAGTCAAGCTCGTTGACGACGACTTCGGACCCGATCAAGATGATGTTTTGGATTCAAAGATGACTGATGAAAATGGAACTTTTGAAGTGAAAGGAAACACCAAAGAGCTGACTACAATTGATGTTCATTTGAAAATTTACCATGAATGCGATGATGGGCTCACGGTGAGTTTCAAATAGTTTTAAAGTCTAGATTCATAAAATCCTATAATTGATTACTTTTAGCCTTGTCAACGACGATGGAACTTCGAATTGCCTAATCAATATATTGGAAAAGGTACCTCTTTTTGTCTCTACCTTAATGATGTTTTTCTTCAGGTCCTGAAGCCAAAGAAGTTCTAAATATTGGAGTTTGGAACCTCGAAGCTCTTATGCCAGGAGAGTCGAGAGATTGTCAACACTGAATAGATCAGCTAGCTTGTTTTGTCTTCAGTTGTCAATGGAAGAAATGAATCTTTCGCTCAAAAACAATAGATACATTATTCCATCGCCAGACGCCAACATTATAACCTTTTCAAGCTGGCTAAGGATGAAAGTTGAGGGCAAACAATCATTTTCTTCGCATTGACCCACATTGTTTCATACTTTTTAAAGCGCGTAAAAGAATTTGTCACTGTTCGAGAGAAACGGCTGATCTCATTTGGTTGAGTGATCAGAATCCGCATTTGAAGTGAGATGAGGGAAGGAAACTTTTGCGTAAAACCGAAACAAAGAAAACTTGTCTTGTCATGTTACTCTTTTTGATACACATGTTTTCGTAGAAATCGAGGGCAGGATCTCCAAAGAAGGGATATTATCTTGATCCACGAACGAAATCCAGCCGACCCCATTCGGGCTTGGGTGCGCCTCTTCGTTTCCCTTTCATCCCGTGGCCCCTTTTTCTTTGTGCAACATTCCCTTTCACTTCGAGAACGTTTTTGAAACTTTCTCTAATTCCTTATCCTCGCTCCCTTTCGTTTCTCCTACTTTCGATTCCCACAAAAATATTTTAACTTTTTTCTAATCTCAATTTGTAATGCTTTTCTCTCGGCTTATACTAAGCCTATTCTAGTTAAAATGAAATTTTGTTGCACCTGCTTAAGCTCTTCTTTTTAAATTGCAATGACCTTCAAGCGCAGACGACTTAAATAATGTGGAACATCTGTACAAACATTAAAGTGCTGAAACATGTGTCTGGATCATTCAAGCAATAGAATGATTAATTTAGTGTTCTCATTAACAGTTTCTTCAATATAGGAGGAAGTTTACCTTTATTTTTTTCTGCCGATGACCACACCAAAGTCTCCGTTGGTCATCCACATGGAGAGCACCACAGAAGCGTGTTTTCTCGTACGGAGAACGTGTTAGACGCATCCGGGGTGAATTGAGAACTGGTTCGAGGCTGGATGACCGATTTCGTTCTCCTCAACGGCCTCCCCGCTGACCTTTTTCCTTTCACTCATGGAATCCCGACGTATTCCTCCTTTCCCTCTCATCTGAACTTATATCTCAACTTTCTTCTTAACATTTTGTCTCTCAGACGGGTTCAATACTAAAAAGTGCAGACGATTCCCACACTCTTGAGTCACCTACCGTAGTCAGACGTGATCTCGTCATATTATCTCCGGGTATGGGCATCTTGCGCCACCAGTAATTAGTCGATTTCGTCTTGTCTGCCAGGTGCCTTTTAATTATCTCTTCTTACCAGCTGCACAACATTGTTTTTATTCTCAAACTGAAAAACACTACAGTATTTTGAGTTCGAATATATATATATCTTGATAACAATTATCCACTTTTAGCGAGACTAGTGAGTCAAGAAATTCATTGGCCGATCCTGGAAATATTTGTTTGCTTTTTTGACTCGGGCTCCGAGTGCGCTAAGTGCCGTCGGCTACCGGCACTATTCAAATATTCCGTCCTTCCGGTCACCTGTACGCGTCACAGTCGACAGTCCTGCGATTCTATGTTGCTGTTGCGCAAGCCGGCTATTTGTTTATTTTTACGTAATTCTTTGCTGACTGACCGCCTGTGGCAGTCCTGCTCCAGCTGTTCATTCTGGCTACGTGATTCACACGTAAGAACGTGGCTACCAAAGCGCCTACTCATCTGCACACCTGCTCCGTATTCGGCTGTCAACTAATTTTCTCAGGGCACACTGGCCTTTCATCAGGTATGCTCTAGTCTTACTGTAACTGCCCACCTGGTAGCGCTTTCTTTCGTCTTTCAAGTCTCTCCAAACAACGCTTCTTCTTAGACTGTAGTTTAAATTTTGGATCTTTAAAGTTAGAATCTCCCATTCATTGTACATACACCATCGTAATTTGGCTTCTTCACACTGTCCGTGGCGACCTCCCAGCACGATATACAATGCATTAGCTTGAATCAGCGTATCCCGTACAAATTTCAATAGTGACGTCTGGTCAGTCGGAGCATTGTTATCTTCAGTCATAGTAACATCCCTGGTCTTTGTAAACTTCCTTCTTGCCTTCATTCCCGTTAGAAGGTCTATAGTGGCTGGTGACAACCTTTTTAGACTCTCTCTCCCTCAGGTCAATTTGAAAAAACAAACAAACTGATGCTTACTGTCTTGTGCGCCGTCTTGGTCATATAGCATAAACAATGACAGAGATTTCCATCTTTTGTTTTGACGTCATTTTTGCAACTCCAAAATTTTTCTTGCAAATGTTCTTTATCAGCTACACTGTTTTCCCTCCTGACACGACAGTCTCGCGGTTTCTCTTGGCTCCAGCCTCTCTTTATCTCGTTTTGCGTCAGAAGAAATGGTTTATTGGTTCTTCTCTTTATCAGTCTTTTTGTGTTACAATTTAACTTATCATTTCGACTCAAGGACACAATTTCGGAAAAAGTGATTTCAGGAGCAAGTTGATGGGTAATAAATCGGATATAAAGTGAGGAAGATAAATACACAAAATGAACGATGTTATCCCACGCGGAAAGGAGTATACTTGGAATCCATTACAACAATCCGCTCAGCTTCATTCAAGCCCAGATTTTCCTCAACCAGTCATAAAATCAGAATTTGAAGATGAAAGCTTTACAGAGAAGGTAATATATGTCCTGTCATTGTCTATGTCCATGTCCTATTGTCATAAGGTCTTTTTTGTGCTATCAGCAAGCGAGAAGAAGAGCTCACGCGAAATCAGCGGTCACATGACTGTAGTGCTAGGCATGCTTAGTGGCAAGAGAGAGTTTTGAGACCGATAACTTTTTACAAGCTGTCTTATCAGCTCGACACTTTAGCGGTGCATTTATCTAGACTCAGTCGGTTGACCGCTGGTTATTGTTCTGTCATGTTGATGTGCGTGCGGCCTTCCCATCCCCAGTTTCTCCAGGCACCTCCATCCTACTCGCCTAAAATGAAGACAGTGCCCATTGCTTCAAGCAACGACGTGGCTGCTTCTCTACAGACAGCTTTCTGTCGTAAGCCTCAACACAAGGTGATTGCTGTGTCTTCGTGTCTAAATGTCATCGGCCATGTCTCTCTCTCTCTCTCTCTGTCTTGGGATTTGACCGTATTCTCAGTATTGTAGTGGTCATTCTAGGGAAAGTAATGAGGACCGGTTTGCTTTCTCTCCTGCGCTGGGATATAATCGTTCTTTTCTCCTCTGCCACTCTGAGATAACCGCGGCCTAAGCTGATCCGCGCACCGATTGTCATTGTAGAAAACCGGTCGAAAAGAAAAGGAAATGGGGGTCATTTTCGGTCGTTCAAAAAATCGCATAAAAAACACAGTAATCCAGGCAACTAGAATTTCTTCCAGACGCCTGATGTCATGTTCCATTCGCCACGCGAGGACATCGTCAAGTCAGAAATGAACGAAAGTGAGTGGTTTCTCGAGAGAAAACGAGATTGTTTCTTGCGAAGATTCGCGCGGACCAGCAGTCTGGTTCTCGCGAAGCTTCTAATTACCAATGTTCTTGTCAAATAACTTCATAACCTCTTTCAGCTGCCTTCTACCAACCGCCCTTCCAGCATCCACAACAAGGACAACACGACATGAACATGCAGATCAACTGCCAGAACAATGGAAATGACGGAGGGATGGACATCTACCGGTGCTTTTGAATTGTCTCAAAAATATTCAAAAAATTTAGGGATCTTATCCTAAGACATTTAATACAAGACATCTCTACAACTTGTGCGAGACTTGGACTGCCTACAGGTGAAGACTTTATTTATTAGCTGTCAATCGAGCGGCTTGAATATTTGTTTGTGGTAGCCGGAAGTGACGCACCTTTTGTCAACAATCAATCAAAACATTTGCCTTTCTTGTAAAAGAACCAGTCTAATTAAATCCGTTCCAGATCCCTACAGCTGGAGTCCAGAACATGGATCTCGTTGGATAACTGACATGTGCCACCAATTCAGTCTCTGTCCACCTCCTCAGTCTTTCATTTCTGGGCGAGTCTTGCTTGGAATGACCGCAAAGGACTTCGATGCTCTAGCTCCAGAAGGAGGAGACACCATTTTTGCCCAATTGCAACTCTGGAAAACGGCTATCGAAAGCTACCATCCACAACATTGTCCAGGAGGTCCCATGACGGCTGCCGATAACTCCATGCCTCGGAACTGGATGGACAATCAGAACAACTGTGAAACCAAGCCGCTAAGGCCGGAATTCCCTCAACAGCAATACACACCTGAGATGCAAAATTTGCAGTACTACAACAATGGTTAGATAATGCATTGGCAAGAATGTGACTCATGTTGACATTTTAGGAAATTTCACCCCTTCTGCAACTGAACACAACTCCTTCTTCAACAACGATGTCATGCTCTCACCCAGCAATAGCGACATCAGCAGCAACTCCAGCTTGCATGATGGTTTGTTTCTAAAAAAATTGAAGAAAATGTCTAACTTTTAGGAAACGACGATGAGTGCATGGATATGTCACTCAACATGCTTTCAATGCCTCGTCCTGGAGCAATGGGTTTCGGAGGACAGCAAATCTTGAATGGCTCTATTGGGTATTTTAAAAATGAGATGAATATTATCAATAACTTTTTAGAATTGGCTCTCCTTCAAGTGAGGATAGACCTTCTCCTTTTCCAAGACACTCTGGAACTGTCCATCTCTGGCATTTCATCCGAGAACTTCTTGATCATCCCAAACAATATGGTTCATGCGTTCGTTGGGTCGATCGTGAAGAGGGTTAGTCACTCTACCGTACCACTTCTTATCTCTATTGTTTCAGGCACTTTCAAGATTGAAAGCTCTCACCACTTGGCCAGATTCTGGGGACAACGCAAAAATCGTTCTCAAATGAACTACGATAAATTGTCCAGAAGTTTGAGACAATACTACAAGAAGGGAATCATCCAAAAGCCTGAGAAGAAGCAACGCTTGGTGTACAAGTTCTTGCCACCCTACAACCTGTAAGGGACAGTCGGGTTCAGCCTCTTGCCGAAAATGTGATATCTATCCTGCAGTAGTTTCTCAGCTACTGTTGGGTTCAATCCCGGGTTCATGGTTTGAACTGTGGATTGTAAAGCCTCTGTATATGTTTCGCTGTCAGCTTCTGGCTATCCTGTCGGTCTGTAATGGCCTCTTTCCCTATATCTACTAGATATACTTCATGTACTGTTCGTTATAGAACATACTGCCTACTTTAATCATTTAGCTAGCCACCGGTATTAATCATTTTCTTGTATTATTTTCTCTCTTCTTTAATTCTTTGTAACCCCTTTTTCAAATCCGATTTACCCTTTCAACCCCCTAATATATATTTTCCTGGTAGTTTTACCGCATTCTAATAAGCTTCCTGCCGGTCATGCCCCCAAAATGAATGGTTGTGCAATTTTTCCCCCCGCGTGCAATTTATATATTTGCAATGTGATATTCCTGTGCAATATAATATAATATTGGTCATTAATAAATATACATCATTTAGTAGTTTGTTTTCTACCTTATCTTTTGGGGCAAAAAGTGAGCACAAGGTTAAGCCATCAGGCAAAGTCCAGCTAGTGATAACAGGAATCATTTGCGTCAATGGTCAGATAGCTCACGGTTTTACGAGCATTTTAGAGGGTCAAAGCTGCGAAAATGTGCGCTAATCCCAGACTGTCGACTCTAACGCACGGCTTTAGCTATCAGCAAGTTTTAAGCTTATGGTCCTGGCGGCTTATTGGCTCAGAACCTCTATAAGAGTTTTATAGCTAAAAGAAAGTCCAGATCTTATTTTTTCTAAAGAAAGAAGTTATTTCAGAAAAAAAAGATCAGGGCACTTGATAATATGAGCAACTTTATTAACACAGTCAGTCAAAATAGATAAGCAAATGGAAATTACAGAGAATTTTGTTTACTTGGTCCCATGGAGATATGCATCATTTCTTGTGTAATTGGAAATGTCTAGTACATCCACACTGCTTGACACCATCTGAATATTTAGCTGTTAGTTAGAAATATAAATGTGTGATTATTACCTCGTCACCCAGCGGTTCACCGATCCCGAAATCTTTACATGTTGTCTAAATTAAACATAATTGTGAAAATAACAAAATTCACCGAAATATAGGCAATAGAACCGTCAGAATTATAAACAGGCTTGATTTCCCCCTCAAATCCGGAGGTTTTGTGCCCTCGTTTGAGTCTAATTCGTCTGTTTCCAAACCAATTGGCGACCTAAATATGAGGTCATCATTTCACTGAACACTAATGAATTGAAAGCTATGAATCGAGATGTGTTTTTCAATAATTTTTCTTACTTTCTAGAAGTGATTCAATTGGTGGTTCGAATAGAGGTCAAGAACATTTAGCTTATATCTCTGTTAAATTATTGAAGTCTTATAATGAGAGAACAGATTTACGTATTTAAGTCATTCAAACTAGACTCGAATTAATATTAGATTATAAGTTCAACAAACAGATGAAGGAAATCTGATTCACCTGTTGCACTGTGATGCTGCAATCCATCGCAAGGGCTTCTTTTTGAGATTCAGAAGGGTATGGATTCCGTTCAAAAAATTCTTGAAGACGATCGGTAGCTTCCTTGGTGAAATTGCGACGTCTCTTTCTATGGAAGTTTAAGAAAGAAAGAAACAAACAAACAAACCTAGCATCATTAATCTGATTCATCATGACCATAATACTGTTTGTAGCAACTTCTCTTGTCTCATTTCGCAGTCTATCATAAGTATATTTGATAGTAGAGGCGGCTCGATTCAAATCCTAAAAACTTTGAGATAGCCATGAAGTCTTACAAGCTGGTCTATCGGTCTGAATTTCATCTGCTCATCTAAAACTTCCTTCATCTTCTTTTGGTATTTTTCATTTTTCTAAAAATTTGATTTATTTGAGACTGGGTTAACTCAACGTCATCGACATTAGATAGGTTCTTTTCTAACCTCTCCTTTAACATTTTTACCCTCATTTGATAGTTCTTTTCCATTTCGATAATCTCTTCATCTTTCCTCTCATCTTCAGTCAAATGAAGCGTTGGATTGTCCAAATTAGCACTCTGACTTCAATATATTGATCTTAGAAACATAGTACAAACCAGAACTTCGTTTACAGCATAGACGGAGTTTTGAGGGAAATACATGGAAGGGTCGAGATTAGACCCTGAAGATTTTATTGAATGGAGGGAAATAGCTTACTGATGGCCTCTTTTCTTTCAACTAATACATCTCGCAAAGCCATTTGGTATGCGTTCATATTGATACTGGCACTGGAAGAAAGAGATTCTTGTGGAAGACGAGATTGAACTCACTAAACATTGTTCATATAATCCGGATCTGGCTGCTTTATTGTTTCTGTTAGCAGTCTAGCCATCAGCTGGTCGAAAGACATCTGAAAATTGAAAGATATTGTAGGATTCGAGAGACTAAGACGTGAGCAATGGCTACTGTAACGCGAGAACGAAGGGCAAATAAAGCTAGGACTGTCACCAATGTGAGTGACGAGGTTCTACCGCAAATAGACGTGGATTGCTATACTAATAAAGAGTAAGGTTTTAGCTTGAAAAATCCCTTAGAAGTGTAATCTTTCGACCTATGGCCTTTTTAAAACTAATTTTAGCGCTACTTCCTACCATAACCTTCACAACTTTTGATGTCTTGTGAGACTTCCCATGAGTGAAAAAGCCCTGCATCGATAATTTGAAATAATTGTTCCACTTTCTTTTAAATCTTTGTGTTTCCTTTGTTGTGTTCCTTTAAGGGAACGATGTGATGTTTGTGTTCACTGGGTAATTTTGTTCTCATCAGATCTAACTTTTCAATTCCGTTCAGAGAGAGAGAGAGAGAGAGAGAGAGAGAGAGAGAGAGAGAGAGATACAAGCCGATAAGAAAAACATCTGCTGTAATAACCAGCATAAATAATTGAAAAATGTTTGGAAATCAGTCAAAGTTCTCTTTGACTAATTTGGCTTGAAAAAAGAATTCAATTGAAGTCTTCAAAATCGCTACCATAGTCAAGAAGCCCATACTTTCTTATTCTCGATTAGATTGGTCGGACTCACAGGTTTTAATTGTGAATTTTAGCCCTAACTAGAGAGAGAATTTGGTTTTTCTGATATGCAAACTAATCTTTGACAGCAAAATGTTTAGAGTACAGTCACTAAGAGGTTTAACGGAGAGTTAAGAGGCTAACCAAGTCATCTAAAGCTTTCTAGAGTCAGTTTTCGGATAGTGTTTGATCTTCAATCCATTGGAGAAAGGGTAAATAATGGCACTTTCTTATCTCATTAAACGAGAAATTTGAATTTTGAAATTTCATTGATTTTAAGAGCTAAACACGACAGATTTTAACAAAAGAAAGAGAATAGAATTTATAGATTTGATAAGCAGAAAACCGTTGAAAAGAATAGCTGTCCTTGGCCATAGTATTGATCACTTCAGATAAGTTTTTTTCGTTCCGATAATGTTGCCGTTTTGGCTGTTCTTGGCTCATTTGAATTCAATCTTTTTTTCAAAGCTTTTTGGAGAATTCAATTAACAGCTTATCCAAATCCTTTCGAAAAATTGGCCTAGACCAATTATCCGGATAAACATTGACCAGTTTCAGCTCGATGAACTATTCTGACTTATATGAACCTCGATTATCCAAGATCAGACGCTCATATTTTGTACCAAATTAAGAATAATAACCGAGATTTTTGAATTCTTCGACTACCGTATCTTTTTATTAACTAAATGGACTGAAAAAACCTCTGAAGGGCAATCTGTTTACATGACTGGATATGTAAAGCGCGTCTTATCATGTGGATGATTGAAAGCGGAAGAGATCTTTGTGACGTTCAGCTATTCCAAGAAATTCTCACAAAAGGGGACTACGGTACCTGACGAAGGCTTGATGTACCTACTCTCTTTTGATAAAAAGCTGTTTTCGAGAATGGAGAGTCATTAATTTGCAATAGAAGGGTAGGTAATTGCTTCTGAGGTGACTAAACATGTGGATTACGGTAAAAGGAAGTAGATTTACCATAAAGAAAGCAGTTCAAAGTGAGTGAAGTTACAAAAGCAGTAAAAATGTTTTTTTAAAATTAACTTGCTTTAGAAGGCCAAAGATGCCTATTTAAAAAGAGAATAGTACTAAAGAAAATCAAAATTGGCTTGCTGCTTCGAAATCATGAAAGTCTAGGACAAAATTATCAAGAGATGGTAGATTTACAAAGCAATGGAAGCTTGTTATATCATTTTACTATCATTTCTATTCACTTTAATGCTTACATTAGCATCTTATGAGAAAGTTATTTAAGAATAATCTAAAAAACTTGATTGAAATTACTTGCAAGCCAGTATTGGAAAGAAAGGAAATTGTGTAAGGAATAAAAGGAAAAATAGGGAGAAGAACGCTAATGCTTACATCAATTAAAAGTATAAAGCTGCTACTTTAAAAAGATCCTTAAGAGCTTGCTTGTCTTTATATTTTAAAGCTAGCTTTTGGAATATTATTATAATATTTAGCCAATGCACCTTATTCTTCCTTAAGCTTAAATTTTTTGAGTTTGGACTCTTCCTGGTGCAATCGGTGATTTTTGATAATTTTTCACACGATGTTTCTTATTTTTTATCGAGATACTTGCATCAGCTTTGGAAAAGTTTTTGTCCTGTAATGGATGGATCTTTTATCCAGGATGAAAGGCTGAGCCAGCCAATCAAGAAAAATCTGATGACGCTACGATATATGACATAACGGACCTTACGGCTAACGAAGCTCATAGAAAAGTGACTGATACTGAACTTTTTAAATAGTTTTTGATTGCTACATTGAAGGATCACATCTACTGTAGCATTTTTTCTTGCTAAGAGTCTTGTTTTTCAGAAAAGTTGATCGTTTGGTAAAGAAGAACACAAAATCTGTACCCAATTGGAATCAACATCTACTAATGCTACATAATTTTCCAAAGGGCTTCATTTCTTTCGATTTTGTATGGGCTTAGTAATTTTTAATAGTGCAATCTTCCAATCCGAAAGATCAAAAAGCAATCCAGGAGAGAGGTTTGACATTCTCAACATCCTCCAAAGCCTGTCTGAACCACATTCAAGAAAAGTAGATGTTCTTCGAAAATGCCAAAGAACAATTCTACTTTTTATGAAATACCGTGGGATAATTCATTTGCCCAAAATGGATTGATCTCTCTCTTAAAGATAATTAACTGTGGGAAGTTAATCCTAATAAACTCAAAAAGGTCCAAGAATTCTGTGAATTATTTCAATGATCTTTGATGAAACTAATTTTCAGATTCCCAATATTCTCAACGAGTGCTTCTATATTAAAACCAGCAGCGGAAGTTCCCGCTGAGTATACGGTAGCAGTGGGCTGACGCAAGCAGCATGAGTTCAAAGGATGAAAACGGTCATTGTAGCTTTTTGGAAGGGCTCAGCTATAACTTTTAGTTGTTACGTGGTAATTACTGCGTCAATTGGCTAGAATACCCATTTTTAGTGAGAGTAATGACGGAGAAGGAAAGGACAAAACAACACAATTTTCTCTATTTTTGGTAAAAGGAAGTACCAAATTTCTTCAGGGTTGAAAGGGTCTAGTCTCTCAGTGGATTAAATTTATAGTCAAAAGAAAGTTCTTCTTAATATTATTTGCTTACTCATATCTTAAATGAATATCAAATGCAATGCATTATTTATTTTTTCATTTCTATGTAGGCTGCGGTAGGCTCGAGAAAGTTCTTCATCGAGTTCTTTCAGTGAATCTTATAATTATTCTCATCTTTGTAGTCACTACCGTAACCTGCTTATGATGGATCTGATCTTTTCTTGGCCTATTTTGACTAGAAAAACTTGTTATGGACCGATTCATCTCAATTTTGACCTAGTCAAGCAAATAAACTTAAGTCTCGAAAGAAGAGGTGAAGTACCTTTTGTAGATCTAAAATCTTGATGAACGAAAGCACAAAACAATTTTAGAAATTCTACTAAAAACGTCAGAACCAGTTGTTTCCGGCAGGGCCAAAGCGGGCTCGCCGCGTAAACGTGCTTTGTAGGTTCCTCATATGGAGCAGCAAGTTTTCGTCTAAAACAGCCAATCCATTTTATCTTTCTAGGAAAAAATTTAACACGTACATATTACCTATTCTATACACAAAGATTGTTTAATTTTGCTGCGATAATTCTTTCATGATTTCATCTTTCAACCGAATAGTCACAAAGAATCTGAGTTAATATAGAAAATTTAAATTGAATTTTTCAAATAAAAAATGAGAATTTGTATGTTTAGGTGAGTGGTTTTAAATTTCGTAAAACTGGACTAGACAAATACCACAGGTGAAGGAAACATGAAAATACTGTACTGTATTTTGACTAAACAAACGGACAAACAATTTAAAATAAGAATTATAGGAATATAGAGAATATTGAAGATGTTTTCTTTTTTGAATAATGTTGACTTACCTAGATATATCTGGACCTATTTATTTTATTTTTGATACTTTATAGCTGTGAAGCAAAGCCTTGTTCTGTTTTCATTCATCGTTCTCATTCAAATTCTTTATATATTGAATAGGTTGAATATAAGCCCCAAAAAATCTGTTTCACTGTATATTTTTGTGTCTTCAATGAACTTGCTGGACTCTTGTCCAAACATCAGTCCAAGTCTCTTACACAAGGCTACATTTCTATTATTTTAATTGAGATGTCGTCAGTCATTAACCCACGATGCTATGAGATGAACCGTAACCGCCGATTGTTTCTGTGACGTAGAGACGTCCAGTCTTATAATTATTGTTTCCGCTATGAATGCGGTCAAAACGTGTTTTTTGCAATTGAAAATAAATCACAAGCCAGGCGGAAGATTGTCAACAGATACTAAGGAACTTATAGTAGTACAGATTTACATTCTTTGCTCATAAATTAAGCATGTTTTTGAATTATAGATAACGTGGGAACCAGCTGTTTCCGCGTAATTTCATCTTTCAAAGATCGTAACTGTTTTTGGCAGATGCCAATTCCTTGTAGATCTTTATACTGTCTATTGAACGCCTATTTTCTAATTTTTTTTTCGAACTTTTAATTAGCGAGGCCTACGGTCGTTCGCAATATTGATGGGCGGGATTTTCCAAATACCATAGTGCGTCACATCAGCTCCGCCCCTTTGCTTCTGCCCTCCCCTTGACAGGCCCATAAATTCTGTCAGATTTCATTGCTTGGCCAGTTTAACGCTCTTTCCCTCTTCAGAGCTTCCGCTCCCTTGCTTACTTTCTTCCTTCTTCTTTTAGTCTCAGGTTCAAGCTTCTATTTTCAGCATGCAATTCCCAACTTTCTTTGTCGTTATGTTCCTTGCCGTGTCTGCAAGAGACTTGGACCCAACAGCCGTTACTGGATCCTCAGTAAGAGAACCAATTAATTCTATACAGTTTCATGGCATAGGTTCGGCAATTGTCTGATAGTCAGGTTGCATCCATTATTGCTTCTGACACCTCAGATCTTGATCCTTTCAACGAGCTCCCTGGTCAAATTGAGAAGACTCGTACTGTCTATTTTGATCCCATCAATGGTAAGAAAGATTTACTTTAGATCCTTGCGGTCGAGATTTTAGACCGCTGTGCTGGACAGCCTTATAAGTTTGCTTGCCCTGGAGAACGCACCAAGATGCGCCGCACTGGTGAGGCTCCCATTTGTGTCTCAGAGGAGCAGCTTTGTGATGAACACAATGACTGCCCTGGGGGCGAAGACGAGCACCGTCTGTCGTGTCAATATCATGTCCTGGTAAGCTTGTATGTCCCAGTAATTCAATCAATTCTAAAATTCTAGAGAAGAGGGCAAGCTATGGCTGTGGAACGTGAGCTGTCTGAAGTAGAAGGTGTTAAGGAAGACCTCGGCCAACTCCGACAGGCTATTCACCGAAAGAAGTTACATCTTCGTGGAGCGCGCCGTGCCAACCACCCTCGCCGTTTGTCCGGATTTAGAAGTCCTCTTCAAGAGTAGAAACTTATCACTTCAAAATCCTGGGATCCACATAATTGTTTGTATCTATCTTTTGATCCAGGTCTCCAGCAACTGCGTTGCGCATAATATTTAGGCAGTCCTCGTTTGTTAACCCGGTTTATACATTGAGACTATTTTTAGTTTTAGATTTATCTTGTAATGGAGTAAAATATGAATAAAGTCACTTCTTGTTAATAAAATCTGTGTTTTCTGTGAAAATAATGGTGTTCTAGAAGAAACTGAGATAGTCCATCAAGAACGAGAAATCGATAAACAGAGCTAAGGAAAACATCTTGTATGAAACTGAATGGAACCATTTTCACACCAAAATATAATCTAATTTGCCGGCATTCATCCGCTAATTTATCTCCTTGAACAAAATGGATCTGCGTATTTGCGCTCACAAGGTAGACAGTACCAAGTGAGTGCAATCAGACTAAAAAACGATGCTTCCTATGAAGTTCATTAAGAAAGAGGCTGAATAAATTTGATGCCGAGGTGTTTCTTGAACGAAAGTTTTCTCTTTGCTTTTTAATAGAAGAAACCTCATAATAATCCACTTAAAAATTACACTTTAACACGTGACGAATTAGAAGAGAAACTAAATTGTACGGTTGCTATTCTAAGGGATTTATAATGAACTTATTTGAGCGAATCTGGAAGCTAATTTCTTGCTGTTATTCGACTTTCTGAAGTGCAAATTAGCGAACGTGTTGTAAAAGCAGGGAGATTTTCTACAAAGTTCCTTGCAGCTACAATATTTAAAGTTTTTTTTTCAAAAATTAACTTTTTCAATACCACTTCAGCACAATCACAATGAACTTGTGTCTTATTTCCTTGAATTTCGACTGGGTCTGACTCCTAACAATGGCTCAAAAAGCCCATAAGTGCAAAGCAATTAGACTTACTGATCCACTTATGAACTGAAGTCCTTTCAAGCACATCCTGAGCTACTAAATGGGGAAATACACGTCATTACTTGGAACCAAAAATTTCGTCAATTTTAGTTGAAAAATTATGCATATTCTACGTAATTTCAGCACAAAATAGATTAATTGAAATGTTGCGCTTGTACATGCCGCAAAGTATAATAAATTTATCCTATTCCGCTTATTTCTTTAAATAACAAGTTGCTATTTGAATATGTTTGATGTGATTAAATTTTATTATCCTCTAAAGCTCGTGACTAGTTCACAAATTAACTTTTTCGCTGTACTCAGTCACTAATCAAATTATGATGAATGAGATTTACCGTAGTTTGTCAACCCACTCAAAATTCTGAGTAGAATTGTGGAAAGATGAAGATATAAATTTCAGGACAAGCCAGCTGTGTTTCCGGTTCTCGTTGAAAGCAAAGATGGCGCACTTCCTGAGTCCAAATCCCCAGTGGAATAAACCATTCTTCAACAAGCCTGCGAGAGATTCGTTTGTGTTGAAATAAACAGTTTCCACCTCGTGTCTCTTCCTCACAATTTACAGTTGTCACTGTCCATTCGCGAGGGGTTGTATTTCTATGTAAACAAAGAAATAGCGCTCTTTAGAGGAGCGGCTGTTTATAGAGGGCATCTCGGACCACAAACAAAAAAACCAATTTCTCTAGAGGATTCTTCCACTTCCATTATTTCATCTTGCTATGCAATCCCAAAATGGCCTTGGAATCTCATTGTCTCGTTTTGGACGATTAAGTTCCTCGTCATTTTTCCAGAGAGATCAAAATGTGCCAAATTTTGAAATGGTCAGGACGGCCAGTTGTCAACGAAGATGATATAAACATTTCCGGCCAGCTGTGTAGCATGACTGGCCAAGTTCCAAACTACTTGATCGATAGGAAACTGCTCACCCACGCAGTGACCTATACGTTTTGTTGAATCATCTTCACAGCGCTTTCGTGAGTTTTTCTTGACGTAGATGCCCCCGAGGGTACATCTCTTCGTGGGCAAATAACGGGTATTGATCGCAATCGCTGGCGGGAAGGCTCACGCCGCTGAAATATCACCGCGATCGCCTAAAGTTCTTTAGTCCCACCAGCTGGTCTGCTAACAGCCCTGTCTAACCCTCACTATGTGGATGTCACGTTAGCCATTTGTCCATTACATTCCTTCTAAAAAAACAGATTTTCTGTCTATTTTATGTCATTTGCCGCTGAAAAACGATCACTTTCGCCCACGGCAACGCAATTATTTTGCCTTCGAATCATGAATCACAACCGCACGCGTTGTCCGAAAATTTTTTGCGTCCAACGAGAGACCCCAGCTGCTGTTGTGTACCGGGAGGACATTCCTTTTACGACTTGTGAGCTATCAAAATAAGAAGCAGAGATAGATAGTTTCTGGATGGTTTCTTGTACAAATAGTCTCAAGCCCTTGAATTTTTCTTATCTTTCGACCAGCTCTTCAACAAAGACAGCACGTGCTAAACCAATCTAATGTCAAAAAGTTCTCAACATCCTGTTGTGCAAAAAGTCATCCAAACCTCGCAACTTCTAACATTCCTGTTTTCAAGGGTCTCAATGATCTTATCAGCCTTACAGAAAGTTATGAAACTAAAAAATTTCACAAATGATGACATCTAAAAATGCATGACCCACCGCCCACTTTTTTGATTTCCATCGAATGGAATGTGGCTAAAAACTAAACTATTCCTTTGCGCATTTGAAAGAACGACCTTAAGCCATGCCAAAAGTGACCTTGGAATGCAAACCTGCGTCCTAAAGTAGGGACTTATTCAGGCATACAAAGCCATTTGACATGCCTTATGACGCAATATAACTATGGGAATAAACCTGGAAGCCATTAGGACAAATAAGGCGACTCTAGCCATTTTGGACCATTATTTGTAGTGGTGAAACAGGCCGTTTTGGTTGGGCGAACAGCATTGTCGGCACGTGATTCATACCCGCACGACCTTCTTCTTCATACTATCGAACAATCTTGTGGCCACAACTGAGTTCTAATCCGACCTCAAAGTGCCACTAACTTTATCGAAAATTCTTTTTTAAAATCCTATTCCTAGTCTTTGGAATTTTGGACATGCCGAAATGAGTTCTCGTCACTCTCGCGCTTGAATTTACGTGCCTATTGCAGTATTAGATGACCGGCCCGTGACCTCTATGATCGGATCGATTATCTTTCTGACTACGCTACTTCTCAAACTTTGTCATGGCGACTTCCAAACTAAGGATTTTATTCTTCTACCCGAACCAGAATCCGAGGTGCGTCATACAAAGAGAGGACCACAGTCTCTTTCTAGATTCTTGCAATTGATACTAGCTTTGGAACGAGTCTCGCGGTAGCCACAAGAGATCACATTTACATTTATGCACAACCAGTTGGTTATTCATCGGCTAAAGGTGAATTTCTCTCCAACTCTTGAGACAATAAAACATTTTTCAGGCAATCTATTGGGTACAATTAATCTTCCAACGCCAGTCATACGAAAACCGGGTTATTTAGAGTTTAAATTAATTACAAAGCAACAAATATTCTACTGTGATCAGACCTCTTGCCGGTTTGTTTGACTTTTTCTAGTTTATTTGAATTATTTTGCAGCTTTTGCACAACGAGTCGCAGAAACTTCTCTTGCTCCGAATATGTGATCCAAATAGAGGGGAAAGTACCGAAAGCGCTTACATTTGTAGCAGCTACTCGATCCGAAGAGAGAATCTACGTGCGAGTTGTATCGAATGAAGGAACAGCTATTTTATCCTACGACATTCAAGACACTGGGTAAGAAAATCTACTAAATTCTAAATAATAAAACTGCAGAAAGCTCAATCAAACGCAATATGCTCTGGATGCTCCTTTTATCACCGAGCAGTTGACTGTTGAATCGTTTTCTCGTCTCGGATTTGCATATTTTGTTGGTTCAGCTAGACAACCACATGAACCCTGGATAAATGCTAATCTAGCCGATGAAAATGCTAACTATTCTTTCGTTAAAATTACCAGGTCAGCTCAGCATAATTTCCAATAAACGCTACGCAAGCCAGTACGCGTCAAAGGCAGTGAGCACGCGAAATCTTGGCGCGCGATTACTTTATTACATGAGATTATCGATCGGTAATAATTTTCGATTGAGTTCGTTCCATTAGTCTCTCTATCTAGAATTTACATTTTTAGAGTCTGCGCTAATGATCAAAGCGCTTCGCTGGAGTCTAGAATTGATTTGGCTCTCATCTGTGATAGATCCTTCAGTGAGTTCAAAATAAATAACACAAAAGTCTCTTTAGATGATTCGTCAATTGTCGTTGCAGCACATTACAACGACCTGGTTGATCAGCTGCTTATAGTTTTTAGATCACCAAATGTTTGTTCCACCGACCTCACGTGTAGTAACTCATTCCTTCAGGGGAACAAAAGCCACAGTATCTGTAGCTATGATATGAAACAAGTCAATACTGAGTTCGAGAAAATCTGGAAGATTTGTCAAGGCGTAACATTGATGGAGACTAGCAGGGTTTGTATCAGATGCGTTGCTAATGACTCATTATAGAAATGTCAAAATTTTCTCGCTGCAGGAGAAGTTCTGCCAGAACATTGCTACTACATAACACACAAGGGAGATGGCTATGCGACCACGAATTGCATCCGATTTGGGAATGTAGGCACTCCAGAGAAACGGGTTAATGATTTTAGGACGAGACAGAGAGCTATTCTAACTGTGATTTGCATAGAAGACAATCATCAAGCTATCGCTATGGCTGGCTGGAGAGTTATCTTCCCTACCAAGGACGACTAGTAGCCAAGTAGTTGCTTTTATTTAGTGTTTTTAATTGTATTTTAGACTGGAACTCGTCCAAGAGTATCCGTGGACAATCCTACCAGGAAATAGACTTGATTCTGAAGCTAATTCCGTCTTTTTAGCTACGTCATCGGTCCAGACTGGAAATATCCTACGGGTAAACTCGGTTGCAATCTTCTCCAACTCATGAATGTTTCAGATTCGCTTAGACAAGGAAATGTCAAGTCGGAAGATCAGTCCAATTGTGTGGTCAGCAACATCAAATCCTCCCAGTCAAAAATCAGTTGCACTTTCAGCTGTAGGAGAATCCCTTTACTTAGTAAACCAAAGCCGAGTAGGAAGATTGCGTTTTTCTATACGAGACTACGATTTAGATTGCTGCGGTCCAGATTTCATGTGGGGAATTGTACAAAACGTGTGAACAATTAGCCGAAGGAGGATGGCAAGATGCTCTGAATTGTATTTGGTGTCCAGACGAAGGAAAGCAACAAGTGATAACCACTCAAGATCTCAAATCATGCGAAAAGCCACTGACTTCTGTCTGTCCTCCTGTTTTGGACCACGTTAGCTCGCTTGTTTTTTTATTAAGACACATTATTTTTCAGGCGAATCGTGATCAAAATCATTCGGAGTGGCAAGTCTTCGGTACGAATCTCAATCGAATGCAGGATTCTGTTGTCTATGTCTGCGACCATGCTTGCATCGTGAATCGCCCCTTGTCAACCGACCAAAAGTAAGATTTATCTTCTTATTTTTATCCTCTTTGTCTAGATTGCACTGTTATCTTGCCGATGGCAATGAACAGGACTCAAACTGCGAGGTTCGAGTTGTCGGAAGCTTAGGAAGCCACAAGCAATTCTCTATCAGAGCTAACAAAGTCACCAACAGCGTGGGTGTTGGAACGGAAGGTGAACCCGCCAGCAGCAATAGTAGTTCAAATGGGAAATCTAATTCCAAGTAGGATATCTTTCTGTTTCCTCACATGACGTGATTCTTTAGGGTATGGAAGGCCATATTAGCCGTGGTCGTTGTTCTATTGATTCTCGTTGCCATTGCCGTCATCGTGTGGTTCGCGAGAAAGAAAATGATGGTGAGAGAGCCAGTTGCACTTTTACGAGGGACCGAAATCTTTTCAGGGAAATACAGACAAGCAACACGATGATAACGGCTCAACTATCGGTTTGTCTTCCCCACACACATTCCTACGTTAGTTCTGGCTTTATTTGTTGTTATAATCCCCCAAGCTTTCTAGTTTTTTACCCTCTATTGCTATGTTAACTGCTAGATTTAGACTGTCATTGTGTTGTGAAGAATCATCTCCTTTAATTTTTAGTTGCAGATAGTTCCGCGAGGCGGAGAAGCAACTCTTACGTGGGTCCGGATAGCATCCGAATGGAATCTATTAACATCTACGAAAGACTCTTCAAGTGAGTCTTTTTTCAAAATATATTTACACAAAAACTTTACAGTGAAATCGATGAACAAATAAAAATCCCAGTTGACCATCTGAGATTGGAAAATCAAATAGGAAAAGGCCATTTTGGTGTCGTCAACCGCGCTACTTACATCGCGCCTGATGGCAGCCAACTAAAAGTGGCTTGTAAGACTATAAAGGACAATATTGCTGGTGTGAGAGAATTCATAGACGAAGGTAAGAGCCTTCTACTACTTTTTCTCGCGTTTTACACAGCAAAATCTATAATCTCGCCAGGTGGGAGATTCATCAGACGTAAAATTGGAGTCGGCGGCTTTGCCAGCCGCCACAAATGCACTCTTTAATTGCGAGCTCATGTGACAAATATTACTACGGCTGAGGGCGGTTTATATATATTATAAGAAAGCAAAACGAGGGTCTGACTCAAGAGAACGTATAGCTCAAGCTGACCAATGGCTAGACCAGGAAGTATGCATACATTCCGATAATTTCAGGCCTAACTATGAGCCGATTCAACCATCCTCGGCTTCTAAAACTCATTGGAATAGCTTTCACAGGAGAGAAATATCCTATCATCATCACTGAATACATGGTCAACGGCGATCTCGTCACATATCTTCGCAATAAGGACAATGTAAGCTTTTTCTGTCTTTGATTTTCATTTTTTCTGGTTTAGTCGCCAACTTTACGGACTCTTCTGACGTTTGCCACCCAAATAGCCGAGGGAATGGAGTATCTACATGAATGCAATTTCATTCATCGCGACCTGGCTGCTCGCAACTGCATGTGAGAGAAGCTAACATGACCAAGAGGGGATTTTTTATTTCAGGCTTGACAACATGCTTCAGATTAAGATTGCTGACTTCGGTCTCTGTCGTGAATGTAATGAGGATAATATGTATGAGCCTAGCATAAAAAATAGGGATCTGCCGTTACGTTGGATGTCTCTAGAAGCTCTCCAAGACGAAAAAGTAATTTTTTCATTTTTCTTTGGCTGACGTCGACATTTTAGTTCACCTTCAAAGGAGATGTATGGGCATATGGCGTCGTTTTATGGGAACTTATGACACGCGGAATGATTCCTTATGGAACCTTGAAAGGGATCGTCATTTTAGACTTTTTACGACGAGGAGATCGTCTAAGCATTCCTCCATATTGTCCTCTCCAGCTGTAAGTTTTGTCATCTATATCACATTTCCTCACTTTCAGATATGAGAATATTATGCTTCCGTGTTGGAGTGCTGATCCGTTTGACCGGCCGACGTTCACAGAACTGGTTGCGTCAGTAGAGGAACTCATATCCAATATGGAAAGAAGTCAAAATACACAACTTTACACTCATTATGAACGGGTTCGCCTTTTAGTCATTCGTTTTGCCTCATATCGCTGTTATAGGTTTCCACAACAACGCCAACAGCCACTCAATCTGACAGCAGCGGCTTTGGAAATGCTCTGCGATAGCAGGGGAACCAACAAATTCCAGCAAGAAGAGTTTCTTAAAAAAATACGAGTATCTCTTGTGACAAATTTTTAAGTCTAGTCCGTCTTATCTAATTCCGGGTGTGATTGATGTCCTCGAGCACAGGTCATAAAAGTATGCCAATTTCTTCATCTCTTTTGATTGTCCGAAATATTCTTTCAAGGCCCAACACTTTGTCCAGCACCAGGTTTATTAATAACTTATTTCCGTGTAAAATAAATACTATTCAAGCGCCTTGTGATTCAATTCTCTCCATTTCTTGTCGTATCCGGGGAATGATATTTGGACTGACTTTGTGGATCGTGGGCGCAACGGCGTCTAAAGTTTTAGTCATTAAAGTCACGTTTGGTTGCTTGGTAAGCTGAAAAAGCGTTCTCGTGAATCCAATCATGAGCTCGAGGGAAAGAGGAAAGATTGAAAGAACCAAAAGTTCACCTATAAATGTCCTCCAAGGATTGTTATCTGAAGTAGGGGACCTCGATTCATCAGCCACAGATTCCAAAGCACTCAAAGCGGCTGAAACGAATTTCTCTGGAATGGATATTTTAACCAACATTTCGCGTTTAATTTCCAAATAGCTTTAAATTTTGCACCTCATTCTTTCAATTTATTTAAGATAGCGTCCTTTTTCGCCAAATTATCGATCGGCTTTGGCAATTTTCGTTTTGGAAAAGAGCACGCTTACACCTTTTAGACCTTTAATAAAAAATTTGCATAAATATAAAAATTTGAAGATTAGTATTAACCTACCGTTAAAATAATTACTGGCTTGATGGCCCATTTCAGTGAAATTTAATTGTTGAGACTTCAAATGATTCAATAGTGGAGTGACAACTTCAAAAGGACTAGATTCTGCAGCGTCCTTTGTGTTTTTTCGCTGTGTTGGCACAGTCTGTTGATACCAAACAGATTCCTGCAATTTTTTTTTTGCCTACGGTAGATTCCTCAAATTTTCAATAATTTCCTATCCAAAAATATAACCAAATCCTTGAATCATCTTATGATGCGATTCCCATTAACATGATCATACTACGCAAGTGTGAACAAAAAATGTGCTGGGCACAGATTTAAGAATCTTACAGAGGACGTTTGGTAAGCTATTTTCTACCAAAATAGACGCCTACCTGGGGTCCATCCATCCAATTAATATTGATTTTGAAGGGTGATGGCGTCGGTTCGGTAATTGGCGGCCCATCGGGAAAGTCATTAGAAAGAATTGGTGGAAGGAGAGTTGGATGAGGTGTCACATCCATAAAAGGAACGATCATTGGATTAGTTGGAGCACTTCCGCTTTCCTTATTGTTGTGATACCAAGGAATGAACTTCTCCGCTGAGGCTGGAAGAGATAGCTCAACTTTCACAGGGAAATGATTGTTTTGTGATTTTGTGAATCCACTTCCTGGAACGTAAACCATCGTCTCGGGAATTGGTCTAGCTCCTGGAAGAGGTAGAGTTGGAGCAATAGTACTCCTTTGTGCAACAACCACTGGTGCAAGAGTCTTTGGAGAACTTGGTATTGGGGTTGTCGACTTCATAGAAAAGGAGAAAGCTTTTGTGGTTAAACTGCTTGTGACTATCGTTGCTCCAGGAAGGGTTGGAAGTGTATCAGCATTCTTCATAGGCATGAAAAGTTTTGAGAAATTCCTTGATCGAACTTTCTGCTGTTGCGCTTCTTTTCTGCTTACACCGTTATGTCTTGAATATCCTTCTGGATAAACAGTGATATAATGAGTGCTGAAGTAATAAGGAGTCGTTTTCTTAATGACATCTACAGTTGGTTTTCCAGTAAATGGCTGCGGGATGGTAGAAGTGCTTGGAGGAACAATCGGCAAATTTGTAGAAGTTGGATAAACTGCTTTGGTTGATCCACGAAGAGTATAGGAGCATTGGACAGGAAATTCTCTATTAGTTATGACCTAAAATTTATGCCATTTTTTTCAAAAGCTAGAGTAGCACCTGTTGCATTTGTGCATAAAATTGGGCTGCTTCAGCTCCACATTCCTTTTCTATTTTTAAGTAGGTACAAGCCGCGACCTCACTAATGTCAACTTTTGTGTTGCAGACGTAATCGTCATCGCATTTCGACCTAAATCGGATGATTTTCTCAGAATGCCGTTCACAGAACCTGCAGGAGTTCAGTTTCTGTGTCATGAGGCTTTCAGGCTTTTCACATTTAGAATCCATAGGCAGTTTCAATACTGATTGGATGCATTGGCTCGACTTGAGGAAGATTTTTTGTCTCTAAATCAGAAGACCAATTCATCCCAAGGGGTTGAAGTCAAACCTGGAGTGAAAAGGGCGCACAGAGATAAGAATGAAGTCTCTTTCCTTTATCCAACATGTTCTTCTGAGCCTTTGTCCCACAAGTGGCTAGACGTTGTGCAAAGCATGGAAATACTCGTTCATACGCTCTGTAATTCAGAAATTTTAAAGGCGATGTACTAAATGTACCGGCACGTGTGAATTAATTTAGCTTCGGTTGTGATGTTGTAGATGACATGCATGATATTTGTATCAAAGGGGACTCTTTGTGTATTGAGCTGAACAACACATGGCATGAACTCTTTTGTTGCGCAACTGGAGAAAACTTCTGTAATTTTAGGGGTTTTCCTCTTGAAATTATCTGGAAACTTACCTCGAACTCGTAAGAATACAAACAAAAGGAAGACCCATTGCAACATAGGTAGCTGGGAGTAACGATCAAAGACGAAATAGGAACCTGTGCACAGCTCGGACCTCGATGAAAGACGGCAATTGCTGTTGGTCAGCGCAGCAGGCTAAGCAAACAAAAACCTAGGTGTCACTTCCGAGCGAGAAATAGGAAGGCAATGACCGGTCCGATTGCCCCTAAGAAGATTGGCAAAAAAGCTAATGAAGCTCAATCTAATGGTCTTTTCGATCTTTCTTTCTGTTTTTTTGTTTGACAGTCTGCCTTTTACTCGTTTTTGGCCTCCTAGCGCTCACAATCGCCCCCCATTTTGATTCATGCTGCCGAACTCAATCAAATTAGCCAGGTGCTGTCGTAAAAGCAAAAAGCTTGTGAAAATCGCCACCCTGCAGACGTCAATTACCTAGCGACCAAACAGCGCTTTAGGTCCTTAGTTAACAGAAAAGAAGGCCTTTGAACAGGAAGGTTATCAAAGTTCAAAAGGAAGTTGAACCGAGCACAGAAAGTTCAGCAACGTGCACTAAATGGGACCATAAACAGTCCCATCGAAACAAGTTATACACGCCGGAAGCCGTGAGCAAATAACGGCACCGTTGACCCCTAGAGACATGGTTTGCCCGGTAAAGTCTCGCCAACAATGGCTCACATTTCTTGCCCTCTTTAGTCTCTTGCTGACCAGAAGAGTACATCTTTATTATTGGAGATCAAGATAAGCTAGGAAATGTATCGTACCGGTTTTTCCGTTTCTTAGTAATGTAACAATATGACACATCTCTAAAACATACAAATACCCACATGGTGGACACGACCGCAGAAAACAGTCAGATTATCACAATTTGAATGGAGCTACTTGTGTTTCGACATGCCGCAACTGAGAACATTTCGGAACGCTCGTCGAAATCGTTGATCAAATATCGTATAAATCAGAGGATTCAATGAAGAATTCAGACTGAAATTAAACAATTATTTTTAACTGAGAAAAGACTTACTATCCTAGCCAGGTGGTCAAAAACATCGACAACATTGGAAGACAACCTTGAGGCTTATCATTAACAATGGTGCAGACAGAATTGAACAGATGTAGGATGAAAAAAGGAAGCCAACAACCCAAAAAAACCGCTGAAAATTAATATAAAAATTGGTGATGAATAAAAGAATTTACCAAGTACTACCGCTAATGTTACGGTTGCCTTGTGTTCCCGTCTCATTTGCTTTGAAGCTTTCTTCATCATTTGTCTATTTGGTCTTGTTTTCCAGCCGGTCACCCTGAAATTAATAATTCACAAAAAACGGAGGAAGTTCTTTACCTGTTCCACAACTGATCTTTGCATATCCTCACTGAGTCAGTAAAGTTGATGTCGTCAGCATTTAGGAAATCCACAAAACTTTTTGTCTTTGTTGGAGGGACAGGAACTTTATGAACCTTAAATGAAAAACATTAAAATGATGAGGAGGAAAGAAACCTTTGCCATATCGTCCATAGTGTGAACGTGAAGAAGACTTGACCGTGGAGGAAGTGAAAAAACATCCGTAACCTTTCTCTTAATAGAGCCATTGCGGAACCCATCCGAGAATAACTGCTTCTGTGTGACGCGACGGGGTTCACTCAACTGTAAAATTATGATTATCCATTATTCCGAAGATCCATTCAGGTTAAAAGACAAACTCACTCTCAAAGATTGCGAGATCCGTCTTTCCGGATGATGTATGATTGGAACGGAATTTGATAGAATTCGAACTTCAGTCACATCTTCTTCCAGGTCTCCTTTCGAACTCTTTCGACTATTTGGAGCATTACTATCAATGAATGGGAATAGATCCTCCAAATCATCGCCAAACGATCTGGAACTATAATTCTATGGCACTTGTCTCCAATCCTAATGGCCCTTCTTTTCTGCTTAAACGCTTCTGTTGTGCGCCCGCAGATTGGACATCCACCAGTTGCTTCAACTAATTCAATTGCGCGTTCAATAGACTCGTCCATACTGTGTGTCCTTTATACAGATTCGACACGGAACATCCATGACGCTCATATCCCACGCATTGCTTGTTCAATGATTTCAATTATGTGGAAATATTAAAATATTATGAAATTTACCTAGTGAGTACATCTTCCGATGTGATTGCTGGCTTCTCTTCTATCAAAATCTCCTCTGCAGGAGAACTAGCTGGCGCTACCTTGTGTTTTACTAAAGAAACTCTATAAAGGAAACTTGGGAATGAGACTTACAATTTCCGTTCATTAATGACATTACGGGAAGAGATTCAGATTCCGCCATTAGTTTTCGTTTTTCCAGAACTGTGGTTGGACCAAAATTCAGTTCTGTTGGCATAGGAGTGAGAGAAGATAAATCATCAGACGAATCAGATACCGTAGGAAAAGATGAGGTCTGAAATCCCTTTTGGTCTTAGATCCTTTCTTCTTTTTGTGTTTTGTGGAGCCAAATTTAAATTGGCTTCCAACCACCCGGTCTGATTCATTTACGCGAGGATCAAGACATCACACAGTTGGTGAATCTAATTCTTCCAAGAAGAATGGAATCAGACACGGGAGGTTTAGATGTTTTCATTTTAGCGTGATTCTTAACCAGATAAAATTGGCCAATTTGACCCTATCCCTACTAATATGGACCGACTCGGATTGGGAAAGCAATTCTATTTTCAAGCAACTGCCATTGACAGCACTCCGTAAATACAGAAGACTGAATATGACAGCTGGTTCATGAGATGCTTACGCCAAAGGGAATTGAGTGGGAACATGCTTTAATATCTGCAGAAATCTCACCTGAAAACTATTTTCAAGAAGGATTTGATCCGTACGATTCTTGAAATGTTTTCCCATTTGTCGGACCATCTTAGCTCCTCCAAGAAGAGCACTGCTAATCTTAAAAATTTTTTGAGGCTTCTTCTAAAATACAATACCTTGTCAGTGTCTTGTTTATTGCTGGCATGTCGTAAGCTTCTAGCTCTTTCTCTAGCCCTTAGCCGTTTAAAAACTACCGCATAGAGGCAAATCATAGCAGCACATGGCAGGAAAAATGAAAAGACAGATGATACTGCGTTGAAGTAGGGATTGCCCAACTCACATTGCTGAAATAAATTGTTTGAATTTCCCGCCGCCGGAAGTAAATAAAATTTTCTATTTGGTTAGTCTGATTGGTATTATGCTATTGCATCAACTAGTCATTCAACATGAAGTAAAGTTGATTATAATTTTCAGTAAGTTCTAGGCTGGTCTTTGACTAGAGCGTTCGTTTTTTGAGCAGATTGCGTGTGGAGATTTGAAAAGAATTCGATTCAATTAAAGCGTTTCCCTTTTTTGTTGTTAAAGAGAGTGCCTAGAGTCAATGAGTTGTTTCTTCTCGGCAAACTTCCCGGTTCACGTGCATATATTGGGAGCTCTGCCACGAGGCGGTCACTAGCACCCCGGGGAATTCCTGGGTAATTGTAATGGGCGAGGACATCCCGAGGTAATCTGAGGAGCAAAGGAAATCCATGATTGTCCCCGAGATAAATACTTGGCCAATGAAAGGGACCGCTCTTTCTTTCTCTGTCCCTCATGTGTTTGGTGAAAGGGTAAAGGATTGGGAGGTGAAGAATGAGCCCTACTGCTCATGAATGTATCCTACGGCACCAATTTATATTCTCAGAATGTGAAACATTATCTCGAGTGGACTTTTAATCTATTCCATTTTTCTTAGGTGCAAAGATTTAGCCGTTTTACCTCATTCTCCATAGGATTGACGCCAAATAGTAAAGGCAATCCAACAATTATGCTAACACCCCATACAATACAGAGAGATGTGACAGCTCGACGATTGTTTGTTCCCACTTGCGCATATGAAATCGGATGTGAGATGGCCATATATCTGGAAAAAAATGCGCATGCCTATTCCTGCCAGAACATGAACTACCTGTCAAGAGATATGGCCAAGAGATTGAGAATAGAGGCCGTTGAACAGATGACGTCACACGCCAAATAAAGATGACAAAGAAAGTGACCAATTTGCCACTTGAAGCCATTCCACTGAAAAAATTTGATTATACTATGTCTCCTCCTCCCAAGAATCACCTCATAGTAGACACCGAAAGACATGACGAACAAAGCAACCTGAAAATTTTCTTTTACTTTTTATGATCTTTGAAAAATTTTTTCTCTTAACGTCACACACACATTGTTAGGTTTAAGAGTCCCCCAATTGGACATCAGAATTCAAAAGTACGTATCCCGCTGAACTCGTGGACAATGGGATCCCAAGGCACCTTGTTTGTGCTTCAATTTGTTAGGTTAAAGAAAAGTCTTTGACCTCCCCCACATGATCGCTCGCTATGTATGTCTCTCTTAAAAAATTAAGAGCGGAAGACACTCCACATTTGAGTAATTAGTCCTGACTTGGGAGCGACCTGACCCGAGTTATCCGATATGCATTTCCGGAACACAGCTGCCCGGGGGTTTGTTCTTTTTGTGCTGTCTCGAGATTGAGGGAACTGAACACGTGCAGCTCCCCGGGGAGGAAAGAAGGACCCCATTTCAGGTCTGCCCCATTTCGGAATCTCCACTACCACTTAACTGCACCGCTACAGATTAGTTCTGGACAATTTCCGTTGACAAGGTGTCCCTTGAAGGAATGAAGCTCTTACCATCAAATCGGAAACAGCTAAACTGACAATAAGCATATTGGTGACCGTTTGAAGGACACGATCTTGAAAGACAGCTAAAATAACGAGAAAGTTCCCAAAGACGGCCAAGGTGGGAACCAAGGGCAGCAGAACTCCTGCTGCCACCCTCCATAGCACTATCATTCGATTCTGGAAATAACTCGGATTGTTTTTGAGTCCAAGAAAATTGCAAGCAAGCAAACGATGCGTCAATTATGAAACCCGATCAGGCTGTTTCCCATTAAAAACGCGCCAGGATTGTGTAGTATGCAAACGAAGGAAAAAAATCCTTCTTCCCTTCTTTACTTTTGATCGCGAGTGAGAGGGCAGCTTTAATTAACATGTGAATGTTTTTCTTTTAAAAATACCGGAAATCAACAGCACCAAGTGAGAGGAAATTGGAGTCTGAATAGAGACGAAGATTTCAAAAACTGGACCCAAGAGTTCCCGCCAGACAATGACTCTCGTAATTGAAAAAGCGGCACCTAAGGTGAGTCGTCATTGTGTTGTTTAGGAGTAAAAGCCGAATGGTAATGAGGAAGGAAATCCTGATACTTTTAGCTCTCTCGTACGGGATATGCCCTCTGCAATAATTCAGCAAAGGCAAAAGATTCAGAATCAATCACTTTAGTAGCAACTTCTTGGACTAAATTTAGCCAAAATTGCAAAATAAAAGGAAATTTTGTGTAGCAAAGACAACATTTTTAAGATGTTTTTAAAAGCGACGAGATTAGAACATGAAGGAAGCCGTCACCAGTCGGATTAGGAACGAGGTATGTATTTATTTTCCTATCAGCTGAATGAGATAGACTTTTTGGACTTTGCTAAAAGAAAGGTCTAGGAGCTAAAGCAGATAATTGGGATGGACAAAATCTGTTTCCGAAAGGGAACAATACATAGTGGGTCCGGTGGTGGGATGGGCGGAGCCACTCCACCCCCGTTTGTTCGTGCGCGAACACGGAGAGGATTTCAGAGGGCCTGGACGGAGACAAAAACGAGCTCTTTCCTACCACAGTTGAAAAGTTAAGGAAGCGACTGAGAAGTGATGGATCGGCTTTGAGGACACGCGTTGACAGCAAAAGAATGGAACCACATAAGAATTTCCTCCCCAGACTCGTTTCGAAAATCTCGAATCATAAAATTTTTTCAGAGGAACATACGATTACTTGGCACGAAGTAGTTATCCATCTTTTTTGCCCTCGTAGTGGAGAGACATAAAATTCCGAAATTATTATGTCTGGCAGGCAGATTTGTCAACGAGAGGGGGAGAGAGAGTGGAGAACTATGGTAGTCTCTCATGACCAGCGACTCTCAATGTATCCTAGAACCCTGGCTTGGAAACGCGTTTAAAAAAATGATTTATTGTCTAGCTAAAGAGAAACACATAAAGACGCGTGGATTTGACTGCGCGCTTCCGGGAAGAGAGAAAAGATAATTATTATATGTGGGGATTTTTTATTGACACGCACAACAAAATTACGGAGAATCTATTTACACAGAAGAAGCCCCTTCAGACAGTTTAAGCCTGGACGTCATGGTTGAGTCGCGTAGGCTCACCAACTCGTCTTGACTTGAATCTTGAAGTCTAAGTCATTGTAGAATCTCTTATTACCAGGAAATTACCTGACAATTTCTTCATCTACTTGGAGATTTGTGTTATTGTTATTGTTTCGATTCTCGCATCTCACAACGGACGTTTGGCGTCCAACTTTTCGTGGAAAGCAACAATTATCCTTTCTAAAGATTCAAAATCAACATCAAGTTCTTTGAGCTAGATCTACTTGTTCAGGAAAGCGAAGCACCTCATTCCAGTAGTTTCAGGTTTTATGTCTTCATAATCCACATCAATCAAAATCAACGAGTACCTGTTATGTGTTCTTATTCATTGTAATATCTTTTTTTTCTACCTCTTGCCCCCATGAAATGTAGCTTGCGCTTGGGCTACAAAGAGAAGCCGTGTGGTGAAGAGTTGTCGAACTGTGAGACGAAATTGCTCAGACATTGAGCAATAGATCGCAAACTGTATGGGGGAAGCCAGGACAATTAGGAGATTTCTATAAAAAGTTACTTCCTTAACTCGTTAAACTTTTCGGCCCAATCAACTTTTGTTTACAACTTGTCATCATCCAGGAAGAAGCTCCCGTCGCGACAATCAAGCACAAGTAGTTTAAAACTCCTTGATTGAGGGTCAATTAGGAAGTCCCAGCGGCAGCAATTGTTCTTACATGAATGTAGCCCTTGAGATTTCTTAAAATGGCGCCTCCGACAAAACGTTATGTGCACCCGATGTCGAGTTTGACCCTCATCAGAGTTGATAAATGACCTGCTGTCTCAGAAATGGAAGTCCCGTCCGTGACGCGTTCAACTATGAGGGATTTAGGGTTCTTCATCTTATTCCTCGCAAAAGGGCAACATTTCCCAGCTGCAAGTTTAAGACAGACCTGACAATGAGACCGCGATTCAAGTGCGAAATTACATTAGGTCCAGGATGGAACCAATTCATGGCGATGATAAATTGAAAGGCATGCAGAATCGCCGCAGGAATCTGAAAAATTAATTAAATCTTATTAATTGAATTAAAGGAATAAGCACATGCGTGACGAGAGGCTTCTAATAGTAACCGAATTGTCATTATAGCGAACCCAGCTGCAAGACGCAGAAAGGTAGTTACGTTATTTAGTGAAAAGGAAGTACCTCAAGGAGAAGAAACACGGAACAGATCATCGCTAACATCCGATTAGTCGCGTAGAGGGATCGCCCACTTAAAAATATTTCATTATTGGAAGCGATTCGTCAAGTTACCCTTTGTTTCCTTTTCTTCCTTGGATCCCATTGGTTTCAGTATGTGTCGCAGCAAAGGACTTTTTCCGAGTTTCGGCTTCTTTTAGAGTTGATCCAAGCTTGCAAGTGAAGATGAGAAGTAGAATTATGGGAATGGTGTGAAGGATTACGCGACTCCATATGGTAAGCGAATGATAGACATCAAATTGAATATACTAGTGTTATTTTTAAGTGAGATTTAAAGCAATCTACCTTGAGTAAATCACCCAATATTTCAATGTAACACTCTAAGCGTTTGTTGTAGCTGTTTAGATGAGAGAAACGCCGTCGGGCGATCAGGTCTGGCAGAGAGGTGACAAATGAGGCCTAGAAAACAAAAGGCTACTTTTTTCCAAATGTACTTTCAAGAGTCACATGTGAGCTCAAAGGTTCTTTCTCTCTCGTCCTTAGACACAATAACTTTCTTAAAGTTGAACTAAGTGTTCAGAGGTTACTCAATTATGGGAATCTTGATAGACAATTATTCCATCATCAAGCACCGATTTTTGAGAGACTGGCTTTCTGATTCTCAAGGATCTTCCATAACAAACATCCCTACCGCAAGAATAATCGAGATTGTGTATTTTGTTGTTTTTGGAGTGCAGAAAGAGTTGACATGATTCGGATCACAGACGTAAATGTAACGTTGAATTGCCAAATAAGCTGCTAGCCAAATGGCAGCTGTGTGAAAAACTGACGGAAATATCTCGATCATATACCCATATGCATGACACCAAAAAGCAGAAATTCCCGCGGCTAAAAGACCAACTTTTAAGTGTCTGAACAGGTAACTCACTATCATCATATTGATACCCTTGAAGGGTGTAGTAATAAATAAACCAGGGGCAGCTTACACACCCTAAAATAATTAGTCTTCTCTTTTTGGATAATTTAAACCCGTCAAGAGATCCGCAACAGCCATGGCTAAGAGAACCGCATTGGTTGGAGTTCGCAAGTGCTTTTGAGATAAAACAATTATTACAAAGGTGTTGGTCACAGCAGTTGTAGCAACAAGAATCGGCATAAGATACCCATAAAGAGGAAGAGCCCAATCCTGAATACCCACAGTTGTTTGGAGGACATCTTCTTCTTACCAAGGGTGAATAGTGGGAAACATTTTGAAGAAATGTAAACTCATTTTCTAACTCTCCATGCATTTCTTCAAAGCTTTCATTCCATTCGGCCTAAAGCGTGTGAGTTTGAGACAACAAAAGTAATAGCCGACCGTTAGATTAGGACTGTCCATCCTGGATGCGAATAGACTCTGATCAGCTTCCTGAAACGAGCACCCAGGAGTAATTACTTATAAACGGAACAAGGCTGAAAAATTGAGGCAATAAAGCAAAGGCGTGGTAATGTCAACTTTTGGAAAAAGGAGCTGTGAGTCCAAGATGACAGGAAATTATCTTGTCATACTACTGATTAGTCTAAGATTATTTTTGTGCAAAAAGAAAGAAGAATAGAGCCTTTTGTTAGGGTCTGAAAGAAAAAAACTTCTGAGCTCTCAGAAACATTAGGTTCTTGTTTCAGTGTTGGTTAATTCATTACTGGTGCAGAAGATTGTGTGCGGTTGACATTGGGACCAAAAGCAAGAAATCTAAAAGCAGAAGACCACAAGGACTTGCAGCTTTTTTGGAAGATGAGATGCTGAAAAACATTTTCACGTTAGGATACGCGCTGTTAGCTTTATTTGCTGCAAGTTTACTCACACGATCAAAAGTCGGTTTTACACTTTTGACCTTTTCGAGAATTGTTGAGGAATTGGCGATTTTGTCTGGGCGCCATGGCACGAACTCGGAAGTATAACTCAAAAGGAAATAATATGGTGTAGAACCCTGTTTTCACGGCATTTTCAACTGAGAAATTCTCACATAAAAGTTCTAGTTGCTCTTTGAAACTCACACTCCTAAAATTAAGACTTGACATTAAATTAATGCAGCTGAGACAGGCAAAAAGTGAAATTGCGGTTGTTTGACCGAATCCAAATGGCCATTTCACTTAGTCCGAGAGGCTTTCTTTTACGATGTCGGAGATTTGAAAACTCCATTCCGACAGAGGTAAAAGGGATTTTTGGCAGAAGACATTTGCAACATTTGAACTTAACTGAACAATTGCTTTTATTGCGCTACTAAGGGAAAAACAAAAGAGCACATCCCACAGAACAAGCCGGAAGGAGTTCCTCTAAAAAGATCGCCTTATACAAATTGCTGTCTGATTTGACTACTTATTGAAACAGACGTAAAGGTTAGCGTTTTGGTCAGATTGAGCTCAGCCAGAAGAAAAACAAGTGACAACTCTTTCCGCGCACGATATATGCCCTCTAGAATTTTAAGTTCAAAAAGACAGAGACGATTGTTGGGAAGTAATAGCCCAGTCTGCATGACGTTTTTAAACCCTATCGTTAGTGGAAAAGAAAGACTCGGAAATGGATCTCTTTGCCCAGAAAAGCTGGGCAGAAGCAGGAGGGGAGAGAGAAAGATATTTGCCGCCAAATTTGACACAGTACATTAAAAATAAAAGGTGTGATTCCATCCGTATAATATCGGCAGATGACTGTGAAATTGAGCAAATTTCTAAAATGAGCTAGAACCAACAAAGTACCTCTTACGATGCGAACACTCCATAAAATGTTGTACTTAAAACCCCACCTATTTGTCCTCTTTATTTTGGCAGAAGAACAGAGCACTAGGAATTATTTCGAAGTTTAAGTCTCTTAAAAACACAAATAACTCTTCTTTGAGGTGTAAAAGCGAGGTTAATCTCATATTTATCTTTAATAAATTATCCAATCCTATGATTAGAGAATATTTCAAAAATGGAAAACATTCAGCTTCAATGCATCATCCCTTCAGACATTCAAATGTACCTACGGCTCACCATTAGTATTTTCCAGACCTCCCAGATTCCAGAACACAAATTAGAGTATTCACTATGTGAAATAGATGGACAAAGAGCGTACACATCACGATTTTCGGTCTAATTAGTTATCTTTGGCTTGATTGAGTATTGAAGCAAGCAGGACCTATTCAAGAAACATAAACAATGCTTTCCCTTTCCATTTAGTACTGGAAGGGCTACCAGAAGGATGCCTCCAAATATTCCTAGCTTCAATATTTCCCTCATTCAAGCTTCATCTATGATGGTTGAATGTGGATCAGGGAATCAATACTATTTCTATGAGATCAGGTGGGATCAGACATTCGATGTCTGGTTTATACCCTTTTGTATCATAATCCTTCACTATATTTATATTCTTTATGTCATTTTGTCTTCAAAATCAAGAATATTCAAATCAGCTTATTTTATAATTTTTGCTATTACAGGTAAGAACTAAGAGCTGATAAATAAGTCAAACTACAGGTGTGGCAGATGTGGTTAACGCTATCACAGCGGAATACATTAGATTTTCTCAACGAGTCGGAATGGGTAAGTACATGTAAAACAAGCTGGAAATGGCAAGCAAAATGAGTAATCAGCGAAAGTAATCGAAAATGAGATCAATTGAATTAAATTAAAAGGGAAGAAGGAAAAGATCAAATCCTTTTTAGGACCATGTTTTGGTCTAGTATTGCAAGCGGCTACTGCCATAACAGGATCAAATTTTGCTATGCATCTGATAGGAAATCTTCTCATGACGCTGTTTCAATTTACAGCTGTTTGGTTGCCCATGATTCATTCTCGGGTACGAAGACGACGTTATTGATTAGAAAACCGAGTTTGCTTTAGGTATGGAAGACAAATACGATATTAGTTATGATGATTCTCATGATTATCGTGCCTGTTTTTGTATACTCACATCTGCTTTTCACAGAATTTGAGTTTAAGAAAGATCGAGATGGGAAGTATGTCTACTCGAGAAGATTTGATCCCATTACGGTAGGGATCAAAGACGAAGGGAGTCGCTAATGAGGATTTAGAAAACGAGGATATTGGATAGCGGACTAACGATAACGCAATCCGTGATTTGCACTATAATGTCAATAGCGACCGTGATTGGAATTAGAATCAAAACAGCAGAACATTTTTACAAGAACATCCCGGAAAAGGCAAGCGGAACACTTGTGTTCAAGAGATTCTTAAACTTTCAGAGTCTCGTACTGATTGAATTGCTCAATGCGATTTTCGGAATGCTCGAGACCATGTATTCCTTCATTTTCCTGTTTAATATTAGTCCTGATGATAACATTTTTACACATTTTGTTTATTCGGACGTGAGTTTGAGGACTTTTTTTTCCGAAATTGGGTTTCAGTTTGTGAGCTACTTCTTCCTAATGATTACGCTGAACGCCTTCACTTTGCCTTTGCTTAGCGCAAACCTCAGACGGGAAATTGCATCGCGTTGGTGGAACAGGACAACAGCAGTGCTTCCGTTCGTGTCAGCAACTCCATTTTTTCAAGAAAATAATCAGCGTTAGAATTGGGGAATAAATGATCATTTGGGTTGGCAACATTGAGAGAGGAATTATTAATGCTTTGATGTTTGGCGGTACAAAAAGTTAACCTGAATTCAGCTGCTAAAACAATTAAAATTTCTCCAATTTGAAGAAAAGTGAAGAGATAAATAAGAACTACGAGGGACATAACAACATAAGAAACAAACTCCCGCAAATCAAAGACTACTGACAACTGCAATACTTTTTTTGATGTTCTCTTTGAAAGCGGATAATATACTATGTCCAATGAGCTCAAATGACTCATTGTCTGTGGTTAAAAGAACTGAAAACTTATACTCAGAACATGATCGCAAAAAGTATTGAACGAGTGGATATATTTTTCGGAGGATTTAGGAAGATTATTGGATTCCGAGAACATCGCATCACGGAAACGGACTAAAATACCAACAATATGCACTTGAACTAGCCAAAATTATAGAGAGAAATGTATTTTTGTTGTCTCGACTACTTTTGTTTGCTTCCTTGAGAGAGATCTGCCCGTACGGCAGATCCTGACAGTCTCATTATTTGCGACCGCCGTCTCAATCGTGATATTAAGCCGTCTCAGCAATGGCTCAATATCCTTATGGTTTGTTATTTCTGAATAAAAACCCTTTCCCCACTGGCGAAGTAAGGCCTCAAGTTTTTCCCGAATTACCCTATCAGATGACGATTTCAGAGATACATCAAAGTGCATTATTAAGAAAGCGACTTGTTCAAGGAGGATTAATGAAAAGGGAGAGCACAATAAAGCATTTCTTCACGTAAGTTTTCATGTTTTTGGTAAAAAATGACTGTAGCACTCAAAATAATTACCTTGCCCAGTCGATGAATGCTTTGAATAAAACAGGAATCCGCGACACGAGCCATGAAATGAAGTTGAGAACGAAGAAGTTGAATCCAGCCTGCGCACGTCTCCTAGCCAGCAGTGAGATGATATTTCATGGGGTGAGTGATCCAGGTGGGTGGGTTAGCCAAAGAGAAATTATCTCATGCCGGTAAAAAGTGAAACGGAAATTGTTCCTCGTTCTTCCGGTAAAAGAAAACAGTCGAAAAACGATTTGAGCCCAATAATGAACCCTGAATAATTATTCATTTGTGGGCGTAGGCTGCGTGTGACCGGAAAAGAGATGAGCCTATTACCACACACATAAATCCTAAAATCTGATTGTTTAAAATCACTATTTCCAAGATTAAATGATTATACAATTTTTCCAAGTTAAAGACGTTCGAGAGGCAACGGTTAAACAAAGAAGCAAACAAATCAAGCTTGAATACCGTGAGAAACATTGGCTTTTATTCTGTCAGCGATCACGTTCCCCCTACCCTTTTCTTTAGAAAGTTCAATCGCGATTTTAAAGAGCTTACCTCTTTCCTTGAATAGAAAATTAAGCCGCGAGGAAGATGACAAAAAGTAGTGAAGTCACCAGACACTCAAGAGACATCATGTTTCAATTTCTTTTTACAAAAAGAAAGCCATAAAAAGGAAAGAGGAGACGCCTCCGTCAGAACTAATTCTTAAATGAGATTCCTGGAGGCGAGTCTTCCTACCGTAAAAATCAAATTAAATAAATGAAATTAAACCATCTAGACGATTGTCTTTGCTTAAGAATCTCAATAAACCATGGTTCCGCTCATGTGTAACCTCGAAATTATAATTTACAAAAAAGAAAAAATCTTAATGAGATGTCCAAATTGAAAAGGCTCCTTATTGCCTTTGCAAGAGATGAAGCTACAAAGATTTGATTTCAATTAAACACAAAACAACTTACAAATTTCCTGAACCAAACAACCTTTAACCCAAAACTTTTTTCAAATTAGTTGGTAGTTGACTGCTGCTTGGAAGTCTAATTGCTCATGGAACATTTGTTTCTGATTCTTCTTGTGATTTACTACTGCCGCCAGGGCAGCAGGGGACAACTGGCCGCGCGTGTAAAATCCTGGTCGGCGAGCATTCAACGTCATTTATCAATACTTGAAATTCGCTGATCAAACGCTATTTGTCCTTTTTTAGTACTTTTCTTTAACGCTTAATTTGTTGTTTTGTTTTTGATCCTTAAAGTAGAAGTTGCGACAGCTGTTACTACGAGTGTCGTAAGTGTGGTTCGCAGCATGATCATATTTCTAAACCTTTCGAATCTTTCACAGATTTTGCAAAAAGAAATCAATATAATTTGGCCAGACCTCCTTTAAAATTGATCATTTAAATCAAAGCCCAGCTTTTTTGTCTCCTTTGCGCTTTGCGCCGCCATCTGCCAGCGCTGTTGTCACCTCATACCTTTTCGCGAGACTCAATCTCTTTACGTTTCATCATAACCGCTCATTCATCCTGTGTCAATCATTTTATGAAAATTCAATCACATTTCATTATTCTTTTGATTTACTTTGACACATCCTCATACCACGCAGACCTTGAAGTCCTCTGGCGCAATTCAAACATAGCGGATAATGTGAAAGATCCCGCGAATCCTGCAAACAGTGCCACTTTGATTGCTATCCGTTCGCCTCCGCCACATCACTGTTTTAAACGTTAGAACAACTGTTCCCTCATCAGGTTTCTAATACCGGAAGTCTTGCGGTTAACTTTTTGTCAAGTGCTCTCTACTACTGTTCTTTTCAACTTGTTACAACTTCTTGTTTTCTCAGCTTTTAAAGCCCTCTTTCAGTATTAGGCAGTCAACGGGTTTTATTAAATTAAATTAGTATTTTCTACTATCATCCATGTTCGACATATTCAGGAATAAACATTCCGAGGCCAAGCCAGTAAGCTTTATTTTTAATTTATTGGATCTGTTTTATTTTGTTTGTTCTGCATCTTTTATTTACAAAGTATACAATTCTAATGAGATCAAAACACAGTGGTATCTCGGTGTTTAGTTTGAATTTGCTTAAGTTGAGCTAGATTTAGTGCTAGGTTGTGTAAATTTACAGCTATTCAGCCATCAGAAAACTAGAGAAAAAATGGTCTAGACAAGCAACATATGTTTTCAGAGCAACGAGTCTATCGCTTCGACGAGCAGTCAAACCTGGCTTACGAAGAAGAAACATTTTCGAGAGACTGAAGAATGGAAAAAGAAGAAGGATCGAATAATCAGCAAGCTGCGAGCTTTGTCGAAAATCAATCTGGCACTTGTTTTATCGCGAATGCCTGTGAGTTGTTTTTATTACTTTAAAAAGGGGGCTGATTACAACGTGAAGTGGGTGGTAATAAGTAGTTATTACGGCTCTTCTCACTGAATGGATTGGATCAACAACTGGCAATGTTTGTTTCTCTTGAATGATCTCCTTGGCTCTTCACTTCCCACCTGCCACAACTTTTTCTGCACCAAAAGCCGCTACTGACTGCTGACATTGCTACATCCTTGCTTTGCCCTCTGGCAGCTTCTTGCAATTTTATTTATTTTATTCATTCATTTCTTTCCCTTTAAGTTGGCGAAATGACTTCTGATGAAAGTGACTCTGTTCGTAGAAGAAAGGTAAGAAATTCCATATTTGGATGGGCTTTTGTAGTCGAAAAACTGTAGCTGTCATGAAAATTCATAAGGATTTAACGATAGATCATTGCACATCTGGGTAAGCACATGCTGTCGATGGCTCGACGTTGCCAGCTGACTCTCGCCGGCACCCAAAAGACACTGCAAGTAGCGCTTTTCCTCGCCCCACACACATTTTGATTACACCTCGAACTGCTTCCTATTTTTATTTTAATTGTTCAAAATGGCAAGCGAACAATTGCTTGACTTGACCCGTCGTGTCACAATGCACGATGCGGATGGGGATCTCAAAGCTAAACTAGATAGTGAATTGGATGGGTACTCTGATGAAGAATCGCCCCCTCGAAAACTTCGTAGAAATAATGTAAGAGAATTGGATTTAATTACAGTCTAAAGAATATATTTTAATAAAATTATATCCGAAATTTAAGACTATCGAAAAGCTTCCGGATAAAGTTCTCCTTCACATGTTTTCGTATCTCCCTCCACAACAAGTAATTTTTTTCAAATTCAGCACAAATTATTCAAGATCCTCCAAGCGGGGACTGTTTGCAAGCGGTGGCGCTCAATAGCCAACAATCCAACGCTATGGAAATTCGTCTCATTTCGACCAAGTTTGGGCGGAATCGCGGTGAGTGTAAGTACTTTCTGTTTACGCAATCATTACAGAGAATCTCATAAAATTTATTACGTAAGTTGTCGTAGTAATGTGCTTGTGTTGACGCTTGATATTTCTATTTTTGAAAAAAAAAAATATTTCAATTTTAGGCAAGATGTGTGGATGATATTCCCAAGCTGATTGGAAATTTGTTCACAGAACTGAGAATAGTTGAGTTAGCCACTGACCTCATCAATCCGCAAGTTTTGCATGAGTTGGCTGCTAAATGCCCAAAGCTTCATCATTTGACTCTTGGTTGGATAGTTTATCTTCGATTAATCCAAGAATTATTTAGACTTTTCTACTGCCATGCAACTCCATGACTTCACTGATCTTCAAAGTTTCCCTTCCCGTCTAATTTCTTTGACAATTTGCTTATCAGAGAATATTTTCCTTGAAGGATTCTTGAGAAAAGTCTACACCTTTATCTCGTCAGTCGAGGCTTTGCATATTATTGGTAAGCGATAAAACAACGCAGCTTGAAGTGTAAGACGGTTGTCATTCACAACATGTTACACCTTCGTCGCAAATAAAAAATTTTCAGGAACATATGAGAAGGTAGAGGATGAGGAGGAAGAAGTTTACGAGACTGTTAACGTCTTCAAATTGAAACAGTATCTTCCAAACTTAAGAGTAGTCAATCTCTGGGGAGTTAGTTATTTAAAATTCTTGATATAAACTTATTCTAATAGGTACCCTTCATAACTGATGAACATGTGGATGCCATTTCGTCTAACTGCGCCCATCTGGAATGTCTGTGCGTAAACTATTGTCCGAAGGTTTTTCTAACTTCTTTAATTTATCAAGTAAATGCTATAGGTTACGGGCTCTTGCTTGAAATTGGTGCTTCAACGTTGTAAGAAACTTAAGTCTTTGTTTTTGGCCAACACGAACCTGGACAACAACGTTGTAAAGACCATCGACTGGGATAAGACTAGACTAGAAGAGTTAGATATCAAGGTTATAGCATGTCTAATTTAAAATAAGAATTTATATTTTAGGGAACTGAATTATCTTCTGATTCTTTGATATTCATCCTCACAAGGTTGCCACATCTTCGCTGGTTAGATGCAGGATTCTTGGAAAATATGACTGATCAAGTATGGATAATTAGATGTTTTGGTTGGAAAGGAGATTTAGGTCTTGGAAACATGGATTAATTCTGGAGCCATTAACAACCTTCAATATCTTGCTTTGGATACGTGTGATTCCCTAAATGAAACAGCGTTGACCGAATTCATTATAAGACATGGCCATCAACTCTATGGATTGCTTTTAGGTGGACATCACAAGCTTCTAGAATATTTCTGGATGAATATGATTCCACAGTTGAGAAACGTTCGGTAAGATCCTCTCATTTTCTTAATAATTTCACTTTCCTTTTTAGAGTTTTGGTTATGGGCATTGCGGAGGACTGTTGCCCCAAGGTTGTTGCAAAGATACACGTGGACCAATTCGTAGATTGTATTGCGCAGAACTGTCCCCGTCTTTCGCGACTAGAGATCCGTTGGGACGATGATACCTTGAGATTCTCCGATAAGTCCAGGTCTTTGACACTTTCACCTTTTTTAAAAAGTGCATTTTTATTCAGTAAATTTATCGATGTCCTACGAATGAAATGTCTAAAATTGCATTCAATCGTTCTCAGCGATGGTCAATATTACGAATTGGTGCGCTCAAATTTCGAGCGAGCTGATAGGATGTCCGTTGTAAGGCGAGTTGACTTGAATAGAATTTTTAGTCTGACAATATTTCAGAACAACGGAAATGTGTCGCACGGGAATCCTTCACACATCCCGGTTCTACAATCAGCTTTTATTCAATTAGATCTTTGTCATTCCACAATAAAAACTTAACATTCATTGAAATCTGAAATTAGTGAAGGCACTTCTTATCACAAAGCCATTATTGTTCGTAAAATAAAGGCGTAAAGCTCATATGACCAAAAAGCAACACTTTGTCGTGCAGACAAACAGCAATAAATCCGAAGGAACAGTTAATAAAACCTTCTCAGCGAACAAAGTACAAAACTCCTAGCTAAGGAATTGCGGAACTTACACGGAAAAACAATGAACTGCATTATCTTTAAGTACTTGGTGCAGACTTCTTTCGTCACATTTCCGTATACCCAAGGAGGCTCCGGGCTCTTATCAGGAGAGTATAAAGACTGTCTCTGCTACAATCCAAATTATCGCTCATAAAAAGGCTATGTTCCTTCATTTTTCGCAGCACAGTCTTTCTCTATTTTAGAGTTGATATTAATTTATTGTTTAGAATGCGTTCCTTCGTGATTGCGTCTCTTCTCGCTTCTGTCGCCTGTGCTTTTGTCGTCGGCCCAGTTGTTCAAGCCAAAGATAAAGTCGCCGATTGTGAGATTTGTGAAATTGCTGTTCGAGTTGTTGCTCCTACCATTGGAAGAGATGTTCAGGGAGTTGACAACGTGCGTTTTTCTTTAATTTGTTTTTTTAAAAAATCTTCAGGAATTCATAAAGGAGTGCGAGAAAGTTATTCCCGGAAAAATTGGTCAAGTTGAATGCACAAATTACGCCAACAAGGAATTTGGTAACATCATTAAGGAGTTGGAGAGCGGAACTGCTCCTAAGGATGTTTGCACAAAGATCCACAGCTGCTAACCGCGCTTTATCTGTACAATAATAAATTTTTTCTGTGATCCTTCCAAAATTCTCACACCCAGACAATAGTGGGGATAAAATAGACGCCCTTTTCTCTTTCATACGTGCTTTTTAGCACGGCTGTTTACAGTTTTTCACAGTAGTTGCGCTACTAATCGTTGACCTTTTAAAAGACCATTACCTTGGAATGTTGGAACAGCCGTTTCTTTTTATTCCCAGTCGAAAAGTGCATCATTTTTAGAAACTGTCATGCTAGAACCTAACAAGTGGCTTATCGTCGGTAAATCAAGTGAAAAAGCCACGTGGGCTTCTCTATTGACTATCGAATAAAAACAGGTTGTTTTTAGCACGTACGGCAAGTGAGGAAGAAAGAGAGTTATTTTTAAAAGATAAGACGATGTTTCCAACTTGAACCAGCCAAGAGTGTTGCGAAGGCAAAACGATAAGAAAATTGTCGCCATTTGGATTGGATTCAAGATTACTCGATAAAAAAAAACCACACCACGTACATCACTGATGACTTTGGCAGTTCTAAGCGAATGCTATCAAACCACGCCACCTATAAGGCCTTTTCACAAATCTGCCCACCGGCTATGAAGCATCTCGCGCCATTCACTCCCGCCCCGTGGTCTCTGGGCAGTTTTCGCACTTCACAGAACTAACTTCCTTTCTTATATAAAACTCCCTCTTCTTTGTGGAGGTTGGCCAGCGCCTTGCTGCCTAAGAATTGAACTTTACAGCGCTGTCGCGTCCCCGACCTTACAAGACCCAATGGTAACCCCTTTTCTTCCGCGACAAATGCTTTCCAACATTTTTCAAAAAATCTCTCTCCATTCCGTTCCGTCAAAACCCCATAAACCGATTGAGTAATCTTTTTGCCTAATATTTTCCTTTGTCTCTACAACAGCCAAGATCGATTTTTTCTCTCGCTGAGGCAAAAAGTCAACACTCAACAAGTTTAGCGCGTCCTCCACGCACGTAAACGTAAATTTGCTCGAATGCGAAAATTCCTCATATCTCATTTAAGTAATACTTTTATTTTTGACAAAGTCTATAAAAATAACTTTTTTCTTTCAGAATGACAGTCGAAATAAATGGCAATGAACACAAGCAAAAGAACAATGCTTCCATTCCGTTCTATCACCCACCTGCCAACTTGGATATTGCCGAAACAAAATTAAAGAAGTATATTGAGGAACAATACAACGTCGTTTTGCGTAAGACGCTGACTGTTCGTTTTAAAGCCCACGTATAATTTTTAGCTGATTATCGAGCTCTTCACAAGTGGAGTTGTGAGAATTACCCAGAATTCTGGCAATCTGTTGCCGAATTTTCTGATCTTCTAATCGACCACTCCCAAACTGTATATTCTTTAAAATCAATTTATTTATATCTTTTTAGAGTGAAGTTATCAATACCACAAAGAGCATTGCTCAATTTCCTCGTTGGTTTGAAAAATCAAAAGTGAACTATGCTGAAAATATTCTGGCTAAAGGAAAAATCGACAATCCAGCTTTTATTAGCGCCAGTAAGTTATAAAATAATTTAAACTAAATAAATTTTACAGGAACTTTGGACGACATTACTCAACATACATACAGAGAACTTAGAAATGATGTTTATGCTTTAGGATCCTCTCTAAGAAATCTTGGTAAACATCTTTCTTTATTTTATAAATATCTTTTGCAGGTGTTTCTGTTGGAGATGTTGTTTGTGGTTTCCTGCCCAACTCTTATGAAACAGCTGTGGCTATGTACTCCACTGCGGCTATTGGAGCTACTTGGTGTTCTGCTTCTGTCGACTTTGGACCAAATGGTGTGCTTGACCGTTTCTGTCAGGTATAAATTGGTTTAAAAAAAATAAAATAGTTTAGGTTTCTCCTAAAATTCTTGTCACTGTTGAAGCCGTCACTTATAAAGGAAAAAGATTTGATTTAAAAGATAAGCTCAACCAGATTGTATCTGGTAAGCTAATTCTTGTCAATTTAAGTTTTTAAGGACTTCCTTCTCTTGAAAAGATCATTCTCATTAACAATTTGAATGGAAAAATTGATATTTCTGAATATTCTAATGCTGAAAAATGGTCAATGTGGTCAGATGTTGTCAAGCCAATGGAAGACCATTCCGATTTTAAGTTTGAGCAGGTATACCATATAAATTTATTTGAATCAACCTGATTTAGGTTCCATTCAATCAACCATTATTCATTATGTTTTCTAGTGGAACTACTGGTGTTCCCAAAGGAATTGTTCATTCTGTTGGAGTAAAAAATATTAAAATTTAAGTGTTCATTAATATTCTAGGGTACTCTTTTAAAGCATGCTGAAGAACATCTGATTCAAGGAGATTCTCGTGCGAATGATAGAATGTTCTTCTACACCACATGCGGCTGGATGATGTGGAATTGGTAAATCAAATCTTAATCTATTGATTCTGTTCCATTAGGCTGATGAGCTTCCTTCTTAGTGGAGGATGCATCGTCCTTTATGACGAAAGTCCACTGGAACCAGATGCCCATATTTTGCCAAAAATTGCTGCAAAAACAAAGAGTACCATTCTTGGAATGGGAGCTAAATTGTACGATGAGTACACTAAGATGGATGTTGATTTCAGTGAGAGATCCTAATCGGTTGAATTTATATTTATTTCAGATTCCTTGTATGACTTGACATCACTTCGCTTGGTATATTCTACTGGATCCCCATTGAAACCAGCTGCTTTCGAGTTTATCAATAGATCTATTGCTCCTGGAGTGGGAATTACTGTTTAAAATATTATAATTTTGATTGTTTTAGCAAGTGATTGGATCAATCTCAGGTGGAACTGACATAATTGGTTGTTTCATGGGTGCTTCCTTATCGCTTCCAGTTTATTCAGGAGAATGTCAGTGCTTATACTTGGGAATGGATATTCATGCGTTTAATGAACATGGTAATTTAAATTTATTTCAGATATTTGTCATTATTTTCAGGAAAATCTGTTACTGATGAGCAGGGAGAACTTGTCTGTCTGACTCCCTTCCCCTCTATGCCGTCTCATTTTGTTAACGACCCTGATCATTCTAAGTATAAGAAAGCTTATTTTGAGAGGTTTAATAAGCTTTTATTTAGTTTAATATGCTACTTTAGATTTGCCGGAATTTGGGCGCATGGCGACTTCTGTCAGATAAATAAGGAGACTGGAGGAGTTTTAATGTTGGGACGTAGTGATGCAACCTTGAATCGTGGCGGAGTTCGTATCGGCACAGCCGAGATTTATTCGGTCGTTGAAACTTTCACAGAGATTGAGGATTGCATTGTGGCTGGGCAAAATATGTTGGTTGTCATTGCCATTGATCAAAAAATTCATTTCAGTCCCAAGGACGAGGACGAACACATTATTCTTTTTGTCAAAATGGCCAAGGACATCAATTTAACGGATGATTTGAAGAAGAAACTTGCTCATTCCATCAGAACTATGATGTCTCCACGCCACGTTCCAAACGCTGTTCACACAGTTCCAGATATTCCGGTGAATCAAAATATTTTTCTTTAAATTCAGCTAATTCCAGTATACTAATTCTGGAAAAAAGGTAGAAATGGCTGTTAAACAGATCATTAATGGTCACCCGGTGCAGAAGGCTTCTTCCTTACGAAATCCTGACTCTTTAGACTATTATGTTCGCTTTAGGATCCAAGCTAATTAACCAATCCATGCATAGTTTTTTTTTCCTTTTTTTGAGTTCAATGGGTACTTGTCATACATTCACAACCTCTTTTCACTTTTTCGGCTATTACCTTATTTTCACGGTTCAAGATATACAGACAGAAATAAAATATTTTAATTGAAGGAATCTTTCAATTTATATTTGTATTTTCATGGCTTAGAACATGAGATAACGTTAGAAATGTGAGACCAATGGGTAAGAACAATTTTGAATGCCATACCTAACCAATTTAGGTTAAAACCAGTACCGGATAGAATAAATTTCGTAGTGTTATTAAGAGGGAATGCCTGGCAAGATGTGATCGTTAGGATCGAAATCTGATGAAAAGCTAGTGTCACTCAAAGAATAGAGAGATATGGAGTCGAGACCATTGAGCCCTGAGATTTTACAACCATACTATCTGAAAATATCATTTTTGCAAGAACTTAAACATACCAATTTGTCTATAAATGTGATATATAATTTTATTATTCATCTATAAACGGGATTAGACATCGAGCAATTGGCGGACTTGGAATTCCTCCGTGAAATCTGAAAAAATCTTATCAAAAACAAAGAACACTGTTTTGCTTGTCTTTGCAGCAAGATTCGTAATCTCTTAAAACAGCGAATCTTGCAGCGAAATTTTCGCTATCAAACAAACACTACAAACGTTTGTTTGATGAAGGAAATCCTTGCAAAAAGTTTATAAAACAAAACTTACCGACAGTCCCTAGATAATCCAGCTTCCTTTAAACACCGGAGGAATATTTCTGCATTTACAACCGAGAAGCCCGCTTTTATTGTTGACCCATCGTTCAAACATACACACGCATATTCGTTGACGGAAATCATACTGAAATTAGTGCAATTATTTTGTTGTCCCTTATAAATAACTCTAAATAAGTTCCTTTTTAGATTTCTGATTTTTTAACCCAGGAAAGATAAAAAATCTAGCCTGTCTAATCGGAGATATAAAGATTTAGTGACTGTTCCCGATGTTCATTGAAAAACAAGCTTCTTATATCCGATTATTTGAGTCAGAGGCACTTTTTGAAAGAAAAAAATTGAGGAAAAAGATTTACCGATTTGCATGACTGTTCCACCATATGTCGTTTCGAGATAAACCCCAGGTTTTAATTTTATCTGAGGTGGTGAGATCGTAATACGTCGCGAAGTAGATGTCTTTGATGTTTCTTATTTTTATAACACGAGAAGATTTGCGCTAAAAGCTCATAGCAAGACATAAACCGATGATGAATCGGCCTACCACGTGAAACTGACGAATGTCCTCGACTCGGAATTCGGCGCGCGGATTGAACTCATAGTAGAATTTAATATATGCATTTCCATCAGATGCCAATGCAATAAATGGGTCCTGGTAGATGACGGACGCTTCGGCGAGAGAATCCCTCGATGTCGAAGCAATATCGCTACCTAAATTTAGCAATTTTGCGTAGGAAAATGCCAAGAAAGCTCACTAATTGGTGAGGGGGAAGATTGCTGGCTATGTATGGTGCTGCTATTTGAGATGTTTACCGAGTTGCTGCATTCCTCATCTGAAAGGTTCAATGCTGAGCAGCTCAAACAAACCTTCAATTGAACGTCCATTTGAGATTATAAGATTTCTACGTCGGAAACTGAACGCTCGTCGAATGATATTCATTACGTCCTTATAACGGAACCTTTGGCGGTTGTCTTCGCCTAACCCAAATTCAAAGCTTGAGTTCATTGCATTCCCTGAAAAATTTTAATTTCTAAGAAAGCCTAAGAAATCCAAGTTTGAGAAATAAGATTGCCCTCCCAAATAGATAAAAGATACAAGCCGAATAACATTCGTTATCGGCAAACGCACAACGAGATTGATGGCGGTATGATTCTGCGATAATCAATTACGACAACCAAGAACTACAAAAATTGCTCGAGAAATTCGCATTGCGAGAGTGCGCCTTATGGGAAATTTGAATCCTATTGAGTGAGAATAAGTGTAACAAAATAAGCACAAGTTTGTGGCCTCTGAGCCCGTAACAAGGCGGATCAAATAAAAATCTCTATGAACACAGGAAAGAGCCTAAGTGTGAGTGCTTCACCCGATTGTTGACGACAAACATTGTGCACTGGAGCTAAATCGGAACTTTCTATTTGATTTATCGAATAAGCAAGCCAATCGGTGACACTTAAGTGATTAAAAACCTTCCCGCTTTGCAACTCAATTCTTTAATTAATTCCTTATGGCTTATTTTTTCTGAGTTATTGAGGAAAAGAAGTGTCAGTCAATAGCGGCAGATCAAGGGGGTAAAGGTTTCTGGGGCGTGGTCGTTCGCAACAAAAGAGTAAACAGCACCGGCATTGAAGAAGCAGCAACCGCTCAGAAAAAAGTTGCAGCTAAAAGTACAAAAACCTAACTGGTCCGGAAATTCTGGCCTATTTTATTGATTCTCTCTCAAGATAACATTGGCAGGGGGCAATGAGAGAGAGAGAGAGAGAGAGTGCGACCGAGCGGAGGAAGAGAAGGAACACCCATATCGCCAAGAAATCGTCTTTTCACATCATAAAAACATGACTCTATGCCGTTACGACGACTCTTTTGGAGGGCACTCAGAGAATATAGCCAATCTCCCATAGGTCTCAAAGTGATACTCAGGGAATGAGGTGCTAGACGTATTTTTGAAGGCTGAGAAAGGGCAAGCTGACCCATGCAGCCTAAAAACGAAGAGATCCGCAGGTGGTTACGTAAACAGCCCGTACTAGGCGAAAAAGTGCGCGTGCTTACGCAGCTGGCTGTAAAAAGTACAGTGCTCTCCCCCTTTCTGATTTGCATCTCAAAAGAGCGGGATCGAAAATCTGTCCTCTCTCGGTCTAATGAGTATGACTAAGAAGAGAAGAGGAAGAAAGAACATCCAAGGAAGGGGATAGATGGACCACAAACAAATTTCAAATCGACGCAGCACGGCTAATTGGACGCGGGGGATAACCTATTGCTTCCCTCATTATGTATTCCACAATCCGTGACAAACCAATTGCGAAACGGAACGAAAAAGCACTATGCCCATTATTTTGGAATAGGCAAGAGGCAGGTTGGGCAGATGCATAGACAGATGAACAGGAACAAAGAGCCCAGGGGGAGTTTCAGGTCAGGAGGCCGCCTCGCGCACCCGGGGAGGTTTGCACTTTTGCCGGGAACAAAGTGGCACCATCTTCCCCCCCCACTTTTTGGGACAGTGCGTCGAGGTTTCGGCAACATATAATTACTGCCATGTCTCGAGGGATTGTTTGGCTGAATGGGGAAATGTAGTCGGAATATTATTGCCAAGCAAAATTTGAGTCGACAAGAGTGCAAAGAATGAAAACAGTGGCTGGAACAAAGTTGCGGGAAAGAGGACGCAACAAATGAATAGAACAGGTGTTTATACAAGGAGTGCAACGGGACTTTTTTCGCGTCGTCAAAATTTCGGGAGAAAGTTCGAAACAATTGAAGAGAATAGCAACAGACTCCATCTCAAAAGACCTTGAAAATGACTGAAAAGGTTTCAAATGACTGCTTCGCTTCACAAAATACTGGTTAAAACTGGGGGGTGGTTTGTTCCAGAGAATTGTAATCAATGATAAGCCAATAAATTTGGTTGGAGGCAAAGGGTAAGTTGATAAGAAGAGTTCTTCGGCAACCAGTCTCACAAAACCGTTATTTTTAAGTTTCTGGGAAAGACCCAACCTTCTAGTTAATATCAATTTCTATGCGGGACTCGACGCATCTGTTGGTCAAGCGATAATTGCTATAAACGATACGGGCAGCCCTCCGCTGGGCTAAAAGTGCAAAAGTCCTCGATGGCATAGTTAAACGGTTGATGCGGGAATGCAACACGCATCACATGGTATCGATTGAACGGTGGGCGGGGTCGCGCAGGAGGTTGGCGCGTAGCTACATTGTGGACGGAGGGAGGGCGACGAGAAGAGAGACCGGTTCGCACAAAAGATGCCCAGATAGAAGCGAGATAAACGCGACCCGAACTCTGGCCGACATGCCATCTGCGTCGGCATTCTTCAGGGACACCTATAGTGTTATTTTCAGTCGCGAGAAAGAGAGAGTCATCCAACGAAAAAACGACGCGTATTATGTGCCGGTTTAGCGGGGGAGTTTTTGGGTGGTCCAAATCAGCTGTTAACCCGCAATGCCCCAAATCAGAGACGAAAACTAACAAAATTATTGACTCACATTGAAGCTAATGCAGACCCAATGGTCAGCTGATTGTGTTACAGATTGAGGTCAGTCTTGTTTGTGCAATTCGGGATTTTCGTGGATTACGTCTTGATCTTGTTGCCCTTTTAGGATAAAAGCATTAAAGCTCTATTATGTAGAATTTGTGCTTGTCTCGCTCAAAAGATCTAAAATCAAGAATCTTCCAAATTAGCCAAATAAGTCTGGGGCAAGATTACAGTAGAAATTTGTAGGAGGGGTTGCACTTTGCTTCACACGCATCTAGTTCAAGGAAAAATATAAAGTTCAAAAGGGCACAACAATAGGTCTCGTTTTTTGGCGGCTTATAATCAAAGGACGCCGCTGGTACGGTAACTTTTGAATTTTCTCTGGGAGCAGACAAATTAATATATTTTTACGGCATCGAAATGTGGGGAAATCGCTAAAATTTGAAATGAAAGGTATCTTTTGACAGCTGCGAAAGACATTCCGTTTGAGGAATACCGATTTCTAGTAATTTTCTAATTGAAGTCATAACAAACCACCTGCAAGCACTATTCTAAGCTATTCAGACGTCAAATTTGAGCGTCAGATGATAATGAAAATCTTTGATGTGAGGTTGAATTATAAAAAGAGGGGAAATCAATGGTCACAAGGGTTGAAAGTAAAAGTACTCAACTCGAACAAGATGAATAATGCCTAACCAAAAGAAAACGATGACGTGATTTCTGTCGAGGACAGACAGCGATTCCGTCCTTCGAATTACTTTGGCGCGACTAACGGACAAGGTCAAGGCTTTTTCCTCACGATATTCAATACAATTTATATCTTTAAATACCTGGAAAATACAAAGATTAGACGAAAGTGAAGTTTGCCAGTTTTTTCTGTGGTATGTAGTTCTTTGATGCGATTAGCAGAGATTATAAAAACTTGAATAGAGTTGAATCACAATGTAAGGATTACTGGCAACGTATAAATCAAAATTCGAATTAGGAGGATTAAATGAACTCCCAAGGATCTCAATCGAGTTTCTGTACAGAGGGAATTAGTAAACTCTATTTTATTATTAATTTTTAGACTAGGTTAGAAAAGTTGTGTTAATAGAAGTAGAAGACAATTTCTGATCAATTACAGTTAGTTGAGAGGTATGGACACAAAATTATCAAATATTTTGGGCGCATACAATCCCAACCACCTTGTATTGATTCAATAAATAATAATAGAAATAGAAAGAATATTTATTCAAGAAGAAATATGAATCTCTTCGGGAATCCTGGCGCCCTTCTCGATTTGAAGGAAAGACATGAGCTGCAAGAGCGGGTTTGGCTGGTTGATAAAACGCTAACCTTGGTTGCCACTTGGTTTAAGACGGCGGTGCTGATGCTATTGTGTTGAATTTCTACCTTGACCTAAATGAGAAGTTCATTGAACTTTTTGTGAAACACGTTGTCATGATCGATTAGAAAAACGAAGAGTCGCCTACTGTCCACATTAGGAGCTTCCGAACAGACAGAAAAATAAACAATAAGTACAATTTGTTTAGGACATTAGTTTGCACAAAAAGGTTGCGAATCTACTTGTGATTTGTTACTTTGATCCTTTGATTTTTGAGAAATAATTTCTGAAACAACAGGTCCCCTCCAGATTTTCAGGAAGTCTTTGCATGGTCCAAAGAGTCTGCGCCAGAAATAGAATAAGGAAATACGGGGATTAGTCTCTGCTCAAGGAACAAATCTACGTCTGCAGCTTATTCGGATTGCACTGTTCAATGAAGTAAATAAGAATCGGATCAACCTCAACGTAAAATGAGCCATTTTTAGAAGAATCCTCCTTATGTCGTCTGAAGGCAACAGCTTTTCCAATAATTACATACATATATCCAGAATAATCATATTTTCCTCCAAATTCCTCTAAAATGGTTGAATTTGCTCTGTACTGCAAGAAATATTTTTTAGCTAGAGAAGGATCCCTACTCGAACGTCTACTTGTTCATCTCTTGGTGGAGGAAGATGAAGTGCCCCAAAGGCATGAGCCAGCTGAACAAATGACTATCAGACACGAGAAGTGACTCACTCCTTCTTTGACATCAACCTGAGCATTATCCAATGCACTTTCTGCATCCACAGCTTGGTCCCCAGAACCACAAAGTGGTTCACAATATGTCCAAGAAATGGGTGGAGAAGCCTTGAAAGAAAATGTCGATTTTCTTGTAACTGGCGATGGCAGACGCGGCACCTTATCAATTCATGGTTATGTGTCTTTCTCTCTATTACATGTCCAAATGGCGTGTCCGATAGCTTGTATGAAATGAAGTTCTTAATTGGAGGGAAGGTTGGCAGCGGAGCCGGACGGAAGAAATCAAAGAATAAAGGGAATGTCTTTGCCGACTTTTCCAATGAAATTGGCCTCATATCCCTGAATTGAAGTTCCTTATTACTTCATTCCCTTGCCTAAGTGCTGGGAGAATGAGTGGTTTGGGTTGTGGAGGCTTGAAAACTACCATATTTCCTTTAACTATCGGTTGCGCTGCCAAAGACATGCCTCCAATTGTCGGTCGCTCGTCAATTCTTGTCAAATGGAGACTAATGTCGTCTGAAGGTGGTAATAAGAGCCTTAAGTGCTTTCTACCGTAGTAATCTGCATTTTCTGGAGCTGGAGGAGTTGTAGTAGTTGTCGTTGTTGGAATGAATATCATTGGGGGATTCATTGAAACTGGAAAACTATCTAAAATAGAAGGAGAAGGTCTACTAGGTCGAAGAAGAGGAGCACATGAGTTGACAAGAGGAAGCAGTAGACTCCAGGCCAACATGGAGGAAACTGACGACCTCTGGTACAAACAAGCTTTCTTTCCAATAACAAGCCATATTGTCCTCCTGCTCCTGTAGCACAATGTTTTATGGCTCGATGTTGTGTTCCGGAATGTGTTGAGAACCAGGAACGTATAGTATTACTCAGGTACCTGAGCTATTGAACAATTTTCGTGATCAAACTGAAGCTATTTACTTTCTTTTTTCCTTTTCTTCGGAGATATTGTCAAAGACTACCTCCCTCTTTCTCGCGCTGCGAAATCTTGTAGATTATTTCTGAATAAATCCTTATTGCGGATATGTGTCTGGAATTTGAGCACTGGTCTGGAAAAATGGCCTTGGACCCTTGCTCGAGAGCCTGGTGAGAACAATGAGTAGAACCTCAGCTGGGTCTCATTGACGCGGAAGCTAAAATGAATTAAACCTCGAGTGCCCGAGGAAACGAGTCATATGAGCCCATTTCCCGCAATATCCTAAAATTTATTAAATCGGGTATGGTTTCGGCTAAACACCCGCCGACTAATCTAATTAGCTGAGGGTCAACACCTGGAATTAACGCAGACACACACATACATAGTGGCCCGCCAAAGGTTGACAGAAAGGAAATTGGAGCAGCCGTGCGCTGTAACGGCCAGCTGTTTATAGGTGGAGACCTGGAAGCTAGTCTCTCGATAAGTTTCTTCTTTGGATTTAGATTTTAATCACTTTCTTTGGTTAATTTCTTCCATATGAAAATGATTTTTATTTGATAAAATAACATTCTAGCTTGATTTCTCGGTCTGAAAATCCACATCTGCTACATTCTCTCATCCCAATTCAGTCTTACAGCGTGCTTATGCTTTGTCCTGCTTAGCCTAGTCCAAGATTAATAGGCCTGAGAGCAAAGGCAGAACAATGTGTTGCTTGGTTCCAGGAACCTTTTCTCTCCAAATTCGGCTGGATTCCCACATTCGACCTCAAGAATTCCACACCCACGAACTCTTTTCAAAAATATTGAAGGAAGGATTTTTGAGGATTATGAATTATGACCTTTGACGGTTGAAAGTTCCGATCCGATATTTGCCTATTCTCGACGACAGTCTATATCGGTCGCGATACGGGCTACTGTTCCTTAGGACGATCGCATCTTCGCGTTCTAGTTTATTGTGACCTTATTATGCCAAGTTAATCCAAGTAGACTTCTTATGATATTTTCTTTCTTCTGAATAGACCAGTAAGAAGATTATTCAAACTAAAAGAGCAAGATTAAATAGGCAAAGTCCGAAAACGGTGATTTTCATGCGCAAATTCCGTACAACCTAAACTTTTTAATAGCGGAAACTTTGAAGACCAAGTCGACCCGGCAGTGAATTCGTTTTTAGTTTCGGGCCAACCGCCCGAGAGTGCAAGAGAGAGTCGCATCCCTCTCTTCTTTCGCATCTCTGTGACCTCTTCGCTCGTGTTCTCTCACGCCCGCCACCCTACCGACTCACAGTGGTCTACCATTTCCCATCTGTCTCATGCATTGATTCACCCTCGGGACACACGGTGTACAAGCAAGATGTAGCAGGTGTAAATGTCGTCTCGATTTTAGGCGGAAATGTCTGTGTACTTTCCCAGACTGTCTCGACATTATAATTGACCTGGATTGTTTGCCTCTTCTATACCATCGACCCAACGTCAATCTTTCGGTTGGCCTTGCATGGGAGCCTCTCTCCTTCGGGCGAGTCACTCTCTCACTCTCTTTCTCTCTACCTTCTTCCATTTCGCAGCCAGTGGCGGTTGTAGTCCAACGGGGACGCCCATTACAAGTTCATGTAATTATCGCCTCGCTATTCTCATTAATCCATAGCCTTGTACCGATGTAACAAACGAAGGGTTTTGACCTCGCCCGTGTTCAAATATGCCGTCTAACGTGGACGGCGCAGCTGCGCAATCTACTATTCATTCTCGGCTACCGACAAAACATCACAACGTTGGAGGTTTCCTCCTTCCCTTTTCTTCCAAATATACGTGCGGAGCAATTTGGAAATATTTATGATAAGACTATTTTTACTCGTTGTTGCACATACTTCACATTTTCTCAAGGGTATTTCTATTCTTTTCCGAAAGACTCTAACAACCTTCTCTTTTTCGCTGTTAGATTTTCCCATACGGATTGAAATAACAATTTCATGCTCTCTTTATCTTCTGTTCATGCTATATAGTTTGATCACCTCCCTCGGCAAACAAAAAACTAAGAAGCCAGAGTTTTTCTCGCGTAAAGAAACATCACATTCCGCAAGGAACTTCACTTTTTTATTTAGGAAACAAATGAGGCCCTTTATAGATTTATTTAGAAGTCTTACATATTCCAAAGTTCTGATACTTTTTGAGCTCAATAGAAAGATTATTGAGTAGTAAAAAATAAATCGCTGGTATGTACAATCCTAGATCACGAGCAATACCCTCTAAATCTCTTCAATAAATCTGGGCGGGGAATTATACCCACTCAGTTCACTTTCTTCCACAATTTACTTCTCACTTCATTCCCTAAACAAATTTTCTCAAATGGCAAGTGAAAGAAAGTGCAGCATTTTCCCTCGATTTTGTTTTATTCTCCCGGGAAACTAACAACAGGTGCATTTTGAATTCTTTAATCAGATTTTTTCGGACGCAGTCTTTCCACTTTCCTTTCAGATTATAGATAAAAATTTCTTTTCAGCTGCTTTTAAAAAAGAATTAAATATTATCTTTTCAGAATTTAAAAAGTAGAAACTAAAAATAATGTTGTTTAAAAATGCTATTAGAATACTCCATTTCACAATTGGCACTCGTCTTGTCCAGCCTTATCGACTAAGTCAATGTTTGATAAGACTTTGCGTTTTTGATAAGTTCACTTATACGTTCTCTTTTACTCTTGTCAATAAATTCTTGGACTCTTTCCAACAAAAAAAGGCAGTCGCAAGAGAGCAAAGTCCTGACTCCGTGAACAAACTGTCGTTGTTACTAGCCGCCGTACGGGGCTGATCTCTCAAGATTATTAGTCGACTGCTCTGTTCTGACCCTCATGTCTTCCTAAACGCCTGCAGAAACAACAGTTGTTGCTTTTTACATCAATTTCAAGGAAGAGATTTCGATCGCTTATCAAAATCGATAAAGAATTCGTCCTTCACCGAGAATATTCTCCGTTTCGTTTTTTTTGTCGGGGTCAAGAGCGACTCCGAAAATTTTCTTTATTTTGGTTCCTCTTTCGTTCTTGTACTACACTTTACGTCTGTTAGGAAAACCGGACGTTTTAACGATTTCCAAAAGAACTTTTCTGCTTTCATATCTTTCTGAGAAAATTTTTTATTGACTCATTCCTTCCTTTCTTCTCTGAAATTTATCCCACGCAATGTGTACCTTTCAGGAAATTAGGAGCTTCCTTTCTTCCTCTTTAACATCTATTTTTTCGTCAAACGATGCTGCAAAGGTGACTAGAAGTCCTTCAATGCCCAACCATAGTAAGTTTCACTTTACTCTCTTCGTAATTAATTCTCATCGGAGTCCTGCTGCGTGAGAAATTTAAATTAACTTGATTGAGTCAGTTCCCGGTAGTACTGGAGAGAAAAGCCGATTTCCCTTCGGCTAGATGTACAGATTACGAATGAAAGATATTAAATTTTATCCAGAATACGTCTGAAATGACTTCCTTATCCTCGGCTAATCGCTTCCTAATGCGCATATACCAGCTTATAGGAGTGTACTTTTACCATGTAGACCTCATTGAAACAAATCAATTTTCAAACTTCCGGTGTAACACACGACTCCCCCCTAGGATTGCAGAAAGCCCTCGGAAAACTTTCGAAAGTGCAGCACATTTGGCCTCTCGCACGGCCCAGTCTTTGCTCCCCCAGGAGGCGAAAAAGCTTGCTTCTCTCCCTAAATTCACAACTTGCTCAATGCCTGATCGAAGGCTAAGTGAAAACTGGCAACAGCTGGGATCACTTCCGTGCCAAATGCATCTATTCACAGTTGATTAGAAGAGCTATATAAGTTAATTTTGAAGCAGACTTTGAACCAGCCGGATGACGATATTCCATTTAATGCCGTGTACATGGCTTTTTGATATCCTGTGTTGCAATTTTGAAATGACATTGGCAGAGAGAAAATGAGAATAAAAGTCGCTTTTGCAAGTCTGGACGCCTTTTTGAACCTCGAGAACAATAGGTAGAAAAACGAAGCTAAAATGAATTTTTTTCTGAATTTGTTTATTAGAAATCAAAGCCTAAAACGTGGGAGGGAGGATCGTAGCTGTGATTAAAATTTTTGGCGGACTGGACAACTGTTGAATTGAGTTCCGCAACAGGTATTTCCTGTTGACTAGAGAGTTTTGAATGAAATTAGGGTCTTGTCATTACAGTCCGCTGAGCTTTAAAATAATTGGAGAAGGAAATACTGAAAGAGAGTTGGTGAGAAGCGACGGCTCATGCGGTGACTGAAGTACAAGGAAGCTAATAAAAACGGCCAATAAAACAACGAGCTTCATCACTTCCTCGTCGCCTATCCGAGAAGCTACTAACGAAGGGACGAAAGGAAACCTCGTGGCGACCATTAAGTCTCTCGGCTACATTTTCTGTTCGTTCACTTCCTGGATTGGGGGAGGCCCCGCCCCTCTGCTGCCACTACTCGCCCTCCTGCCACCGCGCCATGATTCTCTCTCCCGTGTCTATGGTTCTTTATCATCATGATATGCTACCAAAGGGCAAGAGTAAGTTTCTCATGTCCTTCTACGCTAGTGGACTTTATCGCGACCGGCGCGCTTATAAAAGAGTCCAGTGCGATCGTTTCTGAAAACTGGGCTTTCCAGAACCAACGAGTCTTTTGTTGATTATATAGGGCTAATCGATAGACCATCAAAATAGAACCAAAAATATCAACTCCCTATTCTCTGTTTGTGACACTTCCGTCATGCCCAAAGTCCACTAGAAATGCATATATAGAGGGAGGACGAAGCATTTCCGACGCACATTTATATAAGCAGTAGGAGCTAATTGCGTCTCTAAGCCATAGCAAAGACATCAATTGAAAAAGAGGCAAAAGAATGTTGATTCGATTGATGGTTCAAATGGTTGTAACCAAAATTAACTCTTCCCTCTGTTTGCCCGAGAGCGAAAGACCTGTGCGAAAACTAGGCGGCGGCAAGGTGACTTCAAGTGGCCGTTAAGAATGAGTTTTCAAAGAAAAGCACTAGATTTTTTATATAAAAAATTTTATTAAGAGCGAGAGAAAATCCCGGAAGGGACGCTATGTGTCGTATGTCAAGACCTCGCCAGCGGAATCCATTACTCAGTAAGTTTGTTCACATTTATTTTGAATGTACTATTGCTTCCAGGTTCCCAGCTGCAACGGATGCAAAACGTTTTTTCGTCGAGCTCTCGTGGTATGTCTCTTTCTCTATTTTTATATTCAAAAATTTCCCAGTAGCCTGTTTTCTCGCAGTTATCAATTGTTTTGCGTTTTTCAAATACCTTTGTTGACTAGTTGCGAGCAATGCCCTCTTCCAGGTAGAATTGCGTGAGTGAATGGCTCATAAATGAGGGTTGGATTATTTTTAAAAGGAAGTACTATGTACATTTGTTGTTCGAGGGCTGCAAAAGATTCTCTGTGCCAATCCCTAAAGGGGATTAGCGCCATATTCCGCGTTGAAGAATGTCGATGAGGGCAAGCGGATGTGGGGAACGAATGTCGCGCGCAAGTTTCACTTCCTTTCCCTTGTCAGTGCAACAAACAATCTCGTGACGTTTGTTTCATGTCTGAATGACTGTACCTATTGGTCAAGGCCAGACCTTAGTTTTACTTCGCTTCTGTTTTGAAGGGCGGGGTTCTCTCTCGTCGGGCCTTTTCCCGTAGTCGTTTTGGGCGGTGAATAGGCGCCTAGAGACATTGATTGCTTCAAGAACTAACGCCTTTAACCAGACACAGAAAGAAAGATTTTATCTGAACCAGGAAGATAAGACAAAGACCCAGAAACAAAACAAGCGATGTTACACTTTTCTTCGCCTCGACACGTGCTAAAGCTAAAAGTTGATTATAAATAAAGATTGAAGGAAACTAAATATCATTGATATTTTTCAGAACAAGCAGACCTTCACATGCCAATTTTCCGGAGACTGCGTCGTAGGCAAGTGTAAGTTATGTTATATGAAACTGCCTAGTAATGTTGCAAGCTGTTCCTGAAAGAGACAAGCGTTTCTGGTTAATCAGTTGCCTTTATGCATGGGCAAGTAGTCCCCGTAGATGCGACAAAAACGCGTCCCGGCAGTGACGTTACTTGAAGGAAGGCGCTGCTGCTGGCGCGCAAAAGAGAAAAAACATGTGACACGAAGGGACCTTTGTACTTATCTACATTTTTAGCTGTCCGGTGTGTCTGTCGCAGCTGTCGTCTGAAGAAATGTTTCGATATGGGTATGGATCCAAAAGGTTCGTTTTATCCTGCAACATAATTTTGGTTGAATGAAGGATTCCGTGAATAGGGCCACGAGGAACCAATGCCTCTCTCCCTCTCTCTCTCTCTCTCTCTCTCTCTCGGGGATAAAGCCATGAGCCGGCCCAAACCCATCTAGTACAAATTGCAGTCATCGCCTTAATGGCCCAGCTCTGTCTGGCTCTGAAGTTTCCTCATTGGCAAAAATTTTGCCGGGTCTGGAAGAGAAAGTTAGAAGAACTTCTCTCTAAATCTGATTAGCGCAACGATCGTTCTCCTTTTTATTTCATTTGGACGACCTTGACTAGTTCTCCTAGAATTCCTCTGTATGAAAAGAAATAGGGATGGTCTTGAAAATCTTTTCTTGTGTCCACTCCGAATTTTAAAAGAAGCAAAAAGAGAGAAAGAGGGAGAGTACGTGTTTTCCATGTGCACCTTGTTTACTGGCAGTTCTGTTTTGTGTGTGTGGCTTTGCTATTGCAGAAAGATAGTGAGGGCACGATGCCACCCTGAAAACGGCAGAAGAGACTGGACACTGTATACACAAATCGCGCTCAAATATTCGCAAATAGCCGACAAAAAGTAAATGATCAAATAATCCCATTCGAATCTCTTTTAGTGAAAAAACAACAGCTTTACAAATATTTTGTGACTCTTACTACCACAGTTGAAATAAACAGAATGTCAATTGGGCTATTTTCCTGTTCGAAAAGTGTGTTTTGTGAATGTTTTCGGGACGTCCAGGGTCGAGTTCCCTCTCAATCCTACTGGCCGCGTGCTGTTTTTGTTGACTAGGGATGGCCAGCCACCCTCAGGAAGTTCCCAGTCGAAGCCAGTAAATTAAAAAAAGAGTTTACTTGGGCTCGCACAGCAGGCGCAAGCCACAAACAAAACGAAAAGGAATAATGAGACTAAGAATTTCTTTTGAAAAATCTGAACCATTTGAACTCTGACGAAAAACTCCAATTTTTATCAAAGTCAGTCATATGTTTTTGTTTTCCAGCCATCCAACATGATAGGGACAAAATTCGCTACACAAAAGCTCTTAAGAAAAAGAAAGAGGAAGAGAGAAAAATGAGAGAAAAAGCTGAAATTCAACTAAAAGAAGAAGTAGCAAGTCCGCAGAGCCAAGGATCCGTTAGGTTAGAAATTTTTTGTAGTTTGATTATAAAATTATTTTTTAGATCAGATTTTTATATTAATACCTCGACTCCCTCATCTAGTACAATGTTAATGATGGCTGAATTTGAAACCTCAATTTTTGATGGTGCTCAAGAAACCCAAAAGGTTTTAAAGACTTTGGAATTGAACAGTTCGTTTGACTTTAGGAATCCCTACTAGATGTTAAAATTCTAGTTGAAGAGTTGACAAAACTCGAAGAGAAGATGCTATCAGTACGAAGAGCATGCCGGTTCGAACCACAATCCTCTGCCACCAGCTGCATGTATAATAAGTAAGCTGCTTTCTAGCTCTTAATCCAATGACTTTAGATGTTTATTCCAAGACATTATTTGGATGGAAAACAATTCCAAAGCTCAAGAGTTTAAAAGGCTGCCAACAGAATGCTCTCACAAGAATTTAAGGCTTTGGTTTGTCCGTGATTTGTCCCTCATGATGGAATGGGGAAAATGCCTGCCCATTATGGAACGACTTCTCCTCAATGACAAGGTGAGTTGAAGTTGTAAAAAAGGCTTTACGTGACCTCCGCCGTTCGATAGGGAATGTTTGCAAAAGAGCGCAAATATCCCCTCGTGAACTACACGCAAGTTGCGTAGTGAACATTTATGAGGGAAAAATTTGCAGCTCGTCTTAATGAAAGCCTTCGCTCCAATTTTTCCGCTCCTTCAGCTGGCATTCTACACGTCCACCCAGGATGACATGATCATTAGTACGAACCGACAATAGTTATCAATTCAGGCATTGTTTTTCAGAGCTGGAGCCGGGCATTGAGGCACAAACAACAACAATAGACAGGCTGAATTACCCCGATGGTTCCTTCATTGACAAATTCAACACCAACCACAATACGTATTAGGATCAAATGATCGTATTTGTTCAATGCATTTTCAGAGAAGAGATGTGTTCCATTTTGATAGAGGGATGTTACAAATTAATGAGAAGATTACAAATTAGACAAGACCATATCGTTTTATATAAAATGCTGCTTTTTCACAATCCAGGTTTGTCTTTGGTCAATGGAAGAATAGTAAATTTAAAATTTAGATGCTGAAGGTCTTTCAACGACGGGTAAAAAGACAATAGAAGCCGAACGAACAAGATTACTGAGTCAACTATTTTTATACTTCAGTAGCGAAAGAGGAAAAAGCTGCCCTTTATTATTTTCCAATTTATTAATGATGACAGCAACGTTGAATGTAAGTCTTTTGAGTTGTTTTTGGCTTATCTTCTATTTTTAAGAGATGTGCGTCATTTGTTAGACGGGCCTTTGATATAAACCACATTTTCGACAGGACAAACGACCTAATCGACCAGTTAATAATTGTCGGGTTGTGATGAAAGCGGGACCCTTTTCGTTTGTTGTATATTTAGCTGCTGTGCCAGCAATCCCAGTCAAAAAAGAGAGATTTGTGCCAAGACTCTTATAATCACCTCATTGCTTTTATAATTACGGTCTTGTGACCAAAAAACGCTACATAATCTGAACTAGGCTTCAAAGAAAAAAAGGATACATTCGCAAATTTTTCTATTATTCTGCTGACCTCGTCCGGGTTTAGAGAGAACTTACCTCAGTAGAGAAATAGAGTGAAATTCTGTAGTTCCCTGAAGCTAGACCAGTTCGTTTCGATCTCTGGAATTGCCGCGGTTGACTTCGGTGACTCAAATAGGATTCTTTCATGTTCTGTTTATTGTTTTATTTGGCTTGTCCCGTGTCTCCAGCGGGAAAGTATGTGTGTCATCATGTTTAATATATGTATATTTCAAATTTCTATTTTCTAAAAAATATAAAATCTTAAAAATTGAAAATTCTAGTTCATTTCGAGGAAGTATCCGTCACCAGCTTGAATAAAGCAAAAGCACCGGGTTTACAAGCCAGAAATGTTGATTAACTACTGGAACAGGCGCAACATGAGCAGGTGTTATGTCCGATAAGTATCCATTCGAGCTTGAAGAGACGAGAAAGACAAGAATGCTGACATAAAAAATAGCTGAAAGAACGGGGAGTAGCAATACATAAAAATCTCTTGATATAATCTCCATTCCTGGCTTCTACAGAACAGAACTGAATCCCCTTGAGTTTAAATGTCCATCGAAATCATGACTTCAGAGTAATTCTCGCTTTCAAAACTGTTATACTACAGTTAAAATGTTCACCAAGTATTTGTTCTTTATTATGTGCTGTTCCCTTTAAATGACCAAAGCTTAAGTCTAAAAAGGGAACGCCGATCTCAGACTAACCCTTGTGTACCAGCCGAATTCGAGCAGATAAAATCAAAGTTGGCCGAGATGAATGTGATCCCATCTATGTGAAGTGGAATCCCGCCCACCTGTGTATTTCATTCCCCCCTCGGCGGGGTTGTACTCAATTTCACTTTAACCCGATACCCTACCAAGATAAGACTTCTTTTCCAGCAAAGATGTCCGCATACCAATTGGTTGAGTCTACTCTTTCTGGAAAGTCTCTTTTCGGCTCATTTGTTCCTGAAAATAACAACGATGGCTTCACTGACGCTGCCGGTCTAACCACTGTCACGATTCTGAACCCTCAAGAAGAGGTTATCGCTTTTGGAGCGGCTGTCCCTTACACCAAGACAGCGGTAAAATAAATATTTATTCTCTCAGTAAGGAAGTTTTCAGATTTATTGTAGTGCAGATGTAGTTTCTGAAAAATACAGAGAGCACACCCTTTGGCTTGAAGAAACTACTGGAAAAGAGGACAAAAATACTCGCGTTTACAAGGCCACCAAAGATGTTCCTCATTTGATTAAGCCAAACCATCATAACCAATTCGAGACAGTGTTCGCATACAGCGAGGGAAAGTGAGTCTACCAAACATAACAAAAACATTTATATTGTAGACCAGCGTTTGAACACGTTTTCGAGAAGCTTGTGGACAGCACTGTTGGATTGCAACAAATGGACATTGAAAAAAATGTCACTGTCGATATCATTGCCGATTCTGAAGAGTAAATCGCACCAGATCTTTTTAATATACCTATTTCAGTGAGCTAATTTCATCTGTTGGCCAATGGAGAGACATTGCTGGGACAATTGTCAGCGATCGCAGCAAATACCATCTTTGTGAAGTCAACAGGTAATTCTTCTGTCTGGTACAGAAAGTTTCATAGATTCGAGATTCTCGCACTTGAGGATGAGAAGTCTAACATCCAAATAGAGAAGCTGACCGACGAAACTCTTCTTGATATTTTGGATTACGACGCTGATGTTTCTGTCTTTGACAGAGAAAAGCATATTACGGCCATGATCAACGCTTCCAAGGTTGGCTGCAAGATTTATAATTTATGAGATATCTCAGGCTTTTGGATTTGTTGCTCGCCAAAATAATCAAGTCACAGGCTATGGTTTGGCTCTTCGCAATAAGATCCTTCAATGCTATGGAGAAAACGAGGAAACTGTCAAGTATCCTGCATTCTGAATGTTTCATCGACAGTTTTCAGGCAGCTGTTAGCCACCTTAGCTGCTGAAATCATGAGTCCTGAAGTCAGCTTGTGCATCCGAGAAGAGAGTTTCCCTGTGATGACGGAATTGCTGCAGGTTTGCGTGAAAATAACATATTGAAATCTGTTCAGAAAGCTGTGAAGACTTCTCGAATTGTTCGTCTACATACCAGAACCCATCCAAATGGAATCAAGTGGAGCAAAGTCGCTTGTCCCAACATGGGTCTTCATCTCTTCTAATTCTATTCTTATCTTCCCTGCATTGTAAACAACTGGTTTAATAAAAATGGTGATTTTGTTTGTCTGTCATACATGGAACACCGAGTAGATTATATGAATCAATCCTCTGGTAATAATTGTTCCGACCATTTATAATCTTTACCGATCATAAACAATTTGTTTATAACGAATGCATAAGGATTTTACCGGGATCGGTGGGTCAAAAAGTGCACGTGATTAGGGATGAGTGCTGAGACGAGAGCTCACAATACAATAAAAAGAAAGACCGCCATGGCGCTTTACACCGGATTCTACAATTTGATAAGTTTTGTGTGTGGAGGGGACGTACATAAGGCAAGTAGAGCGCTTAGCGCATAAGAAAAAGTTTTCGTTGAAACTTAATTCTAGCAAAACATGGTTGAGAACCATTCAAAATGGATGCCTAAATGTACAATGAGATGAAAAGTACAAAAAGAGGGGTAAGAATATTGGCCGCATTAAATCTATCGGAATTCGGGCGCTCTTCCCATCCTTCCGTCATCATTCGTCCGACGTTGTCCCATGTTCCATTATGAGCGTGAGGAGGCTCAATGCCCAGAATGTTCAATACACACTACAAGAATGAATTTTATACCAAAGAGAAACAAAAGACTACCTGATAGACGTCTACAAGATCGATTGGAGGATGAGTTTCTCCTGATTTGAAGGCAGGTCCACGAGCAAGAAAGATTCCCCTCATTGAAGATTGATCCGGCTCCCATCCGCTAGTCATTTTGAGCTCTTTTTTTCCATTTGTTGGGGCAGGAACTGACGGAAGTTCTCTCTGTAATTTCGATTTGATCCAATTTTATGTCGGCATCTCACCGTAAGAATGCTGGCTCCAGGCTTTGTCACCAAGACAACTCCACTCATGAAACGAGATTCCTTCCAGTGGAACTCTTCAGGCAATTCAGACATCTTGTAGACCTTGACGAGTGGAGTATCAGTTTCTTCGTAATCTCCCATTGGTGCCCATTGATCGCAAACTCTCAATTCGAAATGAACCTGAAATCATAAATCATCTAAAAAAACGCGCTACTAACATCTCCTTCATCTCCAGGTTCGGTGTAGACCATCAGCATGGAGTAAGAGTTGACGACTTTCTTGACCTTCGAATAATCAGAGAGGCATTCCTCGAGAAAAAACTGCTCCTCATCTTCAAGAGAGTGAAGACCATGAGGGGACATAACAATCAAATTTGTAGATGACTCCAGGTTGTTTGATTCAATTTGTGACTAAAATACTGAGTTGTAAAAAATATAAAAGATTACTTGAAGCTCGTGAATGAAGAGATCAAATCGCTGCAAAACACGAGTAACCTCTGCTGAGTTCTTTCCATATTGTCGCTGAGCCTCTTCCAACTCTCCATATCGGATCAGAACAAGCTGAAAATATCCATTTTATTATTCTATTAAAACAATTATGACCTACCTGTTGCTTGGAATGTTGATAGAGGGAGATGTGCTTGATGATTTCGGGGAATATATCTCCCAAATTATTACTCTGTCCAACAGCGCTAAGGTCCATCCATCTCTTCGGAGGAACGGCTACGACCAAATCATAATGTGGTCTCTAGAAATTCATTAATTAGACATTCGAGAAGCCAAATCACATGACAATGAGCAAACCAATAGCAATGGACAGTAACTCCGTGCTTTCCAGCCGAATGCCACAATGGAGCTGGAATACCTTCCCACCAAACGTCTTCAGTATCATTCACACCTATATTTTGTTATTTTATTTTTAAAAAAGCGAAAGGGATTACCACTTCCACGTTCGAAAGTGAGCCCTGATTTTTGATCCCACATGTAGTCCGCAGTAAAACCATGGTTCTCGGTGTTGAGTCCTGTGAAATAGCTATAAAACGGGTTGAAGGGACAACCCACCAGTCACTAAAGTCATGTAATTTGGCCAAGATTGAGTAGGGAAATTTGATTTCAAATACTCAGCTTGAACACCGTGTTCTTTAAGCTCCTTGATACCTGAAATTTTAAGTACGACAAAGAAAACAATAAACCGACCTGCTGATGACTCTGGTTTAGAACTGTTCAAAAGCGAGGCGCTGTATCCGTCAACCATAATATAAATAATGTTCTGTCCGGCTGGCTCCCTAGCCGCTACCCATAATGGTAGCAACAGGAGTAGACTCCAAGTCATGCTGTAATTGGAATCTTTGAAAAATCCCGCCAAAAGTGTGAAGTGCAAGGCGGCCCCGAAAGCTCGGTGCGACAAAGAAAAAAGGAAGTGAGTAAGATTTGGCCAGGCTTTGTTAGGACCGGAAACAATGAGTGCGGAATGTGTGGTAGGAAATTTCGACTAATTTAAAGGAGACGCAAAAACTTACAAAAGAAAGGTTGGTCGATCAAAAATGAGAACGAAAAAATTAACAAACAAGTAGTATGTTGGTCAATTTTCCAGCAAAGACATCATGTGTAGAGGCCTGTTCTGATAGAGGAGCGTATAGACAAAAAGGCGAATCGCATCACCACGGCATTTGAACTATCACACGCTAACAGCTGCGCGCACTTTTTAACTCAACTTTCATGCCATTTCTCCCAAACTATTTCGACCTCGCGTCTACGAGCAACCAGACAAAAAGTTTAAAACAGGCTCCTCTCTCAAGAACTCTAATTCTCAGCAATTATCGCGAGGGAACGGAGAGGGTGGTTGTAATTTTCTGCGGTTTTAATGTCGTAATTCAGATGAAATTTGTTTCTTCGCAATCTGTCGACACGTTTTACACATGTTCTCTCGCCTAGTGGACATCATTACGTAGCATGTTCCCTTGTCAGTTTATGGTCAGCCTTATAAACAAAAGTGAAGAAATAGTAATGAAATTAGAGGAAACAGAACGAGTTGTGAGACTATTTGTCGGCAGAAAACAAGTAATGATCGCCGTTATTGAATGGTTTAACACCTTCTTATAAGGCTTTTTAAGTGAAACCAAAACCGCGGCGGGGAAGTTTTGCCGACAAAATGAAGAACATCTATCAAAATGCCCAGGAAAAGAGATAGGACAATTGGCTAAGACAGTGGACGAGGCTTGTTTCTCTCTTGACTTAATCGCATTAGTGAATAGCATATGGGAACGAAACAATCCGTTACGGCACGCTATGGCCTTATGAAGCACCATGCCGCTTCCTGTGATTGGGAATAACGGCTCTTTTGAAATTCAAGGCTGAATTTCGTGACTCATTGTCTGAAAATATGCTCCAGAGATTTTTGAAGCAAGCGGGAGAAGGTTATTGGCTCTCGGGTGATTAGGCGCGTAGGAGCCATCTGGATCTCCACAAATATTTTAACAGAAATAGATGCGAGAGAGAACACTTCGAAGAACGAAATGTTACTGAAACGTGAAAAGGAACAAGGACTCTAGACTAGTATTAGCGGAGGAAATCCGAGTACTCTAACGACACAAACAGCGACATCTTGTGTGATTTTGTTTTTGATAAAGAGACGCATGTTCCTACACTGAGAAGTAGTGTCTCTTCTCTTTTTCTGCTCTCCCCGGTGGGGTCTCCAACTGAGCCATCTGTCAACTGGCGTCTCAAAAAATGGGAACAAGGGATGCAATGAGAGTATAGGAACACTCCCCGGAGTCTCTGTTACATATTGTGGTTATTGTGAATAAACAATACGTCCGGCTGGCAGATGTCCAAGAACGTAGCGCACTTGTTTGCGCAAAAGAGGCGAAAATTCCTTACACCGCGTGGGTGGCAACTGACGAAGGAAATGGAGCCAGCAGTGACAGTTGCGATGCATCTTAATGTAGAGCCAGAACAAGTGGACAATTCAAATAGTGGTCGGAGACCCAACTGGGAGAGGAGGTGGGGTCATATGCGATGATTCGGTTCTGACGGGGCGGGCTGCAGACTGTATCTATGCGTAATGTAGGAAAAAAACGATCTGAATATGACATTGCTCATTGTTTTTCTGACTAGACAATAGATTCCAGACTGTACGTTTACGCCTGGAAGCATGAGCAATTAATAGTAGGTGAGAGAGAGGGATTACCCATACGGAACAACACAATGGGAGGACATGGACGAGAGAGGCTTCAGGGTCAGTGCGCAGTCGAATGAGACTTTTTCAGAAATTTTGTTGGCGCAGTTTTATGAATTTTTTCGTTACTTCGGGTTTGCAGTCATAAAGATGCTCGAAAGAATTTGTATGGCTGAGGCTGGTGGCGCCAACGGGCTCTGCCACCTGACACATAGACATGCATTGATCTCACTGCCACAAAAACCGAAGCAAACGGCAATCACAGCGAAGCTAAGAGCAGTCTCGGCTGCTAATTTCTGATGAAACCCCACCAGCCATGGCCTTGTTGAAAAAAGTAATTAAATGGATTCCCTTTGTTTGCCAATTGCACCTGGGTAGGAATTGAGCTGATGAAAAGATTACGACCGACCTGGCCTCGTAAAATGTTGTGTATCTCATTTAAGATGCAACTCAAACAGTCACCACGACACCTATTGTTGGCAATAAATTGAGCGTGAAGCCAGCTGACAACTTGGAAAAGGTTGAGAAAATTTATTAGGATTATTAGCAACCGGTGAAAGGAATGAGCTAGTCTGAACTACCACAAAATACATTTTGATTCCGGATTCATGTTAGAGCCAAGAGGGCAGCCAAACGCTGACGAAAACTCTGGCTGGTTTGCCAAGACCGTGTTCACCCTGTATTTAGCGGGAGAATGACTCTCATAGGCCAGGTCTGAAAGTGTTTGAAACGGCCTCTGATTGGTGCACCACGTCTGAAAAAGGTAACAGTTAGGGCATCATTATTTTCAATTTCCTACCAACGCGTAAGTCATGAAAAAGATTTGATCTGTGGAGAACTTTTCCAATCCCTGAAGCGAAAAACTATCATTTTTTCCAAGAGCAGCCTTAATTTAATCTTTTTTTCGGAAAGAGTTGACCCCTGCTACCCTAATCACAATTCTCATGCCTCCATTATCAGCGATATTCTCTCCAAGAGTCCTCTGACCGTCAATCTAAAAAGTATCTTCTTCAAACCCATTTTAACTGTCACCTTAACGTCGTTCACAACTCGAACGCTGCTATACTCGTTTTCAAAGCAGGCTTTCTTTTCATTGAATTTTTCGCGAGTCGCCTTAGCCCACCATTCAATTCGGTTCCCGAATTCATTGTAGTACGACCCTAGAATTTGTAAATACCTGTGTTTGTTGTGGGGATGCGAATTACAGTATACCTACTTTTTTCCGATTGCGTAAGATCTCCGTCTGAGTTTTTATCCTTCAGCTGCGGTTTTTTTCATCCCTTTGTTTGATAAAAACTCGTGAGACCTTGCGCAGCTGGGAAAAGTGGTCTCTTGCGCAACAACAAACTTTTCTTTATGAGAAAATGGACTCACCATCATTGTCAAAACCATGAGTTATTTCATGGCCAATCACCATTCCAATACCGGCAAAATTTAAGAGATCAGGCCAATTTGGACTGAAGTAAGGCTCTCTTAGGATTCCAGCAAGGATGGCTAAAAGCTTATAGCGACACAGAATAAAACAAACCGATCTGATTTTGACTTGGGTCGTAGAAGGCATTTACATCAATTGGCATAGCTTCAAAAGTTTCTCGTTTATTGATTTTTTCAAGATTCTTGAAATTTAAGTAAAAAGTGTTTTTACTAACGGCTTCGCAAATATAATAGTAGGTAGAATTCTCATTATAATTCACCTAAAACTCAAATAATCCTAATTAGAAGACAGACCAAGGCGTAATTGTCTCTGATTCTATCAGGTTGGATGTAGGCTCGATCATAGCCGATGAAGGATTTGATCGCGTAGGCTTTCTTTCGTGCATTCTTTTTGGTCACCTCGTCCATCCATGCGTTTTCATCAATGAGGGTGAGGAAATTCGCTCGTACAGTATCAACCATTTCAATAATTTTGACCACTTTAATAATTATTTTATAGTAACTGAGCCTATTTACCTTCACTTTCATTGTAGTATTTTTCTACCCAAATAGCTGAAAGAACATCAGCGAATCGGCTCACTGTCTGTTTGAGACAGGCTCTTTCATAATCTCGTCCCTTGACACCGTAGATTTTTGAAGCGTAATTCTAAAACAACGTCATTTAAGGGTTTAAACCAAACCTCGAGGATGATATTGTATTTACTGTTGAAGAAAGGAACATAGTAAAAAATGACTTTCCATTCGAGATAATCAATAAACCATTTTGGAGGCAAGCGATTTACCATTTCTTCGATTTTGAACATGACCCAAGAATCACGAAGGCTGATAAGTCGAAACGGTAGAGTGGGAGCCAGGTGAGCAGGAAATATAGCAGATAAATAAGTCAGCCAATTTACCTATTAGTTGTGTTTTTTTTCATATGAGAACTAACACTTGGGAGGAAATTTTGAAGTTCTGGTAGAGGAATACTCATGCTTCCTGGATGATCTTCACCTTGTTTTATTATCTTAGAATACAATTGTTTTATATGCTGAAAATATCACCTTGGTCAGCATTTTATCGACTGTGAAGAAATTCTCAACACGGCGCGATATTGCATCGGGTGAATAATCAAACTTATCCTTCATTTCATCATCCTCCTTCAGAAGGTTCATCAAATCAAAAAAGCTCTTTCGAGTTGCCACATATTCCTCTGCATATGAGGGGTCAAAATACGTCGAGTAGGACAAAACTGGTTCGATTGGTGAGACCTGTTCGAGATATATTCTATGGATGGGAGCATAACTTACTGTTATGATGTTCACAGAAGAATTGTATTCATCTGGTGCCACCAAAACATCATAGACTGCTACTTCTGGATTCATTTCCATAAGCCAATCAGTTAGAAACACAGTATTTTGACGAATCCAGCTATATTTTCATTTAAATTTACAAAAACTTAACCTCAGTCTTTGGAACATAGCCGTCACTCCTTCGTTGGACGTGTTATTGATATTTTGTAGGCACTTCGTAAAATAAATTTTGGCCAGAGACTGTTCTCGGTTTTTACCCAATTCAATTTGTCCCAATTCAACTGGAAAGTTTTGTTAGTCAACCAGTTGGGTACCTTTCAATTCTTCGAAAATCCGATCGTTCAAATCCATCATTTGGTTGACTTCTTTTTGAGTTGGCGGGATTGGATGGGTGTTGATCCAACCATTACAAACGTATGAATAGAAGTCGTCACAAGGATTGAGACTAGTGTTGAGTGAGGCTGCGAGTCGTGGGTGCTGGTAGATACGATTTTCAGCACCAGGCAAAGCAGGTTCATCTGGGTTATTTAGAAACAAAGACATAGAAGTACCTTGAACGGTGTTGTTCAAAATGAACATTGGATCAAGTATCATACTTTGCACATTTTGTGCATAGACAAGCAACACAAAACAGAGTGCAATAAAGAAAACCTTTAACAAGACCCTCATTTTGAGGGAACGCTTTCGGTTGTTCCTGAAAATTTTGACTGAAATATGTCAGGAGAAAAATTTTGACTGCCACAAGACGCAAGCTTGCATGCGAACACATGTGGACCAAATGCCAAGGGTAATGAACACTAGAGTGAGTCTGAGTCAGTTCTCGATCGGTGGATAGATTATCCTAACAGAATAGAGCGCATACCGGTTGGCAGAACGATTCATCCAACCCTTCTCGCCACTTGTTGCAAAAACTCGAAAGTTGTTCGAGATTAGGTTTTTAAAAAGTTAAAAATAATATAAAAACCTATGGAAAAGAGGACTGTTGAACACATGTGAAGGGATTATATTTCCAACGTGAATAGCGACTTGTCCTTGATTCTTGAATTTTCATAGACAGTTCTAATCTTCAAAATGTAACTAAACTTTTGATGATTCCATTGATTTCTTTCATTCTCTATAGTGTATATGCTAGCTTTCTAAGGATTATTTTATTGAAGCCTCATTCAAGTCTAATATTTCCTGGTGGTTTATGTAATTCAAACCACGTGAGTCTTAAGTGCCTAAAATGAGTGATCTATTGAGGCATATAGCTATATGCTCTGCTTCCTCTTGCTCCTAATGGTTTTCAATCCCATTTTATCGGAAGACTACAGCAATGGTTGTTATTTCTTTTTTTAATTATCGGGAAATTCATTTAGAAACGATATCAGAATTTCTAGAAAAGTATAATAAGCTATATGATCATGTTTTTAGTGATTATAGAAAGGAATTGCCTCCAGTTTATTCTCGAGGTTATCCTTTCTAAATTTGCTAATATTTTAGCTCGATACACAAATTATTCTACAAATTGGTCAAAAAGAATTGAATTTGATGTTACGCTGTATTATGCAAAACTTCTTTCTCTGGTAAAATGTTTAAAGAACTTTTAATTTGAAAACAGAATGAACCTGAACAGATTATCACTTTTATTATTGAGTATGACTTGGTGAGAAAAGCTTTTTAATAGAGATTGAGTATTCTAGACTTGGTTTGATGTGAGACTAACATGGAACTCAAGTGATTGGGATGACATTGAGGAGATCATGGTAAATCGGCAGAAAATATGGGTTCCAGACGTTCTCCCATATGACAGGTGGACACAATAACATTATAATAAAGCGGGCAATTCAGTCAGTACTTCAACGATCCAAGAGCTGAGGATCAGCAGAACATCTACGTGACAAAACAAAGTTCCTGAAGATATAAATAAAATTTTTAGGTTCGAGCAGATGGGAGAGCCACTTACTTTGTGACATCTGTTACGGCAATTGTTTGCGGATTGGATGTAGGTTTATCGAGTTAACCCAAGAAACTTTTAGATATATGATTTTCCATACGATATCCAAGAGTGTGAGATTAATTTGGTCTCAAATAATTTCCTTCCATCGGAAACGATTATCCGCCCTCTTCTTTATGAAGGCTTCGATTACACTGCAACGGTAAGCACCGTTTAAACATGTCATGACTCTGCGCCATCTGTGTTTAGGTTCAAAAAAGTTATTTTGTAGAGCAATGGCGTCTGGATGTGTGAAAAAGTCTCCGTCAAGCACCTCGCAGTTAGCAGTAACGACACAGACTGGAACTATGAAGTGGTGGGAAATCTAGAAAATTTTTGAGGGATTTAGGCAAAATTTGTTTTTACTTTGAGACGAAGCGCTTACTATTATGTGGTGTTGATTATTATTCCGTCATTTATTATGACTATTCTTTGCGTGGTTGGCATTTTCTGGACGGAATTTGATCCCTGCACTCAAGGGGAAAAGGTATTTATTCCTTTGAATTCCAAAAGTCAGTTGATTTCAGTTGAGTTTAGGCTTTGCAGCTATTCTTGCCATGGCTATGGTTTTACAAATCACCGATGGATCCGTCCCCAAAACTACTCAACTGCCTATCCTTAGTATGTTACCACAGTCTTATGCTCACAGCCCACTTTGTTTTGCCATTGGTAGCAAGTGTGCTGAACAGCTGCACACCATCCAAGGTCATTGGAGAGAGTTCGGATAATCGAGAGAGTCAAGTCATAGCTTTGTCCAAGACAAAACAGCAAGTGTCCAATATACTATGATACCCATTATGGGCACCTCTCCCTGGGTCATAAGGGGTCAATCAATGAGGAACAGAAGCGCGCGCAAAGCAATTACCTTCAATACAATGCATTGGATGTAGTTTTACGGAATTGAAACAAAAACAAATGCCCAACAGAAGGCTTTTAAAAAGCGTTTAAGGTTTTTAGCTCTTGAAGAGGCCAAAGCAATAGGCAGATAACTTCCAAATCGAAATAAATAATTAAATTCGCAGAGAAATAAAGCTTGAAAAAATAATAAAGCCACAGATACGTAAAAAACATCGTGACTACAAAGAACTTGAATTATTTGTATAATTTTAATAGATTATTTAAAATTTGTAGATTTTTATATTATCTTTAATCTGATAATGGTAACAGTGGCATGTTTTATTGTAATGGTAGCCTCTAAAATATCTGCAATGGGTTTTTGCCTTCAAAAAGACACTTCAAGATCGTCAGTTTTTTATAGTTAATGCTTCAACAATGAATTCAGGATTCAAACTAGGCTGGGATTATGGATAAGCGTTCGTTTGAATGTTTTCTGTCTTATTCTCTTTCCTCTTATTACCGTAGCCAATCTTGTTTACCTTGTTTGCCACAAACAATAAATAGTTTATTTGAATAGTCTCTTCGCGCTTGAATTAGAGCAAACTTAAATCTGTTCACTCAAAGAATTTATTCTTAAAACGTCAGTTTTAATTCATACAAATCGTTTATTGCTACAGCATACATTCAGATCCTTTTATTAGAATTTTTGGTGCAATAAGTGTTTTTCTATAATGCTTTAAAGCGCTACTTTTTTTGCTACTTTAAAGGACTGCTGATGCGACGCGTCGCGTGTTGCGTCTCTCCTCCCTTTCCTTCATTCAAATACGGGTATTCTCCTCTGTTGCATCGACAGGTCGGCTTCTGTTTTATTTGGGGTTTTTAGTTTCTCTTTGAAAAAAATGCAAATACGTGTCTAAATTATAGAAAGGGGCTCTCTCTTATTTAGCGGTAGTAGGTTCAAGTAGGTATTCGGTTGTTTCATGTTATTGATGCTTGTTTTATCAAATTCAGTGCGTCTAAAAAGTTGATCTATTGAGTTTCTCTGTGACTGAATGCTACTTGGCATTATTGCAAAACATTATAGGTTTTTTGCTGTATAAATTTTCCATTAGATTTAGATAGGGCACGCAAAGTCATAGTAGTATAGCCGCTTTCCCCTTAACTTTAAAGTAAGGATCTCAGATTGGATTGTAGGCCCTTATTACCAACTATTAGAGGCTTTTATTTGCTTCCAGAAGGAGTCAAGTGTATTGTGTGTTCTCTCTCAATCACAGTTAATCGCTTTGAGCATATCCACGAACAGGTGCACACTATTTGAGATCATTGGAGAGAGTTAGGATAATCTAGAGAGTCATTGCCCAAGACAGAACAATATGTAGCCAATAGGCTATGACACCTCCTCTAGATCAGGGAATCTAACCCTGGATCATAATACAGGTTGCAAGTTTTATTTTTTACCAGATCTAGCATTTGGGGACTTAGGTGTTCAACTGAATAATCTTGTGACATGTCCAAGGTACGATTTCCTGGCAAATTCCAATCAGTTCTTGGCGTTGGTCCTCTGCCTGATGAATGTTGTCTGAATAGTCGATGGTCTTCCTATTTGCGTGGCTTTGTGATGTCTAATTTGCAATTTTTGATATCCACTTTTTGGCTTTTTGATTGATTTTGAAGCATTTTTAGATTGGGATAATTCATTTTTCGCTATTAAAATCAATGATTACAGAAAAAAATGCAAGCTTCGGTTGCCGACAGTGAAAGCACTGACGATGTGTGCGAGGTTTGATTTTTAAAAAAAATTTAAATATTTATTTGAATTTAGAACGATGTTGAATCCCTGATAACTGGAAGGGAAGTAAGAGCAAAAAAAGTAAATCGACCTTTTTCTCCAGGAGATAAGAGAAATAACAACGACGTTAGTGCTCAATTTATTTTTAAATGAATAATCTATCTATCTAAAGTGCGTCCATCTCTGTCTGTCTGTCTGTGTAAAGCCTCTCAGGTCCAAGACCTGTCGAGAATCCATTTTTAATTCTTTTTGGGGGCAGCGGTCGTTTTTTCTCCTAAATTTCAGGAAATCCCAGGGAAACTCCCAGATAAAATTCGAGGGAAAAGGACTGACAAACCTAGAAGAAATGGACCAAAATTCAAGGAAAGGAAACTAAAAATTTTCATGGGAAGATTTTTAACTTTTCCAAGGAATTTTCTGAAGAGCGGTTATAATCCGAGCCAATTTTGTGTTCTCTGGAAAGTTGTCGAACGCTAATTGGAAGTAGGGAAATTTTCGAACTAACAGTACACAAAATTAGTTCTGGGGAGGGGCCGAAATTCCCAAAGAAGAATTTATTAACATTTATGTGCTTCCAAACTTTAAAAAACCTCTTGATTCCCCCACAGTTTAGGGCCGAAGGCCCGCCGATCTGTCTTGCCTCAATCTCTCTGTCTGTGTAAACTCTCAGGACCTATCAAAATTCTTTGAGGTCTCAAGCTTTGTCGGGCCGAAGGCCCCGACGACGATAATAACCTTGTGATTACAGAAAAAAAGAAAACATGCTCCGGATACCGCAAGCTCAAAGTCTGATGAATCTAGCGAGGTTTGATTTTTTTCCTCTAAGCTATTTGAATATAGAACGATGGTGCGCCCAAGGAAATTGGAAAATCAGTGACAACAAAAAAGACAAATGTGCCATTACCAAAAAAGGAGAAAAAGACCAATAAAACTGTCAGTGCTTTAGTTCGCTATTAAAATCAATGATTACAGAAAAAAATGAAGCGAGCTTCGGCTGCCGACAGTTTAAGCTCTGACGATGCGTGCGAGGTTTGATCTTTTTTTCTAACTTATTTGAATATAGAACGATGTTGAACCCCTGATAGCTGGAAGGGAAGTAAGAGCAAAAAAAGTAAATCGACCTTTTTCTCCGGGAGGAGAGAGAAAGTCCAAGAGTGTTAGTGCTTAGTTTACTTTTTCAAATTAATTATGATTACAGAAAAAAACAAAACAAGTTTCGGTTGTCGAAAGTTTAAGCTCTAGCGAGGTTTGATTTTTTATTTCTAAATAATTTGCAACTAGAATAATGACACGGTCACGAGAAAATCAACGAGACAAAAGAAATTATATGAGCAATTTTCTGCAGAAAAAGCTACAAAGGTCAAAACGCCTGTTAGTGCTTTAATTAACTTTTAAAATTACTAATATTTCCAGAAAGAAAAAAAGAAAGATCGGGATGCAGCTAAGAGAATACTTGAAATAAGAAAATTAAAAAAAGACCGGAATGAACGGGTAGCCAGGCGTGAGCTGAAGCGCTTGAAGGACGATGACAATCTAAACCAAATTGATAATGAAGAACCCTGCACCGATGACGAACAATCTGTAAGATTTTTAATAATTTCCATCTAAAGGTTATTTTTTAGGATCAAGATGATTTAGAATCTGATAGTGAATTAAGAGAATCAAAGGAGGATGCTTGCAAAAAGATGGCTCTTATTCCATCTAATCAAAATGAGCTGGAAGAGACCGAAAAAATTGCACGCATTCCATCTCCTTCAAATTCAGATAACGAGAACGACGTTCCAGAAGATGTCAACGATACTGTGACAAATCGGGATCCAGAAAATAAAAGCGAAGCTTTCTCCATCAACGTAAAGTTTTATTTTTAACGTTTTATACTAATTTTAGAACAAAATGGATAAAATGAACAAACAAAACCAGCCTATATCTAAAATACTTATTGAAGCTGAGAGCGATAGTGAAGGTGAAGCCGAGACCGATAGCGGAGATGAAGTGGAGATCGATAATGAAGACGAAACTGAGACTCAAATTGAAGCAGAGACTGCAGCTAATGTTGAAACAGAGCTCAACTCAAAAGTTCTAAACTATTCACCACAAATTTCATTAGAACAAAATAGTCATACACCGCCTCAAAGTCCAGAGCTTATTGAAAAATGTGAAATTCTGGAAGCAGATCTTATTTCTCCTATCAAGTCTACTTTAATCGGAATAGGAAAAGCTCAGCGTTTAGACAAATCTTCAATGATTGACAAGAAAGCAGCTATGAGCATATGCAAATTTCCTGATCTGGGAGCTACTCGCCTCAATTGCCATTTAAAGACAGAAGATTATTACACTGTTCTCAAGCGCGATCAGAAAGAAGACAATAACTTAACTAAGCTAAATGATATAATACAGAACTCTCCATTGTCAATCTGCTTTGAAGATACTACTTCAGCTACAACTAACGAATCTTCTGACACACCCCCTTCTATTCTTGCTTATTCTATAGAACAGGAAATTGATTCTGCTATTTATAAAGAAGAGAAAAACCATGCTGAAAATATCACCGAAGATTTATCTGACCAGCAGAAAATTGACTTTATTCTTCAACAGCCAAAAAAAGAAGAAAATTCTCCTAAATTGAGTGATTCTTCTGAAGATATCAACCAAGATTTATCTGATCAGCAGGAAATTCACTTTTATTATTCATCTCAGAAGAAAGATATGGATTTTTCTAAATTGAATGGATTTCACATTGAAATCACCCAATATTCATCTGAGCAGGAAGAGATTGACTTTATTCGTCAAATGCGGAAACCTGATGATTTTGATGAGAAAGCTTATCTTGCCGATATGACGGAGAAAGAGAAAAAAGCAGTAAAAGAACTTCAAAAGTTAAATCCAGACTTGAAAAGAAAGCCTTCCAAATGGAAACACTCTGAACGCTTAATAATGCGACCTATGCCAGTTACCAGTTACATACAAGAAGAGGGCCAACCGAAGCGTTCGGGGCGCGTCATAAAGCAACGCTCGGATAAAGCAAACCTAATAATCAAGCAACAAATTGAAGAACAAATGAAACAAGCACTAGAAAAAAAAGAAGAATTTGATAATTTCGTAATGGAACAAATTAGTTCATTGGTAAAAATAGCTGAAAACACTAACAAAGTAATGAAGGTAAAAGTTTATGTCAAATTGCACTAATTAAAAAATTTTAAGAAAACATGTCGACGATGCACATACTTGCTAACCAAAGCTAATTCTGAGAAGTGTGATATGGTAGTTTATAGGTTTTTGAATGCATATTACAATATTTTAGAATTTGTGGCAACCAATTGAGGATAAAGCTAAAGAAAAAGAATTCGATGAATATTTGAATTTCACTAATAAAGAAAGAATTCGACTTGATTTGGTAGATTAAATTTAATTTGAATCTAATAAAATTTAGGCTTACTACCATTATCAAAATCACTGTAAAGAAGACGCGAATCTGGCAATTAAATCATTTGAAGACGACTTTGCTGAATTTTCAGATATTGAAGCAGAGTTATTTAAGCTTAATTTTTTTATCAACCAAAGATCTTTCAGCCTTTACAAGGTTGGTTAAAATCTTTTGAGTAAAAATCGTATTTAAGATTGCTGGCAAAAACCAAAGGCACATGATAGATTTTTACTATAAGTCAAAAACAAGCGTCGATTATAAGGAAGAAATGAGGATTGCAATGACAAAATTTGTGGGACTCACGCCCATGTAAGCTAAATTATATTGTAATACTTTTCCTTTCAGACAAAAGCCTATTTGTTGCTTTGCACACAAAGACAAACAGCATGTAAAAGAAGCAGGCTGCCTGATAACCGAGCCATGCACTAACACATCAGCCTTGTATATAGCAGGAAATTGGTTTTGCCATAAATGCAAGCGTGACAACGCTTTGGCTAAAATTCACATGTTTGTGAAGCTGGTTGAAAAGGAAAAAAAAGAGGCTTTGAAAAAGAAGAAAAAACAAGTGAAAGCAAATTAACTTCCTCAATTATTCATAGCGATAAGGAAATTAAAAGGTTTTGTGCTTAAAAAGGTAAGTAATAGTTTTTTTTCTTTAAAAAATTGTCGTTAGTGCATTTTGCTATTTAAACTAAGCGAAACAAAATTGAAACAACTTTTACAGCAAACATCGCTTTTATCATCGCCTACTAGCTTGTCATCTAAGTTTACTTTGTGAACACACACGTTTAGCTTTCCATTTTATTGGTTTTGTTAAATTGTTAATTGTTTATTCAATTTAATTGTTTTCTACAATATTATTCAATATAGGTCATTGTCGGCCATGTCTTAGAAATAATCGCATGTGATCTCGCCCTAACCGTCATAACTATAACCATATGATCTGAACGCAATTGTTTGCTCATTTATCTGCTAATAAATGTATTCTTGAAACTTTTTTTTACTGAAACAATAGGACTATCCAAGAACTATCGATAAACTAAAAATTGTATTTTTGCAATTTTTTCGCTGAAGAACAATGTTGATTCCTGTTTGTGGAGAGAGGCTTCCTGTAAAATTAGAATGTGTCATCATTTCTGCAAAAAATCTTCCAGTTATGAATAAAGTACATTTTGATTTAATTTTAATTAATTATTTAGTCAATCAATTCGACTGATGCATTTGTTGAAGTCAAATTAGCAGACGTAGAAGAAAAGACTGACGTATGTGCTAATCGAATAATTAAGTAAAATATAGATTTTAGGTTGTTACGAGTCTTAATCCGACTTGGATACATGAACCTTTTATTTTTGATACAGACGAGAAGGCATTGACTACGGAAATTATTCAATTCAAGTTTGCTAACATTTATTTAGTTTAATTTAAATTAAGAGTCTTTGATCATGACACATATTCGGCAAACGATGCTATTGGAAGAGTTCATTTTGACTGCAATATTATTATTGAGAAAATGCGACTTAAAGATAAAAAGCATATCGAAGAAATCTTTACTCTTCCTATCTATGATACTCTTAATGGTAAATATGTGATTTTTATTTTTAAGAACAATTTAGGAATACGAGGTGACTTGAGCTTTAAATTGTCCATCCAACTCCTCATCGATTATGATTATAAAAATTATGTCCAAATTTTAACAGGTAGCAACATATGTTTAAACTTATTTATTTAATAGGAGGACAAATACCAGGATCCTTAAAGCTAAATGAAATGATTGGTCTTTTGTATGAGATCAAGACAGAGAAAGATCCTGATTATGAATGGCTAGACAAGTAATTTTACAACAGAATATTTATTTAAAATATACTTTTAGAATTCGCTCGCCAAGGGCAACAAATTTAGTAAGGCAAAACGCCATACGAAGCGCTATGAGAGCTGCAGCAATGTCAATAGCATATAAAGCAGAAAAACATCAATCCAATCTCATTTTGGGGTAAGATTTTTTCTTTCTCTTATTTTATTCGTTTAGATATAACGAGCATGTGGATATTGAAGGGTCAGCAACTGATTTCATTACAATTCGCGTATATGGAACTGCATTGAAAGTATCGCCCGTCGATGCGATGATTGCCCCAGTTGGGGAAGTATCTCATTTCCCTTTACTCAGTATCGGATGTAGCCTTCACTCAAAGTGAGTACAACTTTTTTATTTAATGAAGATTATAGACAAGTTGGTTTTGGCTCTATAGTTTCTGCTCGAGCTGTTAAAATCCTTGAGGATGTTGAAGAACCCGAACAGCAACGCAAAGTGTAAGGACTTTGTACTTTGACCTTTTCAAGATTATAGATGGTGGAACGAGCTTCGTTCCGAACTTCATCAACAATGTTTAGCCCTTAATTGTGATTTAATTATTGGCTATTCTGAACATGTAGCACTTCATGAAGGAGTTATGCTTATTGGATGTGTTGGAACTGCTATCTTGACCAGTCAGACGCCGACCTTTTTTCTTGCTGGACCACGAGGCTCCTCTGGTGAATCTGATGTCAGCCAAACTAAAGAGCTTTCTAGATTTAAAAAGGTATATTACCCTTTTATAATAATTTTTTGTTTAGTTGTCGAGTCGTGCACGAGGAGACACCGCTAACAGTAAAATTCCATGTGAAAACTTTCATACCTCAATGCTCGAAGGTAAAACTACTTTCTCAGTAAAGACACAAAAATGTAACATTTGCAAGTAACCGTTTTTTTAAAAATAATTTTAAACATTAATCACTCAGAAAATATGATGTCCCGGATTTGTATATTAGCTCAGCTCCTGTCCCACCACATGGCATTTGTTATGGGCCAAGAAATTTTGTTCAAGTATCTCATACAAAGAAAATTACCAGTGAGCCTCAAAACACAGAGGAATATGCTCATGAATTGAGTAATGTTAGTCAGAATGTCAAGACAAACCTATAGCATTGCAGACTTTGCCATTTGCGGACAATGATCTATTTGAAGCTTTGATTGGAGAAATGAAAAATGTTAGTTCTCATGGAAATGCTCTTTTCGATACACAATTTAAATACGCCATCTCTGATGATCTCTTGGTTTGTGTTGTCACTGGAGTCATGGTTCGGTTACAATGTAGTGGGGTAATTCACAATTTTATTTTATTATTTTAAATTGTTATTACAGAAGGAAGAGTCATCATCACCATCTCTGAGCAATGTTCTTTCCTTCTCAACATTGCAAAAGACATATGATGCCAGGCGTTTTTCATGGGGACATGTAAAGGAAGCAATCAGGTTCAAGCAGCCAAATGTTCCAAATGTAACCACCAAAGTGCTGCCAATTAAGTGAGAATCCTGTCCTATGTGTGTAGATTTGTCGGGTTCTTAAGGTCGCCTGCAATTGAATCGTTAGATGATTCTGGGGGAATGAGACGTTCTAGGCTTAATACTATCGTCGGCAGGTTAAAAAAAAGGCAGCACGAAAAAGAGTATATGATTCATGTGGTTTCGGAAAGGAATATGAGTTTAAACATCGGCATTTTAGAATACTCTTCTGCAGGTAATTCAGCATTGGTAAGTTTTTTTAATTGCTTTTAGGTTTTTTTTCAGATTGCCGGTATTCATTTATCACCAGCTTTAAACGCACTTGTTATGAATAGAGAAACATCTGAAGCTTATCCTGTAATTGCTCGATATAGTGATGTATTTGTTCGAGAAGATCTCAACAACAGTGTCAAGGATTCACCTTCCGTTGACGCTTTTATTGCATCTACGCTGGAAGAAATCATCGCTCAAGTAATATATCGTCTTTTAATTATTTCTATATATTCCAGGTGCGAGCTATTGCCACTGTAATTGGACAATGCTCGGTCTCACATCTTCGACTCGCCAGCCCTCAATTCACTATCTCGAAAGAACATGCTCATGTTATTATACATATTAGTTGTGATATTTATTCCACGGAGTATTAAAGATCTCAAAATGTAGATTTTTTCATTTTTATTGACGAACCAAATCAGCCTGTGCTAATTTTATAGTGCAATATATAAATTATGTAACATCGGTGCTCTTTCTATCCATTGAGGCTGTTCTCTACTTTTATCTGATAAGCAGCTCTTATTTTATAATACTTTTAGACATGTTTAAAGTTGCAAAATGCCTTAGAAGTTCTGCAAAGAAATTATTTGAAATTCACGAGTACGACAAAGATTTGCCTCAAAAACTACGAGAAACATTCTTACAGCTTGAACAAGTTAGAAACAATGTACTACGGTTTGTCTTCAATATGCTTTTATCATCATTTTAGTGGAAATTATTTATTGAAAGGAAGAGAAGCTTTTCCATATATCTATGGTGGACATGTTGTCGCTCAATCTTTAAAAGCAGCTTGTGAAGCAATTCCAACAAATAAAGAACCTCATTCATTTCACTCGTATTTCATAAAAGCAGGTACTCTATTTTAATCTAGATCAATAATTATTAAATACTAGGAAGCGTTGAAAAACCAGTTGATTATGAAGTTTCTATTGTTCGAGATGGCAAAAGCTTCTCAACGAGACGAGTTCATGCAGTACAAGACAATGAACTTCTATTTTCAATGAATGTCTCCTTTCATGTTTGTTTAGGATTTATATTTTCTTATTCTGGCTCAGATAGGAGAAAAAGATTCAATCGTACACGTTCCAACTGTGAATATTCCCCAACAAAAGCCAGAAGACTTAAAATCGGCAAGACAATTAATGTTTGAGGCATTAGAGAAAGATCGAAAGCTACACGATGCTGCTAGAATGTTTCTTGGCTACAAACTAGCTCAGTTCCCTCCAACATTCCATGGTCTATTTGAGGTAGTTCAGTTGCATTCAAACCATTAGCTATCCATTCAGATGAGGCCGATTAATCAGAGAATATACGAGATGCACCCAGAAAAACCGCTTCAAGAGGCTGATTTTACTCTTTGGGTGAAGCCACAGCTTCCAATTGGCAATAATATGGCACTTCAACGGTACTTTGCTGCCTATTTATCAGATTCATCAATGGTTGAGACGGCTATGCTTCCTCATTTAAGTAAAGGATATGTTCCAGAACAAGTAAGATAAGAAGATTGATTTTATGCATTGATTGTTTCAGGTCTTTTCGTTGGATCATTGCTTGTGGTTCCATCAGACAAAATTCAACATGGATGATTGGATGTTGTGGGAACAAAAGAGTGACTATGCTGGAAATGCGCGTACAATAACTCGAGGAAGATTATTCACCAAAGATGGGAAGCTCATCTTAACAGCTGTCCAAGAAGGTCTCGCACGAGCAAGAAATCATCCGGTTTATTGAGAAATAATAAACTATTTTGATTGAATCATCTTTGCCGACGAAACCAAATGATTCAGAATTCTGCAGTCAAATAATATTCTATTGTTTGATCGTTGAAATGAGGAGCATTTGGCTTCTCCTTTCTTTCCCTATTCTCGTCATAACTATCCAAGTTCAAATTGAGTTGTACTTGAAATGCGAGACGATGTACACTACAGAAAGTCATGTCTTTTTAATGGAAGAAGACGCAGGTGATGATTGTGAGTCTATCTCTTCTTGTAATTATTCTGTCTAGCCTTTTTGCAGATCTTCGATCCCGATGATGTCTTGGCCCATGGACAGGTGGAGTTCAACCGGGAAATATTAATAATCGGCGATGATGACGAGCTAGGCAATTTAGAGCCCTATCTGTTCCTTCTGAATTCCTGCCAAAAGGTCAGACATTTAGCTTTTTTTTCGAATTGTTTTAGAATTTTAACGACCTCCGTGTCCAATTGCCTCCAGCTCGATTCAGAACCAATTACTATCAAATAACCGTGAATTTGGACGAAAACACCTTCGATTATATTGGTCCATCTGACAAACCAATGCCAAAACTTGGATGAAATATACTTTATTTAATTGATAACAACAGCTAATTGAAATGTGCTTGTGGAAGACCAATTGAAATCACAGGAAAACCGTCATGAAAGATCATTATTGCGGCGCTTGTTGGCTTCATTCTCAGCAATGACTGCCAAAGCATCTTGTCGAATGATGTGAGCAACAATGCCTGTAGCTAAAAAGTTGATGCGAGGATCCCACTGAAATTCATTTTTTCATGTGGAGAAGTTATAAATCATTACTAAATCTGATGGAGAGGGCGGTAGTTGCGAAGTGTGACTGTTGACACTGCAAGGTCCACAATACAAATAAATAAAGTGGATAAAAATAAATAGGAAAAATAAGATATGATATAAATAATTAAACAGAGTGTCTAGAGAAGATTAGTGATTGAGATCTAGAGAGAGGAGAGGCTCTTACCTGGGAATCTCTGGAGAGGGCACTTCTACACTCATATCTCTCATCTCTAAGCGTGGGACACTAAAAATACGACTATCAAATTTAAAGGAAAAAATACTTTCTTGGTCGGGAAGATGTGCTATCCACCGATTTTTCTTTTTCCAAGACATGTTGACTAACTATTGGATCTTCTATCGTGACTTGCAATAGATCTGCGATCCTTTTTCTAAGAACTGAGTTATCTTTTCTAAATTATTCATTAATCATATTCGTAACATTTATCTCACCGTAAATTTTCGCTAACATCTTCTAAATGTCTAATCTCTGTCTCCATAACAATCTGTTGTTTTTCATAAGCGAGTCTCAGCTTAGTCCAATCATCCCGTTCTATTATCATTCTCCTCCGCTCGCCTTCCATATCAAACATTTCGCCGGAAAGTTGTTCTTGTTGTAATTCTCGAAGATTGTGTTCATCTTGCATCTTATTCCGTTCATCTTCCAGCAAAGTATGCTCTCTTTTAATATCTTCAAGTTGCTCTTTTATCTCAAGCTTTTCTTGTTCAATCCCAATTTTCAAATCGTCGTAAAGCTTTTGCAGCTCCATATATTCGATTGACTTCTTATCCAACTTCTCTTGCAAATTTTTAGAAGCGGCATCGACTTGTTGTTTCAATAAGCCATTCTCTTGAATTCTATTCATTATTCTGTTAACATCTGCTGTGGTGACTCTTCCTGGCGCTGAAATCTTTCTTAATTTAGTGAGATAACGCTTACGCTTAGCAACATTTTCATTAGTTTTTAACTTTTTCTTTGTCTCCGCAAGTTGAGCTGATAAATCTTTTAATTTAGATTTTAGCTCCCTATTCTGTTCCACATGAGCTTTGGCCAGTCTGAATAATAAATATCATATTACGTGAACGACTTCTTCAGCGTCTGCCAGGATACCCTCATTAGTTCTGTTCAAGGTGCGAAAACATCAGAAGTGGTATGACTCATAGAGAGCAAAACAAACCACTTACTCTAATTTCTTTTTGTGTTTCTCAATCCATTCTCCAGGAATTTTTTTCATGGATGAGCGTGACGCTCTGCTATTTGAAGATGTTCTCTCTTCCTCTAACTCATAGCCTTCGGGGTAGTCGTCTCCACTGCTGCTTTCTTCGTTCCCGCCATTGTTCGCTCCTTTTTCTAACTCTCTAAAATTTGCATTGGAACCAAAGTGATTGGTTGAACCTTATTCGTTTTGCTTGAGTGTTGATGATGTGCTCATTTTCAAAACGCTGTTTTTCTAGGTTCGTTAAAGTGACGGCCAAATGGGTGTCATTAAGCTCTGCTGGTTGGAACTGGAAGATTATCAAGTAATATGAGACTGGCATATACCTACCCTTCCTATCATAATACTTTGAAGGTGGGCTTCTCGGCGTTCTGATTCTCGCGTGACGCGATTGAGCTGCGTATTGAGAACTTTGTTTTTCTGGTTTAGCTCAAGAATTTGCTAAAGAATTTAGCGATAAAATGAAGTTAGAAACTAACTCGTTTAGCATCAAGTAACTGATCACGAACATCATTTAGCATCTCTGAGCTCTCATTCCTTCCATAGCCAGTTGTATTTCTTCTGGAGAAAAGACTCCTCGGTCCCAATGTAGACGATGCCATGTGTGCAGTTGGCAACCTTCCGTTCGCTATGAGAACTAAACAACTCCTTTTTTGCATTCAACACCATTGTTAGAAATTGCTGCTTGAGGGTAGCAAACAGACAACTTTTTATGCAACCTGGCACAATAAGAAAGGGTCTAGATTCGAGAAGTAAAGAGATTATTTAAATGTTGCAACTATTTTCAAAAATGGTAGGATTAACTAAATGTTAATCTTATTGAATTAAGCTCACCAGATGTTGACGGTAGTTCGCCATAATTTTTTGTGAGGTCGCGAAGTGAATTCTGTTTTATCTTTGAAAGCGTTCTTTCTTTGCTAGTCAGCTGGGGAAGCGTTCCTTTTCCTATAAATATTTAATCAGGAAATAGTCCTATTTAAATAGATAAATTAAAAATAAACCTTGTTGTCTCCCAAGCGATTTAGATCGCCGCGACATGGCGGAAAAAGGTAGGGGCAGACAAACTGTGCTCGCGTGTTCGGCGTCTAATGAGGGAGCGTGGGTGAATGGCGGGAGAATCGCTGCCAGGCAACCGAAGGCAGCACCATGAGGCACTGCACTTATCAAAGGATGTGCATCAATTGGAGACGCGACAACATTTCTTGAAATAAGAATAGTCAATAGTGGCATTATCGACTCCGACTGAGATGAATAGAATCCCTTTAAGAAGAAATTAGAGATTAGAGAGGGATTTATCTGCACTTGTCACCTCTAAAAATAACTATTTCCGGATATTATATATATTTCATTCACAACCCGTAGTACACACAGAACAGGGAACAGATCCTGTATCACAGTCCAGGGTGCACACAGTTAGAGATGGGTAAGAATTAGTCAACCGGTTTTGGAAAGGAAAATGACTAAGAGTCGGCACATTGACAATAAAGTTGACCCAAAAAGATGGAGACAGATCAAGGGTCATTTAGATGACAGATTCAGATGTGGGAGCCGTGTAGAGTGTTGGCTCGGCCTTAGAGCAATCAATTACGACACGGCGGGACCTATAATTGAAATCTTATTTATTGTGGTTACCAATCAGGAAAGTCATTAAAGATGTATTAGAAGTAGCCTAGCAACTTCCCAAACAACTCGCCTTTGGGCATGTGTCGGTGGTGGTGAGTTGAGATTGTGAGGATATTGTGGTGGTGGAGAGTTGCTAGCTGATCGTCGAAGAATTCCGTTGTTTGAATACGGAGGTGGAGCAGTACTAAATCTTATTGTTCTAAAATATAGAGCAAAAATAAAAACCTGTTGTGAACAGTTTGGCTTAGAGCATACGACGGCGGTGGAGGCGCTAATCTTGATGGTGGAGCGAATGGATCGGGACTAATCATTGGACGAGGGATAGTAAAGGGTACTGAAAATTTAAACAGTTTCAATTATATCTTTTTCTTAGTTTTCGAAATTTTGATCTTTATTTTCTCCCTTTCTATCTATTTATTTCTCAAACCTAATTGACTGTAACATCTCTCTTGGAATATCCGTAATTGGAACCGCGATAATTGGGAATAGCCCAGCAGATAATGGTAAAGAAGGGTCTCGTGTGGTGACAGATGGCTCGAATGGTCATTGCCCAAGGTCATGGTACCACTAAAGAAACAAATCTACCGTAAACACGATTCGCTGTTCTGATTTCACGACTCGTCAACACAGATTACGTAGAAAATGTAACCTAATTGCGGCTTTCTCTCTCGGCCAGCATAATCACAAGGTATATTTGCGCAACGCAGCAGCTGCCAAGGGAGACATAATTCCCAAGCCATTGACTCTGGCATCAAAAAGTCGTAAAATTTTTGTTCCGAAAATGATTTACAGTTAATTGTTGACCTCGTTCAGATTGATTGTAAAGGATCTAAGAGGTTTTAAGGCACAGGCGTGAACCCTATTCTATTACATGTCGAGTGGCGGTTGTCTTTTGAGCAGAGGGCAGCTGGTCGACTCTCGGAGGTCATCTCATTTTGTAGCGCATCTGGTCAATCTGAGACTGACTCAAATAGCCATACCGTCTCAAACAAAAGCAATCAAAATACAGAATCATCTGTCAAGCGTCCTTCTTGTTTTTCTGAAGATTGGTTTCTTTTCCTTGGAATTGCTCTGTCAATCACGGAAGGGGCTTTGTTACCGGCTATTTTAGCCATTGAAATAGGCAATTTATCAAAGGCTGATGAAAAATGGCACATTTTCCTACGCCGGAAGGTTGAAATTCCATTAGTTAGCGGCCTCATATGTAAATTTTCCTTCGAAGCATCTGCGCTCTCTAATATATGACGCTAGATGCCACACGCTTACGAGCCATACGGGGATACGAATGATTTCATGAAAGCCATTCATTTCATACAGATGTCGTCCTAAGACCTCAGCCAGTGCCATGAAACGAGAATTACTTCGTTTGTCTCAATCCCACACCACAAGGAACTAAGATGCGTAAAGTAAATTATTCAGGGTGATGGATTGTCCTTATGCTTGGAAGTTACCGCGTTGCAATAATAAATGAGGCGACTCCCGGGATTAGTTGCTCAATCACTTACGTTCCATCCGCCCGGGCGCTGAAAATCCTGGCGAGTAAGGCGAATTGTAGCTGTAGCTGCGCAAGAGCACAGCGTTGTTTGGTGGTGGAAGAACCGGAACTTCAAATGTGAGAGTAATGAGTTTCCATCCCATGCACGCCACGAATCCAAGAATCACTCCGACCACTGCAAAAAAAACAAGTTGGCTTTTTCGGATTACAGTAATCTAATCGACAAAAAGGTGGAAAACACTCACCACCAATGCAGACTTTCAAAAGTGGAGTGGTCATAGTGACCATAGCGAGGACGAGGATTATTCCCCCAATTCCCAGAGTGGCCACACTCACGATTATGCCTTTGGCGACATATTCCCAATTGATGAAGCCTTTCTCCTGCTCTTCTTGGTGATCTTGGCTCACGTTTTCCATTTCGAAGAACTAGAAAAGGAAAAATTAGCAGCAGGAGGAATTATAAGAATGAGTGCAAATGTGACATACTGCCAGTAGACACAGAGGAGAAGAGGGTAATGGGAGGAGCGAAGCAGATGGGCCAAGATATCCCGATTAGACGAACACCCGCTGCCACAATTATGCAATTGAAGACAAGCACACTAGTCTGCTACGAACACTTGAAAACTCTTCTAATTTTTCACAATTTAAAGTTCATTTTCTACGAGGAAGTTGTCTTCCCGTTTCAAATATAAAACCAAAAAAGCGCATATATATGGCATCGTAAAAGAAGGCCAAAAACGATTATTCCGTTTTTACGCAAAGCGAATACTGAGTAATGGAAACAAGAAGCGGGGCTAGGACCCGAATGATGGGAACCAACATGTGGCACTTGGATAAATGCCATTTTGTCAGATAGGCAGTGGATATCGGTTACTTGCCGTGGAAGGAGTCGAGTGAAGACTGAGGAGTAAGGGGAGGAGCTACAGTAGAAGGGAGAGGAAATCCGGCGGGCAAGCCAATTTTCTCAAGAGCAAATGACACACTGATTAACAAAAAAGAGCACCTTCCGGCCGTAAAAGGCCAATTTCTATGGAACTAGGCTGTCTGTTTAATTTTCTATGGAACTCATGTGGGTGTGGGCACGAGAAAAATCATCTGGAAAGGCCAAACCGAACGACACGAAATTACAATTCTAACCTTTTGATGTTTGCAGATTTTGTAAAGCTAAGTGGGGAAAAGACAGGAAGAAAGGAGAAATTTATTGGTCAGGTCAATTTGAGACCAAATTTGCAGGACAATAGGTCTCCATTGAACTGAAAGGTGCTCTCATATTCATAGTAATTGTCCAATGTGCAACATGGGTGTTCCGCTGAGATATTGTTTTGACTTTAGCTTTTACCACACATATAGCTTGATGCACTCGTTATCGCAAACAATATAAAATTAACGAGAATGCAGACAAATCTCTCCACACAAGAGACAACCTGGTGAAAGTGGGCCAATTAGGTAAGTGGCTGACTCTTCCTCATTGTGCCCTCCGATTTGACAGATTAGGTTGGCGAAGTGGAGTTCTCATACATTTGTCCATTGGCCTCTCAATAATTGACATACGAAAGTATCAATTCATATTCACTTTCTCCTCTCAATTTTGTTGGAAAATAGCCGGGCGTCGACAATGAAAATATCATCTCTTACGTCGTCGATGGCATTTTCCATTCGCTTCGTCTTCCCCAATTGGGTATTTCAAGCTTTGGTGTTTACATCATAGACTGTTCAAGGGCATACTCTGAAAATAGCTATTACCTTGCGGTACAGAATGATGAGAGGATCTAATGACGAGATATGGCTTGCTAATAGGCGAGCCCACGCTTATTTACAATTAGTTTTCCCCAATTATAGTAGTAAACTGACTGGAAGAATGCAGAAAGTTGTTTTCTGAAATTATTTTGCTGACACAAAAGAAGAGGAGGAGCATTTCCCTTATCTATTCTCTCAGACAAGCAAGAAGACTCACCTTGTCTTGTCGGTAAAGAGTTTTTAAGCTGAGTTTCTTTTTATTAAAAATAACAGCAAAGTCCTTGAAAATTCGATGATTTTCAACATCTCGTGATACTTACACACATCCTAAGTCAATCTAGAACAGTCTTTTGGCTCCAAGTCAACAATTAAATTAAATTTCTCTCTAAGAGCACTCATAAATCAGCCGGTATTGGTCTTTTTCTAAGTGCTGACGAAGTCAAAAAGAGCTTTAGATCAGTTTCCTATCATTTTTTAAATCTTTTATCAGAAATTCCTTTCATTGAATAACTCTTAATTCTGTTTTTAAAAAAGACAATTGACACCTCCATTTCGCTAGAACTTTTAAGCGAATTGCTTTGGTTCGCATTTCTGAATCATCACAACGTCTTCTGTATCGTGAATTGCGGAATGTTATCGTCTTTACCCCCATAACATATCTTAAAGCTGCGTCGTGATGCGTTTTATTGCTAATTAGGCCAAAAGTTTTGTTTTCCTCAACCTCTCCCAGATATAATGTCTTTTCTTTGCTTTTCTCATATTTCCAAACCATAAAAATGACCAAATAATATCCCAAGTTTAATATCAGTCGACTTTTTTGCGGAATAAATTCGTCAAAGAGAGCTTCCTTAATTCTCAGGCGAATTGCTCTCAAACGCAACAGCATAGCTAAATCAATAACGAGAGGGTGAGTTCACGCTCTGGGAAACCTCGCCCGGAATGACAACGCTCTTCCAGCTCCTTTTCAGCCAAAAACTGATCTTATGACAACACAATTATATTTTTTGCGCTGCCATTGTCAAAAAACAGAATGAAAATACCATCAGACAGTCAGTAGAACCAGCTAGTTGGTCAGGTACTCTTGTTTTCTCCCAGTGGGAATAGACAGTTCTCGTCTGTTAACTCGGGTGCATAACCAGTCTACTTTTTGCATTGTCAACGTCAGAATCAATTATTCTCGGAACAATCCACTGCAATAGTCATAAATTTCCAAACTTGTCAGCTGTTTTTCAAAACGAATTTCACGTGCTTCTTGTCTATACCAATGAGTTTGGAGCTCCTCACGTGGGACCCAGAGGGCACGTATACTCCGCGTTCTTCGCCTGTCCAAATCTAAATACGTTGTATGAATGACTCTGTTATCAGCTTGTGACGCACAGACGCTCTTTCCTTTGAGCCGAGCCAGGGCAATTTCGATGTTTCTTGTAGCTCTTTCAGTAAAATAATGGAAAGATAAAACAACTGAGTAAAGTCCATTCGTCTATCACCTTTCTTACACAGAAGCGGGGGCAAAAACCTACGAATGGGTATTGTCTCCCGATCATCTATCTTTTGTTTCATTATAAGAATGGTCACGAATGTAAAGGAAATTCTGGTGAATGGACGGGGCATGTTGCGCGCCTGTTAGACGATCGAGGCCGACAGGTTCCGCCTCAGCTATGCAAACGCCACGATTGTCGGTCCTTTTCCCTTCATGTTGCCATTCTTTGGCAGAATTTTTGGGAGAAAAGTTGAGCAAGATCTCGACATTTCAAGTACTTTATGTTACTCCTCTCGTTTGCACATCTTCCGCTCGGAGCTTTTCGACAGGCGGACATTACACAGAGCTTTTTTTTTCGGATTCACATAATCAAAGCATATATCGATTATATATATAAAAATTTTTTTCTTCCCACCTTCCCTTTCTTTTCGCCCACACACCTGATCAGCTATCGTAAAAGATTTCTTTTCCCACTTTTCCAGTCTTTTGTCGCGTCTTGACCCGCAGGAATTCTATCTTAAAGTGTCACTTTCGACACACTTCTTGGGGTCGGATTATCTTCTTAATGCTTTACAAACACGTGCGCAATGACTATCCGTTGCAAGCAGCTCACCCAACCCAATTGCTTAGATTCTGATATGAGTGCCTCGTTATTCAACGAGCAGAGATAACGTCGTCTGCTAATCAATTTCATGGTGCTGTGTCTATATTTTCCATGCGGAACTACGATCCATTTTGGTGGAAAATAACAGTTGATTTATGCTACGTTATTCTAAAATGAATCCTTCAAGAACCGGTTTCTCGATACTTGAGTGGTCATTGTGTAAAATCAGGCAGACACCACAACCATTCCTTTCATGCAACCTTGATTGAAAGTATTTTCCATGTACTTCTTTCTTCTGTCGAATTTATTTCCTCATTTTTTCTTTTTTTGTGGAAGAAATGGCAACACATTTAATCGTGAAAAAAGGCGACCTAGTCCCACTAATCCTTTTATCAAACCCTATATCATGCCATTGGCTACTGAATCTCTACTACAATCTGTTATCTTGATATTCTTGGACGTCTTACTTCCAGGAATCTATGCGGGTTATTCTCATCACCTCAAACGTTGGCTCACTTTTCGAATGTGATCAAAAACTCCACGGACCATGGATCGAAACGATTGTAAAGAAAATTCGTTCTATTTCCGCTGAATTTGTGGTCATCAACACTCAAGAAACCGGTGGAAAAAAGTACAAAAATTGACTATTTGTCATTCAATTTTTACAGTTTTGAACATTGTGCTGATCAAGTGGAGCCTCTACTAAAGAAACTACTTGAAGTGTTAACTGAATATGAAACACAAAAGGTTTATGTCGACTTGGACTGGCAACATTTTGAAAAATTTACTGTAAGTTTCACCGTTTGCTTTTAAAAAAAGTCTTCTAGGCATTGGGACAAATTATTCTGGCTAAGAAAGGCCTCGAAATATCGCAATTCAATTTTCTTGACAAAACATTCTATCCAGTCAAGGAAGGACTTGATATGGTAGCTACTTCTCTTGAGACTCATCCAGCTGTAATGAATAGAAAGTTTCCTAAAACAATTCGAAATGGACGCTGGGGCCGAAAGGGCTATCTTCACACTAAATTCAAAATCAATGGAAGGCATGACCTTGACTCTTCTCAAGAAAGAATTATTTTTAGACTCTTCGACTTTGTCAATGTTCATCTCTTCCATGATGAATCTAATATTGCCGTTTGCCATGAGGTGATTCCTATTATCTCGTCAATTAAACCGATATAGAATCCAAATATGTACAGTGAATATCGCAAAAGAGCGCTGACTTATGTGATGGATCAGGTAAAGGAAGGAGAAAATGGCTATGTTCCTCATGTTTTCATCTTTGGGGATTTCAATTTCCGACTTCATTTACCTTCTCTTCTTGAGGTATGCGAGAGTCTTGGCAGGAAGTTTAAATCTTCAGAGAATTACGGTCAAATCTGTACGGCATCATTTTGAAGATGATGGAGCTATCGCTCACACAGCTTCAATGAGCACTGGCTTAGAAGCACAAAGCCTTCACCCGGAGCCGATCAGGAGAAGCGTTTCTGCAATTGAGTTCCGAGACGAGACCAGAGTTCATGAGGCGGATAATGGGTAAGAATATAATCTTTTAAAACAGTAAAATTCTAGCATCATTCTTCGAATCGAAAAGAAGAAATTCGACTATTTTAATCACAAAGAACTCTTAAAATCATGGCGAGACTACAGGGGAGACGATAAGGAAGTTGACGCCTTTAAAGATGATTTGAGCGAATTCGCCGTCGACTTCCCTCCCACGTAAGTCACAGATCAAAATAAATCAACTTGTTACAGTTATCCCTGGTCTGAGGATCCAGACAAGCACGAAAATCTGATGAATACTCGTGCCCCTGCCTGGTGTGATCGTGTTTTGATGAACCAGCACAGTTTTGCTGTTGCCTTGGCTGGATCTCCTGTCTACTGTTCCATTGGACAGGATGTTTGTATGGGCGACCATAAGGTATGGATTTAAGCATGTCTTAATGAGAACATTTTTGCAGCCCGTGGCTTTAACCTTCACCTGCTAATGACAGATGAAGAGAGCTAAAAATATTCTACGGATCGAGCTTTCACGACAAACATAGATACACCTCCGACTACATCATAATTCTACTTTATTTTTAGTGAAAATTTGTAAAGCGTCAGATACGGATATGACCTAAAATTCCCGAATGTAAATAGGGTAATGCGTGTCAATGAGATTCCACTTTTAAGTTTTGTGCGAAAAAAGTTTATTTGACTACAATAAAAAGTCTATACAAATCTGCCACCAAAAGCTGTATCAGCTAGAAAAATTGCTGTCTTTTAAGTCATTATGTGGATGTGAATTTGAACGGAATTGACTGGCTTACTGTTGGATCGCCAGTTGGGGAAGAGGAGCCTCAACTGTTAGAACACCATCAGTCGAAAGAGTCGACATAATCTTCTCAGGGTCAGTTCCACGAGGGAGAAGAAATTCCTAAAATTATAGTTTAATTTGTTAAAAATAGAGAATTTACCTGGTTGTACTCTCTGAAAACAGTTCTTTGAGGTGTTTTTTCTTCGTGTTTCGCATGAACCAAAAGACGATTATCAATGGTTTTCACTGTGACTTCCTCTGGCTTGTATTGAGCAACATCAAACCTAGAAATGGCTAGAGAAATGCAAGCTAAGTCTTACCTGAGTCGGAGAGTCTTTCCGTCACTCTCGTCACGGATTAAAGGGCTCTTGAGATTGTCCATGTAGGGGTCGTAGGTGGGGCGAGTTGCCATCAAATCTCCTCCTAAAGTATGCCTTAGTTAGAATTATTCAAAAGAGCTCTTGAGAGGCCATACAAAGCATAAACAAGGGAGAGAAAGGACATGATCACCCTTAGGGCCGTTCAGCCCAAAACACTTCCGATGTCAAAGAACGAATTTGGGAGCCTATGCGCAATTTACATTGATTGCTCCAAAACATAGCTCTTTTGTTTACTTTTCTCAAAAGGCCGACATGGAAATAAAAAGCGGAGGATTACGTACCACGTGACTCTCTTCCTATATTTTGAGGTTTCGAGTTTCGAATGGCATTTTTGGATGATAAATGCACGAATATTTTGTCCTGCGACCCGCTATGTGTTTGTCATTTCAAAGCACACTCTTGGGGAAGGAGTACTAGCTCGCAAAATTGTATTAAAAACTCACCACGGAAAGAGGAATGAGATGGAGGAGCTCCACCACCAAATCCTTCACTACGTGACGATTCGTGATGCGAGCTGTGCGAATAGCTCTGGTTTGAGATCGGCTGATGCTGATGGTAGGGCGAACGGCGTCCTGCAATCGTCCCACATAATTAGATCTAATCGAATTAGGCATTCAGACAAGGGTCCATCTTCGCCCACCCTCTACATATTGTCTCGATAAGGGAGGAGAGATGCGGGGCAAAAGGAAGGAGAAGAATGTGTTTTCGGGGCTTGTGTAGACTCGGCCCTCAGCGACATATTGAGCATTTTGGAACGCATTCAAAAGAGCGTTTATATAAAGACTCCAAAGAAGTGTTTTGGATAACATTTTCACTGAGCTCGCAGCAATTTTCTCGCAAAATTAATGGACAAGTGAAATTCCGTGAAATTGAAGCCTTATTTTGTCCAAACATTCCCTCCCTCTGTCACAGCATCTCTCCTCTTAATCGACTTTGCCATCTGTCTGCAGCCATTTTCCTCGATGTTCTTTATAACCAATATCCTGCCATTCCAGCTGATGCTGCTCCACGTGTGCTTTACAACACCAAGCCGCATACAGCTGGAAGAACAGGCGCGGAAGAATCGCGAACAAAAACTAGGTCGATCCAATGATCCTTACCCTCGAATTCCTCACGAAGTCTGTGCATCTCATCCTCAACACGACGCATTTCCGTATCAAAGCGCTCCCTCATACTGCTGAAGTCATTGTCAACCGCAGTGGTGCCTCCTCGATTTACGTCAATTTTGCGCTCCATAATCTGAAAATGTCGGGGTAATATTAACAAGAAATAAAGGGCAAGTGATAAAATAAAACAGAAATTCTTAGAAAGAAAGTTTTTGTCTGAAATGCAATACGTCGACTAAGTGATGTTGCTATTTTCGCAATGATGTTTAGGAAACGTGGCATGACAATCGGGGAAAAATGTCCTAGAGGGTTCTTCTAGAACAAAACTGCCATAGCCTAAAGCCGGGCAGTTGGCACTGTGACGCGAGTTAGGTCTTTTTCGAGCTATTACTGCAATAAACAGCTGGCAACTTTTTAAGGATCAGATCAGCTGGTAGGCAAAGCTTCGCCGGAAACAACACAGGCACAGAAACGTGTGGGCGCGAAATGTTTGACTAAGACAAAGAATATGTTGATTCTTGCGGGCGAGGGGTTGAGTAAGAAGATGTTATTGTACGATTTCTTTTCTTTCAAAACTTGAAAACAAACGATGAGAATATTATAGATTTTTCGTGCAAAGAAAGTCGGCATTATTTGCCTTTGAGATTTAGGTGTTCTGAGACAACTGGAAGTTAAAGTGGAAAGCGGCCGAGGCAGAGTTGAGTACAAGAGAGAGAGAGCGAGATAAACATTTTCAAAATCAACTGAGTCGGATTTTATTTTTGACTCTGTGGGTGGGCTGTACTATCTAAATAATATTTTCAATCTTATCAGTCATATTTCAAATTTTTGGCTGCTTTTGTCCTCACGAGATAGAAAACTTGCATTTTTTTGATCAAAAATCAATAGATTTAAATAGTAAAGAGCAAACCTCAATCCTCTTGAAAAGTTTGCACACTATGACAAAATGGCGATTCATAAGCGCTTTGATAGACTGAGAAAGCTGATAGTACTGCACGGAAACAAACAACAGCTCCGCCATGGCCAGGGAGAAGACGAAAGTGCACAGATGTAAGCAATCCCATCTAGTCCATAACATTGTTAATGTCCCATATGTTCAAGAGAACAGAAGAGAGGACTGAGCTAATTTGGAAATGAGATACTCAAATAGCCATTGGCTATGATCTGTTTAGAAACAGAAGACAACAGGCGCGCAAAAAGCGGAGGTGTGAGGTGGACCTCTGGAATGTTCGCCGCACCGAATTGTCAACATTTCGGGTACGAGATATAAATCGATAAGCGACTGATTATTTACGAAAGATGAAGTAGAATGATTAGAAACGGTCTCGCAAATAATGAAGAAATTGGGAACGAGAGATAATTTATCTAGAAGAGAGGCAAAAGAGACGCCGCAAGAAGGGGCGTGATAAAACGCGAGACAGGGATAGATACGGACACGGCTGTCACCCACGCACACAAATCAGTAAACAGCCGATCGGCGAAATAGCTGTCCTGTTAAAACCGGTTACTTAAAACTTTTTGCAACCTTTAATCCTATTTCGAAAACAGACGACTAGTGTGAAATGTGGGAAGCTTTTATACCGGTCGGCAATGGGAAGGAAGACACTTTCTTTCTCATTCAAATCCAACGGACAAGTCTCTCCCGTCGAGGACGCCAGCCCAAGGTCGTCGGCGATCAAAGCGACATTTCTGTTTTGTAGTACTCCGTCCAAGCAAATATGATAACCATTTTCCGGTAGAATGATTTACCAAGGAGAAAGAAAAGTACAACTGCCTACAGTGACTGCAGTTGTTGAAAAATGTTTGTCCAGTCGGCCAGACGCAAACTTTTCGCCATTCAGAACAATATGTTCCGCTTAGAGAAATGCTAATATTGGGAATGTTGCAAAAGGGAATCTGTGATGTACACCAGAGCTCGACATTTATACAACATCGTAATAAGGAGTTTGAGTTACAAAGCCAGCTATACAAGCAAAAATGAAGATTGTAAATATAACCAAGCAAAGACGATCCAGAGCCATTGCAGCAAATTTCCATTCATCCTGAACAAAAATATTTATTTAAAAACATGTTATTCTAACCTGTTTAGCTTTATTTCTCTCTTGTTTTTCAAGTTTTTTATTTACAAATTTCAATTTTTCATTGATGCAATTGTAATACATAACTATTGTCATTGTATATTCACAGTAAGCAGAACTCTCTAAATTAAAGTTAAAGCTCAAAATATGATCGAATAACTTCGTTTTTCTGCGTCTGTTAAGCATCTTTTTATATACTTTTCTAATTGAACATTCCTTTTGGCCTTGATAATGTTTGTCTTTTTCAACTTCAATGTTGGTTTGAGAATTCCGTCGCCGACTTTCCGTTCCAAGTTCAAGTGCTCAGTTGGTATGCTGAAACCCCAACTTTGTCTACAAACTTCAGACGTGAAGACCTGTACATCTTTTTGAGTAAAGGTCGCGGTTTCGTTGAAACAGGAAACGTATCAGCGCTGTCAATCGAACGGAAGTAAAAATCGGGCGAAGACGGACAACACTAAAGATGGATAATATCTGAGCATCCATCTTGGTACCTCATAATCCACATCTTCGCAATTCTCCACAAAGGATTCATCGTCTCTTTCAAGAGAGTCCATTTTTCTTTTGCGATATGCAACTCCTGGACGCTTCATCAATAAAAGCCATGGAATCCAAACGATAAACACTTGGCGAAACTAAAAAGTACTTTCAATAGGGATAGCACCTACCAGTCTCGGCATTTCTGTGTTTTGCGCCTGTCTGTAGCGTAAATTCAATACAGTAATTGTAAAAGCTGTTGAAATACTAACAATTAATGTCAAAGTTGAGAAAAACATTCCTATAACAAAGGCATAAAACATTAGTGGTATATGATACCAAGTAAAGGCACGGATTCAGATGTCGGAGGCGTCATTTCACTGACAATAGTGATGAAAAAGCATACTGATAGTAAAATCGTTGTTTCTAAAATTATTTTTATATTAAATATTGTTTCAAAAGCTTTACGATAGCCAATTTTTTCGCTCATATCGTGAGCAGGCAAGCAGAATCCCATCAATGTCATTATACAAACCAATAAGGATGGAAAAACAACATTGAAAAGGTAGAATATAGTCCTTCTTCTAAGAATTATAGACAGTAAATAAAAAATATAAACTTACCTCAAATGAATGTAAAAAGTTACAGTTGAATAGGGTTCTGGGCAGCAAGGATTGTAAATAACTTCTCTTTTTGCAGGTGTGCTAAGTAATTGCCATTCCCCACTTGGAGTATAAGTTGATAAGTCCATTGACGGTTCTAATAATAAATCTTGCTTTTTTAAATCTGTTTATACCCTCTCCATCTTCCATTATTATGTGCAAATCTAAAGCATGTCCATGATAGGTCCAAGAGCTAAACTAAAATACAAAAAATAAAATATAATAATAAAATAAACCTTCAGATAACATGTTTGTTCATCAAATGGAAAATAAGTAATGTCCATTTTACAGCTAGCCAAAAATATTCCAGGTGGAACCCAGTTGACTTCGCCTGTATGGTAAACTACCTCATTTGACTTAAAAGTTGAATCAAAATCCTCATTTGCGCTAAAAAAAAGTAAACAAAAATTAAGTAGTCGTACCTATTATATAGCAAAACATCAGGTCTCCATATTTGGTTTTCTCCTCCAGCAAAACGAATGCTTTGGATTCCTTCATATTCATTTGGCTCCCATGTTAGACGATAATCCATCCAGATCTAAAAAAACTATTTTAATAGTGTGTTACTTACAAATTTTAACCAAGCATTTAATTCTATAATTTGGTTTTTTCCATCTAAATTCATAATCTGCTGAAGAAACACTTTCATCTCAACCCGCAACGCATCGGTTTGGTTTTTAACTGGTCTAACAAGCTTCGAGTAATTATTGAGAATGTCCCTGGAAGATTGATAAACCAATAAAAGCAAATAAAGTCTACTTGTAAAGTTGATTTTCTCCTTTGCTACCTGTAGCTACTGTAAACACTGAAAAAAGAAGAAGTCCTATGGACAGCATTGGACGGCGGATCAACAGCAGGTTAGCTAGCTCTCGTTATTTGCTTAGATCGACATCAAATCAAAGCTTTCTCCGACTATTGCTTACACTTTCGTATGCAATGAACTGCCAACGTTTACTACAATCTCTATTAATTTAACATATTACAGTTCGTCCAAATAGGGAACTTCGCGACTCAAGCCGTATGAAGATAATGACAGTTTGGAAGTGAGCTTGGAAATGGCCTTGTTCACGCTGTCAGTGGATACTCCATTGATGAGTTCAGCAAACTCTGAGGGGCTCACAATATTTCCAGTGGTAAGGGCCTGAACAGCTCCATCCAGAGCCAAATTGGCAGTCGTTTCAGATGCAGTTAGGACCTAAAATCAATTTTAAAATGTAAAAGGCTAAAAAACCTTGAGAGCAGCAGCACGACGAGCTTTAGCAACTGTAGCATCATCAGCCTTAGCTCCTTTGATGGCAGATGCAACAGACTTTGTCAGCTTAAAGGACTGATGAATTTATCGAATTTATTTCGAACCTGTCCGATTTTAGCGTTCTCTGCGGCAAAAACAACTCCAAGGAGACCAGAATCGGAATAAGAAAGATTGACAGCAGTTCCTGTAGCTTCAGCTTTCTTGAGGATGTTAACCAAGATCTATTGAGCCTTCTTTACAAAAGCAAGAAATAAATACCTCGGCAGCAACATTCTGTGTAGCAAGATCTTTGACATTATTGAGAGAAACGCCTTCACCAGCAATAGCAACAACTGTGGTTGGTCCTTGAACATCTTTGCGAACTTCTCCTCCAAAATACTTGCTAGGCTCGACGGCAGAAGGTTTTCCTTCAGAGAGACGGAACTGAAAACGCCAATTTCAATGCAAAAAAATTTTTACGCTGGAAGCAGTCTCGACAAGGGAATTGTGATCAACGTTAACTCCAAGAACGACGGCGTTTCCAGATCGGAAATACTTCTCCTGTAAATAATTTGTGTATAATGCTATTCAAAATATTATGTACTTTGTATTGAGCAACCTTCTTGACAGTAGATCCTTGGCTGAAAACTTCTTTTGCGGCATAGTTGGAGTTTGCGAGGTTTCCACTACGGTAGGCAGCATTGTGAAGGTTGTCAATGGTGGTCGCAAACTTGCAACGATAAGCAGCATCCGAATCTCCGATCTTAGTGACCTATAATTCAAAAGTAATTTATGAAAGAGAAAGTTCTACTCACATCGAGAATCTCCCAAGGCTCACATTTGGGGTTGGCTAACTCTCCTAAAAGTGAAGTGGCAAAGACACTAGTATCACGGGGAGTTGAGAGACGTACTGCGAAGACGTCACGAGTAGAAGTTGCTAACTGAAAAATGATTGTATTAATATAATAATAGAGATCCCTTACGATTTGACCTCCGGCTTGGTTAGCATTCCAAATAAGTTTAAAGCCAGGATAGTCTTGAGAGCTAGTTCCAATGGAATTACGGAGGACATGTACAATTCCTTGATTCTCGGTAGTCTCATATCTTGTTCCAGCTCGGAAAGCAACTACTACTTGAGAAGCAGCTCCTAAAAATATTAATAGAATAATAATAGATAAATTCACCATGTTGGTCAATGGTAGCAACTGTCAATCCATTGGGAAGAGTTGTTACAGATTCAGTTGCTTTAGCAGAAGCAGCGGCAGCTGCAGAAGCAGCTCTTTTCTAAAAAAAATTATTAGAAATTAGATTACTTTAGATGGATATATGTAAAACAAAAATAATGTTAACTTACCGAAACCGTAGTGAGATGACGGCTCAGCATGTTCTGTTGGAATAAACCCTGAAAATGAAAAATATTAGATTTTTTGTATATTTTCTTGTAAAAAAGCACTCAAGGCAATTGAGTGGCATTTGAAATAGGAAAGCAGCTCTAGTTTTATTGCAATTAGATTTTGGCCTATTTTCTTCAACAATTCATAAAACAAAGTGCTTCACAACTAGTTCCATGTTTTCCTCGATATTTTATGCAAAAATTACTAAACTTCCATTCGCAATAAAAAGGAAATGCAATAAATTGAGAATAAACAAGAATTTGCACGCGGTGTTTAGCAATGTCACTTTACGTTTACTGGCCGCCCAAAGTGGCGCAAGAGCACGCTTACTTGAGAAATACGAGATCTTAAATAAGTTAAATCACGAATAAAGCAACTAACCTTATAACTTGAGCAAAACTAATTTAAAATTCAAATACTATACATTTTGTGCCATTATTCTGTCTGATTTTTGTTCAGCAAAAGTTAGTTATATGAATTCTTTATTATAGTATGTTAAATTTCAAACTACAATATGTGAAGGATGGGTTACAGGAAGGAATTCTTGAGTCAAAGCTGAGCTCTCGTAACTTCTTGAAAGACTCTATGTTCAAAAGTGAAATTAACGAACAAATCTAGACAAAAATAAAGGATCCATCTTAGATCTTACTTCTATTCGGTGATTATTTTCTTAGAAGTCGTCAGCTTCCAATTTCCAAAAACTTTCATGTTAAGCCAATTGTGGGCGACTCATTGTGGCTAAGCGTAATGAGCGTGTGACTGTTAAGTCCCAAGTTCATCTATTGTTCATTCTCCACGCACTTTCAATCTCCCTTTGAACAGAGCCGGGTGGGAGGGTCTTCCAAAAATAAATTCAAGACTCCCAACCTCAAAATGTTTGACGAAGTGACGCGATGTCATGAATTGCCTTACGGACTCAGTGCATACTAAATCAGTGTTTTTGAAGCACCTTGTTGTTATTCAAATCAACTGGCCCATCGAAATCGCTCCATAGACTACTTAAACCTTTGCTGTAATCCAACGCGAGCTTATGAAAGGACAACACGTGTGTGGGCAGCGGAGAGCCATCTATCCTTATCCCTCAAAACTTTGGACTTTGAAGGGAGAAAAGCCACCTGCTCAGACAACAATAGACTCGCCACGTTGTTATGCTGTTATTCTATTCAGAAGCCGGTCTATTTGATTCTCCCATACTTCAGACGACAACGTTCAAGTCGCTAGGCGATGAAGACAAAGCTCTTATGAGATTCATCTTCTCCCAGGCGCTCTCTGAACTCGTTAATATGTCCGCCCATTCAGACCCACCAAGTGCTCTTTTTACAGCTCCGTTTGGCTCCACACTTGACGCTGTCTGTTGTCCTAGAAGGCCTTTTTGCCTAGCAACCAGTAGCACTTCTATTCATTCCTTGAAGCTGTCCGGGAAGTATAGCAGACAGAGTTCTCGCTATTTTTGTAGTGACCATAAACAATTTCAGGCTTGGTATATTCACACAAAAGGAAAACAAGTCCCTATAATCGCATTAACACACACTATACGTTGAAAACAGTGGGAAGGAACATTCGAGCGCGAAAGACTCCATTCATCTGGAGTCATAACCCGCTTCGGACCCGTAATAAACAGAAGGGGGAGAAGGAGAAACCAATAGCTTTCCTTCGCATTATTTTCACAACCATCCTTCAATTAGAGCTATTGCTTTTTGCAAAACCTTCTCTAACAATTAGAAATATGGAATGGGAAGAACTTTGATTCATTTGAGGGACATTGCCCTTATTGTAACCTAAATCCAATCTCGTGTCAAAGAGAAATCAGAGTTTTGTTTCAAATCCCTTCTCTGACTCCGCCCTTCCTCCGCGACACAAGCAGTTTTGGGGCTACTTCGGCTCACACTTTAAGAGTTCGCCCCTCTCTCTTTTGAGTTTCTGCTAATGAGCTTTCTCTCCCACATACTTTCTCAGCCCTCTTACCTTTCTTCATTGATCTAGCTTAGGATGGAAAAGAAAAAAGGTGACGTGAATGCGTTAATAGAAAAGAGAAAAGAATAGTTCTTGTCATGCGTGTTCAACTATTAAGATAGTGGTATGTCGGAAGTGCGACGATTTGGCATTAGCGACCTAGCTCCGGAAGTTGTGCTCTTTGCCCCCAGTTTCTGGCCAAAACCTTAGAGTCCTTTGAGAGGCCAGCGATTCATACACATTTCCTCTTGTTTTCATTTAATTACGTCTCTTCCTCACGTTCATCAACCGCTAATTATAAAAATTTGGTCTCTTTCCCCCCACTCATCCTTCCATTCTGCCCAAAAACTACTCCTCTCCTCTCCCTGTTTGACATGGCGTTGGCTTTCACCTGCCTTTTCTGATATGTGTCCCCTCTCCGCCTCTCACTATTCATTTTCTGCTATACTTTCTCCCTCTCTCTAGTTCAGTTTGATTTCTGGTGGTTTCTCCTTTCAAGGCTAATGCCTTTTCCTTGAGAGCCTATCAAATTTCTTTTAAGTTTCTAGCCCAAGTTCCTTCTCACCATTGCACGCTATGGTCCCTCAGAACGAATGTTTTGGCTATATTAATAATTCATTTTTGCCTTTTCTTGTTCTTCCTTCGAACGCTCTTTAAAATACTTTTTCGTTTCTAGGCAAAAGTTTGCGAAGCTGACGAAACGTCGCAAGTAAGTTGCTTTTTTCTAGGCTCAATTCAAGTCGGCAAAAAGCCGTAGAATCGCAACATTTGTTCATTAAATTTAGATGGTAGACAGGTGGAATATTTGAAAAGAGTAGCCGGCAAACTTATAAGAAATTAATGTACATTTTATTCTTTCAGAAAAGTTGCATGCAACCGGTAGCCTAACCTTGGCTTCGGACATACATGTGCTGTTGTTGTCCAAATATACATCGTCACCAGATACATTTAATTAGGTCAGTTATTCCACCAATTATTTTCGTGAATCATCTTCCCGTTTTTCTGGGAAATTAGTCTCATCACATCTATGTTGATGTTTTTGAGGACGGCTCCCAGGAGAAGAGAGGCACACAGAAATTCTGAGGAGGACCCTGGATTAATTCAGTGTTCTCTTGTTAAGCAGATTCCTTCTGGCCCATTTTTTAAGGGAGGCCGTGAGGGTCGAGGCTGCTTCAGAGATTGAATTGTTGCTTGGCTTCCGGCGAAGGGCTGAATCGCGACAGCCTCAAGTGACTTGAGGAACACTGGCCGAGTTGCGCATTCCGTCACTTCCGCAGCTGATTGTGGCCGCTCCGCGAATTGCGTTACATTTGACTCAGGACGCGGCAATTCTTCTTCTATTATTTGGCGCAAAACGGTTCACAATATGCGAAGAATGAATGTTGGGTGAATAAAAACGAGAAAAGAAAATCTGATTGAACTCCTGGAAGCGGCGGTGAAAAGAAAAGCAAAGTAGCATTTTTAGTTATGGCTGTGTTTCCTTCTTCCTCATCTCCACGGGTCTAGTTTTTACTGTCTTTGCTATTTTTCAAAAGGACTCGCAAATCGGCAAGGTAGAAAATGTTTTGAGTAAAAAGACGATATATCTAGGTTTGGTTGGCGGGTCCTACGACAATGGTAGTTGGTTTAGTGCTATGCGGAAAGGTAAGACTACAACATTAGGCAAATTGGCTCAATTTCCAGGTTATAATAGACTGGGGTCCTGCGATGATGCATGCGAGAGAAGGCTCTATAGATTCCAGACTCATGGATCATGTAGAAATTTGCTATTATTTCAAAGAGAGATAAATATTTTAGATGAATCGGAATGGACCTCTGATTCCTCGGATGAATGAGATGCAACTTCGCTCAAGCATTCAGTATAAATATGAACACGAACCAAAATGTAACGGAACTACGAAATTACCATACATACCGGGACATGCAGTCAGTAATGGACACGCCAACTCACCAATTAATGGTCCTTTGCCACGACAGATCCAGTGTACAACTGAAGGAATTCGTATCAGTCAGGATCTCTACCAGGATACTCAATCGTGTCTCATCTATTCGCAGTACGATCCCAACCTCAATAACATTAACGTAGGTCCAAGGTAGCTTGTATGTTTGTGGTTTTTGTTTCTTTCCTTTAGCACAAGCACCTGACCTTTGAATTTCTTATCTTCCGTCTTCCTCAACGCTGTTTTTAGGGAGTCCCAAGTGTGAACCGATCAATGGGCAGTCCAGCACAAACGTCACATCATACTTCAAGACATTCGAGCACAACTACAGCAAATTCTCCTAATTCTTCGGCCGAAGTAAGGTCATTTTCTTCGCCCCATAGATAGTTTTATCTAGATCTGCGACTGTTCAAAGTATGGCTCAATGAGGCGACATCAAGGAACAGCCTTCCAAGGAGAATCGTTTGTATTGAATGAAAGAAGTTATCTCATCTAAAAATTGTCATTACTCAACCTAAACCTGTGATAATTGAACGGGATTCAGTAGTGACACAAATATGACATTTGGTTTCACTTTTTCGCAAAGTTCTGACCGGCCCTTTCACCCCAATTCTGTGATATATTCCTTCCAATCTAGTCAGTTAATTTTCCATTTTAAAGAAATTCATAAGAAATTTATTTTAAACCTGCTCATACAATTCGAATATTAATAAATGTTTTCTATCCATTAGTGGCTACGAACATAATTCGATTATAGCTGACAAAGAGGACTCCTCGTTTTTCAGACTCGCTTTGTCTAATCTCTGCCACGCAATAAGGAGTTCTATGTGAATCCTGAAAACAATATTGATAAGGAAGCGAAGGGGAGAAACCATGTTGAAAAACGGAAAAGTCGAAGTCAACTCTACATTTGTGAAGGTTGGAAGAATAGTCCATGCTTCTTGAGAAATTTTGGCCAGCAAACGCTTCATGATTATTTTAGGTGACATATCCAGAAAAGTGTAAAGGTCGAAGAAATCAATGACGGACTTAGCATTCCAGAAATTCTAAACTTTCTGAAATATTATATCACGATTCTTATTTTACCAGCATTAAGTCGTGAGTGAATACTAAAGGAGTAGGATCTGTAAATCCAATATGGAGTTCATGAACGTGTTGAAGCAACAGTGGATGAGCAATATTTGGATTAAGCCCTAAGAAGAAATCAAATCTAACTCTCTTAGCATTCTAAAAAGTATTGTTATTGAATGATGAATATTTACCTTGATTTGATTCAGGTTTAGAAGTCTTTGATCGTAAGCTTCCTTGTCATTGCTAACTCTAATAGTAATAGGCGAGATTCCTGACAAGATAGGAACAATCGAATCTACTTCTAGGTCGTGGAAGAAGAAGGGACACTTCTTCAGATTATAATATCGAATTACTTCGAGAACTTTTGGACCGACTGGCTTTCTCTGAAGGGATTTATTTTGAATCGAGTTTTCAATTCCTAACCAGCGTAAGAAACTTTGGTTTGAATCCTATTAGAGCCGACTTTATGCTATCGTCACTATCCCACGTGTCCATAGAAATTCTCCTCTTACGATAAATGTCAATAACCTAAAGAAGTCGTCGAAAGTGGAGCAGTGTTTTTACCCTGCTTGTCAGTTGCAACTGATAATTTGCTAAAACCTTGACTTTAATAGCTGTTCGATTCTCCTCTACAAAAATATTGATGTTTTTACTGCTACAGCGAAAGCGAATAAAAGCGACTTCATCAGTCTAGATTATTGTTTTAAGCTAAACGTCGTCATACCTTATTCAAGATAGTTAGCACAAGACGGTCCGGAAGAGAAGCCAACATGCCAACAAGAGAGCTCTTGAAGCAATGAAGCTGAGTGGGCTGATAAGGTCAGCAAAGAACGCTAAGATAAAACGAAACGACAGCTCAAAGTACGGGAAGCTTCATTTACATCAATGTACAGACAATAGGGTACTTTAGACGGCCAACTTGGCTTGTCGGTGAAGATGACGTACGACTTTCTTTTTGTCAGCTCTTCTCTTACGGTACTCTTCAGCGTTGTCAGAGGGACCGACAGCTGGGGCATAGTTGTCTCCTTCCTCGGTTGCTGGCTCTACTTTCTCAATATTTGCAGTTCTAGGAGGGCAAGGGCAGTAGGCAGCATCAGTTCCTGGTGTTCCAGATTCTCCATCTTTTCCAGGCTGACCATCATTTCCGTTGTTTCCGTCCTTTCCAGCTGATCCAGCAGGTCCAGGTTGACCCTTCTGTCCATCTTGTCCTTTTTCTCCGTTCTTTCCAGGCTTGCCAGAAAGACCAGCAGGGCCAGTAGGTCCGGCAGGTCCAGGCTTGCCAACACCTCTCTTTCCATTCTTTCCAGATCCTCCAGCTTGTCCAGAAGTTCCGTCGTTTCCAGGCGCACCAGCATCTCCAGCAGGTCCAGGGGCACCAGGTTGTCCATCTTGTCCAGGAGCACCAGCTTGTCCAGGTTGTCCATCGGGACCAGCAGATCCGGCAGGTCCATCAGGTCCGGCAGGTCCGGCAGGTCCAGCTGGGCACTTGACACATCCTCCATCAGAACCAGAAACTCCAGCTGACATACCAGTGTTTCCAGACTTTCCAGCATCTCCTGGTTCGCCGTCTTCTCCAGGAGCACCGGGAGCTCCGGGAGGACCAGGTGGACCAGCAGGACAGTTATTTTCACCGGTAGAGCATCCGCAAGATCCAGAGCTCTTTTTGGCCCGTTGGAAGACGCTGCGTTCAATTCTGGCCATTGGAGTTGCATGAATCTCAGAAAGAATATTATCCCAAGCACCATCAGCAGCGAGCTAAACGACCTATTGATCTATATATTTTAATAAATGGACCTTGAAATCGTCGAGATCTGTCATAGAGGAATCGTAGAAGTTGTTTATGTCGTTGAACATGTACCCAACAAATCCAATTGCTCCGAGGAACACAACGCCACTGGCGATTGAGGCTAGACCGACGAGACTTCTCAACATCTGGAGACTTGTTTGAATAAAATGAAAAAGGGAAGAGTACCTTTAGATGAAGGTGTATGAAAGCTTTATACTTTCTCGACTCTCACCGGGCAATATATACCCAAAACTAGCAGCTGTAACACCTTTAACCTATGAGACAAAAAGGCCTGTCAATCGAGTTTTGCGGCAATATCCCCCGTAAACCGTCTCGTCTGTAACGGACCAAAAAAGTAGATGCAGCTGTCTCCCACCTGTCAACATGAAAACTACTAATTGATGAAATATTGAAGGTCTCAATCCACTCAAATTGAACTCGTTCATGGTATTTAATTAGTCTCGGTTTTGCTCGTCTCCTCTATTCCCACCTGCTCGTTATGCTTCACCAGTAATTATTTCCGCACGAGGTATAATTAGAGTGCAGCTTGGCTTATTTCAACAGCTTTAAGACACTTTCGATCTAATTCTCAACCTCTATGTTCCATTTGGTTGTCACCTTATTTTTTATTTTCAAGGGGTCAATCAGTCTTCAGTGCTACAATGCAGGTATTTTTGGCGTCTTGATTAAATTCTGTTTACCAGCTTATCCCAATCCAGCGGAATTGCCGAAGAAATGGGACATCACGTCATGTGCAACAAATCAATGTTTCAAGTAAAACCGAAAGTAATTTTTTTTAAAAAGTCTCTTAGGTTGAAACGAATCGAAAATGTAAAGACTGTTAGTGGTGTTATCTTTGCTTGTGATCTGATCGGCAAATGTTCTGTAAGTCGTCAGTTTTGATTTGATCCGAATTTCATTTTAGAACAGCTTAAATATGACGGTAAAGACTGACGATGGGTTATCACTGACGTGCTGTGGATCCGATTTGTGTAACACAAACACAATCAGACCATTTTTCTTTTTCTTCCTGCCATTTGTCTTATCGACTCATCAACTCTATTGATCTGCTCAGAATTTATTGACGTAAAATCTACATTGTTGAAATAAATGCATTAATTGACGCCATACTTAGTAATGAGCTCTTCAACAAGCTGGATGTATTGAGTCTTGGCGTCATCTTGACTGATTCCCTTTTTCTCTGTCCAGGCATCCCACTTGGCTTTTCCCTTTAGGTCAAGCATTCCTGGTCGAGTAGTAGTGTTGTCTCCAACTGTGCCCTGCACTAATTATTTTAATATGTGTCTATGTTACCTGCTTGAAAAGAGCGTACAATTTCAATAGCTCGTCGTTGCTAGGAGATGTCTTGAGGCTCTTCACCTTGTTGGCAGCATCATCAAAGGACAAAGTCATGACTAGAAAAAAAATTAATAAGCAGCGATATGAAGAGTGATAAATGTATCAGAAAAGTGCCAACCGACACGTATGGCCAGCGCATGAGACTGAACAGCGTCCACTATTATCAGTTTCTTCTTAGGGTATTTGTCAGGACGGCAACAATTGATAACAATTGACAGCAGCAATGTTTAGGGAGGGGGTAAAATAAAACATCGGACAAACAATTTGATCAACAAACATTTGCTTAAACTGGTTGTTTTCTAATTAACTGAATTGGCAGCAATTTGCAGGATTATGCATTTGATTTCGGGCTGAAATTTTTAAATGTTGTTTTATTTTAGCAAAAGTTGTTGCGCCGATTATGTTGGCGTTTTTCCCCTGTAAAATGGCTATGAGAATGAGATTCTCTAGGCAAGACACTACGGTCGTCAGTTTACCGAAATTTCTGTGAAGCCTTGGTTTCGACGTCGGGAATTGCTGAAGCAACAATTTGGCTATTATTTAGATTTGAATCAGTTTCACCCCCGTCCGACAAACAAATTCCTTTACTTATTCTGATCAATGTTGGACATGAAGCAAGTCTACATATTTCTTATGATTACAGAAGTTCTGAATATTATTTCACTGGCTTTAACAATAATTTCCTCCGTTATTTGTGGTATCCATTATTAATCGAGGGTTCGCAGGTTTTAGAATGGTTCACTCTTACTGTAGAACTTACTGGATGGAAATTTACCCTTGCTCCGTTGGCCGAAGATTCATCTACTCTTTACTGCAATCCAAACATACTTTTTCCACAAGATCTTCCGACAACTTTTTCAGGAACTGGACATGATATTCTTGTATTCGCGGTGCTCTTTCAAGCTATTTACTTGATTAGTTTTCCACTTCCTCTTGCGTAATTAGAGTTTATAAAAATATATATTTTTAGATTTATACACAATTGGAAAATCTTCTTTTTTAATATTTTTATAATAGTCTCTAACTTTGTTGCCCAAGTTACGGCAACTATCTATTATGTTATTGGACTTCTTACCCATCTTACAGAGTTGAAGAGAAGAAATCCTAATCAAAAAGGCAATCTATATGTAAGCAATTTTAAAAATTGAAGATAACGAACGATGTATTCAGATGAACTATGGGCTTATCCTAATTCTTATCAGTACAATTATCATGATTGCTAATTTCGTTGTTCTTTATGTGATTTGGAAAAAAATGCACAAAATTAGAAATAAAAATTGAGTTTTGGAATTATTTGAATAAAGTTGCGGTCGTGTACTAATTCCCAAAATATAAACTGTGAATTTTAATTGTATTTTTTACATTAATTACGTTTTTTACAAGTCGGAAGACAATTGATTTCTTTTTTTGAGTTCTCAACCTAACAATTCATCAAAAAATTTTAATAAGCGGTTTATAAAGTGAGTAATAGCATAATTACACTTATTTTTACAGAGCTTTTAAACACTAAGCTAAAGACAATTGAGATCTGCAAAATGCACTTTTGAGAATTGTATAATAGGAGATAAAAGGTTAACCGAAATTAAATTTATTTTTACCTTCATTCGGTATAGCGACTTTTACTAGAAATCCATCATCTTCCAAAGTAAACAGCAAGTTTTTAAATGTAGCTTCAAGTGCCCTCTTATGTGCTTCTGGTGTCTCGAAATTACATAAAAGATAGGGGCATGCACATCTCTTGAATGTTGAAATAGTCTGAAATGATTGTTAATCTAACTGTGAATAGTTACCTCGATTTCGCCATTGTCATTTTTGCATTTAAACTTAAGCAAATACTTTTTGTTTGCCTCATCATGACATCGATAACGTTGCTCCTTTTTATACAGACGTAACATTCGATTAAAATCTTCATCTCTTGTTTTGTTTATGGCTTTGATTTTGCATTGGAATGTATACTGTGTTGGCAATTCTGCACATTCTTTAGTAATAGCTTCGATTTTTCCGAAACCAAGAAAGTTATTCTCAATTCCGTGGTACTCTTTCAAATATCTAGAAATGAGTAAAGTTTTTAGTTTAAAATCGACTCACTTTAGTGTGGTTTCTACCAATACTTCTTCTTCTGAAGCTATTACATTATTTAGTTTCTTAACTCCAACATATGTCTTCTATATATATATAATATTTATCAGATAAAAATCCACATAACAATTGTCGCCGGACAGTGTAAATTCGTTCACAGTAACAAAAACAACTAGAAAAGCCGTGCTGAAAAGTAAAGGAGAGAAGAAAATTAAATAAAATCTCACTCGAATCGTTGCTTCGGATCGATTATGTATTTGGCTTCTTCATTCATTTGTCCATTTTTATAATTTTGCGACATTTTTGTTTTTCCCACCATATTTGATTTTAGAAATGAATAAACACTGGCGTCAACTTCTGACTCTTCTTCAAATCCTTTGGTTTCTAGACAACTTAACTGAAACTCGTGCCAGCAACCATTTTTCACATAAAATTGTTAGTATTTAACAAAAAAATTAGAATACTTTTCGATGGGCGGCTCTTAATCGTCTTAAGATATTGTATTCTTTCTCTTTAGTCATTGATTGGCGGTTTCTGACGATTTCCTTTGTGTTAATAGCAAAAGATCTACTGTTTAGTATACCTAAATAATGGCGTTTATAAAATTTATGTAATTACTCTCTATTTTTCTAGCAACGATACTTTGTTTGTTGGGAATTTGAGCAGATATACTCTGCTCAGAAAGCATACTGCTCGAGGCTGGCTCTTCCACCGATTTGGGGCCTTCTTCCAGGCAGGCTGTATGTGGACCAAAAACTAAATAGTTATCATTTAACAGTATCCCGGGAGGAATTCCTACATAGTTTAGCCATCTTATTTCAAACTTCTAAATATTTGGTCACATATTAGGTTGGCCAATAATTTCTGGGACACTTTTCAATATTTTATTTCCAAACTGTTTATTCTCTTGTGTTTAGTTTTTAATCACTGACGTACCTTCCATCCGTATCCACGACATGCTGCCAACGTTCAGGCAATTTATAGATTCCCTCCCTGTAAAAGCCTGGAGATTTGCGATCAAAGAACGACTGAAGGTTCATTTTGAGGTCATCTTCATCAAGGAAGTGGCGTCCTTCCAGATGATGAGCCAAAGACCGAAAGAGGTGGTAGTCAAACGGGGCAATGTCAGGGCTATACGGTGGATGGGGAAGAACTGTCCAGTCGAGACTGCGCAGCTTCATATGAGTCAACTTCGCGATATGTGGGCGCGCATTGTCATGCAAGAAGAAAACTTTCCTCTGTATCCCTCTCAGCTTAACCGTCACTCGATCCAACTGTTCGCAGTATATCTCAGCATTGATAATGAAACCGTATGGCAGCAGCTTCCAATGTACAACTCCCTTGACATTCCACCAGCAACACAATATGATCTTCTTGGACTCCGGTCGAGGTGTTTTCTCTCCTAGCTTGAGCCATTGCCGCTTGCACAAGTAGTTGACGTAAAAGACCCACTTCTCGTCTCCTGTTACCACATAGTCCAGTCAGTCAGATATAATGGGAAGTGAGGAGAGTGTTGCAGATGTCAGACCTCATCCGCAGCTGGTGAACGGTCAGAGCGTGAGGAATCCAGATGGCGTATCTCCAGGCGTATCCAAGCGAATGAAGATGGTTTTCGATAGCCCTGTGGGAGCATTGGAATCCTTCTGCTAAACACCGGGTTGTCTGACGAGGATCCTGTTCAACGGATTCTTTTAGGCGATCTTCATTGAAGGTCAATGGACGTCCGGTATGGGGTTCATCTTCAAGGGAAAAGTTCCCGGATGTGACGCGTTGGAACCATCTGTGCACCGTAGAATTAGAGTCTGTTCCATCACCCATTAACATGTTGATCCTCGTGGCTGCTTCTCTCACAGACGAGCCAAGAAGAAACTCGTAAAAAATGATCGATCTCAGGCCTTCACGAGATAGAGGTAGAACACGGCTAATATCAGCCATCCTGGGGGGACGACAGTGGTAGAATATCAAGTACTTGGCATAAATTAATAATCTATAGTATTGGGCTAACAGGTCAACTAAATAAATCTCTAGAGCTCAATCTCCAAAGTGTCCCAGAAATTATTGGCCAACCTAATAGCTAAGAAATTCAGAAGTTTACTATTTGAATTGGGGTATCAAAGACTTAAAGTAGCTCAAGACATTTAAATAGCCGTAAACTTGGCGAAGAACTGTGTGAAAAGTTGTTGCTGCATAATTGTTTACGCAAAGAGAAACAAACAAGACGAAAGTCACTAATAGCTAAACTAATAAAGACTTTCGCAGCCCAATATATTAATTTAAAAGATAAAAAAAATTAAATTTCTCACTGTAGATATCTTTTTGTGCAGGGAAACAATCATGTTGTAACTGGTACTGAAGTGTTTCATTTTGAATATTTCCGTCTTCACTTGTTACTCACCTCATCATATTCCATCTTTCGCTTTAATGGTGGTTTTTCTGACTCACTAGTCCAGCTCTTTATTTTTTGGTTCTTTACCATCTCTTGAATTGAAATTGTATTCCTTTGTGATTTGCCAGCAATCTTTTTAGCAGAAGAATCGTTCTTATTCGCCCGAGCCCAACTATGAATAACTTGATGAGTTACTGTAATGGCATCATTTTGTCCGAAATGCTGATATTGATTGCCTCCGCCAGACGCTGACATTTTCTAGAAATCGTTGTAAATTTGAGCCAAATAACGGTGCAGATGAAAGAGCCATTTGTCTTATATTCTTTTAGAATATTCCACGCGTACTTTGTAAATTGATATGTTATAATTTTTTGCAATCAGATAAGCAAAAATAGCTAAAGAATTGGCTTTAAAAACAAAGGTAAACATAGAAACATAAGAGAAAATAAACAAATTTGAAGCGTCCTGTGAAAAGTCGTAATTTCGTACTTACTTTGTTTTCTTGGCAACGGAAATCTCCGTGTAAGATTTATAAAATATAGCAAGCTTTTGCTATGCTTAAATTATTAATTATTGCCTAGAATTGATAATAAAAAATCATTTCCGAATTTATTTCGATCATAGATTATTTAAAGCATTTCAACAATTACGATTTACTCAGATTTATTTTTAGTAAATTAACGTAGGAGACCATTAGTTTTATCTGAAAAAAGATTTGTTGATAATAAAACAAAAAGTGGAAATTGAAGAGGAAGAGAGACTGAACGAGAAAGACAAAAACAATGATGAATAAAGTTAAAAGCGACACAACCGATAGCAAGATACTCAAAAGCGATGCAATGAGCACAGTTTCAGAACGTTGGTTTCTTTAACACATTCGAAGCTGCGTGCATGAAAAATCATGCACGCAAAAACTCCTCTTTCGCTCATTCGTGCATGAAAAATTATGCACGCGTGTTTTTTTTTATATTTAAAAAAAAATTAACAATTTATTCAACATTATAAACACTTTTTATGATTTTTAGAGAAACATTCATTACAATAATGCTTATTGCACTTAGAACATCTGGTAACTACTTGTTTGGTTTGTTTACGAGCCAATGTTGCATCCAATTTCTTCGAAATAGATTTATAGCAACCCACGCGTCTACGTGATTGTCCTTTAACCTTTTGGAGGTAATGAGAGCTTCTAGAATATGGTTTATCCATGAGTAGTTCCCGTACGATATCTTTCTTGAAGTCAATCACTGGTGTTCTTGTCTGTCTGTGCTCCTTCATCAGAATCCATGCGTTTGTAACAGCACACTGGCAAATCAAATGGAAGAGGATCCGCATATACCAGCGATATGTCTTTCGCTGGAAGGGACAGTAGCTTCCCATTTGATCAGATAAATCAATAAAAGCCTTGCCATGATTGTAGTCCAAGACAGCTTCTGGCTTACCTGCTGCACTTCTCGAGCTGTCATGCTTAGTAGAAATCATGATTACATCACGTTTGTCGCGCCATTTCATGACCGCGATGTCGTTCTTCTGTTGAGCAACGCATTCTCCTTTCTTAAGTTTCCTTCCCACAACGTCTGATGGATTGTTTTTTCTGTTTCTTCTCAGAGTTCCAACCATATTCGTCGACCGAGCTAATAATGATTCTGCTAAAGACACACTGGAATACCAGTTATCGACGTAAAGCGTCTTCCAAGCGTCCAGAAGGCTGTCATACAAAGACATAACTACAGTTTGCTCAACACTGCCTGCCCTCAGGTGATTCTTACCAGTGTAAACTTCTATATTATGAGTGTAGCCACCAGCAGAGCAGAGCTTGAACAGTTTGATTCCATAACGATGCCTTTTGTTTGAAATATATTGACGAAATGATAAGCGGCCACGAAATGGAATCAGGCTCTCGTCAATGCATATTTCCTCGCCTGGTGTCTTTAGCAGCTGACATCGGGCGACAAAAATTTTCAAAAACCGCTCAATTTTGTAAAGACGAGATCCAGAATTGTTTTGGTTGTCTTCAAAATGAAGAGACCTGATGGTCTGCTCAAACCTTTTTCTAGACATGATGTCCCCAAATATTGAATGGCCTGTCAAAGCAGGATCAGTAGCCCAATAATCATCAAATTTTGGTAAGCTGACATAGCCCATCTTTAAAAACATTCCAATAATAGTGCCGATATCTTTTGATAAAATATCTTCAATGTCTGCATACTTGGCACGACCGTACAAATTGGTTTGTTCTACAATCAATTGAACCATTTTATCGGTAAGGAATAAGTTAAAGTAGTCTACTGGTTTTGAGCATGATTCAATTTCATCAAGGTTCAAATGTCCTTCACCTGTAAACGCTGGTCTAGTAGGCTTCATAATATTATAACTCCAGTAAGGATTCTGAGTCAGTTGTTCAACGTAATCGTCGTCTTCTTCACTGTCTTCATATTCATCCAGAACGATTACGTCATCAAAATCCTCTACTTCATCTGATTCCAATACAAAATCATCAAAATTTCTGTTAAATTTTTCCATTTCGTCATCCATTTCCTACGACAGCTTATTTAGATCAAATAATTACAAAAAATACAAAAAAAATTACTTTAACACCTTAAACTAACTTAAAAAACGTCAAAAGAAAAAAAACAGCAAAAATCAAAAAAATTTAAAACGTGAGTTTTTGCGAAATGGCCTCAGCCCCGAATGTGTTAAAAAGGAAGTAATAAGGGTGAATATGTCAGGCAAATCGACTACTTGATGGAAACTTCAATCAAGGGGAAATATCATTTGGAGAATGTCGTCGCAAGAGTTTGGTTCCGTGAACTGTTGATATGTCTAGGTCGATTTATTACGAGACTTTGAAGCTATCAGGAGGTTAAAATGTACAAAGACACTTATCAGGAAAGAATGTATTTATAAAAGCAGCAAATCACTCAATTAGTACGAAAAAAATTGCATGAACAAAACAATTAATAACAAAAAACGGTAATTGAGAGGTTGGAGGAGCCAAAGAGAGTTCGCGGATCTCAGCCATAGTATCCGTAATAATTGTATTAGAAAATTACGTTGGTATAAACACTTTATAATTGGATTTGTCTTCCTCGAATAAAATCAAAAGACTAGAATTGAGATGAAATGCTGAGTCATCTTGTACGCTCCGAGAAGTAGGAGTGTCTATGAGTAATGATGGCTCTAGGAGTGACGCAAGACAATGGATATGCAGATGATAGTACGTAGCACTGCTTACATGAGCACAATCTGCGACTTTTGTAGATGTTCAAAAAAGAACAGTAGCAAGCAAATGAAGGTTAATAAAAATAATGTTTCGGAACGCGTTTTTATCGATTTATGATAATTCAGTTTCAAGATGAACTTAATGATCTATTCTACAGAATCTTCTATTATTCCTGCAAAATTGTATTTTGATCTAGAGTTCAGACCTCAAATGAACGAAAACAGCTTTTTGTCTTGTGTAGGCTGGAAATTGAAGGTTGAACTCTCCAAGAAGAGACTTTTTGAATATTATTTCCGCACTTTCGTCTCACGTCGAACTGAGGAAAGGTCGTATCTCTCTGTCTCTCTCCGCTTCTCTTTGCAATTATCGCAAAACTTCGAAAAGAACCTCATCTGTTTCTATTTTCAACCACTCTTCTATAGCGGCTTGAAAACGAGAGGTTCTACTCGAACTTGAGCGGCTCTAGTCGAAGTTTTATGGTACACAGCTCAAATTTAAATTACAGGATGGATCCTATTGATTTACCAAAGATTTCTTCTCTTAATCTCACTGTGAAAGATGGTTTGATCGATCTCTTGCTATCACTTATCGCCCTCCTTTCTATTGGCTTCGTTTGCTGCTTCTTCTTATACATGGTGAGTTAAACGACCCAGATGCGACAATAAGAAAGTAGTGAAAAGCAGTGAAAGAACTGGCAAAAAGCCAGACTTGAGAGCTGAGATTAATGAGGCTGCTGTTTAGAAATGGCTGAAAGAGAAGCACGATGAGATGGCACCTCCAGCGGTCTTTACAGTCGCCTACAATGGCAAAAATGGAGTCACTCTACCCGGTTTGTTGCTAACAAGTCATTTCAATGAGAAGTTTCCAGCTCCTGGCAACAACCAGCCGTCACCAGCCAACAACTGCTTCAACAGCAGTGTTCACCCAATCTGACGTCTTTACTTGGTCAAGAATTCAGACAACTTCAACCATAAACTGGCTTTAATTTCGACAACTTTATTCGCAAATTGCTATTAAAAAGAAAACAAAAAGTGAGAGAATAGGCGTGTCTGAAAATAGGTGATGAGCTGAAATATTAAAATACCCTTGAGAACTGCTGAGGCTGGTGTAGTTGTAGTCGTATAATTGCTAGCAAAATAGTAGTTAATAATTCCGCCAGAAGAGGGTGAAAGTGCACTTATACTTGCAAATCGAAAATTTGTTCCAAATAGTGTGCAATTCTGAGACGACGAGGATAATCTAAAAGGATAGACTTCTATATTTTTCTTTATTTACATGCAGTTTTGACGTCCATCTATGCCCGTAGTATTTACAATTATTGTTGTCGATGTATCAAATGATAGTGGAACAAGAGTAAGAATCAATGGGTCGCCTGAAGAAACGAATTGGCAAAATAATGTGCCTGCCTGATTGGAAGTATAAGGAGTTATCTTGAACTGAATCTGCAAAAGGAAAGTTCATTGATTTGTAAAATCCCATCAAATCATCTCTGGCCGGTAGGATATCTAAATAAAATATCAGCGTAAGAGACAATTTACTTGGATTGTTCGGGTTAGTAATTATGCTCACTGTTCCCTTCGAGAGATAAAAAGTCTTCAACTTGCCAGGAACCCATTGCGGCATGGCATTATCGGATGTGGCATAAACCCTAAACAATTTGAGTTTAGTTTGGAAAATGATTAACCCATAAGTTGATAGCAACTGGCTCGGAGAAACAGGAAGACCTCCGGCATACAACGAGAAATTATAGGATGCATCCTAGTTCGAAATTAGAAAAGCAAACTTTCCAAACCGAAATAATATAAGACATAATCGTGTCAAATTGTTGGTCATTTTGGTAAAGAGTAACTGCAGCTGTTCCATTTGTTGCATCAACAACAAAGCGCCCAGCAGCGCCAAGACTGTCGTAATACAAAAACTGATAAAAAGCAAAATTTGCGACATCTTAAAAATCATAATATTTAATATATCTACGCTCACCGGTTCCGGCACTTATAGCAAATGCACCAGCAGGCTGAGGCTGTGAAAAAAAGACTAATGTAACAGTGCCAGTAACAATTAAAGGAGTTGTTTCAAATATCCGATTATACAGACTAAAGCCTTCCTTTTTGTTTAACTTATTTACCAGGCAATCGGTGTTCCTGTTGGCTTAGATCCTTGATAAATTAGGGCTCCTGTTAGCATAAAATCTGCCCATTTTGTACCGTAAGAAGCTGTTGAAATAGCGATCTAAAGACTGCTATTATCACTGACAAATATGACTCACAGTACCGCCATTTGATGTACTGATTGTTTGGGCAGATTTATACAAATCTCTTGTCAATATTACAATCGGCTGGTTTCCTTGGTTGACTTGAAGAAGTTGAGGATTCGGGAAATCAACTGCAAATTAATTCAGAGGGAAAGAAATCAAAATACTTGGTTGTAAATTCCAGATAACTTGAAAAGTTCCTTGTGAATAAGGTGAACTAATTATGGTGAAAACAAATGGTGTAGGGCCTACAGCAGCAATATTATAAGTATCATTTGAAAAACTAAACAAAATTAGAGTATAAAATTATTTTTACTCTAAATTTAAATAAGAATTCTGGCCGCTTACTGTGTCACCAGCATCTGGAAGAGTTTTCACTGTAAGCACAGCAAACATTCCGTTTGGAATGTCAATCTAAAATGTAATTTCAATCAAATAAATATGATTACTTGAAATTTACACGTAGAATTTGGAGCATAAAATATATCATTTCCTTCTGGAAAGGTATTAAAAATAGTCGTATTTGGCAATACATGATTGGCAGGACAATCTAAAATTTCTCTAAACATTGAAAGTAAATAAAATACTCCAGTGCGCTAGTGCTGTAGGTAGAAGTGTGAAAATAAGAAAGAACTTCATGGGCTCTTTATCGTTGGAAGGCGCAGTTGGAATTGCAATGTGTTTGAACTGTGATAAGCCGTCTTCCTCGAAGAGTCATGGATAAACCCAACTTGGACAAACTGGCCAAAGAAGGAAATGCCTATTCGCTAATCTTGAATGATGGAGTGAAAGAAAGAATTGGGGTAAGAGAAAAATATAGAAAATTCAATTAATTATTCTTATTTTAAGAAATATTATAGATACGTTTTTGCTATGCTCGAAGCTTTTTTAAAAATTATAGTATATTTTTTATTGTCGTTTGTCGATAAAAAAGCAAACTTAATCGCTTTTGCACCAATGCAAACTAATCTTTGACTTTGATTCGGTTCTGACGCAAAACTATGTAACCAATCTTTGTAATCAACCCTAGTTTGTACCCTCGGTGTCAGTTTTCGGGTTTCCAGTGGCGAATTTTTGTTATCTAGAAGTCTTATCTAAAGATTTAGAGCTATGTTATAAAGTGAATCGACACACCCCGAGGGCTTATCGCAAGCCGCACTTGTGCAACTGCGTAAACCACTCTTTCTGTTATCTAAACCAACCGGCTCATTATTTTCAGGATGAAGACGGTTCTCTTCCTTGCCATATTGGGCTTGACCTCTGCTGGTGTTTACCAACACAAATTAACATGGAGACCTTCTCTCCGAATGCGATTGACTCAAGCTGGCGAGCTGGAAAAATATATCGCTTATTTACAAGATGCTCGTATATCTAAGTTGAGCTCTCTTGCCCAGCCGGTAAGGCTTGGATCACATAAATACCTTCTTTAGGTCCTCGATTATGGAGATTATGAGTACGTCGGAAATATGACTGTTGGAACCCCTGATCAACCTTTTGTCATCATCTTGGATACTGGATCTGCCAATTTCTGGGTTCCTGCCACCAATTGCGATAGCAGTTGCACCACTCACAATCGCTACGACACTACTAAATCCTCCACTTATGTCAAGAATGGAACTGCCTTCTTCATCCAATATGGACTTGGAAATGCTCGTGGTACTCTCTCTCAAGATACCGTCAGAGTAATTATATGTTTCATTCTTTTTCAATCTAGTTCAGATTGGAGGAGTTGGAGAAACCCAATTGGTCATCCCAAAGACTACCTTTGGAGTCGCCACACATATTTCCAAGGACTGGCAATCGGTTGGTTTTATCTCGTTCCATACAATAAAGATCTTCCAGGACCCCGCTGATGGTATCATGGGACTTGCTTTCACTTCCTTGGCTGTTGATGGCGTCACTCCTCCTCTCATTAATGCCATGAACCAAGGACTTCTCGATCAGCCCCTCTTTACAGTTTGGCTTGAGCACAGAGGAGTCTTGAACGCTGCTGCTGGAGGAGTCTTCACCTATGGAGCTATCGACACAACCAACTGTGGAGCCGTCATTGCCTATGAACCTCTCTCTTCTGCCACTTACTTCCAATTTAAGGTATTTTTGGTCTTTAAGCAACTAAAATGGCTTTAGATCAAAGGATTTGGACTTGGATCTTATTCCAATACTGATGCTACCGAAGGAATCTCCGATACTGGTACCTCTTTCATCGGAGGAATTAAGGCTGTCACCGATGGCCTTGCTAAGGCCGCTGGAGCTACTGTATGTTGATTTCTGGCCAAAAAAGAAATCTGATTTTTAGTACAAGATTCTTCAACAATCCTACTACATTGACTGCGCTGCTACTCCCCCTCCACTTACTGTTGTGATTGGAACTACAACTTACTCAATCAACTATAAGAACTACATCGTTGATGTGAGTTTATTCACACTCTTGAACATATACTTTTCAGGATGGAACTAACACCAACACTTGCCTCTTCGCTGTCTTCCCCTTCAATTCTGGTGGTTTCGGCCCTGCCTGGATCTTGGGCGATCCCTTTATCAGGCAATATTGTAACATTTATGACATTGGTCGTCAACGCATGGGATTTGCTCCATCTCTTCAAAAAATCTAGATTTATTTTTAAAAAATAAACGGTCTCTGAGTCTCCGATGAATTTATCCCAATAATCTTCCGGTTGAGACAGAATTTCGCTGAATCAATGCTCCTTGATCAAGACAACTCATAAAAGTGACAGATAATTGAGCTGTCGCGCGTGACTAGTGGGACTAGTCGCTATAAAAGCAACGATTCAACTAATGTAGAATTTTCTACAATTTTCTTTTCTCTTTTAAAATAATTGTTTTCATAGCTTAAAATCTTTTCAGATGATAGTTGGTAAATTCTTTTTCGTTTGCATTCTCAGCTGGAGTACATCTTTGACTGAAATCCACGCTCAGGAACTCAAGTGCGATTCTGTCAACCCGCAGTGCTGTGATCGAAATCGTTTTTGTACCTTTTGGGCCCAACAAGGAGAATGCAACCGCAATCCCAACTGGATGCTCAACAATTGTCAGATTTCTTGCAACAATTGTATTCGCCCTGGTGGTGGAGATCTAGCTCTCCTTCCTCAAACTCCTGCCTCGGTTGCACCGATTAGATTCACTACTCCTACTACTGCTCTTCCCACTTTGATGAGCCAAATTCGTAAGTTTTTCTTTTGTTTTAAAGAGTGAACAGCTTCCCGCGATACTTCTGTCTCCAACAATGGATGTCCAGCTGTCCAGCCGATGGAAATGCTCTTCGCCCCGACGATGAGCAATAGCCAATTCGCTGGAGGAGTTTCTCGATCCGGATGTGGAGCTAAGAATACCGTTAGAGATTGTACCAGAAACATGTGCTTCCATCGGCAATTTCGCTCAATGGATGGTGTTTGTAATAATTTTGGAATTCCTCTCCTTGTTAGTGCGTTTTCTTTTATTAAAAACATTTTTAGGGATCATCCTTCATGCCTAACTCTCGTTTCCTTCCAAGCGCCTACGATGATGGTGTCAATGCCTTAGTCGGATCAAGGACTCGCAACCGTCCCAATCCTCGTCAAGTCTCTATTTCTCTTCTCTCCTCTCAACAGTCAATTCCTCTCAACACAAGCACTCTCATGGCCCAATGGGGACAGTTTATTGCTCACGATATGACGCAAAATGCTCTTGGAGGTGGCTGTAATTGTGGAAGCTCAAGTCCTCATTGTGCCAATATCCCTGGAATCCCCAACGACCATCTGTAGTTATTATTTATTTACCATTGCATTATTTTAGGAGACTTCAATGCAGCTCTTTTTCTCGTTCCATTGCTGAGTGTGGTACTGGCTTCCAAGGACGTCCTCGTGAGCAGATGAATCTCAACACAGCCTTCATTGATGGTAGTGTTGTCTACGGCTCCGATTCCAACGCAGTTCGCCAGCTGCGTTCTGGAGCAATGCTTCGTTTTGTTGTAATTTTTCTTTCTTTTATTAAATGTTAAACAAAATAGGGAGATTTTCGACGACAGATGATCCCAGCCAACCAGAATACTGTCTTTGGAGGAGATACTCGTGCTGGAATCTTTGCTGGACTTCACTCTCTCCAGACTTATTTCCTCCGCATGCACAACAGCATTTCCAATCAGCTGGGAAGAATGAATCCCCGCTGGGGACAAGACCGTGTTTTTGAAGAGACAAGAAAGATTGTCGGAGGTATCATTCAGGTATTTTTTCTGAAACGTTATAAAACTGTTATGTAGGTCATCACCTATCAAGAGTTTCTGCCAGCCTTTCTCGGGCCTTCTCTCAGCATCGGATCATATCCTGGCTACAATGCTCAGACTGATCCAACCATCATGAACGAATTTGCTGGAGCCGCTTTCCGTATGCACGGAATGCTGGAGAACCGATACAGTTTGATTGATGGCAGCTTCCGCCCTATCAGTTCAATGACATTTGGTCAAGGAGTTAGCAGTTCAGCACCCAACCTCGTCGCCAGTAGCATGGACTTCATCACACGGTAAACATTTCGATGTCTTTACTCAGCTGACTTTTTAGTGGACTGGTTGGAACTTCGGCTAAAAGTCCTCAGCGTCTTGCCCAATCAGTTGCTGACAGTATTTTCAACCTAGCTACCGTCAGTATCCAACGAGGACGTGACCATGGCTTCCAGCCTTACAATGCTTACCGTCGGCGTTGTGGTCTAGCTTCTCTTACCAGCTTTGATAACGTAAGCTTCAACCCAAATAGAACTAATTTTGTTTTCAGTGGCCGGAAGTGACTGATCCTAATGTGATCGCCCGTCTGAAGCAGCTCTACCCCGGTGGAGTGGACACTGTGAACTAATCTTTCAACCTGATATGTTTGTTTTTCAGCTCGATCTATACGTCGGTGGTCTTCTCGAACGTCCCCAGCCTGGCTCTTCTATTGGTCCGACTTTCGCTTGTATCGACAATGAACAGTTCAAGCGATTGAGAGATGGCGATCGTTTCTTTTACGAAAATCCTGGAGTTTTTACCAACGATCAGTTGATTGCTCTAAGACGTGTCACCATCTCTTGGGTCATTTGTTCTCACTCTGAGAGGTACAAAATAGCTTCTTATGATTAGAAAGTATTCCCAGCATCAGCCGCATCTCTCCTACTGGCTTCTTCACTGACAACGGAGCTGCAGCCGTCGGTTGCAGTTCTCTTCAACCTCTCGACCTCAACGCATGGCGCGAGCAGTAGAATAATACGTTTATGAATATTTATGCATTATTTTGTACAAAACATTGTCAGTCCAATCAATATAATGTAGTCCAGGACCATCAGCCAATTGAAGACCTAAAATCTTATGATTTTAAATAAGAAATTCTTACCATTACAGTAATGTAACGAGGCTTGAGGATTTTGTGAGCATAAGCATCATCGTCTTTAGTTACAATACTCACATACCAGGATTGCATTGAAGCAGAAAAGATGAGGAAAATTAGACAAATTCCATAAATCAACAAGAGCTAGAGAGTTTTTGTGTAATTACACTGGGAGGTTTACCTTAGCCTTGCCGATTCTTTCAACAAGACTGAATTCATTGAAGAAACTGGAGAAAAATACTTTTAAAGAGATGATGAAGTTGAGGATAAGGATTATAAGAATAACAGTCTGCCATCCATAACCCTAAAAGAGCTTCTCTTTTCAATAGAAACTCACATCGTAGAATATTTGGAAGGCGACATTCTTTCCATACCAAATGAAGGAACAGGCGAATAAAGCAGCAAAGTTGAAACACTACAATCATATGAAGATATTCCAATTCACAACTAACCACTTGGAGTAGATTCAAAACTCCGTGAAGAGTGCGTAAAAACTGACAGTTCATAGTTGTGCGGCAGCGACTGGCACTCAGTCGTATTTAATCGACAGGATTGAGGAGGGAAGCACAGTCCCCTATCACAAACAGTCGCGCTGTGGTCTCTAACAAAGCGCACGGCATATTATTCAATGAATCATTCGGCGAAAGGGCACGTGAGAGCTGTCAAGAGCAACAGGCAATTGTTTTTGGAATGTCTTTTTGACAATGCGTGGTTGTACTTCCTCAATTTTTGATATTCGAGGCCCTAATCTGCTTTTGGGACAATGAAATTACCTGCCATAAATTCTGGCAAATTATTATTATTGGTAAAGGCAGCGCCTAGCAACCCGAGCACGGCGTCAGGTTCGCGAATGGCTTCATTTTCTCTTTGCGCCTGCATCGGTCATATCCTCTCAATGCTCTGTTGTTTTTCCGTTGATCCTGAGGAAGAAGGTATTCTTTCATTTCCTTATTTACTGCTGATTATTTATAGAATTTAATGACGAAAACGAGTTTGAAAACATGGCAGAACCTCCTCGAACTTTGCGATTCTGGCTGTTGAGCTGGCTCTGCTAATTTTAAAAGATATTTCATGATGATCTCTAATAAATGTGTAGAATTATAGTTCATCTGTACTTGTGGGCGTAATTGAACGGTTTTCACTTCGAAATCTTTCATAAATCCCGGGAGCTAAAAAAATATTTTGGCTTTCTGTTTGATTACCTCTTTCGTTTGGATGAAATAGAGGTTCGGGTTGTTCTTGCTCAAAATTACTGATTTTTCCCAAAAGCCAAAAAGTTTCCATGACGCCTTTGCCCTAAATCTTATTATAAATTAAAAAGAAGGAGGAATACCTTGACAATGACTTCGCCTCTTCTCTCTGTAGCATAGCCCCCAACAGTGTTGGTGAGCATCTCATTTGCAGAAGAACTGATGTGAATCATTCCAGCTATAATTACTTAAGCTTTTAGAGTTGGAGAAACTTACGTTTTCCGTTGCTTTCCATTCGACTAGCTGTGTTTACTGTATCTCCAAAGAGGCAATATCTCGGCATAGTCCGACCAACAACGCCGGCAACAACAGGTCCTAAAGATTAATTTCTTTTTGCTGCTTACACAACTGACCACAATGAATTCCGATACGAATGTTTATTTTTTCCGAAGGCAAATGAGGTATTTGGAATTGAGCAACAGATTGCATTAGGGCCAGCGACATGTCTGCCATTCTGTTTGCATGAATGTTTCCGATTCTCTCAGGTAATCCCGAAGCGCACAAATATCCATCTCCGATTGTTTCCACCTATAATCAAATGCATTTTCTGCTTTAAAAAATAAAACTTTATAGACACCGTGTTTCTCAATAATTGCGTCGAATGTTGTGTATAGAGCGTTGAGGAGATCAACAACCTGAAATTGTCATAAACCTCGAATTAGAGTTAGCCACTTGAAGTGGTGTTGATTTTCCAGCTAGGACAGTGAAAGAGACAACATCAGAGAAGAAGATACTGACAGATTCATAGAACTCAGGAGGGACATTCTCCCCGCGTTTAAGTAGTTCAGCCACCTGTCTGAAATAAAACTAAAACAAAAATTGACTAAATTACTTTGGTAAGAGTCTCTTCAGCAGAATGTCACTCTTCTTCCTCTCCTCTTCCAGTTGCAACAACCTTGAAGCTACTTGTTCTTCTAAAGTAGTCGCGTAATTTTCAAGTGAATTCATTAAATGATCCATCAAATTAAAGTTTCTAAACACATAATTTTAAAAAGCCTAAAATGTACAATCATAAATACCTGTTCTGCATCATTGACTTCAATATACTTCTAATTTGCGAAATCGTTGGTCTTTCACTAGGTTTTTCATCCCAACAGCGGTCAACCAACGGCAGCTAAAATAATAAAAATAAAATATTGATCTTTCCACACCATTCCTACAGCTACTTCCATATTTTCTGGTGTCTCTATTCGTGGTCTATATGGAGGCTTGACTCCTCGTTTTACCTTATAGAGTATATCTAAAAATATGTTTGATTCGTATCTTATTTTACCTTCAGCATCTTTATTACCATCTATTATACTGTAAGCAGACTTTTTCGTCAATAATTCACTGCATATTATTGCAAAAGCATAAATATCAGCTTGTTTGGATCCAACAGATTCTCCACGCAAGATCTCGGGTGCAGTCCATAGTTTGTCTGGAAGGATTAGGACTAATAAAAAAAGTGGAATTTACCCTCTAAGATTTCTGAACATTGTAGATGATGTAAGCCGAAATAAGAGAGTTTTATCTGAAAACGATCGTCGACTAGACAAGTTTCAGAAGCTAGTCTGCCATGATAACCGAGAAAGCTATCGTGGATATAAGTTAATCCCTGAATAAATAAACTTAAAAATAACAGATTAAACCTCGACTATGTCGACCATCAGGGAATAAACAAAAAAGAAGTCCATTTCAACTGCAGTAGAATTCATAATATCTATTAGACTTCCACGTGGACAAACTCTAAAAATAAATGCCATTTATTTTTGACAAACCTCCAGAAAAACATTCCCTCCGGGCCGTCTAGAGAAATGCCCACAAATTTATTCAATGACTCGTATGATAACGCACGAAGGTGCCTCAATTCTCTTTTATGTTCTCCTTTCAAAGCTCCAGGTATTCCAATTTTCAAACCAACAACGGTTTCAAGCTGATAATTAATCTATAAACTCTTTTTAAATGTTTTCTCTTACTTGGTAAATGAAATATTCAAATCTTCTTCTATCTTTAAAACTGTAGCCCGTTTTTGATGACGCATATGTTGATGCAGAAGCAAAGCTATGCTCATTTTTTTTAACTCGCGGTTTTTGCAGTGCAGTGAAGTTAATCGTCCACAAGGCGTTTAATCTCTCTTCAGCTTGCTGTTTTGACCGAATGTTGTAGACACAACCAGCGACAGAAAAGAACACAGAAAGAGAGATAAGAGCTGCTCCAGCGATGATATATGCTCCAAATTGAGCCCAAGTATTCACTGGACACTAAAAAATTTTAAAATGTGCATTGATTCTAAAACAAACCGAATCTCCTTTAAAACCACAAATTGGAGTATCAGGTGGTGGAGCAAAGTTGTAATTGTTCCACATTTTAGTTTCATCGGTAATGAAAGTAATATTCTAAAGTAAAAATAAATAAAATCTATTGTTCTTACATTTGTTACATTGTCAACAGAAATTGTTGCATAAACTTGTGGTAAATGAGACTCATTCAAAGCTACAAGGTAGAAAGTTGGCAGCCTTTGCCCATACACATTTATCTTTACTCTTTCAGTTATTCCTGCAATCTATCTTCTAAATACATATAATTCAAGCTTACCGTCATACTCGAATGGAGCACTGTCTGCTATGTAACTGCCGTTGCTGTACATCGTTGGGTTTCTTTGTAATGTTTTATTGAGGGCATATCCATAGCCAAGAACTGAGTCATAAAGCTGATATGCATAAAGAGAAGCCTAAAACAGATTATCTTCTTATTTATTTATTAACTTACATAAATAGAATTTTCTTTAACGCAGGTGTCATTACAATAAAATGGATAGTCATTCATTTTGTCTAGAACCATTTGGCTAAACTTGCCAAAGTCAGCATTTCCAAACTTTCCATATCCAGGAACCTAAAGATGCAATCAAAAAATTAAATGTACAATACTTACATCACGCAAACATAAAAATCTTTTTGAAATTTCGTGAATTCGGTCATCATTTCCATCTACGTTACCAGTATCCCAAAGGTAAGACTCTCCTGTTCCACTGGGATCAGCTAAATAAAATTTTAATCTCTTTTTTAAAAGTAAAATACCAAAACTCAAGATTCCAACATCCATCATTATGTAGACATATTCTGAATTCGTCATGTTCATACTATCAGCAGCTAGCATAAAAGGCCTTCTCCAAGAGTCGTCCATACACAAAATATATACTGAAAATGTAATGAAAAATGCAAACTCTTTTACTTCGAGCATATGGTTTTGCTTGTCGGAGAAGTCCTTGAATTGTTGCTAAAGAAGTATCCAATATTTCGCCTTGGTATGTCTGGTAGATCTGATCATCATTGAATGCATCTAAAGCAGCCTGAAATGATAGCATTCTCAAAGATTTTAGAAACAAACTACCGGAAGATCGGCTGACATACTACTACATTTCTTGACCGTTCCACTATTAGAGTAAAGGAAAGCATATTTATTCCAATTGTATCGCTTCATCAATCCAAAAGTAGCTATTCCCAATCTGAAGTAGATTCTTGGATCTTTGCCACCTTTTGTTACCCGAATGTATTGACAGAGCCAATGTATGTGTTAGGAAATCTAGTAATATCCGCTAAATCTCTGTAATAAGTGCTTCCCCAAACAAATATTGGTTTATTAAAATAAGTTGCGACTAAAGAGGCGGATACAGCTGCTGAAAATAATTTAACTAAACTATATTTGTGAATTATACGCTGAGAACAACAGGGTCCGATTATGGCATCAGAATGGGCATATTTGAGGGTGTTAACGGCGATTGCAGTCGCATCTGCTTCTTCACATTGATCAAAATAAACAGTAAAACTGTAACATTAAAATAAATAGCTTCTTTTTCTTACTTCATGGTGTAACCGGGAAGAAGTCTATTGCTTTGGATAAAATCGTAAGCCAGAAGAACTGCTCCGGCGATTCCTTCATAGTCATTGAAGAAATCATTCCGATTTCTGGCAAAAAGTAATGCAACCTCCAATTGGAGGGCAAAACAAATCTGAAAAAAACTGTAAAAGGTTGGAAGAAACATACCGGAAGAAGCAAAAGCCATCTTTGATGATACATGAATGAATGATTTGGAAGCCATTGGATGTATTTCTTTTCTTTATTGCAGACATTATTGAAGATATTACAGAAAATGTCTTTGTAAGCGGATTGGTCGACCAGGATGTTCAAAGTTTTCCAGGAAATCTTCTGTTGTGATTCCAATATGTTTCAGCCCAGCATGTTGCTATAACATATTATATTATATTACAATGGACTGGGTATTTAAACGTAAAAAGTTCTGAAATATTTTTAAAAAACAAATTATTTTTACACAATTAATGCTAAATTTACCTGAAAACTAAAAATATTAAAGTTTTACCATCCATCAAGCAAAAGTATTTGTAAGCACGCTTCATTGGGGTGTTCTTTCTAATATGCTCGTTGGGTAAAATTAAATAAAATAAGTAAAAAATGTGTTTCTAAGCGAAAAATAATGCTTTGTATATCGGATTTGTATTATTACATCGAACAATAAGGGCATAAATCAAAAATGTGAAAAAAATTTCGCAAAAAATTATAATATGTGTCCCTGAAGCTTCAGTTAAACAGAGTGCCATATAAATGAGAAAAGTAAAGTTTATTTTCACTGGGACAAAATAAAAAATATAAAATTCCTTTTACAATTCAACGGTGCTTGTTGGAGTGATTGAACGGTTTTCATTTCGAAATTTTTCATAGATTCCAGGGGCTCTTTCAGTTGGATGAATGATCTCTTCCACTTTGTGGTTAAAGTTATCTATCTTTCCCAAAAGCCAAAAAGTTTCCATGACGCCTTTGCCCTAAATCTTATTATAAATTAAAAAGAAGGAGGAATACCTTGACAATGACTTCGCCTCTTCTCTCTGTAGCATAGCCCCCAACAGTGTTGGTGAGCATCTCATTTGCAGAAGAACTGATGTGAATCATTCCAGCTATAATTACTTAAGCTTTTAGAGTTGGAGAAACTTACGTTTTCCGTTGCTTTCCATTCGACTAGCTGTGTTTACTGTATCTCCAAAGAGGCAATATCTCGGCATAGTCCGACCAACAACGCCGGCAACAACAGGTCCTAAAGATTAATTTCTTTTTGCTGCTTACACAACTGACCACAATGAATTCCGATACGAATGTTTATTTTTTCCGAAGGCAAATGAGGTATTTGGAATTGAGCAACAGATTGCATTAGGGCCAGCGACATGTCTGCCATTCTGTTTGCATGAATGTTTCCGATTCTCTCAGGTAATCCCGAAGCGCACAAATATCCATCTCCGATTGTTTCCACCTATAATCAAATGCATTTTCTGCTTTAAAAAATAAAACTTTATAGACACCGTGTTTCTCAATAATTGCGTCGAATGTTGTGTATAGAGCGTTGAGGAGATCAACAACCTGAAATTGTCATAAACCTCGAATTAGAGTTAGCCACTTGAAGTGGTGTTGATTTTCCAGCTAGGACAGTGAAAGAGACAACATCAGAGAAGAAGATACTGACAGATTCATAGAACTCAGGAGGGACATTCTCCCCGCGTTTAAGTAGTTCAGCCACCTGTCTGAAATAAAACTAAAACAAAAATTGACTAAATTACTTTGGTAAGAGTCTCTTCAGCAGAATGTCACTCTTCTTCCTCTCCTCTTCCAGTTGCAACAACCTTGAAGCTACTTGTTCTTCCAGATTTACTGCATAGTTCTCTAAGGAATTCATCAAATGGTCCATCAAATTAAAGTTTCGATTTTGAAGCATCGCTTTCATTATGCCTTTAGTTTGTGAAATAGTTGGTCTTTCACTTGGTCTCTCCTCCCAACAGCGGTCAATTAATGACAACTAAAATAATAACTAAATTTCAGAGACCCTCACCATTCCAGAAGCAATTTCCATGTTGTCGGGTGGCTCTATTTTGGGTCTATAGGCAGGCTTCATCCCTCTTTTGACTTTATATAAAATATCTTTAAAAATATCAAAATTAACAAAGTGTCTAACCTTCAGCGTCTTTATTTCCTTCCCTCAGACTGTATGCTGGCTTCCGAGTCAACAGTTCGCTACAAATTATTGCAAATGAATACATATCAGCCTGTTGTGATCCATTTGATTCCCCACGCAATATCTCTGGAGCTGTCCATAATTTATCTGAATAATGAAGCCATACGATTATAATTAAAAAAAGAGACCTTCCATTATTTCAGCAAATTGAAGATGATGTAAGCCAAAATATGAGAGTTTTATCTGAAAACGGTCATCAACTAGGCAGGTATCTGATGCCAATCTTCCGTGGTAGTTCAGCGAACTATCGTGTATGAAAGACAAGCCCTAAAATCAATATTACGGAGGGAAAATAAAGCAAACGTCGAGAATGTCCATCATGAGCGAATACACGAAATGGAAATCCAATTCAACTGAGCTCGAACTCATTACATCAACTATGCTTCCACGAGAGCAGACTCTAAATTCAATTAAATAAAATTGCTTAAAATCTACCTCCAAAAATACAATGTTTCAGGGCCATCGAGTGAAATTCCAATAAATTTGTTCAATTTTTCATGTGAAAGGGAACGCAGCATTCGCAATTCCTTCTTTTGATCGCTTCGCAATGGCCTTGGAAGTCCAACTTTCAGCCCAACGACAGTTTCCAACTGATAATAAACCTATGAATAAAATGATTCATTCAACATTTACCTGATAAATAAAGTATTCGAATCGCCTTCTATCTTTAAAACTCTTTCCAGTCCTTGTGGAAGAAGCATATGTTGAAGCTGAAGCAAAGCTATGTTCATTTTTCTTCATTTTAGGCTTCTGAAGGGCAGTAAAATTGATTGTCCACAATGCGTTCAGTCTTTCTTCTGCCATTTGTCGAGATCTAAACTATATTTTTTTAAAAATAATTTGCTTCCAACCTAAGACTATAGCAACAAGCGAAGATAGAAACGAATAAGATTGCGCCAATTAACACTCCTCCAGCGATGATATACGGCCCAAATTGTAGCCAAACGTTGATTGGACACTGAAAATATGTTTTGCTTTGATTAAACGTTTCAAACCGAGTCTCCTTTAAATCCACAAATGGGAACATCAAGCGGTATATTATAGTTATAAAATACCCAAAGCTTACTGTCATCGGGAACAAGGAATGTGATGTTCTAAATCGATTTTAACAAAAAACAAAACAAAATCCAACATTGGTAGTGTTATCTACAGTTATAGTTGCTTGAAGTTGTGGATATCCAGATTCATTCAGACTAGAAAAGTAAAAGGTTGGGATTCTTTGGCCAATTACATTGAATTTTACTCGTTCGATAATACCTAAAAAAAAATATGTCGATTTTTCATTAATATTTTAATTTACCATCAAATTCAAATGGAGCACTGTCTGCTATAAAAGTCCCATTATTATACATTGTCGGGTTACGTTGTAGAGTTTTATTTAGTACATATGCGTACGTGAGAACAGCATCGTAGAGCTGATATGCATAGAGGGACGCCTGCAATTGGCCTCCTCTCGACACGTGACCTAGTTATCTCTCACATAGGAAGTGTTCGGTTTTATGCAGGAATCGTTACAATTTATAGGTGGGTCATTCATTTTATCGAATATTTGTTGACTAAACTGCCCAAAGTCCACATTTCTATATTTTCCATAACCGGGAACCTAAAAATTTGCATTATCTCACGCTCCGATTCCTTCCCGACATCTTGCACTGAGAAAAACCTTTTCGAAATTTCATGAACGCGATCATCATTACCATCAGCATTGCCAGTATCCCATATATATTTTGGTCCAGTAGGAGTAGCAATAGCTATATAAGGATTTTTCTAGTTAGTTGACCTTTTTACCAAAACTGAGCGACCTAACATCTAGCAAGATGTATACGTATTCCGATGTTGTCATATTTAGATCATCAGCGACTAGCATGAACGATCTTCTCCAAGAGTCGTTCATACACAAAACAAAGACTAACTTTTTGTGAACGTCAATGCATATTTACTTACTCCGAGCGTATGGTTGAGCTTGACGAAGTAGGGTCTGTATAGTTTCGGATGTCGTATCTTTAATCTCTCCTTGGAATGTTTGATAAAGATCATCATCAATCACATAATTGAACGCGTCTAATGCAGCCTAAATAATTTTATATGCTTTCTTGAGCAAATTCTCACAGGCAAATCAGTTGACATGCTATTGCACTTGCTTGCTGTCCCACTATTCGCATAGAGAAACGCATATTTATGCCAATTATATTTCCTCATAAAACCGAAAGTGGCAATTGACATACTAAAATCAGTTTTCAATGTAGGAACCTATTTCACCTAAATGTATTGACTGAGCCAATAAATGTGTTTGGGAAGCGATCAGGGTCCAGTAATTCTGAGTAAAAAGTACTTCCCCAAATAACAATCGGCCGGTTATAGTAGGTAGCTAAAATCGACGCTGCTACAGCAGCTGAAAGTTGGATAACTAGAACTTTCATTTTCATTTCTTACGTTGAGCACAGCAAGGTCCTATTATAGCATCTGCGTGTGAGTATCTGAACGCACGTACAGAATAAGCTGTTGCGTCATCTTCTTGGCATTGATCAAAGAAAACCGAAAAACTAAAAGTAAAAATTGATTCTAGGATAGATAGTTTAGACTTCATCGTATATCCCGGAAGGATTTTTTTACTCTCGATCAAGTCGTGAGCGAGAAGTACAGCTCCGGCAATCCCTTCGAAATCATTGAAATAATCGCTCCTGTTTTTGGCGAAAAGTAACGCGACTTCGAGTTGAATTGCCGCACAAATCTGGACATAATTTAATTTAGTAAGAGGATATACCGGTAGGAGCAAGATCCAGCAGTGCTGATGCATGTCTGGCATATCCGGAAGCCTTAGATAGCCTATTCCCGTCTTTATTACAATTATCACATGAGTTTTACGTAGTAAGCAGCTTTGCCAGTCAGAAAGATCAATCAGACTAGACATAAAATCTTTGAATCAAAAAAAAATTTCTTCTGCGACTTCAGACACCCCGCACGATGTACCGTTTTGTATTCTGTCTCCAATGATCACGTAAGCTTTTTCGTGAGATCATGTACATGGTGCAGAAATAAGAATTTGTACCTTTGTTTTCGCCAAAGCTATTCGAGCAAAGCTTATCTTCTCATTTGTCACGTTCATGGGTATACGGTAGAACAAAATGTTCAAAAGCATGTGCTTAGATTAATCATATTCGAAGAAATTCTTGTTGTGTGCGTTTTTTCGAGCATGCGCACTGCGCGCCGACTGCGCCAATCCTTAGTCGGAACACCTGAGCATTTTTCATTATAAATCTCTCGTGACAAACAGGATAATCTCGGCGAAAAAAGATCTAACTAATACCATCTTGCATGGTTACAAAATAAGCCTGAACCTGTAATCGGATCACATTCTTCTCCGTATAAGACTGCTGTATGATGTCAAAATCTAAGACGACCTTATAGCCAGTTGGACTAGAGTAAACATCGTCAATAATTGAACCAGGATTCCTTGTAGTAGACACAACGATCAAGCCCATAGCTTGAGGATCACTGATGGAATCATAAATCAGTTTGGCAGCGTTCAGTTCATTGTAATTTTTGGCTCCCTTCAAAGCTGCTCTGAATGAAACCTATAGCACAAAAGAACGTTATACTCACGCTGCGGCCTTTTTGAATTTTCTAGCATTTCCGACAACGTTTGTAATGTTCGATGCATTCTGAAGAGGAAATCGATGAACCCAGACATCACAAGTGAATTTTGGAAGACGTTGAACAGTAGAGACCAACGGATGGTAATGGCGGTTGAGTAGACCATCGCAGAACTTCATCGTCAGATAGAAGTACCTATAACCAATAGTCTATGGCCCTTAGTGTATATGCTAGTTAGACCAAAAACTGGACAGATGGTCTCACCCCCTCTGAGCCATATTATTGTAAACATGTGATCTGCTTACTTTGGTTTCATTCCTTCAGTATCCGGGTCAAAGACAAACATATTGAGATGTGATGGATGAGGAGCTGAGTTGTAATTTTGAAGGTCGTATAGTTGATCCTCCTATGCCAATTGTTAGCTTTTTTGAACCTACGGTGAAAAGTGAATCAATTTCAAAGCCTTTATGTTCTCTCCATTCATTAACTTCCTTAGCTGTGGACAAGATTCTTCCATATTGCTCTTTTAATTTGTTTGTTAGAGCTGCCATTTGATCTGGCTTCTCCGATAAATCCACATCTTGTAGCGCATTTTTGGCAGACCATGCTATTGTCTATAACTGTTTGAACGATCATTCACAAATTTCACAAACCAGTAGCATAGCGTTGTTTCGAAAAATATTATAGAAGTTCAGAAAGATCGAATCCAAGAATTTGTTTTGTTCAAGAGATAATCGAACCAAATTATTTCCACTAAGCATCTCTTTAATGGCCTGAATATGGTAAATTTAGTCGTGGACGTCAAACTGTGCCTTGAACAAAGATTCTGGGGTATAGGCAAGGTACTTGAACAAATCATCTTTCTGAAGTTCTGAGTTTTGAGAAAACAATTCTAAAATTCGACGTTCGATCTCCTCGAACTTGTTAGAGTACTGCTGAAATTGATTTTGTTTTCATGCGTTTTACATTTTTATAGGTGTCGATAAGATCCGTATCCGCAACAGTGTCAATAATCGATTTCAAGCGTTCCTTGCGCAAGATAGTGTCCAGCTGGAGATCTCGCAAATTCTCTCTTATGTAACCCTTGGCTAAAGCAGCTGACTCAGTTTTCGCCGCTTTTTTCAAGTAATCTTTTGTCATGTTACGGAAACTCTCTTCTGATTTATTTTTGTCGACAGAATACACTGCTTCCATCATCCTAAGCTTCTCCTCGGGACTTGGACGTGCACGATCATCCTGGAGACAGATAGATTTTGGCTTATGCGGATAGGCGGATTACCTTGATGATGGAAGCTGTTATTGACAAAATTTTATCGATATTTTTAAGAAATGGCCCATTGAAGTAAAGTTTAAGCTTGGGTAAATCCGCTAGACTATGTGATTAATATTAGTGTAAGAGTACCTTGATCGTATTCCGCAAATACTGTAGCTATAATCAGAAAAGGAAGTAAAATCCTCATAGCCACTAAACAGCTTGGGGTTAGTTGGCGAATGTGTCGACAGATGTTCAATAGTGGCGCAATTGTTACATGCTTGAGGCAATGGTCACACATTAAACTGATAGAATCCACTTTCGATTTCATGAGAGATTAGATCCAGGGTAAAAATCCAAATATTCCTTTCTAATAGGTTTAAAAGATAGACAACTAGTGGAGCAAAAAGTTCCTTGTGGTATAAAGCGTTCAATATATTTTATCTTCCATCATTCAACGTGGTCAAATAAAAAAACTATCTTACAGTCAGAATCTCCTACTCAAATCTATTAGTGTCCTTTCGTTTTTGACCATTTGTTCAGATCGAACCTTCCTATGATTGGCGAGTTAGTCTAGACAGACTTTGGCGGTCATTCATCTGTATTCAGATATTGTTCCATTCAGGGGCGTGCTGTAGATGGGCGTGGCTGCTCATGCAAGATCCGCCCCTAAGGTGGGCAGGTTCGAGTAATTCTTCTCATTCAACTCGCTCTTCGAGTTGCCGAACGGTCGGAACCAAAGGAGGGGGAGTTCTCTTGGTTCTAACTAATAACCTATCCGTCCACTATGGTCTATACTCTTACCATACCGGCGCCAAACGGCAGTCTTCCCTGTTTGACGTCATGTACCAGTCTCTACCAGTCCGTTTTGCAGTTTGTTCCAAGCCTAACTAGGTAGACAGACAGCTTATTTGTCTGATTCTCAGCGAGTTGACGTAACAGAGGAACAATGCATTCCTTGTGATGGTCCCTTGTTGGGAGAGTTGTTTACGCAAATTTTTGTAAAGGGCCTGGGTGAAACGGCATATTGATATATACTAGCAAAAAAGGATCAGAACATTTGCCATTCCTTTGTCGGAAATTAGGATAGGTCTATATAATCTTTTACCTTTATCTTATTTGGCTCGAATACCTTACTAATTAAAAAATGATTTGCAGAACATGTATATCTTCAAGTTTCTTAAGTCTATCGTTTTCCCCGTTGGAATAGTGCTTGGTTTGAAGTCCACTATGATGCCTAAGGCTAAGGGTTAGTGTGAATGAGATTGTCAATAACGTATTTCAGCTGAAATGCCGATTTCACTTGATGAAATCTTTCTCGCTTTTCATGAAGATGAAGTCAAGATTGATGGACACTCGCTGCCAATTGATCAGGCAATAGAAATGATTTCTAAATCTAAAATCGGATCTGATCCCCATCGAAAGGACCTTGTACAGGCATCACTTTGGAAAATGCAGGCAGTCATTGAACTAATAGTACCCCTGCGGGAGTTTGATGCTGTTGGTGGGCAAGTAGACCACCTCTCTCCAGAAAAGAGACGCTACTTCTTCGAATCTGTTGATGAAAGCTCCTTCCGCATTGCCACTTCTCCCATCATCCCTCTTGAGGAAAAGTTGAAATTTTTCTTTGCGATGCAGGATGCCTACCCGGAATTCACCAAGGTCTTCAGTTTCGCTTCCAGCACCTGTCGTGACTATCAAGTTATGAAGCCCATCTTTGCTACGGCCTCTGAGAAGGTATTTTTGAATTTCAAAGAGAAAACAAAAGAAAAATTTCAGGTTAACGAGGCTTTTCTTCTGGTTCTCCGTATGTCAATGGACTCTTATGATAAGAAGTCGGCCAGCCAGTTTCACAACAAGGCATGTCCTAATGATTTAAGACAAAATTAAAGAAATATTTCAGCTACATGACGCTTTCGATCAATTCACGGAAAATGACTTTACTGAATTCGAAATGCTTGGATTCTACTTCCTCGAGAACCAAAACTACTCGGCTGAGGAGAAGAAGAAGATCATAGCCCACCTTATGTCAGGCTACAAGTCACAACTTGTTAAGCACTGATACCTCCCCGATCTCATGCGCTAGCCTACCTTCTATCCTATTCATCCTTTCCTCGGTTCTATCTCCCGGTTTACCCTCTCACCGTTTATTGTCTAATATTATTGTGCCCATGTTTTAGGCTGTTACCAGCTCCCGGCCATAACTTGTTGTTTGAATCTATGATCCGGCTTGAATAAACGCAATTGCTAGACAGTTTCAAGGAAAAGGTTTATCGCAAAAGGCATGTGACATAACCTTGGAATCTAACCAAGTTAAGGTAATTGTTGCGAGCAATGTATCGGGAGAAGCGGTTCTCTGGGCTGAGAATTGATGGATTTACTCGTAAAAAATACAGTAGGCACCTGAATTGAGAAGGATGAAAAATGACAACTGCAAGTGAAAGTAGGAATTACTTCTCTTTCTTCGATTCCTTTTCCACCTTCTTTGGCTTGGAGATTTCAGAAGAGGGGACAGTTTTTCTGCCAAACAACCGGCCCAAGATTGAGAAACAGAGATAAAGAGGAATAGCAAATGAAATGAAGAGAACGCCGATTAGATCGATATTCAACTGAGAAAATAAACATCGACATGCATTCTGCCCGAAGAAAGCCGAAGAATGATGCTTTCCAACATGCTCGATGTAGTGCAAAGCTGCTTCAAAAGGTGATGTTCCTCTCGACTTGAATTCCTTTGCCATATCCTTAGCGTTTGTCTTGTACTTTGAACTGTCAAGTGCAGATTTCATTGCCTTCAGCAAAGTATTTTCTGTCAAGGATTGCTTTTCGACAATGATCCCTACTCCCTAAACATTTTGCAATATTTTATAGCAAAACAGTCACGCCACCTTGTTAACGGCCTTGAGTAAGTTGTGTCGATTGCTTCCATACAATGGAATTCCAACAACAGGAACACCATAAGCGATAGCTTCCATAAGAGATGACATTCCTCCATTTGTGACCAGTAGTTTGCATGCCTTGTGTGCTGAAATTGAGGATGTCTGTCCTTGTCTTTATCTTGCCAAGTAAATCGTTTTGAGGAATATAAGCAGTCAAATTAATATGACTTGGAATACTTTCTTCTTCAATCCCCGGAAGCTTCATATTTGGTCCGATTCGCCAGTAGATACGATATTGAGTTAATTTGGACAAAGCTCCTAAGATGGTCTTTGCCTAAAATGATCCTAATAAAATCGAATGTGTTTGTTGCAAACTTGTGTCGAAGTCATGGCCGCGCTGTTTGCTTGGGTTCCAAGGCTAACGACTATTAACCCTTGCTCAGCTGATTCGATCGTCGTGTTCCATGGCTGGAAACTTTTCAATGTATTTTATGCGAGCACTTACCGAGAAAAGTGGTTTTGGATGGTCGAGATGAAGACCACCCACGGGAATAATATGCGGTGGCAGAGCGCGAATGTATTCCAACAGAGGGTCAGTATTTACGAAGAAAAAGGCACTTTGCTGTTTTAACTGATTAACATTCGGAAAAACTGGGAATCTTAAAGAAGATCTTCAATTTTCTAGCATAATAACTACCTCTTTTTGATCGTATAATCTTCCGCCCACATTTTTGTAATTGGTCCATCGAGATTTTTATATCTCTCGGAGAGAAGTCCAGGAAGTATTGGCAATCCGCTCTGAACCAGGGCTTCTTGCAGATAACACAAGCCATTGCGAAGTCTCGTCAAACCAAGCTGAAAAAAAGCACGATTACACTGAGACACGTAGTTATTCTTTGTTTTTCGCGTGCTGCAAGGCATCCAATATTGCATAGTTATAGCTTACATCTGGCAATCGACAGTGTGAAGGTGGTTGATTCAGATCGAATGGCACTCCAGCAGCAATCAAAGTTTCATCCGAAAGTCCTGCAAGTCTTCCTTAAATAAAAAGTAAAAGTTGCACCTTCCACATCGAAATAAATAATAGGAACACCCAGAACATGAGTAATTGCTAGTTGGCAAGGATTTCCAGAATAGACAATAGCCACATCGAGAGATTCCTTTTTCAACGTGTCCATGAGGTTAGAGTTTAAGATCTGAAACGAAAAAATGTCAAAAAGAAGTGCAAAAACCTTGTGGCAGCTGGCATTATGTGCGGCCCAGTAAGGACGATCAAACTCGTCAAGTTCGTAGGTTGGTTTCCAAGGAACAGAATCTCCAGCTTTCTCGAGAGGTTCATATAAATGTCTAATGAAGATATTTAATACAATAATAGAATTTCTGACCTGGGTAGGAGATTCTTCAATGTTTTTTCTTTAACTAGGTGAAGCTTTGGTTTAACTAGCTTGGGTTCTTCTGGGATGAGAATCGGCTTGACTGTGATTACATTGTGATGACGGAGAGCTAGCTGTTGAGCCAGGAATTCAAATGTATTTCTTTCAAATTGGTTGGTTCCAATGAGAAAGAGTAGGATATTTAAGCCCACAACGGATTGCAGCAGGGATAAGAATAGAAGAAGCCGCATACCCTCTGAAAACTACACCATTTTGTCCAAAAATTGTCAGTCAAAATGTAATAGATTGAGTTACAAGGCGAGAGTACACGTGGCATGCGGCAAAAATCGGCAAGGGGGTGTGGACGAACGGCACGGCAGAGACTTAATGTCCTCTCGGGCTCTCGGGAGTGTCCCCTACCGGCACGGGACAAACAGTACTGTTTGAGAAGGATTGACAGAGAGGCGCGGGTCAGTCTACTCAAACAATCTTTAAGATTGCTAGAGCTAAAGATTTTCCAGAAGATTTTGATTGATTTCCCGGGCTTATCACAACGACGCGCAATAATCTTGACGCAAAAGTAAAGAAGGTACTTTCCTGTTAGACGGATACCATTTTTTGTTGAATTTTTTGAATTTTGACAAGTTTTGACAGAAAATTTTAAAATTGAAATATTTATTATGAAGGAGGCCAGTAGTCCCTAAGAGCTTCTAAAAGTGCCTCAAAAGGGTTAGAAGCTCTTATTTGTTGTCGCCAAATGAATTCCACTAGGTATGACTCGAGATGGTGTCGAACTGTTCCTCTGTGTCGTTTGTTGCGGCATTTTGCTGTTCCCTCATAATCTCTCAATTGTCTGAGTGTGAGCTCCTGTGTCTGGATCCATAAAGTGATATTGATGGTTGACTTTGAGATGTTCGAATCCTGCTTTTTCCAGCTCATCTGTCTTGTAGCCTCGCCAGCAGTCGGAAATAATTGTCGATCCCATTTCAGCATGTTCTGTTATCATATTTAGAAGTGTTTCTGCACTGCGGTTTTCCACTTCGACCAGAAAAGAGCGATTTGTCCATTAAAATAATCAAAATTTTCTGTCAAAACTTGTCAAAAATTCAACAAAAATGGTGTCCGTCTAACAGAAAAGTACTGTAAAGAATTATCTATAGTTGTTTAAAGTTAGTCTAATCTTGTTCCTTTAAATATGAGAAAACATCTTTTATCAATATTTTTTTCAACACCAAAATTAAAGTTGCCTACTTAAAATAATACAAAAAGTTTCGTTTCTTAAATCAAAAATTCATGTGAAAACATTTTCTCTGCAGCTCCTCATTAAGAACTCATTTACTCGATAAAGTCGGCCCGCCTGAGTATCTATTTCTGCATCGCAAACATAACGCTTCTTACTTGCTTTTAATATTTAATAAAGTTGGTTACATTTTATGATCATTACAACCTGCTTTGCGAGCAATCGCGATAGATAAAAGAATCTGGACTCTCAGGCATCTTTTTGGAGGGAAGTTCTAGATTTTCACTGCATTTTGTCTCGACGTTTGTAACTTTCTTTTTAGATGACTATTCTATTTAAGGAATCCTCTTATTTTCTTAAAAAAGCTTGCCCAAATGTAATATTATCCCAAACATTTCAGTCAGTCCACGACTTTCAAAATAAGTGAGCATAGGGGTGGAAGCCATGCAGTGGCTGATCTGATAATTGATAAGAGAGATTGCATTCATTTTTACCAGCTTAGTCTGAGCGAATTCGTTAAATTTGTGGTTTTTGTAGCTTTAAAAAGACAAATTTTAAAATAATTTATTAAACGACAACAATATGGCATTAAAATGGAGTGACAGGTCGATTCTTAAGATACTCCTTTATCTCGGGGATTGAAGTTACTTTCTCAACAAAAGTCTCGATCTGAAATGGTCATTAATTTTAAGAAGATTAGTCAAGCCTCTGGAAATCCTTTCGTATAATCTGGCAAGACTCTTCTGTAAGAGATAATACTCTCAACGTTCATCAAATCGGCATAAGAGAGGTCACCTCCAGCAAGGAAGCCGGTCTTACTCTTCTTCAAGTAGGAAATAATAAACCGGAAGTATCTCTCTTTTGCAGGAACAAAGCTTTTATAAAGTTCCGCTACTTCCTCTGGGGGCTCGGGAAAGATTTCCAAAGCAGCGAGATAATAAGCTCTAGCTTCAGTAAAGAAATCTTTGAACTGGTCAGCCAATGCGTCAACGAGTGCCTCTTCCACATCTGTTTTTCCAGCCAGTCCAGCTTTTCGGGCAAAGAACCTGCAGATGGCAAGGGATTGTGGGATTTCTACACCATCGACTTCCAAAACAGGGACCTGCTCAAAGGGGAAGGCTGAAATTTATTCCTTCTTGAAATGGAGTCTAACTCACTCTTCTTCTTTTCAAGCCATTCTTCTTTGGGAATTCGGACATCTTCATAAGGAATCTTTCCAATGGCACAGACCATTCGAGACATTTCACAAAGTCCACGAGAATTGAAGTAAGTCAGTTTATAATGAGGCATGATACTGCAGGTTGTTGTCCATCAATCTGGTCGCCGACTTTTATACAATAGATACCCGCCCAAAAATCAGTTGTCATCACTATTGGTGACATTTACAGCCGAGCGAGACGAAAAGACCATTCGGCGATAATACGGCAGACTTTCCTGTGTTTGTTTACTAGAAAAGAGAATTTTCTGGAACAGACTTGGAAATTAACAATTCTTCATTTTACAGGACTATTTGTGTTAGAAGAAGTGCAGCACACTTTTAGATTGAAAACAAAAATAACCGGTGGAAGCGAGAGAATTGATTAAAAATCTACAGAAGAAGTTGTTGATGTTACTTCTTGTTTAGTATTTCACTTCCTGATAAAACGAAATCTTGTTCCAAATCTTCCGGTTCCGCATAACTTCCAACGGCATCGTTTCGTCCTCGCAGAATCTGTAAAAAGAGATCAGTAATAATGTCGTCTTCATTGAGAAAACAAGACCAATTTTGGTGTCTTCTCGAACCAAAATTAGCTTCGTTTATTACGTCACACATTGGGAATATTTTCAAGAAAACTTCCGCACCTGTTAGAGCTATAGATTCACTTTTTGGCGTTACAATTCCTGTTCGAAGAAGGATGCTATACAATAAATCATTGTCGTCCACCATCGTTGCCTGAAAACACCAGCTATTTATGGCAATTATTAAATTTTTTTTTCTACTATATTTTTAGTGATATGCAGATAAAAAGAACTTTGTTTGTTCATAGAATGTCCTGGATTACCTGTATGGTAGAAGTACAACTCCAATAGCCTAATTAGTTCAAAAACATGGACAATTTTGACGTAATTTCCGGAAATTTGCTGGGAAAAACAAATGCTAAATTTTATTCTCACGTACTTTTTGACCCGGAAGGAGTCGGAGTAGATACGCCTTGCCTGTATCGAATTTCAAAAGGATATCTTTCTCTCCCAGCCGACTAGGCCCAAAATAGAATAGTAAGCCACTTTTAAACATGCAGGTTACTGGACGTACCTGTGATAACGTGGCCAAAGCTATGATCCAAAAGAAGAGAAGTCGCATGGTGGACGATCGTACCTAGAGTGGCTTGTCTGAGTAGGAGGAGGATTCCGTGGCAATGCAAGGTAAGTAGCTTCGTTGGAACCCCTCAAATATTGCGCACAACCTCGAAAATGACGAATCTAGAAGTTTTTGATCATGGAAGGAGGAGAAAGGAGCACCATCTTGAACAAGAGATCGAGATAATTCAAGAAAAATCTTTTTAATAAGATGCTATGAGGAGTCTTACATTTTCCAGAGAAGATCTAAATAGAAAGGAAGAAATGAGCGTGGGAAGGAAATTGATACATCTCTTTATACTTAGATGTCGGATTAGCAAATTATCGCCCTTAAATGGAAGTTATAAAACCCAGAAACCTGGTCTAGACTAGCCGGAAAAAGACCTGTGAAAATAATGAATATTTGTGTTGCGAAAAATTAAGAAATGTCACATTTTACTTAAATTAAAAAATCAAAATGATATTTAGCTTGAGTTCAGTGTCAGCGAAGAGTAGACGAACAAGCATAGTGGGCAATTGAACATGAATATTGGATAATCATGATGTTTCAAAGCAGAATTAAGATTCAGCTGCTTCCCCAGTTTATAAGGGAACACCCTTGCCAATTATGAACATTGAGAAGGGTAAGTATCGTCAATCAGTCAGCTTGACAAAACAAATATATAGTCAGCAAAAGGAAAAGAGGAAGATAACATCTTGTGAAATTCCAAGAAAGACAAGATACAAATTAAAAACTGAAGGCAATAGCTCAAATCGCCTCATTGGTCACAACGAACTAGCTCGAATGGTCTCATTTTTGACTGAAAACTTGGTAATAAACTTGACATCTTGATCTGGAAAACATCCGACTCATTCTCTTTTAATTGTGGGCATCCATAACACTTTCGAAGGAAATTGGTTCAGGTCATAACGTGTTGGAAACAATTCATTTGAGCAAAAAAAGAGGGATAGATTTATTATAGGACATCGTTCATTGTTGATCGCGAAGGTTCAGACGTCTCGTAGCGAAGAGTGCCTCCTACAGTAGGACGAATTGGAAAAGGATGTCCATGAGGTCCATTCTGAAAAAAATATTGAAATTTATCTTGAATTTGAAGGTACTAAAGCTCATTCTTACAATCCTGCTTTCTCATTAATTTTGGTTCATTTTTCGTAGTCTGTACTAATTAGTAAGTGGATGTTCAGTCTAGGTTCTTTTCTCATCTCCTTTTTAAAAGTTCCAAAAGTGCAAATGGACAAAGTCAGTAAGTATTATTCATTAGCTCTGAGAGTCTAGCCTTTTCATTACTCCCCAGCGCAGAAAGTTCCTATGGAGTCTTAAGATTGACGTTTGCAGTCAACTTTTTAATGGTCGATTGTTGTTCTCTTTCTCAACGATTATTCATCTTCCCCGTCCAAACATCGCATTCAACCCAGACGGTTTCTTTGACCCTAATTCTAATTAGACTTTTCTGTGAAATATGATGAAGACCGACATATTGTAATCATGAAAACGAAATTAATTTAGGGTACCAATAAGAAGCGACCCCTCTTCTTGCGTAATGGCATCGGAGTCCAGACGACAAATTAGAAGAGACAGAGCAGCTAGGCCTAAGATGCCGTACACTAGGTGGAAGGGGAATGAGCCCCCAGTTCAAGGGCCTTTATAATCCCGCCGTTCGCCACTGTTTTTGCCCTATTTGTCAGTTTGAAGAGCCCGAAAAACTCACCCACGAGATGGACGGCTGGATTCCAAAGTTTTTAGCGACAACGTCCGCCGCTGCATATTCATTCCAAACCGTTGTATTTGCCACGGTTCCCATAATTATTCCTAAAAATTTTAAATGAGTTTCTAAGTTAATTAATGCAAATACTATTGGAATACTATGATAAGGTGCTAAGGACTTTCCTCGAGGGTAGAAGAGAGCATGAATGAAATATTAGGAGCGCTGCGCATGGCTTTGTGCTTCCCTGCCAGCTGATGGCTGCAGTTCATTACCTTCCCAATTCTACTGGACGTCACGTCAAACCGTCGAACTAATTCCTACTAAAGCCGTTGTCTTGAAGACAGCCAGTCCGAAAAGAGAGTTCATTGATTAAAAGCCCCGTTCTTTTCATCCCGGGAGGTCGAAAGTTTTCGCCGTTTTTTGGGAACACGTCTTTGTTTCAAATCTCTTTCTCGTTCAGCAGTTTATGTTGACTTGTAATCTGATTTGAGCTTCAGTAAACTGCTATCAAGGCAGTGGTGTTGTTCGCCGATAGAGTCAAATGGCGCCAACATCTTGAACCCAAAATTTTCGGCTAATTGCCAGGTGTAGATTTCAGTGGCAAAAGGTCGAGCGCGATCTCTCTCTCTAACTAATATTCATATCATTCTCACATAATGAAGTAGCTTATGGCCTTACTTGTCCGCTCTTTTCTCAAAAAAAAAGAAGCCATAGACTCACCATCAGTCGTCCTCAGGGGTCTACTTTTTCCGGCGGTTTTCGGTCTCTCCTTTCTCTTTTTTTCATTTGAACCCGAATCGAATCTTAAAATAATTTATAGCGATTCGAGGGGGACACCAACATACTTTTTATGTTCGTCCTCAATTCCCCAGCTGTCGATTGACATGGACTGAAAAAGAGTTCGTTTTTATTTTAGCAATCAACAGATTGCTGCTGTTTCCTTGCCATTCATCCCCTGAAGGACTACGATTTCGTGGCTTTAATCACGAAAATGCCCCGTTCTTCTCCTCTTTAAAGAAAATTTATTGCATTCATCTGGCAGCCAATTCTCCAAAATTACTGTGCCTATGCGCTTCAACTAGGTCTGTGAGTAGCTGCTGAGGTCCGTTGTAATTCCTTTTTAAGCCAAAGCCCACGTTTTCCCCACATTTATTACGTAGCCCAGGGTAGCCGAGCCACGCTGGGAGAGATTCTAATAGTTTTGTCCTCCTCGTGTGCGGAAGTCAGCTACTCTCTCCCCAAAAACTACCGTAATCCAGCCTAGACAAATAAAAAGAAAATTTCGCGACCCTTGACTGCCCCATTGATGGTGGGGTGCCAATTGTCCCCTTGTCTCATGAAACCAGCAGCTAGTCTCTCTCTCCCCATTCCAATTTCTTTCTGCCCAGTCTCGGGTATTTCATTCCTCCTCTTGTTGTCAAGCTTTCCAGTTAATTAACGGCTTTGACCCATAATTTCGCGAGTTCCTGCCATCTTGTCATGTCACCCACCTTGCTATTTTCCGCCTCCATAGGGGGTATTTTCTCTGGTCTTGGAGGCATTGCAATCGGGGGTTTGTCTTCGACCTTGCCTGCTCTTCTCGGGGCTGCTAGCTCATCATCTGAAAAATTTATTTATATTTGGTACTATGACCTTGAGCTCGAAAGTACTCATATTTAGCACTCGGATTGCAGCTATTCATATCAAAATTCAATCCAAATTGAATTAGATGATCTGTCGAAGCTACGCCACACTATGAGCTAATCATGAGCGCCTCCCTCGAGAGTTCCACAGTCATCAAAACCCGTCCGGCTGGCCATCATAGTCTATAAAACTTCTCCACCCACAAAAATGCAAATTCAATCCAATTTGTGATCCCAATTAGGACATCCTCCCAAGAGAGAGGTAATGTACTTCAATCTTTTTTTGCTAACTTTTGATCTGTCCCAAGTACAACGACGTCAATGCATTATTCTTATATGCCGTTATTTTTAAACGAGAGAGAACATAGACATAAAATTTCCTGTACTTTTGCACACATTTTTGGACATTTCAAGATGGTGTCAATTAACTTGCGACAAGATGTCTCCTCTTCTGACGGCTAGAACTAATTTAGGAGCGCTTGGTGTAAGCTATTCCGTGAATTAGAGGCTTAAATTTTACTAAACTACATCTCGGCCGTCTCCAGTCATAGGCACAAATGCGTCAATTTGTAAAGGCAATTGTTTGAGTTGGATGTCCCCTCAAGAGGCTCTCGGTGACACTCTCTTCTCGTTCACTTGCCCTTCACTTGTTGAACACTCTTGATAATTGGCACTCATCTCAAATCTCTCCACTTTACCTATTTCTTTTATCAGAGTATCTTCCAGAGAAGGAGACGTGATCTGAACATTGCTCGGGGCGCTGCTGCTGCTCCGGTCTTTTTCGGCCCTGAAAGGATAAGAACTTTATAGTATATGGAATTTTGGCTGCATCATGATCGTCATTACCACCGTCCACAAGTCAAGCGAACAACTGCGGTGAGTTGACTCACGTTTGGGCTATTGGAATAGGCTCCTTCTCGAGACTGCTTTGGGTTTCTTCGTCTTTGATGTAAACCGCTTTAGGGAAATTGAAAGTTGCCAGGGTTGGACGGCCACACGAGTTGTAGTAAACGAAGAGGATGAACCATCCAAACAACACAATTAAAAAGCCAGTAGCGACTATCATTCCTAATTTTCCTATTAGAGCTTTTTAAGGTGATCTTCTCACCAATAATCCACCATCTATTCTGAGCATCTTGAGTTCGTTGTTTTGAAGCTGAAAAGCTATTATAAACAAGGAAGTGGGAGTCACAAAGACTCACATAGCAAACGTGAAAATGGATAGTGGAGTGTGGCGGAGATATGCGAACTGGATAAGAGTCCCATATCTTGGGCAATAACCTAAAACGAGCAATTCTTTCCGAAAAAAAACGCATCCAGACCTCGCCAAGAATTGGAATCCCGTTGAAATATGTATTAAAAGAAATCCATGTTCGTTCTCTTTCGGATTCAATCCCAAGAATCTAAAAACTTTTGGTTTAATTCAGCAAGTGCTTCGGTTAATTCTAATCCACAGATTAGAAGTTTAATCTTTTTTGGGAAGTTCTTCGAAAGATTTAGTACTTCTGCTATGCTTGCAGTCTTTTTGACAGACGGAGACAAACAAAGCAATTATCACTTTGTCTCATCAGTCTGGGAGCAACACCTCCCTGAGGAGTCGTACATTTTTGACTGACTACTGTGTCTATTGTGTATGTATCATTTTCAACGCGCAACAATTGATGGCTTTCGGGGAGAGTCTCCCGGGTGCTGTTGCTTTTCTGCCCAGTTCATTTGTCTTCTCAAGTGGGCCACATGAAATATAACCGTTTTCCAAATCATCCTTCTCAAATGATGAAGTCCCTTCTCGAGGGGGAGGTCATTTCTATAAATGACTCTCGCGCAAGCACGCATTTCAACCTAGCTGTCTAATAAGAGCAATAATTTCTTGGCCAGAGCCTGACCCCGCAAGTGCCGGATGTGTCGACGGAAGCTAACATGGCATGTTAACCGGCTGAACCACTTATGCCGGATGATTCATTATTCATCCACTAGGCTTCAGTTTCCCGCACTCCTATACGATATTTTAATAGCGTTATCCATTCCAACCAGTGACGTGTCATTAGCTGCTCGTTATGCTTGAGGAAGATCTCAGCGTTTTATGCGGAGAGCAAACAAAGGCAATTTCCTTTTCCGCCCACCAATTTTTTTAAAAAAGCGAAAAAATGCAGGGAAAAAAGGTGGAGAATGTTAAAGAATCAGATAAAAACCAAGGTATCCGGGTTTCTACTCGTGGCCTACATCGATTTAGGGAGTAGGAACCCTCGTCTGCTTCTCCGCAATTCGCGTACACTCTCCGTGCCGATTCGCAATACTAGCTAGCGTTCCAGCGTTGTCCCTTCCTCAGTAAATTACAACTCCACAACATTTCCCGAATTCCGATACTACTCTGCGTTTCTCTTTAGCTAAGCGCGTTACCTGGGTTCTACCCGCGGCCGCCGAAAATCTCATCCCGCGTTGCCACCCCGCTTTTTGCGCCTGCCCAATTAGGTGGCCAAACATGGCGTGTATTCTCTCGAGGGACTTGAAAAGAGTTATCTGAGCCTTACCTCGGTGGTTATATTGTTACTCCATTGAGGATTTGATGATTCCGATGTCTTCTGTCTAAAGTGACTTGCAGCTGCTGCATTTAGAGCTTCTCCCACAACGCTAGTCAATCGGTTTGTGAGATTGTTGACATCTGTTATGTGACGAGTTGCAAGCTCTCAAAAGAAAAAGTTCTTAAATGCTCAAAAATATGAATCTACCAATCTGCACCACATATTGAGATTGACTCCCGGTCGAATAATTTCCTGGAGGAAGATGATCATCATTGATAACTTCTGATGAATTGGCTGCAAAAAATTTTTGAAAACTAATTAGCTCTTTTTGCTGAAATGAGGTGCGCAGAATTTGTTTGCTATGTGCTCAATGCCAGCGACTCTTCCATTCCGGATGTTATATCTAATGGAGGACAGCTTCAACTTGACTAACATTTTCAAAATTTCGCAATTTTTCTGGATTAAATAGTTATTCTAACTAATAGTAGCAGGTGGAACTTAATGTAAAAAATCCGAGAACGTTCCGCGCGTAACCTAGCAATCGGCCGTCCGACCCGACATCGTAGCCGATTGTATGACACAATAGAGATCTCGATAGTCTCCGTCTGGGCACTTGCTGCTCCCCTGTTCTTGGTCTCTGTCAGAAATGCTAAAGTTCCAATGAGATCCAAAAAAGGGGGCATACTCTACGACGATTGGTTGCCCATCCTCATACACTCAAAGGAAGTAAGTTGCTTTTATTGCTTCGCTCTTTGAGTGTCTTCAGCTTTTAATCCCAGGAAAAAGCGGCTTACTTTAGTTGATTTGATTGTCTTATTTGTTCCGACTTTAATATGAGGGAAGGGTGAGATAGACTGCGATCAAGAGCTAATTATTACCTGAGAGATCAATTGAAGGAGCAAAGTCTCCAGCCGGCAGAAGATAGAACAGAAGTGCGATAACGTGAACCCGCATAGTGCGAGAGGCGAGTATTCGGCCGGCGTTTCCATGGAAGCGGCATCCCCTCAGGCGAGACATACGTTGTTAATCGCTTACTGATAGCCACCCTGCTTTGAATTGCTTCATTTTGGTCTCTTCCCCTGCGCCCGTAATTGCACGAAAATGACCTCTTTTATGTGATTTTTTGCATGTTTATTGTCATAATTGCCGGCTATATTCTTGAATGACCCCGAAATGGCTTCTAGACTCACAATTGCTAGGTAGGGAGCCGAGCCTGCCGTGTAATTAAAAAGACAAATAGTCCAACTAATTTACATAGTCTATCAGTCTTCGTGAGTGCGCGATGGCATTGTTCAAGCCGTCTCGAATAATCAGCAGTCGCCACGCATGCGAATCCTCGTCTAGTGGCAATTCAGTTTTAACTGCTTCTGCTCCATGTTAGAATTGCTTCCGAAGGCCGGCCCTCCCACATGGTTATTGCGGACTCTCCCCGGGTCTCTCTCTCCTCGGAAAAATGTCCTAGCCCTGTCTCCTTCTCCCGACAGACAACCGATAGATTTGAAATACTCACTGCTCGGAGCGCGAGCTGTCACACTTTGTTCTTCCTGTTTGCAATCCACTCCAGACCAGCCAATTCGACCTGGATTTTCTGTTCTTTATCCTCCTTGTTTTCTAACGCTGACCTACTGGACAATAAAACTTGACCAAATGACTAAATCGCTGCACTTTAAAAGTCTAATTATTCCGCGGAAAACACCCCACTGGACCCCCGTCCTGAACCAAAGACCTCTTCAAACCCTTTGCGCCCATTGTTCTTATCCGGCACTTAGTCCACTCTCCCGAGCTTCGTTATTACTTCTTCCTGTTTTACTTTGTCGAAATTCTCTTTCTTTTCAACCTTTTTTGACAAATGATAAACGACGTGAAGAAGAAAAGATTTGTGTCCTTTCTACGCGTAAATTGCGTCATATATTCCCAGGGCGGCGAGCCTTTTTGGTCGGCGGGCTCCCGAATGCAGTGACCCAGAGGGCATCTGTTTATGAAATATACATCGCTGCGAAGGACTGGATACGTAATCGTCGCCCCTCAAATATTTGCATTTGAAACTTGCCGATAATTAGGACTCGTAGGAGATGTATCGATTCCTCGCTATGCGCCAGGATTGCAACTGCCAAAAACAGCAACAGATTACCGGATTTTTTAGTCGCTCTCCAAGAGCCCGGGAAAGACCTCACTAGGCCACCAGAGCTCATTGTCACGTTTCTCGCACCGCACGGAGATTATTCGATTTTGTCGTAGTAGTGGACGTGTACTTGTTGCTCTTCTCATTCTTTTCCTGCCCTTCTCAATTGTGTCCTTCTTCTTCCAAAAAAAAATCTAATTATCGTAATTTTGCTCGCCCTCTTAATTTTATCCAAAAAAAGTCGCTAAATGCATTAACTGCTGTTCAAGTTAGTCAAGCGCATCTACCGCACAATACTTAGTTATCCATTCTCTGCACGCTCTGTTTTGACTTTTCGCTTATTTTCCTCTTTTTTCCGCCACAAATTTGCCATTAATTACACGATGGTTTACGGATCTGCAGTGTGTGATTTGCGCGTCTCCATTGGTTTATAGGCAGGCTTCCTCATGTCGCCAGTTTTGCTGCCCTTATGCCCTGATCTCATGTGGGTGGGCTATCATCCTTTTTATAGTCAAATCTTTTAGACTCTTGCTCTTTAAAAATTATGTTTCAGCTATGGCATAAGACGAGAGATCCGTTATGCGGAAAAAATAAGCCAATGCCTGAAAAAAATGAGCGGAGATCTAAAATAAATTTCTACATATTTTGGTGTCTGATTTCGACATTTATTTGGACCTAAATTTGAGGCTCTTTCTAGCCCCAGGTCCAGTGTGTCCATTGGTCCATGGAATGTTCTAATTGTATTTCTTATTGCGAGACCGCCGAACCGTGTGCAGTGGGCAAGCACCTCACTTCCGTCCTACACTACTGGTTGAGTCCTTTTCCCTCCCTGATCGCAAATGCAAGTGCTGTCAGACAAGCTCTCCCATCCCTCTTGTGAATCTTTTGGACATCATTGTCAATGAATGGCTGTCGTGTAATATGGATAGCTGCTCTCTCATACTTCCACTAGATCCACCCGAAACTTTTTTTTGCCTTCGGGCACCTGCGTTCCTTTCAAAGAGATTGATGCTCTGATAAGTGAAAGCTTTTTCGGACTCCCCCAAAAAGATAAGGGGCTGTCGCCCTTCTCTTTCTTAGCCTCGGGGGCTACCCATTAAAAGTTAGCCAAAACATCTCATGACTGGAACAGATTAGTCATATCACTTCTTCTCTCCAGATAATTGGTCTGTTATTGAAGAAGATGCACTTTTGACATAGGAAGAACTAGAGCGCGCGGGTACAGATCGCGTATCAAGAGCTTCTTCTCCTGAAACAGCAGCTGGTTCTCACGCGGCCATCGATTCTCCCAGTTTGTGCTAACAACGCCGTTTGAGACATTCTTCAACAGTTTCATTTTTGGAAATCCTTTGCAATAGCCACGACCTCGTAATCAAATTCTTCGCACAGATCGGGGAACAAGTCAGAGGGCCTTCCGCTCAGTTTTGACTCAAAGAAGAGAAAAGAAAATCCGTTTGAAATCCTCTTTCTCAGCCAATCTCATCAATTCCACTCTCGTCTGTTTGTATCGGTCGCCCGTATTTTTCGCTTATTCACGGAAAGCCTTGTTTTTCTCATTCAATTGTTTCAGCTGATTAATTGAGGTGGTCCAGCAGGAAAACGCAGAAAATATCTCTGTTCTCTTTCCCGCCTCCAATTGAAATTATTTCTTGTCTGTTTACCTGAGTCCCAAGACCTTGACAGCCATTTATTTCATTCTCCCAGACAGAATTACGTCTCCAGGTCTATTACGTTCCCATTTTTAGCAGAATTTTTCATTCATTATTTACCATGAAAACCAAGGAGCAACCTTTCTCCTGAGAATTTTTAATCGCGCCCTTCTCTCATCTCCCCCGCTCTTTGAAAAGAAACAAGGAAACTTGTCAAAGATCAGAGCTCTGAAATTGAGGGATTGGGTTACAGAAAGAAGCCAAAATTCAAATAATTCCGCGAAAAGTCTCAATTTTGTCTGGTTAAAAGATTGGCTTTAAATATTCTTTTGATTTGTTAAGTTCAGATTCGGCTACTAACTTCCCACTATGCCACTTGAATATTACACATAACTGACAATTTTTGCGGGAAAGATTCCTCTTGTTCTGCCCGTTGTAATTCCTCTCAAAATTCGTTGGCTTGTCACTTCCGCGGAGATCTTCCTGTCCAGGCGACATCTACACTTTTCTTCTCTTACGACTCATTATTGTCGTACATTCCTTCCCCACAAAAAGCTCCTCATATTTATCATTAATCGCGTGTAACTTATTCGCCCTCCAGGGATGGCTTGAGTATTGATATCCACGATCTCATTGAAGCCAGCCAATGCGTTGTGGATTAGAGGTCCGTATATCCGGTTACCATGTGCCGCTTAGCAATGAGCTAGCGGAAACAGCAAATATCCAGGCAATTTTTTGCACTTTTCCGCTCTTTTGCAAAATTTAAAAAGTAATTTGAGAGTCATTTTTGCGGCTAACTAGTCATTTGCTTCTCTCGCACCCACTTGCTGAGATCCCTCACGTCACGGAATGTTGCCAGTTGCTGTTTTCTGCTGTTGCCAGTCTTTGGGGGTCAATCGGGGGACACCTGCTGGCCAAGGCGGAAATTTCACGGCTCCTTGGACATTTGCGCCCTACCTTCTAAGGAGAGCAGTGCATTGGTAGTCTCAGTATCCTTTGACTTGCTAATGTTGTCCTTTCGTCAAGTATCTCCACCTACTTAGGAGCCCTATTTTCCACATTCATCCATTGAACCTTTGAGTCCATTATTTCTCATGGATGTATTATATACCTGAGAGAAAAAAATGACAAGAACTCATAAGATTGTGTAAAGTTCACTCAGTGACAAGAGCATTTGACCACATGCCGACAAGCCTTCCAGGCGGCAGCAGTCGCTCACGCAATAAATCCCAATAAATACCCACTCTTTCAAACAATTATTCTAATCTCCTAGCCATTTTTATCTTTTTCTCGATTACTTATATATACTATTTCATTCGAGAGAAAGTGAAAAACTGATTCAAAATACGCGTAGTGGCGTGTGTTGACTAGAGCCGGGAAAGCTCCACTGAAAGTTTTATAAGCAACCGCTTCCAAATACATACTCCCAGTCTCTATGATAGTAGAATCCTAATGATTGCCCCAGGCCGGCCCTTCATTTTTGTGGTGAGTTCTATTTTTGTGAGCCCCTCTTCTATTCCTACTGTAGTTTTTGCCAATTAGTAACCAGCCAGACCGAGAACTTGCGCAGACGAGTGTATCAAATTTGGCTTATGAGAAGCGTCTAATGATGCTTATCGGTAGAAATGTGACCTAGCCGAAGACAAATGAGAATCACTAGTTCGCAGTAGAGAGCGCTTCTTTCGCCTAAAGCACCTCCACAGGATGAAGAGATGGCTGGCGTTTTGGGTAATATGCCACCACCTCTATCGCGACGTATCCTCCGTTCAATGGTAGGTTTGAAATTAGAACAAAAATGGGACCAATCAGATCTATTTTGATATTTTGTTGACGTAAAAACGCTGGTTGTTGATGGTCGGAACATATTCCTTTGTGATTTTATTTACACACAAAGTCAAGGAAGCAGGAGCTTCTCGTTAAATTCTCTCAGTTTTTTTGCGTAATTGCTTTTCTCCCAGAAGGAGAGACAAACCTCTGGTACTGGGCAGCCGAGGAAAAACAAAAGCATCCACCTCTTTTCCCATGCATCTCCGATTGTATATCAAGCTGCTGCGGCATTTTCGGGGAAGGAGACATAACAAAAGTTCTTTTTAGTGAGAGGCTAAAGTGATCTTTTTCAAAGCCAGGCGCGCCTATTGAGATCCCAACTGATGAACACCTATTACAACAGAAGCTCTCGGTAGGCACAACATAAATTTTGGGTCACTGCCAACCGCACCTAGCCGCGTCACCTTGTTTATCGCCTAGCTAGCCGTATCATATGTGGAATGTCTCAGGACTAGACAACAGTACTTTTCTTACTTAGCGTTTTCGTGAGTGACACCTTCCGCGAGTAAGCATATAATTGTCGCCAATTACCGTGCGGCCAAGAGGTTTAACCTCTTGGATAAAATATGTGACTTGCTCTTTGTGAGTTCTTCCCCATCCCTGCGCAAGGAAAATGAAGCGAATGGTGAGCATCTTTTATAAACTTTTGACTAGGATTCCTTTCTAAATCCGAACACGATCCCAAGTTCACTAGTTTCTTAGGGCACTTTCAAAAGCTTTTCTGTCCTCCATGAAAATCGCATTTCTCGTGTTCTCACTTTGAAAGACAAGGCCGAAATTGAGTTTTCGAGACGCGGCGCTTTTAGAACGGAGGGGTCGCGCAGACGATGGCGGGGTGGATGCTCACGACGAGCCCTCTTCAGCTATCCAACTAACACAGTTAGTGACACGCCCCGGGCATCTTTCGATTTGGGTTGTCCATGTGGACTTGTGATTGCCGTCGTCGGCTCTTGTTAGAGCAGCCATCATCAGCCGACAATCGCATTTCGCGTCTCACTTACATATTGCTCAAGAAACTTTATTTTCTACATCTTGTGCGGTCTTCCGTCTTGCGGAAGCAATCTTCTCCTGTCTTGTAGGATCAAGAGCTCTCTTCGTAATTTATTCAGTATCAGTGCATTGCATTATAAAGTAGAGGAGCTCGATTATCACGCGAGTGCCTTCTCCAACCCTGATTTCTTTGTTTCTTCCTGCTTTTGTTAACAAGAATTAATCTCCACTTTTCAGCACACTAACCTCAAGAAATGCGAGCGTCTGAACCACGTTCCACGCTATCCGGTGCATCCTTCAAGTGCAGCTCCACACGATACTAAGTTTTCCAAGACATATCTTAACAAGGACAGAAAGGTAAGCACATTGGAAAATTACTGCTGGGGTTATTAAAAGTTTACCCTTATCCCCTTAGTGGCATCGGCTTGATCAAAGCAGTTAGGCAGACCTACTCGCTGATGCGTGAGTTTTCGCGTGTTGCTCTGCGAATACTGAAATTGCTCTCATCTACGAGTCTTGAGCAATCGAGACACTCTAACACCTCCTACTGTAGCCGTGTTAATTGGCTCAATCGGTTTCCTTACTCTAAACTTTTGCCCGCCGAGACTGCTCTCCTTTTGGAGCTTAATATCCACAAGCTGGATGTCTAGTCAGTCAAAAACTTCCGATTAAGCGCAAGCCATCAGTCCAGGTGTCTCACGTTGTTCTTTTCCAGAACGAGCTTGTGGACCTTTTGTCTAAAAAGCAGCATTTAGAATACAGATTACATAAAGGAGACGATCCGTCGGTTGGTTAGGTCCATTTGACTAAGACTCTCTTCCCGACTTAAAAAGCCTCTCACACGTCCTTCCCCTATGCAACACGCGCCAGTCATAATTCATAGAACTAGCTAGTCTTTTTCAGTTCCTCTCAGCCGGTATGTTATTATACTACCTGGCAGCAATCTTCAAGGGGTTACACCCCCGAGTAGACGATGATTTTGTGGATAAATTAAATTACCACTATACGTCTGCCATTATATTTGCCTTCGCTATTATAGTGTCGGCTAAACAGTATGTAGGTAAGCTGATTTTCTTGCGCTCCATCCTTTTTCAGGTTATCCTATTCAATGCTGGGTGCCGGCTCAATTCACTGATGCCTGGGAACAGTACACCGAGAATTACTGCTGGGTAGAGAACACCTATTATTTGCCATTGACGAGTGCATTTCCTTTGGAGTATGGTGATCGAAGGTAGACTTTTGTCTCTTTTTTTAGCTAAAATTTATTTTTTAGGGCGCGGCAGATTAGCTATTATCAATGGGTGCCGTTTGTGTTAGCACTTGAGGCGTTATGTTTTTATATTCCTTGTATAATGTGGAGAGGTCTACTGCACTGGCATTCAGGTCCGTTTTTGAATTTCGGGAAGAGGGGCAAGCGCGCGGGCAGGAGTCAAAGTGCCACTGAATCACGTAATAAAAGCGGCTGAATAGCTCGAATTTGGGTCTGTTTTGACTCCATTCCAATCGATGGCTCCACTCAAAGACGACTAACTAGCTCTTCCATTCCTGATTTATACTCTCCAAAAGCGCTAATTGTACACACAGAGGGGCAGTCTGGGAGAAAAAAAAACTGAAGGATCTCAAAACTTTTAGGCATTAATGTGCAATCTTTGACTCAAATGGCTTGTGATGCAAGGATGATGGACGCTGACGCAAGAGCTGCAACAGTACAAACCATCGCAGGACACATGGAAGATGCTCTTGAAATTCAAAGAGAGGTGGGAAGTTCTTACCAAAAATGGACAAATTGATTCTCTTCAGGTGACAGATGTGTCAGGATTATGTGTCTCTAAAAGATGGGGTAACTACGTCACCTGTTTATACGTTTTCATCAAAATGTTATATCTAGGAAATGTTGTTCTACAGGTAATCATAGTTTTTCCTAAACCCTATTCATTAGGTATTCATATTGAATAGCTTCCTTGGAACTGACAACTTATTCTATGGATTTCATATCTTGAAAGACTTACTGAATGGAAAAGAATGGGAAGTCAGTGGAAACTTTCCAAGAGTCACTATGTGCGACTTCGAGGTGGACTCATTATTGGATACTGTAATACGCGCTTTTAGGTGAGAGTTCTTGGAAATGTTCATCATCACACGGTACAATGCGTACTTATGATCAACATGTTCAACGAAAAAATATTCCTATTTTTATGGTTAGTTTGGTTATCTGATGAAATAAAGGAATCATTTAGGTTTTGGTATTTTATGGTATCAATAGTGTCATTAACTTCAATGTTCCATTGGATATTAATATCATTTTTACCAGGACAAGTGAGTTTTTATTGTAAAAAATATTGAAACAAAATCTTTTAGCATATGAAATTCATTAGGAAATATTTGAGAGCAACCGATTTGGCAACTGATAGACAATCGGTTAAAAAATTTGTCCATAAATTTTTAGGATTTGACGGGGTAAGTTGCCAAAAAAATGGAGAAAATGAAACTTTCATAGGTTTTTTGTATGCGAATGATTTCGGCGCATGCAGGAGATATCATGGCTACAGAATTGATAGTAGCCCTCTGGCATAATTTCAACGATCGGGTTCGAAAGGTAAGAGCCCCTGTAGCTTTTTTTGCAAGAGAAGACGGCAGGGCGCCTTTGTTGCTCTAACCTCAAGGGCGCTTTGGTACGCATGTTTCGTTGCCGCGTTTAGTCATTTATTCTCCAATTTTTAGTTGCGCAGGGACGTTTTGGCTGTAGATTTTTAACCTTTTTTATTATTATTTTTTTGCTAAAAAGAGAGAATTGGAAATATCGTCCGCGATGAGAGAAGATGAAAAACGGCTGAGATTCTATCCGCTTTGATTATTTGCTCTGTGACAAGGGGGAACGTATTTTGAATGCCGGGGAGTGATCTACCTTGTTTCTAGTACTCACAAGATGTGGGAGTCGAAAGCTGAAGGTGAAGACGCCCTCCGTTCGCTTTGTCTAACACTATCTGTTGTCCTGGTTCAGTTTGCGCATGATTGGTGGCAAATGGCTTCCCCACTCTCAAATCGAAAGATCTTATTTTCGCTTTTCTATTCTTTTTTTCTCTCTCCTTTTTATACTTTCTTCAGTTGGAGTGGCGAGGTAACAGAACAAAGGCAGATCACGCCCCGAATTCCAGCTTGTAGCCTCTTCTAACCTATTAAGTTCCAGGGCACCCTTGTCCCAAAAAAAAGAGAGAATGAAGATTCTGCTTAAAAGGGCCACGGGTGCTTCTAATTCAGTTACTTTAGCTTGTTTTGTCGCGCACGGCCACTAAGTTCTGCTTCGACAATAGCAGTCCCTGTGTGTAGTAACCTAATAATGCTTTCTTTTGTTTGCAAAGAATACTTTTCAGAGTCCGATCGAGATGTTTGAAGGAGGTGTCAGCCAGTCACCCAGCAAGCTTGACGCTAACTTTAAAACGTGGCTCCTCGGCCAGACGAGGTAGGCGAAGTTGTTGTGAGATGGCTTTACTGGGCGCGTGGAGAGGTTGGCTCTGCATGGGAGACTCACTAACAGACAAAAAGGGTTGGTATTGAAGATTTTATCTAATATTGTGAATCTCGCTTGAGACCAGAGTTTTTTTCTTGTAATGATGGCTGGGAAAGATTTTAAATCTAATTTTTCGCGCCGCTGTCGTGTGCGTGTGTTGGTGTGAAGTGGTGCTTTCAGGGCCAGCACGGCAAACGGAGGCGCCCCTCGCTAAATGGCTGTCTTTACAGAGCGAAGCCGCCATTCGACGGCTCCAATCCGACGAGAAGCAAGAAGCGCCGAAAATCCGATGGCTACTTCACTTTCGTCTGACCACCCGGGCCAGCACAAGTGTCATAAGATTCGCTTTAGGGTTTTCGAATATCTTCTTCTTCCCTGCTTTATTCCATCTTGCCGTTATGTACCATTTTCATTTCATTTTTGAAATGTCCAATCCCCGTGCCAATAACTACTGCCGAAAAATATAAAACTTCTCCCTCATTCTCCTAATTATCTGGCAGTTGTCTTTCACTATTTCCATTGTCTCCCTGTTCATGTCTTTTAAAGCGTGGCTAATGCAAAACGGGTACAGAGTTATATTTTTGAAAATTTATCAATTTGCCATGTGTTTTGTTTTTCCCCTCTCAAAATTCTTCTATAATATTCTAGTTTGCCTCTCTTTCTACAGTGGGTATCATCTAACCGACGGTGATTATTCCAAAAAATTACAAAGAAATTCCTAAAGCAATATCCGCCTTAACTGCCAGACTTTAACTCAGCGTCTATTCATCGCCGCTGCCAAAAAAAACCCTGACAACTATGACCCGAGGTCGCTTTCAATCCCTGCATGACTTTCCCAACTTCCCCAGGAAGCGTCACAAAAAGCTTTCACTTTTTATAACCCCGTAATACACACCGAAATGCTTTCCTTAGGGACAATCTCCGTCATGTCAATTCATTTGCTTGCTGTTGTGTCATTTTCATCACAATGAATATAAATAATTTATGTACAACACTTAACGAAACAAAATTAAAAGAAATAAATTGAAGAGTCTGTCATGTGATTGCGTAATAAGCGAACCAGAATCTGGATTTGTTTCAAAGCTAGCTCCTTATTAACGTAGCTTTCGAAAATAGCTATTACACTTAGATCTGAAGGAATAAATACATCTTGATTGGAAGAACCAAGAAGAGCTTTCAAACTCCCCATCTTTGTGGCTGATTTATGACCACTTAGCTACAAAAATGCAATGAAAAACAATTTTATCAACTCAACCTGGTAAATAGAGAAACGTCGACCGCAATCTGCCTCGACATCAATACAAAAGTTTCTAGAAGGGGCCAAAGTCCTCCACTCTGGTAGGAGACGTTTTATCTCATCTGAATTTTGTTTTTGTTTCTGATATCGTCTCAAAGATTAGACACAGTAAAAAGACAGATGTTATTGAGGCAAAAAATTTCTCTGACTAACCAGTGTCATACGGAACTTCAAGATTTTTGTCGGTTTCTTTCAAGGAATAGCCTAACATGTCCAATTTATTATCAATTGGCCTCATGAACTTAAGCAATTTGTCTGTAGTCTGCGCGATCTCTGAGAAAAGAGGATTTATAAAAATAATTAATTCTGCCTACTCATCGAACACTCCGATATTATTTTCTCATGATGAGGTTTAATTATCGTCTTTATGGAGTTCTGGAAGAGTGTTATCTTGTATGTAGCTGAGTCTTTTTTAGCTAGGTTGAATAACTCATGAAGGAGGAAGACCATTTGCCTTCGCCATTGGCTTAATTGGATGTCTGTTTTCAAAGGAAGCTCCTAATATTTTTTATTAAAATTGCGGATGGATTCACCTGGATCATTTTGCCATTGTTATTACGAAGAGACAAAGTTGAAGCAACCAAAGTTAAAGAAGAAAAGGCTGATTTTAAAGAAGCCATTGAAAGACGATTATTTGGTTTTGATACAACTTGACTTGCACTCGAAATTTTTATTAAATCCGCAGAAATTTTAGCCCAATGTCCCTACAAAATCAAAATGGTAGAACATAAATAAACTAACTTTAAAGTATTGGGAACTTCTCACTGGATTTCTAAGAAAAGGCGAGTCTACATCTTTGCTTGCTGTGACGAATTCTTGTAGATGGACAGCCAGTTCGTTAACACTTTCTGTTAGATCTTTGACTATTCTATTCTAAAGTGATAATTTCCCAAGATAAATTCTACCGTTCAATGTCTGCTCCTAATTGGATTTGATCCAGTTGCATAATAATCAGTACTACGAGTCTGATAAACCGATCAGCTTTGGTTTGATGTAAGCAAACGAGGGTTAGATTGTTTGTCATCTTATACCGTATCACATTAACCAAAAATGGAACTTGACTGGACTTTGATCTTATCCACAGCTAAACATCATCTGTTTATATTTGAGATAAAATACTTGTGTGATTTCAGTTTTTCTTAAATCTCCAGGTTGAGAAGTATTTTGTTCAATTAGGCCGCGTAAATCTCTGGTATTCAAATATCTGCTCAAAGGTTTATCAGTTCCAGAAGAGTGCGTTGAAAGAAGTACATTTTTATCGCAAAGAAGAAGACACCTGACGCAAAATGTGATCTCAAACCTCAATGAAAAGTACCGATTGCTGCCAAGAAAAAGCTGAAGTTGTGTACAAATTGACTTTACAAGTGGAAATAGCTTCAAAACCACATTTCTATGAAAGACCGTTGTTTTCATATCAACAGCATCTGAGACACCAGCTGCTTTTGTTTGAAATAGGCCAGACAAACCGTGAAAAACTTTGCCTCCCTTTATAAGCCTTGTAATATTCATCGAAACATGTTCCCTGGCTGCTTTTAAGCTGATATAATCATTTTCTAAAACCACAATCAATGGCCCAAGATTGATAGCTAGATTTCTTTGAAAATCGTCTATCAAACTCGAACTTTCAGAGCTTCTAAATGACCCTCAATATTAATGTGACCACAAATTGCTACCTAGCTATCAGAAGGATCAAACATCCATTAGCTAGATTCTTGAAAGTAACACTATTTTCTCCTGTAGAAATGTTTTCAATCGGGTCACCTAAGGCAACACTTCCTCTGTACATCGAGATAATTGGTAGCATTAGATGTGAGATCTAAAATCACGTCATTTCCTGGTCATTTGACTGATAAGAAAAAGAAAATCAAACCTCATCTAAAGAAAATCGAACTGATGTTAGTCTTTTACTACGCTTCCTAACCGGTACAACAGATTCCATTAAATCAGTCACTATTCCACTGGAAATGAGGTTAATTTTGTGTAACATTAATCGGAAAAATGAACCTTGAAGTGGAGACTAATTCCATCGGCTGACGAATTTCTATTTCTACTTTTTGTACTAAATAGTTCTTAAATTGTTCATCTCCATCTAATAGCAATACTCTATTTTTCGTTGATATTAATAAAAATCCCAACATCTTAACTCTTTATAATTAAGAAGATGTCCTACTCACGTTTAGCTTTTTTTCGAATTTTCTGAGGATAAAAGAAGAAAATCATGTGTTCCGGTAAGAGAACACGATTCAGAAGAGCAGTTTGACAGTCCTTCGGGGGCCGCCGAGCGCCGAGCGAAACGAAACTGATAACGAGTGCTACTATTGATCATAACAAGCCACAAGACTATAGGCGAAGCGGTGACCTAAGCTATTGTGCGTAGGCACGAGGTCAGATAGGAACAAGGGTCTTTATCGATTGGATAAAAGATCAAAGCAGCTACAAAAAATGAACTCCCAATGGGAAGATTAAAGGGATTTAATTCTCACTTTTTCACATAACTCATACTTTCAATCTCTTCTCTTTGTGACCCCTATAAATGTAGTTTCTGATTTTAAAGACCAAGTAGAGCATTTTAATTGAGTCTGCTAAAGAACATTTCCTCATCATAGTCTTCTCAGATCGGACCGACATTTATCGCCTGACTGCATCGACCATTCTAATCTCACGTACAAAAAGTTCGCAAGCGTACCCCGCCGAAGAGGCTACCGCCCCCACCTTCTAAAGAGACGATCAAAAGGATTACGATTAACTGTATTAGGCTATCAACTTCTTGCTCCCCATTGAATGAGTCGGCGTATCGGATAGGCTACTTGAGCGAGGCCGACTACAATTGAGCGAGAACTTTGAGTCCAAAATTTGGCACCACCTTTTTGGGACTAAAATACATTTTTTGTAGTTGTCTAGACTGGGATATAAAATGAGATCTCAAGGTTAATTGGGTTAAACTATTATGACTTTATTCCTTTGTCTTTAGCTATTAAATTAAGAAGATTTGATTTATCCAAAAATAATTGAATGCATGGTATCAAAAGGAATTAGTCAAGAATTAGACTAAAAGAGAAAATTGAAAAGTAAAAATGTGAACTTACTTTATTAGTTTGGTCTTTTACATTTTCACTGATGTGATCGACAATCAAGCCTCTCAGGTCATCAATCAATAATTACTAAAAAACGCAAAGTACATAGCCTGTGCTGTCGATTACTATCGAACCCAAAGACCACTTTACGACAACAGAAATAGTATAAATCTTACGCCAATAAACTAGTTATTTATGCCCGTTTCAATCAAGATTCCACATTTTGTGCTGTTATTCTGAATTTTAGTAAAGATAAAATAGAGGGAGAGTTTTGACTCATTTCCCTATTTACTCGTATTTATTCATAAAAATAGCTAACAACGTCATTAGAGCCAGACCTATTTATAAAGAATCCAAGTGCCTCTCCCTTAATTTCATTATCGAAATGACGCTTTTTGTCTTTTTCCTCTTAGCGGTCAGTTTATTGCCTAGATCTTGGCATAAACAGTGAAATGTTTTATTAAATTCGATCTCTTTTTTGCGCAATCGGTTATATTCCAGTCTCCCGCGGCTTCTGTCCTCTCGAGAGCGAAATTTGATAGCTCAACCTGTACCGACAGTTTATGTTTATTTATACAATCCGTGGTATTGTATATTGGTCAAAAGATAAGTGGACAACTGAATAATCGATTGTCTGCTTGCCTTATTTGTTTATCATCTAATCGATCCCGGTATTCGAGAGGATTCAAAGGGAACCCGCCTGCAGGTGGTGCCAGCTGGCTATCTAAAAGAGAACCCTTCTTTCATTTTTCCGACATTACTCATTTCTTGATCTACATCCTTTATGCCGGTTTTATCTCCAGTTGGAACTCATGTGACCTTCACGAGTGGATGCATCTTCTTTATTGAAATAAACTGATTCAAAGTACTCCAACATGACATAATCTTATCAGCTTCATCTGGTACTAAGTGTATGTAGCTTGTAGTGGAAATTTTATTCCTTTTTACAATTTACTTTTCAAGCAACAGTACTGAATCATGTGGCATCTGTTCTAGCATGTTGTGTGTTGACGCGAGTAGCAAGCTTAGACGAAGCAGGCTGTTCCTGTCAATCACCATATCAATATTTAAACTACATCTTGTCAAAGGGTTCCGCTCTTGCAAGCAACTAATTGATACAGTAATCCAATAATATAAGTTTTTGCCCAAGCCGAACTTATCCGACTTTTGGAATATTTTCAAATAGCTATCGTCGCCTACTTCTTTATGGACTCAAAACCTTAGATGAAATCTAAGCCAGAAAATGCCCTGTGTTTGGTAATAGCTAGAATAGATTGTCTTTCTCTTTGTCTCTCTTTTTCCTGTGGGAAGGTTGTCACCTTATTGTACACTGCTGACACCGGTACAATTACCTTTGATGCTCATCCTCACAGTAGAATGATCTGATCCCCCTACAAGCATTGGCAATATGACGATGAGTGCTAATTGATTCTGCAGGAGACTTGTTTTGTACCTTAGTGTCTCTACTGTATGCCCCGCCCAACCTTGCACCAGATCCATTGGTTCGCTCCGCCTCTTAACAGCAGTCCTTTCTTCTATCTCCCTCATACTCGATTAGCAGATGTCTAAATTCTCTATCAAGAATCTCTGTCCTCATCTGGAGGAAGCTAAGCTAAATGATAGCACAGGTAAGTTCATTTTACAATATTAACTGCATGTGCTTATTTTCAACTTTCTTTCACCCTTCCTTTTCCCATTCACTACTGTCCTTTCCCCCTTTCTTCCAGTAAAGTTAGATTTAAATGCATTCATTAGAACATCTCTTCCTATGAGATTCCAATTACTTTACAATCCTTTACCACCCTAGATAATTACCACCAAGCCTATCCTATCTCAAGAACGCTTTTAATTTTACTGTGTGACCGGCAATTCTTTGATCATTATATATGCTATCTATCAGGTTCTGATGAGATGAGAACTCCTCCTCCACTTTTGATTGCCGAGCCTGTAACGCCTTCAACTCCGTCACCTTCTCGGAAGATTGTCAGCGAGGAAGAAGACGAAGGAATTGAAGAAGGAAGATCAGAAAGCGGTGAAAGCAAGGTGAATAATGTTGGTACTGGAGAAAGTGCGTAAATTAGTTGAATATTCAAGTAAAATCACGTTGAATATCGCATGTATTTAGTATTTTGCACCTGGTAGATAGGATCCGCGTCAGATTTAAGATTCAAAAACTGACGTGAAAATTAATTTTTTTAGATGTCAGGGTCGCCTTCTTCCGAGGGAGAGAAAAAGATTTCGTTTGAGAAACCAAACTATTCCTACAATGCACTCATTATGTTGGCTATCAAGAACAGCAAAGACCAGAGACTAACGCTCAACGGAATTTATGAATACATCATGACAAACTACCCCTTTTATAGGACAAACAAGCAGGTAGTTAGCAATTAGAGCTGAAAATATATGGAAAAAAAAAATTATTTTAGGGATGGCAAAATTCCATTCGTCATAATTTATCCTTGAACAAATGCTTTGTCAAAGTTCCAAGAGCTTTTGATGACCCTGGAAAAGGTATAATTTTTATAGAAAAGAAAATAATCAGCAATTTATAGGAAGTTATTGGATGCTAGATGCCAGTTGTGCGGAAGAAGTTTTTATCGGAGGAGCTACTGGAAAATTGAGACGTAGACCATCCAGCCTTTCTCGCCAGAGGATGGAACATTATAAGCAGTATAATCAGCCAGCAAATCTTTTCCCTTCATATTTTCAAATACCAGTGAGTTGCTCTCATCTTTCAATGACTAATCCCAAAATTTGTAGATGTCTATACTTCCCAATACAGCTGCCACTCCTCTGTCGCCTTGCCTACGACCTATTCCGATTAACCAGCCGATCTTCCCTTCAATGGAGCTTCTCACTCAATTACAGCTAGTTCAAGCGCATGGGGATATTTTCCGAGGAAAATTGTAACCATTTTTTAGTGTCATTGAAGATCTCTCCTAACAAAAAAAACAGTATTGTCACTTCTTTTGAATTCACTCCTTGACTTAATTTTTATTTCTGATCCCAGTAGAATCTTCTCGGGTGTATTTAGTCCCACCATTCCATGCTTACTATCTCTGTATCATATTGGACATAATTTTTTATGAGCTTTTTTGACTTTTTAGATGGGCATAATAATATAGTTTTCGCTTTTTAAATAAATATATATATATATATATATGCTTCGAATCAGGTCGGTCTATAAAAGGAAGAAAATATCTCCAATGCACGCTTATCCTTTAATCGGTTCGCGCAACTCCTACCGACAATTACCGTATCGTATTTAGTACACCTGTTTACCTTCTGCGGCGCGTTTGATTGAGCCCTGACCGGAGACATCTAATCAAACAAAGGTACCACATAACAACGCATGGTTATACTTACCACTTTTGAGGTTAAAATAGTTTGTATCTAACTGTTTTGACACTAAAATCTTTGGCGTGTCTCATTGTTCTGCAGATAAAGGGCGGCGAGTATTGAGTTACTTTCGGTTTCCGGTGTAAAGACCTTTTGATGACCGACACAGGCTGATGATTGGCAGCGTACGCACAAGACAGGTGGCAGTGTGCACCTCCAGAACCAAGACAGATCGCCTAGCTAATAGTTTTTTGCCTCAATATTAGAGGGGGATCGAAAGTCAATCATCCATCTCTCCCTACCAAATGTTTATAAGTTTTGTTTAGCATTCCTCACATTCTCGAAGCTTTGTTATAGAAATTGTTGATCCCTACAAGGATTAATTATGTGACACTACACGGACAAACGTCGCGCTTCTTCAGCTATTCATGTTGTTCCGTGTCAAGCAGTGGACAGCTGTATGTTAGGTAATCTGAAAAGGTGTGAGGGGATTACTTGTACAGTCTTGGGCGGTGGGATAGCACCTGGCTGTTTTTTCAAGGTATACAACAAAGTAGGGCAGTACTAATTAGACAGAGAAGATGAAGAGCAACCAATGGGAATCACAAATTCCGGAAAGACGAGGCATTTTTTAAATCAAATCATTTTGAGATTAAAATCTGATAAACGCCAAGTAAAAAATGTTATTTAGATTTAAAGAAACTAAATCGATTTAAAAACGGTTAGTGAAAATCACAGAGTTCCAGTCGGATTTCCGGTTGTTTGTCTCATTTTCCCATATGTCATTTCCAAAGTAGAGCCACTTCATTTCCTGTCTAGATTAACCCCATGAGACAATCACACTAACCTGTTACAGCTCGTCTAAAGACAATGTGCCTGACAGATCGCAGTGACATGGCTAATCTTGTCGAGTAAAACCAGGGCGCATCCGGTGCGCGGGAACGGCTAATTATGTTAAGATTATCCTGCCAAGGGACCACCTAACTAGCCCAGATGTTGCGAAAAAGATAAACATGCTGAGTTGAATCTGACCTCAATTAGAACCATGGCGGCTTGATCTGTAATGATAGTCAAGAGGAGCGGTGGGATGAATAGAGTGCTAAATGCCCACAGAGTCAAAAGCTACCGCAAAAAGGCGACAAGTCCTACGCACTTTTATCTAAGGTTGCTCAAGGATCTCACACATTTAGCGTTCAATTGCATTCGACTCGGCTGGAGGTTTGTGTAATTCTTCGAAGAACTTTTTCCTGGTTGGCAGCTCATTCCTCAGCTTCAGCTGTTTTGTGTCCTGGACTTGAACCTACGACTTTCTGTAACTTTATTGCCTTCGTAAAACTGTTGCAATTGTTTTTGGGTTAGCAGCCAACACCTGTTTTACGATCAGTCAACTCATTGGGAAGCAATTACGCAACAGGCGGCAGCTCATAAATTGATCTCGACCCCAAAGGTGGTGTGTGCAACAGTTGTCGTTCTGCCGCCAAAAAGCGTACCTTATGAAAGGCGACTCCGCAAGGAATTTTCGTTTGGTAGCGCCGCCACTAGAAAACAATGAGGATTAACTGGCAGAATATCCATTACTCGGCGATTATAGCCTAGGACTAATGAAGGGAGGATAATTAGAAGATAAGCTTATCTGATTTAGAGACTAGTTAGTTCAATTTCGATTATCTTACTTTCCCCTTTCCACATAAAACAAAGAAATCAAAAATTCAGACTAAGTTTTTCTCTGACTTGTGCAGCTGTATAAATAGATTCCATGAAAACTTGCACATTTTGGCTACTTTGGCAAAACTTTGTTTGACAATGTGCTGAATAAGAATGGGATGTTTCCACAGGAAAACAAAATATTCAATGAGCTTAAAAATTGTCAAACTAGCCTAGCCGTTTGAACGTCACAACAGCTGTCTGCAAAGCAATATCAGTAAAATGTTAAAACCTGAATATCACTTTTTCCTTATTACAAATCTATTTTGTTCTGCCAATTAACCTAGTGAAAAACAATGGAAAATAGGATTTAAGATTTATACCAAAGTACTCTCGATTTAATATATAATTGTTTTGCTCAATAGTAAAGAACAAGCCTTTTAATAGTTACATGCATTTCCTTGTTCTAAATGTGCATTAAGTCTCCGCTTTCACTGGAATTGCAACATAAAAACAAAAATTTTGATGGGGCCGATCAGTTGTTCAATGGGAATGAATCTGTTGTCGTCGATCACTCACTTCCTTGACAAAAACCACGAAAACTCTCAGCAATGTTTTCATCTTCCCTTTGTGCTTTGCCTCTAAGTCAACGTGATCCCTATGAGCAATTGTTAAAGTTCGCCAGTCTTCAAAGTTCTTAGTTCTTCTTGCGATTATCTTCCTTTTCCCAACTTCTCTTCTTCAGCCATGCCAACCAATCGAATATCCATGAATCGTGCCGATATGGAAAGAGCACTCATGCGTCACTATGTAGGAAGTCTTATAGATCCCGAGAGCATTGCAGAGGTGAGTTTCCCATTTTCAGGGAAAAGCCACTCTGAGCTTTCACATAAAGTCCAGTGACTTGGCTAGCTATTTTTGATGACTTTTCAGGAAGCAGCTATGCCAATTTTGCAAGTTATACTATTGATCTTTACCACTCTCACCATGGCACTTTATATCTTAATAATTACGCTTGTCATAGCAAACCGAAGGAATAAACAAATCTTGAAGGGTTCTTTTTTCCGTCTTGTTGTCTCATATGTAAGTTTTTAACTGTTCCTTCCAAGGTTTCAGTTCATTGCTGATTTTATTTTCTATTTGGAGTTTACAATTTTTTTCCGACTTCGAAAATATGGCTGCCTTAGTTGGCTTTTGGTCCCAGGGTCGGCCGCTTACGAGTATCTACCAGCCATTTCCAATACATTTCACTACTACATGAAGTTGGTTATTTATGTTGGACAGGTTCTTTTTGCCGCGAATCGTCTGTCCTCAGCGTTGTTTATTATGAAATATGAGCAAGTAACTGAATTCATAAACAGAGTTCACTTTTAATTTTCAGTATTGGACTAACCGATTCATATGGGCTTGTCGATTTGGTCAATTGTTTTTACCCATTTTAATGATCCTCCCCGTCTGTCCGTTGATAAATGACAAGTTCTCAGCCAAGTACGTAAAGTATAACAACTCAAATACCCTGCGACTGGAGACGGATAATCTATCAACAGCTGTAAGTTAGAATCGCAAACTAAATTTTCGCAAAAATTCAGATTATTGCGTATATTGATGCCGGAGGATCAGCTTTAGCTAATATTTTATGCCTGGGAATGTACGTAGCCACATTTATCTTTCTTAGACGAGAGTATAAAAACCATACAGCCAAGGTATTTAATTTCTAAGAGAAATGATAAGAGCAAGTATATAGCAATCAGTTCAAAATATGGAACTACGTTTGTTGGGAGCAGCTTTATTAATGTTTATTGTCCTAACCTTAAACACAATTATACAAATTCTGACAATAGTTGCCAACTTTGGCGAAGTGCAGTCTGTAATGTTCGTCAATGAGATCTCGTAAGAAGCCACAAAAAGACAATAAAAGAGTTTAGGTACCCCATTGTGGACTTTATGTACTCCTGCCAGCCTTGGGCATTACTCCTAACATCTTCAGTTGTACGAGCTCGGATAATTGCACTCTTTGTGAAAGGAGATCTTCGGTATTTGGCATCTTCGAGAATTTATTGCACTTTTTCAGAACAACAACACATTATCCTACAAGTAATGGTGTCTCGACGCAGCTATAATCTTTCCAAGTATTTCTTCGAGCTAGTGAAATCAAAGTATTATTTTGAGCTTGTCATAATATCAGTCTAAAGAAATAAAAAGCGGATTAAAGAAAGTGACGACAATAAACGTAGAAAGCGCTTATGATTTTGACTTGAATAGTTTGAATTTTTGGTTCTAGTTTAGAAATCTGGTTTGTTTTTGCGTAAAATCCTTTTCAACTCAACCCGGATGTGATGACAATGATAGAATATTTTGGCCTTTTTGTTGATTTATGAAAGAACTTTGCCTTAACTTTTTAACTGATTAGCTTACAGATATCAAAGTTTCAGCTCTCTCGAAGTATTAGTACGATGTGGTCAATTTACTTTCTACTGCAACTGCGTCAAAGATGGAAAGCAATCAAATACAGCGGAAATAACCACATCCAACATGTTTGTTTCTGATTGTTCGTCGTATGAATATCAGACGGAATGAGTCAGATGCGCACTGATGAAAGCGTTGTGTTAATGTCTTCTGTGTCATGCGTCCTTACAAGTGTGGCTGTGTATAGAGGTTGTCGACAACAGCGCCCTCACCGCCGATTCAAATTGTATGGGAGGACATTTTTGATTTATTTTGCGAATGGTGGTGATCCACAGCAGTTTTCGAACAAAAAAGTGCAATCTGGCAGGACGGCGATTGCGCCCGGGCCGGCAATTTATTGGTAGCCATAGAGGAGGACTGTCGTTAACGCTCTTTGTCCGCCAAATGGTGGATTCGGATTTCTGCAGATGGAGAACTAAAGCAGCTTATGCAAAAAATATGGCCCCCAGTTGAATTTCCTCGTTGGGATTTGATTTCTATTAGATGCGAATATTCCCACAGAACTCTCTGAGAAACACTCTCCTTCCTACTAAATGAGAATCTTTATTAGAAATGCTAAAAATTTGATCAACGAAGCAACAAAAACAAAACGAATGTTTTAGTATTCCTTCCGCGTGAAGTCAACCCAAACTTTTGGCAATGTGTGGGCTTCCATTTCCTCGAATTGCACGTCCTTTACATCCAAAATGAAAAGACCAGCCTCCTGGAAGTCGAGAGTCGAATCCTTAGGGAGAAGATCTTCCTGGAAGTTACTACGAGACGAGACTCGTACCTCTCCGTGAACTGTCCTTTCGTTTACCTCATCCATTGCAGTTGTTTTTCAAATTGTTCACTATTTTGCTGTCTGCTTTTTTTCTCGCGGAAGAGGGACTGAGAAGCTACGTAGGAACCCTCGAAGGACCAAATGATTTGTGGAAACCGAATAACCACATACCATGTTGGTCTTTCAGGGGAAATCCATGAGCTTATGGAGGAAGGGTGGGGGAGCAGGCAACCGGCTGTGACCTTCCAACGAGAAACGACTGTTTTTGACGGAAGGGGAGGGACCTGCGCGAAGCGTCAAGGGCACCACCACAGGACTGGGCTGAACGTCGAGTCCAAGTGAATGTAGAGAGGGCGGAGCTTCGGGCAGAGAGTTGCCAGATCAATGCATTGGAACGGCGCCATAAAGCAGAAAACTCCTTCTACACAAACAATAGAGAAACGCATGCAGTATATGCTGAGCAAATATGAAAGAAGCAGATGTGCGAACGACAGACTTGCTGAATCGAAAAGTAAACAACACACGTCAAAAAATTGGATCACTTTCATAAAACTTTCTCCCTAGTTTTAGTCTTCTCCTTCTTTTCAATTTCCCGATTTTACGACTTTCGCTTTCTAATATTGAACTCGACTGTCGACTTGAACCTTTCTCCCGTCCCAGTCGAGTAGTGAAATTGATGTGCCATTTAAGGATTCGATTTCGGCTGAAGGTCAAACTTGAAGGTCACCTCAAAAATCGAAGGCTTTCTCTCATTATCTCGTCAGCAATTCCATTGTCCGATCGAGTGAAAAAAGCTTTTGCGATAACGAGAGAAACCTGGGCGGCCGGGAAAGAGTCATAAAAAATCACACAGAACGAGATGAAAAGTGAGAGAACAGGAAGAGAGTGGAGGTAGGGATTTTTTTCTCGCTCAACTACGTTTCACATCGATTTTTCGGGTTCTATTTTTTGCTGACGGTGAGACTGATGGGGGCTGAAGGTTAGTGAGTTGTTCTGGCGCCAGGTGGCTGCGTAAAAACAGTCATTACCCATCTGGCCTTGCAGGTGAAGATGAGAAAGAAGGAGATCGGCAACCGGATCCGGTAGATTCATTCTTGTGAGCCTCGAAGTTCCTTTAAAACCCCATAGGGAATGTTTTTGCTTTAGAAATGAAATATTTTGTGACGTCGTACGACAAAATAAATCATTTATATGCGTCATAACAAACAAACATTCTCACAAGAAAGTATGTCGGTTTAGGTGTCGTCAAAGATGGTTACACAGAAAATCTAAAATAAGAAATACAAGTTTGCCGCCGTCGAATCTTCAGCCCTCCATTAAACCTGAAAGGTTGCATATACACGCATGGACAGACAGATAGACGGACGCATTTTAGAAAGCAGTATTGCATTATTAAATGTCACCAGACATCGATTCTTTCGATGTTCTCTGAATATTTCTTTGCAAAATTAACACAGTCATGGCGCTTTGGATGCGTCATACGCTAATAAAAGGCAAGAGAAAACATACGGCTCTTGATTGTATTCCTGGCTTAGAAATTTACTTTTGAGGCTAAATAGCATAAATTAAAACTATCATTTGGCATATTAGGGCAGAGAAGGTGTGACCCAAAAATCTGAGGTTTCTCCTTTCCATCTACACATGTGCTGCTTTTTGCAAACCGAAGACTTTTTCTGCTACTCCGACGTAATATACTGTCTGAGCGATTCCGAAAAGCGGTGCCATTACAAGCATACGGCAGCCGGCTCCTTTGAACAAAGCCTTTGGTCCCTCCTGTTGCAGGATCTTGCTGAAAAAAAAGGCCATGTGGCAAAAAGGAAGTAAAAACTTACACGAATGCATCGGGAATGCTCTTGTACTTGATCTCATTTTCGCCCTTAGTCACCGTTTGCATTCGAGTCTTAATAACTGAAGAATTTCATTAGTAACAACACGAAGAAAATGCCAACCATCGAGAGGAGTAACAGAAAAGGAGGAAGTGGCACCAGAGATGAGACCAGCGAAGAACGAGCAATAGAATACGGCATCTCCACTGCCATCAGCCTTTCTAGGTCCCTAAAATCTGAATTAAAAGAAAATTGGTAAATTTGCTTACCAATGAATCAAGATAAGCAAAGAGAGGGAAGTACATCATTGAGAAAGTCACATCACGAGCGAAAGTCGAGCTCAATCCACGATAAAGACCAGTAAAGCCTTCTGTCTTCAAGATCTTGGTGATCAGTTCAATAGCCGTTATTTTCTTCTGTCCAGGCTCTTAAAAATTAAAAGTAATATGCGATTAATCAAAAGACATATAAAAGTAAAAATTCAAAAGATGAACTACTTACGAAGTGTTCTTCCTTGATCTTGCATCTGAATTTTTAACAACTCCATAGGAGTTGTAACACTGATTTGGAACATTCCAGCCAACCCTCCGGCAATCATTCCTCTCCAGGCAGAGAGGTTCCTAAGCATTATTTTAGCAACGTTGGTTTAAAATAGAACTTCTCTCCGGGTTGCTTCAGCTTATGACGGAAGAAATCATTGGCAACAAGTTTGATAGCTTTTTCAGGAGTGATGAGGATGATGTTCACAGCAGATCCAGAATAAAGAGCCTTGACTTTCGAAAAGTTTGTTGCTCCTCCAGAGTTCCATGTTTTTTTCGCACAATCCAAGCTAAAATTCTTTTATTTTCCTTTGTTTGTTGAGCTAAAAATCCGCGATTTTTGTCTATTTGCGTTCTTGAGCTCGCTGAAAGTCGGCTCTTTATATGCTTCCGTAATGAGCTGATCGTTCATTTTACATTTGCTTCGTTTTTCCTACTACCATCTGCGAAGGAGCACAGCTGCGCTCACAACAATTGGCACGGCGGATTTTGTGTGTTTTCATCCTGCGACAATCAAAAACAACTCACATTCCCTTGTATTGTGCTTCTCCATTTGGACCAACGCGTTGATTTTGGAGTCTAGTTTTGACCAAATCAATTGGGAATACACATGTCACGCCGACAATACCCGCGAAACCTCCATTTAAGACTTTTGGAAGATAGCTGAAGCCAAATTTTTAAAAAAAATGAAGAAACTTACGAAAATTGCTTTTGATCTCCTCCCATTTGTGACTATTTTCTGGCTTTACCTTAAATAGTTAATAATAAAATTAGCTTAAAATATGTCAAAGATAAATGTGGGAATTACTCATAGATACTTAATAAAAAAGCTAAGCGATAGCACTTTATTCCGATAAATAAACCCGTAAATTTACAAACAAGGCTTTTAAGTATCACAGCAAAGGAAAGTAGACAGCGAAGTGGACATAAATACAAAAACATAAGAAAATAGAAGAAATACCAACTAATGAACTCGTATTGATGGATCTAAGAGCGAAGCTCGATCATGGAATTGTTGGTCAGGGGTCGCGACAACTTTTTTGCTCTCGAAGAGGCAGAGAACTGATTGGATCATACTGTTGACAATACTGCTAGTTGCGAAGACGCCGCCGACAATGGCACACAATCGGAGAAGAAGGATGAGGAAAGAACTGAAAATGGCGGAAGTTTTGGCACATTGATGGCACGCGAGGTGGGCAGCTGATCCGTGAAAAAGATCACAAACCTCACAGCGGTCGCAACTTGACCCACGTGCAGCAGCACTATCGAGTCGATAATGTTTATAGCTGCCAGAGAGTTAACAATCCGAGAGGAGACATTATTGATATTAGTGTCAAGTGGCTTCGAAAGTCTAACTAGGGAACCTTTTAACCTTGCCGTGGAAATTCGGAATGAGACTTATACCATTGGATAGAACGTGAAAAACTGTGTCAAATAAGGTAATTTCCAGCTGCCAATTAGTTAATTTCGGATCACTTTTGGCCTCCTCAAAGTTGAAAAATCGTCTAATTTTCACCAACTGAATACTCTTCAAAGAAACTACCCCTTTAAAATGTGAAGCCGTAGTAGAGTGGATAGCGCTATAGTTTATAATCTTGGCCTTCTTGGTTCGGGTCACATTTTTTGTTTTTTTTCTTTAAATCTATTTCTTGAAAATGTTTCAAAAACGTTATAAATACCCGTAAAATTTGTAATGGTCATGGCTTCCAACATCGTTGCTCTTCTGTCTGCCGACTTTCCTAATGGATCTTCTAGTGCTGTTCTTTCACCCAAGCTCTACGCCTCTATCAAGAGCTTCTTGCAAGAGCTAGAGTACTCCGAGTTCGACGTTGAACTCGGAAGGCGCGAAGCAGACAGAAGAGCAACGATGTTGGAAGCCATGACCATTACAAATTTTACGGGTATTTATAACGTTTTTGAAACATTTTCAAGAAATAGATTTAAAGAAAAAAAACAAAAAATGTGACCCGAACCAAGAAGGCCAAGATTATAAACTATAGCGCTATCCACTCTACTACGGCTTCACATTTTAAAGGGGTAGTTTCTTTGAAGAGTATTCAGTTGGTGAAAATTAGACGATTTTTCAACTTTGAGGAGGCCAAAAGTGATCCGAAATTAACTAATTGGCAGCTGGAAATTGCCTTATTCGACAGTTTTTCACGCTCTATCCAATGGTATAGGTCTCATTCCGAATTTCCACGGCAAGGTTCAAAGGTTCCCTAGTAAGGCAATCACCTCTCGGATTAGCCGTTTTAATAGCCTAATCCAAATAAGTTTAAAAGAAGAATAAGATAAAAATATAGACAAACTCACTGTTCTTGTTCCCGAATCTCAATAACAGTTGCAGAAAATTCATATTCAAACAAAATCCCTCCATGGCTGTGCTCTCCAGCATTGAGCTTCTTTTTCTAAAAGTGCTCACTTTAAAAGTTTATAAAAAAAACAAACTAAGAAGGTAGTTGAATATTGGTAGGCCATAGTGTATCCTCCAAAAATACCACTATATATTTTTGTTGGCACGACTTTGATAAAATAGCGGTAGATGTCTTGCCCTATAATGTGGATATTTTAATTCAAAAAATAAATCAACCTGTTTCAGATATTTGTTCTGCTCCCGCTAGAGGTGCTACGAGGCCACTTATTCTTGGCCCAAAGTTGAATTTTTCTATTCTATGTGAAATATTTCCTTCTGAAGGATCTGAATTAGTCTGTTAGCAAGAACTAACTCTGTTGAGCTCCTTCCACATGTGCGAACATATTGCCTATTCCATTTCCAATAGAGACGACTATTTTCTCTTCTTTTCCTTTTCTGACTGGGAATTTTCCATGAACCCGGCAAGCCGTTCCTAAAATTGAATATAATGTACGAAAAAAAGTTAAAACTACCTTCATCAATTCCATTATTTGATACCAGTTGGAACATTCCCACTCCATTGCCAATCATAAAAACCTACAAGCTTTTATTAAAATCATATATTTTGTATAATCTTACAATTTGGCCAAGGCCATTTTGTTTTTTGCCAGAGTTGATAGTCTTTTTCCTTTCAGCTTGAATTGCAGCTGCTTCTTCTTTTTGTTTCTCATCAGCCAAGTGCTCCAAAGTTTCCTCTACATCACTATCAATATATTGGAGCTGAAAGTTAAAAATTCTAGAATGTCAAAAAACAAGTGAATAGGGGGGATTATTGGTCGGCCCTGTCGATAAGAAGTTAAAGATAGTAACTATAGTAGGCGAGATAACGCGAAAATCTTGCCTCTTCCAGTCCATGAAGACCTCCATCATTCAATTGAGCATGTGCATGACGCAGAATGGTCCAATACATTTGCTCTTCGTCGGAGAACTCAAACCTGTAAAAGAATGAAAAGTAAATAAAAGATGTGTACCTTGTCGGGTCTTTTTTGATAGTTTCTTGAATAGGAGCAAAGAATCCGCCAACTTGGTCCAATGAAGATGTTGCAGTAAGGCTATTACAAGGAGTAGCCACAACCATGTCAATTGAAAGCATTGGTGATCTAAAAAAATAAAAGTGAATCTATAAAACGTACAAAACTAACCCATGAAGATCTGTGTCTACATCAAACCGATAGTTATAATGTCTCCTTCCAAATAAGTGTTCATAAACTTCTCCAAAGACAAGCATTGAAATAAAAACAAAACAAATGAATGAAACTGAAAAAAAAAGACTTAAAAAATATAAAAATGAACTTGCTAAGGCCAGAAGAAACCTTCTTCTCTTCTTTCACATTGTCAACAACTTTCTCAAAGATGTCGAGGTCTTCCACAATCTTCTGGATTCCTCCTTTTCTTCTTCTGAGACCACTAGATTCTATTTCCATTCAGAAAGAGCCAATATTTGATTAAAAAATTGTTGCAAACTGCAAGGGAGCTAACAATTGGCAATGTGTCAAAATGCCTGTGCGGCAATCGCGCAGGGACCTAACCTTTGTCCCATCCTATAATGCAAAAATCCTCATTAAAAATACAGGAAACTACACTTATGGCTAATGTTACTGCGAAAATAATATTTTTCCTGCAAGTCAAAATACAAGAGAAATTTTATTTGTTATTTTCAGACGCGATTTAATTCATAGTTTGCAATAGAATTATATTAGTTGCTCCGCATTAAATGAATTGAGAGGACGATGCGACTAAATTTGCGAATAAAAAACCGTGTTGTACCAAAACCCAGCAATCCGAACTAAATGAAGTTCACATTTGGTTTACCATTTTCAAATCAGTGTGTTCCACTCAAATGCCCAAAACTAGAAGCTAGAAGAACTGGGAGCTGAATAGGTTACCTTCAATAAACATCGAAACAAAGGGATATATCTTCCTTAGGGAATCCTCCCCCGTAGCCTCTGATTCCATAAAGATAAATTGTAAAGTGTGTTAAACGTATGATGTGCAGAAAGAGGATAGATTTCTATTGATAATTATGATAATGTTTATATGGCACATGTTTACGAAAGACTTTTTGATGACTAATTTCTATGACTAACTGTAGGATGCAGAGTTCGTCTGTCACTCTCATTATTAGTCAAGAATTTGTCTGCTGGCCATCGATTATTCCATTTATTGACACCGCAAGTCATCTTCCTCCGGGCCTGTCGCTTATTCTTTTTGAATTATTCAATATGGCGCTGTCTTTTGATAGTCTTTTGGAAGAACTTGATTGGCCATTAGAAGAAGAAGTACTCCCAGCAGTCGATTCAGCCCCTTTCAACCAAAATCTTGTCTTGGGTGAAACAATTATCGACTGTGGTATTTATTTAAGCTTAATCCTTCTTTTGACATCGTTCAGGCATCATCACTGTTAAGACTCCCAGTTTGCAAATCGTATCACCTGATCCAACTATCGTTAATACAACAAAACTATGTGCTTCCAATTCTTTAAATGTTAAAGTTTCTCTGAGCAAGCTTGATATAGTTCAGCAGGCGATGATTAGTTCAGGTATTGATTGTGGTATATTTTTGCAACTTTTTGGCTAACCTAATCTAACAGAGATCAGCTCAAATGACTTTCCGACTTCTCTTTCTCCTCTTAGCCTTCCGACATCTTCTGGATCTTCTACTACTGAAGGTACCAAAGGGTGGTGCAAAAGTTCTATTGAGACTACTGAGAAGCGTTTTAGAAAAGGTAGGTGGTTATTGTTATTGTATTATTTTTCTAAGGTGACGCTTTGCTTGACTCTCTTAGCAAGACTCATAAGACATCGAAGAGCACATTGTGCACAAAAAGAATCAAACATACTCTAGGTTTTATATAATTTATTTGCATTTACCATTACAGCACCTAAAATATCTGAAGCAATTATGACGTTTACCCACTCTGAGGTTAAAGGTTATGTACGAAATTTTCCTGATCAAAATAGACCTCTTGGGTCAGTTTTAAAACAGTTGGTACAATGCAAACCAGTTAGAACAACTACAATTAATCATGAGACAGGTAAGACAATGAAAAAATAATAACTTTTTTTAAAAGAAGAAGTACATCCTGATCGTCCATGCATCGAAACGATTCACTATGCTCGAAATAATGAGTCAGAATCCTCAATTAGAGAGAACCCAGAAGAAACTGCTAAATCCTTTACTAAAAGGATGTATAAAAGAACTTCAAATTACAAAAAGCTTGCGACAAGAACTACAGTCATAAACCACTCTAAAAAAGAAATCCAGCCTGACTCGATGTGTTCTGTAGCTGTAGAAAAAACTCCACAAGTTACATCTTGCTCTGAGATAATTCCAGGCACGTTAGCTCTAGTTTTAATTCAATTTATCTTTTTTTTATAGAAAATATGGACATTTTTAATGAGGAGCCAACTCATGTTCAGCCTCAACCTATTAACGATCAGGGACTTTACGACGAAGGCAATTTATTTTAAAATTTAATATTATAAAGAAAGTTTAGACAACTTATTTCGTGATTGGACTGGTCCCCTCTGAATATCACTACTATTTTTCTAACTAAGGATGCTGCTGTATAGTTTTAGCAAGATTTTGGCCATAACATACAGGACTCGTCAGTTGCTTGGAGTGCCCGGCAAAAGAGGTTATACGGACCATTGCCGTCATCCAAAATTTGATAAACTTCCTGTTTATAAAATAAAACTCGCGGTCCAAAGCGCGAAGCATTTGAGTCTTCCGAAATCTACAACTTAGTTGGTTATATATCTATTATTTCTAGATTTTAGCAGCTCGGTTCGATTCTTTAGTCTGAAAAGATATTATCGTTTATTCTGATCTCATGTGATCTTTTCGTATAATTTGTTTGTTGTTTTTTGTTTGATCAACAACATCTCAAACAAACCAAGGGCACGAAATAACTTTGTAGAAATATAATAAGGCCAGCGGCACGTAGAGTAACTCTATTCACGTATATTTTCAATGAAATAGCTCAATTAGTGCTGATTCAAAAATATCTAAACAACACGATAGGCTCAAAAGTTCGAGGTCTTCTCAAATAACGGCTGACATCAGGTTACTCTATTACATTCCTATAGGGCCCAAAAATTGTTGACCCGTCCTGGTTTGAGGACGATGGCGTAGTTCTTAATTGCTTTTGGAACGACCCAAGTTCATTGAGACTTCGTTGCTTTGGCTCTCTTTACTATCACATCATTCTTGTTGGCGTTTGAAATTTCCAAAAAGATGGCAGGATAACCGGCATTATGAGAAATGACTCCCACGCGGCTTTTTTGAACGGGATGCAATACGCCCAACTTGTTATTTTACAGTAGAAGAATTGTTTATGTGATGCGGAGTAGTCATAGACTCAACCTCTGATCGCTGCGTTTCAAATCGCGATATCTTAAATTACGGAAATGGGTTTGGCAAGTAATTAAGAAAATAGAAAAGAGCTAGTCCCTTTCTGTTTTAAGATCCAGGAAGAGGATTGTCGTTTAACTGCTCTTGATTGCTAGAGACGATAAATTAGCTCTTTTTACTTCCTCTCTCAGGGAATAGGAAGTTTACCACTTGTCTCAGCAGCATTATTTTGACAGGGCAAGCAGAAATTCTATCTTTTTCTCCCCAAATTTTATGTGGCGAGACGAGTCGGTTAAATGGCAACAATTAAGCAAAAGAATTCCGATTCGCACGACAAATGACTCCCCCAGATCGAACTCCCGACTCGACAGCCGCGATTTGAGTAATCGAGATGCTCCTTGTCAATGCATCACTATCTCCTTTCAATTTCGTCCGGCTTGTTGTTTTCCTAGGACAAGAAAGACCGCTTTCAACGTGCTGACCTGACACGAGGCAGCGAGTGATATGCGGGGGCGAGAGAGCTTCCGACCTTTCCTACTTGTGCTCTGACCTATTGAGCTTAGTTTTTAATTATAAAATTTCATGTTCGCATGTTTTTGCTGGTTGTGGATCCTGTAGAGTACAAATAACGAGAAGTTCCCAATTAGAGGAGCCATGCAGACGCCATAGTAGAGCAATTATCCTCAGTAGGCCGACGAAACACACACACACACACAAACTATGCTCTCATCTCCAGCCAAAACACCATTTGTTGTTCTATTTTTAAGTTAAGTGTCCATGTAAATGGGACCACTTTTGTCAGTTTCGATAATAAACGGCGGTCATTTGAGCCGAGCTTTACACAATTTGCTGGTCCTCACTCTCTTCCCTCAAGGCGGAACTTTTGTCTGATCTTTGCTAAGTGATCCGACAATTGGTAGACTAATCTTTTCGGAAAACCTCAAGACGGTGAAATAGTCGAATTTTATGGCGTTATACAACCCCTATTGAATTGTTCTTGTTCTGCCGGGCACTTGTTGCCAGCAGCTGACAGAATGACGCCCAATTAAACAAAAACTGACCGAAAGTGTAAGAATTTTTCATCAAGCTATCCAGCTTTATTTTTAGTTCGACATGGGAAAATCTCTAGTTTAGACGTTTGTTGCTCATCTAAAGATAGATTTCCGAGGCTTCATTCGTTCCAAAAATGAAACAAACCACCATAGATCATAGATTTTCACAACCTTGGAGTTGCTATCAAATTTCATGGCAGCTTTTCTCGAACTCATAATTCGAAGAGATTACGTAATTTTGACCCCCACACCTGTCATCTGTCGTGAAAACTAATGGGAACAACCGCCATTGTTATTTCCTCTCTTCCTCATTCCTATACTGACTCGGTATCCTGTTAGTCTAATCCAAACATCCCAGTCCTATCAGCTGTTGGTGAAATTTAATAGGCGAGTCCAGGGTGATGCAGCTACAACCTATCAATAATATTTTTTACGTTTCTTGATCTCCAAAATGAATCTTTCCTAATGCTGGTAGAATATCCTATGAGGCGCTTAATGGATTGGCATATCTTTCCTCAGTTTTTTCTAAAAATATCTTAAAAATTATTCGAGTTGGTTTTTAGTTTTATCTTTACCAAAAACATAGCTATTTCGTTGAGAGAGAGAGAGAGAGAGAGAGGAGAAGATCTCAGAAAATGTCACGCAATGTCGAATATTCTGCTCCCCCATGTCACTTAAAACTACACATTTGTCTTCGTTGCGTGAATTTATTTTCAGCTTTTGAGTGAAGAGGACATGCGCATATAACTATTAATAGAGAGGTCCATGGAAATTAATCCTGACCATCGTCATTGAGTCCAGGTGGCGATTTTGCTGATAACCTAAGGCTTCAAAGCTCAAGAAAACCGGGCTATTTTGAAAACAGCTCAGCCTTCCCCCACCAATTAATGCTGGGGGCTATTGTTTCTTCAAGATAGTGCAATTAATCGACTCTCCCAACCATAATATCTAAGAAGGTGTACTCTTCTTTTGCCGGTCAGATGAGCACTTATCTTATTCTGGAAGACCTTTTTTCCCAAAACGGACCTCTTTTATTGGTCTTCGCTAAGTAGGTGAGTCTCTAGTGGATAGGCAAGTGTGCTGCCTATTCGAGCATCACAATTGCTTATAGCAAGACAATGTGGATTTATTCGTCATTTGTGGGGCCCACGCTGGTTCCTTCATTTTTTGGTTCTTGGAATCGCTTTTCTTTGTAATATTACATTAAGAATAGGAGCAAGAAATGACAAATCGATTAAAAATTTATTTTTAACAATAAATTTAACTCTATTTGGATAGAAATGTAAATGCTGCTAGCGGGGGTTCCTAACTTAATCTAGGCACCTTTTCACGCAAAATCACATTATTTTCTACGTCTGGCCATTTCGTGGTTCCTTTTTCTTCCAAAAGCAGCAAGATTTCGTGAATTATGAGCCAACAAGGTCGAAAATCTAAAATCGTGGCTAAAAACAGTGGGCCGGCCCTCTTTGACGGATTTCTCCCTCGAGAAAGACTGACCCATAAAAGAAGCAAATTCACTTTTTTCTCCTTCCAGCCGATGGCAGAAAACAAAATGGCTCTAGTTTTTATATATGAGAAATATCTGGAATCTGCACATGATTCCCTCCAAGGCTAACGTGATTACGCGCGAGTATCTCTGCGAGACGAGCTTGGGACAAATCATGTACTCTCTATAACAATTCTTTATAAGCTGTTAAGTGTTCGATTTGTTTATTTAATCCCAAATTTTTAACATATTGCTTGTGGAAGGCAAATCTCATAAAAAAGAGATCGCTTTCCGCCGCGTGAAAACAGAATTCTGTATTCTGAAGTGCTTCTTCTGACTTTTAAGCCTTCTCCCTTGGTGAAAGATTGCCGTTTCTCTTTGATCAATGAAACTTTTTGCTCTCACTAGGGGGTGGTCCGAGTGCTGAAGATATCTACTCCCTGTCTTTTCCGCTTTCAACAGCGCTAACGGAGTCCTAATGGCTTCGCGCCATTCTCAATAGTGTTGATGCCAAGCGCTTCGACGCATTGCTCCTTGTCTCTAAAGGATTTTGAGACTAACCAAGTCAACTAGACAATAGTTCCCGCCACCAGCATTATTTCATTATGTGGAATAGTTAATCAATCGAGCGCTTGTTCTTCTTCTCCTCCTCTCGCTCTCATTCCATTCACAAAGTCTATATAACCCATCTATCGCGTGTAATGTAATCATTTCCTGTTTCTATTAATAGTTATTGCGCATAGTTATGTCACTCATACTGACCCAGGTTGTCTATTCTTTGATGCCTTCTCCTCCTTCAATATTATTGCCCTTGGAGATAGATAAGAGGCTATCGTAATTGTTATCTTCAATCCCCAGAAGATTGCCAAGCAAGCGATGATTTGAAAAGAAAGAAGTTGAATGTTCGTGTTTTGTCTCTGGAACGAATTGAGCAACAAGCAAGGCAATGTTAGGCCAATTTGGACATCTCTTCAGGCGATCATACACCGGTTCAATTGCATAACCTTTCCAATTCCGGTGGTTGGATGGAGTTCCTTTAGTCCCGTTCCATCTTCATATTTTATGAGACCAAAACATATCTCACTTGAAAAAATATCAAACTTGTCTTGCGCTGACTTGGCAAGTGGAGGAGAGGAATGCAGAAATTGAATTGTTTATGGCTTCTTCATCAAAGCTACAACAACTTCTTCCAAGAAAAACTAAAGACGCTTATAACCCAGCCTTCTTCCATCAAAAATATCTTACTCAGAAATATGTGACTGGTCATGTGGCTTTCGAAGATGTTTCCACTGCGCAACTTGCTTGTTACATGTAATTGCGCTATTTCGCCTCTGTATTTTATTCATTGCACTCACGGGCTCAGTCAGCTCTCAGAGAGATTTGCACCGGAGTCTTCCCAGAATAGCTGCTCTGCCTCAATTTGCTTCTCGTTTTGTGTTGGGCCATATTGGAAAACGAAACAAGGAACAGACGCAACAATATGGCTAGTCTATTAAGACTAATTTACATAATCCTTGGGGTCTGGAGCCCGAAAAGCTGACTAATATGCGAATAATTACTCGGTTCAGTAGTGTCTGCAATTGCTAGAGTCCGTCAGTCGCAGCCGTGTAATCCTTAAATGATTGCACTAAACCTCATCGGCTGGGTTTGGGGGCTGTTTCTGTTCTTGGAAGAACTTTTCAGGACATTTTTTCAAAGCTTCCTTCTTTCTGATTATAGCTTGCCGAGAAAGAACCATTTTCGGAGGAATAAGAGTCAGCTTCTAATGATTTGTAGCAAGCTATACTTGGGCGGAGGCGTTCCTGAACTCTTTCCTAGGCCCACCATGCATCAACATGCCGCGGTAATTCCCGCTCATTCCTCATTTCGACCTCTTTGGAGTCGCTTTTATAGATTAAACGGTATCAACTACCTCAATCTAATAATAGTCGACGAAAGAACAAATTTCACAGTTGCTTTTCTTGGTATCCAATCATCCAAACCTATAACCAAATGTGATTATTCCATATTTCATCGGGTTCTTTATTATTCAATTTGCGCGCTCTCTTATGGTATTTTTTAGTTTTATCTTTTGCTATTCTTGCAATAAAGCATATGTTGAAATGAGATTTAATGCGACCAGCAATTTTTTGAGAACGCCACGTGGGGTGAAAAAAAGTTGCGCAGGTGGCAGAGTAATAAAGCAAAGCTTAAATTAGGGGCATGCGCTAGGGACTGCCGTTTGTGGTCTCCTCCTGGGACCTCTAAACGGGGGAGTCGAAGTACGCTCCAACAGCGCAACTCCCACGCCAGCTTTAACTATTTCAAACTCTTTTCGGGGTTTCGTTCTAATATTTTTGTTACAAATCTTTCCATCTTTCTGCTTTACGAATTGAAGACCGACATACTTTCTCATTGAGGATTATTAGCTTTATTCCGATGGGGATAAGAACATCGCTTCGCTCGCCCAATCTTTTGGCCCTCTTATGTATATTTGTGCTGAAAACAAAAACTTTTCACATTTTTGATCCTTTCTGTCATTCTAAGAACACTTCATTCTTCCTTCATCTTTCTTGCTCACCGCCCTGACTTCCTGTTTATAGAATGTCTATTATCAAAGCCGAGTACCAGACGTGCTACCAATTGCAGCAACAAAACTTCTCCTATAATACAAGGTTAGAGGACAAAACAGGAAAACTATTTAATTTTTAGTGGCTGTTCAACCCATTTTGACAAATCACTCTGTTGGTCAGGAGCCGACTCTGGGGAAACAGCTAGAAGGTTATGCCCCTTCACCTACTGTCCAACTGTACCCGGATGCGAAAATATAGCTGGTGAGGGTGGTGTTGAAAGCGATTCTTCTTGTTGTTCCTAACGTCTATTGTTCCAAGTCATTCTTTGTGTTAGGAACGCATGTGGCGTTTCGGTCCTCGAAATTCAAAACTGCTCCCGAAGGGATTCAGCTCCGACGAGTTATGTTGGGGTACATTCTGGACAATTCGTCTCTTCCGGGTAAAGAAAGGGATCACTAAGCGAGCACTTTTTGCTAAAACCACTTGTCACTTATGATCTCTTCCTTTTGCAGAACGACACATGGTATCGCGTGCCTGCAACGCAAATGGAAACTGGGCAGACTCAGACTATACACAATGCATCGCAGTTGTTAAAGAGTATTCCCAATGTATACAGGGCTACTGTAGACTGGTAAGAGATTAAAAGGAAAAAAGAACCAGGAACTTTAGTGCCCCGATACATTGCGTGACTACGTGATATATGTGTCTCTTTCTTTGTCAATACTTTCGGTGGCTCTTTTAGTCGGAGCAATCCTTCTCTTCTCCATTTATGACTCACTCCAGGTAGGGTTTTCTCATTCTAATTAGCAAAAATTTTAGTGCCGTCGATTATCAATTCATAAGAATCTTGCAACTGCTTTCGTCTTTCGCTTTGCAGTTCTTGCTTTATGGACAATTGTGCAGACGAACAATATTTTTCAAGACTGTTCAACCTACCATCCCGTTCCTCTTTGGAACTTGGTATAGAAAACAGAATTTCTTTAATACATAGTGTCTACAGGAATGGATATGCAAAACAATCCTTTGGTGTGTGATCTACTTCCAAGTAGCTTCAGTCATGTGGATGCTAATCGAAGGAGCCTATCTATACAGCCGGTTTACAATTCTCGCAATGAGACATAATGACGCTCCATGGTATATGTACATGTTATGCGGATGGGGTAAATCCTCCTTAAGCTATTCGTTAATCAGGAAAATCTTTAGGGGTTCCGTTCATTGTCGTAATATGCTGGACGGTGGTTCACGAATATAAATCAAGGCAGAGCCATTCGTTCTGTTGGGTGCCGTATGCTCAGGGAAATCATCTTTGGATTTTAGCTGGAACTATGGGTTTTGCACTTATCGTAAGGAATTTTTAAGGAATCTTTTCCAAAAAGAATCTAGATGAATCTTCTCTTCTTACTAGGAATTGTTATAATTTTGGTTCAAAAACTCAGCACAGAAAACTCTGCTGAATCAAAGAAAATCTGGTTTGTTGAGCCATTTTTAGCCAATTCAATCTACCTAGGAGGACAATTAAAGCCACTCTTTTGTTGGTTCCACTTCTAGGCGTTTCAAACATTCCACTCTTCTATGAACCAGATGAACCTAGTGCTGCTTATATGCTTGGATCTGCCATTCTTCAGCACTCTCAGGTGTTTTTTTTCATAATTTAATTATCAAAGTCTTTTCAGGGAATTTTTATTGCGGTCTTGTACTGTTTTTGCAACAGTGAAATACAGGGCGCTTTAAAACGGTCGTTTAGAAAATGTCCATTTGAATGTCCATTCGGCTTTTTGAATTTTTTGAAGTGAGATAATTTTGCGTGGTAGCAATTTAAAATTCAGACCAAAACATCGCTTCGAGACTGAAAGGACATATGTACCTGAGGGTCGAATCATCAATTCCAAGCATGGCGTTCCTATGGAAGAGCTCAACAAGGTCCAAGCCGAACAATCTCCTCCAAACAACTCAACTACGGTGATTTTTATTGTCGTCTAGGGAATTTGAATTAAAGTCAAAAATTAATGGCCATCTAACTTTCGGCCATTTGCCCTTTGGTGTTTGAAAGCTTCCAAGACACAATACGGAATAATCTCTGATGTTGTAGGGTCCCGTCGGGAATCTGAATGGCATTTCTACCGTCATTGTGTCCGCAGAAATGTGAAGAACAAAAAACGTTTATTCTAATTTGTGTGTCATGTAGCTATCACAACGCATTGCCGGTATTTCCTAATGTGATAACCGTCTAACTACGCTATTTGCCAAAATTGTTAGTATCTCTTTGTGATCTCTCGGTGTTTGCCAATTTCTTTATTCAAAGAATAAAATTGTTTTGTCCGCATTTCTTTGCTAGTTAATGGACTAGAGATTGGAACATAGCTAAATACAAAGTGTGAAAGGAAATGGGTCACTGGTGGCTGTGCAAAGTGCTCTCTTGCACGGGATACAATTGACAGCAGGGTGGTTGTGGAGGAGCCAATGGTGGGCAGGGATAGAATTGTTGCGGTTGAGTCTGTTCGTAACTGCCGTATGTATTATCGTAAAATGGCTGTATTTGATAGGTTGCTGGACTGGACTCTGTTTTACATTTCTCCTGAAAAGTTTATTTTTCTTCTAGAATTTTGTATGTAGGAGGCGATTTGTAATAGATCTTATACGTCAGAACAAAGAACACCATTTTCTCAATTAATCCTCTCTGGAATTAAGTGCTTTGCCCCCACACGACATTCAATTAAGTTAAGCTCTGATTTTTGAGGCAGTGACATGGTAAAAGGGAAGACAAACCTTATCTCGCATCTCCTTTCGACGCCACTTGGCTCGTCTATTTTGAAACCAAACCTGGAAGAAATAAAAGTTTAACGGTAAACAGTTTGTCATCATCCGACAGCCACATTTCCGGCTGTAAAGCAACCACCCGACAACATCTGGCCCATATACCGTAGGCTAGGCACATGTGAAGGGTTTGAATTTCCAATAGAATTTCGGGATTCAAAAGATGATTTGTTGATCAGAATTTGGAATTGCCTCTCTTTTCTTGAGGCCAACAGCTTTTCTTTAAATGTTTTCGAGTCAAAAACTCTTGAAAAGTTTGAAATCATTACTCAACGAGGAACTGCCGTCTCATGAAAACAAAACTTTTTCTGGACTTTTGAAGCAAGCAATTCTTTTTTCCGATTGTATGCATCCGAAAATAGCGCCCTTGACTGCGGAAATTAAGTTCACGAGAGAACTTTTACGTTGCTCTCAAACTATTGAAAAGTCATTTGAGGGGGCTCTTAATGCAATACGGAAGTTTTAAAGGAAAAGAGTCAACACATTTTAAACGAATTGGGGGACTTTCTACTATTTTTAGAAATGTAATATTTATATAAGAGTAAACTTACAGTAATTCTGTCTTCTGGTAAATCTAAAAGTCGAGCCATTTCTTTTTTGGCAGCTTGATCTGGATAGTGTGACTCTTGGAACGATTCTTCAAGGAAGACTGATTGAGCTTCTGTGAAATTTGTTCGAAAACGTCGCTTGACATTGCTAGGATCTGAATGAAATAAAATAGAAATTCAGAGATTAATGGAATAAAATGAATCTTGTAATAGTTTATGGCTATGTATAAACTAAATAGATATAAAACAAACCGTTTTCGGGATCCTTTACAGAGGGATGTTGCCAGCCGCCGCTCGACATAGCCATCTGGTTCAGGTTATGGTAGACGCGGGGGCTTCCACTCTCGAGCCACAAATCACAGGACAGCCATCGATCAGCCAGGTTTCCTGGATGTACTGAGCCTCAGATGATCAGCTTTGAAGATTAAGATTTGGTCTGATTTTTTTCATGTTTTTGTACTCTTTTGGCTCCGTACAATTGAATTTCAAGTGCAAAACAAGCCTTACTCATGGCTTAGTACAAGAGCTAATGAATTATCTGTTGAACTAACAAGGCAATGTATAGAGCGTGTTAAGTCTAAACTGATTAAACCATAAATTTAAACTCCTTTTTGGGTTACAGCAATAGGTTTTTTTTCACAAATAAGTCCGGATATTGCAGAAGGTTTTATTCCTTCCTATTAATTTATTTTCGATTTGATCTTTTTATCTTTAGTGGCTCGTGTTTAACAGAGCTCAACTCTCCCTGGGAAATAGAATCTGCACCATGAAGTATGGTATTTTTTGAGCTAGACTTTAATAAGCTTTAGTTTGTCATAGTTAAACCATTTTCTTGTCGAGCATCAGTCACTTGTCAATGCACATTTTGAAATACTAGGCACAATATCCGATTAAGAATAGCAGTAAAAGCATTTATACAGTGGAAAAAATAGGGTACATTTATTGCTTATGAAAATAAAGTTTCAATGTGAGGTATGAGATAAAAGTAAAAAAAGTTATTAATGAAAGTTAAATGTACATATTTGTACAAAGTCTTAAAGGAAGAATAGAGTAATAAATGGAAATAGAAATGATCTATCAGTAGGTTGAGACCTGAACCAGAGATCAACACTATTGTGCTTAATAAATGAGAAAAAAAGCTGGATTGTGTAGCGGTTGTGGCAAGAATGTAGATAGACGAAGACCATTCCCTTGAGTTCCGGGTGCTTCTGGATATGGTCCGTGAGCTCACTGTATAAGGTGTATTCCGAAAGTTCACTAAGCCGGTCCTTGTTTTGGCTAAATTGAGATGATTAATTCGATTTTCTAGGGTCTGTTTTAAAAATTATATTAAAGTCATTAAAATGCTGCGCTAATGCATTTTGATTTGTGTCAAGCCGAAACAAAACTTACTGAATGTGAGCCATTAGGTATTCCTTGGCTCTCTTGGCTCCCAAATGAGCGTACATGATGGGGGCTGGCTGGGAGACGTTTTTCGAGCAACGGACATAGCTGTGTGTCAGAGCGTAGGACACATTCTGAAGAAGGTTGGAGTAGGAAAGGCATCTAAAAAGGACAAACCTGCCAGAAGGTGGGTGATGGAGCCCAGTCGTCCCAGAGGACGTAGTAGTGATTCGGACGAGAAGTGCCCATTGCTCCATGATGCGAGATCACATAATAATCAAAGTAATCCTTTGTAGTGACAGTTGACTCGACTAGGGTTCCTGGCTTCAAATTAAATTTCGTTCCGGTGGTATCTTCTTTCTTCAGAGGGAAGAAGCGTGTGTGATGGCGTTTCACCATGGTCAAATAGGTGATAGTGGGCATGCAGTCTAGATGAGTCTCCCTGCAAGCTTTTTCTAAGCAGTTCTTCTCCTCATATAAATGTAATTGAAACTGGGATTCGGCCAGTCCATCCCGGAAGATTACAATATGTTTCGGGGCTTTTCCAGTTTTTGCCTCAAAGGCCAAGATGCGAGAGCAGAACTCATTGGTCAGATCAAAGGTGGTTTCCTGGCCAATATTCTGGACGCGGACGGAAGCTTCAAATCTGAAAGTTCTCGTTTTTGAAAGTTACCGTATAAGAGGCACTACAAAAACTAAAGAACTCACTGAGTTAAATCACAATCCACATTTCCAACAATGCAAGCAACTGAATTGAGGGCGAAACCTCCCTCAAGTCGATCCCGAGCCCCTGGATGGGTGACGTCGATGCCCAGCACAAGGGTAGGATCGTCTTTGTTGGTAATCAGATTCCAGTATTCTGTGTTTGGATTGGCTTCGATTTTGTAGAGAGTAGCTCCAATTTTAGCGATAATTTTCAGAGCGACATTAATTGCAGTCAAGCAGGTGCTTGGGTCTCCTTTCAAATTGTGATAGGTTTTGGCGAGTATTCCTTGGCAGTGGATGCCCACGGAAACATCGCAGATGTACTTGACCATAGCTGAAAGATTTGTTAAGCAAAGTATAATATGAAAATAGTTAAAGCTAATCTACAAAACTTACCGTATTCCGAAAAATACTCCATCTTGTCCTCCCTTCTTTGGCCTCGAATTGCGCAATTGTAAGGGAAAACGTAGAGAACAAAAGGGATGGCTTCTGCTCCGAATTCATTTTTTACCCTATTCTTGAAGAAATGCATCCATTCCTTGAGAAGGTCCCACTTCTGATTGAAGCAGTCAAATGTCTCGACGGCGTGAGGGGCTTTTGCGCCAGGAATTTTTATTCCAAAATTATGGAGAACTTCCATTATGAGGCCATAGGGAGCACTGTAAAGCTCGTATTTAGTCTCATCGTAGTTAGGAGTCAGATAAATGATGGCTGAGACGAGAGTCAGCTGCTCAGAGCGGATCTTCTTCAATGTAGTTCCATTTTGTAACTCCCAAAAGCCACAGTTAGCCTCATCTGTTACAGTCACACCTTCTCCAAAAGCTAGAGTCGGGGCTGGGAGTAATGAAGCATTGGCCGTGATGAACCGACGATCGACGCTCACTCCAAAGTTTTCCATGTAGGAATCTTGTTCAGCTAGGTAAACCGGGTTTCTCTGAAAAAAAAATCAATTAAGAATTTCAATAATTCACGACTACTATGAATTTTTACCCACACTTTGAACTACCGTATTATCTCTAATTGAAGCACCCTCTGCGGATGGTTGAACAATAGAAGCACAGTGCTTCTATTAGAGATAGTACGGTAGATGAAGAGATTTCTGTTTCATCTAAAAATCGAAATAAACTCACGTCGTCATTATTGTTTTGGCTGGCTGCCATTTGCAGTAAAACATCTCTTCTCTCGAGCGGCGACAACGAGGCGTTTTGAGCTAGTCTTCGTAGCTGCATGTCTGTTAGTTGGTGGCCCTTCATTTTGTAGATCTCCTTCTTATCAGTCCAAACCATCTCCATAGGCACCCAAAATCCCTTAGTCTTGTTTATCTGAAATTCGTAAAAGTTTTTAACAAATTTCCGAGACTTACACAGATGCAAGGAAGAAAAGGACACTTGAGTCTGTATCCAAAAGACTTATAAAAGTACTCTTCAATTGACACTTTTCTCTTTAGATCTCTGTAATAGAAGAATTGAGTTACAGCCGCGTTATTTGCAATCTTAGAAAACTGGAATATTATCTTCTTTGCATTATTCGGTGTACGATATTCTAGTTTTTTGCCTGGAAATAGATTTCTGCAACTGGGAACAAGATCTTACCTTTCAAGGCGTTTTCCAGCGCCTTCCGTTGAGTAGGATTTAGCCCTTGCTCCCTCAGTCTATCCATAAATTTGCTGTTGCGCTCATCGTATGGCACGCCGTTCACGACCTCACAATAGAACTCGATGAGATTTGTTCCCAGTTTGTAAAAAACAGAATGACAAACGTCAACATTTAGAAGGAGTCCGGCTTGTAGGTTTGTCTTTATGGCTCCATGTAAGCCAAGCCAGACTTCTACACCACTACCAAGCTCGAAGAAATACTTTCTCATCTCAGAATAGTGTGGTTTACAGAATAACAGGTTTCTTTCTCTGTAGAAATCGAAAGATATATCTCTGAAAGTTAAGCTTGTAGAAGACATAGAAACTCACTCATAGGGACAGGTTAGACGCGCAGTCAAAACTTCATCGATGACGTTAGTAAAGTTCTCTCTATCCACAACATTTCGTGAATTCGGCTTGAGGGTGATCATCCCGGCGAATTTCAGCAGCATTACAAAATCCTGAAAAGTGATGAATATAATGAGCTGTTTTCTGCTGTGTATATCAAAATACAACAAAGCTGAATAAAACCCGACGAATTTTTCCAGCTTTTTCCAATGAAAATGGTTTCCGACAAACCAAAAACTCTCACTTTGTTTTCACCGTCTTTACAGCGAAAAGTGTGCCCATGATCTTGGAGGTTGAGCTTGACCAAGGAATAGAGTAGATTTGCTCCATTATACGCAAGTAAACGGTGATCGGGGAAAGGACTGTTCCTTTGCTTCAAACAGTGATTGTAGGCATACCAGAATGCCGTTGAAGTAAAAGCTCTGAAACATTCGCAATTAATTAGAAAGGCAACTTACTTTTTTTTGAAGTCTGCGCCTCTAGTAGATTTATACTCGATATTGTATTGTAAAATGTGGATTCATGGGGGAAGTTTATACGGAAAAAATTCGTTTCTACTTGGAATTTTCCGCCAAAGTCAGTATCCTCGACCATGAGTGAAGGACGCTTTGCGAAGGTCTGGTGTCTGTACTAAAAAGATAAATTAGATAGAAAGCAATGCCACGGGGTCATAGTTTAACAAAAAACTAACTGGCAATTGTGCCTTCCTAATGCTCGTATTTTTCTGAGTAAAGTCGTTGTAATCCTGGTTGGAACGGTTGGAATTCGGAATAATGGTGACTCGGCCACTCAGAGTGCCAGCAGCAGAATCAGAGATTTTTGTTTTCTCCATATTGCGAGTAAGCTCGGCAACTGCAATTATTTCTCTTAGATTTGGCCTCTTTGGTTTTTTTCCAGATCCTGCTGTAAATTAAAAGAGTTTAGCTTCAGAATTTTTAGTTTAACCCAATCAAGAAGCTTCACTTACCATTGGTGGAGACTTTACCGGTGATATCTTGGTTACCAGGCTTACTGGTTTCGCTAGTTTGGTCCGACATCCTGCGAGGTCGGCTTAAAAATCAAAAATTATTTCTGGTTATTTTTTAAAAGTTTTACAGATTAAAGAATCATCTACACTTGATTAAAGAGTGCTGGAGATTATTGAGTGATATCAAGAAAGCGCAAGCAAAGTGCAATTAAGGTCACGCACTTTCCTCATTCGACACTCTCTCATCCACTCATGGCCGTTCAAAACAGACATATGACGTAAAGGGTCGAATGTCGACTAAGTTGTCCAATTTCTTCTTAAATGTGTAGAAGGAAAATAAAATTTTATAACAGATTTAGTCATTTAATTTTAAACAAAAGTACATTGCATCGAGATCTCCGGAAGGAGGTAGGAAGGTTTAAACAACTAGAGACATTTGTTGCCGAGAGATAATTTTCAGAGAAAAAGTCTTAAATAAATATTTGATAGTGAATTTTAAATTCATTCAAATTCACTACAGATACTATAATAAGTAAAAATAAGTTAATGTAAGACTAAAAAATTAGTCTCACAAAAAAGTCAAGTTTGAATGTAAAAACCTCTCGCGTATATTTCCCTTTATGAAGCACATTTATGGCAGAAAAATTAGCGTCAAGCCTGTAGGTTAGCCATAATCAACGAGCCAAGTGCGATGTTGGAGAATCACAGCTGCTCAGAAAGATAACAACTTCTCTCGGCAATAGAGAGCCATATGGTCATAAGTGTATCAATCAACTCTCAAGCTCAATGTTACTTTATCTTAAGCTCTAGAATTGAACCCGACACAGCTGGATGACTTAGTTATAAGAGACAAAGGAGGCGTTTATGCTTACTGGAGAGAACAGCTGCGAAAGTCTCGTTGACTTTAGGAAGTGACACAACAATGAGCTGAGCCGCCAAATAGTTGTAGTTCAAATGTGAATATGTCATAATGACAAAATCTATAAGAAGAGAGAGGAGAAAGTCCTTCACATCAGAAAACCTTTCCAAAAGGCCTAGCTTTTCTAGACAACTGAACTCTGTGACTCCACTCGACTTGGTGAGGCAGATATGGGTGTGCTATCGAGATAACAATTAGCGAATGACACCCTAGGTGGTGCAATTAGTATCGATTAGAAGGCAATCCGGCACAACCGGATTTGACTGCAAAGTATCACAAGCATTTTCAGTATATTTTTTTGTTTCTAAGTTAGTAAACGATCACAAGGGAAGATAAAGGGACATGATCATAATCAATGAGGTCGTTTAGGTAAAAAAGCTAAACGAAAGTGGGTAGGTGAAAGCCAAAGGCTGGAGGGCGGTTCTGGTTCTGCGAAATAAGGTAGTTTTTAAGTATAAATTGCTGTCAAAGAGTTCGTATTGCCAACCAAATTGATTCAAATGGCTTCGCAGCAAAACAGCGGGAGAGGCAGAGGGTGTCATAAATCAGACTCTCCACTCGGTACAGTGGACGAATCGATCCAAGGCTAAATTAATCAATAGAGACGCGGTCAGAAAAGCTCATATGAATCAGAGATGGTTCTTGTTACAATGAGGTTGGGAATCCTAGATGACCCAATTTTGATACAAGGGAAACACGCAAGGTCCGTTTGTACAGTATCTATAAATTACGTATAATTACGCAATTGGAGTGATGTGTTTAGAGGGTTCGACTGTCATTAAAAAGAACCTTCAAATAGTTAGAACGGAATGAAAAAAAAGCCTAATATTTACTTAAAACCTGTTATTCTATAGCAACTTTGTTTATCGTGCCATCCTTATATCTTCTTTATCTGAATTTTAAAAGAAAGAAAAATTTGAATTGTCTAGGAAGTTGTCTAAAGTTGAATATAACTAAAATAAATTTTTTTTAAAAATCAATGCCTCATGCCGGAATCGAACCAGCGACCTTCTGTTTACAAGACAGACGCTCTGCCACTGAGCCAATGAGGCACACGGTTCTAGCCTATTTTGCATGCAAGGTAAGCGCGATCTGTATAGAGTCGCGAATGATGAAAATGGACAAATGACTGAAGGTTTATTTTAATTTTATGCCTCAAATTCAAACTAAATAGAAATAAGTTATTTTTTAAAATAATTTCTGACGCGTTGATATAGTGAATACAAAAAAGAGACATGACTGCATATCGTAACCCTGAGACAAGGATAAGGGCTTTCGTGGCTATCTTAAAAATACCTTTAATAATTTTCAGAATAAAAGTGGATTTCACCGCGAAAAAATGACATTTCGAGGCATCAATATGTCCTTTTTTGTGCAGGCTTTCCTTTTCAGTTTATCCAATGGTCTCAATCTTTAGAAGCAATTTGTCTGCGGTAGGTCTAAAATTGCTGATTTTCAGAGTGAAAATTGGCAGTATGGGCATCTGGCCCATACAATTTCGGCAATTTGCCTATACCAAAGCTCAACCATCCCCCAGCATCAGTCTGACTCATAACCCCTGACTCTTCCTCTGGGAAATAGAATCTGCAGCCTGATGTAAGGTAGACGAAACACGATACTTACTATGTTCCCGGAAGATCTTCCCGCTTTTAGAAAACAATTTTGGTTTACTTTGGAAGGGATGAAAGACAACAATCTGAAAGAATCCTTTGCTATTGGCGTATTCTTTCGCTGAATCCTTGCTCTCAACGACACCGATTTTCTTGCCACCAAGAAATATGACCCGATCTTGCGGTCATTTGCCCCTCTCAGGTGTGCCTTTCAACAGTCACGCCAGGCTTTCTCGTGTTTGATGGCCCTACCTTCACTCCAAATATAATAGCGTGCAAAGGTTTAGCGGAAGCGCGTAGTTGCAAATTAAACGAAAAGAATGCCGCAAGGATTGGAACGCCATTGTTCTAACGTGGCTGCCTCAGCTCAAGAAGAGGGGGTGCGTTGCTATTTCATGCATATCTAACGGCCACGCGAGCATCTTTTCTCTACTAATCTATCATTTTAGGTGCCCTACACTTTCTTGTCGCAAAGACGTTTCCATTTCCAAGTATGTTGAACGTTTTATCGGAGTTTTAGCGCGTTCAACCAATTTTTTCGTTTTAATGAAGCCAAGAGACATTGCCACGCCTCTGGGTTTCTAGGCATTGTTGAGATCTCAACGACGTTCATCCCCCATGATCCCTCTTCATAAAAAGGCTCCCCTAAAATCACAAGAACGAATTGAATGAGACCCTCTCTCTTTCGTATCTGGTTCGGCATTGATGCGCTTCTCCTGCGCAGCTTCTTCTTTCCCGTCTTCCATTCTGTCCATTACCGGTGCTTAATTGTATTTTGCGCAGTTGTCTCGCATCCTATAATTCAAGGGTTTGCGACTGGGAAAGCTCTCCCAATTTGAAGCATCTTCCTACTTTTCAACTCATCAATCATCTCTCAACCTGAGGAAGGAATCAGCCAGGATTTCTCTGTGAGTTTTTGCCTTTTTCCATTATTGTTTGCCTTCATGCCGAGGCAATTTTATTGGGTTGACTGATTGTCATGGATACAGTAGTAATTTTCCCTCTAGCCAGACAGGGCCAATTGCTTTTCAAAGCCAGTGGTTTAGGGTACGACACCTGTCTCACCACTCGATGTTATTATTTTTCCGGGATTTTCAACAATCTCTCGGAGGGGGAAGATTTAATTTTTCTTGACAAAGACTCCTCCTCAAATTTCAATGACTAATGAGCAGTTGACAGCTCTGCCCTAGAAAAACGTGGCCATTCGTTTTGTCGTGGTCTCGCTTTCAGCTCAAATTTCGTGTTGTAAATTCTCGTGCGTTCCCGAGAGAAAGAGAGGAGAGGTGCACTATTAGGGATTCTGACTGTGTGCCCATCTTTCCTGTAATTCTATCTCTTTACCAGCACTTATTAGTAATTCATAGTTGTCACAAGAGAGCAGATGACTCAAATGTCAGTGTGCCTACCATTTTCTATGAACACCGGAAGTTTTTCTGCTCTTTTGGTTGGGCAGTTTGTCTTCACTCTCACGGATATCGGCGGAACTCAAACATAGATTTTTAAGCCCCACATTTGGCTTCTTATTATAGCTCAACCCATTTCGGAGGTTCACTCTGAAGGTGCTTTTTATTTTTCTGGAGATGGCCTACGACCCCTGGGCGACCTCATTTGGTCAAGAATAAGCCAGAGTGTCTGTCTCCGTGCGAAAGAAGTCGAAGTGCTTAACAGTTTTTTCGGCTTCAGTGTCTTCGGCTTTCCCATGGTTGCGCTGCTTAGCCATCGGGCCGCGTTTCAAGTGCGTTTTGAGTAATGGCTGCATAACCGGCGCACACCCGTGTTCTCTTAATTATGGAAGGAAAGATTAGACCCGACCTCCGCGCGGAAGTGCCGTCATGTTATGTCTTGACCACAAAACTTCTTCAATTTATTGGTGGCTCATCAGAACTTCATCTTTTATTTAGCATAGGCCCTTCCACAGTAAAATAAAGAAATTTCGGATCCATTTGGGGATTGAGTCACTCATCCCTTCGTTTTGAAATGACTCCGTAAATGGACGAAACCTCTTTAAGTGACCGTAGTCTTTCATTTTCTGAGCGCTATAGTCGTACTTTTGCCAATTTTCCTAACCCGCAATTGTCTGATGAAACTACCTATTATAGAGACGAAATCTCAGCTAATCATTGTGATTTTTCATCACGCTAGAGGGTTCTCAATCTTCGTCTGAGGCATACAAATCATCTCAGATTTTTGTTAAGACCTTTCCTCCCCGAAAACTACATCTGCTACCTGGCCGGGTAAGAAAAAAGTTGGCATTAAGCTCTCGCGAACGCGTCTCGTTGTACGGCCTTTAAGCTCAGCAGGAGCACTCATAAATTGCAGCAGTTATCAAGAACTAAATCTTTTGCTGCCGACTTTTTGTCAAATTCGTTCTTTGGGTGTAAATCATACACATGCTTTTATGAGGTGAGAGTGGTGTATGAGTCTGATCCCAACTTCTCTCTTTTGACGTAGTTTTGGGTTCGCGAGGATCCTCGTTCCATGGGTAGTTTTTTAGAGCTGTCATCGAGATGCTGCCATCCGTCAATGAACACAAATTGCATCTACCACTTGACCACATGCATCATAACAGTGTTCGGATAGCCTTCCTAGCATTATTTGTAGCTTGCTTTTAAAGCCGAATTCTTAGAGTATTTTTAAGAGAATTAAAAATGACTGATCTAAAGCGCTTTTCCTCTTGTTTAAGCTTAAGCGTGTTCTCTTTTTAACTTTCTTTTTAATTATTATCAATATAGTTGGTCAAGAGATCTTCTCTTGCCTCCTAAATATGGTATGAAAACTGTGTGCCTCATTGGCTCAGTGGCAGAGCGTCTGTCTTGTAAACAGAAGGTCGCTGGTTCGATTCCGGCATGAGGCATGATATTTTTTTTTGCAAAGTTTATAAAAGTCTTATGAAACTTGTCGACTGATACATTTTAGTTTATTTGCGATGCTTTCAGTTATAATAGTAAAAATCCTAAAACGCCTAAATGAAGGTTAGAGTAGATTCCAAATAATTCTAAATAAATCAAAACCTTTCCCCACTTTACTGACAAAATGGCTCTTCCTTATTTGATGGCCAAAAATGGATAGGCAATTTGGCATTGCGTGGTATTTTGAATGATGTTCCTTCCTCCTCATTCGAATTGTGGATTCTTGACAGGAGACGCTATTCTCTCTGTTCAAGCATAAAATGACAACCTTGTTCTCACTTAATTTATGGCCGAGTCTCAATTAAATAGAAGCACATTCTTATCTTATGCTCTCACTTCTCACTAATTTCCTCTTGCCCTTGGCCGATTTCACTCAAGAACGGACACGCGAATGGGGAGGATGTTCACGTCCAATTTCACTTCTTTATAGTCATTTTTTGAGATATTATTCCTAAATTTTCAGGGCGACTCCAACGGCCCGTGGTGCCCTTTTGCTGTTAAGGTAAGTCAACTTCAAAAATTTGCTCCGTTTCCGAAGCCAAAACAATCTATTTTAACCATATTCTTCGGAAACAGAGTGAAGTGCATGTGTATGCTTGATGTTATGTTAGAGAAAGTACACGGATTGGAGGTGAAAATGGTCAAGAAATGGAACATTTGTTCACGTCAGAAAAACTATTTACTGGACGAATGATATCAGCTTTATCGTTGCACTCATGTTTTTCATCAAAGTATGGTCTATTTGGAGTTGTAATTCTCAGTCTAAACAATCTAGACAAGGTCCTTAAAAACATCTCACATTGGCTTATCGAAAATGTCAAATGTCTTAGACATTCTGCAGATGAAATTGCCATACTAATACTAAATTTTTTGTTGAATAATTTAATTTAGTTTAGAGATAAGTCTTGTTATTTTTAAGTGCAGGTGACTTACTATTCGAATATTCGAAGGTAAACCCGTGCCAAACACAGCAACTTTTGCAACCTTTGTTGTGTATGCGCATTTTAGATGCGCTCCTCTTCATCTCCCCTCCATGCAGTTATTTGGATCTTTTTGAAAAGAGCTTATAGCTTGTCTGCCTTCTATCAAACCCACGCTGAACACTTATCCAATTCGACTATGTTATTTAACTATCTTTTCAGTCACTACTAGAGGCACATTGCCACAAATGTGGGAGGAAGCGCGCAAATGTAAAGTGAACAATTTGCACACATTTTTACGCAATGCCCTCAGGACCAATAGAGTATCCCAGTCCTAAGAAACAGATTGTTGTTCAAACGAACTTGAAAACAGAGCAGGGGTCATGGCTCGAGTCGACTACATGACAGTTGACCTCTAATCTGGAGAAGCGATTTCTCCCCTGGGCATCGGCGCATCGGAACAATGCTCAACTGCCATTATTCAGGAGACACTCATATTTGGTCCAAATGAACACTTGTCCTTTAGCGAGAAGTTTCCAAAAGATATCTTTTTTTCTTAGATTCTTTGGGATTGAATCTCAGTCTTTGTTCCAATAAAAAGTGCTGCCTCTGCCTCTCGCTGATTGAATACTTTCAATGATGAGTGGCACGAGACTAAGATGTCCTGAGATCCTCAAGATTTGTAATGCACTATCTCAAGGGAAATCAGGTTGACATTATGCATTCATTGCAGCAGGGCAAATAACTCTTCTTCTCTTTCCCTCCTCTTTTTTGCATTAGAGAAGAAAAGTTGAGGAGGATTCCTTGTTTTGTTGTCGGCCAATGGCCCGAGAACACAATTTGCGTCCTGACATAGTCTCTTAGGAATATCGCTGGGCTCTTAACCGATTTTTCTTGACAGAATGATCGCCTAGAGTATGATTGCATCTTACATCTCTTGAGCGAATAGACATAAAAGAAGTCAATGATGCGATCATGTTCTCCGCAGAATGGGAGCACTTGAAAATCACATCACTTGTGTCTTTTTTCTTTTGGAAAGCCCCTCGTTTCCTGAAATCGTGTCTATCCAATTATTTATCCGTTTTCTATGTACAGAATTCAATGATCAAGTTTACTTTTAGTACTTTTATGGCTACAAAGCTCTCTTCGTGCGCAAAATGTTTTTGTGACGTACAGTTCTTTTCCAAATGTACAACCACGCATAACGAAAAATAGTCGCTGTTTACAACCTGGATCACTTATTTTTACATGAAAACTTCCGGAAGTTTGTACTTCGGTTGGGTGGCTTTTATCTAATAGATTCAGTTACTCGGCCCACGAGAGGCTTAGCCTTTCCCCAAACGTAAAAAAACATTCATTCCGCAAGGTAATTTCTTTTGCTTTCAATCTGATGAGCACTGTCTTCCCAATTTCCCCCTGCTGCCAAACAACCTAAGTTGCTCTGGCAGCGGCTGATTGCAGTAGCTTTTCTTGAGTCTGAAATGGCTATAAACATCTATGGGACATTGCTTCCTCTATGAATGTTTTTTGTCGTCACTGACTCCTGATTGCTCATTGAAAAACAGAATTTGTATCGAACAAGAAAAATCTTTCTTTTTTGTTTACTCAAATACTGGCGACATTTTACGCTTGAATTCTGTCATTTTGGCCGTTTTTGAGCTACTGAAACTGGAAGCAATTATGAAACCAGGAAGGTCCGCATTTTTCGGGATAAAAATTGTGCCCTTTCGACGCGCATTCCAGCTCTTAATTAGGAGCTCCCTCGGCGAGTCGGGAGCCTTGATGATTTAGTGCTGGAAATCAATCACCACTCGGAGTTTGAAAGAACCAGTCTTGAAAAATCTTTGTGAACGACTTCGGAGGGAACAGACATCTCTGTTGCGTTCAGTTGGTCTGATTTATTCGCCCCCTGGCGAGAATGCCCCGCCCCCTCCTCCTTCAAATTCGAATTCCCAGCTCTGCTGACTGTTATTTGCTACGGTTTTTATCCGTTTTTATCCCAATTCTTTTTTCTCAAAATATATTAAAAATTATTTAATATTCAGATGTGGTAGTAGTGGGCCCATGGTCCCCTATGTCCCTGTCGTCGAGCGCCTCAGCACAGTTCCCCCCGACAAAGACCAAGTGTCAGATTCCCACAACCCAATCTCTTGCTACACTTAACAACAACCATCTGGGAGGACCACTACCTCCCGCTCCTCCGCCGGCGCCTCTTGATTCCGTCAAGGAATCAGTGCCGTTTACCAACGGTGGTCCAAAGCTTCGGGGAGCATCTATACCAGTTCCTGATCTTCGTCGACATCATCTCTATCGAGAACCCGGCTACTCCTTCCCTCTTCCAGTATATGGGGTAAGTTATTTCTTCTCGCATAATGTATGTACCCAAAGTGGCATCTAATGCGCATTAAGAAAAGTGCGTGGTAGACGTGGTGGCTTGATTGGTGCTCTTCAGATTGCTCGCTCGCACCTCTTGAATCTGTAACAATGAGTTGTTAACGCAATCACGTGAAATTGATGCATTGCTGGCCACCATAAAGGTAACTCTAGCCGGCGCTGGCTCTTCTCTTTTATTTAACCAGCGTGAGACTTCAGAAACGAGATAAATTTAGTCTTACAAAAACTTAGAAAGTACTGGAAAATTTGCAATTCATTTTTCCAAAGAAGTGTCAAAAGTCAAACTACGGGTGTCAAGAACATGTCAGTTGCGGTGGGCGAGTGTGACTAGGTAGACGGACAGATTGGGCCCACTCCGCTTTGAAGTGCAGCCCAAAACTCTCTTTTGCTTGAAGGAGTCACACATACACACTCACACTTTGCCTCTATCCAACCAGAACCAGATGTTTCCGTTTTATTTTCGCATCCGTTTAAAATTCCCGCCTGCCATATAGCTCTTATTTTTCCAATTTCTACTTTCATCCATTTTTATTTTAAAAAAGAGAGCAGCAGGAAATCAAAAGATATCCCCTTTCATAGGCAATTAGCTGGTTGAGAAAGGCGACCTCTTCTTGCAAACAACGGGATCTAGGCAGCTTCCAAAAAGACTGCGAAAAACCGATTAATCATCTATAAATGTTTATCCGTGATCTGGAGATATTAATCGTCTTCTTTGACGCCTGTTTTGATCCAAATTGCGTGTGAATATCTAGCTGTCTCGTGTCAATTTCGTGAAAAAGAAGGAAGTCAAGTTCATTACGCTTTAATCCCTGTTTAATTTACCGAAACGAGTCTGCAGTGTGGCGAGTCGTGTAGACATTATTTACATAATTAGCGTTCAGTTTCCCAGGGAATGTAGCAAGTCGAATGAAGTCGAAAAATGGTTACGACAACAAAATTTTTATTCAATCCCCATCACTCTCTCGAGGGAACAAATATTATGACTGGCTATATTGTCTCGATGTCGTAAATCAGTGATAGTTGGAAGAAGAAAGCGGCCCTCCATTTTCGAACGACGAAGGCCTGACCGGGAGGCCAGAATCACTCCCCAGAGGACGGGGTTATAAAAATGTCGAATTAGGGTGCCATGTCAAACGTCTTGCTTGCTCTAGGAACGCCTAAACTGACAGCTGATTTAGAAATTCGGATTAAGATGAAAAGATGGAGAGACTTTTTGACTTTATTAGGCTATTCCCAAGTCAAATTTGACTTGCACTTTAGAAACCCGACTACCTCTTTATTTGCCTTTCAGTGACGCAGGCGAAAAATTGGTCGGGTTAGATCTGAATTCATTAGCTAAGGTTTCATTAATCAGGGAATTCATTGACAATTCAACGAGATTCAAAAAGTCTGAGAGCAAAAAACAGCCAAAACCAGATCAATTTCATAGCTTACACCTCAATCTGACTTCGCGCAGGTTGTGACAAGACGCCTTCTGAAGCAATCGGTGCAAATGTCCAGGGTAAACAGACTTTGACCAATCTATTAGGTTACACCCCTTTCGTAGTGAGTGGAAAAGGTGGCTCTCTTCTATCCTAACACTTTTCGTTGATAGCATTTGGGAATTTCTTGGAGAACTAGGAGCTTTCAATTCTCCTCTCAATAAAGCGTACACGATTATTCTTTATGGATGCGGCGAATTACGTTGGAGATGAAGTACGCGAATTGCCATCCACCTCCTTCTTTTCCTCCTTCTTCTCGTCTCCCGCGTTTCAATCCTCTCCTCAATAAACATCACTCCCGATATAAACTTGACTTTCTTTTTCTTCTGGGGATATACTCCAAGTTTAGCACTGTGCCTTCAGTCAATTAGCCTCTCCCAAGGCAGATTTCATTACGATGGAACACACGACCGAATGCATCTGGTCCTTTTGTCAAGCCTTTTTTTTATCTAGTGCACCCGACGCCAATTTGGTGAAGTGTTTTTGACCTAATAAGGAACATATATAATAACGGGATATAGTGACCAGTTCGCTACTCTTTTTGATTGCAGACAAGAGTCCTATTTTTGCTGGTCTTGCGCAGCTGCTCCTCCATACGCGCCACTGCATCTCAATGCTGGCAGATTGTTCTTTTCGGACAAATACTTGAAATGCTAGTAGTTCCGTCTATGAATTAAAAATCAATGGGAAGCAACATGTTGTCAATTTTAGAAAAGTTTGACTCTTTGTGCTTCACTTCTCGGATAGGGTGTCGGCTGTCAGAAGAAATCACGTCAGCACTAAATGCAAGGGCAGGCTTTACTATTTTCCCACTTGAACCTCCGCGCAGCTTCTCATCTTCATTTTTTAGAAGCAAAGTTTTCCAAGTCAACTAGTGTTGTAGCTATTAATCTCGTCTTAAAAACGACTCAAGAGTGCTGTCTCAGTTCCGGTTTTCTAGGTGGGCAGCTGTTGTCCGGCAATCAAGACGGTGACAAGAGTTTTAGCAGCCGTTCGTCTTTGTCATCTTTTTGTTGTGAAGGACTGACACCTGAACACAGACCGAGGGATTTCACGATAATGGTTCTCGGGGCTCGCTTGAAACGGATTGTAGGCATGCGTAAACAACTCAATGAATTTCAAACCATTTTGAGCTTTTGCCGGTCAATAAGCTAGCGGGTTCTCTCTTGGACATAAAGAAGGTGGTAAAACAGAGAGACCAGGCCAATGGGGACAAACATCCAATTGGTCACTCACCTTTTTCTTTTTTTGATTTGGAATCTTAGATTTTCTTGTAAACTACCTTTTTTCGAATGAAAAATGGCTTACAAAATAGAAAAAAGACAATCAAGGTTTTTGACTTTTTTCGCCTAGACATCGAACAAAGGTAATTGCGCGAACTCAACAATGTAGCTGCCAGCAATTTAGTAGTTCAAACTGGCTAACTTGGCAAATTTGGCACACCTGCCCTTGTGTAGGATGCCATGTGGACGTTAGACTCGGGTACCGAGTCACCATCTCCGCCGTCTGAACCGTCTACTCCGCCGGTAGGTCATCATCCTGAAGGATTTGGGAGACTTTAGGGTAAAAATAGAAGCAAAAGGACGTCACGTTTAGCCAAAGGGTTGATGTGTTTTTGATAGTTTCTTTGTTGACTTGTCGTGCGTAATTAGGACACATGCCATCTCCTCTTCTGGCACTTGCACAACGGCGGTAAGTGTATTCAAATCTGGGCTCTAGTTCTGGCTTCCCGATTTGCATTCGTTTGGCCCAGCTCCTCGCTCTCCCACTCATCCTAACACCTAAGTTCTTTGGCTCCTTGTGTAGAAAGACCCTATCTCGTAGCCGACAGCTCTTAAGTGTATGTTGCACAAATGAAGTTTTCGAATGTCATTATCACCAGCGGCGCGTTCTTTTCGTCAAGAACTGCTCGTTTTGGGACAAGAGCTTAATTTGAACAAAGGACGAATTCATTTGCCTTCCCATGAGAGGCTGAAACTTGAAAGATTTATTGTTAGAGTAGTTGTGAATTTACGCTTCAACATTGTTTCCCCTTTCTCCGATTCCCTTTTAGGACGATAGAGAGCCCAGTTCATCTTAGTCTTTGCTGACCAATTTAGCGTAATACTATACAAATGCAACACAATGGGACACATCTGCGCCGGAATGCGCCTTTCCCAGGAAGCTACATTTTTGGAGCGTGAACACAAGCAGAGATTGTCCCTCTTGAGAGCTTGTCGAAAGAATTGAAGCATGTAGTTGTCAGGTGTCAGTCGTTTTGAGGAATCTTGACACGTACGAGAAACGGGCCCGTCTATTGTGCCCGCACCTGGGTAGCTCAACAACAATACATCCACCATCCGGGCTTTTTTCCGTCAACTATGTGAAACCACCTGTCTGAGAGATTTCCCAGGCTCTGATTGTATTCGTCATAAGTGCAATTAGCTCCTCGTTTTCCCCTAATCAGGCGTATTCCCACAGGATTGTTCGTCAGAATTAAGCGGACTCTTTGGTATTAAAACAATCTGCTTAAAAAGCTTCAGTAAAATTAATGCAATTTGTCAATGCACAGACACAACAGTGGGAAAACAACGGCGGTCGCTTCAGCGATTTTGATATAATCCCAGCGTCCCCTTCGCTCGGAATTAAAGGACAACCAACTATAATGCATTGCGCTATAAAGTGCGTTAATCCCTTGGTCTCGGCCCAGTCAATTAGACTATAACTTCTAAGAGTTTATCTGAATTTATTTGTTGCTTTCTTGGACTCTCACTCGTTTTTTTTTCAATTCTAGTGGTTTTAAATTTAGAAATGGAATAGGCACTGTTCAATGATAAGGCTGTTTCGAACCTTCAGCCAATGTTCAAGCCAGCGAAGGTAAGAAGGACAGAAGAGGTTTCAAAGACTTCTTTTGTGTAATATTGTTGCATCTGGGGAAGCTAACATGTGCTTTCATTGCTCTCATTAACATTGAATTTACGACCTATTGGAAGACCTAGATCAAAGGAAAAGATAGCAGAAAACCGTCGGGGACCAACCTCTGATCCGTGTACTTATTGTTGTGTGATTTGTGGCATGGCTTTGTTCAGACTTTTGTACATAGAAGGAGTTGCGATTGCTGCAATCTTTTGGAATCCGAATAAATTCCCAAAGGAGAGTGGATGCGCGTAAAAGTCAAAAATCTGATGAAACGTCCTCAAATTGGACATGGAGAGGTGAAAATCGATGCGCTATCACTGCCCCAGGCTCTAAATGTGTTACAATCCGCGCACCTTTTCTGCTATAACCGGCGCAAGCCACGCCCCTCAGTGGCGGCGCTTGCCTTCTTTAACTGCTCGCGCTCACGCTAATTTGATCTACTTATCTCGAGCTCAACATGCCACAATTTCGACCTACCTGACCACGGGATGCAATGCATGGCAATGCTGCGTGGCATCGCTTTGCAGGACGTCTCGCCAAGTATAAGGCAAGTTAATTCGTACTTTTTTGATAGAAAAACAGAATTATTTTTCTATTTTTGATTTAAAATATACTGTTGTAAGTTCTTTTGAAGGACTTTAACTGATCAGTACCTTGAAATGACTTCCTTTCAATTTCCCATGGCCGTCTTTCATTACGCCCTTGCTATCTTGATTCATTATATCTGTAAGAGACGGCGCAATTTACAAGATTCTATCATTTAATTAGACTTCCAACTTTCCTTGGTGGGTATCCTTTTTATTCTAAAAGCGATCAACGAGGCCTTTAGAGAAAGTTTTTGCCGGATAAGCTGGTTTTTATGAGTTTCTTTCTGTTTTCGTTCCGCGATTTGCTCTCAAAGTGCTATAGCCATAAAATCTTTTCCAAACCTCATAGCCTATGACACAACCACAGCCTCCCGTTCAGTCAAAATATTTCCCCTTTTCATGAAAAATTTAACATTTCGTGAAGGGGGCCCTTCGTGTCTTTTCAAGGCAAACTAGATAAGCGGTGTCGACGGCTCCAAGCGTGAAATGTTTCCTCCAACGGAAGTAGTTGGAAATAGTTAGAACGGAATTATCCGTCTCAAGGCAAAGCAAACAGGAACTCTTTTGTTGATACCTTTGATATGCAGCCAGACGCGCGACAAAATGACTTGTTTTGATATGTCGTGATAATTGCTGAAAGAGGGAGAAGATACCCATGTAGACAACCCATCCAAATTAGCTGTTCTCGCCGGCACTTGGTCACCTGCCTCGGTTAAATATTTATTGAAGCGAGACTTGACTCAACGGCAATTGTTGCTATTAACTGGGACAGATTGCGCGTTTACGGAGATTAGCAGGCATTGCGTTAAAGCGACGCTCCTCGCAAGCAGATTCGCTCAAACTGCTCAGCTAAAAAATGTACATAAAGAACAGCTAAAGCGCATTGTATACCTGGTCACAAAGATTAGTCGAAAATACGTAGAAAACTTTTGAAGAGAATATTCGAGCGCAAAATTTAGAATAATACTCTTTTTGATGTTTGTTTTGTTAACTTTTTAGTACGTGTCCATTTGTTTAGATTGTTTTTGGCAAAGTAAAGAAAGTAAAGCCAAGCAGAAAGTATTCTTCATAATCAAAATCAAACTAAGTGCTGTAAAACATAAATAATTTTATCAAAAAAAAAATTAAAAGAAGTGTTTTTTTTGCAAAAAGTGAAGCTACTCTGACCAGTTATTATTGCAACTATTTCATTGCAGATTATTAACGAGCGGAAAGTCTGTAGGAAATTGACTTCCCCGTAAAAACTACAAGCAAAATCAATAGGTCTCGGGGGGACAGTTAAAAGTCTCCAATATTTAACGGGGCTTGGTCCCCGTGTGATAGAAATCTAAAATAGTTGTGCCCTTTCGCACATCCACTCTCTAGCGCTTACTTATGCAATACGGCAATAACGAGTGCCTCTCCTTGAAGCCATCATACTGCGACAGCCGGCTGTTGTGTTCATTTTATAGTCGTCATTCTTGGTCACCGACTATCTTCCATTATTTTCCCCGAAAATTGCGCCATCCTGTCGGGGGCAGCTGCAGAAAATCGCACTTCTCCTTCTGGTACAAAAGCTCTAATTTTGCATGAAGATGGCTCCTATACGCCATGTGTTGATGGTTTGCGCTTCATTGATAGCTCCGTCAGTTCGGGATCAACTTCTACAGACGGATGTATGCTCGATGCCGAGAGTGACCCTCCGCTACTTTCGCGGCTAGTCGGAGTTCCACCACCACCTCCACCTCGTGCTCCTACAACTTCTATCCTTCTTCGTCGTCCTTTGCCAAAAACTCCACCCAAGAAGTCTTCACCAAAGCCAGACACTCGCAACAAATACAACGAAAGTCCGAACAAGGAAAAACAGGCAAACTATTTCTTTTGAAAAAAAAAGCATTTTGGGTACATACAGCTCGAGTTTCTTAACTATTACTAATCTTTATTTTTCAGCGCAGCCCATTAGAGAAGGCAAGGCATCTCGACAATCTTCCTTCCTATCAGGTTTGTGCTCTGTTCAATTTGACGTCAAAAAGAGATTTCAAAGCAGACGTTGACCGCGCGTGAATCAAATATTATGATGAGTTGGGTCCACAATTCCATTTGCGAGACACATTTGCCTGGGGCCCACTTGGGGTGGCATAATGGAAGTCGACGGGCTTTCCTTGGTGAGAGAGTGAATTGACATCACCTTAAGGAAGTCAAAGATGGGCAAATTTATTGCAACATTATATTCTGATCGTCGAGCTCTAATTCTTGTTTTGCTGATTTGACAGATTTTCAAAAATGTTTGCAAAAACCTGTCACGCACACAGCCATCCCTAGAAATTGTTCTTTCCTTTCGAGATTGGCTAGTCTAGCGGAGGAGCGTCAGTTCTTTGTCCGAATTTGTCATCCCTAATCGGGCTGAATTAAAGAAAGAATTGGACCATGATTGACGGAACACGAATCTTGCAATGGGATACCTTGATTAGAGTAAACAAACTCTGTCCATCCTCGATTTTGACTCGTCTCGCACTTTCAATAATTCGCAGTGCGACCCTCTTTCTCTCTTCTATAATTTCCCATCTAGCCAATACAAAAACAGGCAATTATGATTCAGATGGCTTGTCTGTTTCACCTCCAGTCAATTTAGAGGCAAGAAGACATTTAGCACATTTTGAGACTTCTTCCCCCTATTTCCTGGATGGAGATCTATCTTCTCGCGCGCATAATGTCATTTGCCGTGATCAGTGGAACGCCAGCGCTGAGTCGACCCCAATAGAGCCTGCTAGTACATTACCCTCCGGCAACTTGCATCTTCACTTTTCTTTATTCTGTCCCTCTTTTCCCTAATCAGTCTATTAATGACCCCAGAACCCGGGAAATGGGCCGGATATGATGCATTCGATTTGGCTTAGATGCACCGCACACGACAGGCAAACACAAAATACATCCATAAGGTGAGAGGGGAGATTCAAAAAAATTACACAAGATAGGAGTTTTCTATGTAAAGAGTCTTTCCTTTTTAGGCGCAGAAGCTACTTGACGGTTCACATCAACTTCGTATAGACTCACACCACGTAGGTGCACCAGGCCACGGCGCAGGTGGTAAGAGTTCTATTTTCTCGTCCAAATAAGCACTTTTCCAGGTGGTCACGGTCACAAAAAGGAGTTCGGCCCTGCCATGATATTATATTATTTGGCATCCGCCTTTCGCGCCCTCTATCCCCGTCTTGACGATGACTTTGTTGACAAGCTCAACTATTATTACACCACTACAATATGTAGCTACCATGTTTTTTCTCATTTATATTTTGATTTTTCTAGTGGCCTCTTTTGCTCTCCTAGTCAGTGCCAAACAGTATGTGGGTTTCCCAATTCAATGCTGGGTGCCGGCTACCTTCACAGACGCTATGGAACAGTACACTGAAAATTACTGTTGGGTCCAGAACACTTATTGGGTGCCCATGCAGGTGAAAAAACTAATTATGATAGTACGAAAGTGTGCTGTTTTAGGAGGACATTCCTAGGGAAATATATTCAAGGAGAAATAGACAAATAGGCTATTATCAATGGGTTCCATTTATTCTTGCAATAGAAGCCTTACTATTCTACGTTCCTTGTATTCTATGGAGAGGTCTGCTATATTGGCACAGCGGTACGTCATTTCAATGCAGTTCTTACTCAAATATATAGGAATTAATCTACAAGGACTAGTACAAATGGCTTGCGATGCCCGGCTAATGGATGCTGAAGTCAAAACAAGGACTGTCTACACAATGGCCCGTCATATGCAAGACGAAGTACAGGTATTTTTGCTCTTCACATTTTTAAAAGACGTTCAAGCTAACGAACATCGACCGAAGTGGCCATTCTCGGACGTGTTTTTCCAGTATGCAGTTTGGATCAAGTTGTGGAAGACATTGTGGATGCTATGTGACCATGTTGTATATTGGAATCAAGGTGGTTTATCATCTTTTCTCAAAACAATAAGCTTTTAGATATTATATTCAGCAAATGTTCTGCTTCAATTCTTTTTATTGAATCATTTATTAGGATCTAATGATTTAGCCTATGGATTCTCGTTACTCAAGGATTTAATGCATGAAATCGAATGGGAACAAACTGGAATGTTCCCAAGAGTCACTCTCTGTGATTTTGAGGCAAATCCTAGCTTTTTCCATATAAATTAGAGCTTTAGGTTCGCGTTTTGGGTAATATTCATCGACATACAGTCCAATGTGTTCTTATGATAAATATGTTCAACGAGAAAATATTCTTATTTTTATGGTAAAGTTTTTTAACAGAATCCCTAAAGAGACTGATTTTTAGGTTTTGGTTCTTAACAGTTGGAGTAATAACTGTATTCAATACATGTTATTGGATATTGATAATGTTCATCCCAAGTCAGGTTTGTTTTGATTGACTTGGCGAGAGTAGAAGGATAATCTTTTAGGGCATGGCATTCGTCCGCAAATATCTTCGAGTGTTAGCTGACCACCCGGCAAAACCAATAGCCGACGATGTCACTCTTAGGAAATTTACAAATAATTTCTTGAGAAAAGATGGCCAGTTTCTTTTTGAAAGCAAAACTAATACCAAACGTTTTAGGCATCTTCATGATGAGGATGATTTCAACTCATGCTGGAGAGCTCATGACATCAGAATTAATATTGTCTTTGTGGCAAGATTTTAACAATGTTGATCGAACGCCAGCCCAATTTTGGGATCAAGAACAAGGACATGGAGCACTCGACTGACCTCTTCTAATTGTGCCAAAAATTAAGTAGGCTGCCAATATTATATATTATTATCCGCTATCAAATCCGGGCTTTCCACATGGATTAGGTTAACATTCCTGTGGCTTTTTGTGCATTGTATTTGCCTGATCTCATCTCTTTTGTCAAAAACAAAATAATTTCTTTGCCAATAGTTCTGATCTTCACCTTCGGTGCAAAAAATTTCTTACTGAGCTTTAACACAGTTGATCTTGTCCTCTACGAGTTCAGTTATCCACCCCCGCCATTCAGTCGTGTAAAACCGTCGACTCTGCAAACGGTTAAAGCTCCTACCAAGAAAACCCTCTTAAGCTCATTCCCCTTCTCTTTTAGGCTTTTGACATTTTGCTTTACGTGTCATACGATTATATTGAAACTTTCTTCCTCCTTTCTCCCCCATTTCTTTTGGGAAAATATGCCACTATCAAATGCTTCCGTCCAACATCAGAGATGTTTATTATGTCATGTTTCGTATATAAAGTTGGAATTATGTTTGTGCCTTGTTGTAGGCGGTTCAGTTTTCATGTGGGTTTTCGGCGAAGAAAGACGTTTTCATCGAGTTCCAACCAGATTCCTTCTTATATAGGCCAAGATTGTCAGAAGATCAGCGTCACACTAATAACAAATGACGCGTTTCTGTCTGCTATTTCTTTTGCTGGCCTTTATTCTTGCCGTCTCAGCTGGCCCCAAAGTGTACACTTGGAAACTTTCTTCTGAGTCCGCCGATGATTTGCTAAAGAAAATGGTAATTTAATAATAAATTTTAAAATTAAATCTAGTGGAAACATCCTGAACGCTACTATGGAGGCCTACAACCTGCCTATTATCCTGGTTTCAATTACGGCTCATACTACGGAAAATAAGACAGTTTTTAAACCAAAAATAAAGAATTTCATGCAATTTGTACATTAAGATAGTGAAACCTAATGCGGGGAAGCAATCCGAGTCCTGATCTCGAGTGCCCGTTGTTTAACGGCCAGCGTATAGTCCGTTGGACACTCGCCAAGTGTAAACCCCCAATCGCTGTTAATTATGGTCTGCTGTTCGACATCCGTCTTCTCACATTTCTTGCAGCATCTTAAAGTAGATTTTTTACACCAAAGACGACAAATTATTCACCGGAAAGTCGTTAATTTAAGTTAATTGGCGAAGACACTGGTAGCTTCGTACAATCGCAGGTCTTAGGTCAGGACTGTGTCTCAAATGGATTATGGCAATCCGAATTAGGTTTATTCGCGCAGGTCTCTCGATTCTCTTAAACTTCCTTTATTTGTTGCATAAATTGAATACTTTCAGATTTTCGAAGCGATGATATTACATATACTATAGAAGTGTATTATTATGGATATTCCGGCAACATCATCCCCAATTGGTTTGTTTTTTAAAACAATTTCTCCCTAAATTGATACTGTTTTAAATATTCTACATATTGTAGGACATCCCGCTCCTTATGAAGTGATCATTTGCGCAGATTGCGGAGCCGATAGCCCACAATGGGCATCAATCAATAGAGGCGTTCTGGTCTGTAATGAATGCTGTATGGTTCACAGAAGCCTTGGTAAGCTTTATTCATTGATTTGATCAAAATATTACTTCAGGAAGGCAAATTTCTCATGTACGATCACTGAAAAAAGGACTTTGGGATGCTTCTCAGTTACAGTTAGTCAATATACTTCACAGGTAGTGCTTTTTCATTACTGAAATAAGAATTTATTTGCAGATTAGGGTCTAATAGAATTTGGGAGCATGCATTCATGGATCCGTCCTCCTCTACTAACAAGAAGTTTAAAAAACCTACAGCTCAGTATGATCTGTTAATGTAGAATCTTATTATGTTTTCAGTGATCCTGTATTGCCGACTAAAGAGAATTTTATCAAATTGAAATACGCCGATTTAGCGTTTACTCTGAAGCCAAGCAAAGATGATTCAGCGAACCAAGAAGAACTCAGTAAGCAATTATGGGCTTGTGTAAGAACCGGCCACGTCGACACTGCTCTCAGGTTGGTAACCCAACTCGATCGATATAACCACTACTTTAGATTGATAGCGATGGGTGCTGATCCAAACTATAGAGATCCTGATACAGGAAATACACCTCTTCATATTGCAGCTAAGGAAAATCAGGCTCTTCAGGTTGAATTACTCTTTATATACGGATCAGATACCACCGCAACAAACAACCAAAACTTGGATCCATGTCAATTAGCTAAACTCGAGACACATGTTTGTTTTTAGTTTGAATTTTACACTCATATGCAGATTGAGCTTTCTCATCGTCTCGAAGAAATTCAGTTTGAAGTAAGCAATCGTCTTTCGATGTTCCTTTGCGGACGAAAGCCTGAACATCGAGGAAGAGATCATTTCTTGATACCAGAGATGGCTGGGCACTTGGATGGACATCGGGCAATAAAGAAACAGCTTCAAGCCACGTCAGACTATCAGTTTGAAAAATTGGCGCAGGATGTATATGACGAGGTAATGCCAACCCTAAATATAAACATCAAACGTTGCAGGCCGACCGACGGCAGACACAAGCATCCTGGCTTGCAACAACACAAGGTCGAACCATTCTCTCTGGTAGCGACCAGTACGTTGCTGTATTTCTTCCATTGAACCCGAAGTTCACAGCCACTCGCAATCAACTTCGACAAAAGCTTGCGAAATACGACGATCGAGAGTTTGCCGTTCTTGTTATTGACATTTTAAAGGTGTTCTTTTACTTTTTTTACTAAATGACGAATCTGATTTTAGGAGTCGAAGAGACGCTACCTTGGAGAACCACTACCAGAAGAATCAATGGATGCTCTGGACACATCTGGTCATTTCCTTTCTCGTGGAAGTGTTCCCCATGATTCCAACAAGGATTACGACGAGGTTCCGGAGTCATTCTCGAGGGAATTTAGAGGCAGTGGAGTAACAAGGTAGGCGTTCTTTTTCTATTGTCCCATTGTTGAAAATGTTTAGATCATCCGGTCAGAAAACAAGGTCAACTGACTCCATGGATGCTGGAATGGAACGAAACACCTATGATGATATATTAGAATTAAAGGAGAGAGTCAATGATACTGAAGGAAAGATCAAGACCTTGACTGGAACAAGTCAAAAAATTCTACAGTAAGCTTACATTTTTTTCTAATTAATCTGATTAAAGAATTGTTTCTCAATTACAAAATACTATGGAACATCTCCGAGCGGATAATGTGAGCCTCAAAACTGAGGTTGTCAAGCTGAATGAGCAATTGTCTTTGGCTCGAAAACAATCCTCTCCAGCTGTAAATTCACATCTCCCTACTGAAAGAGCTTCTTCTTTGGCTCCGGAAAAAGATAAGAATCATCATGGCTTTGGAAGGACTTCTGTTCCTGCTGATGTTATGGAGAATCGCTCATCTCGACGCAATAACAGCATTACCAATGCACAAACGATTCCTCTCTCTCGCTCTACTCCATCAGGAAGAATAAGTGTCGACCAAAAGCTGTAAGTAGCTTTTTAAGACCTGAAGGAAACTACATAAATTTAGGGATAAATTGGATTTGCGTGAGACACCCACAGCCCGACCAAGGGACCATTCTCGTGAGAAGAGAGAAAGGCTTCATGAGGGTGATTATGCCACAGTTTCTCCTCCACCTCTCAAAATACAAGACGTATTTAGTGATACAGGTATAAAAGAAGAAACTTTGAGCAATAGTATATGCAGAGTTTCCTGATTGTTTAGTACGTGAGACAGAGAAGTTAACGGGAGCCATTAGAGATCTTCTTCAAGATGCTCAAAGACGAAATTTGATGGGAAGAGCTGCTGATCATGCTCATAGAGTTAGTCATTCTTTATATTTTCAAAACTGAGTAATAATTTCTAGATCGCTTCCCTCATAAATCAAATCATTATCCTGATTCCTCAGGAAATTCGCCACGGAAAGGTGGAAACAACGATCGCTTCTCTCAAAGACGCCACAATGGTAAAGTTATGTCCATTCCATTTTTTAATCTTTATTTTATAGGTGTTGAGTGCAAAGTGCAATGCTCCTACCCTTGACACGGAAGACACTTGTCATGCTGCGTACAGTGTTGCTCAAGGCGCCAAGAATTTGCTCATAATTTTTCACAACTAACTATTGTTCATATTGTTGCTGCCAAAGACATTTATCCTGCCTAATAACGGAGTATCCCACAGGTTTTGAGGGTGCTGTTCGCAATAATAGAAAAAGTGTGATTTATTTTAAAATAATCAATATATAAAGTATTTATTTACAGATTTGTACAGAGCTTATTCTTTTAGCTTTCAGAGGCGCTGATATTACGAAGCGCTTGGAGTTCAGCATCATTTTTCATCTGGCTTATTGATGGTTTTCTTCGTGACCGATCACGCCAAAGAATAACAATTGAATTGATAATGGCAAAAATAATTGCTAACGACCCAGCTATAGTCGCCACAAGGAACGCTGATCGAGATGACTTGGTCGAGTTCACAATTGCTCCTTAAAGTTTTGCATAAGAATTGTGGGGGTGGAGTTCTCTAACCCGAGACTCTAATTCCAGTAAAGGCAGCCAATCCATTAATCAGATTTGTATATCCCAATGCGGCTGGAAGCTGAGAAGGTCCTACAATGGCCAATAAAAAGGGGGCTAAGGTTGCTTGGAACATTCCTAAAATCGTCTATTTTTTTTAGCGTTTAGATCCTTACCCATTCCCAGACCAGAGAAAAAGTTCTGAACTCTAAAAGCCCAAACACCATAGCAAAACAAAGCCGAAAACAAGCTGACTTGAGCAATGGAATAGTTAAAAATCATAATAATGGCTATATGAACTTTGAGCTTCCACATAAATATAGTTAATATTGCTCTGCCTACAATTGAAGCGATTCCTTGGTAGCTGTACACATGCGCCGGGCTAAAAATTGTGAGCTTTCTAATTAAAATATAATCTTACAATGGGATATCTTCATCTCGCATCAATGTGAGAATGTTTGAAACATAGATGATGCAAACAACTGATGCACAGAAAGAAGCCGTCACATGTAGTATAAAATCAAACCTTTTCCAAACCTAGAAGTTTTTTTGATTGGTCTAACATTCTTCCTTACATTAACCCCTAGAAGTTCAGCAAGTGTGTGCGGTTTTGAAGATGGTTGTCTGGTGATAAATATCCCCATTATGAAACAAATAACATACATTCCAGACATAACCTGCCAGGCACTTTTCCAAGACATCTGAAAATGCTTTGCGGGTCAAGGTTCTCTCTGTTTTAAGTGCCACTATTAAATTAATAACTTTTGTTCAGCAGCTGATAAGAAGCTGTAAAAGAGGCCCACCGCTTCGATAAGAGGCATAATGATTCTCGGTAGAACGAAAATTCCAATTCCTGGGCCAATTGAAATGAACGCCATAATGAAGTTTCGCCTTTCAACGAAGTATTCACATTGTACGGAAATGATAGAATTTCTCATGAGAGCGCATCCAAACCCTATAATAATCCACTATATTTTTTGCTAAGGGACTAGACCACCCACCTATCATAAGGCCGAATAGATAGAGAGAAACTATTCCGCTAGAAAATGATCCCAAGAGAAATCCACTAAAACAAAGAGCTGATCCAATACAAATGCAGATTCTTGCTCCTAACAACTGATAAATCAAAGCAGCTATTGGACCTAAATTTTATACTTAAAAAATTAATATTTAAGTGGTTACCAGCCATAAGACTAGTGGCTGAAGGAGTGACTATTGCAGCTGTATCTGCTTGAATCTTTGTACAATTAAACTCTTCTGTAATATATGGAACAAATACATTCATAACCTATAAGTTTAATATATTTTCGAGCACTTGTAATACCTGCCGAACTCCTGTCTCTGATAATAAAATGAAGAAACCAAAAAGACTAATCCAAAAGAACCTCTTTTCTGATACTTGCTGAGGCGGGGGTTCTTTTACACCTTCTTCAACAATCTTCGCCATTATTGAATTGGTAAATTAAAAGGTTAAAGGGTAAATCAACTGGACTGAAGGTGTTGAGTTCCAACGGAAAGCGAGTTATCTGCAAAGATAACGTGTCAACGATATAATTCACTTGACAGGTGCGAAAATGAGTCCTAGGGCTAACACCTTTCCCCAGCCCATGAAAAGTAGGAAAAACAACTCCTCCCCTAATACAAAATCACCAAAAGTAGGAGAGGTGTTAAGCTGTGGAGAATTAGGCACCTCATGTGGCTTCTGTTATCAGTAGGTCTTCGGCTTTTGTCTGCCCTCTTTGATGAAAAGAACATGGAGAGAAATAAGATGATAACTAGTGATACTAGTCTATTTTTCAGGGAATAAGTCTGGCTTTTGATAACATAAGTCGAAGAAGAAAAAGTTATCTCTTCATTTGCAACATTGAGGAAAGTGGTTTGTTACGTAAAGTAATTAATGTTTTTTCAAGAAGGGAAATTAAAATGCCAATAAGCAGACCAAACGCCAAAAGAGCGAAGAGACCTTGAACATGTTCAGAACCCAATGACGAAGAATTTGATTCTGTTGTCTCACAACTACTGAAATCAATAAATTCAGTAAAAAAATAACTTACTCTTGGCTTTTTTGCCACCAAGTTTCCTTCAATTCCATAATTATCCCCTTTTCATGCATATCCAAAATTTGTCTGGTCAATTTTTCTCTCCATTTTGAGCCTTAGTTTTAAATAAATTATCAACAAACGATTGCCTCACCCTTAGGCAATGCTATACTGTACCCATTGGAGCCGAGCACAACATTTCCAACGCGAGTCAGATTGCAATTCTTAGTGACTTGATATTCTAATGTGGCCGATTCCATTAGATAGACATATCTAAAGTAGTAGACTAAGGTTAGTTGCATCAAACTTACTTCTCCTCTAAAACTCTATTTACGCCGTCTTTATTGCTTATAACAAGAGCCGATGGCTGGCTGCTAATCATTCTGTGATAGAGTTGTTGAAATATGTCAATTCTTGAATTCTTGAAGAACGACAAAGTTGATCCTCTTTGCATTGCTCCAAAAGTATATTCTGTTTGATTGCCCAGTTCTTCAAAACTCTAAAAGCCAATGATCTATCCAATTAGCCTACATTGAAAGGCATTGACTTTCTGTCTACAGTAAGAACAGCTGCAAAGTTTGCAGTATATTGTGAGATCAAGACCAGAGTAAATGACCACCAGACTGCCGAGATGAATCTGGATCTTTTACGAAGTGCCTACTTTTCTCTCACCTAGCTGCAGTTGATTGGCAATTGTAGCCAGAACCCGCTCTCAAAAGAATACATATTAAATACCACAATGAATTGCTGATATTGAATTCCCTTGCTGATTCAGTTGGAGATAGAAACGCTACGAGCACTACCAACAAAGCTGTGACCACTGTCGAAATAGCAGAAAAAGTCCAAATACTGAAGTTATTATCCGATCAGCAAATGAAAAATTAAACCTTGCTGATAACGGCCAAAGGAAGCTTGTCAAAGAGGCTGAGGACTCCTGCTTTGGCTGTCTCATTAACATTGATATTCCAAGTTGAAGAAAGGGGTCAGTAAAGTCAATAACTTCTAATCTTCCAGCTGTTACTGTCATCGGCGCTACCGCCATATCCGCTTCCTAAATATAAAAAATATTGACTTAGTTAATACTATTTTACACCACGAAGAATCTCCCCAACCATGCCATCCCATTCGTTGTTTTCATTCAACTTTTCACCATATCTTCCATCCTTGACAATATTAATTTGATATTGGAAGCGTAGAGAAAAGGCTAATCTTGAGATTAAATCTATACAGAAACCCTCATAAATAGCCTAAGATTGGATATCAATATTTACCAGGATGGCTTACTTTTCCATTTGGTAAAATCTTTTTGATAACGTATGGAGCTTCTTCAATTGTAGTCACACGTAACAAATTTTGCTTAACAGACAAATAAATAGAGAAAACAATAGAATTACCATTCTCATTTGGTTCATATAATGATCATGGGTTCCTTCTACCGTTCTTGAATTTAAATTTAGTTGTTTGTTTCCAGATTCGTCCGTAGTCCATTTTCCAGTCTAGAAAGCGAAATTATTTTTGCAATAAACTAAAGTCCTACAATATGGGCAGATCCTCTTACTCCAAGTTCCCAAAGCTGCAATTCACTAGCGCTTCTTTTACCAGCTGAGTCGAATTGTGCTTTTCCTATCAAACCATTAAACGGCTAGACAGTACTTATAAAAAATATAGATCAAACCATTGGTTTAATCCTTTGTGCTATGTGTCCAGAAGTTGCATCACAGTTCTTTGGTCGTAATGCTTTCTTTCCCAGTTGACAAGCTAATATCAAAGAATCGTAGAACAGTCCGAAATCCTTCTGAACAAGCCAAAGTCCTCTTTTTATCTTTAAAGGAAAGTAGATTTCTCTTGTCACAAATAACAAGAAAACATTTACGATAAAGAGACCAAACCTTAATCCGAGAACGAAATACAACATACGTAAGGTGTCAAATCATCCAAATTGTTTGTCAGCCATGAATTGAAAAAGACTCTAGCTGGCTTCAATGATTCTTCCTTTGAATCCCATTGTCCTTCCCATGGAGAAATCAAAGAAATTCGCATATTATTATGCGTGAACTGCTCGAAATTTTTCGTCAAATCATCCTAAAAATATCATTAAAAAGGGAAGACTTTTCCTCACCAGACTGCTCAATAAAAACCAATTATGAATATTAATCATTCCAAGTTTAAGAGCTGAATTGAGAACTCCCCACGTATGGCGAGGTTTTAGATCTACAATAACCTTATTGATATCTCTCCAACAAATTCGCCTAAAAAATTATCAACTCTTTTTTTGTAATGCTTACGAGTCACAAATTTGTCGAAAAGCAAGAGCTGCTTTTAACAAGCCGCTATCTGATGCATCTTTAACTTTTAGGAGCCCAGGAGGATTATAAGATTGCATAAACGCCGGTAGAAGTTTCAAAGGAGCTGAAAATCGTATAAAAATGGAAAATTCTTACTGTGATTATCTTGGTAAACCAAAAGGAAATAATGCCATTCCCAAGAGAATAATATTAAATGATTGAGCATCAACTTCAAATCCAGGGAAGGAAAGACACTGTATGACACATTAGATCTAGAATATTGACGATAAAATCGAAAAAAAAATTACGGGATAAAAGACTCTCCCAATTCTTCACTATGTAAATTGATATGCATAAGGCCCACTTCATTGCTAATTACATCGATAATCCTCCCAGTAAATTTACTTCTTGGACCTATCAAAATAGAAACCTCATTACCGATTGCTTTGCAAACTAAAAAGAGAATTGTATTTCTTATTTAACATTAATTTAATAATCTTGACTTACCTTCTTCTCGTATTTTTGTGGGGTTTTTGGAATGAAGTTCAATATAATAGTAATCTTCAAAGTCACAGAACGAAGTAATATGCTTGGATTTGAGAATTTTGTCTATTATCTTTAGCCTATTAGAAGATCCAGAATCAATTACAACTCCTATAATGATTAATAGCCAAGAAATATTAGACAAACCAAGTTTCCAGGATTGAGCTTGGAGAAGATTGAATAACATGAGGGACAATAGCATTGACTAAAGGCACCAAGAAGGACATTCCACAGCTAAAGAGTCAATTGGTAAATTGCCGACTAGCGGACTAGCTAAGTGATGGTGACTTATTTTTGGGTAGGTCTTAAATTTCAGATCCAGAAGGTGCTTTCATAATCACTATGAATTTTAGGCAGTCAGTGAGGTCATTGAGGTTCAAAGTTTGAGATTTAGCTCCTCGTTTACATTGATATTTCTAGTTGAAGAAAGAGCTTACTAAAGCGATAACTCTACTTTTCTAGCTGCTTTTGAGTGTGTTTAGCTAGTTTTTTAAAAGTAAAAATCTTTTAATTATTTATCAACCTACTTACAGAGCCTATTTCAAATGATTTGTAGAGATTAACTTGTTTTTAAAGTTTTTTGTACCCAATTTTCTACCGATGAGCGTAAGTTTGCTCTAAACACCATGCGTCTCGCAGCGAAACTTGTCCTACAATGCGACGGGCGGCCTCAGATTTCTAAGGCTATATTTTATTTTTTTATTTTTATGCCTTTCCATTGAGCTTTTGTATAATTTTTGTGCAGAAATAGTTCAGACTAATTTTTCTTTCAATTGTTATGAAAAATAATACAATTCCTTTTATCTTATTCAGTTTAGGATTTTTTCTTTAAAATAATTTTAGAAAAACTTTTCTTCTTCGTTCCAATATCTGAACTTTAAAATAGATATTCCTTTTTATTATTTATAATTTTCAGAGGGTAAGATGGCGACCCGTAAGATGAACTTCTTCGAGAAGCAGGCCAACCTTTGGGGTGCCATCTATCGCCATCAAGCCGCGCAATTCCCTCGCCGACTGGCTATCCTTAAGGCAAATTTCACCTTTATTTAAAATATTTTGATTTAGGGCGTTGCAAAGCACGAATTGGCTCCTCCAAGAAGCGCTGACTGGCCCGCTATTAAGGCCGATTGGAAGAAGGTTACTCAATTCATCACCAACAAGCAATATACTTCTCTCAGTGTTCGGGTACGTAATATTTTAATTTTTTTCTTAGTCAAATTTATATTTTGTGACTAATATGAACATAACTAATATACACTTTACAGGAAGGACTCGTCTACGCTGCCGTTGCTCTTGAGGTTGTCTTCTGGTTCTTCATTGGAGAGATGATTGGTCGTCGCTATGTATTCGGATACTTGGTACGCTTAAATTTACTTTTATTTTAGCTTATTACTAAAGGGCAGATTTAAAACTCGTTGAAACAATTTGCTTGAAACAGTTGGCACAACTTTGTTACTTGTTTGAAGCTTACTTTCGCTCTCTAGCTTTAATAAAAAGGCTTTACATGAAATTAATAGCCGAATTGATATCAGAGCTCTTTTAAATTGCGAGAAAGAATTGCAAATTATTTTTACAGGTTCCCTCTGACTACGTTTCTAACGCCACTTTGAAGAAGGTTAAGGAACAGGTTCCTGAAGATAAGCACAACTTCTAGACGGTAGAATAAACTGTTGTATAGCTAACGAACAGTGCGATTGTTATTAATTTCAATTTTATGAAGATGTTAGTACTTCCTGATGATCAGTGTTTTTGGCAGCCATAGTCCCGACCAGATACTGTATTAAACACAATTCTTTTCTGAACAAACAGTCTCTTTTTCGTTAATTATTTATTTGCTCTAGAAACAGGAAATTTTAAGTACAACAAGGACGACTGTCTTACTAGCAATACATAATTTGGAATGATCGCGGTATCACACACTTTGCCACAACACTATACACTGGCTAATCTACTATTACAGATACTCTAAGTGAACTGACTGCCGAAACAGTCATTTTAGTGGGATTAAATCAATAAAATTCTTAATATTGGTGAAGAAGGGGATGGGACACAGGCGAGGAGTCTACTCTTTAAGGGGCGAAATCCTTAGGCTTCGGTTTTCTCAGCAGCCTGTTTGGCAGCTCCACTTCTTGGATAGTATTTCTCAAGGGTGCTCTCAGGAATACGCTTAAGCATCTCTTTGGGGAAGATACGGAGCAATTGCCATCCGATGTCCAAAGAGTCGAAGACAGTTCTGTTCTCGTAGTTTCCTTGACTGATGAAATTCTTCTCGAATTTCGTCAAGAATTCAAGATACAAGAGATCATCAGGTCCAAGAGCTTCTTCTCCGACGACAGCCTTCATAGCCTGTACGTCCTTTCCAATAGCGTAACAAGCATAAAGCTGAAATTTGTTAATTTTGGTTGAATCAAAAAGATTTGAGTACCTGGTTAGAGACATCAGAGTGATCCTCACGAGTGAATCCTTCACCAATAGCTGATTTCATCAACCGAGAGAGAGAAGGCAATACGTTGATGGGAGGATAGATCTGTCTGTTGTGGAGCTGACGATCGACGTAAATCTGACCCTCAGTAATATATCCAGTAAGATCAGGAATAGGGTGAGTGATATCTAAACTTTGGTCAAATCATTTCTTCCAGAAGCTAACCGTCGTTGGGCATAGTAAGGATAGGAATTTGAGTGATAGATCCATCACGTCCTTCGACACGACCAGCACGCTCGTAGATAGTAGCCAAGTCAGTGTACATGTAACCGGGGAAACCACGACGACCAGGTACTTCTTCACGAGCAGCAGAGACCTCACGAAGAGCTTCAGCGTAAGAAGACATGTCAGTCAAGACGACAAGTACGTGCTTTTCACACTGGTAAGCGAAGAACTCAGCAGAGGTAAGAGCAAGACGAGGAGTAATAATACGTTCGATGGTGGGATCATTAGCCAAGTTCAAGAAGAGGCACACATTTTCCATAGAGCCTGTAAATTTTTGATTAGCTAATTTAATATAAAAAACTACCATTTTCTTCGAAATCTTGCTTGAAGAAGCGAGCAGTTTCCATGTTAACTCCCATAGCAGCGAAGACAATAGCGAAGTTGGTTTCTTGATGCTCCTTCCCAGGGAGTTGTACGAGACCTTAATTTTAGTTTAGGAACCTATTTGAAGAGTGCAATCACCTCCTTGACGTACAATCTGAGCGGCAATTTCATTGTGAGGCAGACCAGCAGCCGAGAAGATGGGAATCTTTTGTCCACGAGCAATGGAGTTCATGACGTCGATAGCAGAGATACCAGTTTGAATCATTTCCTCGGGATAGATACGCGACCAGGGATTGATTGGCTGTCCGTTGATGTCGAGGAAATCCTCAGCCAAGACGGGTGGTCCCTTGTCGATGGGCTTTCCAGATCCGTTGAAAATACGACCCAACATATCCTCAGAGACAGGAGTACGGAGAATGTCTCCAGTGAACTCGCAAATGGTGTTCTTGGCGTCAATTCCAGAGGTTCCTTCGAAGACCTAAACATCATAAATTTAGATCGAAGCTATGGCTCCAACCTGTACGACGGCCTTGTTGCGAGAGATTTCCAGGACTTGTCCAGAGCGCTTGGTTCCATCGGGAAGAGTAATGTTTACAATTTCAGAAAATTGAGGAAACTTGACATCGTTCAAGATGACAAGAGGACCGTTGACTCCAGTCACAGTCTTGTACACTAAACGTTTCAAAATTTATAAAAGGAAGTGACGAACCAAGACGAGGTTGAGTGTTGTAGTTTCGAATAGTCGCAGTCTTGTGCGAAGTAATTCCCGTGTTGACATCAATGGAGCCCATCCTGCAATATTCAGAGTAAATTAAGCTTAATATAAGATGAGAGGAGGCCAATAATGGAAATTTGTTGTCGCGGCCAGTGATCAGGGAACGGTTTTCGGTCGCGGCCTTGGTATTTTTGATTTAACGCGCGCTTCATATTTAAACCTTTAAATTTCAAATACATATAATCTAGACCGAAGTTGATCTAAATATACGAATAAAATAATAAATTTAGCAAAATTTCAATATTTTTTTAAATGTCCAAAAATAGAATCTTTTTACTATTAGTTGTTCATTGCTAGTTGTTTTTAAATTTAAACAAAAAATAAAATCTAAAAAATAAATGTTAGCCCCAAATTTCCACAGAGTACTGCTGTGCTAACTGAGCTGGAAGGGCGCTCTTTGCCCTAATTGGCATCCAAATATGAAACTCTCACTCATATAGGGAATGTTTTATAAAATTAAAAGAGAAATCTGCCTTTCTACTATGTATTGGATAAACACAACTGCAAAAGTGAGGGAGCATGGGTGGTAGTCAAATTTGAAACGAAAGTTCGATTGGTTGGTCTTTTATCTCCATAGTGGCTAGGGCCAACATTCTGTGCGGGACCTAAAGCTGCACGACGCGGCCGTCAACGCTAAAAGCGTGCTCCCAAGTCGATATTGGAGGGAAGTGCGAGGCGAATAACAGGAGTTTTTTTGCTGAGGGCTTGCTGAAAGGATTGGAACTAAAAATTGCAAAAACAAAATATTGACACTAATTAAACAGCTTTATCCGAAAATATCCAAACAATCAGAGAACATTTAAACGCCTCTTCCCTGATATGCTTTTCCTTCACAGAAGTTTCTTTCAGTCTTTCCTTGAACAACCAGTAGTAAACTGTCCTTCAAGAGTGCATTACAGCAAGAAATGCCCTTCAATGGGTTTTGAATCCTTATTATCTGAATCATCCTAATGAGAGCTAATTTGCCGTTTGCACAGCCTATATAAAGATGTACAGCAGTCAACAATGCATCTTGCTGTTGTCATTATTCGTTCATACAATTTCTCAACAATGTAAGTTTGTTTTTCTTTTTGTTCGACCTTCATATCAGGCTACTCAATGTCGTAGTTTACAATAAAACGAGAGCCTTTGCCGGTCACACCATCCCGATTGATTTTTCCGAGGAGACCACCGTTGCAGACGTAATCTATTCGAATTTGGGAGGTCGATGAAAGTACATTTAGGTTAAAAAAGCGGTCGAGACGGCAACTGAGATTCCATCTGGACTACAATGGATCATTTTTGGAAGTTTGTTTGCAAACTGAATGCCTTGAAATGAGTTTCAGTTGACCATCTTGATGACGATGTAAAGCTGATTGACATGGGCATTGATGAGGGATATACTATCTACTCAACTCCAACCTACATTGAAATACCAGAGATTCCTAATCTGTAAATCGAATAAAAGGTCAATCGCAGTTGTTTTTGTTCGTCCGCACAAGGTCACTTGACCCTTGCGTTGAATCGGGGCCTTTTTTGAAACGCTTTTTACCCGCTAAATATTGATTCTCACCCGGCGACAGATCTAATAACCTGTCACTGTTGGCGACTACTGTCCTGCGAACACCACTATGTTACGCAATTGGCGAAACACTTCTCCATTTGTTGTCCTTTCTTCCATTTGCCTCCCACTCCTCTATGTCGCCGCCAGCATTAGCATAATCGGCTGGTGGCTGGATGCATCCTGGTATATTGCCAACACAAGATGTATGACGAACATGGATTTCAAGAACAAGACTTGGAAGCCATGTACCCTCAAAGTAACATTTTACCTTAAAAAAATAATGCGAATACAGATTGGCTTACAAAAACGATGTGTCTACATCAACCACACAAAGATACACTGCGATGGCTGGGACGAGCTTGGAGTTACAATTCATTTGATCAGCATTCCCATGCAAACGGAAGTTCTTCCATGTACGATTAATAATCAAGCATTACAATGTATATTACTTTAGCAAAAGAAACTACCGATTTGGGAGAGATGTCGTTGTTTTTGGTTCTTTGTATGACTTGCATGGGAATTTTGTTTAGCTTTTATTCACATTTTCGAACATTTGCTTCCACAGTCAATATGCTCATGTTGATGCTTCTCTGTAAGTTCATGCTTTTTTTTATAAAAGTTCATTTGACGTTTAGTGATGTGCGCCATCAAATTATTCTACGTAGTAACGGAAGCACTGATTGATCATCAACCTGAAGTAAGAGTTTCTCTTTTACTTTTGTACTTTTTAGGTTGATCTTGGAAGTTCTTTTATTTACTACTATTTTGCTGCTATTCTTTGCATTATTGGAGCTGTTACTCAAACGATTTCTACTATCATTGCTAATCGAAAGAAATTCTGTGGAAATGATTCTAAGGATAGAGAATACGAAGCTGTTGACACCGATATTATCCAGGATGCAACTGTAGAATCAATACAAATGTCCCCTGCCAATTGAATAAAAGCATAGTATGATTGTGTTCGGATCTGTGTTGCAATTTGATCAAAATTCTGCTTTTATAAATTTACATGTGCCAATACTCGCCGATGATTAAAATCTACCGTAAGATTGTTCAGAGTACATATATGGAGCAGATGGAAGCACATCGTAACAACAATATAAGCACAACCTTGATTCTCACAGACATATAAAAATAGGTGTACATCGATCTCAAACATTTAAATAAAAGTACATTGCTCCCTTTGTTATGAATATCGTTGCTCTTTCGCTTCTTGTCCTAAACTCAAAGTCATAACTTGTGTCAACACTAATAACTTTGCTGATACCATTTTACTGGGCACATCTTTTCTCCAGTCGAGAATCATTTCTTTCAAAAATGTTTGAAACTCTTATTTTAGCATCTTTTCTGCTGACTACGGTAAATGGTAAAGTGATCTTCTAGAAATGTTTTTCAAAAAATACAGGCGCTTTTCCATCAGCTCCTATCAGTTATTTGACCTCTCGTTCACCTCTTCTCGATGACTTAGTCAACAGTTTCAACAAAACTAAGAGCTCGACTCTATGTAAGAATTTCCCTCAATCGTATGTTTAACCCTTTCTCATGACACGGTATAGACTGGATGCACGAAACTATTCCGCGTTCGTCAATTGTTCTGCCATCATCAGCATGACATCAGAAGCGATTTGTGGTTTGTTTTATATTTCATCGGGTTATAGTTTTTATAGATAATCATTATGCCATTGCTGTGGTATCTATGCTGAATGATCGAATTTGCATTCAATCTAAAGGAAAAACCAAAACATATCTTTCTATTCGAGATGCCAAATCATGCGATCGTGAAGGAAAGTGCAACATTGGTCAGCCTGAAGACACACTATGGCTCTATTACCATTTCGGAATCACTACTGGGCATCCAACAAATGCATCAGTTGGATGCAAGCCTGGACCTGTTGCTGGCATAGGAGAGAAATGTCAATCTACTTGTGACGCTCAATTCACGGGAAGCAACTATTGGGATGCAAAATATTTCGGTATAAATGCTACTTTCTAATGATTCTGAAACTATTCTAGGGGACGTTGGATGGAAGGCTAATCCTAGCAACTGTCAGATTAAAACAGAAATTTTTGTCAATGGACCAGTTGTCAGCGAGATTAAGGCTTATCCCTCGCTATTGAGTTACACATGGCCAAATCTACTTCAAAAATTACCAACTGAAACTTCATCTGCTGCTCGTGCATTGCCTGTAAAAGTTATTGGCTGGGATTCTCAAGCTTGGATCGTGGTTGTTCCATTCGCCAATGAAGGAATCAGTAGGATTATCTTAGAAAAACCAGTTTTTCAGCTTTTGTACGCATCAAGCAAGGAGATTCGACATTTAACTTTGGACAATATGCATTTGCTGCTTATCCAAATACTCGTGATAGAGCAATTGTGCCACCAGATTACCAAGGGTATTGGGACTTCAAGAGAGATCCTAGACAGATCATTCAATAAATAACGAAATAAACCATCAAGCTATCTTATAAGCTAATTCATTAGAACTTTTATTCAAAAGTTAAAAGAGTGTTGCTTTTTTCGCAGAAAGAGACAACGGATACTGTTGGAACTTCTTGGAATCAACCTCCAGAGTAAAGATTCTCTTGTACAGTCCCAGCTTGTCAAATTGATCTTGAGCCATGTTAAATGGAATCCGAATAAGACCATTGCTTGCAAAACCAAACTTTGAACCCCAGAAGTTTAGACAGAGCCACCCTTCTGTATCCCAACCAACGATTTCCACTGTAGTGTATCCAATAGGTAAATCAGTAGCGTAGAGATATCCAGTGCTATTTTGGCCGTTAGAATCAGTGAATTGTGTTGGTCCTTGTGACCATTTAGTTTCAACATACTGAAATTAAAATTCCTCTGATAAGGAACAACAAACCCAGTATGTTTGATTTGTGTCCAAAAGGTAGGACCAGTAAACAGCAATGGTAGAGAGAACAGGTCCCTTAACTTGAATGATTCTCTTCAATTGACGGCCATTGACATTATCATAGACAACTGGCTTTCCTAAAAGCCGCTTTTAAAAGCAAAAATAGCTACAAACCAATGTAGCGTCGACTATCAAAAACAAATTCGTCGTTTTCGCAAGTATCGCATGTATTAAATTGCGTATCCATTTTATTCATATCAAAATAGATTCTGTTGTAAGGACGACAGCCCTAAGCCTTAAAATATTTTCGAGAAAATCTTTTACAAAATCTGTCTGTTGACTGTCTATATCCGCAAAACGATCGGTAAAGGTAGCTCCAGTTGACACTCCACTATAGTATGCATATCTGAGTGTCTTGTAGACAGATCCTCCATAACTTCTTTTAGTCCTATTCTTTAAATAATTTAAAAATCAAGAATTAAAAACCCATTTGTAGTCTTCATATAATGACAGTTTTGACAACAAGAAAGTACATCCATTGCAGAGAGATGAGGAACAGTTTTACCAGAAGTGGCAATATCGACCACATGTGACAGAAGAGTAGAGACCCCAAGAGCAAAAGTACCACCTTAATTTAGTTTTTAAAATGATTTGAAAGGCAGACCGATAAAGGGAGTTTCTTGTCTGGCCATATAAGAAAGTGAGTTGTTTATATTGATGTTTGGTAAAAATCTGAAATACAATTACACCTAATTATATTTTAAATTACTGTGTAGGGAAGGTCCACGAAGTGTTATCGATTATTGAGCCTTGGAAAGTCGATTCAACAATATCATTCCATCCAGAACTCACAGCAAGAGAGTAATACCAAGCACGAGCTGCTTCTTTGTCAGTTCTAATGGGAAGATTCGCAGTATACTGTAGATCATGAAGCATTTCTCTTCGATGGGTCATAGCTTGTTCCATTGCAGTGTAGAAAGAAGCAATCTCCATTGTACTATTAGCATCAGTTGTGTTTGTGAAAAACAAGTATTGCGGAGCAGTTTGGACATAGATATAGATTTTGTCATTATAAGCTTCTCCTTCAGCAAGTAGAAAAACAAACAATAGAAGTAGGAACATTCCCAAGCACAACGAAACTGTTGCTCGAGAAGGGTTAGCCTTTAGAGGCTCGTAAAAAAGAAATCACGGAGTTATGGCAATATTTGTCGAAGTTTAAAGTTTGAGGTCTTGTCATTTTGCATTTTTTGATTCTTATATGACTGATTTTGGATTTCAGATGATTGCGATTTTCTTACTATTGATCGGAGTCTTTCAAATTGGAGCCCAAACACCTGGTTAGAAACTTTGATAAATATGGAGTAATTTTGATCTTCAGAGCAACTTGCTGCTCTTATGCCAATTGGCTACTTGAATATATCTAGGCCTTTTTGGACACCTCCGCCACCACCTCAAGGAAATGTAACTAATTTTATAGTGCCAGCCAGGTAACCAAGTAATTTAAAATTAAAATTTGTTTTGAAGTTTTGATGCTCGAACAACTTGGCCAGGTTGTACCTCGATTGGAAAGATCCATAATCAAGGAATGTGCAGTAAGACAATTTTCTCAAATTGCTCATAAAATCTAGCAAGTTCGTATGCTGCAGCGACTGTTTCGATGATCAGCGATCGAGAATGTATTGCCAATTCGGCCAAAACTGATTTCTTGTCTATTCGGGATGCTCTTGAATGTGCACTTAATACTAACGGATGCAATGGAGGATTTCCAGAGAAAGTCCTTGAGATGTACTACTACTTTGGTCTCGCTACTGGCGATCCAACTGGGTCTAATGTATTTTCTTTTTCCTTGCAATTAGTCATCTAGATTGGATGTAAACCTTGGGATCCTTTCTGGCAAGCTGGTCAAAGAGATTGCATTCAAAACTGTATAGCGGGGTACATGGGTAACTCCTACTGGGACGATAAACGGCGCTTCGGTAAAAAAAAACATTTCTGCTCTAAATAAATCTCTAGGAACATATCAATACTTTATTCAACCGACAGAAGACTTGATCAAAGCAGAACTTGTCACTAATGGTCCAATTGTTGCTCAAATGTCTATTTTTTCCAGCTATTTCAGTTACAAAAATGGGACTTATCAAGTTTTCGCTTATTTACTAAGTATACAAATGTTTAGAAACAAGACGATGATGATCAAATTTTTGGAGGTCAATTTGTAAAAATTATTGGCTATGGAACTGACCCAGCAGGAAATAACTATTGGATCGTGGCCAACTCGAATGGAACTGCGTATGGAGAACAAGGATTTATGAAAATTCTTCGTGGAACGAATGCATTTGGGATTGAGGATCTAATTTTTGCCTCATATCCGATCGATGGAAGATTGAATGTCATTCTTCCGAGCTACTACGATCCAACTGTGACATACAACGATTTTGTTCCAGCGGCATGCAATCATGTTAGCATTGGTTATCCACAATTCTTAAACTCTACCATCTGATCAAGTGATCTATTCAATAAAGTTTTGTGACTTTCTGATTCGCAAACTTTGGCCAAAAATATATCCGACAATAAAACCAAATCTTTCTATAACTTTTTGGCAAATGTTTGCTGAGTAAAGGCTACATATCAAGATATCAAACTGCCGCATTTTCAATAGTTCCACATTGAGAATCACCTCAGAAATGTTCATATTTCTCTTGGGTACGGTATTAGCTCAATCTCCGGCTGATTATGCAACATCATTAAACCAAGAGCAAGCCTTTTTTGTGGTAAGAAGTTTGCATTCATTTTATGAAAATTATTTAAGGCAAGCCCTCCATATCCAAGCATTGATTATTATCAAAATAGAACCACCCCACTAGAATTTGACGAGGGAAAAATCACTCCAGCACCTAATTTTACAGCTCCGATTAGTTCTACTGAAAGCGGTCCATCCGCTTCTCTATTTCCTGCTGAGTTAGCCTTTTCATTTTAATGGAAATTTCTAGATTTGATGCACGTATACAATGGCCAGAATGCTCTCAATATCTTCAAGTGCTCGATCAGTTGAACTGCAGTAAGTTATTATTTTGAAGCACACTCTTTTCAGAATCAAGCTGGGCTGTAGCTGCAGCTACTATGATATCGCATCGAACATGCCGTGCGCTAAATGCAGCTAAAGAAACATGGATTTCAGCTCAAGATATTCTGACTGGGAGCACTGCTCCACTACCAACGTATGATTATATTTAGTGCTAAAATATTTTCTAGATGTAATGGAGGATATCTTTACAGGGCAGTTGAGTATTATTACTATAATGGAGTAGCAACTGGCCATCCAACTGATCAAACAGTAATTACTCAAAAATAACAACATCTGAATGTATTTTAGAACGGATGTAAGCCGTATAACCCTAGTAATCTAAATTATTCAACTAGTTGTATTGCTAACTATTCAGTTTTCTACCAGGACGATAGAAAAAACTTTGGTTTATTTTCATCTCTTATCAATATTAATAATGTTTTAGGCGTGCCTTTAGTATATCTCAATGTAGACCCTGGTTGGATTCTTTTCGATGTTAATTGGCAAGGTGTTGCTACTACCCAAATAGCAGTCTACGATTCACTTTACTACTATTACAGTGGAATTTATGTGGCACGAAAATTAATGATAAATCCTAGTTTAGAATTCAGGTCCCTCAAAGTGAACTCAATTCTCTTCCAAGAGGATTAATGACGTTGACTATTTTGGGTTGGGGAACAGAGAATAACGTCTCATATTGGAAATGTCTTGGGTCTTGGGGAGAAGACTGGGGAGAAGATGGAATCATTCGCATCAGACGAGGAACAAACGAAGCTGGAATTGAGAATCGGATCATATCAACCATCTCTGACGTTGCTCGCTACTACACACTTCATCCAGTTCTTACTGGCGTAGCCGGGGCATCTTAAGTTCTCACAAGAAAGACAATAAATTTCAAATGAACGCAATTATGTACTAAATATTTGAATCTTGCTATTTGCTTTTTCTGAAGCTATCGATTTTTTTAAAAGTTCACTTTCGATGGAAGAGAGTCTTTTTTTAAAATTCCTAATGATGAAGAAAAGTTTAGTAATAAATTTTATTAAAAGAAACAATAGTTGACTAAAATTTATTTTATGGAAGTGTAATGCCTGGGGCTGGAACGGTCTCAATTTCAGGTACATCAGCAGGAGGAGGAATCGATAAAAGAACGCAGGCGGTAGTTGTAAAGGTGTACTCTCCACTAGCAATAGTTTGTCCTTGCCACCTATAACGCTTTTGATTAAAAGCTATAAAAAATGTCTTACTTTCCCTTAACGCATTCCACCTCTCTCTCAATGAACTGTCCAATTGAAAGACTTTTGGCGGTACTGATATCATCTCCAACAATAGCAAGCATGGTGTACATGCTTTTGTCAAATGGACAGCTAATAATTGCGTTTTTGCATCCACCTTTCTTGTTGCTGTTGATGTATCTGAAATTTTGGATATGTCTGTTCGCATATTATTGGAACTACCTGACGTTGGCAACAGTAAGTCCTTTTACAGCAGCTCCTTTATAGGGAGCGATCTTTTTGCATTGCTTGCACTCTAAAAATTCAAAATGAGTTTTAAAAATATCTTACTGTTGTGATGTTCACGGGATTCACTGGAAGAAGAACTGCTGCTACTGCTGCCACTACTACTACTGCTGCTGCTTCGACTGTGGCTGTGGCTGTGATGATGACTACCGCTACTCGAGCTATGATGGTGGTGATGATGATGAGGGAAAGGGAAATGTGTTCCTGGATAGCCGCCGCCAGTAGCCGGTGGTGCATATCCGGGGTCCTGTTGCTGCCCATATTGTGAGAGAGCTGCTCCAACGAGGGCTAAGAGAAGAAGAACTTTCATTTTGCTGTCGTTTTCTGGTAAAGGATGAGGCATTTATAGCATTCGCTGTTATATTTTGTCTGTTGCCGTCAGCAATGACAGAGCAAGTTGTGGCTTGCGAATTTCAACGGCGTCAAACCTCCTGACAATTGACTCATTTCCTTGTTTATCTTTGCAGAAAACAGAAGATCAGAAAAAATGTTAAAAATAATTAAGACAAAGGAGATTCACCAAAGGCTAAAGTATTCATTGAAAAAAAATTAAAAGGCTTTTCTTCTTTCCATTTAACCAGTTAATCCCTTTAATTCTACTTAACTGCCTATCTTCCTGCAAAAATCGAACCATTATTGCACAAAGAGTCTCAGAAGCAGGTGGTCAACATGTGGAAAAAGACAGATTTCGGACGTTTCCCATTTACTGTGTGATTTATTTCAATTATCGAGGGAGAACGCGAAGTATTGAGAGCTCTTCGAAGCGGAAAGAGGTGACTGAACTGAGAACTGAAATGAAAGATTTTTCCCTTTCTAGCTCCCCTGAAATGTCATTTGTGGTCTTATAGCACAATCTGGAGAGAATGTCTTATTCATGTCGAATTGATTACCACATTGAGGCCATGTTGGCGCCTCACATTAGGTTAGCACCCTCGAAACGAGCAGCTTTCATTATGCAGACCTCATGTAGACGGCTCCATTTGGTAATAGAATTGCGTCCAGAAAAATCGGCTTCATTTCCCGTCTGGCTGGTCATTCCTTCGTAATGGAGCCAATCATTTACGCGTTCTCTTTGCCCTTAAACGCCCGTCTCCTTGGCAACTCAGAGCGGGGCTCGTTAACCCGAGGAGCTCTCACTTTCTCCCTCTTTCACATACATGTTTACTACACTGCGGAACGATAGCTTTTGGATTAGCTTTGCACAATATTTTAACGGCCTTATGTGCCGAACGGACTCATCATTAGTTCGAGGGGAGAACTTGACTACGCGCGCAAACAATGTCCTCTAAGAATTGATCGGTGACTGGCCGCCAAACGTATTGTACGCGACTACGCATAATCTTTCGTCCTCAGCCGGTTGGCATATCCTCGACTTTTCGCTTCACAAGCCTTCCCATGTTTCCAATGTCTCACTTCGCGGTAATCGAATAACGAAATTCTCGGACCACTTGTCAAGGTCAGCCGAAGAAGTATGACTCCGCTTGTGAAACAACAAGATTTCTGAGTCAACTTTTCTAACCATCTTCACTATTTTTCCCAACACGATCACTTACTTACTTTTGTTTCTGGCGTGAGGTGTGGCTGGAAGTTCTGTTTATTTTTCACGTTCTGGAGTAAGCTGTCGCAGCGGAAATAGTTTGTTTGGCCGTTCGTTGCCCCGCATCTATCCCAGTTATCGATATTTGTTTCTGATAGTCTTATCAATTGCTTTTCATCAAATTGTTCAAGGTCAGTTATTCATTTTAATCTTTTCCTGTCTGAAAATGAATTGAACTTGGATTTTTTGGTGAGCACTTTTGAGAAGTGATTCATTGTTTCTGAGGATGTTATACATCACTTAAAGAAATTTCGGCCATTGTTTAGTCGAGCGCCTCATTGAGATTCTCCTCTACCCTATTGATCCCGCCAGTTTGCGAACTTAAAGGCGCTACGATTGACGACTTTATTATGCAATTAGCAAGTTACAGCATGCACAGCGTGTCCAGAGTGGACGACGAGCCACCGGTAAGATTTTCCCTTTATGTGCTTGCTACCTCAGTTTCGTTTCCCCATAAAAAAACTAGTTCAGCTTTCAATGTTGTGCAAAAATTTGTTTATTTCAGGACATGGAGGAAGCCGGTCCACCAACACGGCTATGTGGGTATGTCTGCACCTCCATGTGGTATCTTGTAGCTTGTATAGTTATGCCCTTCTTTTATAAAAACAACGCCTGGCTTATAGTTAGGGACCCAACCGGTGCATTAGAATTCCAGGTAACATTTTATCTTTTACTTTTAAGAAAATTTACTTAAGAGAGGGTTGAATGACGATTGTGTCAAAAATACTACAGCAGAATCTATCAAATGTGGCAGTTGGAATGCAAAACATGATCCTTTTCCGGCTCCATTTGATACAGTAGTTGATCCGCCCATTAGTAAGTTACATGTTTTCATAATTTCTTCTTTTAGTAATGTATTTATCCTTGTACATAGCAAGAGCACTTCTATTTCTACCATTTTTGGCTCTTTTCTTCAGTGTGGCTTGTTGTTGCAACGAAACATGTGAAAAAATAGCAAAGGATAAAGCTAAGATTATTGTCCACATCTTGGCTGTAGGAGGCAAGACTTTTACCATTAATTTATCTAAATCTACCCTTTAGCTGGTCTATTTGTCATCTTGTTTATCATTCAATTTATTTGTTTGATGTTTAAGAGCAGTACAATGAGATATATTCCACCTGGCTTTGACGTAAGTCCCTTTTTCTTTCTCGCTAAAGCCAGTTTTTAGGAGTCGTTTGGTCTTGGCTTTTACGGCTTTGTTGTTGGCGGATTTTTGCTCTACGTGGCGGGAACATATTGTTTTTATCGGGAAGAGATCAACGCCATCCTGACAAAGAGATTTCCATTCTTGAATCAGCCTCACCATCCGATTTCAACAGATGCTCCTCCAGTTTCAATGCGCTCCATAAATCAAACAGCATAAATGCAAGACCATTCCTTTACCATTGTTCTTTCCCCCATTACTACGTGTTATATTGAGATTTTCCCTTTTAGCCCAAAAATAATTGTTTGTGCATTTTCTCTCAGGAAACCTAACTATATGTTCTCTCCAACACTCTGAGACGCTTGGTGTTGTGTATCCCCTGAACCGTGTTGGTTGGCCGATACACAGCACAGCAAAAAGTATTATCAGTTTTTGGTATTCAGGATTCTGTTTTGACGCTTAATAAAGTCTTTGTACATGAGCTGATCATAAGATAACTGAAAAAGAAAAACATTTCAGCACTTTATTTCAGCCGGAAAAATGAATTTAGAGTGCTATATATTTCGAACACGGACACATCTGATGATGGCAGACAAAAGCCCGACAACAGAAGCAGATCTTGGAAGAGTCGTCTTCAATCTCAGACACTTCACCCACAGATCCTCGATTGAATGGTCTACCTGGAGGTAGAAGAGAAGTAGTGCATTTATCTGTAAATTCACTTTCTTCCAAGAATAGTCCCCTTTTCTAACAAAAATTCTCCCCAAGGGCAACTTCGATTCTTCAAATGGTTTATTATGAGAGCAATTATGGTGATGACGTCTCATTCTTTTGCTGAAAATTCACCCACAAGATGCGTCACAAATTGCCGTTCTTCTTAGTAATTGAGGTTAACTATTAGGTTAAGTCAGACAGATAATAACAGTAGAAATGCTTCTTTTCCACCCACCAGTCAGAAGTGCGGCTACACAGAAGATGACGAAGAGTCGAAGCATGTCGACACTCAGAATGACGGTTATTAACTAACTCCACAGAGGCGCCTGAAATTTTTAATTGCAATCTTCCGCGCCAATCGCAATCAGAGGGACCGAGTCTGAAAAGAGTGCGATCTTCGTCGTCAATCAGCAATTTTTAGAATCTCTAGTGGGTGTTACGAAAAGTCAAAATAATTGTTCTCCTCTCACATGGTTGGAAGTGAGAGAAAGCAACCCTTAGAGACAAATGACGTTCTATATCTAGATATGAAATCTAGCTGGAGAAATGACCAAATGTCGGGAGAAGGTAGTGGTAGACAACGAAGTAGGATCACCCTAATCCGACCCGTTGATGTCACCACAAATGGGATGAGTCCAGAGGGAGAAAAGACACGAATTAAAGACCAATGACGTATTGGTGGATAAAGTATCTCTCGTCGTTAAAAGCTGAGATTTAAAGTGGTCGTCCACTCTCGATGAACGAACATTAGATAGAGCTTGAGTTGTTTGCTATTTTCCTTCCAGAAAGCCGATATTCTGTTCACGAGAAGTGCGGAGGACTGTGTAGCTTTTAGTAACTAGAATTCCATCAAGAGCAATTAAAAATTCTTTCAATTTAACTCTCAGAAAGCACTTATCGTTGGCTTATTGAAGGAAAATTGAGACTAATAATCTCAAATTTTGACACCTCTAAATATAGAAAAGCAACTATGACAACTTTATTCGTGCTAACAAAGAGATCAACACTTTTCAATGTCTGACAATACGCGACTGTCTGATAACCATGGAGATCAACTCTTCATAGAGAACGATAGGGGGAACAGGGACACGCTATATTGCGGCAAACGAAAGCCCTACAGCAGAAGCAAGTTCCAGTCTGCTCGACGAATTGAATTCCACTAGCATCAATAACTCGAGGAAAAGCAGCATCTGTAGGAGCTGAAGCAACTCATTTTTACAAGACAAAAGGCTTTTATAGCTTACCAGACAAGAGAACGAGAAGAAGAAGGAATGGGACAAGCATTGTGAACGGGAGTTGTGACTGAAAAATATTTGAGACTTGAAATGATAGAGAAGAGAATGAGGAAAATAACAATTGAGGAAAGGTGAGCATTATGTAGATTTCCTAAGGAGACTACTGACATCACGAAGTAATTTGATCCTCCTCGATGGGTGGCAATCGTCTTGCCAATTAGCCATAGGTGGCTACTATATGGGAGGTCCGTCTAAGTGGTCAACTGAACTCTTATTTCATTCCATAAAATGTCAGTTTGCTTTCGTTTCTGACGCAAATGAGGTTCAAAACTGAGAGAAGAGTATGGTCAAGTTCTCCAACCTCTGCCCTTATATTGACGGGCTTAATACAAATTGAAAGGCCATTAACGACGATATCAGACAGATTAGCCGCCAATAATACCAGGTTCTATTCTTTTTGAATTTTAACGATAGAAATAAAGAAGACAGACTTTCAAAAAACTTTAATAGACGGAGATTAGCCAGATAATCTCACGAGCCGACTCGTATAGATAGCTGTAAAGCTCAAATGTCCAAAAGTTTTCTTAACAGGATAAATCCGTGGAAAAGGGAAATGAAATTATTTTGGAATCGGCTACGAGTCAGCTCTGAGCATGTCATTTGGTCCTTCCGTACACTCTGGAAGCGATTAAACTCGCGAAACTCTCACATAATAATAAACAATTTTAGTCAAATACAAGATGAGATTTTTAGCGATCAGAAATGTTTATACAGAGAACTTCTAGGGCATAAATATCCAAAGACTCTTCTGCTCTTCAGACTACAACTGCAATTATCAGAATGAAGTTCAAGCCAGTGTGTGGACTAGCGATGAGACCTCGAAGAAGTCTTCTGCGCATTCTAAATAAGAATAGAAAGGTTGTCTTCTGTAGTCGTAGAAGCAAATTAATTGAACACGAAACGTCGCAATGAGAACCTTAAATTTCCTTTCAAAGTTTAACCGTTGTTGTTTTCCTGGAATCTTCCCATTTTAAAAGTTGTTCACGTTCCAAATAATATGTGAGCAAACATTCTTTATTATGTTTTCACAATCATACATAACAGCTCTAAACATTGCTTAGGTTGTTCGTCTCAAGTTGTTACTGACTTTGGCATCTATTGTAATGCCACAGTCCTTGAACTTAACAGCAAGTCTAAAAATCATTAGTTGTGAAAATCAGGTTGACGGAACAAATACTCTAACTGTAAATTCATCTTTTGGCCTTTGACAAATCTGTTAAAGAAAGTGTCTTAAAAGTGGAGAAGCCCTCTCTCACCCATTCTCATCAAATATCAGTTGTTGAAGTCTTTGAAGTACACCACACCTAACAGGTTCCTCAAACAAAGGACTCTTCTGACCTCTTTCATCAGGCTGTTGTAACATTCCACCTCATTAACTCAAGAAATGAATCAGGAACTTTTCTATCTTTCTGACAAACCCTGACGAAAATCGATCCTATCTGTCAGCCTGATGAAATGTGAAGCAAGACGTTTTCAGCTAAAAGCTTCCTAGAGTTAAAAATCAAATATAGTATTTATTGAAAGTGATACTGCACCAGTCTATATGCTAATACCGAAAAACCCGAAAGATCTACGCTATCCACCCGCCCACGTCAACAATCTCAAGATCATTGAACCTTTATAACGAAACCAAAAAAGAATTAAAATAAAACGTGATTATATATCTCTCGTGGTGGCGAAGACAGCGTAGAACTGAGTCCATATTGAAAAGGACCCTACCCGTAAATTATAACTAAAGGTGATAGAGCTAGAAAGGTTGAAGAAGAGACAGCAATGGTTAGATGACCACAAAATAGTTAGGTAAGGGGGATGCGGACTCTAATGTACATCATATTGTCTTGACGGGTAGATGGGCTCTCAGCGGTCCAAGGCCATGATGTAACGGTATTGTTCCTCATCGGATCGGATCACTGGTCGACCAAGAAAACCTTGCCGGAACATTCCAAAAACACCAAAGCCGGTACTCTGAAAAGGGCAAGTTTAATACAACGATTTCCGGCATTAATAGACGCAACTGTAGAAGAAGAGTCGTAAAACTCACTTTAGATCTATCATCGACATGAACGGGCTCCAAGGGATTGATCTGCATTGGAGCAGATGAAGAAGAAGCAACTGACGATGCCAGAGTTTGAGAGAATGGGTTTTGTGAGGGCGCTGCAGAAACCAAGACGGACATGTTCTTGGAGTCGGGGTTACTGCTCATAACAAGACCACCCTGAAATTTGCGAAATGAGACATAGATCGAGAAGGGCTTGATGAAGATATTGAGTCAATCTCCGATTAGCGTAGGCTAAGCAGTCGCAAGATGGATTAATGTTATTCATACCTGTGAGTGGTGATCGTTTGAACGATTCAGAGCTAAACCAGGAAGATAGCTTGTTGTAGAAGATTTGAGGTTCGGGTCGCAAGTCCAAGTGGGAAGCTCCTGTAAAAAGCATGTTAGCTGAGCATCAAGCAAGCAAAAATGAAGGAAAGTGGGGGAAGAGGTCAGCTGTTGGCTAAAGAAGTGTGGGGTTTCCCACATCAATGGCTCCACTTTTCTGCTGGACCAGGTAAGACGTGATAAGAACGGCAGAAAAATGCACCAGCTGGTTATAAAGCATTTCCTTGACACGAAAGAAGTCATCGCCGCGTGCTGGGAAACCCCGCACCAGCATCGCGTGATCATCCGTGTAAGGTGGAAAATCATTTACGTCAGAATACTGGCTATGGACTGATGCAACAAGTGTTGATTTGGAAGAAAGCATTACTAAGCAATATACCACAACTGTGTGAGGAAGCAGCTGTCAGTTATTCGAATCTTCCGGCACTAACTATCAGGAAAATAAGAAAAAAAACTCACTTGTCCCTTATCAGAAAAGCTCCAACCAACGGCAGAAGACGATTTACGAAGTGCAGGCGTAGTAGCAGACTCCCTTAGGAGCTGAGCTGAGCTGAAAGAAAAATATTAGGAAAGCTCTCTATAAAAGTCACGATAAGACGGCTACAAAGTTCAATTGTCAGATAGAATAAACCACACGTATCAACGCGCCAGAACGTGAAGCGGATGTTTCGTAAATAAAATCAACAAAAGAATGACAAATTTGGCTTTTGGCGGGGAGAGGAACGTATTTCGCAAACCGTCGGGTGGTAGAAACACGCGAGCCCGGCACCAACTGACCCCCTCAGAGGGGTTTCTAGGCAGGAAGAGATCGAGAAACAGCAAAAGGTTTGAGAGCAAAACTCAGCGGAGGTTTATATACAGAAATCTTCAAAAGATGCGAGGGAGTGGACTCTAATTGGAACCGGGAGAGTGATGCGGGAACGCTCTGGAATGTTGCAGATGTGGAAGCCCGTGACTCAGAGTAAAAAAGCCCGGCGCTTACTATTGATTGGCGGGGTGTTACGTCAGTCTACGTCGGGGTCGGACTCAGACGGACATGCACCCCATTCGCACCGCACAATGTGCCGGCAGAGAAGTAGAGGAGCCAGCCGGAGAGGCTAGTGACTCGTCTCTTATACCCGGAGGTCTTGATTCAGTCAGGTGATGTCGTGTGTCTGACTGATCAGATACACTCACTATTCGGTCAGATGAACGCAACAGCGTGGGAGGTGTGAAAGAGAACTAGATATGGACCAACAAGCCTAGGGGAAAGAGAACAAACACACAAATGGAACAGCTGCGGTTCTTTCTTTCTCTCTTCCTCTATAAGAAGGAAGTAGGACGATGATTCGGGAGGAGGCACGCGCCTTTGGGATGTCAACAACTGTGTAGGCAACACACGGCACAGACCAACGAGAAATCGAGGTATGAGCTGTGTACACCACCTCGATGACTTTTCGAGCGAACGTCAGCGCCTAGTGACGATTTTTCAGCGCCACGTGACGAACTCAAACTGTAGCGGAAGGTCCCCGACAGAGAAATAGAACTTTTCCTCTATCTGCGTGCAATTTGAGAGCCACGTGGAAGAGTCAGCCCACGTGGGGGCCTATGGTCAAGTGTAATAAACTTTTGTCGTTTTGTTTTTTGACTATTTCAACAGCGCAGTGTACCCTAAAAAAGTTAGACCAAAAAGCAGAACCAAATTTGGCTATTGACCAGGATCAACGAGGGATCAATTACACGAGCTGTATAGCAGAAAATCAGCGAGCGATGACGTCAAACACCCAAGGAACGATGCATTGTGAACCAGCTTGTTTATGGATAATGATTCAGGTCGATCATTCGCAGCCATAAGAGCCTGACTGTTCGAATTCAAAAAATGAAACAAAGACGCGTGTGATGGCTTTTTTGGCTGAATGATAGGAGCCATGTGCTGTTGATTGCCGAGGTGAACAAAGGTTTTCTCTAAGAGGTACGGTTCATCAATAACAACAAAGAAAGACAATTGCATTTTTATCAGTCGCTCAAGATTTTTGCGCTCTCTTGAGAGATAAAAGGACCAAACTTCTGTTTTACAAAATCTCTGGAGAACGGAGTTAATCGTCAACACGGAAGAGACCCTTCTTCTTAGGCATCACAGATCATTTTCTCGATGTTTTCCTCCCCAGGGTATACTATTCGCCCTAACTATCTAACAATAAGAGATCGGACAAAGTTCACTCCGCCTAGACAGCCAGTCGCGGGTGTACTCTTGCTATATTTATCAGCCTGATGTCTAGCTGTGAAATTCGGGGAAGCCCTTTACTCTTTCCTTCAAATGATAACTGTTCCACTAAAGCTGATGAAATCTTTCTAAAGTTACGGATGAGTTCGTCAGAGTACACATTATCCCGCATGTCACGAGACTAAAAACCAAAGCGAGACTGTGCATTTTCTATTAATAGAGCCTGCTATCAAGCGAACGCCGGGCGCGCCTGAGTGTCACCGGAAGTTCAGTTTACGAGACCTCGAACTCGTTTTTGGGAAAGAGAGGGGCCAATATTGTTGTTCGAAGCAGCTGTATACAACGGGTGTGGCTTATTTATCGAAGCAATTGGTTGTGTTCTGGACGCGCCCTCTGAGCGAAAAGAGCTCAGGAGATCATTTCACAAAAACAGTAAGGCATCTCTGTTGATTAGTTTTTACGGGGTTTTCGTTGAAATGACCCGGCCGGAGATGTCGCTCACCTTTCGCTGCCCTTCAAATTCTGTTCATGGTGTCCGGAACCGATGTTAGACATTGCTGGTGCTCCCTGAAAATTTGAGCGTCTATAGGCGAACAAAAAAATGACGAAGATTGTATAGAATCGGCCGGCCGCTCTTCTAATATATGCCACGCTGGCAATTTCGCCTGAGAAAAATGAATTTTTTTTTCTCGTAATAACGCCCACCCCACGCGAAATAAAAAAACGAATCAATCGCTGCAGGCGGATATTGGACAAACAGTGTCCGAAGGCTGTTTTGTCAAGGACATGAGGAGTCTCTGCGCTGTGCCAAATGAGGGCGGACTTACCTCGACATGCAGATGGGGAACTGAGTTGAGCACCGTATCCGGATGAAAAATATTTGAGACGATTTTATTCAAAGATGGATGTTCTGGAAGAAGACTGCGTAAATTAGTACTAAAGAGTCCTTTTTTGTAGGCGGCGAATTTGTCCATTTTTATCCAATATATCTAAAATAAAAATCAGGCTGAGTCGGAGAGATATTGAGAGTAAAAGAGAAGAGTAAACTGTTTTTGACCAAACTGCTCTCCTTATATACTGCCTAAATGATCTTTGATTTGACTTTTAGCATATTCAATCGAATATTGAGCCAATAGACCAAGAAATCGTTTTTGACTCAAAGCGTGCGTTGTAATTAACTGCCATCTGTTGGCTTCTGATCTTTGATTTTGAGCAATTACTTGAGTAAAAATATTGCTTACGTTCATCTTGGCTCATCATAAAGTGTGGAATGTTTAGATGAGGATCGCTTCTGCTCATTGACCGAAGAGAAACCTGCAAAAGCTTCTTAGATTTCCAATTTCCGGAACTCTGTGTGTTTTCTGCTGTAAACTGCTGAACTTAGAAATATATCTTTGTCAAAGAGCTGATTAGAACCTGTTCATAGAGAATTCAAAAACATGTTTTTTCCAAAAACTAACAGTTGATCCAGCTGACTGGTACCAGGACAATGAGGTCTTAATGGAATAAGTGAATCAGGGATCAATGAAAAACAAGATATTTAGGCTAAATTTATTCCCTGAATTTTCGTAGAATTTGACTTTCAATTGGGGGATAATTTGATAAATTTCTAAGATAAACAACAAAACATTTTAATAGAGGTCTGATCTGGTTCAATCCTTTCAGAATTATCACCCCAAGGGAGATTTTTCAGACCAAAAAAGAAGTAAATAAACCATAATTTCTGGTCTTTTACATGATCGCACAATTAACGGCAATATTTTTATTTGCATTTTCTGTTTTAAACAAATAGGAATGTAATAAATTTTGATTTTTTTACTTACCTTTTGCGACTTTAAATTCGCAGAACTGTTGCTAAAATGCTGATCATGAAGTGACTGATGTTCGTGATGGAGCATTTCGTGCATTCCTAAGCGATTCTGTTCCATTTGGAGAGGACTTTTCAGCTGAAAATATTATATCAATGTGCAAATAGAAAATGGTCAGAAGGGCAGATTTTTCTTATCAGATAGGATAGGCATCGATTCTAGACCGCAAAACAACTGCTCGCCACTAGAAAGAGTGAGGGCGATAAACCCATAATGCGACCAGTTTTCGCTCTCTCCAGCTGTGTTGTGCACGAGCTCGTTACGGAGAGCGTCAATAGTTGACGTCGGAACTAAGAGTTAGAATGGAAGTTTTGTTACTTCAACGGCTGACACTATTTTGAAATATGATATCATTCGGAGGAGAGTTTTAGGCGAAAGGGAGAGAGAAAGGGTTCACATCTGGCAGCTTTCTGTCAACAACAGGCCTTTCGAGGGGAGGTCAATGAGATCCATGAATTCTCGGCTGATTGAAGAGAGAAATTGCAACACAAAGTGAGATGAGGACTAGGATATATTACGAGTGTAGGACCTCGACAAAGCGCCAGGTGACACCAACAACAGGTTCGTCTTCACACAGCGAACGAAAACGTCACCAGCCCAAACTAGGACACAAGCTGTTCTGCGAAGTCTTTTCAACCTCTTTGAAAAATGTAAACGGCCGACTTTGACTCACATGAAGTCACATGCAAAAATCAAAAACATAAATGTTGCTGATTGAACTTCTTTTGTTTGTCTTTAAGAATGGGTGAGTACGCTTCTCCGATTGCCGAGGTCTCATTTATCTGCAAACATGCGTGTTGCATGGCTTTCCATCTCAGCATGACAAGCAAATAAATAGAAAAGGCGAGTGATTCTGTTCGGTATCTCCGACAGGTGTGAAAAAGACGGCAAAACGTTCGCAACATCTGCGCCTCTGCACACATTCGTTTTCCAACATATTGGCATAAACGCTTTCAAGGGCAAATCATTTCTGCTGTCAGCGCACAATTTTCGCTTTTCTTCCCGTTAATTTCATCATTAACTCAAACTATTTAATTGGGTTAGTAGTAAAATTGTTTTGTCAAAAAAGTATAAAAATAAAACAATCTGTTTATCTCCTTCTTCTTCAAAAGTAGGAATGTCCGGTTTTCTTCCTGAAGGTTCGAACCTTCAAAGACGATCTCACAACTTGTTGAAATAACAACTTTTTAGTTTCCGTCTGGGAATCTCAGATATTTTCAATAATAAAAAGAACTAGTATATACAGTTTTCTTCAAGGCCGGGGATCAGAAAACCTCAGCAAACGAATTTTTCAACTTTTTGAGGGCAAAACTGTCAAATAATGGGTTAAAATCGCTTTTATTTATAGCTAAAACCTAAAAGAAATGAGTTTACCCACTGAAAAAAAGGTTTTCTGGAAACTGGAATATAATTTGTCAAACAACGTGGATTTTTAATTAAAGTGACTTTCCCATAAGCACCTGATTATAGTCGTATCAAAAAGCAATGACCCAGAGTCCTATTTTTCAAGCGCCATTGATCATTCAATTCATCTGTCCTCCAATCTTCTTTGGAACTTATTTGCTACTCAAAAATGTTACTCCCAATCGGGTTAAGCACTCAATCGCTGCTCTCAATCTGCAGCTATGATGTCGCTTCATTGAACTTGACTAACGATGCCTATGAGGCGAGTCTCGATGCTCCAATTAGAACAGGGGGCATACACTCATTCTCTCCCTATTCAAGACTGCTTTGCACATAATGACCTTCCCAATTTGTTAGTCTCTGGCCAATTAAGGAGGCTCGCCACCTTACGAAATAAATTTCTAGCCTTTCAATGTTTCCTGAGAAGGCGCTCACTCATCACATGGCGACCATTTCCGTTCATGTTGACTCGTATTCGCCTCGTATTCCTTCTCTCTTTTTGCGAATCAACGCCAATCCTTGACGTTTGCAGGGCTGGATAGCGGGGGACTGAAGATTTATGTACGATATCTATTCCGCCCAACGCTAGCCCAAGACCACAATCCAAATGAGCTTCGCGCGGTTTCGTTAATAAATAACAAGTACCATGTCTCCATCTGTCTCCTTAAGCTTTCCTTTGTCGTCAACTAATAGTCAGAACACTTGTCGGAATTAACCCCACGCGATATTTGCATTTGATCGAGTAGTTCGGTACTGTTGTCGGCGCGTTCCTTTATGCAATCTTTGGCGAGCGTCTATCCCTTTCGCACTCAAGGCCGGAGTCATTGATATACATTTATCCGCAAGTTGGTGATTCGCACTTCATTTGCTGTCTCTTGTTTTCTCTTCAATTTTCTGCATTGATAATCACAAAAACATGTTGTCCGTTTTTTGCAGCCACTTTCCGCTTCTACCTCCTGTTTTGTTTTTGAGTGGAAATGCAAGTATTGTAACACCCCGGGGAGTGGAAAAAACTGTGCCAGGTGTAGAGACTAATTAGACAAATCGGCGGTCTTGGTTTTTATACATTTTCTTGTGACCAGTCTCCCATGGGATTCGCTGTGGAATTGATTCAAATTTTCACCATGTTCATCCAAAAACTGAAAATGTTCCAGCTTTTTGTGCTGAGATGCTTTGAGATTTTTAGGCTAGGTGGTTCCGTCAGCCTTCAGATTCTATTTTACATCCAATTTCAACGTCATACAATTTTATTTCTGATCGTTTGGTCAATTTATGGGAGGAATCAGAATTCATCTTTTATTTATTCATTTGGGCGGCGAAAACAGCCACATTAAATTCAAAACGGTTCTCAAGGAAATACAGACACTTCTAAAAGCTGCTAGTCCTATCTTTCTTTTCGAGTAGACACGGCCCATCAACGCATCTCTCGACAAATGCAAATTGTGTGCAAGAGAGCGGCCCGTTTTCCAACTATGGCAGCCGAATGCCGTTTCCATACCATGGTGTTAACCATTCGACGCTTCACTTTTTATTGCCAGAGAATCGCCCTCATTGTCGTATGCAATACTTTCCCATCCTTTCGCAGATCTTTTGTCAAGAAATTAGCCCCAATTCAATATATTTTATTACGTCGTGAAAATCATTTAGAAAGCATTCGAAGAAATTGGGGCATCTAAAATATTTGAAAGAGAATTTGTCGAAATAAAAATCAGGCTACTTTTGATGAAGTCTTAGAAAAGGAGACTTGTCCTCTTTTTATTTAAAAGCCAGGAGGGCTGCCTAATACGGTTAATCTTGAAGTGCTGTCGGCTAGCTGATCTTTTATTATTCTTTGAAGAGTGCGCCGTCTTACTTTGTGCATAATTCAAGAGAACCTGACTCTCGGCGTTTCAACTTACTTCAATGCACCTCTTGGTAGTCTAGTTGAAAAAAAAAACTTTTTTATTGCCTATCTTCACGCTCAAGAAATATGTTTCAGTAATGGCTAGCAATAGGCGCCAAGATGAGGAAGAGAAAGGTTTCTCCTGCTGCTCACATGGGTGCTTCCGCTTCATCATGCTGTTCTTCGCTCTTCTAATCATGGTGAATTCATCTTTTGTTTCTCCAAAACCAAATTTCATTGTGCCTTTGGAAGTAAACAACAACGATTTATTCCAGATGGACAGAAAATGAGAAATTTTTAGATTTCTGGTGGATTGTTACTATCACTAGGCGCTTATCTCTTCATCGTTAAATATTACCTGGTACCGCTCCTACACACTGAGCTCTACATGTATTCAATTTATTTAATGTGTGTCTGTGGTTTTTTGTCTATTGCCTCAGGTTTTTTTTCTTGTTCAGCCGCCAGAAGTCGCTGTGGGAATATCATGGTTGGCCTTTCCTTTATTGGTTTTAACTTCCTTCTTTTTCAGTATTTCTTCCTCATGATCGTTATTCTCGTATTTGAAGGTCTTTTGATTTATACCTCCGTCCAGTACTCCGCTCACACTACCCAAAATCTTGGTTTGAGACTCAAAAATGACGTGAGATTTGGCTACAATGAAAAAGCAGACATTCGCTGGGCTATTGATAAGTTACAAATAGAAGTATTACTCTACCTCTTTGATTCTCATACACTTTGTAGGGGAAATGCTGTGGGGCAGTTGGCTTTACTGATTACCCAAACAATCAAACTGAAGAAGATGATGATGAAGATGAGATGGGCCGAAGAAAGCCAGTGATTCAATACGTGCCGGATTCGTGTTGCCTTGATTACAAGCCGGGATGCGCCATTAGCGACCATCCAAGTAACATTTATTACCAGGTAATTTAGCCCCCATTTTGTTTAAAAACAGTACCTTTCAGGGATGTGAAAAGATTTTCACCCGAGAAATCCATAATACAATGAGATTCATATGCACAGCTGCATTTGCGTTTTTTATTATCCAGGTCTGTCTCGAAGAAGTTTGATCAAGACTCTCTTTAGGGCATTGCAACTCTCGTTTCCTTGTGCACCTGTGCTTCGTGGAGGAGGCGAGGCCCTGCGACATCTCCTCTCAAACACCGTGAACAACAGTCTCTATTCGATTGATTTCTCCTCCCACATTCGTTTGTCTTCTATCTGTGATCTCGTGCTTTGTTGGGTCTTTTCTCTTGATTTCTTTATAAATTCTAAGTGACAATTAGAGTTTTTTGTGCAGGAAGCAGCTTGAATCGATTACTCATCATCAGTCGAGCCATAGTTGAATCAACAGCCCAGACGAATCATACTGGCGACCTGACCTTTGCGTTTCTCATTTTGCCGACATATTTTTTACTCTATTCTCTCCAAATTTCAGGAATGGTCAACTTCCTCAGGCGATTCCTTGCATTATTCACAAGAATCTTTAGAAGAAATCGACGAAATGGCACACTGGTGCGTGAAAATCCCGAGTATATTGAACTTCGAGAACGTACCAATTCTTTAAGCTCTATCGCCAATGCTGGTTCGTCCCCTGGGCCCATTGCTCCAGACCGACAGGCAGAGCCTATCGCTGCTGCCACTTTGCTGTCTCCCAGGATCAGTGCCGTGGCTCCTAAGCCTGCTACAAAGAGTTCTAAGCCTAGAACTCCCAGGCCTTTATACATGTCCAACAGGGCAAAGTTGTGCAAACGACCTGCCGCTCGTAGCCATCAGTTTGGAGCACAGTCTGTTGAAGAAATCGAGTATGCCATCAAAAAAGCGATGGTCTACCGCTACTCTTCTCATCGACGTTACGTGAGTTGTTTTGAACCGTTTAATACTTTTTTTGGAGGGCGGAAAGAATCTCGTCCCGTAATAGCTATAAATCGTCGAGAAGAATCTCGTAATGTAGTTTTCCCACCAGTCTAGCCTCTCGAACAATGACTTTTCTCAAAAAATAATGACTTACCCGCTAGCCATTTATGGGCGATAAAAATCTCGAGATGAGCACAGATCTCTCCTCATCTGCAGAGGTCATTCGAAAAATTTCTGGAAACGTAAAAAAGCAGACCGTACTGAGTTGTATTAATCGAAGATATGACGAGTTGAGAATTGCACTTGTCCTTTTTAGATCGCCAGACGGGCAAAAACTTTCGAAAGAGATATTAGCCGGAAGATTAGATGCTTCTTCCAACTCTAATAGTCCGTTTATTCTTCAATTGCATGGCGATAGGCCACTGATCTCAATAGTTTTCGACAAAAAGAAAAGGATTTCAATCAAAATAAAGTTGAAAAGGCAAAACGTAACGTTAGCAAAACAGAAATTAACTAGTATCTGAAAAAAAAAGCTTCTTGGGTACAGTAATCAATCCAATAGCGATGCATAAATCCCATCTCTGATGAATAGATCTCTACATCTTTGATGTAAGAGAAATTACTAAATTTTTATTTTAGAGCTGGCTTAGTCAACTTGGAGGTATTCCGAAGACTTGTTTGCGATCACAAATTCTTTTGCATCGAACCTCGACCAACTTGACTACGATTTACGAGGATTCTCGCGGTGAAATTCTTGCTGAGAGTGAGGATGAGGCTGAACGTCATGGTGAGCTGCTCGAAAACTATGAGAGCGACATCTTAAAAGATTCTGGCGAAACTATGCTGATTGACATTGACATGGGATTGGTTTCTGATCTTGAGCTTGATGACAGGTGCCTCTTTGATTAAGATCTTCTCTTTAGATTTTGATTGTTTGTTACCTCTCAAGAATATTGCTGGTTTTCCTACATTTTTGTATATATGCCGAGGTTTTTTAATTTATTTCTTATTTACGGTTAATAAATTCCTCTTCCTAATGATCTCCTCTCCCCGTCAACAACATTTCTATTTCCTCTTGAGGTTTTAGAAAAAAGAGGATATGTCCTTGGCCGTTGATCCTGACCAAGGAACTTGGGAATTAGTTATATTAGGAGACTGCCCCTTGCTCAATTCAGTGCAATAATCTAGTCGGCAAATCCCCAATCTACGGACACCTTGAAAACTCTCGTTCCACCTACACATCCACTTCTGTTGACTCGCCCTGACCAAAACAATGATTTGTCTCGGTAAACGATTTTATTCAAAATAGAAGATCTTAAATCAAAGGTTTACGCAAATGTTACCCTAGCTAGTTGGCCTAATTGATTTGCAGTGAGTGCACTCGGAAATATATGAGCCCGTGTGAAGGACGACTAATCAGACACCCTCATAACGAGTTTCCTCGAAAACGAACTGCCGCATTTTTATTTTATTTTCTTCTTCGAGTCATTAAAATAAATCCCTGGCGAACCAATCGCTAAAACTTAAAAACAATCGTATTTTATTATTTTATTTCCTTCCTGGAAATATCAAGGACATTAAAATAATATCATCATTCCGCTCTTTTTCAGCCGTGTTTCTCAATTTCCGCAGCCCATATTCGCTAGATCTCAAGTGTTTTGCTCTCAGTGCTTTTTTCCTCCGGGCCATTGGTGACGGAGATATGTTGTCATTTACATACACGTGCTGCTGTGTGCCGTAGCCGTGTTCCAGTAAATGAAAACTGCAATAGAAAGTCGGGTTTGCATGTTCTTCAAGACAATAGTTTGATGAGAACACTTTGCCTGACTTCGATTTCCGAGAAAAACAGTCTTATTCTCAAGACTCTTCCCAACTGCTCAAGATAACTAGTTCTTTGCCCATAAAAGTAGTAGTCGAAGAAGAAAATACTCATTTCCTTAGAGTTCATTAACCTTCTGGATAAACAAACCACGCAGAAGGAGCTGGGATTACGATAGTTTGTACTTGGATCCTAATCAACTCGCGAGATCTAGATTTCAGCCCAGTTATTTACTTAATTATTCTTGGACCAACCTTAAACGCCACACTTCTCTCGTGGCCAGCTCGATTTTCTTATGTGCTACGTATTCGAGTCGTTGAATATTCGATCCTGGAAATCATTAGGAGCGGGTAACGATGAAACGAGTCATCTTGCCGAAATCTTGCTCACTCATCCACACACTTGGTTGGATTCGCCTTTCTTTGTTAGAGCAGTCGAGCCGCGAATCCCATTACGAGAGAGAGAGTGAGAGTCCGAGCGATTCATAAAATTCTCGATGCCTATCAGACCACGCATATTCTCATGGCTATGATGCGAGATCCTTGGGAAGAAACGAAAATGTGCCGCCTTCCAGCCTCGCACTCTCCTACCGGAAACCCTGCATTGAAGAACGCTCCATGATCGCAGCTATGTCTCTCCTTCAACAAAGGACAACTTCTTTTTTATGGTTGTTATGGAGAGACGGACTAAACTCACGTCTCATGCATATTTTCTATTATGTGTCTGGCTTTTCTGTCTCAAAACTTCCCATAGAGATCTTTCATTATGACGTCTTTTTCCGAAATTCTCATCCGGAAGACAATTACGCATCTGTTTGTGAGGGGAACTGACAGCGAGAGAGAGCCCATCACTTGGCCATCATCAGTCTTTCCTTTGGGGATTTTAAAACATCCTCAGCACTCATTTGTCTTATTTTCAGATGACGACTACTCCATCTGAAGCCGATACTCTAAAAGTTCATGAATTTCGTCCAAGAAGCAGGTATGAGAAGAAACTGGCGGGGCAAATAATTTTGAAATCCTATCCATGGGAGCCAACTGTTAAAAAGTGTTTCACGTACCCTGTCAAAAGACCAAATGAATCAGCTAATTTAATTTTAGTGAAGGGAACTTTGCTTCAAAACACCGCAAAAATACAAAACAAAAGTCTGAGTGTATGAGACTTCAGACGTTGCAAGAAAATGCAATTAGTTCGAAAATAGGTGCTAAATCTCTGGGCTTCGGGGAATTTCAAGCACCATTCTAATAATTTATTAAAATTGTTTCAAGAAATTCCTTTTTAAGATGAAATTCTTTCGGCTTTTTGGCATTATAAGGAAATCCGAAAACAAATTATAGGAATTACTAATGCCTTCAATTTTCTTGAAGTAAACCTTTTTGCCACAAGTTGGCTTGCAGGAATTCCCAGAGATGGCGATTAACAAAACTTGTAGTTCCGCAAAAATGTCCCTAATCCCTCCTTCTATCTGCGTAGCATCAGCCAGATTCTACGCAAGAGCAGACAAAAAATTGGCTAAATTATCCAACCCGTCGTCACTCCCAAATTCCTAGGAATTGTTTTCCAGTTCTGCCGGCCCGGCTCATTCTCGAGAAAACAATAGTGACGAGCAATTGGTGATAGCCAGCGAATTGGCCAAGGTGAGACAACCGCTTTGACCAAGGTGTCTTTAGATAACGCTGACCGAATGCGCCGGGTCAACTGAGATACAAAAAACTGTCAACAACAACAACAATTTCTTGAAATGTCCAACAATGAAGAAGCTAACAACCAGTCGCTCTAATCCCCAACTTGGAGAGCTAGCTCGTCAAGCATTAGAACCTCCAAGGAAAGGAGAGAGACCTCTCGTTTCTAGAGGAACTCTCCTGAAGCTTATGGATATCCCGCCACCCGATTATGATCAAATCAGAAGAAGTCTTAGTCCTTGTAGACTCAGTCCTGAGGCTCAAAGTCTATTGGAAAATTATTAATGAACCCTATTTTTGCACTTATTCTATGTGACCAAATTTCTTTAGCTGTCAAATGCACATCTCGGGTTCTTTAATATCAAGGACTGATTGATGAAATATTTTCTAACTGTGTGAACTTTTCACTGACTTTTCAGAACTATTTACCTTTTGGGGCCCCAGTAGCATGATTCAATTTTTGTGTTGTCAGGAGGGTCGCGGGTTCAATCCCCCTCCCTGACTTACATTTTTGCTTTATTAATTCAAGTATTTTTTTCATTGAGTCAAAACGTTAAAAAATATGAAAAAAAATACTTGAATTAATAAAGCAAAAATGTAAGTCAGGGAGGGGGATTGAACCCGCGACCCTCCTAACAACACAAAAATTGAATCATGCTACTGGGGCCCCTAAAGATAAATAGTTCCGACTTTCCTAATCACGTATTACGCCCTAAACAGGAAATAAAAGAGATATGAGAGATGGACGCGTCATTCATACCAGCTGTTCATACAAATCGTCATACGACCTCCCGAAAAATGCCATAATTCGTCAATCCGGTCGCATCGTCTTTCTCCGATCCCTTACATTGAGTTGTGCCCGTGAAGAAGATCAAGTGACCGTGTAAACAAGACAATGTTTCCAAAATGGGAACCACGTCGTTTCGTTTGACTGCATAACGACCCGAACGCGTTGTCTAGGAAAAGTAGTCAAAACATCGTGACCCTCTCCTGGTTACTCCGCCATTCGTCATCCAGCGAAATAACTTTGTTACTGAACAGTTTTTTCAAATATGATAACATTTTACGAGTTCTGTGTTAGTCATACAGTGCGAGTCGACCCTGGTCTAGCTGATTCATCTTGACGTCCTCTACGAGCTCGCTTGATAACTGCCCCATACATAAGGCACACAGAAAGCGTTCTCGCCCAGATTCTCCCTGCAAAACTTCCTCTCTTTCGACTTCTTTACATTCCTTGCAACAGCTGCTTTAATTAGTTAGAAATTGGCTGCAATAAAAGACAAATCTCATCCTTTCTAGATTTTTCTTTGTATACTCGTCGCTTACCTTTTGACCGGTTTTTTGTTTTCAAAAGCAAAAAAAATATTTTGTATGATTTTATTCCTGAAATCAAGCTCTTTTAGTATATGCGTCATCAAAATCTAGTTTGGAATAACCCTCTCACAATCTCATATTACGTTTTCTACGTGAGCATATTCTTGGCCTATAGCTTCGATGCGTCAACCCGATGGCAGCCGATATTTGCTTATTTGTTTTGTGAATAATCGACGCACATCAAGCAGCCTTTGCGCAATGATCCTCTACCTTTCGTAAGAGAGACCGCCTCCCAGGAGTTGATCTCTATTTAACCAATAGGTTTAATTTCTCGCCAGACTCTTATCCCCTTTCTTCACAATGCAGCGAGAGCCTTCAGAAAATATGTGCTGCTTTTCATTATGTGGACAGATCATCTATGGTCTCCTTATGCTTGCCTGTATTGCCTTGACAGCTACTTCTCTCTTCACAAGCAGTGAGTTTACCAGATCAGAAGATAAAAGTACATAAACTTTTTAGGCTGGTCTGAAGCTAAAGATGTTACTAATTTTGATGGAAGCAAATATCAGGGAATTATGCCATGGACCTGTGTTAATCACTCTCAAGGAAATGACTGTAAACAATGGTGGAAGAATATTCCCGGTTGGCAACACGCTGTTGTCATCCTTATGTGCATTTCTCTTATTGTTGAACTCCTTGCCTTAGCTTGGGATGTTGTCACTTTGTAAGTTTTGACTCAAATGACAGTCACATTTTTCTTTCCTTGTGATAACAAAAATAATATTTTCAGCTTTGCCTGTTGCTGCAAGAAGTATATTATTCACCCATTGACCCTGTTCGCTCTCGTCATTACTATTTGTTTGACCGCTGCTCTAGTCGTCTACGGTGTGAATAACAAGGACGTTTTCAGTAAGTTTTATTTACTAGTTTGGCTTATAAAACAATTTCAGAGGGTAGCTTCGGATCAAACATAAATACATCTCTTGGATGGTCTTTCTATGTCGCCTTAGGAGCTGCCGTTGTTGCTTTGGCTGACATAGTTGTGGGAGCTATGACTGTGTGTCTGGGCGAAAGTGGAATGTAAAATTTCTTCCAACTTTAATATTCCAACGCAGCACAATATCTCTGTCATCTTGAACTGTGATATCTAGTCTTTAAAACCTTTTTTGCCGGTTATAATTTTTGCATGACATGGAATATTTCCAAAAATAATCGGGTTGTTTTTATAAATAAATAATGTCTTTATCAGTATAGTTTTCTATTTCTTCTGGAGTCCTTAAAGGGAAGGATATTACGTTTCAAGTGACGGAATTATTCAGAAAGAAAGGAGTCTTACGAAACCGGCGGAAATATTGGGAGATGCTCTTTTATTCACTAGCTGAAAACAAGCAAAATAGAGTCGAGCCTTCATAAATCTACTTAGCAACCGTAGCTAAGAAGTTCCCTCTCGCCATACGAGGCTGTTGAGGTTTTCGAAGGTATTTCACCATTTGGATGTCAACAGAAAAGGAACGATAACTGCGCTTTTCATGGTCTTCGTCATTCAATTTTAAATGCTTTGATCATAAGAAACGAGCTCTTGCTTTCCTTTATCGACAACTTCGGTCTTCTTTTCAACTCTCGTTTTGTATAATTTTATTTTGCCAATTATTTCCTTTCGTTTTATCTAAAACCAAAAATTGTCTTCAATTTTTTTGGAGGAGGAAACACGTTTTGCCAAAAGCCTTTGTGACCTTCTGAGCCGTGTTAAGTCAAATGTGGTTGATTCATCTATTTGGTCAAAGACGCTGATCCAACCTCTCTTTTAAACGCAAGACCAGTCACTTCTAAGGCAATATACTCTCTTCCCTACATTCTTTTCTCTTCCACTCAGCTTAAGTTCTAAATTGACGTTACATTTCTCGGCTAGTGATTCATTGAAAAATTTGAATGATAGTAAGGGGAAATCCAACGGTTGATAAGCAGCATTTAAAAGGAGCCCATAAATCAAACAAATGTACCGCTCTGATATCGGCGGTTGCTCCTGTCTATTTTCTCATCTCATCTCTTAACTTCCTAAATTAAATTTTTCAGCCAAAATGTGCATTTTCTCTACATGCGGTCAGATGATTTATGGGCTCCTCATGGTAGCCTGCATTGCCCTAACTGCTACAGCTACTTTTACCAACAGTTGGAGAACTGCTACTAGCTCAAATGGAGGAACGTTGCATAGTGGAATTATGTCCTTTAATTGTATTACAAAACAAGGAGCCAAATGTACGGATTGGTGGAATGTAAGTTTTTAGACAAATCCAGTCAAGTACTTATTCAGGGTTCGCCAAACTATCTCCGTGCCACAGCTGTCATGATGTGCTTGGCTCTTGCTATCGAAATCATCGCTTTAGCTTGGAATCTTTTCACTTGGTAAGCGCCTTGTCACCCTCTAATCAATTGATTGATTTCAGCATTGCCTGTTGCTGCAAAAAGTGGCTGATTCATCCACTCTCAATTTTTGCTTTCTTCATCACTTCATTCCTTTTAGCTTCGATTATCACCTACGCAGTTGGGTCAAAAGATGTCTTGGATAATAACCCAAGTTTTGGATACTCATTTTGGATTGCAGTTGGAGCTTTGATCCTCTCGGCAGCAAATGTAGTTGTTGGAGGAATTACAGTCTGCCTAGGAAAACATCACTTATAAATGAATTTGGAAGAAAAATGTATGTAATTTCTGTGAAATTAATAAAGTGTATTTATTTACATGCCTATATGTATCCATTGAAAAAATTTAGCATTCAACGACAATGAGAAGTAGCAATGCTTGCTTTGTCGGCATTCCCAGAAGTTTGTCGAATGATACAGTGAACGCAAACATGTGAAAAGATTCATAAAGCTCTTGTGTTGCAAACAGGGGCTGGGAATGACTTAATTATTTTTGGTTTCAATTTATTTAAATATTAAATGACTAGCAAGCCTGTTAAAAAAACTATTAAACTGTCGCCCCGAGATAGGAGATAAACCAATTTTATTCTATTTTAAAACTAAAAATTGCTGCTCCCATTAATATTTTAAGACTCAAGTCAAAGACGTGTTCACTTCATCAAAAAATCGAAGTATAAAAATGGGTACATTTTCTGTTTTTCTAAGTAGCCTATTGTATTTTTAAATAAACTTGCTGAACCGAACGTAACAAGAGAACTTTGTTGAAAACTTGAAGCAAGAAGTTCGACGTCATCTATCCCAGTATAGCAGAAAAATCAACGATGAATCAACCAAATAAATGACGAACTGTGTTAATGAAGATAGCTGTAGAATGTAAAACGGTGTGATTCAATTCAGGAACTGTCGATGTGGACTCTGCTTGCTCCTAGCCGAGTTGGCCCTTTATGGACTCTTAATTTCATATCACACCAATTTCGCGAGTCGCGAAGTGTCATTTCCCAGCAGTACTCGTTAGTCTCTAATGGTGTTTTAGCCCGTTTATTCTTGCTCACAACATCTTGTATTACTTGGACGTATACCAGCTCGCAGAAAACGAGTTTCCATTGTCTATTAGTTCTCCCTCTATCAATATAACTTTACTAAACTATAAAGTTTCATTATATCAGTCATACAGTATATAGCTTATTAAATTTCATGTTTTATTTGTAATTCCTACCTTTTCAGGACAGATGTGTCTCTCAGCAATAGGCCAGATCATCTATGGCCTCCTCATGTTTGCAACACTCGTTTTAACGGCAGTTGCTCTTTTCACCCCAGGTTGGAAAGTCGTTAGACCTTAATAACAAGAATGATCCATCATTTTATTTGTTTTGATTGATCTCTTAATGTTCAGGATGGACACAAGACACAGGTAGTCACAAGAAGGATGTGAGCACGGCAGGGGAGGGTTTGATGTCCTATTCTTGTGCCAAATTCTTTAAGGGAGATGACTGTAGCGAGTGGTGGGACGTTTGTTTTGTACTTGATTTAGTCAGAAAATTCAAAATTTAGTCAGTCCCAAGTTGGCAACATGTGGTTATAGTTTGTATGTGGATAGCAATGTTCGCTGAGGCTATTGCTCTGGTTTGGAATACTTTAACCTTGTAACTTTTAAATATTTTGTCTGGCATTTAATAATTTTAGCTGTACTTGCTGCTGCAAAAAAGTTCTGCTTCATCCAATAATTCTTTTGTCTATAGTGACGACAATTCTGCTAGGCATTTCGGTTATTGTTTATGGGGTGAATGGAAAAGATTTTGTTATCTATGGAAAGGTTAACACAGGCTCAACACCTTTTCCCAATCATCAACCAGGACAGGTACTTAAAACTATATTATCTAAACTTTAATATTTTTCAGCTCGGTTACTCATATTGGCTTGCTGTAGCTGGCTTAATTTTATCTGCAGCTTCCGTTATTGTCGGAATAGTGACTGTATTCTTTGCTGAATTGTGTTGTTGAATCATACAATCAATAAATAAACATCTGGATGACCTTTATCACATTCCCGTGGAATTGATTTTTTTTATGACGGAAGAGTGATAGGAGACTCTGGCCACGAATCAGTGGGAACACAAGCGTTGACTCGAACTGTAAACGCCCTTTTGAGCTGATTCACTGTAATCTTTACCAGCATTTGCTTTTATCGCTCGGTTAAGAGTTTTCTTCCGGGCGTCCCGATACATAGGAGGAAAAGGCATCCCCATTGGTTGGTTGGGAGCCAGCCCCGGTCCAATTATTCCAGGCTGTAGAGGAGCTCCTATTCCTGGCATCATCATTCCGCCATAAGGCATTCCAATCGGAGGGTACATGGGCAATCCAAGTAATGGTGCAAGCATTGTCGACCAAGGCGTCTCGAGAGCAAGCTGAATAAATCATGTATTCTTAACACAGCCTGTCACAACATTAGAATTGAATCCCCATCCAATAAGAGGATTATAATTGAGGTTGAGATTGAATCCCATTCCACCTGAAGAAATTGCTGTACCGGGGCCTAAAATACACAGTCAAGTCTAGCAAGACACTAATTTTGTGACTAGCCATAGAGATACGGGTTATAGGGAGACAAAGGCGGGGGTTGTAGAGGAGCCGGCATTATTGCTGGTATTATTGGTGCAATAGGTGGAAGAACGGTTGTGGGAGGCGAACCACGTGTTGTAGTTTCCAACATACTATCTACCTAAAAAACTGTAAAAGTCAAATGAAAGTGCTCACTTGTAATGGATCATAAGGACGCTCTTTTTGGACGACACATTGTGTATTTGTCGCATTGAAGCATTCATAACGAGAATTACTTGAAATCACCCGAATACAGCTCTAAACAGTTGATTCATGCAAAAGAAAAGCTCAATTACTTGCTCACAGAAATCAAAAATGAATCCCTTTCTACACTGCCAATAGGTTGCAACACCAAATGAGCAATAGGTGAATCGGCTTCAAATAAGTCATTATTTTTAATTTCCGAAAATTTTCAAATCACCTGCAGTCCTCTTGATTCGATTGTACATAGTCAACACCTCTTTCTCCTGTACAGTTGTATTCAACTGTAATTTGGTAATTTGCATAGAAATTTAATCAATTTGTACTGAATCTTGCAAAAAATCCTTGATGTTATCATTTTATATAAATCTCATTATCTCACCTACTACGCAAGATGAAAAGCTAGATTGTGCAAGGGCCAATTGGAGTAAATAAAAGAACATAGAAAACTACTGGTTGTGCAATAAACAGCTTTCGTATGTACCTCCAGTCTCTTCATTTGAATAATACCCTGATTCCGGTTCACGAACCAGATGATAACAGACTTTCGTCTTCACACATTAAGCTTTTAATGCACCGAAAATTAGGCTGAGTCGTCCTAATTGACACAATGGAGTGGTAGACGCGGTCATCAGGCTAATCTGCCGGAAATGGGCCTTTCTTTTGCTGAAATTGCTATATCCAAACAATACTTTATTGCAATTTTGGCCATAAATGCAATTCGATTAGATTTCTCTCTTCCTACGTAATAAGCGAGTAGAGAAGCTGGCTTTTATAAACGGGTATCAGGCTTATCTTCTTTTATCTGGATTTGCGAAAACATCAAATAATATAATTAAATTCAGGATTTAATCTTGGAACTACTCAAATCTCATGTGATCAGGTAGGGATCTGATCTCCTTTGAAATGGCGAGACAAATTAAACTCCATTGTCAAGCGAAATTAATGCGGACAACACAGCGTCACTATGTTTCACTATTGTCAATGATTCAGGGAAACAACTTCCTTCCATTTTTCGATTTCGACGCCTTTACGATTTCAAACAATATTGCGATTAGTAGAAACTTATTTTTGTCTTCAAAATGATAATAAATTAAACATAAATCAAGCGCGGCTTCGAAGCTGCTTTTGTGACTGACATGGGTCTAACACATGTGCCTTCTATGATACAAAGAGTCCAAGTGCGCGCTTATTTATGTCTCATATGCCTCTCTCTGGATTCAAAATCTTTTCTATCTATCTAAGTCTCTCTTTATACAGTCACTTCTGGCGGCTTTCTCTCTTGTTAATTAGATTCTCGCCATTGAGCTTGCTTTTAGCACCTTGTTCTTTTGTTCTAGTATCATGGGAATGCAAACACTTCCGGTCAGGCTAAAAACGGTAACCGGCAGGTCTTTCCTTTGGCATTCTCACATTATGGATGCAAAGTGTATATTTTCTGTGAACTGTGTGAATAATCCCTCAGTTCACTTGGCATTTAATAAGTCTGGGGCGGGAAACACCCCTTGGAGGCAGTGGATATTGTTCTTCCGGTGCGAGATTTCCCGCTGGGGGAGCAGCTTGCGCGACATGGATAGTACCTGCCCATTAATTAGTGCGCTCTCTTGGTGACATGACGGGCTATCCACGTCACAATTACTTTCCTTTGACTCCCTGCTGGAAGTGTATCAAATCCACAGATCAGCCCTAATCTATCCTCATTATAATAAGTTGTTCGTGTGGAGAGCTTACGAAACAGAGATTTGTCCTGCCAATTTCGCGCTAGGATGATTTTTTCTCCTTCAATTCCGTCAGCAAAACAGTTGATGATTTGTTCTTGCTCATAAAAGCTATGACTCGGTTCGCTCTTTATTTCAAACCCGTGACCAATTAGCTTTGACGTTGCGGAACCATTTACGGATTACCCGTTAATTTGACACCAGGCAAGCCTTTACCTGGCCTTTAATTAATCTAAGTCTAGTCTACGCAAGATGCATTTACAGATCATCTGCGTAATGAATCCCAAAAGTGGTGGGAGGAGAGATCTGCACAAATCAAAGGTTTCGCTAATGTCTCCCGGTCACTCATGACTGTCGAGTCCTCAAAACGGTTTCCTCCCGTGTTCTGTCCCCCCATCTTATCAGGCCAGTTATTTTAACGCCAAAGTCAATTTGCGCTAATCGCCGCAATCGTTCTTCCAGTTGACCCTGCTGAAAAAAGTTCGAGTTTCCAACTGACCGCCCAGCTATAGGAACATTTTTTGAATTTTGTTTATTCGCCTATTACAATTTTGAATAGCAAGCGGTAATTAGCCGGAACCCTTTGCTCTGGCAGAGGGCATTTATGGATATCCCCCACTAGGGCTACTGTAGTCGGGGCGGAGCGAAAGCTGTTTTGTCTCTTCCTCTCTCTCTCTCCCTCAGTTAATCCTCACTTTTCTCTTTAACCCAACGTCAGCCTACTCTGTAACAACATTCTTCCATTTTCATAGCTGACTTAACATATCGTAAATACTATTATCACCTGGGAATAATTAGCCTTTGCTTTACAATTTCCAGTCAAGACGGTGAAAAATAAACTGCTTCAATGATTTTTCTTCAATTGAGGTCTTTTAGTGTCCGCTTCTATTTACCGCTTCCATTTATAGATCACTTTCATTTCCAGATATGGCAGAGACAAATCCGGATTTACTTTGCAAAGTTGAAACCAACGACGTTGAGAGCAGTTTAGCCTCGGATGAAGTCAATCTAGCTAAGGCTAAATTCAATATTTTGGATCTCCTCGAGACTAGCAAACGGTGAGAATCCAATTAGACCCTAATATCGAGTTTTAGATCTCATGGCTCGCCATCAGCATCTTCTGACGACCATGAGGGCGATAACCCGACCGTTCCCATGTTCGATCCACGAGTGTCATTTCCTCAACTGGCAGCTTTATTCCAGCACGGCATTCTCCCTGGTGTCGTTCCCATCGCACCTCAAATGCCACATCCAGGACTTCAATTTCTGCCATGGATACCGTTTCAAACTATGCATAGACAAGAAAATTCTCCCACGTGTCTTGCAGGTAATTTTAATGCTCGGGCAAAGTTTTTACTCCCTTTGCTTCCTGCTCTACAGTTTTGAGTGGAAATTAGTTTCCTGTAGCTTTTTCAGTTCAGCAAATTGATGAGAACAAAAAACAAAACAAGTTCATGCATTTGATTTTTGATTCAGGAAGCACCTGCGTTGTCAAAAAAATATTCAGGAAAATCAAATTTATCTTTCATTTCGATGAATATTTTTGAATTTTTAAATTAATAAAAAACTACAGAAATTTAAGTTTAGCTGTAAATTCACACGTAAATAGATCATTAGATAATATTCGATCCATTTTTTTCACACCAAAGGATTACCCAATGTGACCTCAATGACCAAAAACTCCGCTTTCAATTAAACGGAGCCGACTATTGTGACCTAAAGATGAGGGCCATATTATCCGTTATGGTCTCAGATTGCAGACTCTTGACGATGGCCAAGATGCATAAATTCTATCTCTGCGTATCGTAATTGGCATACTGTTTTCGAGACGCCCGGATTGACCCCAGAAACAAAGGCAAAAGTGCGCACGGTCTGTGTCTAATTAGGGCGAGAGGGGCGCCAAAAAGAAACCGCTCGAGTTGGCATAAGAAAGTATTAGATAAAGATCGACCACCTACTAGGCAAATTAGCTTTGTCTCTCCATATTTCCGTGCACTCTACTAATAATAATCGGTTAATGTCCTGTGCCGCCAAAGGCAGTTCACACCTGACAGATGATAGCGACCATACAGACAACAAAAAACAGTCTGAGGGGAGTCTGGAACCATTAGGCTTGGAGAGTCTTGATTTCCAACCCATATAACAACTAATTCGGGAACACATTAGATGCGCAAACAGACTCTTTCTCGAGAATTTTCGATACAAATGCTGTCTAGCAAAACGAGAAAAGCTTTGTCTCTAAGTGAGCGCGACAAAAACTTGGATCCTCATTCGTAGACTATGCTTTAGCGAATGAGCTTTGGGGAATAAATCATGATATTACTTGATTTGGCTACCGTATCCCATCTCTCTTCTCTCGAGGATAATAGCATGTTTTGGCGACGTCTAATTGGTGCGATGCCATCTCGAGAAATGATGTGAATACTCCATTCAAATTAATTAGAAGTCGTAATCCACTGGAAAAATATTGTTTCATTCCGGGGTGCTGGTCTTGATTACATTACCGTATTCAGAGCTGAATAGGATATTTTCAGAAAACAAGCCCAACGAAACTGTACTTTCAAATCTTCGAGATGTTGTCAAGGAAACTGTTCGCGAAAATCGCAATTCTATGGGAGGAAGTCCAGTTGAATCAGATGTTGAGGAGGAAGAGGAAGAAAACACAGAAGGACGAGGCAGCGACGATGACGGACAACAAGATACAAACAACTCTAGTCGAAAGAAAAAGACTCGCACGGTTTTCAGCCGCTACCAGGTTACCCTTTCAACCAAAAGATTTAATCGCAATCTCTGCAGGTCTCGCAATTGGAAATGACCTTTGATGTCAAGCGATATTTGAGCAGTGTAGAGAGATCCGGTCTCGCTAATAAACTAAATCTCACCGAAACACAGGTGATAAAGAAATTGTAGAATAATTTAAAATTCTAGGTGAAAATTTGGTTCCAAAATAGGCGAAATAAATTCAAACGACAATCAACTACAGGAGAGGATGCCAATCTACAAATCCATCGCGCTAATTTGTTTGGTGGTCTTGGAACAGATCGAATCCCACAAATACCGGCTCAGTAAGAGATTAGCTCTTCTCGTCAACACCTTGTACTTGCAGTTTACTTCCAGCTGTGTCTTCACCTATGGCTCTTCGCCCATTACCGCTACCAGCGGCACTTGACCCCGCAACAGCAGCTCGACTTTTCCTCAACTATGGAGCTTTGGCAATAGCCCAGACCCATAACATCATGTAATTTTTTATTCAATTTATTTTTTTATGTCACCTCTTTTCTGCATAGCATGTGTCACTCAGACTTTACTCTTGCCCCAAGGTTTTTCCCTTTTCCGCAGAAGTTGTAATAAATTTTCCATTTCTATTATAAGCAAAGTGTACAGTAGATTGTAGGTGTTTAAATTTGGCTGGAGGCCGCGCCGAGGCTCTTACTCAGAAGACATCTTATCAATAGTCATCGAGCGGCAGAGCTAGTAGGTCGAGGGGCCCTTTGTGACATGCCGATGAGGGTATAGAACAATGTAAAAAGTCACTGACGCAACTTTATTACAATCTGGCCCTGAACACCAAGGACAGCTCCGCCTACAAAACTCCACAGTTTCAATACGTATTGACCACATTATTCGTCTGTCTCATCAGCCTATTGTAAATGGAATACATTTTCTCGCAAAATCTCTTCCTATTTGCTTTTGATTTTGGGTGGTCAAGAAGGAGAGTCTCTGCGTCCTTTAGATGAGATAGTGGAGATGGGAGAGCAATTGTCCTTTGCGTAAAGCTAAAAAAAGAGGAAGAACCCTCGCCAATCATCATGCACGCTGAGCTATGGCCGGTGTAACAGCTGGAAAGAGCGACGAGTCCTGCGCCAGAGGTGGCATAATGAATGGTGGAAAACACCTGACGCCCTCGCGATCATCCGCAAGTTGTGCTGGGTTTCTCTCTTTCTCTTATCCATGCGCCCTCATCTTTTACTTCGGCTAGACTCATAGCCGTCACTTTGAGGAAGGATAATTGTCGATCAGGCAAGCGCAATTCCCAAAAGCCTTAAGGTCCAATATTAATGTCTCATAGAGTAAATCAATCGTAAACCCTTTGTTTCTTTAGAAGCTTTGCTCGTCCCATACGCAAACAATGGAAGAAACATCGCAGACGGTTATTCCTACCTCTTTTATTTGCTTACATCTTGTCACGGGATATCATTGATGAATTTTAATGTAGATCCCAACTCCCCCTCCCAAAAAACTGGAAATTGTAAAGAAACTCGATCTGTTTTTTCTCGACTGGAAGAAAAAATGAGAGGAACCTCTTTACACCTGAGCTCTCCTGGTCATTCAATCCTCCACTTTTTCACAAAAAGAACGTTTGTACCTTCCTTCAAAATGGCTATCTTCTTTCTTTTCTTCTCTCAAAGATCCGGTATTACCAGCTGCATCAGTAATCTTTCGCTACCAGTCCGTTCTACCCAGCTGCGAGAAAATTTTGAGCAAAAAATGAGACTCGATCGAACACCTGATAACTAAATTAGGAGAAAAACTGAGGTCCGAGTGACCACCTGCAAATTTTTGCTCGTCAGTCTTATTCTTACCATATTACTGCGCCTAAAATAGCCTCAGTTATTCCAGGAGTTTCATCGGTGAGTGGGAGTTTTTATATGGGCGTTTTGATCCAAAGTTAGTTGCAAGCATATGAAGAATATATGTTTCCCAAAATAAAAAAACAAACAGCCTATCGGCTGTAAAAGTGCGTAGAAAAGTGGGTCATTAGCATCGATACATCCAACATGTTGACAGGCGGATGATCAGTGGCACAGGTGCGCTGCCTTGCCATGTGGAGTTGAGTCGCAGAACAAACACTCGAGGGTGTCGTCGTGTGCTAATGACCGTCGAGGCTAATCTTCAGACGTCTTATGCAAATTTGGTCTGTACGCTAGCTTACCTACACTGTTCTATCGATTGATGGCTCGGTTAGATTAGTCACAAGCAATCGGTCTCCCCAAAACAGCCTCTTTTATCATCTGCAGTCAATGCCCAGCAAATAGACTCCTTTTAGTTCTCTCTCTTGCATTCTCGATTCCCTCTGGTCAAATTCTTTTTCAGCCTTGCGCCCAATTTGTAGGACTAGACTCGTTGGTCAAGTAATTGGTTCTCTCATTTTGCGGTTCGTGTCCCAAGCGTACTCGTTTTGAGGCAATTCGTCTTCAAACTTTTTTGTTCAGGCCAACTCTCATTTGGCTAAAATCATCCAAAATTTTAATCATTTTTTCCTCAAGTCGATTAGAAGAGTGAATAAAAGACGCCGCGCTTCTTTCACTTCCTTCCGTCTCGGCTATTCTTATCGTGATTGGATCCACAAAGCAAATCTGCATAAGTAAGACTAGCTAAAAGATTCTTCAAATATCTTGTCTGGGATTTTTTTCTCAAATTTTGTTTGATTGGATTCGAATTTTATTGCAGCCTGGGAGCGTCTTCCAAAAAACGTCCAAGTCCTTTTTTGTCGTCTTGAATTTTCTCAATATCTGGTCGGGTTTATTATCTTTTTATTAACAATTTATTTCAAACTATATTCAGACGCTCTTCGCACTTCTTCAAATGATTTGAAAAAAAAAACAAATTTTGGTGTTAATTTGTGACTTAAAGATTTGTTGAGGATTAAAAGTAATTATACCAAAAGTATTCGTAACAATGGAATCTATTGGAAAACCAATAGAAAAATGTATTCGCTATCAATCTCATGATTAGGGCAGATAATACCTTTTGTAGGTGTGAAGTTTGCACTTTTGGGGCCAAAGCTGTCAGCCGACAAAAGTCCCACTTTCATGACCATGGCCAAGATCAGGTGTTCTTCCGGCCATCCCGACAGCGACTGACATCTGTCTTTTTATTACTGGCTACCGCCTGATAGCGGTTGCCTGTTGCGTAACACGCGCAGCGCATGACTTACTAACCTCCCTATGCGATATCAAATGCATTGCCCTCTTATGCCCTTGCACATCACTCCGTACGCACAAGAAGAAATCGCCAACACACGCCATAGCGTTCGATTCTTATCATCTTTTCCAGTAGCCGAATGGCCGACTCATTCTTCAATATGCCACTAGCGATCGTTTCTTTTCTTTCCGTTTTGTTACAATAATCGTACAGCATTCTTCGTCGTTTTGTCACCTTTCAGACAAAATTATTATAATTACGTTGCGCTAACCAATACGGGCCAATTAAGAAAAAACAGTGCAGGTGTTGGCCTCGCGCCCTCACCTCTTTTTGCTGCTCCTCATGTTACCATTATTGACCCATATCCTTATACCTCTTCTCTATTAGCTTGATGAGAAGAGCCCGAAAAGGACGATGGTTGTCTTTGTAGGGCAGCAGAACCCGCACGAGTTGCCCTGGTTTATACTGTGCTGATAAGCTCCATCGATTCGACCAACAGTCTGCTAGCTTGATTCATCCTTTTCTTTCCGTTTTCACTTATCACTTAAATCGCCCACTGAAAATTATTCTTTAAAATAAGTTTAAAGTCTTTTGTTCTTCAGAAAATGCGGTTAATATACCTCTATGTTGGATTGTTTTGCTTGGCTGGCGCTATTATGGCTCAATCACACGATGAGGAGGAGATGGTCCACTTTGAGGGCAGTGCAAATCTTCCCACTGACGATGAAGATATTGTTGAGGTCAGTTTAAACACTTAGACGCTTCTGGGAAAGAGAAAGTGACCCCCAAACGAAGGTATGCGCAGTACAATAATCCTTCTTTTTTTTCGAAATGATAAGGCCATCAATATCATGACCTGCGAATTTACGACACTTGTCGCTTTTTAACAATCATGCTTATAATTGGATGTTGTATCGTTGACTGGATAGTTAAAATTCCCTTTGAAGTTTGATTCCGGCTGCAAGAGTTGCAAATGTTCCCATGACCAGAGGCTAAGTAAATAGGACTAAAATGGAATTCCTCCATTGAATTTTTATATATTTAATTATACATTCCTAGCTTGAATTACATTTTTAAAAGAAAGATTAAAAATGTATCCGAGGTGTGAGCAAATTAGTTCAAATTTTGAGAATTTATGTATTCTAATCAGTGAACTCCCTAATTTCAGGGCTCCGGTCTTCCCCCAGATGTCGCTTACACCACGAATCCTGTCAAACCTCGAGTGACAACGACTCCATTGTCGACGACGACTACTCGAAACCAGCCAACCACAACTCATCCTCGTCAAACCACAACTGTTGTCAAACAGGATAAGGTTGGTTTTTTTTCTATTTAAGTTCCTTTCTTCCAGATTCAGCCTCAAACCTTTACCACTCCTAGTCGGATCAACACTCGCCCTAAGCCTCCTATTTACACTGTCAACGAAAATGGATCTGAGACTGGAGTATGGTATTCAGCTGGAAATTGGGTGATCTTCGGCATGGTGTTGGTTATCATCGCAATCTTTGTTGGAATTATCGTCATAATTTGTTGTTGCAAGAGTGAGTTCCTTTTGAAATGATGGAATTAAAGCGATCTTTTAGAGCAGAAACGCTACACACCTGCCAAGCAAGTGGAGAATTAGAAGAATACGGTGCGCATATTGGTATCTACATAGTTCACTTACTAGTACCCCGGTCTCATGTGTTCTAGGCCAAAGCTTGGCTTGTATTCGTATAGTATCTTCCAATTTGTTTTTGGGAAGAGCTGAATGTTTCTTTCCCTTCTCTTGTACACGATGTGTCATGTTGGTGTTTTCGTTGTATTTCGCTTTACTTTCGAATGAAATTTTCGAAGATATAGAATAATTGCAGATGATATCAAACCGTTCACATCCAGCTGATGAAAACAAAGCAGTTGTGACGTACGACGAGATTATAATTCGGGGGATATCCTTTTCCTGAGCTGCTTATTCGCATCGCCCTCGTCTCCGGGTCCCTGGCTATGATCCGGACTGCCAAGAAGCCCCAGCGTCCAAAGTCAGCTGAGCTCATCAAGGTTCGAACGTACTGCTTCCTCTATCTCCTTTCCTGCCAAAATCCCTCACGTTTGTCTGATTAATTTTTTCTGTGGGCTGTAGATACTCTGAGGTAGATTCGTATTAATCTCGCAAAGTAAGAGCAGACATTATCCATTCCATTGACAGTGGCAGACAAAAAGGATTAACAGCTCAATGCGCTCGAGTGAGAGAACTCATCACTTTCCGATTTTCGTAAAACTTGCACTTTTTGCTCTAATAAATTCTCTGTATTTTCTTTTCTCTCTCTCTTATCTTTTTTGCTAGTTTCTAACTACGAGACGGATTGCACTACGGAAGTGCGCGCTTCCTATGATCTACACATACGACTTCCATATTGGCTTTCCGTAGATGCCTCTATTTGCAGCATATTATGAAGTCCTGACTAGTTTCAGCTTTTTAACGTTCTTTTGATCCAACTGGACTTCGCTTCCAGCTCTTCTGCCTAATGGTTTTGCTGAATAGGATCAAAATGAATCAATGAATTTGAATGAGGTTTTTAACATCATTTCATCGAAAGATATATTAAAGCGAAGTGAAGACCATCAGACTTCATTTAAATAGCATTAATTTTCCTTATCCTTTAAAATTATTCGTAGTATCATGCAAATCCGGAACACTTTTTCTTTTATCCTAAGCTGATAATCCAGCGATTAGTCATAATTTCAATTAAATTTTCAATCTTCCGACTCAACAAATTTACCTAATGTCCGAGTGAAATCAACAATCATCATAATCCTTCCATGAACTGAAAACCAAGGACGCTTATGCTTTTTCCATTATTTTTGCTTCAAAGTGGTGTAAATTGATTGAAGAAGCCGTAAAGGAGTGCATCAGCCAGCCGGTGGCGGCTCACTAATCTGCGCTTATTAGACTCACCTGCTCATCCCCAAATTCAGACTTGTGGTCATATACGCATCGCATAGTGAGAAGTGTCACTTTTTGGGCATTTATTTGCTAGGCGTGCCCTTTAATTTCTCTAATATAGTCGTTTCGTCCTCTGTTAGCTGAAATGTGATTAGTTCCTGTAATCACGAGTATCCGCAAGAGATTACGGGGGCGAAGTCTACCTCCCACAGATATTGATCTCTCCATAAGATTTCTGGCAAGAATTCAGCTCTTTTTCCTTGCTGTAGTATAGCTCATGATCTAAAGTGAGATGAATGCACGGGTGGGCCAATCAGCTGGTCTTTTACACCGTCCAGCTCCCAAAACACAGACCACCCAAAATGCCCACAAATTGTTCAACTCTGTCCAAGTCTCAACCCTTCTATTGAATTAGATGGCCAGTCTCTCTACAACTTTATTCTATTAATAGAGGCCAAAAAAATTCGATGAACCCTTGTAGATCCACAAACAATCTGGGTCGCTTTACAACAAGTATGGATCAACAAGATCGAATGAGGCTATTAATTAGAGTAAATCGTCCGAGAGCTAACTTGATGTTTTGCTATATTAGTGCCTGTCCTATTCTTCGTTAGAAAAATTGCATTAGGAAAATGAGCACGTTCCTTCCGCTCCATTGGTTACATTAATTGCTGGTTAAGGAAGTCCTTAAGTTCCTGGAAAATATTGTTTACCGTAAACAGAGAATCCAAGGAGTTTATTGAGATGCTCCAGATAATCTCTGATTTTTTGAGCCAAGCAATTTTCTCCCTGATTATTCTCGATTTCTTTCTATTTATGTGTCTTTAGGGGGCTATGCCCACGAGTCGCGACTCGTCAATGGATACCGCCGATAGGTCCGTTTATCCTAAAAATTAATCAAATAAAGGAAATATTTAGGTATCCATTTGGCTACACAACCGAATTGTCAAGGACAGAGCCCTCAGCCAATACAGCAAAACGACTAAGACAAAGGCTTCAACGACAACAGAGTGGACAATCTGGTATGTCATTGACTTCTTCTTGCCTACGCATCTACTTCTCAACTCATCCAATTGGCCTGACTCGTCCCTAGCCAGATTAATTGGATGGATGTTAAGTCTAGCACAAAATTTTTTCAAAGAGATTTCAATGGCGCGTGGGGTAACCTGGAAAGAAACGATATTGCGCTCCAATGTGCCATTAGCGTAATATGTCGCACTGCTGTGGTGCAAATGACATGTAAATGCATGCGCATTAGTGTCTCGTATCTCCTGGAGCACCTTCTATTTAATCTATTGTCCTCTAAAAACTTTTTGTTTCTAATTTTGGTCTCATTTTCATGGAAGTTGCGCTTGTCTTCCGCTTTTGGGGTCTAGTTAAGTATTTTCAGGTCTGTCCGGACGGCGATACACTGGGGAGAGTAGCGAGTGCTCATCGCTTGTTGGCACGCCCACCGACACCGGGAGATCGTTCACCTTCGGAGCAGCTCAAAGAGTCATGCGCGAAAGGTTTTCTATTTTTTATTTACAAACTTCACGATTTTTCAATTTATACGATTCACACACGAAATCTTGCGTGATGCGGCAACCTGAGCCTATCATTAAGGAATTCGTTTCTTAAGCAACTTTCCCGAAAAAATGTTTTTATTTATTTAGAATTCTATGAAATTCTGTGATCTTGTGGAAAGCTAAGGCAATAACGTGACAGGAATTCTAAACTTCAGATGTCTTTTTATAATTCTAGATCAGACGTGAAATGATTTTGCAGTTTATCTCCGTCGTCAATTTTCTCTCTAAAAGTGCAAGACATTCCCCCCTTGTACTAATGAAAGACGCTGCAAATCCAAAGATATTGCAACATTTGCGCTGACCCATCAAACAATAAGAAATTGACGTTGCTCTAATTCATTTTACGTTTTTAGAGATGACCGTAAACCTTCCGTCACACAAAATCTCTCCGAAATTATGTTAGAAGTAACCACTTTCCACTCTCTTTTTTTATTTCTTAATACAGGCAATACATTTTGAAGATGGCAACTTGGTTGAAAGATTATTGGCTGCTCACAATTCGAAGCAGCCTATGTCTACATCTCCTAGCATAGGAAGCACTAACACTTTAACAGAACTTGCTCAAAGGAGACACGGTGCTGGAGCACATAGAAGATCTAACGCTAGTAGTACAGTCTCTACTCATTCAGGAGGAAGGTCAGTTAGGAAAACATTTTCTGTTTTCTGTCTACACTCTAGATTATATCAGTTATTTTAGATCTACTTGTGCTGTTATGAACACTCTCCATATGGCTGTAGCTCACAAGCAGAGGGATATAGCTGAGCTTTTGTTAAAGAGCGGATATGATCCAAATGCTCCGGCTCAGTGTCATTGTAAGGGTAATTGCACTGCCACTGGCAACATCCCTCTTCAATCAATCATGCCAAGGTAAAAAAATATTTGTATTAACTTTTTTAAGCTCGAGGACACATTCCATGACGGCTGAACTGTGCTCCATTTGCTCGCAACTTCGCGTTGTTTCCATTGTGGACCAAACACCTTTGGGAGTAGCTGTTCGGGCTCAAAGCAGTGAGCTGATTGCTGTGTTGATAGCTTATGGAGCAGATGTGAATCTCGGTTCGTTTATAAACGTACTTTAAAAACTAATTCAGGCGATGAGGATGGTAATACTCCTTTATTAATTGCTGTAAGAGAATCACCATTATCTTGGAATTGTCTCCATACTTTGTTATTTTTTGGTGCACGGTGAGCCAAAAACAAATAAAAATTAGTGATATTTATAGGGTTGAGCATAAGAACTTGAGAGGGATATGTGCTTTAGACTTAGCTCCAGAACTTAAAAAGATGCAGAACACTTGTGTGGAAGAATTGTTCAAGGCAGCTTGTAGTGGAGATTCTGAACCTCCGTCAAGAACAACGCCTGGTCCTACGCAGAAGTTGAACCGTCTTCAAGTAGACAACGGTAAGTAGCCTATCTTCCTTTCCTGGAACACCACTACTAATTCGATTTGGGCGGACTAACCACCCTCAGTGGAGAGGATACCTCTAGCTCAGAAATCACAATTGCAGTATCTCAAGGAGAGCGCTCTCTATCCAAAGCTCCTCTTTCTCCTAAACCATCAGCAGCTCCATCTGTCTCCACTTGTAGTATGTTGGAGACTGGATCTGCCAAGGAGAGTGCCAGAAGAAAAAGTCTTGTTTCTCTGCAATTACACAAAAAGCCAAAAAATGCCAAAGAAAGTTAGTGTTTTTGTTTAAAATAACAAATATTCAGCTCCAATGGTCGATTGTGTCTCTTGGGAACAAGCATGGGAATTGCTCAAGAAAATGGCTGGCAATCCAGAATGCCTTCAAACTATTGTGGTATGTGTCATTTATAAGTCATTACTTCTCACGCAATGGTCTGAATTCATGCTCAATTTAGCTCTCATTAACCAAGTTCCTTCCACAAATGGAAAGCACATCATGCAATGTGGATAGAGAGGTTTTTGATTCACACATGGGCGGATTATTACATCGAATGATCTTAGTATATTCTCAGCTAATTTCGAAACTAAAATACATTCAGACAGCCATTGAGGATTATGAAGGGCAGACTCCAACATACAAAAAGACAAAGAAATTACAACTCACTTGGTTGCTCAGTGAAATGGCCACTTTTTGCTTTACTTTTCTTCAGAAAAGCGGCACAAGTCGGCAGTTTTCTGCACTAAGTACTTTAAATAAGGTTTGTACTTTAGATGATCTAAACAAGAACACTTTTAGATTATTGATACAGGTCTTGTACACGATTTGTTTTCGTTCAATGACGTTGTTTTTCATTCCTCTAGAATATTGAACAGATCTCATGCTTTTGACAATGAAGATCCGCCATCTCCCTGTAAGTGCGGGTAGACTTTAAAGTAATAAGTTTCTAGTCGACCGCGAGACTATCAACACAAACGGTGATGCTTCTCCTATGGATCATGTTTTCATCTATGGAGCGGGGTTTCGATGTCGAGAAAATTCGGCTCTACCATCGCCCACTCACACGCCTATTCGACATAAAGCTGATTTGATGAATGCTTTTGCAGAGATGGAACCCAGCCAAAGTAATATCCAAAGGTTTTTTTTAAACTATGCTTTCAGTTATCATCTGCCTCCATAATGCTATCACAATGCAGAATCGAGAAGCTGGCTCAAGATCTGTCTGTTCTCCAGCCCATCGATGGAGACAATGCTGTGCTCATTGTACTCAAATTCTCGCAGCTCGTTTACTTCTTTTCCTAACTCATGCCAGAAAATTTCGATCAAGGCTTTGTGATAAACACCAACTGAAAACTCTTGTAGCTCTATTGGAACCAACATTGGAGCCAGTAAGCTAATATTTAAATTAAAATAGACTCATTCAGCAATTGCTTTGTTTATTGTTGCAATGCCTTGCTCTTATTGCTTTGGATCCCTCAACTCATTCCACCTTCGCCGATGTTCAAATAGACGACGTTCTGATCCAAATGCTTCTTCCGGCTGATGACTGGTTTTTTATTTGACCCTCTCTTAAGTGTGACTCTTAGGTACTACACTAACCATAGCACCAAATATGGACTGTTTGTGAAGCATCACGCAGCAAGAATTTTGGTTTATGTGGGCATGGGTGATCGTGTAGGAAGTCGAGTGAATTTATTTTCTACCACGGGTAAGAATAAAAGCGTTTGATGGTTTAGCTTTTACAGGAATGGAAGTTTCACCTGGGCAAATAAGCAGCAAACCAAATCATCCCAATGAGGATGATTATATCTGTGAGACATGTTCTACTCCAAGAAGTATGGCTACTTTCTCTCGATCAGCGATGTCAGTGGAAGGGATTCTGCTCAAAGTTTTGGGAGAAATTGCTGAGGCAGTCAAACAATCCCAACACCTTTCTGCCAGCGAGCCTATTACAGAGGAATCTCCAAATGCTTCATCTCCTCCGCCAATTACAGCAGCTAATGTGTCAAATGAGCTTGAAGTCCAACCGACACATCCTTCTCCTCCACGCGTTGTTGATCCCGTTACTCAGCCGCCCTCGAGTCCACTGTCAATATCGCTAGCTCAGTTGGAAACTCATCTATGCAAGCTAGGACTTGTTTTGGACTCTGTTCTCTTGCTCCGATTGTTGTTGCACAAATTATCATGGGATCTTGGATTAGTTTCAAAGAAACGAGTTGTCAATCCAGAAGCTCAAGCTCACAAAACAATTACCGATCCAAGAGCACATTCAAGTTGCAGCTTGGGTGGAAATCTAGGGTTGGTTTCAATTCATTTTGTTGTGCTTGTAGTTTTTTGATAGCAATTAATTCGAGTGGTTTTAGTAACTTTGGAAAGTCAAAATCATTCGACAGAAGAGATGACAGCCGAAAAGATAAGGACAGAAACCATTTACGAGTTGAATCAGGCTCAAGGGCTTCAAAACGAGTACAGATTAGGAGATCAAGGTTTTTGAAACTAACTTCTAACCTACTAACGAATTCAGCTCTGTGGAAATAATTCGACCAAAACGCTTAAGCTCTGGAGCAAAAGACATGAAACATCGTGAAAGGAGGAAAAGGTTTGGTTTCACTTCAATTTTGCTCATATTTTGTGGATTGGTACTAACATATTTATTTCAGACTTGGAACTGATACAAGCAGTGGCTCAAATAGATCGAAGAAAACGACTTCTTCCTCTAGTAGTGTTCAAAAACATTTGCCGAAATATATTCAATCCCTTTTTCGAGGAAGAATGGGAACAGATCCATGCAAAAGGCATCCTCGAAGTGACTCTTGCCAATTCATCAATGTACACTGTTCAGGAGATTCCAATGACAGTAATACGAGCGGATCAGACGCTGTCCTGGAATTTACCAGAAAACTACAGAATTACCCAATTACTAGACGTGACGCTCAACGGCAAGCATATCGCACTAGCGGACCTCAAGACTCAAGTGAATCTCGAGCCAAAATCATGGGCTATACCTATCTGCCAGAATTAGAAATTCAAGGAGCTTCACCTCCCAGGTTTCCCTATGATTAGATATTTGATTTTAAATTCAGATCTCCTGGACCACTCTCTGGTAATTCTTTGGAAGGAGAACACACTAATCTAATCTTCGACGCAAGGAGACCATCAAGCCCTCAGGCTATTCCCGGTCTCCCGCTGGTCAGTTAGACATCATGAGCAAAAATAGAAAGAATTTTTAGATTGAAATTAGAAGACCATCCGCTTTGTCACAATTTGAGTTTGGCTATTTTGTCAACTCTCCGGAATTGACTGGAAGTGAAGTTTCCGATTGTGCGCCTCTTTTACTCACTAATGTTTCTGGCCAGGGAGGAAGCAGAAAAAGCTCTGATGGTGGGAATTTCGGCAAAAAATATAATAGCTTTTGTAGAAACTTCCCTTGGAGGATGGTCAAGCAGAGCCTCATCTGTTATGTCTCAGAGATCATCAAGGTCCAGTGTTGGTCTTCGACTTTCAACGTTTTCTGGAGGAACAAGCATAGCTTCTGACAATTCTGGTCCCTTTCTCTTCAGTTTTGTTCTTCGAAAGCGAGCATCAACCATCGGAACTAGAATTCCAATTCCTAGACGAGCCTTGTCAAGGCAATCGGGTGATAGCTTACGGGTACCAGATCGAGAGGTAATTTATTTCATTTTATCCTAGAAGCATCAGCAGAGTCCTTTGCATCTTGTGCCTATGAATGAAATGGGTCCGGATTTTCAATGTGTACGTCAGTTGATAAATAACCTTCTTGTTGTTTACACGGGACGGTAATGCATTTCAAATGAGTTGGTCTAAATAATTTTTTAGAAATGTTAATGTCATTGCAACCATGAAGGAGTGCGCCGATGTGCTGAGACAGATTTTGAACTCTCCTCAACATCCATCTATCAAAAACTGGTAAACAATTTGAGAAGATAATATCCATTTAAGGTGTGCTGAAATAATCGCTGATGTCAGCACTCGAGTTGCCCCCCAAGAGCCAACGGAAGCAGAAAACAACGAGCAGATCAACGATGAATACTTAGAGGTAATTATTAGTTTTTGGGAGAAAATCGTGGGAGGGCCTGTTTGCTTTGAAGCTGAAAATGATTCATTCTATTCGCATCGTTTCGCAGCTTCCTTTCTCTTCGAATAATGTCCTCTCCTTCCTCTTTTGATCGTAATCATCCGCTAAAACAATCAAACGGATCGAATGACGATTACTATACCGAAGAGGAACTCAATTCTACCGATCAAAAGTTCTTCAAGCGATATAGTCTAGAGTCGGCTTCTTCATTACTATCAAAATCTAGTTATTCTCATCGACAGGGAGTTATTAGGAACATTACTCAAATTCCTGAAGAAGACCCCTCTTCTCCAGCAATACAGAGAATTGGCGAAGAAAAAACTCGAGACCCAGGAGATGGCAGTACTGTATTCATTTGGGAAGAGGATGAAAAAGTAGGAACTGTTGGTCCGCTTGATTATTTTTTGAAAAAATTTGGCAAAAATAGGAGATCTCGATCTTTTACATCCTCATCTCACGGTCTAATGAGAGACTTTGCCAACTCTTCTATTCGAAGCAACGGATCTCGATGCAGCTTTTCCTTCATTCGAAATACTCTGGAAACATCGTCTACACGAAGCACAATGTCTAGCCAAAGCACTGACTCAGATGCGAGCGCTATTCGTAAAGGAAAAGAAGAGGCAAAAGCTGTAGCAAAAATGGTTAAAACAGCTGATAGGCGAAGTAAAAGAAGAGAAAGTATTCGCAAACTAAGCGAATTCAGCCTTTTTCGGAGACTTTCTCTTACTAATTTTCGCTATACTCGGGTAGGATTTGATCCTATGGTATTTGTCATTCCGCCAGTGCCATACCGCATACTCGAAGAGTTAAAGGAGGAAAATCAAGACAAAAACGAACGAAGAACCTCTCTTTTTCAAATCAATAAGTTCTTTGCTCAAAAAGGAGTCGCTATAAACATTCTCCAACATAGTGATGCAATTATTACTAGTCAAGAGCTTGCCAATGAAGTCTATGAGTTGCTTATGGAATCGAAAAAAATTGGAGATGAAGATACAAATTTGCCAGTTGAGGAGGTCATAGACAAAAAGCAAAAAGAAGAAGTGGAGAAATGCGTTGAAGATCTATTGATTGAAATCAAATATACACTGGAATTGGAAGAATACTTTCTAACGTTGGTATCCGAAATTGAGAACGAAGTTGACGTAGAGATGGTGCTTGAAAAGATATTAGACTGTGTTTCTCCAGAAGTTGGAGATGTTGAATACGAAATAAAAAAGAAAGCTGAAGAAGAAGTGGAGTATCAGAAGACAGGAAAACAACCTGAAAAGAATCCAAAAGAGCAAATCAATGGAGCGTCTGATCAAAAATCTGTGGAGATTTCGAAAGAGTCAAATAGAAAATCTCGTTCAAAGAAGAGAAAAAATTCCAAGAAAAAAAAATTTCTAAAAAGAATCAATCTGTAGGAGATAAAGAAAAGAAAGCCGATGAAAATACAAAAAAAGAAGCTGCTTCTGGTGTCAAAAAAGCAGATAATAAACTGTCTAAATAGAAAATTGATGCTAAAAGTGATGTCACGCCTGTTGTTGAAGAATAAATTCCCGTTTCCCAAAAATGGTCTCAGGATGATTTCGGTTTTTCGAGAAGAGTTCAATGCCTCCTCAAACATTGCGATGACTGAGCACCGCAGGCGCCGGATCAATCCTCATTTTACTCTACTTACTTTACCTCGTGAAGAAGAACTTCTTCTTGAATTAGTTCAGCAACTTCCTTCTACCTCTTCAGACGAATTCGAGTGGACAGAAGGTCCAATTCACGAAGCTTCAGAAAATAAAACTGAAAATTTTGTGCATCATTCATTGGGTCTGATCTCTGGTACTTTGGCATCGATTTTCAAGACCAGTTCAAATAAGGATGAAAACAATTCCTCGGCTATTTTTGGTTATGAAGATGATGAACATTTTTTGTGGAGTTTGCTACATTCTAATTTGGATCCGCTTATTTACTGCCTGTCTTATTCTGACGGTGACGCAATGTGTTTTATACCGATTTCGCCGACAGAAAACATTAAACAAAAAGTAAAAAACCTGGTTATCAGGCCGTGTTCAGCCAACTAATTGTGTTTTTCAGTTCCAAGACCAAGTTATTTCTGGATCTTTGCCTTGCCCTAAAGATGAGGCTGCTTATCTGGCTAGCATTCAGTTATGTGTTGAGGAGCAATGGCCAAGCAACAAAAGAACTCAAACAATTCGACGACATCTCCTCAAAGGACAATTCGGTGGGTTTTATCTCCCTCTGTTGAATAAAAAATCAGTTTTAGGCAGGATACGAGACCTTGCACAGAAAATCATGGTCACACCATGGGAAGTTGAGCCGAATTTGTATTGTACGCCGCCGAGGGTTATGGACCAGCAAAGGACGCATTCCTTAGCTGAAGAACAACTTACTCACCGGACAAGTCGAACTCCTACGCTTTTGAGATGTATTACAAATACGGAAGGGCTCATGTCAGAGGAGGTGGTAAGAGGATAACTATGGAGATATCAGGATCACTTTCAGATGCAAGCGCAATGTTTGCCAGTTGATTTGAGAGGAGATCGAAGAACGATTAAAATGGTCAAAGTTCGTGATTGTTGGCCTATTTGATACTAGAAAAAAATTTAGGAAAGGAAACGCAAACTCTTTCATTCTCAAGTTTATGAAAGCGAAATTGGAATGAAGAAATTATACATCCAGGTGGAATTAAAAAAAAAGATCAAGAGAATTTCAGACGGCTAAAAAGTTGGCAGCGTTTGGATGTAAAGTCTTCCAAGTGAAAGAGCTGCTTCATGGTCGGACTCTCCGAAAGGTGACGTTTTCAAAGCCCGGATGACATATCTTCCGCCGCTTGTGTACTCTCATAATCTGACAATGTCAACATGTGTTGGCGAGTCGCGTTTTGAGCACTTAGACCAAAGCAAGTCGGAACGGTGCTCTTTTACATCGATTCAACTGAAAGGCTAATTTTTTCGACAGTTATTAAGTTCGACCTTGGTGTCATTTTTGTGCATTCAATGTTCCGCGTAATGTCCGAAAGACAAAATTTAAACATGTGAATCAGTGCGGCCGTTTATCGATTCTCTGTGAGATTATACGAGAAGCACTTTTCAAATTTAACGTCGTGACCCCTTCCGTTCAGAGAAGCTGTGTGCTGACGTCAAAAGACGACCATTTGAACCAACACGTTTTAGACCTTACGTCTTTTGTGCCTATCACCGGCATCTCTGTGTCTCCTTGACGGATCTACAAAGCTTGTGCTCAAGAGGCAACACGCCTCCACTCTCCAACAGTGGCGGGTAGGAGGAGGTGTGAGCAAGCATCAACTACTTCTTGAATTCCGCGGAACCAAGTGGCAGCTCATTGGTAAGTCTCACTCTCCCTTTATTTACCATTTTTGCTGTCCACTGCTGAGTCATAAGGTCTTTCCTCCGGTACAAACCTGCCTCCTCGTTTTCTCATTCCATTTTTGTCTACAATCTCATTTTGCATTCCAATTCTAGTACCTGTTTCGGGCTGTTTTCTACACATTTGATGTTTTCTGTTCCCTTTTGAGAAGGTTCAACACGATTTGATTCAGAAATTAAAGATGAATTTATTCTATTTTGGCCAAATATCAAACCCAATGAGATTATGATATCGAGAAGGATTACAAGGCGTAAAATTGTTGATGCGGGCGTATGTTTTGCACGACCTCTCTGCGCATCCCATCAGCGGCTGTTCCGAGTTGTGATTATCACACCACGGATTAGGGCTTTTTACGAACGTCACTTATTTTTCAAAGCCTTTTCCTTGCAATTTTTGTCCTGAACTCCGGAAGCAGTGCACGTTTGCAGAGGACATTTTCATGAAATTTGAATCGTTTCACTTTTAGTGATGAGTGAAATCGACGTCTTTTCACCAGTTAATGGATGAAACGCGATAGGTGGCAAAAGAGCATTGAAGTAGCCCTGTGCTTCTCATGTCACGCTAGCCTTGAATCTTTTGTCTGCCACTTCAATTGAAATGCCAATACCTCCCAGATTCTCACATCTTCTCCCGCTTTTTGAACCCACTTTAAAGACCAAAAAGAAACTTCCTATTTCAAGATTAGGGATAGATCAAATTTTGACTAAAAACAGCAGTGGACAGCGAGTGACTCATGTCCAAATTGTAAAAATGGACATTACTTATTCTTACAGCTCCGTCGTACAATGCATTAAAATCAATCTCCATGACGTTGTGGGAGATTATGCAACAATCGGCCAGTACGAATATACAGAAGAGCTTGAACAGTTCAATGCATCGCAGTCCCACGGAGAACACCGTCTGTACGTTTTTACCCAACTTTCCATCTAATCGCGCCATATATGCTCATATCACCAAGTGTGAAATGGGCGATTTGCATTTTATCTTCAGTTTTTCAGTCATAGCACAGCTCAAATTGATTTGTCCTTGAAGTTTGGTGAAGAATTTACCGGAAATCTAAAGATCTTTTTATTTGTTAAAAGGCACGTAGGACACGAAAAATGCTAATTGCAACCACTCTGCAAAATAGAGGTGTCAATTTTCACGCGAGACTGTTTTGTGAAATTTGAAATTTTGGCTTTTCGTAGACCCAGAAAACTCTTAGACCGCCAAAAGGTTAAGCCCTCTAATTCCCTTAGAAAATTGTGAAATATGAAGAATTGAAATAGTTTTTTGCACAAAAATATTGTGATTCATCCGCTCACTGAGATTGCTGTACTCAATGAGGTTCAAGAGCCTTCTCGTTTATGTAAGAAATCTTTAAAACGTATTAGTTCTAATTATATGTTATTACCGTAGCCAAAAGCTAAAACGCCAGACTGGAAAAGAAGTTTAGCTCTCATTATCTTGTTTTCTTCATCAGTCTGAAAACGATCCTTCTCGATTTTCTGTCGCCTTCTAATTGCTTACGGCCAGTCTCGCTTTACTACAATTTCAGTCTATTTAACCCGCTGTTCGTTCATCTGGACGATTTCTCTACTCCCATTTGTTTTTGTTGTCTCCTCATAATAATCCTCACTTTCCATGTGTAAACTCTATCTTTAAGCTACATGCGAAGTGCCCTCGCGGCCATATTTTTCACACGACCACCAAAGAAGAAGTATCAAGCACGTATGTTTACTCCCTAAGTTTTCAAGATTAAAAGCTCATGTAAAAAAAGCTCATTCTGCACTTAGATTCGCTTTTTCGGGCGTTCATCTTGTCCCAAATCTTTCATTTGTCTGATCCTCCAAGGTCCCAGAGGGACTTAAAACCGCTTCTTGGTCGATTTGACTCGTTTAAACCAGGACATGATGAAGCTTCCGTCTAAAAATGTTGCGATAAGTCCCCTTAGGCGAGTGGGTTATGCAGCTCTCTTTGAATAAATTAAAAGGCAATTTGGAGAAACAAATAAGACAGACTATTTTTCTAAGAACTGAGGTATAATTTGCTTTTGCAATAATCTAAAAAAACGTAGTAAAAATCAGTTAAAAATAGCTGTTTTTTTTCTTTTCACACCTTTTGATGTGAAAAGCGGAATCAGTGCAGTAAGGCCGAGTCCCAGGGGTGGCCGCCGGGACCCGCCCAGACTCGAAAAGGAATCGCCTTAGCGCCTCCTCTGTTTCGGCGCCTGATTCCTGCCAAAAGAATGTCCTGACCTCTAACGGTATCCTATGTCCTCGGTCGTATCCAGACTACTAAATGTGCTCAGTCGAGCTCATACAGACATCCAGGAAGAGCCACCACCTGATCCAACAAGTTTTCTAGTCTATGTCTGTAATCTTGGTAAGTCTTTCACCACTTCGATTTTTTGTTAAATAATAGAATTTATTTCCAAAATTCTTTTCGGGCAGCAATTTATTTTTCGAAAATGTTTCAATCCATTGGTATTCGAGAGGCGCTCCTCGCTTAGATTCTCTACCGAAATTCGAAACCAAAATGACGTTTTTTGGCACCCTTTTATCTTTCTTTTTATTTTTTCTTCCTTCACACACATAGTTTCCGCCAAAAACGAATTTGACAATCGGCGTTGTTTCTCTAAATTATCTGGAGCCAATCAGGGTTGGGACCACGTCTAACAAGATAATAGGTTTGCACCGTGGTTGTATCTTTGTCAAAATATTTTACCACTAAAATTTTGATGCGAAACCGTCTGGCGGATTTTTCAATTTACTTTTTGATTGACACATGATCATGTCCTTTTTTCCGCATCTAGCAACCAAAAGACACAATTGACAGCTGATTCGAGTCTCGTCGTTGACACCCCAATTAGACACGCTCTGAGCGAAAAGTGCTCCCGCAACACATAAGTGCTACATATCCAAAAAGGAATAGCCAAAAGTTTTATTGTTGGGAAACAAATAAGTTGAGGGCCTATTTTACAGCTACTTCGAGGAGTGATTCCACCACATCAGCAGCATCTGCCGCAGCTGGTTTCATTCTTAACGATGAGCCAATCACCTTATTCCGTTTGGAATTGGAACGACTTCAATACATTCTCCATTTCCCAGAAGAAGTTGCATTCCAGGTTCAGGGACTTTTTCTCCAATGACATTGACAAAATCATTCCAGCTCTCACAAACAGAATATCAAATCTTCTATAACATTCAGCCTATGGACTATGTTCGTTATGTCAGCTGTGATCTAACATCAGTACCAATTTGTGAAAATCCAAGTCCTGTCAGGACATTGGTCAAACGATTAAGCGAAGTGCCGTTAAGAATTAGCAGAAAAAACTTTGAAAATTTAGGTCAGCTCATGGATCACCCACGTCATCGTTTCTCAGCCAACGCACGACGATAGAAAAGTCGCTCTAACAGCCATTATCAAAATAATCGAGACATGCTGGAATATTGGAAATTTCAATGCGGCAGTGGAGATTCTCATGGGACTTAAGAGTGAAAAACTCCGACCATTTTGGTTGTCTCTTCGACCTGATGAAAAGAAAAAATACGAAGAGGTAAAATTCTCCTCTTCTCTGTTGATTTAAATCTACAGTTGTGTGATATATTACTCCCTGCGAATCAGGCTCTCCCATCACAAGGATATATAAACTCCATCCAACGAGCTCTAAGAATGCCACAATCTCATGTAATCCCATTTTTTGGCATTTTCCTCCGGTTTGAAGACTCTTTTTACAATTAATTTCAATTACAGAGATCTCTATGCTATTGTAAATGACTTGCCGAATATTGTAGTAATAGGAAACGAGGGTGAAAATGAAAAACTCGAGGTTTGATATTTCTTGGTTGGAAAAAGTTCTTCAGTTTGCGAGCGATGTGAACGGAGAGGATCATTTCTCCTCCAAAATTGGTGTTGGAGGACTACTTAACGCGGACAAAATCAATCTTGTAGCAATTGGTTAGTTTTGTTCTTTCCATTCTCAAGGCGGACATTTTCAGTTCTTGACAATCTTGAACTGTTCCATAGACATAGTCGATCTTTGCAACGTTTTGTGGAGGAATATGGAACGAACGGAACTGAAACTCATGAGAATGTCAGACGTAACTCCCTTTAAAAAGACTTTATCAAGAATTCTTTAGCGTATGAGCCAATCCAAGCTATTCCGGGATCTTCTCACGGGGTCTCTCTAATTCCTCTTGACACTTCCACATTCGACTTGGATGGGATACAAAGATTGCATCACGGAACAACAGTGATTCATTTTGAACCGGACACCGGGAGAAGTGTACTTTGCGTTTTGACTTTAGACCCGAGTTGTGGAGCAATCTGCTGGAAGAAGATTAACTATTCAGTGCCGAAAGATCCCAAAGACAAGGTCTGATTTTTCTAGGATTTCAATTTTCGTGTTAAAGGACAATCCATCAAAGACATCCGTCGTCATCGCTCCAGTTTCTGACACTCGCTCTGGGGGAACGATAAATCCAACACCAAGGGCTATGATTGCCGTTGGTCTAGATGAAGGAGAGCTAAAGCTCAATATGATCAAGGAGGTTGAAGAAGTCGATAGCTATGACATCGATATTGAGGTATTTATTATTTGAAACAAATAATGCGTTCAGGCTTACTACAAACGACACTCTTCTGAAGAGATGGCTGTACCCGTAGTCTGCTGGAAAGTAAGCTATGGCTTCTTGATCTCTGACAACGAATTTGTCTACTTCATTGCACCAAAGCAAATAGCTCAGTTCTGGTTCCACGGTCTATCAAAGGTGTAGCATTCTATCTAAGTGTAGAATCTAGCCATTCAGATTCTTCAAAGTCATCAGGATCAACAGAGATATCCAGATAGACGAATGTTGTGGCTGAAAAACTTGTACCTTCAGCTTTATAAAGAAAGCGCGCAAGATCCTAACGGAGACAAAAATCTTGGACCTCGACCGTATGAGGCACTCCAAGCTTTTGGTGGGCGAGTTGAGCGCTGGAAAGGCTTTGGTGGGTGTTTGTCTTGTATTGTATATTCGTCATGACTCAGAAGGAAAGGAAGCTTTCGAAATTATCGATACAGGAAGGAACGAGGAAGAACTTAACGAGTTCCTTGCAAAGTTTTATGAGCTATCTGAAAATACTGTCTTTCAATTGTTCCAGTACCCAAGGCTCCTAAAATGCGATCATAGCTTAGTGGAAGTGTTCGTTGGTTAGACAAATTCGTTATTGTTTCGGGTGCTGCGGCTTCTTCTGCTTTCTATATCTTTACAACTAACCAGGGCAAAAATAATCAGTCGTTTTTCCAGGCCTCAACCAACCAATGTCGCACCAAAAGACACAAAATGACAGCTCTCTTTCAACTGAATCTGGAGCAAACGCGAAGATGCAAAGGTGGAGACGCGCTTCAATTATTTATATAGACAATCATTCAGGCTGAAGAATTTCAAAAACGCTATGCAGAAAAAGCTGCGAGGAGGTTCTCGAGAAGGAAGCAGGTCTCAAAGTCCCCAGCCGCATTCCCCATTGGTTCGTTGGCGAATTTTTCAAAACTTTGATCTCTAGGTACGGCCACCATCAATCAAATCGCAAATGTCGTCACAATCCGGACCTCCTGGTCCTAACTCTCCTGGGTATTTATTGAAGCCTCGTGGAGATACAGCAATGAGCGATACGTGTGATTTAGATAGTATTTACACTCCGAGAAGCAGAACACCGACCAGCAGTTCTTACGGGGGTTAGATCTTTGCTTCCAATTGTTATACGCTAACAACAAAAAGTACTGAATACAAACTTTCCAGGACGCTCAGTTGGCGGACGTTCGATCAAATCCTGGAGGAGTCGTGGTGGTGAAACCCCAAATTCCGGATCTGTCAGCAGCAGCGGACAGGCATAAATCATGGAAATGAGCGCATAAACTAACTTTTTAGATGTCCATTCTGGGTTCCGGGCTGAGTGGACCGAGTGGGAAGGAGATTCAAGAAAAACCACTGAATCTTGCAGAGTTTGCAGATCTCTACCGGCTATTCAATACCAGAACAAGAAAAGACTTGAAGTTTGTTGACTTCTTCTTGCGTAGGCATCTTTTACAGAGACATTTTCAACGACGTATTGTCTATGTCCACAACACCGGCGCATAGCCAAAAAAGAGAAAGAGATCGGCATAGTCCAAGGGTTCAATCGAGACTTACCAGTATCTCCAATAACACCAGTCCAGACTTTCTTGCAAATGGTGAGACAATTTGCTCTGCAAAAATGGGCTCGCCACATGAGCTTCTCATATAAACCTTCCTAGCATTGTGACGCGTATAGGCACATTTACTTAATGCAATAACGTCACGAACTCATTTTTGAGGGGTGTTGGGACTATTTGCATTGGATCCAGTTGTGACGTGATAAAACCAGATGATTTTAGACTTCCTTACGAGGAATTCGGCTGTGACGTCCCATCATCTGACCGAGAAGCAAATCAAGATCTACAATGCTCTTGCAATTGCAAGTGTTAATAGGTTCGTTTAAATTCTTCATTTTCGAAGAGGCGGAGAGAGAGACATCGAAGAAAATGAGACAATATCACAAAATAAAAGCGGAAACACCCGAAGACAAACAAAAAGATACAAGATCACAGTTGCACTGAAGATTGGATAAATTTTTTTGTAGAGATGATGAGATCAGAGAAAGAGGACCTGAAAACTTCTCCTTTTACTTGACTTTATTGACTTTTTTTGGACGGGGAAGGGTATCAAAATTTTCGTTCGCTACTAATAAAATCTCGAATACCTAATAATGTCTCAATTGCAGTACATCGGGTCTAATGGATACATCGCGCTCATCTTGTCTCACCCCGGCTATGTTGAGAATGTTTGTCAATACGCACCAAATGGAGCAAATTGATGAAGCTGGGGCTGTGAAGTTGATTCAGGTATTTTTTAACTTCAAGTTATGCAAAATGTCACAAATGTTTGAGCGAAAACTATGTAATCGCAAGAGAACACATTTTCTATTTGTTCTAGCAGGCGGTCTGGGAAGTTTTGGAATATTTGATTATGGTTTTTGAGAAAAAGGCGATGGGAAAAGCCCACTCGTTTCAAGGGAAAGCGGAGTGGAGGCGAGAGAAAACCCAGTGAGATCCTTTATTGGATATGCAAAACTTGCCATTCTTTCGTGCATTGTGGAAAGAATTCTGACGTCACTGGACGACACAACATGGCCTGGAGCCGTCGTCCTTCTTAACTTCGTTAATTTGGTCCGGCATCTCGGCGAATGACACCTAATAATGCGCGGAAATATTCTCTTGCAGAGAGTCCGACAAACCTTTTTGGAAGAACTGCCACTCGATTTCCTTTGCTCGAGAGACTCCGGATGTAGCGAATTACCATTAGATATTTGAGCAGATTCGAAATCTGCTGGAAACGACTGATGCATTAAAGCAATATGGTTGTGAATAAAAGAACCCATTCGAAAGGGCAAAACTCACTGCCAAAATTAGATTCACTTCCTTGTGGAGCAGCTGTCAAAGGAGTGCGTTCCTCCATCGCAATCCAGGAGCACTGCCCAGCGGGAGGCGGGCAAACGCTATCTAATTGTGTACGCACCATTGTGGACACGTTTGCCGTTTAGAATCACAGGCGGGAACACGAGAGGTCTAAAGAAGTTCAAATAATCTTTCTTGTAAGCGACAAGGGCTAGCTGGGCGAGAAAGTAACATGTGGAAAAAGAAGGATGATTCCAGGAACATGAGCCAGATGCTACGACAAGATCAAAGAACCAAATGTCGTTCGAAGGATTTGTGAGATTCCTCTCCGATCCAGTAAATTTTGCCTTCGTCCCGGAGACCATTGAACCCGATGAAAAAGATCTCCAACTCCCATTGGCGCACTATTACATTAACTCCAGCCACAACACATATCTAACGGGCCATCAACTAAAGGGGCCAAGTAGCCCGGAAATGTATCGACAGGTTGGAGAAACTTTCTAAGAAATACTTTAAAATGTTTAGGTTTTGTTGACTGGCTGTCGCTGTGTTGAATTAGACTGCTGGGATGGCGATGACGGCCTGCCGTTGATTTACCATGGCCACACGCTCGTCTCCAAGATAGCCTTCCGTCAGGTTATTAGCAATTCAATTAAGAAGAGAAAGGAGGCGAATTTTAGGTACTGGATGTTATTAGGAAGTCGGCTTTTATTACATCTGATCTGCCAGTCATTTTAAGTATAGAAAACCATTGCTCTCTCCAACAGCAAGCAAAAATGGCTCAGATGTTCAAAGTAAAACAAATTTTGGCTTAAAACGAAGAATATTTTAGACGGCATTTGTTGATAAACTAGTCGCTTCATTCTTATTTGAAGCTGATTTCTCTGAACTGCCACGATTACCCTCGCCGTGGCAATTAAGAAACCGAATTCTAATTAAGAACAAAAAGATGATTGGTAATGAATGCGTTTGATACTCGTTTAGCGTAGGTTTTAGTGGAGCCGCCAGTGCCAATCCCAGTGAGCGATAGGACAATTCATCGCGGAGAGACTCAACTGACTCTCCATAGGAAGCAGAGCAAAAACAGCTATGAAAGCAGGTAGGGCGGGCAAAATGCTCAGCTGATGATGTTTTTCTAGCACATTGGATGATGCTGAGGACGACGATGATCAAGAATTTTTTGAGGATGAAGATTTTGACGATGAAGATGGTGAAGGTAGGGGATAGCGTCTCTTTCGATTTGGAAAGGGGACACACAGCGCTCGCATATATTATTCTTTCAATGGTCTTCGAATGCTAAACGAATGGGAAGGATTCATACGGGAGCGGGTCAATTTTTAGAAGACCACACACTACGCAGTGTGTCTAGGGGAGGTCCTACACACACACGCTGGGCGGAAGGGCATTTGGGCTTTTCGGGAGTGTTAAAAATTTCAGGCGAAGAAAGAGGCGGCAGAGATGACAGCCCTAAGCAGAGCAAAAGAACTAATAATAAAAGCAGCGGAGCTGTGAAGCAAGACTCTTTAAATAGTGAACAAAGTGACCACAACAAACCAGGACAAGATATAAAGGTTAGTTTTTTCTATTAACTTTCTTATAGCTTCAGCTGTATCTTGAAAATTGCAAAACAGCAGAAGAAGAAAATCTCTACTCGCCCATGTCAACAGCAGCCCGGCCTACGTCAAGAATAAAGGCAGTCCAGGTGGCTCCAGAACTCTCGGACATTGTTATTTACATGCAAGCTACCAAATTCAAGGTAAGTTGACGCAAGAAATCGAGGAAGTACTAATTGTTTTGCAGGGATTTCCTGTTTTGGAAGGAATACAGAGCCCTAGGACAATTGATGACCAACCATCAAGTGCGAGTCTTTCTTTCTCTTCGCGAGCCCGTACTCCATCAAACTTGCTGAATACACCAACTCCTCCTCGAAGACTGAGGAGCAGCACTCAAATCAGTCAGGACTTAGCCTCGAGTGATAATCTTTTTCATCGAGAACGGCCAAATTCAACGGCGTCGTGTTATCAAGTAAGATAAATAGTCATAGACATGTAAATTGCAATTAAGGTCACTTCCTTGAACGAGAGCGCTGCTAAAAAGTTGATGAAGAGACACCCACTCAAGTGCATTTCCTACACGCGTGATCACGTAACTCATAAGAGGTTAAATAATGTGAGAGAACATTTTAGTTGATACGGTGCTATCCATCGGCAAAACACTATGACTCTTCGAATTTCAATCCGATCCCTTGTTGGGCTCATGGAATGCAAATGACTGCTTTGAATTTTCAAACTCCGGATGTTTGGATGGCTGTAAATCAGGCAATGTTCGAGCAAAATGGAAACTGTGGCTACGAATTGAAGCCGCGTGTTTTGAGGGAGGAATCGCATCCTCTTTACAATAAATTCAATCCACTTTCAAAGGAAGTCGCGAATCACTCGGCTCTTATCATGAATCTCACGGTGGGAAAGGAAATCCGAACGGATTATCGCAAAATTGCAGGTAATATCCGGACAACACGTCTATCCCGGAATGCATTCGGCTAGTCTATATTTGGAAATTGAGATCCTTGGAATTCCGAACGACTGCTTCAAAGTTTGAATCTTTGCTCGCCAATCGAATTAGCAATAATTTTCAGGAGAAATCTAAAATTGTCCAAAGGAACTCTGTCAGCCCTTGTTGGAACCACACATCAGTCTTGCGAATCGCCTTTGTAGACTTAGCTTTTCTGAGAATAGCTGTTTGTGACAGCGGTCTAAATGGAAAAGTCGTCGCTCATCGTGTTGTCCCAGTTAGATGCATTCGTCCCGGCTATCGACATCTACCTCTGAGGACTCCAAATAATCAACCGATTGATAATGCCATGCTATTCATTCGGTATGTTTAGGTTCTGTTTTAAGGAGCTATAAGTTTTAGAACAAGATTCGAACAAGAGGAACACATCTATCTCCATGATGACGACTCTCTCAATTATTGCAATCTCGAGCATTCCCTTAACTATCGAACGGAATTGTCCCCTGGGGCAACTCCCAGTCTAATAGTCAAAAAACAGATCTTTGTTATGAAAGTATTCGGGGCTTATGCTGATGAAACTCCTGTGACTGTCCACGGGGAAAGTGAGAGCACAGTACGAATGGTCATGCAACAGGTGCGAAAATATATTTTCACAACTTTTTTTAGGCGCTAACAAACGCAGGGAAGAATGGTGACCAGGTGGAAGAATATGTACTAATCGAGGAGTCGCCTCAAAGTTCAAATGGCGAAGATCCGGCTGAACAGAGGGTTTGCCTTTAGTTCTAAATGCCTATAAAAAGATATAGGTCCTTCCTCTGAATGAGCCAATAATGGATGCTGTGGCGTGTTGGAACGGGTCCATGCGACGATTTGTTTTGAGGAAGAAAGGCAGTGTAAGTGATGACAAGTCGAGTAAGAAAAGAAAAATGACGCGTACTAGCCAGAGAGTTACCATCTATCAGGAGCGAGAGATCTCATAACCCTTCACTTAGTTATTCTCATAACAGTCTTTTACATTAACAATCTCACAACCCATGTGGTAATTAGTTTAATCATCTAGTTACTTTGTTCTTCGATCTCGCATAAAATAAACTCACACTAATTGAATCACATTTTGAACAAAAAAATTTCATCAAGCTAAAAATTCGGCCAAGGTAAGAAGCATGAACTTTTTGAATGACAGCTTTGCACGTTTTTCTCTGAAATCCTCTTATTTTGCTTATTCTCAAGTACTATTTTAGCGGGTTTTGGGTGCCTGAGGCCGGTTGAAATTAGTTCCTGCTTTGCATCTTTCGGTTTTCGAATGGGAATTTTCTTCTTTTCCTTATTTCTGCAAAAATAATTCGAATTATTTAGGATCCATCATCAAGAGCCTGGATTACATCGATTATCAAGAGCGGAACCGGAACCAGCACCTCTTCTATCCCTAATGTGAATAAGGGCGAACATGTCAAGAGCGCATCAAGCACTCAACTGCACGGAAGATCATTGGATGTAGATACAATTACTGAGAATTTGGAAGTCAACACGGAAGGTTCTGGAGGTACTTTTTTTAAATCATAAAAATAAAAGAATATTCTAGCTGGCTTGAATCCGAGAGCCCGATCCATGGGAGACACTTTTCTAGTCTGTGTTCATAACGTCAGTGAAGATCAACCCTATGCAATTTTAAGAGCAAGTGTTTCCAGCACAGCTACTGACATAATAAAACAAGTGAGGAAGAGAAATAAAATGAAAATATTTTGTAGGTCTTCGTCAAAGCTAGACGACCTAATGTGGATGAAAGCGAATTCGTCTTGGTTGAGGAGACAAGCGACGACCGTCCGACCGCATCAAGTATGCTGCAGGCCTTGACTTTGGCTAGGAAGCGATCTAACGACTGTAGGCAATGCACGCACATGCACATTTCTAACACTCTAAGTAGCTCTAAGCCCAGCGAAGTGTTTTCGTTCTCTGAAAATTGAACTTTTTCAGTGACGCCGAAAAATACTCAAGCAGGAAGAACAGTCTGTCGCGTGTTGGGCGCCAATGAAAACGTTTGGAAGGCTCAAAGCCGCTGGAAGTCTATGGGCCGATTCGTATTGGAAAATCGTCGAGATACAGTTCATTCTACGTTGGAAAAAGTGAGGGCGTTTATCTCCCAACTGGAAGCTGCCAAGCAGGCGCTTAATCTGCCTCCTGAATGAGACCACTTGCACATATCATTCCCCACCTATCACAGCACTTTGTAACAGGTTGATATCTTTTCTCAAAAAAATATAATAATACCACCTCTTCTTCCTTCTTCATCCCGGCGAGATTCTCCTCTTCACGTACGAGACTAATCCAGCCCTAAAAATGTATATATCGTTCTTTTAGTGGGCAGAGACGTTTCGTTTTACCGGCGAAAAGGATTCCATGTATTATATTCTCCATCTTTCATCCATTACACAATAATGTGTTTTACTATTCATCATACGTGTATTTGGCACCTTGTGTCGTCCACTCTCTTTTCTCTCTTGTTGGTAATCAATGAATTTTTGCATGAAATTTCTCGTGTTGTCGATTGTGGCACTAGTGAAACTAGCACTTGTTAGCGGGTTTAGAAACCATCGGTCAAACATGGAAACTCAAGGGGTAATTGCATAACTGGTTATTTGGTGAATAGAACTGTTAGAAAGGAGTAGAATAGCAAGGACAGCAAGAGTGGTTCTTGAACTTTGTAGCTTTAAGAAAACTGGAGTATTTTCTCACTAATTTTTTGTCAAAGTGAACTTTTTGAGGGGTATTTTTCTCGCTAGACAAAAAGTTGCGTTGAGTTCCGGATTTTCAGATTGTTTTCAAAATGAAGAAGATCTAATCTTCATTATTTTGTTATTTTATTTCCCTTGCTACCGTATACCCCGATTTTCCACGTGTTGTTTTATTATATTTGCACCTATATTTTATGCCTGAGGGTAAATAACACCATTCATATTTTTTATTATTATTTTCAGGTTGGAATTCGGCGCAAAGATCAGAGAGATAGTGATGGCTCACGAAAAATTTCTCTAGCAAGCGTTCGTTCCATTGGCATTCCAAGTCGTCTATCACGTTTCGGCAAATCGCTTACAATGGACTCCGGTCCCAAATGACTTTTTAAATTATATTAGTCATCTTATATTGTCTTTGATATTTGGTGCAAAATACGGTGTTATTTATTTGCGTAATGATTCAATGAATTCTTTTCTTTTCATTCCGGATATTATTTAAAAGTATGTGGACCCACATACATCGTGACAGTCTGCGCCATAAAGCAAGCTGATTCAATATTTGCCAATTAATATAGAGGGGATGGGCTCTGACTAACCTTAAATTTGTTCCTGGCTTTATGTCCGCATTGTTTCCTATAAAACGCTCTCAAAACTTTACAGGTGTAACAATGATTTGTGTTATCTTCTTCGCTTTCTGCATCTATAGTACGCAAGCTGTTTGTCCCAATGGATTACCCGACAACGTATCTCAATCCATGTTGAACTTTGTTCAAAGACAATTTGTAAATTGATTTTCTTTTTAGCCAACTTTTAATCACAGGGCCAAGCTTATACATGGGATTGTACTCTTGAAACTCAAGCATCAAAGAATTCTTCTAGCTGCTCTTTGTCCAACTCTGGAGCTGCTAATGGCTCTCTCAAGTTCAGGTAAAATTTAGCTTAAAGTTAGACAGTTTTTTAGCCTCCCCCTTTCTGCTGGAACTTCTGGTTCAGGAATCGTAATGAATCATTTCCAAATGAACGCAGGATCTCAATCTATTCCACGAGTTAGTTCAACATTCCAGCAAAACTTCTTGAACTTTAGACTACCTCCGCTTCGACCGTCGGTTGTGGTTATGCAGAATGTGACAAGAGAGTCGACATTGTCTGCCTCTTCAAGTAAGCTTCTTTTGACAAACTCGCTGATAACTGGTTCAGGAATTCGAGTCAATAAAAAGGGAGGAAGACGGAAGAATAAGTTGAAGAGCTACTTCTTCCTCCTCTGATTCTTGTTGCATAAAATTGTCTGTCAAAATATTTCTGTAAAGTTTTGAGTAAAATAGCTACATGGGTCTCATGTTTTTTGGTGATTGCGGCTTTTCGTGAGGTCGCCCTGACCGGTTTGCATAGCTATCTAAAGGTTGTATTCTCTGGCATAAAGCGTAAAACAGGAATCAACGAATGGCATCGTTTGAGTCTTTTGAGAAGTTCACACAGCGACACTTCTTTTACTTTAATGCTGATCCGTTCGCTTCTTTTCGGGATCATTCTGCTTGTCATTCTAGTTATCGCTACAATCGCTCTCCTGACCAAACTTCAAAAGGTGAGAATAGAACTCTAGCTTTCAATGTCTCGATGTATCTAATACTCACTGATTTTTGGTCCTTTCTTTTCCTACATTCTGTCTTTTCATATTTTTGAATGATCCTGATGGTCAGACTGATGTATTGTAGTAAAGCACGCCTAAAAAGTAACAATAGTGGGCATGCGGTTTCAGACCATTCCAGCCGTGACAACTGTGACAAATAGCAGTTCTTACTCCATTTTGGTTAAATCTAACAACAATGTCACTCTAAAGTTGTCTAGCAATGCTCCGCTTGATTGTATTTGTCCAACTGCTTTGTATAGCCAATGTAAGTAGATATTTAGTAATATACAATCTAATGTGATCTTTGCAGTCATCCTGGAGTCCTGAAGGTAGTGGAGAAGAGGTCATAATTGACGGTGAAGCTGAAGCGGAGTCTCATCATGGAATTCATGGAAATGCGACAAATATTACTGAATCAGATTTTGGTAAACCTCTCACACCTCTTGTAAATTCTTAGATTTAATAACGGCGCTTTCTGAAGAACCTTGTGATGGTTCGAATCTTTCAATGGATCATCGAAAAATCATCCTGAGAACACATAATGATCTCAGAAGTTCTTTAGCCAATGGCCATCAGATGAATCTCAACGGGACGATGAACTCCGGTCGCAATATTTACAAGCTTGTGGGTTTCGCTTCTTCTAAAAATAATTTGTTATTGGTTTTCAGTCATGGGACTGCGCACTTGAAGTAAGAATAAGGAATCACATTAGGTATTGCAATGCATCATACATGCCAGGAGTAGAACTACGATCCGATTCAATGTTGTACAAAACGTTAGTCTTTTATCTACCTTCTTAGGTGTGATCTTTTTAGTTTTTGGTTGCACTGGGATGGATGGAACCACACTCAAAATATTCGAAGAGCTTTAAAACATTGGTGGACTGAGGGCCATCTAAAGGGAAACGAAGATCCAAGAAATCGATTTTTCAGTATGAAAGGCTATTATTCCTGGGCAAATGTGAGAATCCTATTCATAAAAACTATATTTTACCAGATGGCCAAAGGAAAAACCACAAAAATAGGCTGCTCTTACCAAATATGCTCCAGAACAAAGCAGGCGATGTTTGCATGCCTATACAATGCAAAGTAAACGTTTCTTGTTTTGAATCAATTAAAAATTTAGAGCTCAATGTGAGAATGAAATGATTTATGAGCCTGGGAAGCCTTGTAAAGTTGATGACGATTGCTTTACATATCCAAATTCCAAATGTCTTTCAGAAGAAAGCCTTTGTTTAGCTCCTCCAGAAGAAAAAGGTGATTTTGTTATAGATTAGAAGGAGGTTTCCAGATGACGGGGAGAATATAATGTGTCCAAATAATACAAAAATGACTGATGCAGCGAGAATAGCATCTTTAGATCTGCACAATCACTACAGATACGTTTGATTAAAGACTTGTATAAATTTTAAATTTTAAATCTCGATTGGCTCGAGGTCTTGAATACAATGGAGAAACAAATAGCTCCCAATCATCGGCAAGAAGAATGCTGAAAATGGTGAGATCTCCAGCTTAAAGAGAAATTCCTTGTAGGAGTATGATTGTCTTTTGGAAGAATATGCACAAGAATGGGCGGAGAATTGTGTATTTGCACATTCTGATTGGACTACAAGACCGAATCAAGGACAAAATCTGTATATGACCTCGTTCTTATGGTCGGATCCGCTGAAATTGCTTCACACGGTCAGTTTTTGCTTGACATGTTATTGTTACTACGATAGGTCAGGGACAATGGTCAGTTCTTTTGACAGATGTTACAGTCTTATTCGCACTTTCCCCCCTACCTTTTGGCTGCTGACAAAGAATGGCGGCGAAAATAATCCTCATTAGAGGGAATTAGCTTCCGAGTCGAGACCTAATTGCTTGGGAAAATATCCAAATCGATAATGCATTCTGCTTCTCAGAATGACACGAACCAACAAATTATGAAATATTCAGGGCATTGAGAAATGGTGGCAGGAGCTCGAAGAAGTCGGTGTTCCAGATGACAATGTACTTTCTCACGAACTTTGGGCAAAGAAAGGAAAAGCAATAGGACATTGGACTCAGGTTTTTAGCCTTGTTTTCGTTGTTTATAGTTTCCAGATGGCATGGGATCGGACATTTCGCCTCGGGTGTTCCGTTGTAAACTGTCCAGACATGGGATATCTCGTTTGTCATTACGGTCCGGCGTAAGTTTTCAGCTATAATATTTTAAATTATGAATAAATTTCCTTCCAGAATGAACCTCTCTTTTTGCGATAAGCGGTAGGGAGCCGGCCCGCTAGAGCTGAAATCCGCTAATTATAGTCCTAACCATTTGGCCGTAGAGCCCAATTATACCAGCTGTAATTCATGACCTAATTCAGGGGCAACCGTAAAGGAAGCATGATTTACGAGATGGGCAGTCCTTGTCAAGACGACAGCCATTGCCCCCGTGGATTTGGTTGCGAGGCATCCGAAGGATTATGTGCTTTAAATGAAGAGTCTTATTGATTCTATTAGTCTTGTAAATATTGCCGATAAAGATTTTGATACTTATTCATTTAGATAAATTATTTCGTTTGTTCCTGCCAAAAGGATTTGAATTTATTGAATAGGCGGGGCAACGCGCGCTCCTCGGCCAATCAACGCGATAGAGAGAACGCGCCAGACACTGCAGAGTCCGGAGGACGCAGACAGAGCTCGCCCCGGTCAGCGGTTTAGTCCACTATCCAGCTGCTCTCGAACACCTAGTCATAATGGTGAGTTCACTTGCTTCTTTACGATCTTGCGATTTAATTTTCAATCTATTTGGGGTATTCTATTAAGAAATTTATAATTGCTCAGCAAGTTCGCAATTATCTCGCCCAATTAAAAATTTTGAACTATTACTAGTACATCTTTCATCAAATATTATATTGAAATGAAGCCTATTTTGAGCATAGTCAATGTACCTTCGAGCATTGGGCCCATAATCTCAACTTTTATGAGAAGTTCCGCAAAGATTTTCAAAGTGCCAATGACTAACGAGTGTAATAGTGACCGTTAGCAACTGTTCCAGCGAGGTGGTCAGAAAAAGCGCAAGAAAAATCCATTGTCCTCTATTAACTTCAATCGTTTTTGTCTGTGACTCATAATAAAAACTCAAGAATAGGCTCTCCATATAGAATCTAATTCAAAAGTCTGTCTTGTTCTCCAAGATCCTTTCAGTTATGCAAAGTTTTAAGAGTTTCTTGAGCTTCTATTAAGTATTCATTTAGTGTCAAACTGCTCACTTCTCCCTCCCCTTATTTGGCGAGGGTAACCAGAGCCGCGCGATTTCGAAACGTTGACGGACACCGGACGCCAAAAAACTAGCACGCATCGATCGCCATAGGTCCCAAAGCCCCTGGTGTGACTCATCTTTGGCAGACACGGCTACAGCTGAAATCTCCAAGAGCGGGGGCCTTTTTCGCTAGCGGGGGGATTTGAGACCATGGGTCAGGGTCAATGAGACATCTGCTACTGAAGCGTGATTGAGCCATACGGCGATCTAATACAAATCTCTTGAGAGAACAGATTGCGGCAAAGGAAGAGAGATATGCCAACCCTGATTAATCTGCTTTGTCTTTCAGCGTGAGGTCATCTCAATCCATGTTGGCCAAGCCGGAGTTCAAATCGGTAATGCCTGTTGGGAATTGTACTGCTTGGAACATGGAATCCAGCCTGATGGTCGCATGCCATCTGACAAGCAGGCTCAAGATGACTCCTCCTTCTCCACTTTCTTCTCGGAAACTGGAGCTGGACGTCATGTTCCTCGTGCGATTATGGTCGACTTGGAACCAACTGTGATCGGTACGTTTTTATTTCTGTTATCTCGCATGCCAAGCCGTTAAGATGGCATTTTTGAGCATTTCCCCACAAGCGATACAAACAATAAAAGGACGACACGAGCTCGTAAATTATAATGGCTGCACAAACACGCAATATTTGGGGAAGCCTAATGAATAATCAATTTTAGACGAGGTTCGAACGGGGACTTACAAGCAGCTGTTCCATCCAGAACAACTCATTACTGGCAAGGAAGATGCTGCCAATAACTATGCTCGTGGGCATTACACCATCGGAAAAGAAATCATCGACCTGGTTTTGGATCGTGTTCGTCGTCTGGCTGACAACTGCTCCGGACTTCAAGGTTTCTTGATCTTCCATTCTTTTGGAGGAGGAACTGGATCTGGATTTACCTCTCTTCTTATGGAGAGGCTTTCCGTTGACTATGGAAAGAAGTCCAAGCTGGAGTTCTCCATCTACCCTGCTCCTCAAGTTTCTACAGCTGTTGTTGAGCCTTATAACTCCATTCTCACCACTCATACGACTCTTGAACATTCTGACTGCGCCTTCATGGTTGACAACGAAGCTATCTACGACATCTGTCGTCGAAATCTTGACGTCGATCGTCCCAGCTACACTAACCTTAATCGTTTGATCTCTCAGGTAAATTTGGTCTTTAATCATGGCTAAATCAATGTTTAGGTAGTATCTTCTATTACCGCTTCGCTTCGTTTTGATGGAGCATTGAATGTCGATCTCACCGAGTTCCAAACCAACTTGGTTCCTTACCCACGTATTCACTTCCCTCTTGCTACTTACTCGCCTGTCATTTCTGCTGAGAAGGCTTACCATGAGTCTCTTTCTGTTCAAGATATTACCAACATGTGTTTTGAACCGGCCAACCAAATGGTCAAGTGCGGTATTATTTTCATGGAATATTTGTATAATGCTTTAATTCAGATCCCCGCAACGGAAAGTACATGGCTGTTTGTCTCTTGTACCGTGGAGATGTTGTCCCCAAGGATGTCAATGCAGCTATTGCTTCAATCAAGACTAAGCGTTCCATCCAATTTGTTGATTGGTGTCCAACTGGATTCAAGGTTGGAATCAACTACCAACCACCCACTGTTGTTCCTGGCGGTGATCTGGCTAAGGTTCCTCGTGCCGTTTGCATGCTTTCTAACACCACGGCCATTGCTGAGGCTTGGGCTCGTCTTGACCATAAATTCGATCTGATGTATGCCAAGAGAGCTTTCGTCCATTGGTACGTCGGAGAAGGTTCGCTTATTCTGTTGATCTATTTCTTATCATTTGCTTTAGGAATGGAGGAAGGAGAGTTCTCCGAAGCTCGCGAAGACCTTGCTGCTCTTGAGAAGGATTACGAGGAGGTTGGAATCGACTCGGTCGAGGGAGAAGGTGGCGAAGACGGCGAGGAGTATTAAACGATTTATTTTAACGAGCTAAAAATGAGCCCATGTCCTCGTCCAAGAGACTCATTTCTGTAGTAATTTATTCTCGCTAGCCAATTTGGGCAGCTTTTAATGTTCCAATATCACGTGTATTGTCTGATAAACGCGTTAACCAAGCCCAGAGCACTTTAGAGCACTTTAATAACTGAAAGTAGTGGCACTTATGTTCGGATCTGCGCATCGATCGGGATGGACTCATTTCGACAAACACATATATGAATTGTGAAACGCGATGCTGCGACACCGTTAAGTATTTATTGCGAAATTGGAGACAAATTGAAGGCTTTTAGTCGTGGTCGAGGATCTTGTCAAATCCTTGGGGACAGCTTGCGCTCTTCGCAAGGACCTAGAAAAAAATTCGAGACAAAGGAATTCTACCTCAGCCACATATGTAGCATCTGATTTTTCACTACAAGCTTGGAGAAGAAGGATAGCTTGATCTCTCAACGGATGACAAGAGAAATATTCAGCCTGACAGTTTGCATTTAGGATAAAAATGTATTACCTCTTGAGTGAGGAGAGCCAAACGATCAGGATCCTTAGGCAAGCAGGTCTCCCACATTTGCTTGGCTTTTTTAAGCCGGAAATAATTTAGAATTATTCCAAATCTAAACGAATTGGATAATTAAATTATCTCAATTCATACGAATCGGGATCCCGGTCCACGAAATAAGCTCCATCTTTGTCCAATATAAAAGGAGTGTCCTTTGTCCGACTAACAAAATACTAAACCGATTTGCGGATGACGAGAAGAAATTTACCTTATAAAATACTGAATCCGATGGAAATGTTGTCTTCATAATTGCGTAACGTTTGCCGCCTACATTGAAACGAACAATGAGGTCAGAGGGACGTCCATCGCCCATTACTAAAAGCCGAAAAACAATACAGAATAAATATTCAATTAAGATAAAATAGCGTCGATTTGCATATCTCAATTAATGGGAGAGAGAGGCGGGAAGTGAACAAACGAATTGGTTAAACGTGGCCAAAAATGAGAGCAGACGGCGGGCTATGAATGGGATTGCCATAGCTCAGCATTGATTCGTGGATAGCATCATGGTGGTCGCCTTCCCAGTCGGCGTTATGAATTCTCGAACACCTGGTGCTGTGTAGGATGAGAGAGAGCGATGATTATTGTCTTCTTTGAGAGAGACCTCACCTATAGCCCGCGAAATGAGGTGAACTTATGTCCATCGAAAACTGGTTTTGTCAATTACCCGACGGCTACGGTTCTTTTCATCCAGAATTTGAGAAATGTCGAAATGAACGTTTTATTCAGTACGAAAATATTAATATCAGATTAGACGCTGACGACAATGATTCGCCTCATGTGATTCACCGTAAATCCACCAGCCATTAGAGCTAATAAAATTGAAGTTAAGACGATTACAATAAAACAGATTCCTAGAAATGATTTTTGAAATCTGAGGAAAATCTACCTGAACTGATGAAAGTTCAACACAAGAGTCCACTTTTGTGGTTAAATCAATTGTAAATTCTGTATACTCGGATGGCTCCGGTTTAGCAATTTTATTCAGCTCTCTGAAAAATTGTTTACAAAGTTTCTTGGATTAATTCTCTTGAAAATCTGATGTACAAACAGGCAATGAGTGGATCACAGCCTTAAGGAAATCTTATTTTGACAAAGCTTATTTGGATTTTATTTCGAGGAACTTGAAATCCTAAGATAGCGAGGAGAGAATGATGGATTGCCAAGGCCTTATTGGGCTTCTGCATATCTCTTTGGGATTGTAAACAATCGCATAAAAATAAAATTAATTCAATAATAACGTTGCTAATATTTTGCTCTTATTGATCTATTTATCTTTTTCCTTTAATTTCCAGAGGATATTGGTCGACCCCAGTAGAAATTAAAACGATCACTCCCCTGTCCTAGTAAATAAGGGTTCAATCGTCTTGTCAGGATGACGTTATTCATTACAGAAAGTTGTTATTTTGGCCTGTTTTCAGGTTCAATTTGTTGATCTTACCGCAAAAAGCCGGCGCCTTTTCAAGTTAAATTTTACACTTGACTTACTCAAGCTTCTTTCGAGTCTTCCAGACGCTGTTTAAAGCACACAGGAATATAGCGAAGCAGCAGAAGACGAGTGGTGAGACGACAGATAGATAAAAGAACAAATCCGAAGAATCTTCTAAAAACGACAGCTTGACTAGAGAGCTCAATGGGGCCATCTAACCTCTTAACGGAGGTGGTTGTCGAGTAGATGTTGTTATGATCTTTGTCCAGTTGAACGGAATACTAGTTGGAGCAACCTTGTCCATAGAGTCAGCCAGAGGGAAGACAGGATTTTAGCAGGCGGTCATAACGGCGTCATCCAGATTATCGCTCTTCCCCCTAGAGCCCATTGACTGATATTCTCTCGCGAGAAAGTGGAGTGTTAAAGAAGAAGAAGAAGAGAGAGAGTGGGTCGATTAAAACTCAACATTCTGCGAACAATTAAAAGTTGGAAAAATGATTGGACTGCCGAGTTGAAGCTAGATCACAACGCATGGTGGCTGATTAACTGCTGAGGGAGAGGGGAGACGAGAGCACATAATGAATTACATTCGCGTGTAGTTCACAACAAACATTGTTTAGAGTGAGTCGAAACTTCACAACTGTTTCAAAGGGAAAAGAGCAATTATTGCGTAAGCAAGATTAATGAACTCTGCTTCAGTTAGCATTTAAATTTGGTTCGAAACTCGAGCCATTGAACTTGATGTAAAATGAGAATGATGCTCATTGAGCTACATTATGATAACGAGGGAAGTACTCTACAGGAAACGGAAATTGTCAGGAAGCACCCCTTGACAGGAACAGACACTTATCCTATGCGACGTAATGATCTCTCTGATCGTGACATGTCACGAAGGAACTCTTTCGATTCCCTGGGATAGATGAAACATCTGCCAATGAATCGGGGCTTCGAGACAGGAAAACAAGGTCATTAACACGGCGAGACGCACACTTTTTTCGCCAAGATCATGGACTCAAGACGATTTTGAAAAATTGCTCTCCCTAAGCGAGATAGCCAAGACGAATAGGAAGAAGATAATGAACTACACTTGATTACAAAGCAAATAAGGGCCACTCTGAGAGTTGGAAGAAAAGAGAGGAGGAGGGGGAGGGGTTCCATAGTCCAGAATATCTGCAATTCAACCCGCTGACGCGTATATACACGGTGATTTAGTTCTTAAAATTCAAAAAGTTTGTCTAATTGAAGTTGGATGACTCTCTAAAGCTGAGTTGGCATTTAATAAAATCAAATATAAAAGATAAGAATTTATTTCTCATAAACGAGAGCCCGAATTGTACCCGAGAGAGATGGCGATTTAGAGCTCATCCTTGTCTTCCTAAATACAAAGCGGTTAGCTGAGGAAATCTACGCGACTAACCTTCTTTGTGTCTTTCTCTTCCTTTTCATCGGCCTTTTCTTCCTTCTCGTACTCCGTCACTTCCTTCTCCTCCTAAATTTGTCGTCTAAAAAATGAAAGCTACGAGATTACCTCCTCTTCTTCTTCAGTCTCTTCAGGTTTCTCAGCAGCGCTTTCTCCTTCCTGAAATTAACGTCTAATGAGTAAAAATTGCACGGACCTTTTGCTTCTCAGTCTTCTCCTTAGGTTCAACGAATTCCTTCAGGGCAAGCTCCATAGCCTCAATAATTTGGTTGACAAGTGGATAGAAGTATTTGTTATTCTTGTAACGCTTCTCATTGTTCACTGAGAGAGGCTCTCCATCCGTATCTGAAGGATAAAGTCTAGAGAAATGTGCATAAATAACCTAAGAAAAGGATCCTGGGAATGTAGCCTCCATCAGGAGCGTATTTGTCATCTTCTGGCTCTTCATCGTCTTCCACATTGACCATGGTAAATTTCTTGGAAAGGTCAATTAGGTCGCCCATTTTGGGGTTGGAATTGAATTCCCGTTTTAGCCCTATTAAAATTTTATTGCAAAGATTAAACTTAAAAAAATACCTTTGCAGGCCCCACACCATGTCTTGTGAATTAAGAAGAAAATAGGCTTGTTGAGATCCTTGGCAACGCCAATGGCCTTGTCGAACTTTACCCAATCGATTTCGGTGCGAAAACCTGGCGTGGCAAAGCGCTATTAACTGGGAAAAATAAAAATAAAATACCATGAGAAAGGTCGACTTTCTTTTCCTTCTTCTCCGATTTTTCGGCAATAACAATTAAAGCCAGAGCAATGAGAAACAAAAACTTCATGGCCGGACGAAATAAGGGTGCGACCGAGAGTGACCGCCGTCCGTTTGTTCTATCTGGGTCAGCGTCGCGGCCAAGGACAGCGAAAAAACACTACGCCTTATAAGATTGTTCCAAACTAATTAGGGAAATCCTCCGCCTCTCTGGTAATAAGACTACCCGGAAACAGAGACCGCCCAACTGATAAGCTAGCAGTCAATGCTTAGACGCCATGAGAAAGTTATTCAGGCGCGAGAACAAACAAAGCACAGATTCATTCCTCATTTTTAGACAACCGTATTTTAAAGATCGACACGAATAGATGTGGAGTAATCTGTTGAGATCACCGGCCGTTAATATGTACAAAAACGTACAAATGTGCTTTTCTACAGCAAAATCTAAAAACTAAAATTCCAGATGGAAGATCAGTTCTTCGTCGTATTTTCCCCGACATTCAGCATACGGCAGAGGCTCATTCTTGGGAGGCCGATATGGTGGATTCAGTTGAATGGGCAGAATGCCGGGCATTGGAGTAATCACCTAGAAATTAGCTGCCATTTCCAAGACAAATAGAGGAAAATACCATGTCTTCGTATGGTCTTTCGATTAGAGGCTCTTCAACAGATCTTTTCATACTTTCTTCTACAGGATGGGTTTCGTCGGGTACAATAGCAGATTCCTCAACTTTTTTGATAAGTTGTTGTTCGTCTTCTTTAGCTGGTTTTTCCTAAAAATCTAGGATGAAACGCTAAAGAGGATTGGGGATGAACCTTGGTGAAGAGTTCAACCTCAAGAGACGACAAACTCTGCGAACGGACCCGTTTTTCCTTATCACCCATGCCTGAAGTCCAAAGATATAAAAAAGAAAAGAGAATGTGAAAGAAAAAGAATAGAAAATAAATTAAATCAGAGTTTGCGGCTGATTTTTTCTTTTTCCGCATTCAACTAAAAAGAGCAAAGAGCATAGTTTGAATGAAGCAAGACTAAGGAGACAAATGCATATTGAATGTATCAGAGACCTTTTAAACTTTTGCCATAGGGATTAAGGAAGCGCCAGTCGGCGACTCGTTTGGAGCTCTGAATTCTGAGGGGCTGCCCCGAAAAACTATGTATGTCGTATCGATTTGGAGAAAAGAGGCCGCCGGGAATGGGCGTAGCTTTCTGGCAATTATGGCTTTGAATACCAGTCCGGAGTCGTAATTGACAAAAGTCCGAAGGACAGTAAGTCAAAAAAGTTCAACGAGAGTGCAGGAGAGGATGCTGTTACTTCAGGCAGCGCCCTGATGAGATGCTTCTATTCATTTCCTGTGGGTAAATGACTCTCGTCAGTGCCTCGCCATCTGCCAAAAATTACAATGAATGACGAAAGTGTCTTATTGGAAGATCTCTGATTAAGTTAAAGGAAAGAAGATTCAGTCAATCGATGAGGCAAAATGAAATAAGCTCTGATAGAAAGAAGTTTACATTCGTAACTTAGTTACAAAGACAAGAGTCATCGTTTTTTCTGCAGGAATGGAAATGTCAAGGTTGTTTGCGAACTGCAGACTTGCCAAGGGGTAGAGCCTTGAGCACAAACAAATATCAATCAAGAGGAGAAAAAGCAAGACGAAGAACTTCTTCTAGTATTAACTTTTCTTCCACTTTCCGAGATTTTCGTCTGTTCTGAGAGGTTCGAAAACATTTATTGTAGCTTTTCCTACGATAACGGATGTTTATCACGACAGTGTAGATTCGACGGAAGACTTGAAAATATGATTATCTGAAAAACATCAGATTAGAGCTCATTCCAGGGGTTTCTCGTTGAAATGTTGCAAGAAGCACATGCAGTAAAAGATTACAACAAGGGCACAGATCACCTCTGTTTCAACTTTGCCCTTTGCTATCTGAGTACCCTTCTAACCCGGGTCGAGAAGAGCACGTGAAATGCAACATTTGCCTTGTCTACGCATGAATTGGAGTTCATTCTCTCTTTCAGTTTTTGTTTGTACCTGCTACCATTTGGAGCCGAGTCTTTGATAAAATCTTTGATTTTATTGTTTTTATATAAACTCTTTGTTCTCAAATAGAGCATTTAATTTATTCTATGTTTGTCACTCAAAAAATACAATAAAATGTATCGTTCTGTCTTTTAAATATAAATAATTTTAAAATTGAACTTTTAAATTAAATGAATGTTACATTTTTAACTTCTATGTGTATTTTGAGAAATTTCCATTTATTTAGAATGGGCCAAGCATTAGTCGCAGTAATCCTAAAGCTAATATAATAATTGCCCCAATAATGTAAGTGTGACCTGGGGACACAGTCCTTTAATAACGCTGACATGTGCTTCAGTTAAGACATAGCATGACCTCTGTGTCAACTTTCACATTCCAAAACATTTTCCAAAATTCACAACAGGTATGGTCTTATTTTATTTTGATCGTTAAGAGCTAGTTTTTCTAGATAAAATTTTAGTTAAATTTCATCAAAGATATTAATTATTTATTTCTATTTTAATTCTATTTCATCATATGATGATAATCTTTGAATATAATCCTAGAGGGAATTCAAATTTAATTTTTTCAGAAATCGATCACGACGTCTCTTAGCGTTCTTCAACGAGTTTTCCCATCTTCAAAGAGAAAGTAAGTGATTTTATGACAGTTCTTTGGTGTCGGAACAGCGCTATTTCCTTTTCTGATGCCACTAATCGCTCTTTTGATAAGGTTTCCACGAAAAATCTCAAGTATAAGCTCCACCTTTTGGAGAAAAAACGCGTTCAAACTGTGATTTATAATTCTGACTAACTTCAAATATATTTTACAATCTTTTTTCTTTTATCATTATGGCCTTATCGGCCCAGACCAAGCAACATCTTGCGTAAGGATTCTTGGAACAAGAAGTCATTTTCTGATTGTATTTTTTAACTTTCAGATGATGGGACCACTAGCAGAACATTTATTGATATTTTGTACAACATTACTCGTCCCACCAGTGGCGTTGACCGTACTTCTGGTGGTTCTTCTAGCCACATTTGGAAAATCTTTAGGATTGAGGAAGATCTATGTAGAAACTCTGATAAAAATCTTTGAGGTGAGTACGATTTTCTAATATGCTGCGAGATTGGGTGCCTTCATAGATTTTCGATTGACCTCTAGACCTGACAGGCTGATTGATCTGTCGTAGATTTTGAATCAATGTCAATTTCAGTGGGGCGCCCGTCAGATAAAGGCGAATGAACAGCATAAGAGAAAGGAGAGCCATCTCCCCATTCCGATAGAGCCATTTGAAGAATCAGAAGATGAAATCGAATGCGAATTTGATGATGGCGAAAATAGTGAAACCAGTGGTGAAGGAGGATTAAGAAGAAGACATGGCTCTGGAGCTAGTATGTTTCTTCTTAAAACCATTTAGACATCAGTTATTGCTTTGCATGATTTTTTGTTAGATTCGGTTGCATGCCCACTTTGCAGGTTTATCTTCGTTGGCCTCCGTTTGTAGCAACAAGAGAATGCGACGTGACTCCGGAAGCAGTAGGCTTTTGTTTTATTTTTGCTTGTTTTGCTTTTGTTTTCTTAATTCATTTATGAGAAAGTTATTTTCAGGAGGGATTATCCGACGAGAAACACAAATTCATCTGGATGATGATGAAGAAGACCTTGTTGACGACGAAGTTTATGTGAACAGTCGAGGCTGGGCCGTTATTGGGGATTCTCTCGATTTTGCAAAGGTAAATAAAATTATAAATTTAATTTAGTATAACAATTTAAGGCAGGAATGGAAGCTATAATTGAAGATGAAGTAACTAGTCGTTTCGAGGCTGAGCAGCTAGCTACTTGGAATATGTTAACTAGAACATCGATTCGATTCTACCAATTTGTTAAGTAAGAAAATTGAATTTATATATTTAAAATATTTTCAGTTGGAAATTAACATTTTTATATGGTTTGGGTTTTATCTTCCGATATTTGGTGATGTTGCCGTTGAGATTTACTCTTTTCGCCATTGGTCTTCTCTTTCTAATTGTTTCAACGGCAATGATTGGGTTGGTACCAAATGGGGCGCTTAAAAGGTGAAACTAACTCCATACGAACAAATTCTATTTAGGAGAATGAATCATCATTGCATGTTGATATGCTATAGGATCCTTTCTCGTTGCCTAACAGCTGTTGTCGCCTTCCACGATACTCACAACAAGGCAAAGAGCGGAGGTTTGTCAGCTCTTTAGAGCAGAAAAAGCTTTGATTTCTAGGGATCTGTGTTGCAAATCATACATCTCCAATTGACGCAATGATTCTCTCAATTGACAATGTATATGCCTTGATTGGACAGCGCCATGCAGGATTATTGGGTCTTATCCAGCGAGCATTGAGCAGGGCTTCAAGCCACATTTGGTTTGATAGATCTCAAGCAAAAGATCGTTCTACTGTTACCAACACGTATGAGTTTTATTATAAAAATGAAAGGAGATTACTTTAGCCTACGAGATCATTGCAATGATCCTCATAAGTTGCCAATTTTGATCTTCCCAGAAGGAACCTGCATCAATAACACGTCAGTAATGATGTTTAAAAAGGGGTCCTTCGAAGTTGGAACGACAATTTATCCCATTGCAATGAAGTATGACTCTCGTTTTGGAGATCCCTTCTGGAACAGCAGTGAACAGTCATGGTTTGAATACATCATGAGGATGATGACTTCCTGGGCCATTATTTGCAATGTCTGGTATCTTCCGTCAATGACTAAACATGTAAGAACTCTTTATATTTCCTTCTTTATGAGATTTTTATCAGGAAGAAGAAGATGCCGTTGAATTCGCCAACAGAGTGAAAAAAGCCATAGCAAATAAAGGTGGACTTGTCGATCTCGAATGGGATGGAATGTTAAAACGAACCAGGGTTCCGATGAAACTGGTTGCGAAGCAGCAAGAAAAGTAAGCGCGTCTTTTTTGATTAATGACCCCTTGGAATTTTACTTACCGTAGAACCATCAATTACACAACTTTTTCAGATATGCCCATCGAATGGCCAGATACACTTCAACCAGTCATGCGGCCGCAAAACCCGATGAAGATGATGAAGACTATTGTAGGGACTTTGAAATTGCTATTTATTTTTAGTGTCCTTCCTAAGTCCTTCTGTTTCCGGCTATAATTCTTTAGAAGAATTACCGGAAGATGTCATCATGACTGATGAAGAGGATGAAGGTGTAGATCAAGACGTTTTTGGCAATGGAGGTGAATATTAGCTATAATTTGTTTCAATTTTTAGGTATTGAAATCAAAAGTGATAATTCATCAGATCTTGGAATAGAGAGCACTCCCCCTGTAAAAGGAAATCCCTTGCATCCTGTTAACTCCTAGAGGCAAAAATAACTGCCTAATTTTCTGTAAATTTTGATAAGATGTGGTTAAATATGTAGATATTTAGTGCGTAGAGCCCAACTAGTCATAGCCCTTCATTAGTTTTTGTATCAAAAAAGTGGCAGCTTTTTCCTTGCCTTGATTTCGATTACTGGTCGTTTCAGTTATTTACAAGGTACTTCCTAGCCGCGGTGTTATAGTAGTCCTATTGTTACGGGTTGTTTTGGAATAAATTTTTTTAATAAAGCTTATATAGGTAGCCGAATGCATTTCATTCACATCTGCCTAGAAAATCCTCTAGAAACAGCAGTAAAAGATCTTGTTTAGAGAATTTTCTTGTGTTAAAGAGATGTTGTAGCTTTTTTGCATGTATTTATTAAAAAGACAAAGCGATTATGATCAAGCATCTTGAATAAAGATTTTAGCAGCTCTCATTTCCCTTGCAGAAGTAGTAGTCTTGGCAAAACTAAAATTAAATTTACAATGACGTATTTTAAAAGAAAGCTAACGTTTGGGTCTTCCATTGCGATATACCATTTGTCCATTCCTCTTCCAAATACGGCCAAACAATGTGCATCTCCATTGCAATTTTTAAGCGCCGAACTCTTTACAGTCCCTTCAGCTGCCTCCTGTAAATACCCCTTTTGGCGCTCTTTACATGTGCAGCAATTCATTATCTAAAAATGGTATTTTTAATAATAAAAAAATAATATACGTGGCTCTGTCCTGCAATGAAACCTGCAAACCTTTTTAAGACTTCACTGAAACTTTTCTGGATATCCCCGGGACAGAAGTCTCCAAGGATGCAAAGCTCATACTTCGATACAATTATTTTCTTCAAAAGATGTTCCTTGTCAGCATCGGTGCATGGTGAGTTTTTAATGCAAAATTTCTCAGAGAGAGTAGAGGGAGAGTTAAGTAGGTTTCTTAAATTATCGAACGCCTATAAAGAGATTTTTTTGGTGGAGTTTGCTCACATCATGGCAATCAGTACAAATCTGTGAAGCGGCTGCTTCAACTGAAGGAGCGATCGTAGAAAAGACGATAAAGGCTCCAAGGAGAGCGAAAAAAGGTATACTGCTCATCGGTGAAGACGAGACAATACTGCTTAACGCTGAGCGCTGAATAGCATTTATATGGCGATGTTTTCTCCGAGACGATGATTAACTGATTTGGCATTTCTAAAAGGACAACAATACAGCAAGATTCAAAAGAAAATGTATTTATAGTACGAAAAGACATTTAAAAGAAAAGTTTGAGAAGCCTATTATTATGAACATTGGCATTGTACGATCCTTTACAATTCTGCACCTTCATGTCTTAGAAAATTCTTGATCGTTTTAGCTTTGGCGAGCTCTGCCTGATGTTGAAGAAATCCTCCAAGAGGTTCTAACCTGCCTCTAACCGAAACGTAAATTGCTATTAGTTGTTCTATCCCCTTTTATCAGCTAAATATTTTATGAATAAAGTTTTTGAAAGCGAAAGCCGAAATAATACGATCAGAAGGAGACCGGCAGTTTTAGGTGTCTTTTGCCTGACCTTGGCAAGAAAAATTCGGACGCTCTAGATCGGAAGTTGAGTAAGCCATTACACGTAACAGTCAATGCCATTATTTCAGCGATACCGACTCTCTAGAAGAGAACCTGTCTCAATGGAACCCCGTCAAGACTTTTTCATTGTCTAAATCTCATAAAGCGCAAAATATGGGCTGCGGATTCTCATGAAATATGATAATCGGAAGTGTTTGATAAAAATCGTCAGTCGCTGGACTGATTTATTGTATAAAATGAATTGAAAATGGGGGCGAATTTCCTTACAGACGATTGATCAAGCATCTTCGCGCAATCTTGGCGGTCTTCAGGAAAACGTAAAAGGGTTTCTTTCAACAAACGCGGTAATCCTTCGCACACGTACATTACAGCAAGGAACAGGGCTGCGCGGGTCTTTCTCTCCTTCTGATAATGACTCCTGCTTTTGCATTTTTCTCTCTCAGCCACCTTAATAAAATCTCTTCCTTTTTACGCAAAAAAGTAGTTACAATTTTCAGGATAATGTTCAAATATTTCACCCTTCTGATATTATCGATTCCTACAGTTCTTTCTAACGATTTTTATAAAACATTATTATTTGGAGATCAGTTTAAAGGATTTTTAAAGGTTAAGTTATCTCACAGCTTATAAAATTGTTTTACAGATAAATCCACTTGACGACGATAACTTTGTCGTAACATTTGAAGTATCAGAGTCAGATGGAGTTCCTCTTTGGTCATTACACACAGCCTCTGCACCCCACGATATGGCAAATATGGAAGATAATTGTAAAAGAGTTAAGAAAAGTCCACATTTGATGAGAGAAATACCCGTCACAAATAAAACTACTGTATCTAGAGATATGCTTATGGGACATACTATCGTAGTTGGACAAAGATTTGAGGTAATTTTAATGATTCTTTTGATAATATTAGGTATTCACTTGTGCTACAATCATTTTACCTGGTCAACCTTTAATGACAATATCCATCCATCAAGAACCAATCGAAGGTCACGTTCATATAATTCCAATGGAAAACCAAGTCAGTTTGCTTTTTTTTAAAAATAAAAATGAGAAATTCAGATAAGATTATTACCTGACATTAGTTATCTCGAATCATTTGATGAATATGAACCCAGTTTGTATATCCTTGATTGGGCGCTGGTTCCTACATGCCATCCCAATGAAACACGGAAAGTGACGGATAGAACAGAATTGGGGGTAGCGGCTAGAACAACAATCACTTATTGTAAGTGGCTCAAAGTTCATTTTGAATGTACTTTTAGACATCTCAAATTACACAACTGACAATTTCGCTATTTATCGTAACGAAGAGCTTTTTTATTGTGCGCCTGTTTTGGCAGTTGAGCCTAGAACATTAATGGGAGTGGATTCAGGATTTACTCAACAAAATCCCTTTGAAATTGTTACGGCTGTAACTGAACTTGCACCTGATAAGTTGAGAATCAGGGATGATTGCCTTGACTTGTCTACTGAAACTGAACATGAAAAATACGAGAATTATTATCCGACTGTTAGCATTTTTGGAAGAGACAGCATTATGCTCAAAGTAAGTAGCCGATTTGCCTTTAAATGAATATATAGTCTATGAGTGATGGTTTATGCAGTGTTCTTCGGCCACAATTCCCTAAACCATCAGCCACTGCCTATTTTATGCATCCTCTTAATGGAAGGTTCCTTTTCAGTTTTCTTTTCTATTTTTCCTTTTAAGATTGTCCATTGTAGATACTGATGATAAAATCTATCTCACCGGAGAATTGCGCCATATTATGGAAGGATCTTCAATGAGAGCGAGCATTCAAATTTCCAACGAACCAGCCGGATCCTTTGGATGTCAAGAGAACATAATGTGTACTGGTTGTCCAGAGATATTGGATGCAGCTATTATTGTTGGAAGAGATGATGAGCCAAGTAAAAAGCATGAGCTTCTGATTAAAAAATTTGAATTGTAGTTACCCTTTCTGGAACTTTTATTTGGTTCGACATTACCAAAGCGAAATCTGTGATTATTGATACAATGACTGAAAAGGTTTGCTAATTGTTTTGCTTTTTTAAATTTTTTACAGATGTGCGCAAATTTAACGTATCTTCCCAATGGTGCAATCACCGTAACAGCACTTTTCAGACAATATGCATTGACTGAAACAGAAACATTTGCTTCGATCGTGACGCTGGAATATCCTGCTAATAACTATACTGAAGTTTGCTTTTCTAGTGTTAAAACAAATTTTCTCAGGTTTTAATCAACAAGCACGATAAGTTTGAGAAAGCTGTTGCTCATTCGAGACCAATGGAGACATCCATGACAATGGGACATCCTTGCAGTGACAAAGTATTGGGTCCCGTAAAGCCTGTCTTCTGGTCTCCTCATCTGACTTATTACTTAAATTCAGATAACAATGATTCTAGGTAATTCATTATTAGCCAAATCAAAAGATTTTAGTGCCTTTATTTGGTTCAATATGATTACTGGCCGGCATAGTGTTCTCGGAACTTCTGTGGTCCTTCATCAAGGGCAAGAGCGATTTTGTGGTCATTTTGAGCCAAAAAGCAAAAAAATCATTGCGTTTGCCATGTTTTATGGACAATATTTTGGCTTCATTAGACTTGTGAGTTTGAATAATTTTAATGTTATTAATATATAGACCCAACATGCTCCGGATAACTGGTCTTCTGGATTACCAACTGAAGTCTATTATTCACTTAAAAGAGTCTCTGCTCCTCAGCAATCACAAAGGATAACAGCGAAGGCAGGAGCAAACTCTTCTATACACTTACATCATCTGAAAGGGGCAGAACGATTTGACTGGGATATTGTGAATTGTACAACTGTTCAATGTAGAGATGCCATTCAGTATAACCCCTTCAATGTTGATGTACGGCTTATTTTCGATTGAAAACAGTTATTTCAGTTTACGACTTGTTCATCAGAAAGAAGTTATTTATGTCCGCTGGGTAACACCACTGCCAAGTCGTCTTTCATCGTTCCTAACGCTAGATGGCATATGGTTGTAAAGGATTTACCATTAGTTGGACCATATTCAGTCATTGGAAAATATATTAGGCTGAAATCAAGCGGTACAACACCTATCTATGGATATTCTCAAATCAAGCTTTTTATGGAGGTTTTATTTTTTTTCTTCCTTGGTGATTCACAAACTTTAGGCGAATGTGAATTGGATCGTTTATAGGAATGAAACTTTATCTGCTGTTCAAACAGCATTTGCAAGTAAAACTCGATTAAATGTTTACCAAATTGGAGTGGATTATTCCAGAGAATTTTACAAGAAAAAGTGTAGTATTGTAAGAATTACTGTAACAGGTGAGAGCCTGTGTAGTCTGAAAGTTAAACTAAATTCAGCGGAAGAAGAAAAATTAGCAGATATTTTGGAGAACTTTGATGGAGAGTCAAGAAAATTTGCATCAGATAGTGACCTCGTTTGTGCTGAAGACAAAATATTACTTACCAAGAAGGCTAATCAAATCTCCTTTTTCATAGCATTTGTATTCTTATTGTTAATAGCTTGAAATTGACGAAACTTTCTCATAAAACGGGCCCTATTTATAATTACGAGGTTTTTCAATAAAACATTCAGAACGACGTATATCTCGTAGGAATGAATATTCAGATAAAATTCCTGGCTTACGGGCTGAATAGTTTAATATAATTACCGCTTCATTAGGCGACAAAAGATCAACGCGGCAAATGCTGTTCCGATGGGACGAACGATTTTGGTAATTGGGCTCTGGAGTCGCATATCCTGTTTCTCAACCAAGTGTCTAATCGACAGGAAGATGCTGCTGCTGCGTGGAATGACTAAATAGCGACAGCACATTAATCCTCCTACCTGCTATACTCGTGTCACTATCAGCGTGAATATCATGATTTTCTGACAGCCAGTTAGCTTAAAAGGGCAGCCCGTGCCAGGCGTCAACTTTCTCGCACGGTTACAAATTTCCAATTAGATACGCACTCTGAGTTGTGTCAATTTTCTCATTCCCATGAAAGCGACTGAAAAAAGATTCTTTCTTTATTTATAAGAATTTTTTTTTCGAATTATTTACGCTTAGTTTCACTCTCTCTTTCTCACTCATTTTTCTAAATTGGCCAGTACATTCCCTCCCACTCACCGCACTTTCCAGGGAATTCGCTACGTCTCTTCTATTCATTCTATATGTTGCAAATTGGGCAGGTGTGATGCCTGGCTAGTTGATTGGAATGTTTTGCCGAATGGACAAGCGACAGCTTGATTGCAAGCAGCCGGCGGTCAGTTGTGCCTAGCCGTTACCAAGTAACGCGTCGAGCGGCCATTTCAGGGTCAAGCTTTGCCCCCAATGGGCCCTAGAGGGGCCAAATGGCCCCCTCAAACATATAGCAGTCTTCTTGGCTCTATTATTCTTTTAATTTCCGTTCTGAGGTCTTCAGCTCAACTTGTCACAACTTGCTCATCGGGTATGTCTCCACTTCATTAGTTCCGCTTAAAAAACGCAGCTCTGAAACAATAACTTGCTCTCTCTAAATTTAAATTGTACACAAAATATTTTCCTACACTTATTATATCGCTAGAGAAAATAATTTATATTTTATTGTAAATAGAAATTTAATCTATTCAGGCGAAATGTATCTCAATGCAACTATTACCAAAAATTATATTGAAACTCCTCATTTTGGAGAAGAATATCCACCTGGAATGGATTGTCACTTTCTATTAATGGCTCCTCTCAACTATAAAATTATGGTTATCCTAGAAATTGTTGAGTTAGAAGCGCAACTCTTTGATGAATGCCTCGATTTCGTATCCATTTCTAAAGGTCAGTTCGGGAATGTTAATCTTTCTTTTCACATTACTATTTATTCGTTTAAGTACACTTTTTACTTGTATAGCTGAATCAATATGTTCTTGCTACACCTTTAATTACCTCCTCGAGTTCCGTATAATTTGCTCTCCAGCGGGCCGTGAAAAGCAGCTATACAATCAAAAAACATCACTTTTTAGATAACCTTCAACTTAAGGCGGACACTATAGTCAAACTTTGTGGAAGTGTTAGCAACCGCCAGGTCTTTTATTCTCTTAGGAAGTAAACAAAATCTTTTTTTAGATTTCCTCAACCGACAACCAGCTTAAGATCAGTTTTTTCTCAGATACAATTGTTCAGGATAAAGGCATCCGTCTTAGTTATCAAGCTATACGTATAGTTCCTTTTTAATGTTCCAAAAAGGTTCTATTTTAGCCCCTAATGAGTGCGAACCCGACTGGTTTTTACGCGGAGAGAGCTGCGTCAAATTAGTTAATGAGAAAGATGGCGTGGATTTCATTCAAGCTCAGGTACTAATTGGTTTCATTTGTTGCAGTATTGTTCTTTGCAACCAATAAGTAATTCTCTTCATTTAGATACAATGCTCTCAACAACAAGCTAATCTCCTTTCAATTACGGGTGAAGTGGATTACAATAAGACTATGTGTATGTTGTTTATCTCTGCTCTTAAAAGGGAATTACAGTGTGGCTGCACAACGCAACTTCTGAACCATGGATAGGGTATACTGACTCTGGCGTTGAAGGAACTATCAAAGGCCTGACTGAAGGCAATAGGCTCTGGCCATTACCGTAAACAACTATTTTTTAAAGTGGCAATTTCCGTTAATTAGGCAGCCAGCGATTAACGGAAATGACGATTCTAAGGATTGCATCTATCTGGATCTCCCTGGCACGCATTGGCAGCTGGGGGAACTTCCGTATCGCATTGATGACTGCCGAACGAAACAGTCATTCATTTGTGAAAAGAACAAAGGCCTGTGATAAACCTCTTATTCATAATAGATATTAGATGGAACAACGCACCCCGTCTCACCACCGGTTGAGAAGATTAAAGCTGGAATAAGGAAAGCAAATTTCGACTTGGCTAATCTTCTTTTTCTTTTAATTGTGCTTATCTTACTCATAATATGTTGCTGCATTTGTTATAGCAGTAAGTCACCATATTTTCCTGGAATAATTTTATTTGCAGCTTGTTTCCGGAAAGCAAATAGAGTTCAGCCAGTTACTCAGCATATCGCACATGTAGATGGATCACAAGCAATAACCAGTCAAACTCAGCCTACGAGATCTAATGTTGAGAGAAGCATTTCACCAACGGTTGCTGCTCCAGCTAGAGCCGCTGATACAGTCCGACAAAACAACAATATCCGGGTTTCTACGCCACCAATTGTGCCAGAAGCAGCTCCGGCAATTGTTCCAGCCGTGGCAGAGACTATTGGTACTGTGGGGTTTCTATATAGCCTACTATTAGTGTTTCAGTCGAGGAGAAGCCAGTTTCTCCTCCTCCACCAGTTTCGAAGCCTTTGGTGACAATGGTTAATGAAAGAGACACTGAAACAGCCATTTTGCCTACAAGAGAATCAGCGGGGATACCTGAAGTCAAACCTAGAACAGTTCCACCATTGAATGTTTCAATTACTTCTCCTTACCAAACAATGAATACACGGTTGGGTCTTTTCAATTCCAAAATTAATTACAATTTGCAGAGAGGATAGCTTCATGCGAGCAAAAATAGCACAAGATATGTTTGAACGACCCAAAATGGAGCTACTCGACAACGTATCAGCCATATCTCTCGATGAATTTTGGAGCAACACAAAAAAGAAGCACTAGCTTTCCATTCAATCGTGTCGTACTTTCAACGGGTATTATTTATCGCTCTGTCAACTGCCCTGAGCACTCTTTCACATTACAACATTTCGATTCTTTTCCATTTTTGTTGGTTATAAATAAAGTTAATAAAAGTGAAATGATTTAAGGACACCGGAAAAAGAAAAATGGCATAAGATATAATGAAGAAATATATATGGCAAGCGGGAAAGTAAGTGTGATGAGAAACCCGAAAAGAATATGTACAGCTTATAATTTAGACGATTTCTTGGCGAGGTGGTTGATTATAATTGAAGTAGAGAATAGGCGGATGACTTGAAGGTAGAAGAACATGAAGGAAAAAGGTTCTATTACGACGGAGGCCAAGGAAGTTTGTCCAATTATTTTTAAATCCTTTGTTCAAAGGATTCTTATATTGTGGATTGGAATGCCTCCTATCCGAAATGTTCTGGAAGAGAATATTTTTAAAATAAAAAACTTACAAGGTAATCAATATATGTTATTCCTTTTGAGACAAGATAAACATTCCATAATGTTAGTCCTCCAACTAGAAGCAATAAAAGTATGCTAATACAATAGCAGAATATAATACAATTCCTGGGAAGGTCTTTATGCTCGCATAGCCATCCTTGTAGTGGCGCTCCCCATAATAACGACGTACAATAGGTATTTTCAGCCGTCTCCTAAAGCAAATAACAGTAAAAGATTAACACTTGCAATAAAAATATGGTCCCAAGCGGTATTTGTACCACAGGAAGTAATTGTCAGAAGAGCTAGAGATAGAAAACTGATAAAAAGAAAAAAGTGCCGATGATTATGAGATCCAACGCATTGATTTATCCAAATACAATGATGATCCATTCCAAGAATGCATCTAGATTGAAAATATTTCTTTAATATGAAATTAGAAAACAAACTTTCCGCAAATGGAGCAATGATGAGTTCTTTCTGATTTAAAGTTGCTGCATCGATAACACCATTTGTCTCCTTCGGACTGAAATATATCATTTAATCAAGGGGTCAGTTTTGTAATTATTTGAAAGTTATGGCAATAAAATAAAACGCGAAATCGATCACTAAAAATTATTCAGTTTAACTAACTTACTCCTGGATTTTCCACAGGTGGAATTGATCTAGCCTTGTGATAGTGATAGACAATATTTATCATTAAGTAGAAGCCAAATAAAGCTAAACATATAAGAAATATTTCCGGTTTATATCTAAGAAAAAGATTGTTGAATTCTGCTTGTTAGACTTACACTTGTTCATAGGGAATTATTATAAAAAAAGCTGCAAAACTTATAAATGCTGTCAGCAGATATACGACTATAACTAGTATCTAAAAATAACAAGTTCAGAATAGCAAAAATTGCATTAACCTTTCCAACATTTTTTGCAAGTCCATTCAGAAAGCTGACACATAGATCACATCCACCTTCATCTACTTTTTTATCGAAGTAATCCAGAAGAATGCACATAAATATGACACTGTAATTAAAAAATAATAATGCATTGAGAAAAAAGAAAGGAACTTGCAGAACTAGAAAGACCTGTTGGACAGCATTCATTTTCAAGCACACGCCTTGGTCACTTATCCTATTCAATGTGTTGTTTACAGTCCACTTTGGACACAATCCAACTACGATTTCAATCAATACTTTTGTGTATTTTATCTTAAGAACAGATCGAAAAAATGTTAATCTTTTTGGCTTCTTCTAAAATCTTTATAAATCTCCACAAGTTTAGCCAACTATTTGCTAGTGTCGACCCGTCTGAACAACTCTGACTCAAAATATTTTTCATTTACCTTTAAAAAAGCAACAACCACACACAACCAATAAGTTCAAAGTGAAACTAGACGGAGAGACTGCTGATTTCTTTTATTAGATTTCTAAGCGTTTAGATATGTTTTGCTTTATTTATTCATAGCCTAAAGCATTTGTTTAAGTATTAAGAAGTGAATAACTGCTTTTTGAGTTTATTGAAAGCGTTGTTTTCCTTACTTGGGTGTTCCGCCTCGTTCTGCAGGGCCATTAATCGGGCCTGCGCGCGTCCCCCGACCCCTATATCGGCGTGTTGACTACCGAGCTCTGACCGCGCCTAATCGATTAGATTCTCTTACTCACAGCCACATATAAATGTAGTTTAAATTTTGCATTTTTCCGTTATGTTGCGTTATCTATTAAAATTTCATTTTCAGAAAATGGTCGCCGTTCCCTGGGCTGTTCAAACTGGAGATTTAGAAGCCGTCAAAACCAATATCGTGAATTGTTCTATTTAATCTTAAGCGGGTTAATTTAAGACAAGGGAAAATATAAATGAGACGGACGCTAATGGAAGAACAGCCCTCCACATTGCATCGGACTATGGCCACGCGAATATTGTTCAGTATCTTGTGGATGCTGGTGCAAACATAGAAGCAACAGATAAATTTGGAATTCGTCCTTTATTGGCAGCCGTATGGGAAGGACATGTAGAATGTGTAAAGATTCTTCTTGGAAAAGTCAGAAATTTTATCAACTAAAAAAGTTGTTTAGGGAGCTCAAAGAGATCTAGTTGCTCCGGATGGCACTGCATTAATTAACTGCACTGAGGAAGAGACAATTCGTGAAATGCTGAGGAAATAAGCTTTTAACAAGCTGAATCCTTTCTGAAAGCTTTACTTAACCTATTCTGCTTATTTTTTGTTACTTTTTCGCTTATTTATCCGTGTGCATTCCTGTGATTGCTTTTACGACCTTTGTCACAACGAGCTTACGTGTTAATAAATCTATCGCTGCTTTAGAACTGATTTTGATACTTAAAAAAGTAATAACTAATAATATTTGGACATAATTTTGATATAAAAATTGTGTTTAGTTATGCTTGTCGTTAACTGGGAAAAAGATAGTATTTTATATCAATGGCCAGAATCACAGAGATTGAAGGTAATTTTGATATTTTATTAGCTGTAGTTGTTGTTAGACGACTCTCGCAACGAGGAAAACGCCGATGTGTTATACAATGCCAGGATTGAAGTCGGATGAACGGTTGGCTAGTAAAAATTTCGAGAAATATGAGGCATTCTTCAACGAACATTTTTGTCGTGTTTCACCAGAAATGAATGCAAAGGGATTGACAAATTTATTGGTATTGAACTAATTAAACATAAATTGTTATACGTTTAGAAGAACAAAGAAGCAGAGATCGCTCTTCATGCAACAAGCGTTCTCTTATCACAAATGGGACAAGGCATGAATAAGATAGGTCGAACCAGCACAACGAATGAACAAACATTAGCAGTTTGTTTTAAAACGCTACTTTTAGACTTTATAGATATGGTCATTACGTTTTCAATTACTAATGCTGTTAAAGCTGACTCCACAAGCTATTGAAGAAATGACAGCGTTTGAAGACCTTGATGCTCCAGATTTATACTATCAGTTTTATCCTAAATGGCAGCGAAAAGGTATTTATAGATAATTATTTAAGGAAATTATTTACAGGAACAATGGTTCCATTTGCTTTAAGACTTATTCATGCAGAAATCCTTCGTTTTACCCCTTTTCCATGGAAAACACTCGACAGGATTGAAAAGCTAAAGGCTAATGTTGAATTGGTATGTTTATAAATCTTTGATCCATTTAGATTTAGGTAATAAATGAGCTGAAGCCTTCAAAAAATGAGCAGGCTATAACTTTGTGGAAGAGTAGGTTGTTGGCTGCTGAGAAAATCCAAGCAAGGCTACTATTTTCCTTGGGTGAAGCCAAACAAGCCATGGGATGTTTGTCGCAACTTAAACAAACTGCTAGCCCGGTTGATAAGGCAGGAATCTAACTAGTTTTATTTTAAACGAATTTAGGAAAAGCTTTGTTTTGAAATGATGAGAATAGCTTTATCATTGGGTGACGAATCAATGGCTAGCAAACAATTGTTAGAGGCTTCCACGATTGGATTACAATCAAACGATCTGACGCTGCATAAGTATTTTCTTTAGCATTTTAAGGATTACTTAATATTCTCAGAGCTTTTCGAGCAATGTTTCTGGGTGCGTATACGCACGCTTCTGATTATGGACAAAGGATGGTCAAAGCAGAGGATAATCGTAATCAGGTTAGATTGAAATCACCTTTCCTTTCTTTATTTAGCTTTGGAATATTAAAATTGCGGATTCTAATCTATTTCGTATGCAAAGCATTGTCTTAAAATTAGCATAATCCTTGACGCAAGTAGGAAATGGAATCTTTATTTCTTAGAATCGATTTCAAGACTCATTTGAATAGTAAAAGTTATAAGAACATTATCTTCAGGTTCCAAATCTATCAGCAATCACTTGCCTATACACTGGAAAAGTAATTGAAGGTGTTCAAATTCTCAGCAAATGCAATAAGGTAATATGGTTAATTTGCTCACAATTACCTTTTATTTCAGCCATTGCCTGAAAGCGTCATGACGAATATTAGATCAATGTCTGAATTGGGCCTTCCAGCAGCTCAAAGAGATTGTCTGATGAGAGAAATTGAACAGTAATTATTTCTTTTCTCTTTCCGTATTTATTCATTCCTTGGTTCCGGTGACAGTTGTGAGTGGTCATGGTTGTGGCATAATTCTGTTGTAAAAAAGAAGTCTTTCATTAAATTTTTATTGAATTGATTTGCTATAGCCCATGACGTAGTGAAGATGCAATCTTATGATTATAATCTCGGAATATGAGGGAAAAGGGAAGTCATCATGCGATTGAACACTTGACAAATACACAAATGCTTTTTAGTGTGCAATAGCACCAGCAACTTCAGGCCGAGCAAGACTGTGAGCTTTGGCAAGTAGTTCAGGAGAAATTTTGAGTTGGCGAGGTTGTTCCCAAGGGAAGTTGTTGTGTCCGAAATGACCGTTCTCAGCGGTTGGCTCGTAGATGGGTCTCTTCAGATTGAGGTCCCTAATACATTTGTATTGAAGATTAAATGTTGTCCTACTTGATGATCATTCCAGGACGGAGATCGAAGTTTTCATTGACAATTTGAAGGAGCTCTCCCTCAGTAAGGCCAGAAGTTCCGAAAGAGAAGACCATGACAGATAGGGGCTTAGCAACTCCGATAGCATAAGAAACCTAGAAATGCAATGCATACTTTTAAAAATTACCTGGACAAGACAGCGACGGCAGACTCCGGCCTTGACCAAACTTTTGGCAACCCAGCGAGCAGCGTAAGCAGCAGATCTGTCGACCTTGGTGGGGTCCTTTCCAGAGAAAGCTCCACCACCGTGAGCTCCCCATCCTCCGTAAGTATCGACGATGATTTTACGTCCAGTAAGACCGGCATCTCCTTGAGGTCCTCCAACAGTGAAAGCTCCACAAGGGTTCAAATGAAAAACGGTTTCATCATCCATGAGGTTTGCTGGAATGACAGCAAGAGCAACTTTGTCCTTGAGAGCACGGCGAAGCTCATCAAGAGAGATTTCAGGTCCGTGTTGGGTGGAGATGACAACGGTGTGGACACGCTTGGGAACACAAGCTCCTCCATCAAATCCATATTCAATAGTGACCTAAGACTTGTTTAAAAGGAATTTTATTTAAAATACCTGAGTCTTGGAATCAGGCCGGACCCAGGGGAGAGTTCCATTACGGCGAAGCTCATGAAGTTTGTTGTTGAGTTGGTGAGCCAACATCAAAGTCAAAGGCATTGCCTCCTCAGTTTCGTCAGTAGCATATCCAAACATAAGTCCCTGATCTCCGGCTCCGACATCCTCCTCAGCTTTTTGGATGTGAACTCCAGCTGCGATTTCAGGAGATTGTTGTTCAAGTGCGACCAAAACGTTGCATGTCTTGTAGTCGAATCCTGAAAAAATCACGTGTAAAATGACGACATCTCAATCATATGCTTCGTAATGACTGAATAGACCGAATAAAACATGTGACGATCTACGCTCCCTTCCCAGGTAAATATCAGTCTTTTTGTTCGTTTTGCTTTGGTGACAACGCCTCCTCCCCGATAAGGAAGGTTATAACCGGCTTTTGGCAGCAATCAATATTGTCATCAGCTTACCCTTGTCAGAGTTGTCGTAACCAATCTTCCTGACAACATTGCGAACCAATACTTGGTAGTCAATGTTGGCCTTGGAAGTGATTTCTCCGCAAAGCATTATCATTCCAGTCTTTGTTACAGTCTCTATAATACGGGCGATAGTCAACTCAGTTCGAAAAACTAACCGCAAGCTACTTTAGCATTGGGGTCTTGAGCCAGGTGAGCGTCCAAAACGGCATCAGAAATCTGAAATAAAACTTTCAGTAAGAACAAAGAAATCAGAAGTTACTTGATCGCACATTTTGTCAGGATGTCCCTGGGATACGGACTCGGAAGTGAACAAGAATGTAGAAGCCATCGTGTGACGTGTGTTACCCTAAATAGTTACTAATTCGTATAGAATTCTTGAGTTTCGATCAAGATAAAAAACAATCTGATATTGGAACAGGTTAATAGAGCATTGCCCCAGACTGGAACCCTGATCACTTTTCGAGAAAGGTCGAAAAGAGAGGTCACCTTCTTCCCAGGGCAGACATGAATCGACTGTCGGGGCGACGCACTCTCAATTACTTGATAAGAACTTCACTTCTTATCAGCCATTGTCTAATTGCTTACCGCCGCTGCTTGAAAAGTCCAAAGAGCGAATGCCGAAATCGGATGACCGAAGGGAGCTGACCCTTTAGACCTAGATGGAGGCTGAGAACTGACCAGACCGTTAGGCGAGGCGAAGCCGACTGAAGGCGAAGTCCCGCCCTCTTTTATAAAATCACTGTCAGAGACTATTTTTCAAGCGAAGCGAAAAATGGAGACAATTAGTCGGGTTGAAAGCGGACAGAAAGATATCTTCAACTAGATTTGAAGAACGAGAGGTCGACGGTTGCATGGTCTCGAGAACTGGACGAGAATAGCTGATGGATGGCTAGGATAATAATTCAAAATTGAAATTCTTCCGTAGACTAAACGTGAATTTCTTGATCTTATCTAAATTAGCGGCAAAAGTGTGGACTGACAAAAAGAAAGCAAATATTGAGAGGTTAGTCGCAAACTGTTGATTGAGAAACGTTGAGACGTGAGTGACCATTGTCGTCAAAAGAGGTCTTTTATAGTGAAAACTTTTTGCAAAATTTATTGACGCTTATTTTATAATAAAATACAAAAAAGTTTCCCATCGCAAAAGAACTATCTCAGGCGTTTTAGTCAGAAAAAAAGTCTGACCCAGACTCTCCGACAATGCATTGATGACCTTTCTATTGTTAGTAGAACGTCACTCAGACAATAAGAGTAAAAAATCAATATTATAATTACATGTATTGATTTGCCTACATTATGTCACATTCGATGCTCATACCATTGGGATTGAAAGAGGGTTCGAGAGTCAAACTGGTTCTTGAAGGAGATACTGATACGAAGAGAAGAAAGGCTTTGGCCAACAGACAGGCAAAGAACATTCAACTTGGCTTTTTTTTGATAGCTGGGAGAATGGCGTGATATGGGTTACTATCGGGTCACGGTCGGCAGTTGCAATTGAACATTCTTTCTTCTGAGATTTTAAAATAAATTTCTAGATCTTTTAGATGATAAATAGATAATAATCTAATTGAATTATCTAGATAAGTTAGAAAAGGAGGTCAAATGAACAAATTGCAAATTTATTTTAAGCGAAGAAGGTTGTCAAGAAATTTGATGTAAGCTATAGAGAGACGGAGGATTTCTATTTTTGAGAGCTTCTTTTCCACCGGCAATGTAGGCAGCAAGGCTCGCAGCTGGGCAAATGCTATGTTGAAGGACTCCACGCGTATCCTGAAAAAACCATAATTCTCACAACTACTTTTAGGCAAATAACTCCCCCTCAATTACTTTTGCACCCTCGATTCCTAAATTATTCAATCTTCAAATATTGCTGGAAACAATAATGATCTTTGTGTCCAGCCACACTTCAAGTCTGCTAATTTTCTGAACACACTGTGGTGTAGAGTTTTCTTGAAAATGACTTCCGATATCGGAGAATGTGCGCTAGATTTGTAATCTTTGCTGATGCAATTGCGCGCCCAGACAGCTCTTTCAGACGGTTTCTTATCAATTTCACAGCTTATACCGGGATTGGCACTTTTTGCAGACAACTGACCTTTCACGTGTGGCATGGAGATTGCGGTATTTTGGAGTAGCACGGCGTCTTTTTCTTCGTTCTGCTTTTGATAATTTACGATAATCAGGATCGTCAGCATTATAATCAAAAACAAGACAAGTCAAAGGCGAATCGGAAAGGTAGGGAGAGCCAATTTCATCTGAACCCTAGCGAGTGAAGAAATGCTTTCTTACCAGAACCAATCTGAGACATAAAGAGATGACAACTTCTCAGATGGAGGCACTGCAAATGGAAGGAATGCGCTTTGTTACCGTTATATTGCTCATTCGGCAAATTGGATAACGCTCTGGCCATATGGGCTCGTCTCATCCACTCCACGCCGCAATAACAACAGATAGCTGTAAATCACTGCTTTGCACATCTTGTCAGATTCTCAAAATTGAAACGGAGAATGAATGATTTGCAGAAAAACTATCAAACATTCTTAATTTAAAACGAGTAGTAGCTTGTATCATAGTCACCAACTTTAATAGGCTTAATTTAATTGTTGCCAACTTCAAACCTTATGCTTAAAAAAATATAGATTATCTTTAATATTGAAAAGCTTCATTGTGAAAAGCGTTGTGGATGGAGGTTGGCGGCGGAGGTGGAGGAAGAGTTGTGGTTGAGCTGCTTGAGTATGAATCTGGTTGTTCTCTTTCTGATTCAGACGGCTCCGCCAGCTGTTTCTCTTTTTTTAGCTTTCTTCTGAAATGTTTGTTATTATTTCTTGTTTTCTATTAGCACCGATAGAAAAAGTATTCGACTCCTAGAGTGATAACTGAGAGGAAGATTCCAGCAAGAATTACGATGAAAACTCCTCCAATATTCTTGATTGAAATTCCATCACTTTCATCAGTTGAGGCGGGACAATTCACCTAAATTTAATCGTTGACAGATGAAATGTTTCTTTTTCACTTTATTCGGGTTCTGGTTCCACCATTTTTCTTTTAATGTCTCCAATTTGCGCTGGTTTAATAGCATTAAAATACTAAAAGAGTCTCTTTCAGGCAAAAGAAGAACCAACGCGCTAGATATTGGATCTTTAAGAGGATGACCCGTTTGTACAGCAATAGCATATGGCTTTCTCGAAAATTCTGTGCCAACTTGTTGTAATTTACAGTTAGTCAAAGTGGCGTATTTAATTTCTGTTGCATCACCTGAAAGAAATTAAAAATTGGCAAAAGTTTTAAATACCAATAAAAGCAAATCCATCTACAGATGTCAAAACCCTTTCAACAGCTGCATCCATTGTTGGAGGAAGCTTGGACTCTTGCATATATCTAGACTAAAATATTGGAAATACAATTAAATACCTCCATATATTTGTATATTTATCTGAGACAGGATAATCCCAAACAGCTAGTTTAGCTCTATCTCGTGGAGACATACTTTCATTAAGAGACATTTCTTTCCAAATTCTATGAAGTATACGTAAATTTCATAAAATCTTACAAATAAAATTGTTCTTCAATTTCAGCCATCCTTCTAAAGTACGTCTCAGAAGCGCTTCCTTTAATCGGAGCATATTCAATCTTATACTGTTTTGCCAAGTCATCAAGTGAACTGAAGAAGAATGAAAAAGAGGAAATCGTATCTACAGTACCGGATAAAAATATATCATATTCTGGCTATACTTGGAAGCCTCAAAATATGATATATTTTTGCCCGGCACTGTACCCGATAGGCTGCTCAAGCCGAGAAACAGTGAGGAAAGCTGCTAAATTTGCTGTATATGAAGCGATGATAATAAAGCCAAAAAGCCACCAAGTTGCTGCAACCAAACGACCAGAAATATTCTTTGGTGCTTCACCACCTCCTGAATCTTTTTGTCTTTATGTTTGAAAAGAGTTTACCCTGTGGGGTCAAAGAAGTCATGCAAAACCATAGGCATTCCTTCAAGTTAAAGTGTCTTCTCTCGTGATCGGATTTATATCTGTTATACATAAATACATTTCTTATAGTATTATTACCTTTCCCTGTTGTTTGAATAAGAATATGGACTGAATCTATCAAAAACCCACAGCAAAAGAGATGTCAAAATATAGGCACCAACGATACTGAGCCAGACGGGCCACTCAAGTACCTGGGCAAATTGAGATAGCTAACAAAAAATTAAACCTGCATAAATTTGAACAGGCTGTATTCGACATCAGGTTTCCTCATAAGAATTGTAGTCCCAACAAGATCATAATACGGAACTGTGAAATCAACATCATTTTCCCGTTCTGCCATCACTGAGAGAGGAGCCAACGCGATATCAGCTGATCCAGAAACTGCAAAACCTCTTTGAATTTCTTAGAAAAGACTAACCAACAGCTCCTATTAATCCATTCCAATTGCCATTATCATCAATCACACCAAAATTTCCATCTTCAACCTCATAGATTGTATAGGTGAAATTCAATTCCTCAGCTATTAGATCCATTAGATCTATGCAATATCCTTCAAAGGGGACATTAGGATCATTGGTGTATTGAACAAACGGCGGTTGCTAAAGATTTTGTTTGCAAAAAACTGACAAGGCTTACTATCAACGTTACAACTCTATAAGTATCCATTAAGCGAACATCTATTCCAAGTGATCCATAGAACATAGTCAACTTTGTTGTTACTCTCCAATATCCCAGCTGTTTGTTATAGAAAGCGTCTTCATAGCTTATTGATCGATCAATTCGGAATATTCTAGACTCCACATTCTGAAAAAATGGCTACGGCTATTGGCTCTATTAACTTGAAAGAATTGATTGGCTGACTGCTCAATATAGTATCCGTATTCGTGAAGATTATCGCCGAGAACGATATCTCGAAGAGTAATATTGTATTCATTTCTAGTGAAGGCGTTGCAGCTATAAGTCGGCATAGGAATCAACTCTAGAGAAGCGTTAACATTCAAAAGCCACTCGAAAGCATAGCCCATGAGGTCCATAGCAAAAGCAACGTCAAGCTGAAAACGAATAGCAATAATCCGAATAAAAACTACTTCTTGATATCCATAAATCTGATAATCTAGTTCTACTCCCAGTTCTTCTTTGTCTAGATACTCATTCAATCTCATGATCTGACTAAAATTGCCGGTATGATAAGGACGAAGCCACATCCAACTGGCTGAAACACAGTCTTCACATTTAAAAGGAGTAATATCCTTTGTGAGAGCGAAGAAAGAAATTGCTCTTTGTTCCATATAATTAGCATTCTGAATGCATACAAATTATAAATAAAACAAAGTTACTTCGAGAGTAAATTGTTCGATATTTTCAGTTTTTGCTACCAAGAATACATTTTTCGTACTACTTTCTAATGAAATCATTTGCGGACCCATTTTGCCTTTCACTTCAAGCTTGATAAACCTTGAAGGAACAGGCAACATTGTAAAAACTCCTTGCCAAATGGTAAAACCCGGATCTATGAGTACTCAGTGCTTGGATAGTAGGGGTAAGCTTACCATACATGTCATCATATAATACAACTATACCAGAGGCAATATTTAGAGCAGGAAAAATATCAACTAAAACTTCAAGAAATACTGAAGCTGGTGGTACAAGTACAGCATAATTGAGTAAGGCAGCAGTAGCCACAGGACCTTGAAAAATCTTCCCAGAGTGAAGAAAGAACTGACCTGATAATGAAGCGGCTAATGGAAGAGTCCAATACTCTCCAAACATGTGTAGCGTAGGAATACCCGAGAGTGTTGATATTTGTTGAGCAAGAGCTTTACTTGAATTAGAACGAGTTAAACTGATAATTATACTTGTGTTTCTTAATTTTTGACACACTGGAAAAGGATTATTTTTTAAAAAAGAGGCAACTTTTACCTTCATTTTCGTTGGATTTTGGAGATATTTGGAAGAATTCAAGTGAGAGATTTCCAAAGTTTTCAAAGGCGTTGTAATATAAATATGAAACATTAAGATGACGCGCCATTTCGCTGGCAAAATGATCGTTAGTGTCAAGGAGAATTACTAGGAATATATGTTATTAGAAGGAAATACTTACATATTTTATCAGAGCTGATGGGACTTGGCTGAAAGAGAAACAGAGCAAGCGCTAGAATCGGATGCATCGAGATGTGATCTTCCTCATTAGAGATCTGGGAAAAGCTGGTCCTTGTGCCCTGCCCCACCTACAAATATCGTGTTTCAGGGGCGAAACAATAATCCGGCTTGGCTCGGCTGCGGCTCCCCTACCTGCCACTGCACCAATTACAATATTTACCTTTTATGACACCAGCTCAGGTTACCGTCGGCAAAAAATCCATTACCATTTAAAAACAATGAAAGCGGAACAGCTTTTAGAAATGTGAACTTAGGCTCTGTTTGCATTACTCTCAACCTGATACTTTCAAAAAATAATACTTCTATAAAGTTTATGGAAAATATTATGCAAAATACACATAGAAAAATACTGCTAAAAGCGAAAAAATGGATAATTTGTCGGCTGAATCTACGCAGCCATTCCAACCGTATTCTGAGATATAATGTTTAAAATATACCAAATGCTCATTCATGGCCTAAAAGTAGCTTTAATTAAAGACGGAAAATGGTTACCCCAGTGCCATAATTCCAGAACCTTTTTTGGTCACTACATGTTTCATCTTCACCCCAAGTGTCACTGCATTGAGTTGCTACCTCAAACTTTTTATCATACCTATACCATTCTTTATCTAAAAAAAATAAAAGTTCTAACCATATTTCTTTAGTATGGTGAAATGGATAGGCAGGAGCTGTTATATTATCTTCATGCAATGGAGGTAAATGAGGCACTGGATCCGTATAATGAACTATTCGAAAAGCATAAGGCACATATTGCTATAAAATAATTACTTTTTTCTACGTATCTTGCCTGGAAAATAGTAGCATAGTCATAGTCTCCCTCTCTTGGCTCTCCAAAAGTGATTAGTTTAAGATCGTACTAAAAGCGGAATATTATCTGCTTTTTATTTTACTTTGCTATTAATAACTCCTCTATAAGCTATTCGAAAAGCTGTTAAAGCTGCTAATGCACCTCCTAGAGAATGTCCAGTCACTTGGTATTGAAAACCTGGGTATCTTGAAAGCTCTATGCACAACAACTCATTAAAAATTATACTTTGTAACAATAGGTTGTACCATGGCTTGCCAAAATGTGTCCATAGCTTTGTAAAAATATTTGTTAACTCGACCACAAATAGAATAATTTCCAAATTTATCTAAAGAGAATCTTTAAAAGCATAAACAATTCTAACCTGTCTCATTGAATCCCATATAATCCTGAAGACCATATTTTAATTCCTAAATTTAGTTTCTAAGTACATCTTGAAGCATCTTACTTGAACAAGTTGATCCATTCCTTCAGTTCCTCGAAAAGATAAAATTATGGTTTTGGTAACAATAGAAACAGCTGCAAAGGCTTGGCACTCATTCTGATTCTAAATTATTAACAATGCCTCAAAAAAATGCTGCAAAAGACCTTATCGCAAGAAGCCGTTAGAGCCATTAAAACAGTGTAGTTATCATTAGGATATGTCTTTTGGAGACAAGCGTTTCTAGACGTTGTATTGGATGGCACTGGATATGCAGCGGCTGCAAGATTTAAGAAATTCTTAGCTTCAGTTTCATTATATCTAACATAGATGGACGCAGCTGTTGGAAGCTGAAAATTAGATCTGAAAGTTAAGAAAGAACAAACCAAAAGAGTTAAAAGCCGTGGGAGACGCATTTAGAAATGGGCATTATGGGCTCTTATCAGAACGATATCTTTGATATCATGCTAAGCTAACCACTCAGTGACGTTAGCTTTCTGACTCACTAAGCAATACAAGGAAGTCTCATAAAATATTTTTATTAGTAGCTGCGCAGATATATATTCTCTCCATTTGGGGCGCGACTAGCTTCTTGTCTGGCCAATGCATTCCTTGCTTGCTCTCGATAGTCGATGTCCTGTGTGATCCATTTCGATAAATTGTTCTGGCGAGCTACATCCTTGGAAATTTCTTTGTCCACTCTTTCCAAAAGCTAAAACTAACTTAACTTTGTTTTCAAATCATTTAACCTGTGGAGAAGATAATTCCAAGTGGTTTTTCAACAAATGCACACAATGAGTAAATGTGGGCCGTTTTGCAGGCTCTTCCAGCCAACATTGTAACATTAATTGGTAACTGAAACAATAATTTTTTGTCGAAAAAAATTCTTACATTTCTTCATGACAATGCTTTGTCTTTGGATTACGATATCCACTCTTCAATTTTTCAAGAAGTTCTTCATTTGAAATCATTGGATATGGCATTCCACTGAGTGAGAAAATCTCATAAAGAAGAACGCCATATGACCACATATCAGACTGAAATAAAATATATTAGTCATTCATATATCTAGCAAAAAAATCTACCTCAACAGTAAAAATGCCTTGCTCAATTGCTTCAATAGACATCCATCTGTATGGAACGGGAATGTGCTTACTTTTGCGAAGTCTGCAAATACATTTTTTTGTTGTAATTAAAAGCTAACCTGTAATAGTCCTTATTTTCATTCCTAGCCATTCCAAAGTCAGCAATTCTGCAGTTGAAATTGGATGTGATTAAAATATTTCTAGCAGCTAGATCACGATGAATACACTGGATCGATATTTAATTAAAATTATGATTTTTACCGGAATTGAAGCGAGATATTCCATTCCATAAGCAACCTGCATACCATAGGAAAGTAGATCGGAGGTTGTGAGGCAGTTTGAATCGGGTAAAAGTCGATCTTTCTCGGCGTCCTCTCCCCAATTTGTATCAATTTCATTCTAATTTCATTTCATTTTAAAATAATAATATTTTCTTACAGCGTAACGAGATCTTTTAGCAGAATCTGGAAGCATATAATCTCCTTCTCTTGTCTCTGGTGATCGCAATTCGTCCACAAAATGATTCCTTCTCTTGCTCAAGAAATCTTTCAAGTTTCCATGTTCACAATATTCAACCACGACAAATAATTCTCCACTGAAGGAAAAATTCATATTTTTTTGAAAAGTAAATACCCCTTCATGTTCTTTGTAACAGCACCAACTAGAGCCAACACATTAGGATGTTTTCCAATAGCACACATAATTTTCAATTCATCGGCTAGCATTTTTTGATGGGAAGGATTTTTTCCATTCAATGGTCCTAAAAATATATTGATACTGATTAAATTCTAACCTTTTACTGCTACATCTAGTGTTTCTGCTTCGCTACTCTGATCTGTAACTCGAGTTTTCTTCAATATTCCCTTCCAGACTTGACCAAACTGTCCAGCTCCCAGCTAAACCCTTATTTAACTTATGCTTATAACCTACTCTATTTCCAATATCCAGCATCTCTCTTTCCAGTTCATATTCTCGATTATATGGTAAATCAGAGACTCTTTGATCTAGAGGTTCTTTTGTACTTGGTGGAGGAGCATTGGTCTCTCTCATCATTTGATCATATAAAATTTCCAGAGCTCTAAAACACAAAGTAAATATAATAAATATTTATACCTGATTTGTTCTTTGTTTGATTTCCTTTGCTTAGCGTATATATAAGCAAAGGCCATGATACAACAAATCAAGACAAGACATACAATTGTCAACAATGTGATCCAAACCGTTCCAATTCTCTTCGGTCCTCCGGATACCTTAAAGAAGAAAGATTTATAGTAAATAAACTCATTACAGCCGTATGGAAGGTGGCTTCGGCATAACCAGCTCGATTAACAGCTCGACATGTGAACTTTCCTCTGTCTTCTAAAGCAACTCGTGGGATATGAAGAGTTCGATTATGATCTTCCATAAGGCCTTGTGTGTAAGGTCTTCCATCTTTAAACCTGCAAAGAATTGATAGCTATATCTATCAATCAAATAAAAATTACCAGTAGATTTGGGGCTTCGGTTGTCCTTCTAAATAGCAAAGTAAACGAGCATCTTGTCCATATTTAAGATCAACTGGAGCCTCACTATCAGAGTTTGTATGATGTGGCTTCAGACTTTTGTATACCTAAAATGAGCTTTAATAAGCTTTCTAATAAAAATTCACCAAAATTGTGACGGCCAGTTGTTTTTCTTCATTTTTAGTGCCGTTGTTTTTCAAGATGCAAGTGTAATTTCCCGAACCGGAAGAGGTCATTTGTCTTGAGAGGTGCTGACTTGATGAAAATAATAAAACTTACTTTAGATGAGCTTTGAGAGTATTTGAAACATCAGTAGTAGTAGTTTCCATTTGTGAACTTGGAAGTTCGAGTTCATTAAATTTCCATTTGGCGGACCTAAAAAAAATCTCATCAAAATATTACTGCTTATACCAGTCGCTGTCTTTGGGGTAAATGCACATCAAAATAGCATCATCTCCTTCGTATATATCCTTTGAATCCTCTAGAGGAGTAGCGTTTTCGCTTTTGATTACAATATGAGAGACTTCTGGAGCTCCTTCGGCTACTTTTATCTTCATTAGATCAAATTTATGAGTATTTTGGACATTAAGAGCATCGCATTTGACATCCATCGTCTGATTAATTACAGTATCCCAATGAATTGCACTTTCAAATGTTCCATTTTGATACAAAACTGTATTTGGATCAATGGGTTGCCAAGGATGATTAAGTAACCTACAAAATTGTGATAAAAATAAAATGTTAAACCTATAATATAGACGGACATATTGCGGGAGAGGAACAGCTTCTGCTGAGCAAAGTACCCCAATTTTTGAACCAGGACGGTAGTATTTTTGATGGAAAAGAGCAGTAAATTCAGTGGATGTGATTTGAATTTTAGGAGCGAGTTCCTCGCTAAAGACAGAAACCTGAAACAAATAATATGAATGATATTATTAAGACATACCCTGAACTCAACGGTTCTGACGGTATCGAGGATCTCAATTGAGAGAACGTACAAACCGCTTGAGTTTGTTCGAGCATCCTTCACTGTTAAACTTTCAGTGATTTGGTTCTCAAAACGTTTGCTTTCCTGGAGATGATTTTCATCTGTGATAATAGTCTCCGTAATGGGAGATTCCTTTGGCGGCTTGACATAATGCTAAAAAATTTAATTAAACAAATAATGATAATTAATATTAACCCTCATCCATTTCAAAGTAAATCCTGGTAAGTGCAAAGGATAGGCAAGCATACTGACGTTTAAAGTGAAGCTGCTATGATCCTTTACTCTCAAATAGCCTTCACTTGGAGTCATCTCCGTTATCTAGATCTTATATTGTTGAAAAGATAGATTGAGTACTTTGATCTGTCCTTTTTTTGCTGATACATTCACTAATTTTTCTATTGTCTGTTGGAGCACATTTTCATAGTACCAGTTGCATCTATAGGATCCATAGTCTTCGATTGTTACATTATTTATGCTGATGCTGTTCGCCATTCCTCGCATTTTTGTTCTTGTCTGAGCGGAAACAGCGTCCTAAAATGTTGCTGCTAAAAAAGCAAGATGTTGATATGAACTCACTGTTCCACATCGAGGACAAGTTATGTTCAGCTTGTGACGGAATTTTTCGTCTTTCAAATTTCCTTTTAACATGCATTCTGCAGCTAATTCGCCTCCAACGTGAGTCCATGGAGTGATCTAAAAAGATTTCTAGTCTAAAGAAAGTATTTACCTCTCCCCATTCAATTTCAACCTTTGGATCTGGTGTGGTCCGAGGACTCAGGAAGAATTCAATAACTTCTTTTCCAATCTTTGGATTATTTGGATCAACAAAAGTGCATTTGAAGGGTAGTTGACTGGTGAGCTTAAATTCGGAGATTTTGTCAGTAATATTGAATCCAAATCTAAAAAGAGATTAGTTGTAAAGCTAAAAAACTACCTTGGATCGTATTTCTTGCTAGCGAGTTTCCATTCGTCTCCATTTACATGGAGTATGACACTTTGCTTGGGAACATTTCTTGACGTTTTACATGGAACAGCGTAGTTATATGGATCAACCGAATAGCCGGTACTTTCTAATGGGATAAATAATTCCGGACCTAAACATGTCGTTGCTTTGAAAATGACCAGACTGACCACTTATAAAAACATAAACGTGATGGGCAAGAGAAGGTTCGTTGCGTACGACACATGCGTAAAGACCCGTATCAGTCACCTGAATCTCATTGAGAGGTCAAAAAAGATGACTGACCTTGGCATTTTTAATGACTAGCGTGGAAGACCATTCGTCTCCTCTTATTAGGGTTCGGGTAGCAAAATCGGCGGGATCAAAAAATTTGAGCTCCTTTTGATCCGGGAAAACAAATTCCACAGCTAAACAAAATTTTACAAAAAAATATCAGAGTCTCACCATCATTTTGTGGATGCTCACATGAAAGACTGATATCTTCACCTTTTTTCAACTCTATAAAATCACCAATGATATCATCCGACTAAAAATTATATTAGTTTGCTGGTAAAGAACTTACTTGAATTGTACTTTCCGAGATTATTTGTGGAGGAGCAAACAAGGAAGAATATACATGAGAAATAAAAAGAACGAATAAAAGTGTTGACCTATGTTTCATGATCTGTTATAGGCTGTCGATGCATGAGACTCTGAAATGGACAATATAGTGGTGAGGAACAGCGTCGGGACTGCTCAATTGGCCTCGATTTTAAACAGAAAGAGCAATTTTCCAGAGAGGTGCAATCTTATTATCTCTAGTTTTGAGTTGATTAAAAGCAATCACATGTATTGGCTTAAAATTAGCCCTAAAAGCATTATTTAGTCTGGGAATGGCAGCGCAAGATTTTGTGGTTTTTATTTTGGGAAATACAATTCAAAGGATATGCTAGAAAACGTTTTAAAACGTTCGATTTTTAGTGAAAAGATCAGTATAAATAGAAGAATGAAAGGCGCAGGTTATCAATGGAATGGGCCAAGAAAACAATGTCTAAATAACGTACAGTCACGCAATATGAAACAGTGCCGGCGCTGCAATCAATAACGCATACCGGCAGATCCGTTGGTCATCATAGGAACGGCATATGAGACCTGACCTCATTGTTATCCACCCTGCCGTGTTTTTAGACAGCACACTCTAATTACCCGACGTGGGACTGTGGCTAATCGGACTGTCGGGCAGAACTATCGAGAAAAGGACTCATACTTAAATGGAGGAGTAGCAGAAGCCCGGGAATATTTCAAATGTTGAAAGAGAGGTGAGTGACTCAGGAAAATGATAAGATATTGATTGTCGGGAGGGATGAACTGGGAAGCGTGGGTTGTGTTGGCCGGCCGGGGTACCATTATTCATCGAAAAGAGTGGTGTCAAATTTTATTGCTTGTAATTTCGCTGCGCTCTCCGAAAACAGCACTTTTAAGAGAAAAAGTTTTGTTCGGGAATGGTATCTTGGAAGTCATTTCGCAGTAACATTACACTGGGTGTAAAATAACTTTTTCAGAATGCCAATTAGTCACGATCAGAAGGTAGAGAAGCGCGTGAAAATTCTTTCTACAACTGCCGCCGTCGACGCGCACATGACTGAAATATCGCTAATAACTGTAGGTCGTCGGACCGAAAAAAGGTGACACTTTTCGCAGATTTTTCGACGCTACCGTTTACGCCCCTGAACAGGTGAAGAGAAAGTGAACGATGGTTTCAGCTGTAACGTAGAACTGAAATTCCATTAGAAGGTGTGAGTGGTCGTCAATGATAACGCTATAAGAGATTGATGACCCGTCCAAAAAATAGGAATGCTTCGCCCTATTTAGCGCAATATTTTCGGAAAAAAAAGCTAAAGTTCACACCTTCGGGACACGGTAGAATTGATGGCGATAACTTTCCGATTTTATCACGGGAGAATTCCTTTTCAAATGAATTTAGAACCAAATGCCTATAAATGTCTACAGATAATAGTTATGTAAGGCTTAGGAGTAAGCTGAAATGAGTTCCGATTGAAAAAAAAAGAATCATTGCCTCAGAAAGTGCAGTGAAATATTTATTTTTTGTTTATTAGTGAACATTAATTTCTTACCTGCCTTGCGTGACCGGCCATGATATATCTTTGGCAGAAGGCGGTATCCTGTCGAGTTTGACATTTCTGCAATAAGTTTTCTGTTTGTTACTTTATTTGAGATGCTTAAGAAAGAGAGTCGTTCTTTTTACGTATTTTATTGACAACTGACCACAATCTTAATCGCCTAGCGGGGAGGGAGTACAACCCAAACAAAAAATCGTCTTTGTCGGAAAACGCTTAGCGCGTGAGAGTACAAGACACAAAAAAGAGGCGCGGCTTGGCGAATCGAGGGTGTGCTTGGCGCTCCTCCACGTTGTGTTGACTATCCGTCATCGCGACTCTCCGATGACCTCTCTCACCTATTTCATTTCTGATTATCCCAATCAATATACAGCCCAAGCAGTTCCTCATTTGAATAATGACCGTCCAATTTCGGCGGACACTTTACGACCATTTACTACACTTTGTCCTCTTCATTTAGTCTACCAGGAGGCGGCGACGGACGGTCTCCATCCACACAAGCATAATTGTCACACCGGCTCGTATTATCCTAGTGTAATTATTCGATCGTACAATATGAGAGAGACAATTCATTCTCTCTGTGTCACCCGTTCCAGCGTTCCGACAATTTGTCTTCTCCTTTTTTCTGTCTACGAGTCCATTTGAAACTCACCACCAATTTCAGAAACACGTTTTCAAACAGTACAAATGGAATGTTGGTTGTTCGCCTCGGCCGTAATTTTCTCAACTTCTGGTAAGCGAAGGAAATTACCCTCACTCGACTAATTCTTCTTAGTGGAACCAGTTAACCTGGACACATAAAATGAGCTAATCAAATTGCATGTCTAAACACTACTTGAACAGTCGATTAACCAACAAGAGTTAAAATATTTTAGACCTGATTTCTGCCCAAGCCATTGTGGACATTCGATGCTATGCCTGTACCTCTATTGATGCCAATGCAATGTTGACTGAGATCACAGACCCGAATTGGCTTAGATGGCTCGAGAACGTCCGCTACGTTCCTTTCAGTCAATATTGCAAAGATGATTTCCAAGTAACTATTCTGATGATTTTTAACAAAAAGGATTCAGATTGATCTCGCACTTAGAGATGGCGTTAGGAGTCATCAATGTACAAACGGAGTTTGTATGAAAATGGCATTCCAAGAAAAGAATGGTTACCTAATTTGAAATTTATTTCAATAAATAGTTGTAGGAGTCACTCATATTTGGAGGAATTGTATTCCACAAGCAAAGGAGCAAATTCGATCAGATTGCACGAAAATCTCTTCAGGAGAAGGTAGGAATTTGCTATTAAATGGCTGCTATGGAAAAAAATTCTTTTAGGAAGTCTAGAAGTTTGTACATGCGATGGTAATCTTTGTAATTCAACAGGAAAATCACAGATCTCAATGTTATTCCTCGTTTTATTCGTATTATACTGGCTTAAAAATCAAGAATAGAGCAATTGTACATGTTGAGTTAGTTGGCTTTGCAAGAGGCACATTGACATTTCCTGATAATGTTGATGACCGACGTGTATCTGAAAGATTGAAGTTTTTGTTTTACTTTTAATCTAATTACGTTGTTCCATTTTTGCAATGCATCTTAATGCGGCGTTTTTTCACTTTTACGGCACTACAGCAGCTCTAAAATTTGATCGTTTTGCAACACGAAATCATCTTTTGAACTTACCTCATTTTCGCCGCAAGTACCTGTACATTCGGCATTTTTTATTTCCATAGCTGAACGGCAGTCTCCTTCAGTGTGATGGCGGCGGTATTTTTCCTTATTGCAAGTCACTTTTTCTGCAAAACGATTAAGATAAATATATCAGTGTTGTGTACTTTTTTCGCAATGGTTTCCCTCAAAGTCGGGATTGCAGCGACAGACGAAACCGGTAAAGCTCATTGAGCTCGGCTCGCAGGTACCTTGACCACAGTAAACACCTGAAAACTATTCATTTCTTCGATGGGGCGTGCAGTCCAACCGGCGCATAGATCAACTACATTTGAGCATCCTTTTGAAGTGTGGTGGGTTTCCAAAACCTTCGAAAAGTCCACGGCTTTCTCATTCACAATCAAATTGCTCAAACAACCTAACGATTTTTAAAAGGTCAGTTGCCATTTGTTACCGATTAGACTAGATGAACCCAAAATGTGGAATCTTTCTTTTGCTATAAACAGCTGATCACTAGGAAGTCCTCCAAGATAGAGATAATTCTTTCTTGTTATCTCGAACTTTTTCAACTTTCCAGCATTCATCACAGATTGCGTCTGTTTTTCATCTACAGTAAGATGAACTTTGTTCCCTTCGACTTGGATCAGAACCTTATGAGCGAAACCGTCATTGACTAAAAACTTATTTCCTGTTTTCTTTTTCACAAACCTGTGGCAAAACTGTACATATGACTGGGAGGATTATTCCCAATAAAGAAACCGATTTTAATTCTTCCGTCATAGAGTTCCACAGCCAGGTAGTGTTCATCTCCGTAATAGAGAAGAATACCAGATTTATTGTTTGTTCTCAAAGTGAAGCTAATGTTCCCGTTTGCGATATCCCATGGATCGAGAACTGCGTAAGAATGATGTTTCTGAAGACCTATTTATGCGATGATGAAAAGAATTTTTAACCATAAACCCGATGGACGTTTCAACGTCACATCTTGAACCAGAAAATCCTTCAAAGCAACGACATTCATAATCGTTCATATCTTCATTGGTGAAGCAAGTTCCCTGAAAAGCTTTGTCTCTTAGCCTTAAGGATGTTTACATGGCCACAAGAGTTTCTATTGCATTGAGCTGTATTTTGAAGGAAGCTTTGGAACAGAGGGGAGATTTCACAAAATTGTCCATTGAATCCATTAGGACAATCACAAGTATAGCCATCAATTCCATCCTGAAACCATATTTTGAAATAAAATTTGTTTACCACACAGAGTCCGCCATTTTGACAGCCATGATCCAAGCAGTCATCGATATTAACGGTACAATTGATTCCCTCATAACCTTTGGCACATTCACACTTGTAGGATTCTTTTTCTACTGGGATACATTTTGCTCCATTGGCACAAGGGTTCATTTCTTTGGTGCAATAGGTTAATTTCCTTTCACAATATTTTCCACCAAATGTTTCTGGGCATTCACATCGGTAGTTATTGATCTAAAACCGAGTCAAACAGGCTAATTCAATTTACCAAGTCAATGCATTTTCCTCCATTTTGGCACTTATTATGTTCACAGTCGTTTACATTCACCTGACAGAAGTCTCCAGTGAAACCTTTGGCACAAATGCATTGAAATCGACCTTCTTCCACTACCTAGAACGTGATCTTTACGTGTTTCAAAAGGCTAAAAATTGCCTTGCAGACAGCATTATTGAGACAAGGATGGCCATAACAAGCGTCGATCTGAGATTCACAATTCTTTCCATGAAATCCGGCAGAACAGTGGCATTTATAGTTCTTACCCCCAATTGTTTCACAGATAGCCCTATAAATTGAGAGTGATTCTCTAAATTTGCTACAAAGTACCCATTCTTGCAAGGCTGAAGAAGGCAAGCATCACATTTACTCGCGATTGAATGAGGTTCTGGCTCGTTGCATCTGAAATTTTTTATTTTTGACCCCAGATGTCTCAGTACAAGAATTGGTTTGGTTGGGCTGTGAGGATCAGCTGATTTTCCACAGCTTTCGGCGTATTGCACCGCGCTATTCCAGCTTCAGCGAATCTGGTTTTAATCCATCGCGAGAACCATTGCATTCTGCAGTCACAATAGAGTGAATTGCTACCAACAGCACTGGAAAATAGCTGATTTAGCGTACACAAGTTTTTACATATGAGTTATGTTTCCCAGACCGGAAAAGGCCGATTCCGGTAGCACTGATATATCATTTCCATGAAGTGATAAAATTCTTAGAGATGAAAGTCCTTCAAACGCGAAAGGTTGAAGACACTGAAGAGAGTATGATTAATGGCCGTTGATAGCAGACAACCTTGATTTTATTGTATGACAGTATGAGTGTTGAAAGACGGCTCATTTTCGCGAAGATGTTGTTCTCAATTGATTCGAGAAGGTTATGAGAAAGATCTCTGTACAATTTTCGGCTATAAATGAAGGAAAAACTTACAATTTTGTTAATTTTGTAAGTCCCCCAATACTCTTAGAAGTAAGATCCATGATCTTATTTGAATCCAAAAACAGTTCTGTAGTATCGTCAGGGATCCCATTTGGAATATGGGACAAATTCTGAAGTCCAATGCATAATAAGCCTTTTATAATTAAATCAACCTTGTTGGAGCATCGAACAATTGTGTCTTTACAACTGCATTCCAAAGGACAATAAACACCGCTGGAATCACATTGAGCCTCTCCTTGACACTTTGAAAATACGGAACTTGTAGCAAGTTCAGCTGAGCATTCCTCCATCACAACTGATCTAGAGCTATTTCCTTCTAGCCACGTGATTAGAGGATGGATCTTGCAATCACAAGGGATGTTGTTGTTTGAAAGATTGCTGAAAAAATTGATTTCTGATTGACAAACTTACATCCTCTTTAGCTTGGGCAGGGATTTGAATAAAGAAGAAGTTATACAGTTTAGTCTATTGTTTGATAACCACACATCAGTCAACACAGAATTACTTGGAAAAGAAGACTCATCAACTATTTTCAAATCATTATCAGTCAGAACTCTAGAATTTAAATCTAATTAGGCTTAGATATCTATTTTACAGTTTCTCCAAATTGTTGAGATGTTGTAATCCAGAAAGAGAAGAGATTTTATTTCTAGAAAGTATTAGCTCAGTTGTATAAGTTGGCAACTCGTCCGGAACTGACGTTACTCCCCGATTACTAAAATATAAATTGGATGATCGATGGATAGCGATCTTACCTGCAGTCAACAAGAGTTCCAATGCAATTACATTCCTTCGGACATTCGTAATCAATGAAACATTTATCAGCTTGTTGAGTTACAAGGATTTCAGAGCCTTTGCATCTAAACTTTGAAGGCGCAAGGGATGAGAAACGTTTTTTTGCAACGCGTTTGGGTGCCTCACACCTGGCACCACTTGTTTCAATATTCTTGATGGCGTGAAGTTCTGCTAGCCATTCCTAAAATAAATCTATAAAGATAAAGGACTCTCTAACCAAATTGCAATCACAAATTAAAGGATTCTTTGCTAAATGAATCGTTTGCAGCTTTGTCAATTTGGCGAAAGAAGCACTACTAATCGACTTGATTTGGTTATCATAGAGCGATAGCATATTGAGATTTTTCAATGGATCTAGCAAGCTTGTACGGATACAATGAAGCTGATTAGCATTTAGGAGAAGAAGTTGAAGATTTGTGAGGCCTTCAAATGCATCAACAGGAAGATCAGTCAAATTATTTCCATAGAGGACTCTGAAGAAATTTCAGAGAAAAATAGCGCCTTACAGGGAGTTCAAGTTATTGAGACCAACAAATGCTCGTGGAGCAATTTCTTTGACTTGGTTTTTACTGAGATCTCTGAAAGAAATTTGTTGATAAAGCAGTTTGAAAAATCTAACAATCTTTGGAGATTCCTCAAATTCTTGAAGGCTCTTTCTGGGATATATGAGATTTGGTTCTGCTCTAGCCGCCTAAATTTGCTGATTGATAAAGATGAAAGTTAAATTACAATTCTTTGGTAGAAGTAGGAAGATTCATTGGAATATGGGTGAGCCCTCTGTCGCGACAATCAACTGTGCTTTCAGTGCATGTACAAACTGGAGGACAAACGACTGTTTCTCGACAAGAACCGGTGGCTCTTTTTTCAATCCCTGAGCATTTTAATAGCTAAAATCTTTTGTTTTCTATTTTCGACTATCTACCGCATCGTCAACAGCTTCCAAGAGATGTCCATGCAGCAGAGCTGGTCGCATGCACTTGGCTCCACCGAGATTGTTCCGAGAGACTCTTTTCACCCACTTCAGACGACAATCGCATTGCCAAGGATTGTCTTGAATGCGGCTGAATTGGTCCTTCAATCGGCTCCGTTAGATAAACTTACAATGTTCTGAGGTTGGGAGTAAAGTCGATCTCTTCCAAAGTTGTCAAATTGTTTTGATTGACTGTGAAAATTTCAAGCGAATTCCATTGACCTATCACCGTCGTTTCCAAGCTAAATTGAAGCCCTTGAATAAACTATTGTTTCGAATTTTAGGAAACTGCCGAAACTTGATGTTTATTTAGTGTTCTCTTTCACACCCTAACACTTTTTTTGTTTTGCAAACAGAAAGAAGACGAAGTTCTTTTTTTGGGCACTTACCAAACAAGTCGATTCTTATCCAATTGCAGATTTCTCATACTAAGTGGTCCTCGAAGCTGCTCATCAGTCAACGAACTCAGCTGATTCTCACTAAGATCTCTGAAACAAAATACTACTCCCCATTGAACTAATTATTCCACACATTCCCACTAGCCAACCCATTTTGGGCGCACAGCAAGTGTGTGAACCATATCAATATGCATATTAGCAAGTGGAAGCTGGGCTTATCGACAAGACCCTTGAGAATGTTCCCAGAGCGCTAATTTGTGACTTGCTTTTCTTTTGCAGTGAGGACAGCAGTTGCTGAAAGCTGCCAAATGGATTGGCAGCTCGTGGTAAAAATCGATCAGTAAAAATTTTTGAAAGCCTTGGTCTTTATAAGATCATCCAACAACTTAGAGCTACATGGATTCCAGTGACCACCACTAGCTTGTTGTGATGAGGGACCAGTCGCTCAGACTTGTCACAAATCGTAGCTGGGGGGTGACATGCTCGTGTCAATTGTGGCAGGTGCCTTTAAGAAGTGATGACCGGCTGCTCATTATCAAGAATCACATAATAATAATTAATTCAAATTGCGAATTTCCAAAAAAATCTCCTTTATCTTGCGCTAAGAGGAATTAGTTAAAGAAGCCCTGTTCTTAGAAAAAGGACCCCTGTTACCAAAAGACACTGGCCGCCTAGAGATCGTTAATGAGAAGTTGTTTCTGCCCTGATTGATGGCGAACACGTACCGCCACTCTTCTACAAACACCGGCAAATTTACGAGCACTTCGTAAAGGACCAACTGCTACTACTTAATGCCAGTCGGTCTCGCAATGAATGAGCCTCCGTTAAAAGCTGGGAAGTTAGAAAAACTTGGAACAGTTGATAATTCACAAAGAGTCTACTCATGATGGATTTGTCTCTCCGTTGTTCGGGCAATTCTAAAGGGTCACCGCCGACGTCTTTACGTACACGCGCACAGCCCGCGGCTCTTGTTGAATAAATTTGCCATTAAGGACGCGCGTCTACAAAGAATGTCAACAGGCGAACAATACCTCCTTGAATGGTACACATACAGGAACAGGAAGGATTCAAATTTTAACTTACAGTCTGTGAAGATTGATGAGATCTTTGAATAGAGCATCAGGAAGATCTTGTAGTCGATTTTTGTTAATTCTCCTAAAAATTTTGCTATTACTTAAAAATCTCTTACAGTCTTTCCATCTGAGCTAACCCATCAAACGCTCCTTCTTCTACAACATGGATTTGATTGTCTTGGAGTTGTCTAAAAGCCAAAATTCCCTTGAGATTGAAATTTTCTCACAAGATTTTTAGCTCCTTAAGATGACCCAACTCTCCACTTTTTACAGCTGTGATACGATTTTCTTGTAAATCCCTGAATACACAATACTCTTACTAGGAAACTGGCGGCAGTCAATCGTCCTTCACGCTTTGCCGCAGCACGCATTATAATCTATGGATTATCACATTGTGTCTGACAATGTGCACACTTGACCTAGACACTCTTCTTTTCGAATGAACTAGTCCAATTTGTCGCATAATCACTTAGTGTCATTTGATGAGAAAAAAGTCTTACAATCTGGTTGTGTCGGAAGGAATGCCATCAGGAATTCGGGTGAGCTCTTGTCCGGTACAAATTACAGTTCCAGATGAACAGGAGCATCTATTTGGACAGGCCAGCAGCTGCGCGAACGCAGCTGCCAAAAAGAGAAAAAGCAACATTCAGCTCCTATCAAGATTCTTCAATTTTCTGAAGAAAAAAACTTTCTCAAAAAAAGTTAAGTTTATAAAGTCATAGATTTAAATACAAATAATAGGACAAATAAAGAATGAAATGTTAGTTACAAACAAGTTGTTCGGTTAATTTAAAGACTGAGAAAAATTTGAGGCAATATGTGCGTTCCGTAGCCCGGCACCGCAGGGAGGATGCCAGAGCTCCGCCCACAATGTCAGACCATCCCTTGGGAATTGTTATAGCCTCAGGGGAGGGGAATAATGATATCATCCACGATTTTTATCCTTCTCAGCCTTTTTCTTCTTGTAAATCTGATAGTTGTGCTCAGCACTCATGTAGGTCGTTTCTAGAAAGAGGAACACAAATTCGCAGCAAGTTAGGAAAGAGATTCCACACCACAATCCTAATTGTCCACCAAAATCGGCAAGTAAATTGACAAACTAAAAACATTGATTTACCCAAAAAAAACCTTACTCCATAAGCTTCTGACTCTGTTAGCATTTCAAAATTCAGCTGTTCATAAAATACTTCAACCATAGCGCCGTTTTCTCTAAAATAAGAGGGCTTTACACGTCTAAAATAGTCTTACTTATAGTGTTTGTTGCATTCTTGACTTGTTCCATTACATGATCCCAATTGAATTTGAAGAGACTGTGACGGCCATTTTGCTGGGGAATAAGTTACAGAATAGATTGACTGGCTACAAGGCTGTTGGCATCTGCATCTGAAGGAACCATGTACTCCTCCCAGTTCGTTCATCCTAGCATCGAGACACTTTCCTAGAGACATATTTCAATTATTATGTTTTGTTTTTACTGGCAACAGGATCAGCAGCGTCACAATGTCTGGCTCCTTCTGGCTTTGGGAAACGAGGATCTCCACATTTGCATTCTTTTAACACTAGTTGCTGGAAACAAGATCGATAACATCCCTGAAATGTCATTCTGATGATCAACTTAACAGCCCTTACTTCGACAGAATATTCATAGCTTTTGTATATGTAGTCTGCAGTTTTACCGTCCGGAATACAATCTCCGTATGGCGCCGGGAGACGAGTCATTTTGCGCTGAAAATGATGCGTACAATAGAGCGAAATCAAACCAATCGCAGTCCAAATGAAGAAACATAGCCTGTTGGTGCAGAGTAACCAAAAGTATCTGGGAAGGGAAATTCTTCTTTATCATGAATGGTCAGTCTGACTCCAGTGGCTTCTGTTGTAGGCATGTAATCAGAAGCATTGACATATACAAGCATACGAAGTCCATACATAGGACCAGCTCGAATACTAGTCAGGTTTACACTTCTATTATGATTGAAAGTAAAACATGCTCCAAAGACTGGATCAATGTTGGTCAAGAAGTCACTAGAATCTTGTGAAATGAGGCGTGGGACGCTTCTTACGCTTCTATATCGCAAGCCTTTCCATTGAAGGAACACTTTTGAACAAGTTCCTTCTTGGTGGTAGAGAGTTTAGCACGATCTTCCATGGATAAGGTAGCCATAGCAAACATAATATTTTCTTTTGCTTTTGTCACGATAGCGACTTCATCAGTCATTCCCTAAAATATGTTTAACAGTTTTCGCAATTAGTCTTCTTACAGAGAAACCCATAGCTTCAAGGAAATTTGGATCCTCAGTTGGGCTCCCTCCATTAAGATATGTCCAAATTTCAATTGGAGGTGTTTTTCCATTATAGGCGACACAAAATTTTGATGGAGCACAAATACAAGGTGATTTGTGTCCTTTTGCTAAAATGTTTAGTTATCATTTGACGCAGAGAACTTACATGTTTTATTATCCTTTGTGCAAAAAGCGTGTTCATTGCACGTATCACATTCGGTATTCTCCCATAAAGGACTTAAGAAGCATGGCCAGGCATCATGAGTATTTCTGTCAAAAGCACAAATACAATGGTCATGAGCACCAGTTGGTTCTTGATGCTTCGTTCTGAAAATGATTTATTTAGACGGAGGCGAACTAACGATTCTGATTTGCATTCTTCAAAAGTTGAAGAAGTAGAAGTTTCAAACTTTGTCTCAACGTAATCTTCATCCATTTCTTCATATTCCCCTAAATTATGTTACTTTAAATTAATAGAAGATTAACCCCCTATAGCAAATGGTGTTGTAGAAGGTATTTCTTTTTCTTCATCTCCATCAGCTTCGCTAGAAGATTGGCCGCACAAGCAGCGAGCATATCCCTATAAAACATTAATAAATATATGCAACTTGAGCCAACAGGTTCAAAGAAAGCGCCATCCAAACTTCGCTTTTGTTTCCCCTTCCATAGATTGGTCATTGGAACCAGCGAAGTAGCTTCAATAACAGAACGTTTCGTTTTCTTCGGTTGTTCAGGAGCTTCTTCAGTTTTCTCCTCTTTTACTCCTGCTTTGTCCATAGCCCCCTCGAACGCAGATAACTGAATTTGTTTTGTAATTTTTTTAAGAATATCAGATTACCGTTCGTTTTACTAAATCTACACTGGTTGCTAAACTGGCTTTGTAAGGATTCAAATTACACAAAGTGATTGCAGGAAAAGGAGCAGTGTCTAAATTTATCTTCAATAATAGAAACACACTAACCAAATTTGAGTTGAATATCTACGATCTTTTCATTCCTGTTGTATTTGTGATATACACTTTGAGCATTAATATACAGCATGGCCATGCACCCCAGGAATAGACAAATCCAAACAGACCTACGTAACCGTTTATATTGGTAGAGATTTTTTCTACCTGTAGTAGACATTTGGCGCTTGGCCAATCATGGGAATTCCATGAGCAGAGGTTTTATAGCAAAATTCCCTTAAGTGCCATGCCATTCGTTTGTCGTATGGCAGTAATTTTGGATCAAATTCGCCCGTAATTAGCTCACACTAAATCAGTGTCACTCCAAAAATTGGACTAAATCTACTTGGACTTCCGAATCAGTTGAATTGAAGCATTCTCCATAACCAAAATCCCCAAAATATTCCCTCTCTGTCACAAATTTCGTATCCTCCATATGAATATAAGCCATAGGATCGCCATAAACCTTGAGAAAGAAGTAGACGGAGGAAGCGAAAAAGCCCTACCTGCTTCATATATTCGGCAGATTTTTGAAGCCGTTCCCAATTTTTTAAATTTTGAATCCATGACATGTTTGGAGGGAGGAAAGAAGAGAAAAAGAAAGGAATGAGTTCACAAAGACGGATGTGTCAGCAGCTCATCAGAGAGGATCGTCATGCATTTTGGATTGTATTGCATGGAGTATTAGATCTCGACTCTTTCATGTTTTATTAAGATAAGTACAAGAGAAAAATAAATATTTTGAAGCTTGAAGCCGGATATTTCGTGAAATGCTTTTAGACTTAGTTCACAGCCATTACAAATTCTGAAAAATGTATAGGCAGCTGAGAATATAACTTACCATCGAATGAAATTTTCCCATCACCATCAACATCAGCTTCAGTGAAGAGCTTTTCAATAACCTCACTAGGAAAGGACGTCTCAAGGCAAAGTTCTTTGACGCATTCATACATCTCATGTTTTTCAATGAAGCCGTCCCCATCCTGAATTATTTTACTATTATTGGCAATAAATCTATAGCCGACCTTATCAAACATCTGGAACTGCTGAAGCAATTGGTTGTAAGTGTACTTTGACATGTTTGAAGTGCCGTCCATTAAATGAGTGAACTCATCAAACGTAATAACCCCGTTCTCTATAATATATTAGTTTTTTAGGAAGGGCACTTTGCTCACGATCTAGGTCGCCATGATACATAATAAGTTTGAGTTCTAAACGACTCGGATTTTGGCCGCATTTTCTCATGGCCTCGCATAATTCTTCAGAGGAAATGAAGCCGTCGTTATTTGCATCAAAGAAGCTGAATGCCTTGCGGTATTCTGAAAAGAGATGATGAGAAGTTGAGTAAAAACAAACCTTCCAGACGACTTTTATCTACAGTTTTGTTTTGGGAGGAATGTGGTTTGTGAGGCTTCTGAGGTTGTTCAATTGAATTTGCACAAAGTTACGCACTCACCTGCTTTCCATTGGCTGAAAACATGCTGACTGAAAGAGTAGCTTCAGAGTTGGGAGGCGGAGATGTCCTGTCTACATTCATCAAGCCTAATGACGCGCTTGCAAGTAGTTAAATGGAAAATGAACGGGGACTCCACTTACTCGCCCTGGAGCGAATTCAATAGGTAGGTGGAGACAGGCAAATTCTCAAAAATGCCAGTAATTCTTAAGCGCGCTCGGAAAACATTCATAATTGAGTAGGTTCTCCCTCAAAAAACGCTGAATTTGTGTCATATTTGAACAGAGAAATTTGAACGGATAGAATATTTATTGATTTTGAAATACTTATTCCGGAATTTTTTGTTACTTTTGAATATTATGTTAAACGCACAAACGGGAAAAACAACCAGAATCAATCTACAGTTGAGCTGTCGAGATCTGCAACACTTTTGGGAGGAGCGGAGACTCTACTTCTCTTTCTCATTGTCGTCAACAACCAAGAATAATTTTTGGGCGAAGTGAGTAACGGCTCCTAAAGGTTAGTATTCACACAATTTTTACATATTTCATACTCGAGACGGAATCAAAGCAGCCGGGTTTTCCTTTCCATGCAATGAAGATAAGATAAACCGGAACAGCTGTCAACATAATCGCAATTCCAATGCCTAAAAATGAGATTGAAGAAAAAAATTCGCTTACAAGCATCCTTAGTTGCTCCAAAGATTGGTACCAAAACAAGGGCAATGCAACCAGCCAAGAAAACAGGTGGAGCGATTCTTCCAGCCTATGAACTTGCTAATAAATTTAAATTAAAATCTTACGTGAACAGGACGTGGAGCATCAGGCATTTTAAATCGCAAATAGATGAGAGCAACAATGGCTCCTCCAATGGCCAACCAATAACTGATTTGGATGTAATTGATCAAGGAGAATATATTATCCGAAAGGGCCAGGTAGCAAATAGCCAAGAATCCCTGTATTTCAATTTTTTGTTTTTATAAAAAGAGACTTACGGTAAAAATAACAGCCGGAATGGGAGTTCTGGTGTGCTTATTAATCATTGTAAGAACCTGAGGCATCTGGCCTTCACGAGCACCAACATAGAACAATCTAAATCGAGATGGTCTGTTTCATTTGAGATTTTACCTGGAGCTGGTAAAGATGACTCCGTTTGCTGATCCAATCGTAGAGAAAGCGACAAAGATTGGCATAACAAAAGCGAAAGGTCCAAATACTTTTTCAGCAAACAACTAAAGCGATACTAGAAAAACTAAAACGAATTATTCTTACCACAGCTACAGCCGGAGTAGCGAGCATTTCATCTGGAGAGATGACTGCATAGAGGGCAACGTTAGTCAAAGTGTAGATGACGGTGCATGTTGTGCAGGATATCACAATAGCAAGAGGAAGATTTCTTTCGGGATTTTGGAGTTCTTCCACAATGAAGTTAAGGTAGTTCCATCCTTGGTAAGCAAAAAGACCAGCATAAAAAGCCAATGAAATATCTCCAAGACTGGTTGAACTTCCCTCCCAGATATTTTCAAACGAATCGCGATAAACAGGAGCACCTGAACACATACAAAACCAAAAATAATTTAATTACCAAATATCATCAATCCAACTCCACTACAGATGATTAGAATCAAAGCAAAAACCTTAGCAAGCGTGAAGAAATCCATAACAAAGGTGGCAATTCTCACTGAGATGCAATTGATGGCAGTTAAGAGAACTGAAAAACATATAAAAAATAATAAAAATTCTTACTCAAAAGGGCAGCTGCAGTGAGCTGAGGAAGTCCATTAGGTGGCTCACAATCAGGATAGAAAGGCTTGAGCATGTAGATAGCGAAAGTTAAGGCTACAATTGTAGCAGTACATGGTCTAAAAAAATATAAAAACAACTGCAATTTTACCGAACAACGATGGATTCGATCCAAAGTCTGACAAATGCGAAGAAGGGTCCAAAGGCTTCCATGATGTAGGCATAATCTCCACCGGATTTGCGAATAAGTGTTCCCAATTCAGCATAACAATAAGCTCCAATAGCAGCAAAAATACCAGAAGCTACCCAAACGATCAACGAAATTCCCACCGAACCAGCCTCTAAAAGAATTTGTCTCAATTCATACCGAAAAAAATGTCAAATCGAATTAGCAGCAAGGTCACACTAACTTTCTTGAACTCCAGTCGGGCTGACAAAAATTCCAGAGCCAATGATACAACCAACAATAATGGAAACACCGTTCCAAAGGCCAAGAGATTTGGCTAATCCCTTTGCTTCACCCTGAAAAGAAATAAAATTATATTTCAAAGTTGTCCTTCAATTCTAAGGTCAATTTCAGATGACGTGTGCGACTAAACATTAAATTTGAATTAGACACTTAGAAAACGTCCGGTTTGCATTCTTTTCGGGTTGATGCTGCAATAAAAAGGAAACATTGATACTTTTAAAATTTAAAGAAAAGGTCAACTTACTTCGGGATTTTCATCCTCAGTTCTTTCTTTGAGCGGTTCTGCTTCCGCCTTGGCCATACCTGCAAATGAGAAGATCTAAGAAAAGAAAGAGAGTATGAATAAATATGAGAGTGGAAATGTCCTTTGATTCTTGGAATGCTTACTTTGCTGGCGGACATGGGGTCAGGTAAATGCAACAACAAAGCGAAATTCGTAAAGCAAACAATAAGCCGCGCGAACGAATGCCAAGTGACTGCAACAGCGATCAAACGCTCAGTTGGAAATGGAGAACATAAGGACAAGAAATCACAGGTCTATAGGCAGAGCAAGGGTCACGGGAAAAACAAGGCTTATGCAATTTTTAGAATCTGAGCGCCATCTATGAAACAAAAAAGTGTGGGGGAAAACTATCCCTGCAGCTGTGTGTACGCTTCCAATGTTTTCTACTTTCAGAGAGGAGAGCGAATATTTTCATCAACAGGAGAGACAACAACGTATTATGCAGGCTCTTTTTACTCTCGTGTCAATCAATAACGTATGTGTCCCAAGCGTAAAAATTGAAATTCAAACAGCTGAACAGTGAAAGACTATAAACAAAAGAGTCAGTTGATAAGGAAGTATTGCAGGGCAAAAGTTTAAAACGTTCAGGGAGGGGATGTGCAAAAGGGCAAATTACTCGGCCTGCAGTGCAGCTATAAAGAGAGAGCGGGACACTGAAACGGGAACATCAGCTGGACACACAACCGGCCAATGAGACAATACGCAACCTACAGAATAGCCGGCCGGCAGTAATTTGTAGCATATGAGATTGACAGGGACGTTGGCGGTAGGCAGTAGCTGAGATAATCGGCAGAGGTCATCGAGGAGGTTGCCCAAAGTGACGAGGCGACGCGCAGGTCACTCGTAGGTCCTTTGAGCGGACCGAGTACAAACAGATTATGAGAATGGGCGCCTTTTGGTTAGCTTCTGGGAAACTGTTTTCTGATTTATTTGTCTAATATTTGAAAATAAAGATAAATAAAGCGAGGAAAAATGGATATTTGGAATCAAAAGACTAAAAAATGCATGGAGTCAACCCAGCAACGCGCATTCGATCCAAAACCCTCTTCAAATATCTCCTCTTCTTCTTTCATTTTCCTCAGGCTATATATGCGTGGTTAATTGAAATGATGAGAATATTGAAAAGGCAAGCTGAAAACGGGAAGTTGCTTGGCAACGTAAATTGTCAGCATTCATTTTGTCAGCATTTCCCCCCGTTATAAACACCACAGAGATCAAGCTCGGAGCAGAAATAGCAAAACTAACTGCAAAAGAAGTGAGTGGAGACGGCCGTAATAGCAGTTGCGTGCACTAGGCAATGTTTAACAATTGCCCAAAGGCAAAATCTTCAGTAATTGGAGCTCGACGTGCCAAGCAATCACATTAGCACCCTCTGTAATTTGTGCTAAACTAGGAGTAAACGTGTGACATCTCTAAAAGTCAACACAACCTCGATGGGAAAAAGCAAAAAATGCAGACGAGGGTCTGAGTTTAATGAAGCTCTATAGCCGAGGCTATTTTTTACTCGGAGTCTCTGACCAAGGTCAACGCGCAGTGTGTGGACCATCTGCTGAGCGTCTCACAAAAGCATTGATTGCTCCCACTGCTATGAGGTGTCATTACAGCCAATAGTAGTTTCAAATTGCGCGGGATAATGTAAATATAGAACGATAGGACGGTCAGAGTTGATTAAAAGTGAGAACGCTCACACCCACTAGCAGTTGGCTTTCACGATCTCTTCCGTTGTAAAACGTAATATTGCGTGAGATTTAAAGTCGTTACGAGGAAAATCTGACCCTAGTTCAAATAGCGAAAGTCTCATCTTTCGCGGGAGCTTTTTGTTCCCAAAGTTTTTTCGCCAACGCCAAAGTTTTTCATCCAAACTTTTAAAGTTTTGAATCTTATTTTCTTATTAAAATTTTACAACAATTATAAGCAGCAAGAGGAAATCAATGAGCTTCCGCGGCCGGACATTACGTGGAGAGAGCTTTTCATTGCGGACTACTGAGTTCTGTTGAGAGCCACTAGGGCACAAACGGGAAAATGACGTTTTTCGTGGGGGAAGCAGACGGTGAAGAGGCTCGCGCACGTGTTTGAGGAAGCTTCAAACCATTTATGTCTTGACGGTGGCCTTAATATTAATCCTGGCATCACTCAAAACTAAGGCTTAAGCAGCACGTCACGGAGAGTTGTTTACCAGACTAAAGGTTGAATTTCTTCCTTTCATAACAAATCTTTACTCATCTTCTCAAAGATTACATTTATTAATTTATTTATTTCGCAATTTTAAGCTTGACTGAGCTATTGCACATACTCAAAGGCTTTCTCACACTGACAAGACATGATTAATTTTTTAGTATATTAGACTTTGTTCTTAGCTTGGTACAAGCTCTTTTAGCTCCGCCCTTTGGTACAATCTGCCGTCCCTTGTTAGACATTTGTTGGAGTCTCGTGCCTCCCACCAGATGTGTTCTCTCCTTTTCTCTAAATTGTTTTTCAGAACTATGGAGTTGTTCGATTGGCTTGTTCTCACGATTTCTTTCATATTAGTCAGCTACTTTGGATTTAGAAAAGGAAATGAAACTTCGCAGAATTTTCAAGACCGTTTGATTGGTTCAAAGTAAGTAAAGTCGAATGACGCCAATTTTTAGTATGCCGGTCTGGGCTGTGGCATTATCTGTCTGCTCTGGATTTATTTCTTCTATCTCCCTAATTGGATTCCCAGCAGAGGTAAGAGGAAGTTGAAAAGGAGTAATTATTGTAGGTCTACTACTTTGGAATTATGGTAGTTTGGCTCATGCTAACTTACTTTGTCGCTTTTCCCATTGTGGCCTATTTATTCCTCCCAATCTTTTACAAACTTAAGCTTCATTCAATTTATGAATATATGGAGCTGCGTTTTGGTCGTGGCTGCCGAATTCTTGGATTGGCTTGTTTCTTTTTTCAAGTATTTTCAGTTTTTAGCTAAAAAATATAATTGTTTTTAGACGGTTCTATATACAGCTGTGGCTCTTTATGCTCCTTCGATGGCTATGACTTCTATTACTGGAATTACACTATCCGTTTCCATCTCGTTTACAGCACTATTGGCTGCTGTCTATATTAGTTTTGTATGGTTATTTTTAGCTTCAAGTATAAAGAAATTCCAGGGAGGAGCTCGTGCTGGAATTCACACTAGTGCCATTCAAATGGCTATGATCTTCGTAGCTCTTCTCGTCATTGTCCTTGTGAACTGCTTTGAGAGTTCTTTACTTGATGCACTCAAAAACGCTTACACTGGACATCGCTTGAACTTTTTCGAGTTTGACACTAATTTTGCACTAAAAAGCGGATTTTAGCTTTCGAATTGATCCTACTGTTCGTCATACGTTTTGGTCTCTTCTTTTCGGAGGAATTGTGAATATCTGCTGTCTCTTTGCTGGCAATCAACTAAGTGTTCAACGATATATCTCCATGCCAAGCCTTGAGTCAGCTCAAATGGTCGTCTTATACAACATTCCATGCAATTCGGCCATCCTCGTTTGCTATGTACTCATCGGTCTTCTGATTTACAACAGATACCATCTGTGTGATCCTGGTCTCTCAAATATTAATGAGGTTTATTTGAATTTTGTAATATTGCATTCTAAAATATTTTCAGTTGTTGCCACAATTTGTGTTGGACAGTTTTAGTCATCTCCCTGGAATGACTGGATTATTCATTGCTGCCGTATATGGAGCTGCGATTAGGTAGTTCGATGACGCAAATTAAGCTGGTTATTTTAGTACTCTTTCTGCTTCTTTCACTGCTATCTCAACTGTCATTCTCACGGAAATTTGTCAACTTTACGCGAAATACAAAGGCAGACCCATGTTGAATGATAGAGTGCTCTTTTTGACCAAAATTATGCGTAAGTTGAATCGAAATACTAAAATGTTATTCAGCTTTCTTTGTTGCAATTTGCATCGGAATGCTTGCCTACTTCTGTCAGTATTTGAAAGCTTTAGCTTTACAAGTTGCTTTCTCTGTATTTGGTGGCATTGGAGGCCCCGTTCTTGGCACTTTCTTTGTTGGGTTCTTCATTCCATATGCCAAAGGTCGTTCTGGGGTTGTTGGATTAGCTGTCTCGCTCTTTATCTGCTTATTTTTAGCATTTGGTGCAATTTACTATGAGGTTAGATTAAGTAAAATGAGATAAATATTTAGGTGAAACCTAACCGACTACCGGTTAATGCTATGTGCAATGAAACCATAACTCGTATTATGGAGAAATCGGTGTTTCATGGAATCGGAAAAGTAACAGCTAGGTAAGAGAAGAGAAATTTTAAAAAGAATAAAGTACAGGAATGGCTGGTTTACTTGGGTCTCATCAATCTCGTATCAATATTACAGTGTAATAGGAGTTATCTCCAATGTATTTGTGGCTTGCCTCTATCAATACATCTTCGGTATCTTTTTCATCAAAAGAAAACTATTTAATAGGAAATGATGACAAGGAAAAGATTCGAGATGATCTTCTCTCTCCCTTGGTTTACAATAGCTCTACTGTTTTTGAGGAGGAAATGGAAAAGATTGATGGAACCATTGCAGTAGAGGTCTATGAATCAGAATGTTGTCAAGCTTAGTTGGTCTCTACCGTTTGTTTAACAAACATATCGATAGTATTATATCATTTGAATCTCAAATTTGAAATAAAAATGTGATGGGATAGAAAAAGTGTCGTTGTCTGCGTGTCTCACCGCTTGGCTCGCTGCATAGCGTCCAATGCAATGGTGGTCAACTTCCTTACTTCCTTGTCTTAGGAACACCTATCATTGTTTCATCAAAAGCTAGCCTTTGATTGTGTCATTCATCTTTTTTTGCTTAGCTTTCGTTATCAGAATTTTATCGATTATCTTATCTTGTTCCTCTCTCCTCGACTTTCTACCAAAGTTGTTAAACAAATTTCTTTAGGTATGGGTTTTAAGCCTGATTTGGACACAATAGTTCTTCCAATTTTATTTGGAATTACTGGAATTTTGGCATTTCTCTACTATCGCCTTCCGATTTTGTTTTATGCAATTCCTGTAATAATCGCTTTTGGAATTGTGCATTTTAAAAATGAAAATTGTGATCCAAAACACGTAAATTTTATGAGTTTATTGTTTTTAAAGTCAAGTTTAGGTTGCCACGTTTTTTGATGGCTTTCGAGTTGGTGGACATAGAGGCTCTCCTCATATTTTCCCAGAAAACAGTATGTCCGGCTTTATTCAAGTAAGAGTTCGGCCTATTTATTAATTTTAATTTTTCAGGCAAAAGCTGAAGGAGCAGATTTGATTGAATTCGACGTGGCTTTGACAAAAGACGGGAAGGCAGTTCTCCTACATGATGATGAACTCGATAGAACGACCAATTTAACTGGTCCCATTCGAGATAGAACATTCGAAGAGTTAATAAATGCCAACGTCTGTGCTAGGTTTACCAGAGTTGTGTAAGTTTTAAACAATTATTTTAAACCGCTTTCAGTTATTCTATAAAGTAAAAAAAAACAAATTAAAAGAAAGATTTGAAAAAATCTAGTTTTTATTTTTAGCACAGCTGATGGTGTTCGTCCAGCCGGAGCAGAAGGAATCCCTACTCTTGAAAATATTGTGCAATGGTCAGTTCAAAACAAAGTAAAAATGCTATTTGATGTGAAGGATACGGATGTTGAGGTAATTTTCTATTTCATGTTTATAGCTTATTTAGCTAATGCGCCAAATCGCTGATTTGTTTGAAAAATACAGCCTCTATGATAAAGCGATCGTTTGCAGTTTCTTTCCTAATGTTTTATGGAGGATTAAACGCGGAAATCAAAAAATTGTCACAGGTATGAATTTTATTAGATTTATTACGGAATTTTAGGCCTAACTTGGAGGCAAAAATTCTTCTCTCATCATGATATCGAAAATAAGAAACCGAGATATAGTGGACTAAAGCATTATATTTTCCAATTAGCTGATATGGTTCATGTCGGCCTATTGAGAACCTTGACTCCGTGGTTTCTAGGAGCTGACCTACTTTTGACAAATAATTTGGACATTTCTGAGTAAGATTTTTTTCTTATTTTTTATTTCTTTGTTTCAGAGGTTTGATTAATGAGCAAAAGACTTGGGGAAGACGTGTAGTTGTCTGGACAGTCAATGATCTGGCTGAAATGCATTGGATGGTTGAGAAATTAGGAATCCCTGTGCTAACGGATCATCCTTATTTTATCAAGGAATTGGATACATTAAAACTACTTCGTGGAAAACACTACTTGGGATAAGAAAACTTGTATTTTATACGGGACAAACTATAAAGATTCGTGTGGCTCCTGTATTTTTCCGGGACTTGATTGCTGCCTCTTGAATCGTTGAAAAACAGATGTCTTTCTTCCTAAAAACATACGATTTAGTGTCAAAAATACCTACCATCAGTGGATTGTCTTCTTTTGAAGAGATTAGCAAACGAAATTTTACGCGGCTTCTCTTTGGTTTGATCATCCTCTGCTTCTCTTAATTGAAAATGGGTAATTAAACTGAATTCCACCATACGGCTCGGGTTCCACTGCAGCTTCTGCCAGCATACGACGTCTCTCAATCAGCTGCTGCATTCTCATTTCTTCTTCCGAAAATTTTAAATTTTATTCTGCATTTGAGTAAAACAAACCACCGGGTTTCTTTTAGACTGTTTGTAGACATGAATAGCAAACATCCCCATTACAACTGAAAGAAGGACTATTCCACAAAGTAGCATAACTGTAAAACGGGAAATCGCCTAAAATTGCCAATTGTTGTTCTTGAAGCAACTCTTCACTTGTTGTTTTATCTTTCTTCTGACAATTTTTAAGGGTTTTCTGAAAATACAGATGGGATAATTGGCGATATGTGGGCCAGTTTGGGCACATTTATCACAATGTAGTCCGCGATACTTAGCAGGACAGACACAGGATTGCGACTGGTTCCGAACATCTGAAAAAAGTTGGAGAACAGCTGCAACAATTACCAGGATAGCCGTGATAACAAACGATGTTCTGGCAGTATTTTCCCTCGTATCCTTTACGACAAATGCATCTTTAACTTTAGCTTATTAAGCTTTACTAAAAAATACCTTCCATTTTTGATATTACCGAAAATGCAATGACTTGTAAATTGGCAATAACTTCCAAAGAAGAACTCAATGCATTGGCATTTTTCATTCTTCCATTCTCCTCTTCCACTACACTATAAATATATTTTTTAAAGAGGAAGCACAAGAACAACCTTGGTTTCCAGTTTGTATTGGCACAAATCGCCCTGATATCCATCTTTACACAAGCAAGGCTTGCTAAACATGAAGCTATTTGGATCATACCTCCATCCGACCGAAATTCCCCCATTCTCTAGTTGCATTCTTCATTTGTATTTGACAAACACTTACGACAATCAAAATCCTGACATGTTTTTCCTGTATGAGGAAAAGGACAATGACACTCTCCGTGAGAGAGTATCCCTCCATTCCGGCAGGAACTATTTGTGTTGTCTCTTAAGTAATTGTCCAAGGCGTCGCGTTTATATAGGATTCTTTAAGAAAAGATTTTAAAAAGCACTTAGAAGAACCTTTGAATGTCGATTTCTACGTCATTTTTGTCGAAAAAGCTATAACTTAGTGGAATAAGCAAAAGCAATAGTACTATCATAGATGTCTGCTGAAGGTCGGGGGAATTGAAATATTGTCTGTCTTAGGATGTTCGATACAAATCAATCTCTTTGTGCGCGATTTTGACATTGATATGCGTTCACTTGCACTGTAGAGGAAAGAGTGAATTGACCTTGGCGGACCCACTCCAATAATTCTCTGTTAGAAAATTCCTGAAATCTCCAAATAATTAAGCTGCCCTAGTCCTTTCTGGACAACAAGCATGTCTTGATCCTCTAGTCCATCACCCCCTGCCGGCCAGCGGTCATCGCAGTGTATGGGAGCTATTGATTTTCTCGTGCGTGCGGTTGCGTTGCGTCATTTGTTTTCTACCTCATACATTTCTATAGTATCAGTACGAGTGATAAATGAAGATAAACTATGATAGTTGACAATTCTAAAAAATATTTCAGGGAACACCTATGACCAGTTAGGAATTAGTCACCCACCCGCGCCGAGGGTTGCCTATTCACACAATCTGACTAAACTGTGTACTTATGCCCGTTATCAATGGCTACTGAAACAGATCTCTTTCTTTGCCTCTCTCTATACTCTCTCGCACACTTTCTCCGTCCAGTTCGCATTTCACTAATCTCCCATGCTGTTTATGGAAATATTAATCTTTGAAATTTTAAGAAAACACTGGCAGACTTGGAAGAAGAAGCTTCGTGTGGACGGTCTCTGGCCTCCGTGGTAGAGCATCTTCCCCTTTCTTATGATATGGACAATAAGAATTTGGGAAGAACCACATCGCTTGGCCAAGGTTTGCTTTGGGTTTAGAGACTTTACAGCTGTTGTTCAGGAAACGCAAGTCCATCGTTCACGCCGGGTCATCATCGCCGTAGTTCTTACGAATCCGCCCAGATCCAGCTTCATTTCGCTCGAAGAACAACAACAGCAAAGGGCACTCCAGCCATCGCTCCCACGAGGTTTGTATCTACTTATCCTTGAGGGAATAACTTTTTTTGTCGCTTTTGCTGCGCCGTGGGGAACCAGTTGTATGATCGATTCACGTGAATTACAAACACAAGTCGCAAAGACAGCTTTTTCAATGTCTATTTTCTACTTGCAGGTGCTACCCCGACATTGCATGCTCTTCGTCGACAATTGTTGATAAACAAGATTCTGGAAGCATAAGCTCTGAAACAATTGACTCGGGCGTGGGAGGTTAGTGTACTTCACCTACGAAATTTATTTATTTGCTACAGAATCGCCTGGAACTTCATCTAAACAAAGCTCATTAGATAGGCGTAGTTTGAACTCAGAACTGGAATCTGAAGATCCGATCGAGAAGCCAATTGAAAACAAGTCGCGTATTTTTAACTTCCCTAAGTAATTTCTCATTTCGATTAAAACAATTCATTTAGAAGTTTATTCTCTGGCATGACTAAAGCAGAAAAACCGTGGAAAATGTTTGGAAGTAAGTCTAAAACAGCGGCGGTTGTTCCTCCAACGGCGTTAATTTTGGAAGAACGACCAAGGTGAGCTGAATGCATTGTGTGAATTTTATGTTTGTCTTCTGAATCAGTTACGCCTTTTAAAAACAATTTTAGCAATCTCCCCGCAAAATCGGAAGAAGAGGCTGCTCGTCATCGCCAGCAATATTGGAATATGATTGAGCAGGTTTCTTGTTCTTCCTTCCTTCAACAATTCTTTTAACTTCAGAGTCGTAAAAAGGAGCAAAAAGCTGAAAAGGAGAGACGACAGATGCGAGCTGAACAAAAACGCTTGGAGGAGCAAGCTGCAGCTGCTTGCCGTGTCTGGACAGAACAGATTCTTCCTCGCTGGACTGAAATGTAATTGCGCTTTTTTTATATGAATACCCACTTTCAGGCGAGATAGTAAGCGATGTCGTGAATTATGGTGGCAAGGAATTCCAGCCAAGGTTAGAGGAACTATTTGGAGTCTTGTTGTCGGCAACAAGCTGAACATTACTCAAGGTATGAGTCATTTGTTTGATTGAAAACACTATTCAGAGCAATACAATGATCTCTTATCAAATACTCGATCTAAGATCGAAGAAGAAGGCTATATGCCTATTGGGAATTCTGCTCAGATCTTGCTGGACATTTCTCGCACTTTCCCAAATTTAGGAATCTTTCAGCAAGGTGGACCTTACTATGAACATTTGATGAATCTTCTCGGTTGGATATTTGCACGAGTCTTATTATATAAATTTCAGAAATTTACGTTTTATTAAAGCCGAAGATTGGATACATGCAATCTATGCCTTTTATCGCTGCTGTGCTTCTTCTCCAGATGGATCCCTATCCGGCATTCGTCGCTTTCGCTAATATACTAAATTTCCCATTGCATTCCGCTTTCTTCGAGCTGAAACAGCCTCAAATGACGGAATACTTTATCGCTTTTGATCGCTACTTTGAGCAGGAGCTCAATTCTCTTCACAAACATTTTGATCAACTTGATGTCCGTCCAGATCTCTATCTCATTGAATGGTTTGTGATTCTTTTTGAGTTTCTATTTAAATTCTGTTTATAGGATTTATGGAATGTTTGCAAAGTCTCTCCCATTGGATATTACTTGCCGAATTTGGGATGTTTACTTGCGCGATGGTGAAGAATTTGTTTTCAAAACTGCTCTAGGCAAGTGCAATTAAAAGTGATGTGATGCTTTTATTTTTAGGAATCCTCAAGATGTACGAAGGAAAATTGCTCCAATTAGACTTTGGAGATTGTGTCGAGTTTTTGACAAAACTTCCGGACACTCTGTCAGGACCTGAGCTCTTTCGCAACATTGAGCCTTTTATGAGAGCTTCTTATGAGAATTCTAAAACAAAGAAAAGTTTCTCTCAAGTAATTTTTCTTTTTTACGTCTTTAATTATCTATTTTTTTTAGATCCTTCGCGAGGTCGATGAGAAAATCAACCCCAATGGCAATGCTGAACATACTCAAATCTCCAACAATGTCATGGGCATCCGTATGAGTAAAAGTCTCAGCGGATTTATTGGAGACTTCATAAATCACACGCCCAAATCTTCGTCATAGATCAAATCACTTCTCGCCTTAACAACAAATGCCTTTTGCTTCTCACTTCTTTGAGATGTCATATTGTACTTTAAAAATATCCATGGGTATTGTAAAACATACTTGCCATATTCTTAAAATTTCATATCAGATGTTAATTTATTAGTTCTTCCCGTGATATTTTCCCTGTAGTTCGCTCAAAATATAAGTCAATTGCCATCGATTTTAAAAGTGCCTGAGACCATGACATTTATTTATCGGTGCTTATGCAGAACAATAAAGATTTGTTTATCGCTAAAGACAAAAAAACAGAAGGACAGTAATGTATCAACCATCGAAAAGGGCCGCTTACCATTTACGTAAGAGACCGTCTGTCACGGATTTGCTAGCCAGATCAGTGCACCAGGAGCAGTCACCCGCGAAATCGGATCCACGTCTTATTACCAACATGGCTATTTCCGAAAACTGTGCGCGCGGACAATTGTATTGATATCGATGCCTCAATTGTCTTTTCTCCTCGAGCGTACTGTCAATGGCATCCGCAAGTGGCCTCTATTCACAACACAAGGCCCTGTCATTGGCTAACATTGTCCTTAGTAATCTGTCAATTTCTTGCCAAAACAATTCTTTATATTATTTTTCTCTTTAGATCTCTCATTTGCTTCGAGTTATTTGAGCACATATAGATAAATGGGTTTGGTCAATTGATACCTGAACATACCTCCTGTCTTTCTAATAACTCTACTTTACGACAGCCAACTGGTATGTTGTTGGGTAAAGTGTTGATGGCTCACCATCACAAGTGGAGAATAGAACCAACCCGAATGACCCCATCGGGTCTATTCAAACAACTACGAGTGCCAAAGATGGACAACGCGATGCGAGTTGTCTCACGCAGTCGTTACGCCTTGCTTCCGTTGAAGAGAAAGACATCCGTTGCGCAAATATGTAGCTTCACACCTTGAAGCGTTCCCTTACGACTTCTTCGCCCTTCCGTCCGCTTTGATAATAGAGATCCAAGGCTGCTGACTATATTAGCGTCATTGTGTACTCTGAGATGTATGCAGATTGCTTCCTGTGGCCAGATTTGATGAGACCATTACAAAGAGGAGGCCGAATCAGGGGAGGCTTCGATTCAACTACTTCCTTCCCTCACTTTCCGTTGAAAGCATTGTTTCACGCGAATTTTTTCTCTCCTTAGTTCTTTGATTGTTTTGTGTAAATAGAGACATAGTGTTAATGATATGTAAATTCGATTGCTCGAGTTCTCCTCGGGGAGTTGTGCATTTCGGACAATCGTCTTCTGGGCGCCTTTTGACGTAATTCTTCTTCCAAACTGCTGCTTAGCATATTCCAAATCAAATGACTCCCAGCTGCTAACTAGGAGTACTCTCAGGAAGAATAATTTTCACCATGTATCAAATGACTTTCACTATACGACTATGCAAATACAACACAATGATCTCACTTTACGTCTCATCATTTCCTGCCTTCAACTAATTTGGCATCTCTCTGCTAAAAGTTCCTTGCAGTTCTGAATATATTGTACCTTTGCAATGCATTGATGCCGCTTTCTGCGCGACGGAAATCCTTTTACGGGGAGGGAGAGATGCAGCCTTTGGCGAAAATTTATATCAGCTGCGAGGAGCACTTCACATAAAGTTCCCGGTTATACAAGTGCTTCCCACCACAACGAGCGGTAGAAGAAGCTCTTGTTTGGCAGCGCGAGCCAATGTCATTCCTATAGTTACACTTTCTCCCTGTCAGCTGTTCCGCTACCTGCTATACCAGCTCCGTTCGGATGACCCCGCCGCTTTGTTTCGAGACGCCTTGTCTCCCCAGTTCTTTTAATCACTCCATAAATCACATAAATTTTTACTAGTTTTACAATCATAGTAAAAAAAACTGATCTTCAAAGAGAGATTGATATTTATTGTGTTCGTCTTGTTAATTGCCTATGGCTTTCGCTAACAAGCCACTTAGAACAGCCGCGAGCAATCAGGGGAGACGCTCCCAATTACCCATTATGAGGCAATCGAGGCTGAAGTATGGCTCAGATGGACTTCCTAAAGTGAAATACGAGCTATTGCGGTAAGGAAATGCGATGGTAAATTCCCATTCCATAGGCAAATTTCATTGTCATAAAATTTTTCGCACATTTCTTTCATCAATACGGGTTGATCCTAATACCTGATTAATTAGAGCCCTACCGTCAATCAAATATTAATGCTAGGCAGCTGCTGATCATAGAAAGTAATCCGCCGCAAAAGGGTGCGTTTTGTTTACCGTAGGTAGTGGTGGCAGTGCGCTAATCGAGCTTGGCAGGACGGATAGTCCTAATCCCCTTAGATGAATTGCTCATGTCACTGACCAATTGACACCACTGGGACCACTACACAACTCATTAGCTGTCTAATTACCGTAACTGTATTAGGAACGCTACTCCCGCCTGAAGGCATTGCTCCATTAGATGCGCTATCTCAGCTCCTCCTCCCCGCCATTTCTACGCTTTCCTGCCCTGTTTTGACCGTTAATTCGAGAGCCAGATGGTTTTCCCATCCTAACCCTTGGCTGTTAGGTCGAGGTCGTAAAACGGTAGGGTCTCTGCTCCTCTACGCAATTCAAACAGGTGCTCACTACCAGTAGCCACCCTTTCGACTATTGTACGGCCCATAAAAATGTCCAATTTCTTCCTACCATCCACGCACTAGTAAATATGTCAAGAATTTGGAGGAATAATCTTTCATCCATCATGAAGAGTCCCCTCCTCCAGGTGTTTTGTCCATCTCATAATAAACAATTCTATATCCACAAGCCACCACCCTTGCATTAAAACATGACGTTACTAGAAGAACCACGCCCCTATCATTCATTTGGTTTCATTGCTCCGAAATGACCACTATTACCCTCATACTCGTCTCACCTTTTTGCTATTCTTTGTGGAAAAATTTTAGCTTTCCTCTTGAGATTTCCCCTCCTTTTTGGAGTGGACGTGAGTTTTATAGAGAGAGGAGATCTCGAGGAGCCGCGTATAATTCAGATCCCCTTGCGTGTATCTACAAATTGAGTAAACCAACATTTGAATGAGTTCTCACGGCTACGCGAGGTCTCCTAGGCCTAATCCCTCGACGTATTGCTAGATAAGCTCAGTAGCCGGTGTGAGAAAACGAGTTGTGACCAATTCCAAAAGTCTTTTTTCTCTCATCCACGCAGTGTAAGGACAACATTGTTTATGACAATCAGTTCACACTGACAGTTTTTCTCCTAGCGGCTGTGCTCATCACATTTAATTACTCGCAGCGGCGCCTCGCTCTTGGCTTTCTTCCTTGATAAACTCAACTCATTTTTCAGAACTCAGATGACTCGAATATTTTTATTGCCTTTAATAGTCTGGATATCTCAAGTTTTGGGAGAACAATCCATCTCTGAAGGTCCCCAAGAGACCTATGTCCATATTGGAAAAACTGTCATCTTAAAGTGCAAAGTTGAAAATCAGGTGCGTTCCATCTTGGATTGTGATTAACTGCCCCCGTTCCGTATGCTCATTGCGCGCTAAAACTAGTAGCCTTCTTCGCGGTATCCCTAGGGTACATTTTGTCTTGCATCAGAGAGCTAAGTGTGCTCCTTCGCGCTGTCTATTTAGGAACAACACGTGGAGAGGGCTACGAAATCTAGATGGAAAATATATGGGATTTTGCTCTTAACCTAATGCAACCAAATTTAGAAGGGCTCCGTCCAATGGATGAAGAATGGCTTTGGACTGGGCGTTGACAGGGCTCTCAAATTCTTCCCTCGTTACACTATGGTTGGTAGTGCAAGTAAGGGAGAATACAATCTTCAGGTTTTGAACCATCGATATGAATATCATAATCACTTTAGATTGTAAATGCTACTGTAGCGGATGATGACGTGTATGCCTGTCAGATTAGTGAGGCCGCCAATGAGCCGGCTGTCATTTCCAATCCAGCAAAGCTCACTGTGCTAAGTAAGTGGTAAACAAAAGCAAAAGACCAGAGCTCCTTTATCTTGGGAATGAGACATTTTCCGTTACGAATTGAATTCCAACCCTGGGGACAAATTGTTTTCGTCCCTGATATTGTCACAAATTGACTGAGATCTGATTAAATTTTCGACACGAATCCGTAAAAACAAATCCGATTTCAGTGCGTCCCACTCCACCACATCTTCACAAAAGTGGACATATCCTGACAGCTATTGCTGGAGAGCCAATCACTCAATCTTGTGTCTCAAAGAAAGGTAAATCCTCTAAGGATATAACAATCTTTTGTTTAGGAAAGCCACCTGCACGTCTCGGTTGGGCAATTGCTTCTGACAGTGATGGTAAACACATCCTGACCTGGCTAGCAGATACCCGCTCAAAATTTGGCTACTTATTCAGTAAAAACTTTTTTAAAATTTAGGTAAAAAAAACTTTAGAAAATGCCGGCGTGTCTCAAAGTTCCACCCACGCCGACATCATCGAAGATTCGCAGAAAGATGGACAAGTCTTTAGCATCTCCAGTAATTTAACGTTTATGCCTCGTCCAGAGGACGATAGCCGTTATCTCGTCTGCCTTAGTCAGCATGAAACTTTCCCAGAAAAGGTAGAGGTTTTTCACTTTACAAAAAGTACGCCATAAATCCAGGTGGAAACGGACACTCTCAAGCTGTCACTGCAGTATGCCCCCCGGGTAAACTTAACTATTGCGTCGCCTCATCGGCTAAGAGAAGAGGGATCTGCTCTTCTGGCTTGTAATGTAGATGCTAAGCCCTTGGATAACATTCGGATAAAATGGTATCGCAATGGAATTGAGCTTCCTGGTCAGCATGCAGATGTAAGACAACTGTTGAACAAAAAAATCGAAGCTTTTAGACGTTGGCATTCGAAGCTTTGAATATGGAAGATCATAATATTGAGTATAGTTGTCAGGCGGCCAATGTGATTGGATCAAACAAAGCCTCACTTAAATTGGATGTCACATGTATGTTTTATCAATTCTATGTTCTTTCGCTGAAGCTAGTCATTAAGCTGGTTTGATTGAAAGCGTGGTTTTCGCGTATTTTAAGTGTGGGAGTTCGTGGCCCACTCTCATTTTTCACTATGGCTTTACACTCAATGATGACGGCCAGCCGCCTAGGGCAGGTTGTCCAGTTACAACTGGCCCTGCATAGGAGAAGAACCTAGAAACGCAAACCAATTTGGGGTTTTCAGTTGGTCCAAGAATTATGTCAACTGCTCAAGATAGAGAAGTTAACGAAGGGGAAACGACATCTTTTCGTTGTGAAGCCACCGGCAATCCACTTCCTCAAATATTTTGGACTAAAAATGGATCTGACTCGATTATTAACAAAGGAGAAGTGTAAGTAGCTCCCAACAAAGCATCCAACAAAATCTTTCAGCTTGACCGTCGAAAATGTCCGAGCTTGGCAACAAGGAGAATATGTTTGTACGGCTCTCGTTGACGGATTCAAAAACGTATACATGTCACACTACTTACACATAAGAGGTTTTGCCATTTTCCATAATCCAATCAATTTCACTTTCTAGGAGCTCCATCTGTTGCGATTGAAGAAGAAGTAGCAACAGCTCTTGGAGATACCATTGAAATTACTTGCAAAATCAGTGGTCGACCAAAGCCGCCAGATGTAAAATGGTCAAAGAATGGAGAAGAGCTAAACTACGCTAGTGGACGTATGCAGGTAAATAAAATCATAATCTCAATAAATTTTATAGGTTCATCAAAGTCCTCATCAATTTGGAGTAGAGAGTCGGCTCACTATTCAAGAAGTCCAGGAATCTGACTTTGGTCGCTATAATTGCACCGCTAATAATGGACTTGGGAGTCAATCTCGCGGAACAATTTTGAGGAAACGAAATCTAGTGGATATCCTCAGTGCTCTGGATATAGATTTAACTCTAATTTCTATTCTTGCTTCGATCTTGATGCTAATTCTAATCCTCGTTTGCTGTCTCATTTGTCGGACTCGTCGCTTTGGAAAGAAGAAAGGATCCGGTTTTCTTGGTACTAATTTCTCTTATAGCAATTCCTTTTTTTCAGTTTCAGATGATCAATCGGACGTGACAATTAAATGTGAAGCATTGGATGGACAATACTTCCCAGAGATGTACAGCAGTCCCCTAGAAAATGGCAATATTCTTACTCCAAAAGTATGTTTCTTCAAAAAAAAAAATAACAAAAAAAACTTAGGATTATATTTCTATTCCACAAAATAATCCGGATTTGGATTATATTGGTTCACCTTCAACTTTCTCAGGACAAATCTACCCGAAATATTTGAATTCCTCTATCTGTGAATACAACACAATGGGCGCCTCTCGTTTTGACCATTCTTATGGTTCATTTGCTTCTGGCGTTTCTACACCAGGTTTGGTTTATAAGAGAGATGAAAGACATTGTTTCAGGAATTTCGGAATCCTATGGCTTGCCCCCAGACAAGGGACAAGTCTTGGAGACACTTCAAGAAGTCGATACTCCACGAGCTTCGAATTACAACTTTTTGAGTAGTCCCGAACACGCTCGCCCAATAAGCCGTTCCTCCACTCACGTCTAACGCGGTTTCAGAGAAGAAAGTATTACACCCTGTGTCATGTTCCTACTTTAATTTTATCTGTCAAACCACGGGTCTTTTTTTGTATCTTGCCATTTCTCCTTTATACCAAAAATTGCTGAATGCATCTTAGCTATGTTAATAAAATGTTTCTATTAACTTTTTATTGCTTTTTCAACCGATGAGCAGGAAAATATAAGAAAAAAAAAACTGAAAATGACACCCGATGATGGTTTTTCGTTACTGTTCGACAGCACCAGTTTGTGTACTTCAGTAAAAGTCAATTTCGAGTAGAATGGCTGAAGCACGAATGAGACCAATGAATGATTCTAGTGAAAGCGTAAGTGGTCTAGACAAAAGCCGGCTCTGGTCCGGAACTGCAGCAAGAGCTGGTCTTGCTATTCTTCTGTTCATACCCGACAACTCCATCAATATGGAAAGCGGAAGCGTATTCCTGAATAATTTAATTGGAGTTATCTGGTTTTTATTACCTCCTGGTCGTCATAATCGTCTGGATGAACATTTGTTGCACAAGCTCGATCTTTCATTGAACTAGCAAGATGGGTAAAGGCTCCATCACAGTTGATTCCTAAAATATTCGGTGAGAGATAGATCAAAAGATAAAACCTGTTTTTGCTGAGACCTCATAGAGGGACACTCCCAGTTTGTTGGCTAATCGCCATGCTCGATCAAAATCCACCTGAAAGTAATTGAAGTGTCTGGACGAAAGAATCCCACTCGACTTCTGATTGCTTTTATAACTCGCTCACATTCAGGAGCTGACTCAATCCAGATAAGAAGTCACAGCTTTTTTTGGTTTGTGTAATCCCGCACCAAAATGCGTTATTGGAGGCGCTTAAATTTATGGGTCGACTGCGAGAACTCATTATTGATCCTAAGAGGTGCATTTCAAGTTTTTTTTGCCCATCGGTCTCTCATTAAAACACAGAGCAATGGCACCATCTCCGAAATGAATGACCTAAGACCTAAGATGAAATGCAAACGGATGAAGAAAAAAGTTGAAGAGATGCTTCACTTCTTTTTTCTCCTTAGCATTTCATGCTTCTTGACGGGTGTGGTCAAATATGGGCATTGGTGCGCAAGGCGGAACAGCGACCGCCATTCTGTTCGTACAATTGATCGGATCGTACAATTGATTGGCGACTCAACGGGACAAACAACACGGAGACTCTTGTATTAACGAGTAAATCGTTTGTTTCTTCTGCAGACTGACATAAATGCCTCGAAAAAAAGTCAGAAAGACTCGCAATTTTCCGTCAAAGGAACTCGTTTTTGCCTCAAAAGCCAGCCTCTCCCACCCCCAAAAATGACCTTTGTGATAGATGAGAGCGTGAGGAAATCAGCATGCATGCAAACGTACTATCATACCCGTTGGCATTCAAGACAACAAAGAAGAGAGAGAGACATACCTGTCTGTTCTCCTCCAAATCGGCTTTATTTCCAACAATCATGAGCACAGCATTAGGCGGCGCATTTTGTTTGATTTCTTTCAGCCAGTAATGCTCCAAATTTTCAAAAGATTTCTCATTGGTTATGTCATAAACACACATAACACCATGAGCCGAATGGTAATATGAATTGTAAATTGTCCTGTAACGCTCCATTCCAGCAGTATCCCAGAGCTCTAACCGGATCTGTAAGAGCATCTGTGTCAATATTAGCAAGACAGCACCTTGTCTCTTCCGACTTTAATGGTTTTCAGTTTGAAGTCAACTCCAAGAGTACTGATATGGTCAAAACGGAAGGAGTCTTCCGCAAATCGCAGCAAAATACACGATTTTCCACAATTATGGTCACCAACCACTACAATCTAAAATAATTTTGTGAAGAATGAAACAACAAATTGATAAATTTTGGGAATAGGCTCAAAACAAGTAGTAGAACTTACTTTAAATAAATGATTGTAGCTCATAGCTGCGCTTGAAGGGTTGTGGCGCGCAGGAGTGGGCGGAGCCATGATTCATATATGTACACAGGACGACCGCAAAGGTCGCACCTCAATTATCGTCCTGCTTATATTACTAGATTTACAGTCGGAGATAATGGTACCGTTCTTCCTATCTCCTTGATTATGGCTCTGTTCTCGTGACCCCGAGACTCAAATTGCTCTGCAAGACAAACAAGTTGCAGAAAAGAATTAGATTTATTTTGTCTAGGAGAATCTCTGAAAAATCACGGGAAAAGATATGAACAAGATTCACAGTTTAAAGACAGGAAAGATTATGGCAACAAAGGGAGAGAAAAGACTAATTTTTGACTAGATTTTGGTTATTTCGAAGAGCTTCACATTAGTGTCAAACCAGATCGGTGGATTTACATTCCTAAACAGTCGATTTTTTAATAGAAGACCACTCAATCACACCTGAGATAAATTACTCCCCACATATATGTCCTAAACCAATGATTGGTCCCGGCGTTTGCTTGATATTTCCGAATTAGAATGGGATGTGGTACTGGAAGTAGACCAACAAGGGTTCCATGTTGGAGGAACTTTAATATTTCAGTCTCATCAGTCAGCCCTCTGAAAATGTGTATCAGTCGATCGGAAATTATGCGGAAATTACTAGATTACTGTAATCAGTTTTTTGCAAATAATTCTGACTGCCAATTAATGTTTAATCTCCTCGGAACTTTTATACTGCGAAAGAATATTGGCAATTTTTACACTTTACTGGCTGATTCATAGCCTTCCAAGTATGAATTGTAAAGAATTATTGGAAACGTTTTCCATTCAGATTACTCACTTGTCAATGCAAATTTTCTCGACTTGAGGTACGAGAACTTGAAGCAAGCGCATGATCGTTTGTAATGGCAACTTAGCTTTCCATTGTTCGGCCCACTCTGCGGTGGCAACCCATTCTGAAGAGATTATTCAGTCTTGAAAGGATAATTACCTTCTCCAGCCGTGTTTGTTCCTTCCCATCCGCCCGCAGCTCCCGTCATTGATGCTACTTGAGGCGTTGCTGCTAGGCCAGCAGTAGTGCTTGTAGATGGAATCTGGCTTGGTGTAACACTTGTAGGACTCTTCAATTGGTCTACCATATCGTCTCGGGCTATAAAAAACGATGCTTGAAGTCAATTATGGCGCTCACTTTTGCCTTTCCTTCCACTCAATGTTTTTGCAATGGACGACCCATCAACCGGTAGATTGGCCAGCTGGTAGAAAACCTGCCGTTTTCGGATAATGGTATAGATTAGATTGGAATTGCCTAAAATGGTACTAATTAGATTTCGCGTAGAAGCGGTTTAACCGTCAAACTGGTACTGGATAATGTTGTTGAAAACCTCCAGCAAAAAGAAGACAAGGTGGTGATTTGTTGGAGAAGAGAAGAGGAACCACGGGGTTGAGAATGCCTCTACTAAGTGAAGGAGCTTATTCGATGCTACTATAGAGATCGATTTTAAGTAAGGAGATACTAAAATTGTTAATTTATATTTAAAAAGAACAAACCATTCACAATAATAGTAAGTAAGCAATCGAAAAGTGACTGAAGTCTATGGTTTCCAGTGGTAATAAGTTTATGGAATACCTAAAACTTTCACAATTAGCTCATCAGTTTTTCTACACCATAATAAGGAGATCAGCATGTGTACCGGTAAAAGATTGTACGTCAATTTGTGCTTTTCCTGTGTAGGGTTTATTGAGTCGAACGCCAAAATTCCTTTCACCACTAAGTAGCAAAATCAAGAAAACTCCCATATGGATTAGGCCAACACGTGCTGAAAATCATACTAATTTAGTGGACTAAAGTTTACCTCCGTCGTTTCTTGCGTCAGCAATATGATATAGAATTGGAACTAAAATCTCCAAAACATCGGATGTTTTTAAGACATAAAACATGAACTTCTGAAAATAAAAATATAAAAATATGTTTTTAAAAAAACCTGATTAATCTCACAAAATTTCCATAAGAGAACCAGTAACTCTTGATGAAAATTGATCTTCTTAGTTGAGTTTGGGAGATAAGATGACGAAATGGGATTAGAGAGCAGCCGTGTGATTCCCTAACAGAGATTAGCATAAATAAAGAGACTTACTTTCAACATAAAATCAAAATCTTCTTCTCTATGAATTCGGCTTAAATAATTTACAAAATAGTTTTCTGCATAGCCACTATCATCGGCTACAGGTTGACTATCTTTGTCCAAACAAACTATCAATACCTGAAGAAACATTCTAACAATAAATAATAAAGACATACTTGAAGAGCTGTCTCTACAAGAGGTTCACGACTGTCGTTGAAAAGAAGATAGTTATAAGGAAGACCCATTCCTACGGGATCATATGCACAGACGACGTTTAGAAGTGATGTAAATAAGGGAAGGACGTGGCGGTTTTCCCCAGAAGTAAAACGGGAGATCCATCGCAATCGCGTCTCATCTGAATTCATCTCTTTGTTTAAGCGATTACCTTACCTGTAGTAGAAGCGTAAATAACTTCTGAAAAGCAAGTTAGCAAAAGCTTCAAGATTTCTGTTCTGTTTTGGTCGAAAGATGCATTTTGTGCAGGCTTTGTTCCGAATCCAACACCTGCTTCCCAAATATATTCGCAGGAGTCAATTTGAGAAAGATCTTCTATTCGATTCTTTAAAAAAACATTAAGATTTTATAAAACTAACTGATGATTGAGATTGCACCGTGAAGCCTGGACAGAAAAGAAGATCAGCTAGTACTCCAAGAAGAAGACTAGCTAGTGGAGCTGTATTATCTCCCTGAAAGGAATTGTCTTATCTACTGTATAGTTTGAATTTCTGTCCGTACTAAATTTTTCATGGACTAGAGGCCACGAATCCAAAGAGATTTGACTTATTGCTAATCGCTCGGCCGAATTTCAACTAAATTACCTGTGGGATTGGAGACCAAAAGTAGCCCCTCCACTCGGCATCTTCAAACATGAATGGTAGTATTCGAGTTAGCAGTCGAACGTGGTTAACAACCTATTGGAGAATGTGTTAAAACAAAATAATGAATTCCTAATACCTTGGAAGCATTTATTCCACTTGGATTGTCTTTAGCATCTCGTAACTTTTCATAAGTTTTATAGCAAAGAGTTGCAAGATTTTTTGGATGCTCATCTCTATGAGAAAATTATAAATAATTTGTGTTTTCTTACCTCAAAGAGCGAATATCTTCTCCAGGAATCATGGCAAAAATTTGTGATGAATTTTGACTTGCATCTGGTGTCCAAAACTGGTCCCAAAATGCCTCATCTTCCTATAATTTTCCAATAAAATCAAGACTGAAATTTAATACCTTTTTTCCAATCTTGGATGTTACATCTATGACAGCTTGTTTAAAATTAATTTTGCTTCCTTGTTGACCCATTTTTGAAAATAAAAATTATATACAATTCTGAAAACAAAGAAACATCAAAAATATTAGAATCTATTGAAAAAGGATATAAATTTTCTGCTCTCGGGCAGAGCTCTCGCTCCATAGCTCCATATTAAATGGCCGCGACGCGACCGCCACACGGGTCAACTCGCATACGGGGGTCAACTCCGGAAGACTTTGTCGACCCCATTCCTGCGTCTGCGCCATAACACGTTCCGCTGAACTGTCTCAAAAATCATGATTTTTGCCAGAATATTTAATTAGCGTTTATTAGTACAAAATAAAACTCGTAGCCAAATTCAGAATATTATAGATAAAATGTAATCGTGCTGCAAAGTCAAGGCTACAGAATACCCAGAAAGGATGCGGAGCGTGAGAAAGCCAATTCGGCTGTGATTATGACAAATTAAACTGAATTAATATCAAATAAAATAACTCAGTTATCTATAAAACGGAGTTTGGCAATATCTTGCCGTTGTTCGTTGGTAAATACATCCATGTCTGAAAGGGGCAAACTGATAGACAATCTGTCAAATTTTACAGACCTGGACGATAAAATCTGTCATCGTAAGGCCAGCCATTTCGTATCTGGTGCATTAAAAATCTTTGTGCCATGGCTCTTTTCTCCTAAACATGGAGATTTATCTCCACAATTGAATCTTACCTCCCCGTTGAGTAGTTCTGAAGCTTTCCCGCGAGTTAAAGTAGAAACAGCAAATTCGTTTGCTCGAGTATTTGTCTTAATAGCAAAGACTCTAGCCTTAAATTAATTTTTTCCAATTTAGACTTTAGCAATCTTACCTTAGTAGTTGGCTCTTCTGTAGTTGAAAAGACAATAAGAGGCTCAGTAGTTTCTTGTTCTTTTTCAGTCAAAGTTGGAATAGGTGGAAGAGTTTCAAGTGAAGGAAGTGTCTCAAGAGGAATCGGTGTCGTTTTACTGGGAGACACGGCCACAGCAATTGGGAGGCTATTTAGTCTCGATTTATGACCAAGGTTCTCGCCACTTGCAAGAATATTTGGAAGGCTTGGTTTACGAACTCGTCCGGTTCCTTCAATAGCTCCGGAAACTGAGAAAGATTATTTTAGAAATAGGCTAACGTCCATACCTAGTGGAACACTTTGAAGTTGCTTTCTGGAAGGAATAGAATGAGAAGTAGTGACTTCCGGAGAAGATTCCAGATTTCGGGCAAATTCTATCCGTTCGCAGCAGATTGGACCGCCCTCTCCTCCATGGCAAAATTGATTGAACTGAAAATTTATAGATGACATTAATGTGGAGAGACTGGAAGGGTGTGGGTGGAAGGCGATGTCTAAAAGTAGCATAAATCAAACTGACACCAGGGCATCCCGCCGAAGAAGTACATTTACGCGGCTCTCCGTACTGATTTAAAATTCCAATTGAACCCTCTGGGCAATCTGCAAACCATTATAAAAATAATTTGAAGTGTCTCGCCATGACTATCCTCTGGAATTGGTGTAGTAGTTTTCTTCTTTTTCTTCAAAACTCTCTTCATTGTTCGAGGCTGTTGAATTTCTCCACTTTCTTCGACTACTTGTTCTTGTGACTTCTTTTGAGACTCGGTTTCACAGCAAATAAAAGCTAAGCCAACATCTGTACAGAACATTGTTTCCTAATTATCAACTATTTCTCTAACTTTCTTCTAACCTGAGGACATTGCCTAGTTCTTGGACTACACTTCAATGGCTGGCCATGAGCATCCAAAACAGTCAAAGCAGCTTTAGGACAAGAAGGAGGATTTTCCGTATTTGGCTCATTACTTGGACAACACATATAATTCATTCCAGAGAAGAAGCAAGTATGAGACTTTCCACAAACGAGATATTGAAATGCGCCTTAATTTTATTCTCTCAAAAGAGCTAGCTAACCGGGTAGACATTGCACAGGAGTACCGTCAAAGTTTTTCTTTGGTTCTTGATTATTTGGACATGTTGGATTTTTAGCTGAAAACATTTTGGACTTCAATTAAATCGTCCTCAAGGTCATCAAAACAAACCTTCAGAAAATGCTAGAAGCGTAAAAAAGAGAAGTGCGGTAATCATCGACGTCTCTAGTGAGTATCCGAGTGGCCTAGATCTACTCCGCCGACTTGCCCCATGCCCCCCTATCAGACCCAAGGACGCATCGTACTTTCTCTCCCGAGGCACGGCTAAGTACTATCCTGAGAAAAATGTCTGTTGATCTTTACTCAAAAAATCTTCCTTCCGAATTATTTTTTACTTTGTATGATAATCGTGTAATTTTGTATTCGATTTGACTAGGAAATAGATTTTGGCAAGCTTGCTCTGTAGCACCGGAAGCTAACATGTGACCGAGAACCTGAGGACTGCTGGTCAGCACAATCAATATGTTTGCTTTATTCGGATGACACATGCGGTGTCTTGCCTTGTTCCTTCTTTTCTATACTGCTAACTCCTCATTTCATGAAGAAGAGTTATATGGACCGTTTGGGCCTCAAACAACTCAACGTCCAAACCGGCCGCAACAAACCAGGTTTTGAAAGAAAGCGAAAAAGATTCCCTAATTTGTTAAGATCACTATCCGGAACACCAGCGACTGATGGGAATTATGCGTACAACGATGAACTTTTTGAGATCATGACATTATGGGTTCTGAAGGGATATGCTATTTTCAAAATTAAACAATACAATGATCGAGTTTACTTGGACAGAACGAGGAGGAGTTATTGGTATGGTGATAGATATTATCAACTGGTGGGAATGATGATATTCGAGCTGATAATTTTTTTAGGATAACTATTATTACTTGGATACTCGAGATACTTGTGCTTATAGAATGAATGAAACTCAACGTAAAAATCTTTATTATGAAGACGGGGTACCAATTTTCGACATATTTTATCAGTAATTTTTCCCCTAATTTAGAATCCTTCTTTTAGGTGTCAAAGGTATGTGGAATTCTGCTGTGGTCTCGACTGTTGCAAGTATACTGATATGGGACGAACCCGCGGCGAGAGAAAGCCGCCAAAGACACCTTGGGACTTTGCGCCTCAAGCGAATGTTATCTTTTCATTGATTCTTACGTTCACCCTTTACTTTACCATGACCCAATAAAGTCTTTCTTCATTAATGAATGATAATATTAGACGACCAGAATTATTCCCATGCCCACGTGGCCGCTGTTTAACGCTGTGCCGCTAAGCTGCGTGTCGTCCTGGAAAATACCAAGGGCGGGGCCAAAAGCAACGACTGAGGTTATTCTTTTTAATGCTTTTGCTTTCTCCTTAAAATCGAAGTGTAATTGTTAACTTCAGAGGACAATGTCCCACTGCAACTTTTCCAGTAAATTGGCCATGCTACATAAATTTCGTGTTCATACAGGCAACATCAACACATATGTTGAACTTAAACTGAAAAGATATAAGGTTTGTTATACAAAATTTTGTTTTCTCTTTTCGCAATTATGTTTAAAAACTTAACCATCTTTTTTCATTGGTAGGACTCAGCTGAAGAACTCGCGGCTTGTTTGGATATTCAACTGCAGGAGGATCCCCTTGGAAACCAAATTAAGTGAGCTCATTGCGACCATTCACAAATACCCAATGTTCGACTTTTAGCGTTCGTGAGGATGGAACCTTCCTTCTTTGCGACAATGCACACATTGACCACTATGAACGAGGGGACTTGAAGATCACGCTAAAGGTAAACTCTTTTTTCCGACTGAAAATAAGCTCACATTTAGGTATTTCTTTCTACCTGGGATTCAGAGGAACTACGGGAAAGCGTTGATACATTGATGTCTGAACTAAATACATCAAATATTGAACTTTTAATCATTGCAACACCCGAAGTCGAGTTACGCGATGGAGAATCGGATACCGAAGAACTCGAAAGATGGAAAAATCTAATTAAAGTATGTATTTCATGGTTTGATTACTGAACTCTTTGAAATCATTAACTTTGCGGCTGTGATGGCGACGAGGCAAATATGCTGACAATGACGCGATGCCGTGATGACAAAACATGAAGCCTGCTTACAAATCTATTTCAGCCTCTATGGAAATTTCTGAGTTCGTTGGTCGATTCAGGGAAAGTAGCCTCATTGGGTATTGCTGAAGCATCAATCTCTCAACTGCAAGCGTTGATTGATGACTATGATGTACGTCCGACTGTTGACCATCTACGTCACGATGGATGCTGCGCTGTAAGTTTTCTATTATTTTTTGAGCTCATAACTCATTATTATTCAGGCAATTCGTTAAAATTCTAAGAGGCTATCATGAAATAATTGAATTTTAGGTCCCAGCAGAACTAAAGGAGTTTGCAAATGACCATTCTATTTCCCTTCTAACTCATAATGACCCTCATCCGTTCCCCACAACCAACGTCAGTTTACTTTTATAGATTTTCATAAAGTCACGGCTTCAGGTTTTCCATGACTTCTGTAACCTAGGAGATGTGAACCACGAATCTCCCGAATGCACAACAAGATTTAGAGCAACGTGGGCAGCAAGGCTTGTGCTTTAGGGACTTAATTCAATCTTTGGCTTTCAGATACACTGTCTGGGTGAGATGTCGGTCAATCATGGCATCCAAGGGATATCTAGTTCAATTCGAACGAAAATGAATCTGAAAATATATGTGATAATTGTAATTGATCTGCGATAAACCTACAACCTGGAGCTTCTATACTAGTTGTGCCATTTTCATTAAAAATAAATGTGTATTTTCTTAAAGGACAAAGAGATAAAAAGCCAAGAAATGGTGCATTCTGCCAACAAGGAACACATGTTAGGCTGCAGCCAACGTCAAGGAGGTGCGATAAAAGTGATTGAGGTTCACGATCTCCTTTCATCGGCATCTTCACGCGAACCACTTTTCTTAGGTTTTTATGACAACCCGTGCAGATGTAGTCTTTTGCAAAGCGGAAATGAGAAGAAGTTTCTTTCATTTTTGCTATAACACGAACCCCTCTAAATCTAAGAATAAATTGAATTAAAGAAATTCTTTAACATTTGACTAGTTGCCCTTAAATTTTTTTAAATTAAGATAATTTCAAGGATAAATTCAACTTTTTATGCCCTCTTTTGCAGTTTTAGATTGCTAGTTGCCAGTCCAGTCTTTTTTCTAAATACCTTCATCACCATATTTTAAAACGCGTTGAAAGCTTTACAGTGTATGTCATCTAGCAGTGAAATATTGAGCAAAGACTATGTAACAGACTTCCTCAACATCTGCCAAAATCTTGTGGTCTTGACTTGGCTCTTGTACTTTTATCTGATTAACCTAAAAATGTTAGCTTACTATTCATTTTAAAAGAGAATATGTTTCAAAAATTAAGATCAATGCTTACAATTTTGTAAGGACGTAGATTGGAGATTTAAGGGTAAGTTGTTTTCTGGTTTTTGAAAACTTAATTCATTACTGATTTAATAAACAAAATATTCAACTCTTATAAGTCATTTTTCTTAAGTCTCTCTATCTCAAAAAAACTATTCAAAGATGAAGATCTTTTAAGTTTTCAATTTCTTTTTAAAGCCTTTGGAGCATATTATATTTCGAAAATAGGTAAGAAGGCATAAGTTTAGCAAAGAAGGAGAAAAACAATTAATTATTAGTGTTGCGTGATACCTCCCTCAGCGAATGTGACCTTCTCTTATTCGCTAATAGAGATATCCCCAATTAGTCGCTATAAACTATCCTTCTTATTCACATTTTTCAAGAAAATAGCTCAAAATTGAAAATGCGAAGACATGATCAAAAGGAGGGGCGCCGACCACTTGAGCACAACCGCATGTTCCATTAGCAGCGTGCTTGTTATGTGCTGTTAGGATGCTTTTGTGCATGCACACATTTCTCAGGAAGATTAATAAATGGGGCGCTTCTCTCTCTGCCCGTCGCGTTCCGGGACTTGTAGATGACTTGAACTGCGTATCCTTCTCGGCCTTTTTTGCCTTAGGCATGGCCTTCCTCTCCAGTCAGCCATGAATCACTTAGTCAAATTAACCCCGAGGGATTTGGTTTTGTTAAAAGTGTCTCATTTATGTTTTTCTTCTTTCTCCTTTTCTGGCCATCATCTGGCTCAATTCCTAACGTGTTTGGTGTGATTTAATTTGCGCCTCAGAAACGTCATTATCTAGCACCGATACCCTCATTATTCTCTCCCAAATGTGACTTTGCCCTCCTCGTGTGTACACCCCTCTCTATTTCCAATTTCAGGACCACAGTTTAACGAAGTATGCCGTGTTGTGGATGTATTCCCTGCTGTCGAATAAATCCCCTTTTATTCATTTCTGGAGTTAGCTTTTGTTGTCTATTATTCGGCTTATGCATAGCTATTTATGATATAAATAACTACGGAAGTGGTCTTTATTTGGTCAGTTTTTATACAAGCAAGTCTAAAATTGCCTTCATCACAAGCCTCAAGAGGGTATGCAAGCACTAAATACTTATTTTTCAGGCACTTGTTTCAATTGTTACAGTTGTTGTCGCATTAGCATTTTGTTTAGTAGGGACAGATGAACAGGCAAGTTATTTCGATTTTATCCTTCTATGTTAGTTTGATTGAGACATTTTAATTTAGAAAATTCTAACAATTATAATTAATTACATTATAGACTGAACCGACAGTAGCCAAGAAAGTATGGTCGACAACAAGACAAACTATTCGCAAATTTAAAAAAGAGCCTACACGAGTGAACGCATGTGAAATACGTATAGTCAACATTGATCTAGACGCAGAAGCAGCGTTGCCTTCAACTTCCAGTGAGAATGCTATCTCAGTTCAGGTTTGTATTGAAATTTTAGAATTTAAAAAAATATTTGTAGTTGCATCGCATATCAGAAGCAAATGAGTCAGATGAAGACGAAGTATCCGTATAAATTCGTGTATATTTACCTCTGTTTTTCAAATGAACTTTATCAAACAAGCTTTTTTCGCAATCTAGGTCATGATCGTGTTAAAGCTACAATAAACGAGTCGATGTAACCGGGCGGATTAAGGATTAAAGCAGTAGGTATGACTAGCATTTTGACCGGTTTGCCAATGGAGTTTTATTTCTTGATCTCTCGCACGAGGAAGCTTTAAAAGTCTAAAAAAAGCACAATTACGTGAACGGTGAAACTAGTTGCATCTGTGGATTTGCTTCTGCCCATAACAACATTTCGGCATCAAAAGCCTTAGAAAAATCTAGAAGGCTTAGAGTTTGGCAAACTTCAAGCTGACTTATGCTTCTATTCTCTGGCCATCCTCCCATCCCCAGATTTAAAACCGCCCTTACAAGTGTTGCTCTAGAAGTACGCGCCCAACGGGGATGACACGGTTGGGCAGTTACGTGCTCGGACTGGTGGATTCGGACCGTATTGGGGATTACAAGCCACCTGTCCGTTTGTCCATTCCCACAGTGCCAGCCATGCACACCGGTTGTCTTTTCCTTTTGTTACTAATTTCGACAGGTAGTTCTATTTTCTTTTGATATTGTTGTTCTCGTTTGTAGTAAATGCCTGCTTACCCGGCCCTTTTGGATTTGGCTATTCTCCTGTTTACAGTCGTAAGGTGTATTTCTTGCAATAACATTTTCACAGCTGGTTACTATGGAGCTGGATTGCCTGCTTACGGCGGAGTTTATGGTCCTAGACCGATAGGACCATTCCGTTCGGAAGGTCATAGACAAGGCGCTGCTCTTTCACAAAATTCTGATTCTCAGCCTGTACAATTCCAAGCTCAAATGGATGAAGTAAGAAATGGATTCTTAAATTTTTAGTTTACATTTTAACAGCCACAACAGGCTTCTGTTTCTTCCCTAAATTGCCCCAATTTCGATGAAGCCAGCCATTGTAAATGGGGAAATACCAACGATGAAGAGCTTGATTGGGTTTCTGTTAGTAAGCATCCGGAAGCTGATAGTTGGTTTGGGACACTTGGAACACATACATTCCCTGGTTTGAATCTTTTTCCTAGATATTTACTCATTTGTAGACGGCTTTGCTGGAGCTCTGATTTCAACTCAACGTCAGGGATGGGAAGGGGGCCGTCTGGTTTCTGATTTCCTTCCTTGCGTTGGAGAAGGACTCCGTTTGACAGCGTCAGTTTGGAAAAGCAAAGATGGAAGTGCTATGGAACAGCCAAAACTTCAGGTTTAAATCGAATTTCGATAGTAGTTATATACTCAGATTTGTACTCGAAATCATGGCGAAGAAAAACTCCCATTGGTCAACTGTAATGACTTTGATATTCGAAATGGTGTACCCGTTACGGCTGATATTCCGGCCGCTGCCGATCCGCTCTCTCCCGCTCAGGTCATTACTCTATTTAATTCGGAAAACAGATTTTAGATCGTCATCAATGGCTATAACTTTATGGGTCCATTGGGAGGAGCTATTTTCATTCAGGATATTGTTTTAGAAGGAAATTCTGCTTGTAGCGTTGGTGTTGCCAGCAATCCTACTTTAATTGCCGATTCAAGACCACCTTCAAGGGGAAGTATAGCCGATCCTGTTGGTCCTCTCAAAGTTGTAGCTATTTTTGGTAGAGAGCTTGTGATTTAAGGCTGTTGATGGTCTTTCTGGGCTGGAAGCAATTGACGCTGTTCCACAAGCAGCACAATTAGAAGATAATTCTGTTCTTCAGCAAAACATTCCAGACAGTATCATTAGTCGCAATGCAGCGCCTACAAGTTCCAATCATCCGATTGGTGTCAGTGCAACGTTATTTGAAACTTGCTTGGCACTCTCTTGTAATCCATCCGGTAGACTATTGCCTGAGATTTTAATGTCCCATGAAATGTAGATTTAAACTGTAAATTCTGGAGATCTGCTGGTAATAATCGCTGGGAGATTGGCACAGCTAATAGAGATTCTAATCCTTTGACTGGAATCCATTTGCCACCAGGAACATGTAAGCCTTTGAAAATTTAACTAGGGAAAAAAAATCTTAGCTCAAAAGTTTTTGGTAGCACCGTTCATGGATTCTCATATTAGCAGCTACACACTTGTGACAGAGTCTATTACGATTCTGCCTCTTCAAGAGATTTATTTTTGTTTTTATGAATATTACGCCACTCATGGGTTATCTCTAGTAGTGTGCACAGAAAAAATGGAATGTTTTTATCAAAAGAATTCATTAGCAACTGGAAGCAATGCAGAGGTTTGTACTCTTTTAGAAAAAACAATGTAGATGCTTTCAGGAAAATAAAAGGTGGAATATTCGATGTCCAAAGTTACCAGTTGGAACTTATGAGCTAAGAGTAATTGCTGAAAATAATGGAGACAACAAAGGAGAAGTTGGTTTCCTTCCTATCCGTTTGGCTAGAGATCCACAAGGTCTTGATTTTGTCTGCTAAGTCTTTCACCAGCTGGATCTCTTTTTTTGTATATGACCCAATTCAAATAAATATACGCATATCAAAGTCCACTTTGGAAGTGAAAGTAGTTTCCCAGTCGTCTCGAAGGCTCGAAAGTCATAATTTTACCGGTAGTGCAGGCGTGGGACGAGGACCAGTTCGACTTTCACCCTCAATCCCGACTCTCGCTGTCCGAAGTTCTTTGTATTCAGTTCGTTCAATCCGGCAATTTCCTTCGCGGGTCAGGCGAATTAACTGTATCATTATTTCGGACTCGTTCTTCATCTCATGCTGCTTGCAATATTTCTTATTTTATATTCAGAAGGAAGTAATTTCAAAGGTTAAAATTAATTTTGAAAATAAAAACTGCTATTTAGTCCACGCCTGTATATCTAATCCACAATCTTCTTGCTCCGTAGCTTCCTATCAGTATAGTTCTGCTTGTCGTACCCAAATTGATTCCTATCCTCAACAGCAATATATTGATCAAAACCAAGCTCTTGCTGGCCAAAAATACACAGGTATTTTCCTCAGAGATAAGATGTTTAATTTCTCTCAAATTTTCTCAGGTTTTTTGGGAGAAGGTGTGCATGCCAAAGCTTATTCTGAAAGAGGAAGTTCGAGTGATTTTGCTAAATCTGACCAAGAACTTCAATGTCATTCTGTTTTAAATTGTACTTGGCGAAATGTCGAAGAAGACCAACTGGATTGGGTAGTGGGTGAAGGAGGTGTTGACCCGGCTAAAATTGCTCTCATTACCGGTTCCACTCTTTTACCAGGTATTTTTCACTTCTAGTTTTATTCTAGTTCTCAGATACTTCATTTTTCATTTTGGCGTCAGACCCTCGTCCTCCTTTTCATGGAGGCATGTTGGTTTCAATACCCATTGGCTGTCAACAATCGACGGGAATCCTTTCGTTTAGATATTGGAGAAGGTTTACACTTTATTGTTTAGAAGGCAAAGAAATAACATTCCAGCCGAGCGCGGACTATTGGTTTTGAGCCGGATTTGGATGTTTGTACGAGAAAGGCTCTCGAATCAACTTTAGACAATTGCTTGACGATCCAACCCACACCAAATCACACAGTAGTTGTGAGCATTCCGCCATTACTTGAACCCTTCGAAGTGAGCAAAAGCCGAAGAGTTTGTTGTATTTTGTCTTTAGATCGTTATAAGAGGTTTTGGATTTGAAAACGAACCCGAAGGGGGTGTTATTCTAATCGACCAAATCGATTACTTTGCCCATTTGGACCAGCCAGAAAACTGTGTTGATAAACCGATCGACACAAATGAAATCGAGAAATTCGTGCCCGAAACCACTACCGCTCAGCAGAGACAGGTCATTTCTGGAGATACAGGTAATTGCTGCCACCTTTGACGCCACGAAAGACGCTTTTTTCAGGATCGGAAGATTTTCACAGGTCATTGGTTTCAAACGAGGTGAAACAGCACGACGTAAAAACTCACAATACTGGTCTTCAACGAGACGAAGACTCAACTGAGAAAGTTATATTGAATCGAAACTCAGAATTTGACAATGAGGAGCTTTGCCGGTTTTTATTATTTATTTTGCTATTCTACTATCATTTTTGCCTTAGGTCTCTGCGCTGCTTTGTTGGTAGTATGGATTCTGGTTGCGAATACCACCGAGTAGGGAAATCCTCTTCTGGCCGTGGCTTTTCTCAAGGTTGGAAGGCGCTGAGTCTCAAGACAAATATAGCAAATCGACTAACGGGAATACATCTTTCCCCAGAAAATGATGAAGGTAGTCTTTCTCTATTAACATCCTCTGCGTTAATTCAGATGCCTATTTCCTTTCGGCTGACTTCCCTGGATTTTCAAGAAATAGAGAAAATCAGTGCTTTGTTTTGGAATCGCCGATATTCAGTCTTCCGGAAGATGGATCTGACGTATATTTAGGATTCAAAAAGTATTGTGCCACGCAGGGTCTTGATCTGAGTGTTTGTGAAGACGCCGAAGGGCTAAAGTAATCCCTTTGACTCGCCGAAATAAACTGCTTTCAGATGTTTCTGGAATATGTACCAAAATAGTCCACAACCATTTCGACAAGCTTGGACTAATGAATTCGCTCTTTTGCCGAATAATTTAACAAAGGTTTAAAATTATAAGTCATTGAACTAATTTTTCTGAATCTAGATCTATTTTCTCGGCAAACAGAACTTCGGTGCAAAGGCGAATGAGGGTCAACTGGGGATCACGCAAATCGACCTTTTCCTTGACGAGCACGGTTCCACTTCACTCTGCTGATCCTTTTTAATCCTTTCCCAGAGTCATTGAAAAAAACGGGGCGAATTTCCAGAAACAAGGTATCTCTTTTAATAGAAATCTCGTTGTGTCATGCTCTAAATTCCTGTCCATTTCATATTGTATTTTCTATAATAATATTTATTTTTTATCTTAGAAAATAAATAAAAATATATACTTTCCCTCTCTCTCTCTCTTTTCTAGAGCTCCGCATGCTTATGACAGAATCAAATAATTTCCGGCGGAATCGTCTGCCAGAGAGAGCACGCTCTTGAAAAATAATTGCTTCTCATTCTAGTTTTTCAAGATTTCCTTGGTTTCTGGGTGAGCGTAACGTGACATTTTCACATAAAAAGAAGACTGACGAGCCAATTTCTTCAGAAATTATTCATAAGCCGCCGCCAATTTTGGTTGGTTCAATCTGTTGAGAATAATCTTGAGGCTTCGAATTCCCTCCCACGATATCTATCTCTCCTTCCTTTTTCTATTTTCGTAAGAAGACCTCACTAGGCTATTGCAGAGACATCTCCCGAAAAGTAATCTAGTAATCTCAGCGAATATCAGAGCCATTTACGGACCTTCTGCTTTTAAGGAGGATGCTCTTGAGCCGCTCTCACGCGTCCCATCTGCTCCGTCCGTGGGCACTGATTGAATCAGCAAGTAACTGCATCGATCTGCAATCCAGACTTTAGTTCCCTGTCTTCATTAAAAGTCATTGAATTAATGCCAAGTAGTCGCGCGAGATGGCCAAAACGACTCCCAGAAGAAGTATCCCGAAAAATAGGCTCATTCCAGTTAGTAGTAGCTAAGCTCTTACTTTTCGCTTTAAGCCACACACACAAACCGCTTCAGAGCTCCTAGCGAATAACAACTCGAGCATGATAATTGCTCCCCTAGTTTGCCTAGAAGAGCCTTGCTCCATCGCGCTCCACTGCCATTCACAGCTCCTTTGCCGGGCCACTTATACCTCATTCTAAGAGGCCACCTCCTTCTGGAGCTATTCAGTCGTAATCATTGCGACGGGGATTTTTTTTCCTGTTTTTCTGTTGGGGTGAGAGTAAAACCTCAGTTCGCATGAAAACACTACTGTATTATTAATGTCGAGTGTTTTCAAAAACTTCATAAAAGTTTTGAGATTGCCTGTTGTTATGCAGTCGACCATCTTTTTTGTCGATCCAGCCTTTTCCCATTGCGAATGGTGACCTTAAATATTTTTGTTCTTCCCCCTAAAGCAACAGACCACCTGCAATTGCACGATTGAATGCATTTCTTACTCAAAAGGTGCAAATTCTCCAAGGTCGTAAAATCTGAACTGACCTGGTTCCCTCCAGGAATTTAGTAGTTTTGCCCACGCGTATTTGTCAATCGTAATTGAGACTAAATTCGATTTGTCAAGTTAGATTTCTCGTGAAAATTCAATTCAAAAATCAAACAGAACAAGCCTCTTCTTTTCTCGTTTATATTATGATTGACCTTTCCTTCTTGGTATTATTTGATCAAGCATAATCTACAGTATAATACCTTACATCACATCTATTCATTCGTCAAGATCAGGCCACCTGACAAAATCCTCAATGAGATGAGAGCACCGTCTTTTTGTAGATTAGGAGTACCCCCTGCTGTGAGTTCTATTGTCTTGGGATACAACGACTTTTGCGTACACACCGTGAACCAGTGCACCAAGTAGACGAGACGTGGATCAAATTTCCAATATGCAAAGTGCAAAATTTAGTCGAGTCTGTACATGAACACATGTGGTTTAAATGTGATGTGTAGTAAGCGTTCTAAAACAGCTGCGAGTGATTCAATGTCATCTTGCGGAAGATAAGTAGTACCAGATGCTTAGGCTGTGGGGAAGCCAACGGTATTTGCGAGGGAGAGATTTGTAAATAAAGCTCTCGACCTAGCGACTAAGCACTCGACCGTCTATCTACTCACATCCCCCTCTCATCTGACACCCCGTATCCCAACCGCAACTCTAATGAGCGTAAGTTCGTTATCCATCTAGCTAATAGTTTATGCGCGTGGAATTGAGTAAATCCTAGGGCTATCGAGCTCGAATACGTAACAGGCTCTGAGCATATTCAAGTCCGGCGAGACTCTAGATTGCTATTCAGCTCAGCTCTGCCACAAACACATTGGGGACGAGACTCTCCTTAATTAACCGGAAATAGCAACCTTCGGACGTGATTACATCCCACTCTATCAAATTAGCCTTCTGTCCACATACATTAAGGATTTAATTTAGACAAGGCAATCCTCAATATATCTTGGCTTTTTCATTTAAAATGAGACCTTCTCCAATGAACGGATGTTTCTTGATGGATGTGACGTGAGATTAAAGAGGAACAGCTAATGTGGAGAGGGAGATCGACCAAATCCCCTCCCCATTTTGCCCGTGATGGTGTCTGGCACAAAAGAGTGTGTGTGTGTGAAATAGGCCCATCGAAACGTGGTGAAATCGGCTCGCACAATATGCGAACGAGAAAGATCATTCCACAACTCACCTCTTCCAACCATGTCAATCGATCAATGTCCTCTGCCATCTCATTATTTTTTTCAAACAACTAGAAAGAGCCGCCAACGCTCTTTCCCATAGACGAGACCGCCATAGCATTAAACTTTTTAATTCAAAGACGACCGACTCTACGCAAAGAACTTCACAGCGTTCCCAACTCTATGCTTCGAGAGCAAGAGAGTAAACAGAGCCGATAGCCGAGTTTAATGCCATGTGGTGTGCTTTTGTTCACTGATTCAGACTCAAAAGTATTTTGAAAAGCTGCCGAAAATTGATCCAAGCTTATCGTAAATGCGTTACTTTAGAGCTAAGCCATTAAGTCTGTCACATTCTATTCTCCATATCACATTTCTTTTTGGAGATGCGAGCTTCCAATTAGAGAAAAGACTATCCGATTTCTGGCAGCTTCACTTGATCTCTCGGACGTATTCCCTAGTCAAATAATTGTCGCTCATCAGATTCTCTTGCTCCCTAATCAGCGCCAAAATCTCTTTTGGTGAGAGCCAGTTTATGGCAAAGGAAGTCGCTTCGCGTGCTTAGAATGATGCCAATTTCGGCTCTGCGAGTCAATTCTCCAATCAGTAGCTCTCCCTTCTCCCTGTGCTGACATGTCTGAAATGGTGCCTTCTTCTCCTCTCGACGAGGTACAGTAGTTTCCTTATTAGACATACTTCAATAACATATAATTTATGTGTCCAAACACATTTATTACAAGGTGTGCTTCACATCCAGCAAGCTGTATAAAATATACATAATTGGCAAATGTTTTAGCCATAACCGTCACATTTCTTTACTCGAGAAATCCCATTTTTTGTTTTTCATTTCACACAGACTTTCAGCAAACAATAGAAGCTCTTTTTTCCAGCTCTATCCGTTGAGATATCAATCAATGTTCATTGTTACATCTGCTAGCATTGCGCGCTGTACTTACCCTCCGATAATTTAGCCAATTCTTCTATAAAGGCCTTTGCCGTACCTCCCACGATTAGAACCTTAGTCTGGCCCATAAATTTGGCCTTCATCCGGGCGGACAAAAGCTCTTCAATTGGCATCTAATAGAAGGTATACCTAGCAGGTGCGGGAATAATTGGGAGGGCGGACAATTCAAAATTTCCAAGGTTGGGCGATCTTTATGAAGCGAATAGACATCCAAACCCACATGTCCTTTTAAAATTCGAATGGCGTGGTAATTAAAAGGCAGTTTTGCGATAGTAACTGCCCTAGACTAGTCTCCATCAGCTCTCCCCAGTGAGCAGTTGTAGTTGCGCTATCTAGCTACCCACTTTCGGGGAGGAAGAGAGGACATATGGCACGACGCCATCTGGTCACTGTCGCAGCTGCTTTCAGTCTAATGGCTTTGATTCTATCTCGCTGGGTCTTTTTTTGAAACCATTAATTATTACTGTATTTTGAGCGGGAAGTATGATCCATTCCTCTTCAAGGCGGAGACTCCGCTGACCTCACTATTGTTCCCGCGTCTCACCCCCTACAGCGCCGTGTCACTGAATTGGTCTAACCTTCCTTCCAATCAGGAATTTAAAAATGATTGAGAGCGTAAGTATTAATGACCAAAATAATATTTTTTTTAAATCCATTGTGCGTTAGCTATTGCGAGCATATATGGTCGCCCTCACTCTCACTATTTTTGTTTGCGATGTGTCAGCCGGCGGCAATGCTTCCGTTTACGTGGTCGGAGCTCGAGCAAAGAGAAAAATATTATAAAACAACTGTAATTGATTTAGCTTTTGTAAGAACGAAACGCAAAACATAAATTTATTCGAAAACAACAAGGCCTGTGCCATAACTGGAAAGAGCGGGACAACGAACAGCGACTCTCATTTTTTTTCAAGGGAACTCGTCCAAATTTTAAGGAAAAAAGTCTAGGCACCACATATTTATCTTTTCTACAATCCTTCGTTTATATTTCACCAGGACTCTTGGACTAGCATCTTGCTATAAACAAATCATAGACTTTCCTCACTTTTCTTTTCTATCTAAGCTATCGAAAACCTGTAAATTTTGGATTTACTTTTAGAAAAATGTTTTCTCACTTAACTGCAAAATAAAGCCCAAGCGCTAAATGACTACTCATGAAATAAGCTGGCCCTTATCAGTGCTACCGTAAAAACGAACGATTAGCTTAAAGTATTAGCACGCGGGATGATAGCGCTTGAAGTGTAGATGTCGTTTTTACTGGCGCAGAGTATTTTTGAGAGGGACGCGTCGCAGCTCTGGCGCGTCGCGGCCGGGGTACATTTTCTCTTTGATGTTGGAGACCCGTCGCTCCGTCGTGCTCATGTCGCCTTACTCAAAGGTGGGAAAATTTGACTAAGCCAATTGTCATGTCCTCACGATAGATCATGTGATTCGTTCCTGGTCAACAAGAGCAGTCGCATCACAACAGTGAAGTCAGAATAGAGAGGGATAGAAATATTTTGAGACTTACAAGAGAATATGAGATTTCGCTTTTGTCCTTTAGAGCCATCACATTGATTTTTCTAATTTCTCATCCAGTTTAACGGGAAAACGTTGTGTTCAAAGACTATAATCTAATTTTCAGGGTATGCAGATGCAATCCCTTTATGCTTTACCAGGAGGTCAGACGCTACAAACTGCCCAATTGGCGGGCTTTCCAATTGTCAATCCGCCTCAACAACTCTTACAGCAGCTTCAGGCAGTGCAGGCGCAACAATTAGCTTCCGTATCAGCCGGTAAGTAAAGCAAAATTTTTCTTAACTCTGCTTGTGTTGCGACGTCCCAAACCCGAACACTTCGAGAGCCACTTAAATACTGTTTAGTTTAAACGCAAGGAGTCTCCCTCGCAAACCATTTTCGCAATAAAAAGGAACGATAAAAACAGTGATGCCACCCGCAGAGTCGGATTTAGCCAACCAGATTTGTCCCTGTCCGCAGATTGATCAATGCATGAGCAAGTCGGCTTGTTTTTGAAGAGAAGATTAGATAACGTATGTGTTGTTCCGGCTACTTACCTTACCCACCTCTAAAAGAGATTGCTATCGCGCCTAGCGCCAAAGAAAGAACATGTGCCAGCCGAATCTGACCCGCGCAATTTTATGGCGAAAGAGAAGCGACACGCCGAGATAAGCTTTTTCGCCTCACTTTCGCACAGTGTGTCTGACCCAGTTGCGCCAGAGCGTGAATGGCGTAATTAGCAAACGCAATTAGTCCGGCCAACCAAAGGATAATGCCGCACTCTCACTGAGAGTCGAGGTTGGGAGCCAATTTTCTCTAAGCAAATTTAGAAAGACGAGGGAAATGAAAAATTACGCATTAAAGCACCAAGAGAAAGCCATCTGCTGTTTGCCCGGAAATCACAGAACCCAAGAGGATGTTTTCCATAACTTGTTTGCTCTACTTTCCCGTTCCAAAAGTGAGTTGGCTGCGTTATACATTTTGTCGAAAACTGTTTTTTGAAATCTAAGCAAAGCTGACATCCGGGGGCTGATCTTTCATCCATTTTACATCCGTTTGCCTAATTCATGTGAACATTTCATCACAGGAAGTCTGGCATTCTTGCTTTCTTTTGGCTCACTCTTTCAGTCAAAACTTTTGCTTCTAAGTAAACTTTCTAAAGCTCGCTAGCGATAGAAACAACCAAGTGGTGCTTGGCACAGCTGGCGGTGTGGCACTCTTTCGCCTATTTGCTTAGACACTTGACAGGTGCAGTGACAGTTGGGAATGAAGGGAAGCGCCGGAAAGTTTGAGTTAATATGGGAGCTTACTTGGGAGATGAGTTTATTAACTTGCATGCACGTGACATTCCCCATACTTTGTAGTTGCTTCATCTTTCAAAAGGAGAACATTTAGTTTTTTTTCGTGGTTGAGTGGCTGGGATTCTCTCTTTTCCGGAATATAAGCCACTTTGTTTTATTATTGCACGTTGCATCAAAAGTGGCAAAAAATTTCCTTACAACACGCTGACACAATTCTGGCTGCGATGTCACGAGCTCCTGTCCCCATTTTTTCTTTGAGAGAGGAAGAGAGAGAGAGTGACTAGCCCCCCTCGGAGGTCGAGACGTTGCAACCATTTCTATTTGGGCTTCAGCAGCCTTTTTTGCATAAAAATAGTGTTAAAATCCGTGTGTTTTTGTAGCCAGCATGCAGCCCCACAACGGAATGCTCTTGCAAGGCGGCTCAACCATGATGAGTGCCTCCCCAGCTGGTGAAACGAAGATCAAGGTGAGAGCCGTCCCTCTGGCGGTATGTGTTATTTAGGGGCAGATTTTTTCTAACAAACTCTTATTTTTCATTTTCTTTTTTTTTGCCTGTGCCTTCGGATGAGAGATGTGGAAGAGAAAGTCTGTCCTTCTTTCTTTTATTTCTGCAAAACACCCCCTATTTGGTGTCTCAATGCTCTTGTGCTCAAACTGTAGGAAATGTCAACTCATGTAATACTAGCAGTGTGTTCTGCGCATGAATTTATGTTCACTCAAGCTTCCGCACATTTATTTGTTTTGAATGTATTTTCTACTTAACATAATCCATAAGCGCTATTTTTTGCGAATTCACACACCAAAAAATAAAAAAATAAAGCAAAATTTAATATTTTCTCTTTAAAATTTTGTTTTAGGATGATCAACAAGCAGAATATGACCTTCAATTACAAATACAACAACAATTAGCGGGGATTGGACCGCAATTACCAGTGCCAGGGCAACCTCCTGCTAGTCAAACAACCCCTACGGCACAACAACCAGATCCTAATTCAGGCAGTGAGTGTTTAATTATTTTGAGGAAAACAAGAGCGATTACATCTCGTGTCGTTGGGTGTATTCTTTTCTGTCAAGGTCGTCAAGTCTCTCTTTGAGTTCAATGACAGTCATCGGTTGTATTTTTTCAGCACCAGGAGATGGACAAAAACGCTTACACGTTTCTAATATCCCCTTCCGGTTTCGAGACTCCGATCTTCGAACATTATTCGACAAATTTGGTACGGTAGTGGATGCCGAAATTATATTCAACGAGCGAGGAAGCAAAGTAAGTATTGCCTTCTTGCCTAATAAATTCAATTATCAAACTGTCGGCTGAAATGTTTGTTAGTAGTGCCAAGTCAAATCAGATTTGTGGCGAGGCATGTGATGAAGCAAATCGTCTTTCTATTTTGCTGCTAATTGAAAATTGCGCGTCTCACTTGGTCAAGGGGTGAAAATAGCCACAATTGTGGAGGGGATTCGTACAAATAATTAGCATGGTTTTGGCGATTCGAAGACAACAGAAGGAATATTTTCATTTTGCAGGGATTTGGTTTTGTAACAATGGCAAAACAAGAAGACGCAGATAAAGCAAGACAAGAGCTGCACGGCTCCCAATGTGAAGGAAGAAAAATTGAAGTTAACTGTGCTACAGCAAGAATACATTCCAAGAAGGCTAAGACTGTCCCCGGTATAAAATTTATTCTTTTTCTTCAGAAATGATACTTTTTAGAGCTTGGCGTCATCGATCCCGCTCAACTCAGCTTGGCAGCTACAATTCAGAGTGCCTACTTGGCTCAGAATACAGCTGCTGCTCGAGGATTGCCCTACTTGAAATATAATCCCATTCTTACTCAAAGTCTTTTGGGAAGAACATTAATTCCTGGACTTCCTCAGCAGGTTTCATTAGGATTGGGAGCTCAAGTTGCTGCTCTCCATGGACAACCCCTCCTGGTTGGAGGAGCTGCGGCTGGTATTCCTCAAGGAGCTGCTGCTTTGGCTCAATTTTCTGATCCTGCTGCTGCGGCTTTATTGAACCAACAAGCCGCTTTTGGTAAGTATTCTTTTAAACATTCCTCATCTGGGCCGAGAAGGAATAATGGCTTCGGCGATTGTGTAATGTCTTTTGCTTGTCAAATCACGCTTACTTAGACAGACACATTTGATATTCGTTTATAAGGACAAAATTTCAGCTGCATCGGCTAGAATACCGACATCTGGAGCTGAACAATATTTGGGACAAGCATTGTCTGCTGCACTACCAAATGCCTATCAACTTGCTGCTGCTAGTGCCTATCGATCGGGAATCAACAGATTCGCTCCATATTAAGAACAGTTTCCATGACGTTTCTGTCATTTAGTTGTCTCTCCTTCCCTTCCCTTTTCTTCCACTCTAGTCATTTTGTGAACTTTATTTACCTGTATATCAGAGATTTATATCACCCCCCAACGAAAACCTGTTCGGGAGTATGTGTACCTATATCACTCTGACCTCGGCCTAAGTTTTGTTTGAACTTTGCACTAGAAAGTTTGGCTGACTCACCTGCACTAACCCAGATTGCACACTATCTTCCCCTACCACTTTGTCATAATTTTCTCTTTTTTCTTTTTTCAAGCGTTAGTTTGACACCGGTTTAAGCACGTACATTGGCTTTAAGATGCATAATATAACGCAATTAACTTTTTTCTTCTCTCAAAAATTACCTGTCCTGTTTCTTAGTGTGATGATCTCTATTTTTCATTTCGGTGGGCGGTACTCTTGGTGCTTCTTGCTGATTGATGTGTTGCTAGCGTATTCATGAATGAAGCAAGCACTCCTTTGTGTGCACTGTTGATGCGACGCTACGTGCTCATCCTCGCACTCGTTGGCCTGTCGTCGGCTATCCGATGTCACCTCTACCATGACATCTGGGAGGCTGGCAAACGCATGACTATTCTCCCCGACAAATGTACCTCAGACACGTATTGCGTTTACGCAAGTTATAAGGTGCTTTTTCGATCTCTCTCCCTAAAAACGTGTGAATTTCTCATACTACACAATATGATCAACGTGGTATATTCTTTATAATCGAATCTTTATGCAAAATAGTTCAAGTGTCATAAACAGTCATATATTTAAGTATAAATTAAAATGTAGAATTTTGCAATTTCCATTTGTGTGCCTTTGCTAGAATGCAACACAAAGTTTTAAAAGAAATTATGAAATTCGTTAAGATCTGTCTGCTGCTTCCTTGAAATACTCATAATAATAGGAGAAAAGATAAGAAATGGTCTTTAAATAGGAAGAAACTAACAGTTTTATAGTCAAAGAATACAAAATACCATAATAGTCGAATAATTTTTGATTCCAAGTTGAGTCTCTACCAGTTTTTGTCAATTTTTTCGAGGATCTTGAATCATTTTCAATGCTTTAAAAGCTTTTAAACTAGTCTTTTAGTTAAAATTAGAAGACGATTTAATCATGTCCCTTTCTCTGTTGCCTATCCATTCGCGACTTTGCAGGATAAAAACTGGAAAAAGAAAAACGGCTTCTCTCAAGGATGCGATCGCGTGGACTGTGTCGAAGCTTCTAACGGGATGAATACCGCCTGGAAGAAAAAGAGCGATGACAAGATCTGTAGGAAGCACAAAGATTATGGAGATGAGGGAGAAATTTGCTGCTGTACAACTGAGCTTTGCAACACCTCATCTGCTGCTTTATACACCATTATAGTCTCAATGGCATTTGTGGTTTTGATTCACTTGACTTAGAAGATCTTTCAGTGTTATTTTAGTCGTGTCGTTGCTCAGATCTCAGTGTTTGTCAAAAGTTGAATTATATTAAACGTTGCTAGTATGTTTTCTTCTTCCGGTTTCTATCTTTTCCTCAGGAGAGAAACACTAGAAAATGCATTGATGAGACGGCTGATTTAGTGATTCGGCTTTTGAAGAAGTACATAGACTACTTGTGCATTCATTCAAGTTGCGATCCTTACGTGATGTGCTCACGTTTCTCTTTGGATCAGGCTCCATGGATTGCATGAAAAATAAATTTGGTCACAAAGCTCCCTGTTTCCGAAAAAGAACGACGTCTAACACGTCAGGATCCTATTTATAGAATAGATCAAATGCTCAAGTTATGAATCGTAAAACGACTCGGGTCAGAAAGAACGCCTTAAATTGCATAATAGTTCAGATCCCGGAAGTTACTAGGGCTTAGTCCGCCCAAAGAGGAAAGAAATTTCCATCAATAGGTCAAAAATTGAAAAATAGAGACTTTTAATTATTGAAATCACGTTTATATGCAGATTTCTTTTTTATAACTAAAATATCAGCTTTCTAAGCAATACAGACGTGCTTTTTCTTTAAGAAATAAACGACTTGAAGCCTCAGGTAATTTAAAATTAATAAATTAACTTTAGTTAATTTAGTTATGCGGTTTAAAAGGAGCCAGACCGCTTTAATTCAATTTTAAGTCAAGAGGATGGGTCCCATCGCGCAGGGCCTTATGATTTCCTCATTACGCCTAGCCGGGAATAAATCAGCAGACCACCGAGTTCAATTAACTCTTTTGTTATTTTATATTTGCTATGGCATCCAAATCAATTGTTTTCTAAAGAAAATTTATAAATATTTAAAATTTACTTGGATATTTATGTCCATTGGAAAAAAAAAGTTAGAACATTAAAGGGAAATTCTTTTCAAACTGAAAGATGCAATTCGCTTACTAATAGTTTTACTATTCGTAATTTTAGCATTCGTTTTTAATTTATTGTTACTTAAAAATTATCAAAATGAATATAAAAGTGACGCCTAAAAGCGAATCATTCTTTTCTTTTTCTGATAAAAGAACGCTCTTGGAATAGCTTTTATTGTTCAATTATTTTTTGCTTAAATTATTATTGCTAAATTGTCATTTCTTTCACAGAAGATTTTTTATTTGTAATAATTAAAATAATAAATATTATAAATCCAAATAACAAAGCAATTTCCTTCATAACTAAAATAGAAAAAAAATCAGTCTCAGCTTATTTTCTATTGCTCATTTTGATTAAGATTCAATTTTTGCAATATTATGTCAAAGATAAATTCAAATTAATTTATTTCCATTTTATTTTTGAACTTTAAAAGTGAATATTTTGCATTTCATTGGCCTTATTGAAAATTCCTGTCCTTTGTTGCATTTCGTCGAAATATTTTTTTTCGAATTTCCCCCCGAACAATTGTTCTCTCTCCTGTTCAGATAAGCCTATCGGAGTTGGATGGGCAGAGACGCAGAGTGGAACTGTATGGTGTAATACTTTTCTGTCTGGTACTGTACGCCCGCCCCCACCCCCTAGGCGCTGCGTGCATTCGCTCTGTCGTCCACCGTCCGCTCGACTCCGCTAGGCTGGCTCGCGGTTTTTCACCTTGATCTGAGAGTGTTTGGCCATCTGAGATCATTGTGAAAGCCACTAGCTACCAAGCAACTGAGTGATCTTTATTTGCCAATTTTTAGATGGGAGAAACCAACGAAGCCTTAGATCAGCTTGAAAAAGACACAAACGAAATAGATGATCGAGTTCGAGCATTGGGAGAATCATGGGAGAAACGTATGTCTGCAATCGACAATTCTTTTCGCCAATTCGAGGAAATTTTATTCGCCGAGGATGCCACAGAGCTAACTGTGATGGGACAAAGTCTGCTGGAAGGCCTTGGAAAAACTTTGGCTAAATCATCAAAGGAAATAATAAAAGAACACAAAGAGCTTCATGCTCCAGTTTCAAGAGTTGGCAAAACTCTCGATAAGCATATGGTCAAACGAATATCGGAGCTAATGAAGCAAGAAAAGGACCTTGAAACTGATCCCAAGAATCTCCGCCTGACTGAAAAAATGATTGCTGACTTTTTTTTCAGTAATGGATTGTCAGATGTAGGAGAAAAACTTATCGAAGTAAGTTTAATCCGCATTATGCTATCAAAGTCCGTTCCTTTTGCATTAGTCTTTCTGTCTCTCTCGGTCCGTTTGTAGAGCTGAATGTCTGGCTAGCGGGCAAATCGATGCAAACAGTCATGTTCGTCACAATCGGGACACAATAGACAAGAGGTTTTTGGGAATGCATTTCGTACCAGTTTTCGTATAATGAGAGCTGGTTTGAAACGAGAAAAATTTGCAATTGATTGTTTGGTAATCTGACGCTATTTTGTATCCAATTTGCATAGCTTCATGAATTCTTTTGTGATAACTTATTTCAACTTTAACTTCAGGAAGGCAGCCTCGCTTCACCAAGTGACTCCAAGCGAACAGAATATAATGAAGAAGAAGTAAAAGAGATCTATCAAGCATTGGAAAATAAAAAACTTCAACCAGCTATTGAATGGCTTGCAATTAATGCCCCTGGAGATATTCAGCTTCGAGCGGATTTAATTAAACAAGTAATTCTTGAACTTATCAGAAACGGTAAATATTTATTTTCTTTTATTTATACTATTTAGGTGATAAAACAATGGCTAGGAAGAAGATGAGAGAACTGGCAGAGTTTGGATGCCAAGGATGTGAACGACAAATGCAAGAAGTTGCAAGAGCTTTGAGTCTTGGATCAAGCAATCCATTGTGCAAAACTTTATTCGCGGAAGAGGTGTGGCCGGCCCTTCTCGCTCGACTATCGCAAGTTATCTATCAGACGGACAGCAGCCTTGACGAAGTGTAAGTCCCTTGATATATTGACTGTTACGGTAGAGAGAGCGAGCGGGGTAGAAAAGAACTTTTTTGGTTAGTTGGGAGAGAGCGGGCGAGAGTGGAATATGCATGACTGTTTTTCGACGGAAAGACAAACTGTTGGCAGTGCGCACAAACGATTGTTTGACGAGGGTCATTTATCCGGTTAGACGGTCTTATACGGAGAGATGCTAACATTCCTTCAGAATTACTACTGGCACGACTGCCTGCGTCAAGATGTTGAATCTAAAGAGGCAGATGAGGAAAGATCATGTTTTCACATCCGACGAGCTGCCTATTCAAATCCCGCCAAAGAAAACGGTCCATAACACTTTCACATGCCCTATCCTTCGCCAACAGACCACAGAGAGCAATCCTCCTATGCGATTGCTCTGTGGTCACGTCATTTCCAAGGACGCTCTAACGAAGCTCAGCCAAGCTACAAGGTCTGTAATGTTATTTAATCCGTACCCACACAACTCGAAAGAACTTTGAAGTGGTGATGATTGATTGGCACTTTAATGTGAACCGACAACTAGCTTTCACGATGATCTCAGACGTCCGAAACTCTCAGATCATGGAGAAAGCCGGCTGCCGGTCACGGCCGTGCTGTTGGAAGCAAACTGCGACGCGCTCTCCCGGGGCCGAGGGCGGGGCCTATCGCCATCGATTGATCGGACAACTCTGATGACCTTTACTCTTCAGGAATTTCCGGGTGAAGTGTCCCTACTGCCCCAGTGAAGGGTCGACTCACGACGCAAAAGTAGTCCGCTTTTAAAGATGAGAGATGACGACAATATTCGACTCAATTTATGTGTACATTGATAATGCAATTGTTTGTAATTAAAGAAGGAAACAAAAGAAATATGAAGGGCACGAAATATTAATAATTAGTATGTTGAGGACCCGTTGACCTAGCTAATTTGCATGTAGAGAAGGAACTGGCGCCGATTACAGCTGGAGTGGCGTCCCGCAGAGAGCCTTTTCAAGTCTGGATGTCTTTAATTTCTTTTTGGTCAATTTTTATTAATATTTGAGACTTTTGCGACATTCAGTTGATTAAGACGATCGATTCAATTTCGCCTTTGATAAGATGCCATGGCAAAGACGCGACAATGTGTCTTCTCGATAACATTAGTCTTGAGATGAGAGGACACTATACGATTTGTTCCCAGGATTGTAAAGATTATTGAGTTATTGATGAGCATTGATTTACAGCCATTAATGCTCTCGACAGCGTTGAGAGTGCCACATGTGGTCTCGAGCCATGGGCTTTGCACACTCAGGGGGCTGTAAAGCAGGTCGGTCTACAAAGGCCATAGCTAATGGGACAACTTGGAATCTTCTTCAGATGACAGCAAATCAGCCAGTAATAGGAATTGATTTATGCATTTCCGAATGCATTAGGATGTTAGTTTCTCTCTCCTCCCAGGAAGTTGCCACTCGTTTATCAACATGTATGGACTCATCATCGACCATATAATTACTTATATTCGAGAACGGTATGGCGAAGCCTGTTGGACGGAAATCAAGGTAAGATCATAGCATCACTAATTTCTCGGCCTAATAAAAAAGAGATCCGATAGCGGTTTGAGTGACAGCAGGCCTTGTCCTGATCATTATCGTCATTCTCTCTCTGTGTTTTTTTGACTAAAAACAACATCATTCAGTATGTATCAGGAGTTGAGCAAGATATGTATACTATGGATGAATATTATTCCGAAGGTTTGGCTCATAAAATCATCTGGGCTTGTCATGATGTAACCGGAGAGTCTGTTGATGCTTTGATGATGAACATAGGCTATAGTTTCTATCGATTTCTGGCCAAGTACGAATTCAACAAGGTCAGAGGCAGTGGCCTTCCCATTTCTGCAAGAAAATTTAGATCGTTCGCGTCTTAGGAAGGACGTTTCCGCAGTTTTTGAACGGCTTAGACAACCTTCACGAATATCTTCGCTTCACCTTCCCGAAACTAAAACCGCCCTCGTTCTATTGCGAACATGAGAGTCGGACAGGATTGACTCTTCACTACAGGTGCGAGAAAGGGGGCAATTCTCAGTAAATCTGGATCGATTCGTCATGTAACATAAGCGCATTCCGGAATTGAATCCTCTGATATGGTGCCGCCGTACAGTAAAGTACACAAAGCGTCGTTTGCCTAACCTGCTACCGACTAAACAGAACAGCGTCCACCGCCGACCACTCGTTTTGAACTAAATAATCGTCGTGGTCATTCCGTCCACCTGTCTCTTAAGGAGAGCGTAAGACAGAGAAAGATACACGAGACAGCAATGATCGACTTGTCGCGCAATTCGAGTAGGCCAGAAAGCAAAAGAAAAGGGACGGTCAATATTGGGTGAGAACCCACGTGCAATAGGTGAAAGCTTAACAAAAACAGTTTAGAAGTAAGAGGCGCGGATTCCTTCATTATGTACAGGGACAGATCAAGAACATTGCGAAGGAATTATTTCAAACAGAAGTAGAAATTGAATTATTGGATCATGAACACGACAATAGTATGGAGCACGTTATTATGCGACTTCATTTCAATAATATTCACTTCAGCAAGCAGGTATGCAATTTACCCAAGAAATTCAAAATCTATTATTCAAATTGAAGGACAACAAATATGCTGCCATTACTGCTCATCTTTCGGAGACAATTAAAATCACTTCGGACATTTTCTTTGATATTTTTCCTTTTATTATTGTCTTTAATAGAGGAATGAGAATCAGGTTAAGAATCAGCTTCAAATTCACATCTTTATCAGAAATGTTGGGATGGGACTTTTACGAGTTATGTCCAATCTTGTGGGTAAAAAAATCAACCATCAATTTATCCTCATGAGGCCGTTTATCCGTTTTCGCTGGGAAGAGGTGACACAGCACGTTATACAACATATATTTGCTCAGATTATGGTGCACTCTAATAACATCTTCGAGTTAATGTCAGCGGAAGCCATTAGCGAAGATGATGACTCCATATTAACGATGAACGCTATAGATCCGCAGCAGAGTAAGCGGATCACTTCCTTCAAAGCAAATTGATTATAGTTAGTGAGGAAAGAAATCGGATGTCAGACTCGGAGAAAGAAAAATTTCTCTCACTCAAAGGTCAAATGTTTTATATGGAAGAATGGGAAAGTATTTGTTTTATGGGAACACCCGTGTTAGAATAATTTAACTATCTTAAAGTAATTCTAGAATGATGAATTTAAATCAGATGTATAAATCTGGATTGTTTATTAACGATTTCGCTCTGCACGACAGCAGTCGCGACTTGGTCTTAGCTAGCACACAGCAAGCAGCCGAGTTAAAACTTTTGCTTCATCAGGCAAACAAAAGAAATTTTGCAAAACTTTATCTAGGAAGCTCAAAAAAGTCAAAACATGAAGGACAATATGAAAAGACTGAAGAAGGAAAGAAGAAGGGCTGATCGTCTTCTGTATCAAATGCTTCCACGCAGTGTAGCAACTTTATTAAGAAATGGAGAAAGTGCTGTTGCTTGTTGCGAGGTTTGAAATTATTTTAAAAATTTTATTTTTATAATAGACTTTTGAATCTGTTACTGTAGTTCAAACAGATATAGTCGGCTTTACAAATCTCTGCAGTGAAATGCAACCTCTTCAAGTTGTAGAGTTACTAAACGATATGTACACTCGCTTTGACAAAGTTATAGTAGATCACGGAATCTATAAGGCTCGTTTTCAGTTTTTTATTACAATTAAATTAGATTGAAACTGTTGGTGATGCATATATTGTCGTGGCTGGAGCACCTAATAGAAGCAATCATCATGCTATATATGCTCTAGATTGTGCTCGAACTTTTATAAATGAAACTCATGCACTTGATCAAACTCGGGAAAATCAGACTGTGAATATTCGGTATGAAAATTATAGAATTCTTGAAAAATAAAATTTAGAGCGGGTGTTCACACTGGAGCTGTTGTGGCAGGAGTAGTTGGCATTAAAATGCCCAGATACTGTTTATTTGGAGATACGGTAGTAATGGCTGCAGCTATGGAAAGCAACTCTAAGGTTGCGAAATAGTCTTTGCGCAATTCGTGCACTTTTCAGCCAATGATGATACTTGTGAGCCAGACAACCATGAAATCTGTGGAAGAAGTTGATCCTAAAAACTTCCAATTCTCAGGAGTTAAATTATATGAGATTAAGGTTTACATAAATAGCTATTATATAAAGAAGAATTTTCAGAATGGATCAATTGGAGCAGCCTTTTTGAAGGGCAGAGAGGGGATGCCACGAGTTCCGACGCCTCGAGCAACTGAAAGCACTACATTAGACGAAGAAGACGATGACGAAATTACTGAAAATCGAGAAAAGGTTATTCCTGGAAGAACTACACCTACTTCATTGGCTGCAGCTGAACTTCAAAAGAGAAATTGTCTCACTTATACACCCGTTTCAGATGCAGAAATAGAGTCGTTTTCTCGTTCCTCTAGTCGTGTTATTCGAATTGAAACTGCGCCTCCTAGTCCACTAACAATTTCCCATAAACTTAAGTAATAAATAAGATTAAGTATCTCCTAATATAGTTATATTTTTCAACTGAATAAAGCTTTACTTTTTATTTGTAAAATAATATCAAAACCAATAGATGCATGACTTATACGTTCTGCTTGTTTATTCGTAACAGAAGTTTTAACTGTACGTTCTAAAATTATCTGTTTCTGATCAAGCTTTCTCCTAATTATATCTCTCTTTGAATCGTGTTTCCCAGGCTCATAAAACCAACAAAGAGTAATTGTAGTTTTTCGTGATTTGATTTCTTTCACATCGTCCACCCAAGCCATTTTCTTCGGCTGCTTGCTTCAAATTATGAGCAATTCTTACAACGCTCAAGGAAACATTATCAGAGTTGCTAGGTCAGATGAGCAACGTTCACCCCGACCAACTTATTCTTCTATTGGTCTAGTTCCTCCGCCTGCCAGATTTCGATCAACTTTTAACTCTATAAACTCTCATGTTGAAAAAACTAAAGAGCAAATAAAAGTCGAAAATCTTCATAAAGAACTGGCTATTCAACGACAGCCAACAAGTCATACTGCGTCTGAGTAAGTTTTTTTCTCTGAATAAAGCTCTTTTAGCCTGATAGCTTATTGTCTTCAGCATCAAGAGCAGGATGCTCTTTGGGATCCCAGAAATCATGAAGATCGTTATGTCAATCAGGGTCGCTGTAATATTCTATAATATGTATGGCTCTGAAGCAAAAGCAACCTTTTCAACTTGTATCGCCCAACGATTTTTCTCATGATATTTTATTGAAATATATTACTCTTTGTACATGCTACAATGCACTCAAAATATGTCAGTAACTTTTTGTTTAAAAAATACCGTCGAACATTGACCCTTCTTGCTTCTCGTTTAAGGAAAATAAAGTTTGCGAAATAAATGTTTATAAACTTTAATACTTTCTTAAAATAAGCGCATATATGAAATAAAGTTATTACTTAAAGCCGCTTTTTTGCCTCTTTTCGTATACGATGTCTTTTTTCGTGTTTGGTTTCTTTTCTCCTTCTTCTGCTTTCGCGAATTTGTTCAAGCTTTCGTTTTGCTGTTGTCTAAACAAGCAGAGTTTGAAGTAGAGCTTCACACTCACCCATAGCCAAATCGTACAAATTATCAGAAAATGTAACAGACTAAACATTAGCATAAGTTCGATGCACCAGAGAATTGTTCCAGCAAATCCATCAGGATCCGGTTGATATTCTTGTGGAATCAATTTCCATAAAAATAGTCTCATCTTTTTTACTTATTCTCTAAAAATGCGTTGCCTCTTAATATAATAAACTCGAAAAAGAAAGTCAAAACAAAGATTTTCACATCAAATAAAAGGTCAAAAGATAAAGGGAGCTTAAATGTAATAAAGAACATAAAATCTGCCGCTGTTGTGTTGCCATTAGATGAAGTGCAAGCTGAGATCGATGTGCGCTTGGTACCTCAATTATCTGGCAGTTGCCTTGGATACCAGCGGTGTAGTCACATTGAGAAGAGGAGATAATTTGCTGCACAATGCGGATTTGTAACACAATAATATTTATACCAAAAAATAGACAAAGTTAATTATTGTAATTGTAACAAAAAAGACCATCATTAGAATATGGAAGTGATTTTTTATTATTGACAGTAGACCGCCAATTCTAAAAATATTATTTATGACCTAGAATTGCTTACTTTTCTTGATTCCGCAGAGCTCTCCTTGACCACAAAGAAGTACCTTTTCCAACGATTAAAACTGTCATGCTAGCTGCTGTGATAATTCCGAGATTTATCATTAAATAAACAGCTAAAAATCCCTCATAATCAAATACATTGCTGCGCTTACAAAGTAAATCAATTCTTGAAATTTTTGGAAGATCTTGTGTTTCAATTTGTATCGCAAGCATGGTCGCAAGAATTGCAGAAAATCCAATAGTCAGCTGAATTTGTATACGTTTTTTAAAGAAAAATTACAGCTTCCATATAATTTTCAGGCTTGATTGGCTCCCAAAAGAGACCAAACATACAAAGTAGAGTTAAAATGAATGCAGGAGACGCGATTAATGTTACATAATAAGTTCGACTTCTTTCCAATGTGAATGAGAATACAAGCTGAGAATACACCACTTTTTCTATTATAAAATTCTCATCAGTCACACTAATATGCCTAAAAGTCCATTCACCATTTCCCTAAATCTGATCATTTTTCTTTAAAATGTTGGCCTAAAAACCGTGTTTATTGTGTTATTAGTTTGGTTGTGGACTTGTCCAACAAATTCCATATCCCAAATTGGAAAATCTAGGGTCCCAATTTTGAATTTACAAATTTGAGTATCGAATGGGAAGTCATTTAGCTAAACGCGTGCACTTTTTTTAAAAAATTTTGCTTACATTGAGAGCACAACTATATTCAATTACAATGTTTGTATTATAAGCCACAGTTCCATTGGAATAGATCTAAAACTAATTTAAAAAAAATGAATAGCTAACTCGAACAATTTGTTGATCTTCTGGAACCGTATATGAAAATGACATCCTGAAATATGATATACTTGCAAATATATGACAAATTACATATCGAAAGGAAATACATCAGGCATCCAAATAGATTCTTTTTTGGTTAATGTTAGAGATTTCATACCGAAGAATTCAGTTTCATTCCAGCTCAGACGTGGGTCAATCCAACGCTATATTTGATTAATTAAGAGTAGATAATTATAAAATTACATGATAAAAGTCCAAACTCATTGATGCTCCTTGAGTAGATTGATTCTTAAATCAGCCTTTAAGTTGTTTTTATTCTCTTACAATAGAAAGAAGTTTGCAGAAAAGTAAAGAAGTGTTTACCTTTAGCGCTTTTCGTGTATTTTCGCTACTAAAAAAATCTGAATCTAAAATTATTTAAAGTGCAATTTTGATAAATGATTTCAAAACCTGAAACATATATTGCTGGAATTTGCCGATCATAATCTTTGAAAAGATGCTGTTTGAGACGAGTGGCAACAGAAAAGAAATCTACTTGACAAGTTGATTCTAAACAAAATATAAGTGATCGTCATAAGTTTTTGAAAAAAACAAACCAGTTATATTTGAAATTAAATTGGCTAAAAGAACCAGTCGACACATTGAGGTCATGCGAATAATAGCTATCCAAATGGCAATTGAAATGGAGAACACTTGATATCTTTCATTCCACCCACAGATCTTTTGGATTTAATTGTATATATTTAAAGAGGCCGAATAATCAAAAAATTGCTAGCTTTAAAGAGACATTTTGCATGTTGCTTTAGCTAGATGTATTTTTACGTACTGATTACAATTTTATTCATAAAATTAGCACCAAATTGTATGTTAAATAAGAAAAAAACAAAAGAAAAGCCAGCAATTTAAGCGCGGGTATGATATGATATATACGGTAAAAGAGACCCGTTGTGAAACTGAAGTATTAGGATAATTTCAGTATAGCTCCCCACAAATTTAAATATATTTCCCCTACTGACAAATTCAAGAATAGCCCCCCATAGTTACATTTAACTATGAACCCCCCTTTTGGTGTGACGTACACTGCATTTAATTTCATCCCCCCACTAAATATAAGTAAACACCCCTTTATTATTTCTTTGGTGGGTATTTTTTTGATTTACAATAGACACCCCACTATCTTTGGGGGTCTTTTTTAATTTAAAATAAGCCCCCCAGACCCAAAATTATCTAAAGTAAGAGAGGTTTTTTTAAAAAATATATCAATGGGGAGTTTTTAAAAAATATATTATCATTAAAATATATCCCCCAAAACAGGCCATATAAAAATAGACCCCCACTAAATTAGTCTATAGAATGGGGGGCTATAATTCAACGGTGGGGGCATATTGGAGTGGGGAGCTATACTTAAATTTTCCCGAAATATTAAAACAAAAAATTGCCCACGACTGGAATCGAACCAGTGTCACCACGGCCACAACGTGGGGTACTAACCACTATACTACGTGGGCCAAAAGCGCCAATGCCAGGATCGAATGGCTAGCTGGTTCCCTCGCTTATTCCTATGGATCTGATTAGATAAAGACAAAATGCCTATTATCAGGCCTTGAATTCAATAATTTGGTTGTGTTGGTTAACCTAAAGCAAGCGAAAAATCTTTACGGGAACGATCGAGCAATCAGCCTGCGAAAAAGGTGCGAGAACTATGCGCCTCATTGGCTCAGTGGCAGAGCGTCTGTCTCGTAAACAGAAGGTCGCTGGTTCGATTCCGGCATGAGGCATTGCATTTTGTTTAAAATTCAGGAATCGGTTGATCCCCTTCCCCATTCTTATTTACAAACTGTAGAGACAAGAATTTGTCACATCGTTCTTTTTAAGGGCGGTTGCACTTTCTTTCATAGATCCTGTTTACGCTCAAATTTGAAAAAACAAAGGGGATGTCGGCAACTCTTTGTGACTAAGAAAGTTCTTCTGCTGACACTCATCGGTCTCAACATCCGTTTGTCTAACAAAAGCAGACCACTGCTCTAAATGCTATGCGAGTACCAGATGCTAGTTGGTCGCTCGCTAGGTTAACGGAGACTATAGCAGCTGTTCTCTCCATATGAACAAACGCACACTCTTTACCTCTCTAGCTTTCTTGAGCAATAACTGGATCACCGTACCGTATCCCCTAAGCTAGCGATTTCCCTTTTTTGATTGCCTATTTTCACAACATTTATGGCATATTTCGAAAATTTCATTAAAAAAATAAAGCCCATTTACCATAGTTTATTTGACCTCGCCGCAGGCAGCGGCTATTAATGAAAATTTATAGCATTTGAACGTCTGGGTTTTATTATTTCGAAACCTATAAGTTTCCTTGTTGAACTGAAGTAGAAAACTCAGTTTATTTCCGAATAGAGTGTTGATAACTGCCGCTTCCTTTGCTGCCAAGATACTAGCAGTTTTTATTCCCGAAAGTAGTTGTTATTCAAAACAAACAAACACCCAGACTTGGATTTCTCTCAGTATACCACCTGCGACACATTTTGCGGTCACTGTGCTTTCTCTTCACCAATATACCCCTCTTCATTGTTTCCTGCTCTTACAAATACTCATACAAGAGGGGATCAGAAACGGATTTACGCACACTCTTTCCCCTCTCTTTGTCTCTAAACGCATATCCTTCTCGTTTGTTGAAGACCTTTATGTCCGCTCAATTTCTACTTTGAATATTGAGCTGCAAACTATAGCTTAGGCTTCTTGCTTTTCACATTTGTAGCTTTCTCTAATGATTATATTACTTTGATATAAATCAACATAGTATTTTGATTAATAGTTTATTTAGTATATGTCGAGTAAACGCGCTCTTTGCGCAACTCCGCCTACCGGTCAAGGCACGCTGCTTTTTCAAATTCACACTGAAATGTCCTTTTCGTTGTGTTATGTTGTTGGTCTTTCAATAACTCGGCTTTTCGGCATGGGGTTTCAGATCCACCGGTCCATTTCTGAAAACCTCTTGGTTACTCAAACTTTTTCTCTGGTTGGACAAAACCTCAGCTTCTGCCAGAAATTCCACTAGTCTGTTGATTGAACCAATAAACAACGGAAAAGATTCCATACAGTCGTGCATCCATAATCAAACACTTAGTATTCCTGGCTACGCACTTGGAGCCAGCCAATTGCTTTTTCTATAGGGGCCCCGGTCTAGACGCGACGCTTTTTCGAATTCAAACTGACTAGGCTAGTGGCCTTTGGCTCTCCCTTATCTGAAAATAGGATTCCGATAGGTGGCTTTTAAATGAATAACCGCTATTGGTGCCAATTACGGTGCCAAATACTTATTGAATATCTTGATGCAATGTCCTGATCAGAACAGAAACACGCTCTATATAGAGGCTTCACCCACCGGTCAAGGCGCGCTGCTTTTTCGAATTAAAACTAATTCGACTTTTTCTTGGAGAACCCAGGAAACTTTTGAATAGGCCTTTTCATTAAGTGTATGTATGAATTTATGAAGCTGTTCAATATTTGTTAGGAATTTTCTGCATTATTTGTTTCTGTTTGGAAGCTACAAAGCTGAACATGAACTGAAATAATCCTAATGTAGGGTTGACAACGGACCGGACCGAACCACGGCAACATTTTTGGTCCGGTTCGGTCTGGTCCATGAGCTGGCGGGTTGGAACGGATAGTAGTTCGGCTGAGGACTCACGACTATTCGGGTTACTGTAGCCCATTTTTTATTATATATTTTTATTTTTTTATATCTTTGTGTTTTTTTTCCAATTTTATTGTTTTTTCAAGGACAAGTACAAATAAAAAATTGGGTTATAGTAACCCGAATAGTTATGGGTTACTCGCGGACCGGTCTGACAGCCAATTTTCATTCTTGTTAGCATTCTTTCTACGATTTTGCTCAATAATCTCCAGCACTCTTCAATCAAGTGTAGATGATTCTTTAATCTGTAAAACTTTTAAAAAATAACCAGAAATAATTTTTGATTTTTAAGCCGACCTCGCAGGATGTCGGACCAAACTAGCGAAACCAGTAAGCCTGGTAACCAAGATATCACCGGTGAAGTCTCCACCAATGGTAAGTGAAGCTTCTTGATTGGTTAAACTAAAACTTCTGAAGCTAAACTCTTTTAATTTACAGGAGGATCTGGAAAAAAACCAAAGAGGCCAAATCTAAGAGAAATAATTACAGTTGCCGAGCTTACTCGCAATATGGAGAAAACAAAAATCTCTGATTCTGCTGCTGGCACTCTGAGTGGCCGAGTCACCATTATTCCGAATTCCAACCGTTCCAACCAGGATTACAACGACTTTACTCAGAAAAATACGAGCATTAGGAAGGCACAATTGCCAGTTAGTTTTTTGTTAAACTATGACCCCGTGGCATTGCTTTCTATCTAATTTATCTTTTTAGTACAGACACCAGACCTTCGCAAAGCGTCCTTCACTCATGGTCGAGGATACTGACTTTGGCGGAAAATTCCAAGTAGAAACGAATTTTTTCCGTATAAACTTCCCCCATGAAATCCACATTTTACAATACAATATCGAGTATAAATCTACTAGAGGCGCAGACTTCAAAAAAAAGTAAGTTGCCTTTCTAATTAATTGCGAATGTTTCAGAGCTTTTACTTCAACGGCATTCTGGTATGCCTACAATCACTGTTTGAAGCAAAGGAACAGTCCTTTCCCCGATCACCGTTTACTTGCGTATAATGGAGCAAATCTACTCTATTCCTTGGTCAAGCTCGACCTCCAAGATCATGGGCACACTTTTCGCTGTAAAGACGGTGAAAACAAAGTGAGAGTTTTGGTTTGTCGGAAACCATTTTCAATTGGAAAAAGCTGGAAAAATTCGTCGGGTTTTATTCAGCTTTGTTGTATTTTGATATACACAGCAGAAAACAGCTCATTATATTCATCACTTTTCAGGATTTTGTAATGCTGCTGAAATTCGCCGGGATGATCACCCTCAAGCCGAATTCACGAAATGTTGTGGATAGAGAGAACTTTACTAACGTCATCGATGAAGTTTTGACTGCGCGTCTAACCTGTCCCTATGAGTGAGTTTCTATGTCTTCTACAAGCTTAACTTTCAGAGATATATCTTTCGATTTCTACAGAGAAAGAAACCTGTTATTCTGTAAACCACACTATTCTGAGATGAGAAAGTATTTCTTCGAGCTTGGTAGTGGTGTAGAAGTCTGGCTTGGCTTACATGGAGCCATAAAGACAAACCTACAAGCCGGACTCCTTCTAAATGTTGACGTTTGTCATTCTGTTTTTTACAAACTGGGAACAAATCTCATCGAGTTCTATTGTGAGGTCGTGAACGGCGTGCCATACGATGAGCGCAACAGCAAATTTATGGATAGACTGAGGGAGCAAGGGCTAAATCCTACTCAACGGAAGGCACTGGAAAACGCCTTGAAAGGTAAGATCTTGTTCCCAGTTGCAGAAATCTATTTCCAGGCAAAAAACTAGAATATCGTACACCGAATAATGCAAAGAAGATAATATTCCAGTTTTCTAAGATTGCAAATAACGCGGCTGTAACTCAATTCTTCTATTACAAAGATCTAAAGAGAAAAGTGTCAATTGAAGAGTACTTTTATAAGTCTTTTGGATACAGACTCAAGTGTCCTTTTCTTCCTTGCATCTGTGTAAGTCTCGGAAATTTGTTAAAAACTTTTACGAATTTCAGATAAACAAGACTAAGGGATTTTGGGTGCCTATGGAGATGGTTTGGACTGATAAGAAGGAGATCTACAAAATGAAGGGCCACCAACTAACAGACATGCAGCTACGAAGACTAGCTCAAAACGCCTCGTTGTCGCCGCTCGAGAGAAGAGATGTTTTACTGCAAATGGCAGCCAGCCAAAACAATAATGACGACGTGAGTTTATTTCGATTTTTAGATGAAACAGAAATCTCTTCATCTACCGTACTATCTCTAATAGAAGCACTGTGCTTCTATTGTTCAACCATCCGCAGAGGGTGCTTCAATTAGAGATAATACGGTAGTTCAAAGTGTGGGTAAAAATTCATAGTAGTCGTGAATTATTGAAATTCTTAATTGATTTTTGTTCAGAGAAACCCGGTTTACCTAGCTGAACAAGATTCCTACATGGAAAACTTTGGAGTGAGCGTCGATCGTCGGTTCATCACGGCCAATGCTTCATTACTCCCAGCCCCGACTCTAGCTTTTGGAGAAGGTGTGACTGTAACAGATGAGGCTAACTGTGGCTTTTGGGAGTTACAAAATGGAACTACATTGAAGAAGATCCGCTCTGAGCAGCTGACTCTCGTCTCAGCCATCATTTATCTGACTCCTAACTACGATGAGACTAAATACGAACTTTACAGTGCTCCCTATGGCCTCATAATGGAAGTTCTCCATAATTTTGGAATAAAAATTCCTGGCGCAAAAGCCCCTCACGCCGTCGAGACATTTGACTGCTTCAATCAGAAGTGGGACCTTCTCAAGGAATGGATGCATTTCTTCAAGAATAGGGTAAAAAATGAATTCGGAGCAGAAGCCATCCCTTTTGTTCTCTACGTTTTCCCTTACAATTGCGCAATTCGAGGCCAAAGAAGGGAGGACAAGATGGAGTATTTTTCGGAATACGGTAAGTTTTGTAGATTAGCTTTAACTATTTTCATATTATACTTTGCTTAACAAATCTTTCAGCTATGGTCAAGTACATCTGCGATGTTTCCGTGGGCATCCACTGCCAAGGAATACTCGCCAAAACCTATCACAATTTGAAAGGAGACCCAAGCACCTGCTTGACTGCAATTAATGTCGCTCTGAAAATTATCGCTAAAATTGGAGCTACTCTCTACAAAATCGAAGCCAATCCAAACACAGAATACTGGAATCTGATTACCAACAAAGACGATCCTACCCTTGTGCTGGGCATCGACGTCACCCATCCAGGGGCTCGGGATCGACTTGAGGGAGGTTTCGCCCTCAATTCAGTTGCTTGCATTGTTGGAAATGTGGATTGTGATTTAACTCAGTGAGTTCTTTAGTTTTTGTAGTGCCTCTTATACGGTAACTTTCAAAAACGAGAACTTTCAGATTTGAAGCTTCCGTCCGCGTCCAGAATATTGGCCAGGAAACCACCTTTGATCTGACCAATGAGTTCTGCTCTCGCATCTTGGCCTTTGAGGCAAAAACTGGAAAAGCCCCGAAACATATTGTAATCTTCCGGGATGGACTGGCCGAATCCCAGTTTCAATTACATTTATATGAGGAGAAGAACTGCTTAGAAAAAGCTTGCAGGGAGACTCATCTAGACTGCATGCCCACTATCACCTATTTGACCATGGTGAAACGCCATCACACACGCTTCTTCCCTCTGAAGAAAGAAGATACCACCGGAACGAAATTTAATTTGAAGCCAGGAACCCTAGTCGAGTCAACTGTCACTACAAAGGATTACTTTGATTATTATGTGATCTCGCATCATGGAGCAATGGGCACTTCTCGTCCGAATCACTACTACGTCCTCTGGGACGACTGGGCTCCATCACCCACCTTCTGGCAGGTTTGTCCTTTTTAGATGCCTTTCCTACTCCAACCTTCTTCAGAATGTGTCCTACGCTCTGACACACAGCTATGTCCGTTGCTCGAAAAACGTCTCCCAGCCAGCCCCCATCATGTACGCTCATTTGGGAGCCAAGAGAGCCAAGGAATACCTAATGGCTCACATTCAGTAAGTTTTGTTTCGGCTTGACACAAATCAAAATGCATTAGCGCAGCATTTTAATGACTTTAATATAATTTTTAAAACAGACCCTAGAAAATCGAATTAATCATCTCAATTTAGCCAAAACAAGGACCGGCTTAGTGAACTTTCGGAATACACCTTATACAGTGAGCTCACGGACCATATCCAGAAGCACCCGGAACTCAAGGGAATGGTCTTCGTATAAGCTGATCTAGAGTCAGAAAACCATTCTTCTTCCAGCAGCTATGTGCAATAACTTTAATCTACGGTTCAAGTCTCAACCTACTGGTAGATTATTGTTTCCCGTTACTCCACTATTAAGATTTTTGTGCAAACAGTTATACTTTTTTCGGTGTTTCTTATTGTAACTGGGTTTTCTTTTGCATCTAACTTCACGGTCAGCTTTATTATTTTTGATTAATAAACCTGTTGTATTTTTCATTGACTAAGACTTGTTTACTTATTCAAAGTTTACATTGATAAATGGCTGATGCTGACAAGGAAAATAGTAGAACAGTAATTGCAATCGCAATTAGAGTCAATATACAAAATACTGCGTACACCAACAATTCGCCATCAAATGAGCAATCAACATCAGTGAAAAAGAAAGACGCGTTCATTTCTAACTAGTTCCATCCATTTTTATCTTATCCTTAGGCTGACTAAGTTTATAAAACTACTTGTACTATACTGTATTGTAGATATGTTGTATCCTCTAAGATCTTCTGACTATCAGCATCGTGCTGATGTTGTACTTTGGGTAATACATTTTTCCTTCAACGTCCTCTACCCGTTGATATTATCACTGGATTATCTCTTTCATTCGGGAAGAAATTGATTGTGAAAGCGTAATGACCTACATTAAATCAGCTTTGATAGCCTCGAAATCTTCTAATTTGAATGAAATCAAGCCTGCGACTCACGTGTGGCATTTTGAACAGCCTACGAGCTCCGATACTATTGCCTAGCACTTGAATTTCTTATTTTCACTGCTCCGTGCAATCTACTCCGTTTGAATAACATTTTGAATAAGTACCTTTAACAGAATAAATCATTTGAATGTCACAGGCATTGAAAAATAATACTTTTTTGCTCAAAAATTACAATTCTGTTTTAGCCATGAACATTGAAAAGCTTCTCTTTCATTAGTCGCGACATGAAAGCTGTTGATCCTTTTGAACACAGTACAATGAAGTTGTTTGTCAGAGAATGAAATCATAGAGCCATTCGCCAACTTGTTCACTCAGATGCTTTCAGGATTATTAATTTCTAAACAAGTTAATCTTTGCATCTACGCCGACAGACGGACATTACAAATCTTCAAAATTGAATTAAAATTATTCAGTTTAATTCTGTTCTAAGAAAACAGGCTAAACGTGATACGCTATTCAACAAAATATCTCGAAATGAGGTACGCTAGACATTGTGCTTTGTGTTTGTAAAGCTGAAAATAATTTCTCACTAGGTTCCTTCATTCTTTACTTTTTTAAAGAGTTGCTAGCTGAACTAGCACAGTAGTAGACAAAACAATCTATTCAAATTAATTCCTCGCCATGGTAACCTTTCAAACTAATGAAGACCTTTTGAAATACGAACAATTTGTTCCTTGCGCGATAATTTATTTTCGGAATTAGTTGTGTAGGCAGTTCCGTACTCGGATACAATTTCTCCCCCACTGTTGCTACACTGATTATAGAAGCTTATTTGTCTAGTTATCGCTATTGGCATATAGTTTTATTTTTAGAATGTCAGATTTGATTTGTCGTGTTTGTGGGAAAAAAGGATCAAGTGCTGCTTATGGAGCTCTTGTTTGCGAGTAAGCGAAATTATTTTTGTTAATTGAAGATTTAGAAGCTGTCGAGTATTTTTTATTCGATCAAGTAAAAAGTCAGAAGAATTGCGATGCAAATACGAAGAAAATTGTGAAATTAGCATCAGCTCTCGAATAAATTGCTCATTCTGTCGCTATCAAAAATGCCTGCAAATTAAGATGACACCAGAAAGTATTATTTTCTAATTATTTTTATATTTAAATTTAAGATGTTGGAAAGAAACAAAAAAAAGTGGGTAACTCCTTGCTACACTACGGCAATCGACAACGAGAGTTAGCTCTTTGTCTAATGCCAGCTGGTCTAAAGGCCATTTCTCAACTAGAAGATGCTAAATCTGCTATAGAATTTTCTAATATTTTAGTTCAATTTGATAGGTATTAATCTTGTGACTCAGAATATTCTTCAGATTGATAACAAATATCAATGGAAAAAGTCCATCAGCCGTTTCAATAGATTTGAACGTGACAATAGGAGATATCTTATTAAATCCTGAATGTTGCTCTTCAAGGGAAGCAGTAAGTTTTTTTTAATAGCATTAGTGATTAATTACTTATTCATTTATTAAGTAGCTGTAACAAGCTCTTTCGGCTCTTCTCTTCTAAATACAAACTTTGAGCGACATAATTATAGGAAACCCCACCAACGAAACTTACTAAGAGTTGGAAGAGAAAGTGGAAAGCTTTGTGCTGCAGTAGGCATTGCTTGTTATTTCAGGCCGGATGGGATCATCGAACAAAAGCTAACCCAAATATAAAATACTCTTTGGCTCACATGTATTGTCGTTATGCAACTTTGGTTTCTGATTTTTTGCATTGTATTCCACAATGTCATAGCCTTTGTTATCTTGATCAGGTTTGTTGCTTAAATATTTTAATAACAAAGTTTTTTAGGCTAGGTTATTGCAGAAGGCATTTTGTATGTATTCAGTTATTTCATCACACTTTGATGCTTGGAAAAAACTAGGAGCCTTTGTTAACATAAATCTCGATCGTTATCAAGTAAAATCAGAAGACAAAGATAAGTTTGTTCTTGCCTTCACCTTTTATAATCTTAGTCTGAGAGTCTCGGTATTACAAGCTGCGGAAATAATGAAAGCAACATTATATCCATTATTCACAGAGCTTCAACTGTCTGACCAAGAATGCGTTCTACTAAAAGTTGTATGTGTTTTTAGTGCAGGTAAATTGGCTAATTATTGATTAAGTTATACTGTTTTAGGTGGCTATTTTTCAGAGTTTGGTGAAAGTTTTATATCTTCAACCAAGCTATCTTATTACACTATTTTGGGAAAATTAATAGAAGAAACTTTTCCTCATTTCAGTTTGGAGCAAAAAATTCTTCGTTTGAGAAAAATAATAGAACTTGTCAAATGTCTTCAAGTAATATTATCACATTTATTATTTTAAAACAACTTATAGGAGCTTTCGGATTTTTCAAATATCTATTACAGTGGAATGGTAGCAAGGAATTATGGTGATGTTAGAGGAACACTTTCTCATGAAATTCATTTAAAGCAGTTATAAACTAAAAAATAAATCGTTTACCATTTTTCACTAGTAAATGATTATATTTCTTTCTTGATTCTATAATTCGATTGTCAAACGGGAAAGACTCTGCTTGGCTTTGAACCACTAACAGCTAAAATAAAAATTATAGACAAGGAATAGAGATTTTTTCACCGGTCGGATTCTTTCGTTGTACATGGTAAGTAACGATAGCTACACTTGGCTTTGGCTTAATGTAGTAGCAACGCTAAATAAAATGTAATCATCTCGAACAAAAAACTTACGCAGTAGATCAAAAAGCCCAAAGCGGTCATAACGCAGATTAATGCCACAGCCAATAACGCAATTAAACAATTGCGTAGGTATACTGTAGAATCTTGCGTTCCACTCAAAGACATGTAGACTCCTGGCATTTTGCAAGAATGACTCGTCTCAGACGTGACAGACTTGAATTTGCTAAATAATTATTGTTAATTGCTGGCTAATGGAGTTCAAAGTGACCAGCGCAATTTGCAGATAATCACCCAGTCTTGCAATTTGCCTACGCAAGAACCAAAAAATCGCTCCTTCTTCAAAATGTTGCTCTATAATTAGAGATTATAAGTCCTGACGTAAGCTATCGTATTCATGAGCTTAAATTAAGATCTACTACGGTAATAGAGCTCATTCGGGATGTTTTTAATTCTTCTAAGGGCATACAAAATTACATTTGGGTCTGATCCCTTAAGGATTATGCTCGAATCGCTCAGAAAAGTGACTTAAGATAAGACTTTCCACAATACTGATGCAACTCAGATGACTATGCAAAAAACATTATAATTACCAGTCTTTATTACAATCTAGACTAATTTTTAAAGTAAATAATTAGTTCCAATACAAGAAGCCGCCAAACGATATTACCATTAATGCCTTTATCAGGGCTTATGTCTAGCGTACTTTCTACTGTTCACAATTTTAAGCTCTTCTAATCCTATTTGCTAAGACCTTTTAAGTCTATTGCGTTATCTATAGCTTTGGAGGCAACTCTTGTAGTCCCTAGAAGAGGACGGTACAAGTTTGATAAGACTTTCTATCGCGTCTCTTAATAGGGTGCCTAGTCATTTGAAGTTAAACAAAGATTGAAATTCAGAGCGATTTATTTTACATATTTATGATTGTAATCATCGGACATCTAAAATTATTAAAAAAGATATAATTAAAGATGCAATTAAAATCAAAGAAACATGCTTATACTCGAATACAAAACTTTCTGTAGGCTTCGTCAAGGTTTAGTGTTGTAATGTACTGAACAGAAAAAGCTCAGCCCATCTTGCAGTGTCCACTTAGTAACTTCCCACTCCAAAAGAGCATCTTGTTCGTCTCCAGATAAGGCACTGTCCAGGATGAGTGGCAGCTGGCTGCGGTTTCTCCTGCTGCTCGTGACCGGACTTGTCTTAGCCGATAAATCAGACGATCTCATCACAAATCTCCCAGGTCTCACATTCACTCCAACTTTTAAGCAATACTCCGGATTTTTGGATGCCAGTAAAGGCAATCATTTACATTATTGGTTAGTTTTCTTACATCTTTTTTGCTTCATCACTGTTGTTGGTTGATATTAATCGATATTTCAGCTATAGATCCACATTTTTAAAAATATAAAGGGATCACAATATTCCAATTAAAACTACAAATAGATAGTTTTCACCTTTGAGCAATTATGCCAAATTTTTTCTGACTATTTAGTTTTAGTTCAATTATCATTTATTTCCTTAATCGTCTTAAAAAGCACATTAAAACCGATTAAATGATGAGAGTGCGAAAATAAACCAGGAACACTGTGTGCTTATTCACAAGCAGAATAAGCTAGCTTTTGATGCCAAAAGGCTTTTGATATATGTTTTTCCATGGTCAAATACTCCATTGGAAGCCAATGATTACATTATGTAATCTTGTCGTGGCAATAGCGATAAGACTCCTGTTCTGATGATAGTTTAAATTGTCTGGTTTTTGTGAGCACAGTTCCAAAAGCTTTTATGGTAAAATATATGTCTTTTTTACGATTACAGACCAAAGGTCTTTTTGAATATATGTATAAATGTCAGGTTGATAATCAGAGCCTTTTTTAACAAAAATTCTCTAATAGAAGTAAATAGAGACAAAAAATAGTTATTTCTGAATTTGTAGAAGAAAAAACATTTGGAATTTATCTCTTAGATTACAAAATCGAAAGAAACAAAGAATTACGAATGTTCGTGAAAATGTCTGATCCTGATAATAGTGAGAACAGCTACAAAGAACAAGCAGCAGTGCACTCAAAGGAGTTTTTTTTTATCAATTGGGAAGCTGCCCTTTTATTTTTGACCCCCGAGCAAACAGACTTTCAGGCTTGTGGAATCACAAAAAGATCCTCAATGGGCACCTTTAATTCTTTGGCTGAATGGTGGTCCGGGTTGTTCTTCTTTGGGAGGATTTTTGACTGAATTAGGGCCATTTCATCCAACCAGAGGAGGAGGCAGTCTCATTGAAAATGTGCACACTTGGAATAAAGTGGCAAATGTTCTATTTTTGGAGGCTCCTCATGGAGTTGGTTTCTCTTATCGTGATAATTCCACATATGGATTTGATCTAAATTATACAGACACAAAGGTTTAATTCAAAATGTAAATATAAAAATAATTTTCAGACAGCTATGGACAACGCTTTAGCGCTACAATCGTTTTTCCAGCGTTTCCCCGAGTACCAAGGGCGAGATTTCTACATTACTGGTGAAAGCTATGGTGGTGTTTACGTGCCAACTTTGACCAATCTTATCATTCAAATGATTCAAGTTTACCTTTCAAAGGAGAACCATGATTCTTATTTTCTAGGGAAAAGTACAACCAACCATGCCATATGTAAATCTAAAGGGAATGGCAGTCGGAAATGGAGAATTGAGTTCATACCAACAGATTAATTCTGTGATTGACCTTTTATACTTCAGAGGAATGATGGGAAAACAGTGAGTTGTCTTTGAGCATTAGAGAACTTTGAATAATTCAGACAGTTTGATTCTCTCACAGCTTGCTGTACAGACACATTTTCACAACCGTTAACCTATTGCGATTTCTCGCAATTTATAACCGTCGATGATTTTGGAAACCTATATCCTAAAGACTTTAACAACACATTCAAAAATAATTGTGCCAATATGGTTGTCAACTATGCTCAAAATTCAGTCTGGTTGTCAACAAATGATGTCTACAATTCATACCAAGATTGCTACGATTATACTGTTTATCCCACTACCACTCCTAGCCCATCCGCTGGAACAAACATGGCTCAATCTCAAATGTTAAACGTTTGCCATTGTTTTATAATCATTAATCTGATTTTAGTCTGTAGCTGCTCGACAGACCTGGAAGCATATAATGGGATCAAAAACTATGCGAGCTTCTGCTTTGACTGGATCAAATGCTGATGTTATTTCTCAGCTCAACACCGCTTTCCAGGATTATGGGGTGAGCATTTTATCGCAAAATAAAAATCGATTTTAGAACGCTTTGAATGTGAATTCAACTGATCCTGAGCAGTCTTTCCCTTGTTACATGGATAGTGCTACAGAGTTTTATTTGAATCGCAAAGATGTGAGAGCAGCTCTTCATATTCCAGATTTCGTTAATTACTGGCAAGATTGCAAGTGAGAATGATTGGATACATTTTTCTAAGATCAATTTAGCATTCCAATAAATGAAAACTACTATCATCAAGAAAATCACGACATGACTCCTGTCTTCCAATCAATTATCAATTCAAACTATCCTATTAAGCTTCTTATCTATAATGGAGATGTCGATATGGCTTGCAATTTCCAAGGAGATGAATGGTTTATTTACAATCTTGCTGGAATTTACAATATGAGCATCACTACACGAGCTTCTTGGAATTACACCAGACCTGGATTTGACCAAATTGTAGCCGGATTTACTCAAAGATTCCAACCAACAAATAGAACTGATTTCTTTATTGATCTCTTGACTGTCAAGGTCGATAACATTTTTAAAAAAGTATAAAAGTTTCAGGGAGGAGGCCACTTTGTTCCCACTGATAGACCAGGACCAGCTCTTCAAATGATTTCTAATTTCATTCTCAATGCTCCTTATAACAACACAATTACTGTTTCAATTACTCCACAGCCACTGCTTCCACAATTTGTTGCTGCTTCTCCCAATCAGTTTACAAGAAAACAAGCTGATCGAGTCTGGTCTCTTCCTGGTGTCACCTATAACCTCAATTTCCGTCATTATTCTGGATATTTGAATGGAGTTACAGGAAATTATTTGCACTATTGGCTTGTAGAATCTCAAGGAAACCCACTCACTGACCCACTGGTTCTTTGGCTTAATGGTGGACCTGGCTGTTCATCCTTGATGGGGTTATTGAATGAATTGGGTCCTTTCCATCCTAATCCTGATGGAAAGACACTTTTCGAAAATACATATGCCTGGAACAAGGCTGCAAACATGTTGTTCATTGAAAGCCCAAGAAATGTTGGATTCTCTTATCAAGATAATACTCTCAACAACGACACTGTCTACAATGATGAAAAGGTAAACAAATTAATTGGTTTACTCCTAATTAATATAACTTTTAGACAGCGAATGATGTCTTCTTGGCTCTGCAAGACTTTTTCACCGCTTACCCCGAATATAATGGCAGAAGCTTTTACGTAACTGGAGAATCTTATGGAGGAGTCTATGGTAAATTATAACACAATAATTTTTAAACAAAATAGTTCAGTTCCAACGTTGACTTCCCTTTTGATCGATAAAATTCAATCTGGAGCTTTCCCTCAGCTAAACCTTGTTGGAATGGCCGTCGGAAATGGAGAACTATCTGAACTGCAACAGATTAATTCTATCATTCATATGCTTTACTTTCACGGTCTTTATGGAAAACAGTCGGTTATCTTAAGAAAAGAAAAAAATTGATTTAAGAGAATGGGACTCCCTTCAACAATGCTGTAATGGTTCAACTTCTGATCCAAAATGGTTCGAATATTGCGACTTCACCAAATATATTTATTTAAACGCTTCTGGAGATGCTAATCCTCTTGATGGAAGTGGAACTTGTGGTCCTCTTGTAGTTTCTATGGGATATGATCGTGTTTGGAATACAATGTTAGTTTTATTTTACTACTAACCTAGGTAATTTTAGCAATGATGTCTACAATATCTATCAAGATTGCTATCAGACTCAGGGTGATTTTGGACCAGCTACTATTGCTGATATTAAGATGGCTTACAAGCGTAAACTTTTTGCTGCTTCATTCCAAGACCAAGGAGCTCAAATTTCTGACTATTCGACGGATAATCAAGGTGGATTCTATTGCTACCAGGCCAGTGCGGCTGCTCAATGGCTAAATTCTAATGATGTCCGTTCGGCTCTTCACATCTCTTCTATGGCAGGAAAATGGGCATCTTGCAACAATGTTATGAACGCCAATTACGTACAACAGCATAATGACACTGGAAAAGTCTTTGATCACATTATTGGCTCAGGATATCCACTGAGGATTATGATCTATAACGGAGATGTCGATATGGCTTGCAACTTTTTGGGAGACCAATGGTTTATTGAAGCTGTAGCTAAGAGATGGGGAATGTCTGTTACAAACGACTTCAATGACTGGCGATATATGACTCAAATTGCTGGTTATGCCAAGAAGTTTACCTTTAATTCTGGCACAATTGATTTGGTTACGGTGAAGGGAGCTGGACATCTTGTGCCCACAGATAGACCTGGTCCAGCTCTTCAAATGTTTGTTAATTTCCTTCGCAATCAAGATTTCTCCAATCCCACTCCATACGTCACATCAGCCAATCCTCTTATGAGACAATACGTTGTTGCTCAACAAGCTGGCCAAGCTAATGGAGCTCAAATGAACCAAGCTGAAGCTAAGGCTGAAACTCCTGTGGCTATTAATCGCCGTACAATGAAGAAGTTAAAAATAATGAAAGCTAAGGGAAAACTGGGAGAAGACAAGGCTCGAACAAAGAGAGCTGCTCCCATTGCTGTGGACCCACCAGTCCCTAGTAATAAAACAAATGATTTAATTACTAACCTTCCTGGTCTTACTTTTAAACCTGAATTCAATCAATATTCTGGATATCTTCAGGCTTCTGCTGGAAACTGGCTTCACTATTGGTTGGTAGAGTCACAGGTTTGTTTTTATTTTATTCAATCAAAAATATATAGAATGACCCTGCAAATGATCCCCTAATTCTCTGGCTTAATGGTGGGCCTGGTTGTTCTTCTTTGGGAGGATTCTTCGAAGAATTAGGACCCTTCCATGTAAACCAAGACGGACAAACTCTCTTCGAGAATACTTATTCCTGGAACAAGGTTGGAAATGTACTCTTCTTGGAAGCTCCTCGCGATGTTGGCTTCTCCTACCGATCCAATAATGTTCCTGCTGATAGCATGTACAATGATACATACGTAAATTTGGCTGGAATTCTAGAATATTATTCTTTTTCAGACTGCTAATGATAATGTCTTAGCTCTTGCCTCATTTTTCGATCGTTTCCCAGAATATAAGAATCGCTCATTCTATATTACTGGAGAATCATATGGCGGAGTCTATGTTCCAACTTTGACGCAGGCTCTTATTGCCAAGATTCAAGATAAGACCATGGCCTATGTCAATCTTGTTGGTGTAGCAATTGGAAATGGGGAAATGTCCGAAATCAAACAAATCAACTCAGCCGTTTCGCTTCTTTACTGGAGAGGAGAGCGCGGAAAGACTCAATATGATGCACTGAATAGATGCTGCAATGGAACTGGTCAACCTCTTACTTATTGTGACTGGAGTCAATACTATTATCTGGATACGGCAGGAAACGCCTGGCCAAAACCGAGCGGTGGTGATCCACTCATTGATTTTTGTGGAAATCTTGTCGTTCAACAAGGATTTGACGATGTTTGGGGAACTGAGTGAGTCTTTATTTCAGCTTAAATAATGGTTTTAGTAATGACGTATACAATACCTTCCAAGATTGCTATGCTCAGCCTAGTGGTGCAACAAATTTGCCATCAAATGCTGCCAAAAGACGCGTAAAGAGAGGAGCTCTTCAGCCATTGTCAAATCCTGTTCCATTTGTTGATCAAAATTCCAAAGTTAACACTATGTCTACTGATGCCAACCAAGGATTTTCTTGCTACAATGGAGACGCTACCCAGTCCTACCTCAACCTCCCAGCTGTTCGTCAAGCTATTCATATTCCCGATGGTGTTCCATATTGGACTGATTGCAATGACAATATGAATGAGCATTACGTTCAAATGCACAATGATACTACGAGTGTGTTTGAGTCAATCCTTGCCTCTGGATACAAAATTCGTTTCCTCATATATAATGGAGATGCTGATATGGCCTGTCAATTCTTGGGAGATGAATGGTTTATTGAGAACTTGTCTCAACGTAATAACTTCGTCAACACTGTCACCAGAAAGCCATGGAACTTTGTTCAGTCAACTAAATATTCTCCTCAAATTGGAGGTTATTATAAAAGCTTTGATTATAAAAACTCACAAGTCACATTCGATCTTTTAACAGTTAAGGTAGGCTAAAAGAAAAAGAAATAGAATTAAGTCTTAATTCTAGGGAGGAGGTCATTTTGTTCCAACTGATAGACCTGGACCTGCTCTGCAAATGCTCTACAATTTTGTTAATAAGAAGGAATATAGTACTGGATTATCGGTGCCAATTGCTAGAAAGCCTCTTCTTTCGGCTTATCAACCTCCATCAGCTACTGGTAACTTTTAAAAAGTATTTCAAGCAAAAAATGCGCATTTCGGGCAAAATTTTATGTAAAGCTATCTAGTTGATTATAAAATCGACTATTTAGCTTTCTCTAAATACCTTTTACCCAAAAAAAGGATGATTAGATAAAAATTTATTGCCAAATGTACAACATTTTAATCTCGACCTATATATATTCAAAAACAATTTAGTTTCTCGTCGAATGGCTGATATGATTTTCAATTTACCTGGCCTTACTTTCGCACCTCAATTCAATCAACATTCTGGATATTTGAAAGCATCTGCCGGAAATTATCTTCATTACTGGCTTGTTGAGTCTCAATATCAGGATGGACCTTCTCCACTTGTATTATGGCTTAATGGAGGACCTGGGTGCTCTTCTCTCGGAGGACTATTATTTGAGAATGGACCTTTCCATGTCAATCCAGATGGGCAGACTCTCTTTGAAAATGTTTATTCCTGGAACAAGGGTGCTCATGTTTTATATATGGAAAGCCCAAGACAAGTTGGGTTCTCTTATCAAGATTCTACTAACCCAAGTATGGAATGGAACGATGCAATGGTAATTTTTATTTTTAAAGAAAGATAAAAAAATTTAGTCAACTACTGATGCAGTTCTAGCCCTTAAAGATTTCTTCAACGAGTATCCTCAATTCCAAAAAACTGAATTCTACGTGACAGGAGAATCATACGCTGGTTATCTAGAATTTTTTCTCATTTTAATGAAACTTTTAGGAGTTTATGTTCCAGCTTTGGTTGATGCTTTAATCAAGGAGATTCAAAACAAAACAATGAACATCAATCTTGTTGGAATGGCAATTGGCAATGGAATGGTCAGCTCAATTCAAGATGTATGGATTAATTTTCTTTAAAAAAATAATCCTTTTAGATTCGATCACTTCCTGATTTCCTTTATTATCATGGAATTTACGGAAAACAGTAAGATAATGAAGATATATAGAGTAAAATATTATTTTTAGAGATTGGGATGCTCTTCATAAGTGCTGCCTTTCCTCGGTAGACAATAATACCTCTCTCTATTGTGACTACGAATATTACGTCAACATTGACTCATCTGGTGAGTTCATAAGGTTTCTTTCATATTTATTTTTCAGGAAACGTTGTCGCTAAAAACTTCACTTCAAATAACTACACTCAAAATTGCGCCAATTTGGTTGAGCAAATGTCTTACGACCGTAACTGGGGAACTGGCTACGATGTCTACAATATATATCAAGATTGCTATGCAAAAACCAATGGAGTTTTCACTCCTCAGCCTCAAACTAGTATGAACACTGACTTCCTCAAGTATGGAGGTCGTGTCCATGGGAAGAGACAATTTACTTTGCAAATGGCTCAGCTAAATGTAGCAAATTCTGGCACACTTGATCCTTTGTCAACTGACAATTTTGGCGGATTCCAATGTTATGGAATTGGAGCTTCTTCCCAATATTTGATGCAATCCCATGTTAGAGATGCTCTTCACATTCCTGACTTTGTCCAGCCGTTCACATTTTGCGCGTAATTTAGAATATTAAAAAAATAAGTATTATAATTGCAGTGACTTAAACTACACTCTACAGTACAACGACACAGGCGTTATCTTCCAGAGCATTTACGACAGTGGATATCCATTGAAAGCTTTGATCTACAATGGAGACACTGATACAGCTTGTTCTATGTTTGAAGCTGAATGGTTTATTGAGCAATTTGCTAATACTAATAAACTAAAAGTAAAAATAACTTTTTTGTTCACGAATTGTTTAGACTGTTGGTGATCGAAGCGCATGGATGTATGCCAATATTATTGCTGGATATACAAAGAAGTTTGTTAGCAATACAACTACAAACAATCTTCAGATTTATTTGACAACAGTCAAGGTGAAAAGATTTAAATTGAATAAAGAGCATTTTAGGGAGCTGGTCATATGGTTCCAACAGATAGGCCTGGTCCTGCTCTTCAATTGATCACAAACTTCATTCTAAAACAAGATAATTTCAATACTTCTGTGCCATTTGATTTGACTAGACAGCCACTTCTTCCACAATTCACCCAACAGGGACAACAACCGTCTCAAGTGACCAATATGCCTACGACAACTACTCCAACTACAACCACAACATCAACTTCGACTTCAACATCTACTTCAACTTGGACTATTACCTCATCGACAAAAACTACCACCGCAGTCCCTCAAACAGTAGCTAGGACTTCTTCAATAATTTCTACTGTTTTTGCTATTCTTTTTACTTTTTTAATTGGATAAATTATGCTAATAAATATTAACAAAAATTACGCATTTTATGTTGATACAGCGGCTTAGGCTATAGGCTATTGAGCAGCTAAAATTCTATGGAATAGAGTAGAAATAGTGATTCAATCAGTAAGACACACAGTAGGAATCTACTTGATACTGCTTTGCTCATTCTAATATATAACGTTGTAGATTTATTACCAATGAATTGTCACAATATTTTGTAAGCAAAACTTGACAAAGTAATAAAAAATCAGACAAAAAATTCACTTTGGAGGTAGGGCTCAATGTAGATTAAAATAATAAAAGATGGAGGCAGGAGATTATGCATTCTTGGATGAAACGCTTCATTAAGGGTGATTACAATAAGAAAATCCGAGATGATGAAAATTATTTTGCCTAAAATTTATCAAAAAGTCTGTGTGTTAATATGTGAGTTACCTGTAAGTTGCCCATGTTTTATTTCAAATGTTACAATTAATGTAAATTTAAATGTTGCGCAAGCATGAGATCATCAGACTATTATCCATATCTGCAAGTTGATCATTTTCAGGTAAGAAAAAAGCCAATTCAAGAAAAGTGTAGACACTGATTAAAAATAGGTGGAGCATTGATAATGAGGTTAGGCTTCGTTAATGTTTATCATAACGTAAAAAAGGCTTTAAAGCCTTTTAATAAAAAAGATAAACAAATAAGATTATAAACAACTTCGAAAAATGAGAAATGTTACTAAACAAAAGTATAATCAAAATGCATTTGTTCAAGGTCAAGTCATCTAATCTATTCCACTTTTGGAGTACGTAAAATCGTGAAAATTATGTCAACAACATCGATAACACAGAGTAGAACACTCTTTGATCTTTGTAATTGTAATATTTTTCATTCAGAAACCAGGAGAAAATTGGATTGCCCTACAAAGCGTTTATATACTTTCAGATAATTAGCTCTTAAGAAAACCGAGAAGAAAGTTTAAGGATTCAGTCTATAAATTTGCACTTCATCGTCACAAATGAGTCAAAAATGACCTATTACATTTTTTAATTCTTTAGATTTTATCTATTCGTTAGCATAATATCGCTTTTGCCTTCTTTTGTACGTATAGAAAAATAATCGATTGGAACTAGTTTCTCCAAAACTTTCTTTATCGCGCATAAATTCTGTTACCAAATATAACATGCTCCTTTTGATTTCATCATTAGTAAGATGTTTATCAGGCTTGACTGATCTCTTTCATTTGTATCAGTAGATTATCTGGCAATTCTTGCGATTGATCATGGTGGATTAGCTTTCAAGAGAGAGCAAAATAAGTTCAAGCGTTGAATGAGAACGAACGGAGTTTAAAAAATTGAAATTCACCCTCTTAAACTAAGCTATAATGTGAAGAAACCAGATTAAAAGGGGTTATCAGGAGCCGTTCTCTTGAAAATAATGAAAAGAATACAACTTTTATTTGAAATGTATTAAGAATAGCTACATTATTTTTTGTCTCGGCATTATTGTTATCATGAGGGACCAGTCAATTGACTATAAGAGATATTTATAGCAATTCGCACAATATAAACAGGACAATACAATTCCTATGGAAACAAAATCGAAAAAGAGGCTATGAACTGTAATGTCTGCAACTTTCAAGATTAAAGGGTCAACCTCTTTTTCTATTAGGTTGTTTGGACAGTTCTTGTGGTTTTTGCTATTTATATTTTAAATGATGCAAAAGTGTTGTGATTCTACTGGCTTTTACTTTGATTAATAAAGTTTTGTTAAAGCTAAGATATGCTCCTCTGAAATTGAAGATTAAAAGTCGCAAGAACTTTCCGAACAACCTAATATATAAGTTCGCCCCAGACTTTATGGATACTTTAAAACACTTCAAGGCAGAGCCTCTGATAATTTATTTTGAGAATATTGTATTCTAGCTGTAGAATTTGATTATAAATTTTTTGACGCTGATGCTAAAGAAAATTCTTCCATCTAGCTCATCTCGAAATAGGTCAGTTACGCTTATAGGTATATCCAAAGAAGACTTGAATCTCGATACAAATAAAAGCTGCAAAATCGAAATCAGACATCAGCTGTATATTTAATTTAGAGTTTAGTTTTTATTCTCCAAGCATTCTCATGCCATTTACAACCTAAAAAATTTCTTGAAATGAACTCACGTATTGCGGCCATAGGAAAAACACAACCATGACAGTCCAGATAATCAGAATGAGCTTGGGTATATGATTTAAAATCGTATAAAATCACAGCCCTAGCCAGCATCATCTAGCCAACCATGACAGCCAAATATGAATGGATGTGAACGACCAAAGGATCAACGATATTGCAAAAACGCTCTCCTAAGAGAGCATCTGGTCCAAGGGAAATATAAATACCAGTTCCATTCACGCTTGTGCATCTAAAATTTGACGTTATTGTTTGGCTTAAATGTGCACAAAGATCAAATTGATCGTAGCTTTCAAAAAGGTTTCAGAGAAAAAATTTGACTTTCGAAAACCGAAAAAAAAGAACTTACTGGTTTAATATTATAAACCCACAGATCGTCACAATTACATTGGAGATTGCAGTGGCTTGCATGAGCAAAGCGAAAGCGACTTTTTCTTTTAGTGAGTTGATGAAGGAAAGAAAGGCGACCATTGAATTAGAGATGATACTCAGGATACAGAATACGAAGGCAGCAATCCGTACTGGTAAGACGACATCATTGAGAACGTAGCTCGACATCAGAATGAATTCTGATGAAAACTCTAGGTTTTTATATGCCACGAGAAAATTGTTGAACGCCCCTTCGTCCTTTAAGATTAAAGCAATTTGATGACACTAAAGAAAATTATTGGGTATAAATCTTTCTTAGAAACTTGCTGACTAAAAAGTATTTCTCACTTACAAATTAAATTATGCAAATTTCAAAGGAATATATCTTATTAAAAAAGCTTTGACAATCATATTATATTCTATAGTATACCACTTATGGAATAAATAAGAATAAAAACTAAGATTTTCTTGCTAACTTTCTGACGAATAAGCATTTCGACGTCGAGAATTATTGTGAATCCAGTTTGGACTTCAGAATTCTTATCCTACAATAGATTTATAACGACGACAATTGTGAATGAAAGGACGTACTTGTATAGGTTTGTATAAATCAAGGCTACAAATTCAATAGCTTTCTAATAAAATTTACGATAGTCTTCTTCTAAAACAATTTTTGTAAAAGCTAATTATAAACCATTGCACTTTCTGCTCGTTAAAAACCTTTTGAGAGTCCTTATCATTTGTTTCTAATCCTGCTCGTCTTATCTATTCAAATTATCAATATTACATTTAGTAAATTTTGTCTTACCTTTTGCCAGACTCCTAGCTCAAAAATTAATCCTATTTGTTAAAGAATGCGAATTTGTGACAAAAAAAGCCAAAATGTGTGCTTATCTAGTTAAACAAGTTACTTTATCTTATAAAAAGTATTATCTAATTGAAAGCTGTCGATCGCACCAGTTTGACAACGTGTAATCAAGACAGTTAGCCACTAGTTTTTGACAGGTCAACGCAGGCAGCCTCTTATCTCTGCTCCTCCAAACCAAATTCCATTCCTCTGTGTCTGTATGATTGCACCCAAGACTGCCCTTACGATTATAGTCAACGCAAAAGTTTTTCCATATACAAAATTAATTTGTAAGTGCTTGAAATTCTTGCTTTTGCATATTTACAAAGAGTAATTAGCAATTTTAGGTTAAAATAATGATCCAGCGAATTCAAAACTATTACCGAGATAATAAAGAATTTTTAACAGTCATTGTTCCTCTCAATCTTGCCTATTTATTTTCTTCACTGGTTGGTTTTTTAAACAAATTCATATGATATACTTACCATTACCATTAGTTTTTTACATGCTGAATGCTAAAGGTATTTTTTTAAGCCTCATAATTGATTAAAAAGTAGAATTACTCAAGAAAGCACTCATTTCGTTTCAGAAAAAATAGTTCTCGCAACTAAAACTTTATTCAGTTTAGTCGTTGTTTTAAAGAAATTATTTATTATTATACTTTTTACGAGATTCCTGGGCTATGCACTTTTCTTTTGTCAACTCTTAGTTTCTACTCATCTCTATCTAAATTCATTGTCTTTTATCTTAATCTTTGCTTAAACGTCTTTCAAGGCACGTAGAAAGAGCTAAAACATGCTTTTATCTATGATCGTTCATTCAAAAATCTATAGTTTCTGTTGAAAAGAAATATTATCAGTAGAGACCTGTACACCATTTGATGATAAGACATTTTGGTCAGAGAAAGATAATACGAAATTGAATTTTTTCACGTGGACGAAACTCAATTTTAGGGAGATAGATTATGGTCATTTGCGACCGGTTTGATTATGCACAAATTAGGAGGACTCACATGGGTTGCTATTCATCAATTAGTAGAGGCAGCCTTTAAATTGAGTCTCGCCACGAGAGTTGGCTCTACATTAGACAAAACTGATCGTAGTACTGGTAAATTTTAAATCAATTAAAGCATACGTAAAATATTACAAGCTTTATTTATTTAATTTAGGGATTCAATCGATTCTTGCCGCAAATAATATTTCAATCGTTTTCTCGTCAATTTGCTTCTTTGTGATGTTTATAAAATTTGGAAATGTTGTCTCAACTGGATCACAGGTGCACTTCCTGGATTTTGCAGATAATTCCATTTAGGTCGTTCTAACTTCTGCAGTTCTTCTTGGGGCAATTTCACGGGTGGCCTCAGAAGCGCAAAAAACTGCTTTCACAAAGGATTGGCTTGTTGTAATAATTGAAAAGACTCAAGGAGCTCGCCTATCAAGTAAGATTATTAAAGCTTCTGCACATTTTTAGCTCAAAATGCTTTGATGAATATGATAGATCAGACGGCGGCCTTTTTTGCTCCAATTATTGCTGGGTACTTATTAGACCAATTCCCTGGTCAAATTTGCTGCGTGGTACTCCTGGTTTGGAATTTAATTTCTTGGGCTGTTGAAGGAGTCACGTTTTTGTGGATTTATCGAAGAACGCCAGAGTTGGCTAAGAAAAAAGGTTTTCATTTAGGATAAAGAATATTTGAAATCTTCTAGAACTTGAGAAAAATCCTGAGTGCTGTTCATTCCAGATGTATTTCCGCCAAAGAGCCATCCGAGCTATGTTGGGATTGGCTTTCCTTTATATGACCGTTTTAGGCTTTGATAATGTAACAATCTTTATTTCTAAAATTTATTTTTAGTTGGCTATTTCGTATGGTGCCTCACAAGGTATGTCCGGTGCACAACTTGGTTTCTTCCGTTCTATGGGATCTCTCCTTGGTTTTGCTGGAAACTTTGTTTACACCATTTCTGAGCGATTTACTGGCGTTCTTATTACTGGATTGATCGGATTGATTGTAATGTTTTTAATTACAAGACTAATCCTTTAGATTCAAAATATTTTTATTAATTTCTGTTCTCTATCAGTCTTTCTACCTGGAAGCCCATTAAATGTCAACGCTTACTTCCAAAATCGAACTGCCGCAGTCAGTCAAAACTTTTTTTAAAAGAAAAGTTTTAGGAACATTGGGGAGATGTTTTAAATAATTTGTTGGGTGGGAGCAATAATGGAACAACTGCACATACCGAACCTCTTCCTTTTAGCCAACTTTCTCCTTCTATGTTTGTATTTTTTGTTGGAATCACTGCAGCAAGATTTGGACTCTGGATGGCTGATCCTTCTATTGGTCAAGTGATGCAAGAGACCATTCCGGAATCAGAAAGATATACAGTAAATGCTGTTCAGAACATTTTCTGCGAACTTTTCTCCATGTTTAAGGATTTAATCGTACGTTATTAAAATTCTTTTTGTATAGTACTAGGTTATCTTCCTTCCTGCATCAGAAACTTTTGGACTATTGGTTATTGGATCCTGCTGTTTTGTTTTTCTAGGATTTCTCTTCTACTTGTCTTACTTCATAAACGTTAGTCCAAATTATTTTAACAAATTTTTATTATTTTCAGACTTATTCACGTACAGGAAATAATGAGGAAATAACAGGAAATGGACAAGAAATGGGAGAAATTCCGGAACGGGAAAGACTGATGGAACTGGTTGATCATGCCCTCAAGCTAGCTTAGGCTAGCTAAATACAATTAATCTTTAGTGCTTTACTAAGTTATTGTGTAATAATTAGAAAGCCTTACAATTTAAAATTTACAATTTATTTATGACGGAATTAAAAGGAAGTCCTCTAGGAGAAGGTATCCCTTGCCGCTCCTAGAGTCCGGACCCACTCAGCACCACCAGATCTTGCCTCACGCATCCAAGCCGCTCCACGTGCGCTTCGCAGCTCGTCTGCCCATCTGACTTCTGGTCGGCCTATACTCCTCGTTTTATCCAGTGGTGTTCATTCCGTCACTGCTTTACTCCATCGAAGATCATCCATTTCTGCAACGTTGGTTGCCCATCTTAGTTTACGCTTCCATGCAAGGTCCTCGATATCGGGCAGTGACGTCCTCCTCCGTATGTCAACGCCATTCAACCTCTCCAGAAGAGCCAAACCAAGCATTGCTCTTTCCATGCGACGTTGTGTATTTGCCAGCTTCTGTCGGTCCCTTTTGGTAAGAGACCAAGTTTCGCAGGCGTACAGGAGACTTGGAACAACGCATGTCAGAAACACTCGGCGCTTCAACTTCATCAGTACGTTCCTTTGTGTTAGAAATTTACGATGCTTGTTGAAGGCGGCCCATCCGGCTCCGATTCTTCTAGGTAGCTCCTGGTCGTTATCGGTGCAGATCATGGACTTTCCGAGAAAGATGAAGTGTCGGATAAATTTGACTGGCTCGCCGCTCAAGAGCAGCTCACCCTCGTAGGCTTCGAACTTTAGGCGTTAACATAACGGACCCTCTGTGTCGCAGTGCTGAGTCCGGACCCTTCCCATCCGCCATTTTTCTATTTTTTCGGATTATAGGAACAACCGGTCGCTGGGGTAACATAGGGAAAAGTGAAAGTCTTAGCCCATCGATTTCCTTTATTTGAATGTATTTATTTAAATTTATATGAATTTTTAAAATAAGTTAATTACTTTCCCACATTGAAGTTACTTCATCTTTGACGAATATCTTGAATGCTGGAAACTTCTGAAAAAAAAACTTGACATCTTTTTGAAAGCTTATTACTCGTCAATGTAGGACCAGAAATTCTTTTCTTAGAGACGCAGAAGAAGCAAGCATCGCGAATTTCTGATGAAAAAATAATATAGAAGAGCTGAATCAGTTATTAAATTTACAAGGAAACTTACTGGTGTTATTCCCGTGGTTATTGGCCTGACAGTATAATTCAAATTAGCATTAAATTCTCCACTTCCCCAGTGAAAATAGTTATTTCCTATCCAGTTTGCACTGTAGACATACATTATTTCGCTTGCGAAGATCAACAAAGCCAAAATTAGAAAGCGAGCTTCTTTCCTCAAATCTTTCATATTTACCGCTTTCTTTATCTAAAATCAATTAAATTACCGTTTTATAAACCTTTAATTGTTGTAGTTTAATTATAGCTATAACGTAAATAATGAATGTTAAACCAAGCTCTGCAAATTGAAGCGGAGTTCGTAAGTAATTGAAAGGGAAGAACATCTCATCATGATATTCATCTTTGATTGGATACCAAACTTGCTTTACTATTCCATAATGGTGAAGAACACCCATAGCGATTGACCATATTATTGAAAAAACCAATAAACTATCCAAAAGGACAAAGTTCTTCTGAAATCAGACTCCTTTCTATTCAATAGTAAACAATTACTCGATGTCGATTTCCTTGAGATAATGTGCTCAAGGTAGCCAATCTTATAATGGCTATGACGAGATTTATCGAAATAATAAGGTCAATTGAAAATGCACCAATTGATTCCCAGGCTAGATGTCTAACTGCATCACTGGCAAGCACGCACGATTGCACAGCTCCTTCTATAAGATTTGCTCTTTTTGAAGTACTTGAAGTATTATTTTGAACAGCGCGCACGTAAGTGCTATGATATTCAAGCTTACACCTGCTATATTTGAAAATTAATTCCTAGTATTAACAATAAAATTAGAACCTTTTGACGAAGTAATAATCGTAATGATATCACCAATTGCTAAGATAATAATGCATCGATGAAATGGGCTTCGAAATGATTTTTGCCGTTTTGTCTTTACTATTATTATAACCAGGACATATATGTAGAAAACAGCCATTATAATACAAATATAAAACATAAAAGCTCCGGCCCAAAGAGGTTGAGCCCATGGCACACAACTATCCCAAGTTTCTAGCTTAATATGGATTGAAAGTATAGTTTTCCAAACACTTACGATTCCTTGGAATATTTCAAGATATGTGATTAAATCAGGTGTGCTGTTGGCCACCATAGCGCTCTGAAATGTGCTGGTTATTAACGATTTCATTACTGGAAAGGAACAAACAACTGACACTGGAAACACATGCGAATGAGAATTGTATAGATCAATATCAAAGCTGATACCTGCTTCAAAAAGAGGAGTGTAAAAGGCTAACTTGTATTAAAAGTCTTGTAGTGGGCACAATGAATAGAGATAATCAAAGTGCGACAAGGAGCTATGGGATCAAGGTTCAGTCGTAAATAATAAGCGCAGCAAGCTTTAATAAAATAAATGAGACTGCATTCAGGTTGTCTGCAACTTTGATCCCATCTGGAACGATCTCTTTATTGGAATGCAAAGAATCTATAGAATAACGCAAATGAGGTTAATTATCACGCTAAACATTTTAGTTATTGTGTGATAAATAAGTCTGATTTATGATGAACTTAAAAAACAATAAAATTTTTATTGGGAAATGAGACATGTTTCATTAATATTTTGCCACAGTTATTAGCTTGCTTTAAAAGTGCCAATAAAGTAAAAAATACATTTATTTAGCTAATGAAGAGTTCATTGTAACAACTTGATTCGATGGCTTGCAGAATATATATTTCAGTCGCTTACGTATATCCTTATTGAAAATAAAAAGAATTATTGGATGCATGCAACAAAGTGCTAAGCTAATGCACATTCCAAGAAAGTTGATAAAATAGATCCATTGTCCATGAAGTTGATCAGTCCTGGGTAGCATATTAAACGAAATGTTTTCTATTTCCAAAAATCCGCATATTAAAAACCCCTAAAAGATAGCTGGTTAAATTAAAATAAGCATACTTGTGCCAAAAGTTGGAGGTCTCTATTCATCTTTGTTTTATTCTCTGTTACCGACTGTCTTCTATCTTGTGTTTGGCGTCTAGACATTTTATATTTTATTGCGATAATCATCACAATATAAGCCAAAAACATCAAGATCGGCAAATATGTTGAAATTGTAGAGAAAACCTAAAGTATTTTTATACTTTGGTGACTCAGTCTAGATAATGTTTGTAACAGACACAGACCACCTGAACACAATTTAATTTTTGGTCTGCTGATTAGTTCAATAAAATATGTAGAACTTACTGTTCCGAAAATTGCTGAAAATGAATTTGCATCAGAACTATAATAAATATATTGATAGTGGAATGATTTGCTGTCAAAAATCTTGTAGCTACTAAAAATATTAAATGCTATTACAAACAATATATTAAAAATCCAAACTGAGGCGATGGTTCTAAATTAAGCTTCTATTAGCGAACAATTAAAATTACATATAGAGATTTTCTTGAAAGACAGTTTGATTGATTCTCGGCAAAATAAAAACAGTAATTCTGTTGAGTGTCATGAGAAATGAGAAAAAAAGAGTTCCAACATAAGCTAGAGTTTCACAAAAGCAACCAAATAAATGAAGGAATTGTAAGTTATATATCTGCAATTCTTTTTGATTTTAGTCTCTATCGCTTACATCTCGGCCAATTAGTGTTATTGGGATTGGTACAAGAAAATCAACCAAATGCGTCAAAAGATCACAAATAATCAGTTGCCAAGAAATTATGAAGAAAGCATTTTGTTGGAAAGATTTTCTTCCCTAAAACCCTAATTTTATTGTAAAATCTTACCTTAAGAAAAATTGATATTAGTAGCGAATTTAGAATAATTCCAATGGTTGAGAGAGCTATAAAAGAACAAGCTCCTACAATCCTTACAGTAGGGTGTGCTGATTCTTTCGGTCCTGCGTCAGACATTCCAGTCTATGTCTATGAAATCTCTCTTATGTAATTTGACGGAGATTTTCTGTAAAGTTTGAACTATTATCAACACTTTAAAGAAATATATTGCGCAAATTTCGAAAGCAGTTCCAGTTTTTCCTAAACATTTTTTTGTCTACGATTTGATAATAGCGTAAGAAGAGAAGCAGCATAGGTTATGTTGTCGAGCTGTAAAACTATTTAACCCTCACAACAAATATAAATCATCCATTTCCTGTTTTTCAATAAGTTTACTAATTTTGTAAATGATTTATTTTGCAGAATATTTATGACAACACAAGTCTTGGGCAGACGCGGAAACAATCCATGTTAATTTGTCTTAATTCAACGTTGATATTGCATTGAAGGTGAAAAGAGCAATTAGATAAAGGCAGAAAAAGGCTGAAATCACATAGCTGCCAGTAAAATAAAATATTGCAGAGCTTTATAAACAAGGTTTTATATACCCAAATACACTATTAATCAGGAAAACTTGAAAGCAAGTGAGCAAAAGTCTTTTTTTGGGTAGATCAGAAACGTTGCTCGTTTTTACGATCACAAATTTTCAAGTGAACAATTTCTAATTGTTTCTAATACTTAAATTGTATTTATTTTGTTTTAGAAAATATAACAACGCTCGATTTTTTTTTAGTATTCTTCCGTAGAAAATAACGAAATGGTCGTTGATAACAAGTATTCATCCATATAAGCAGTATCCCTCCCATGGTACTTAGTAGTGAATTGCAGAAAGCAATAACATGAATCAGCCCTGAAATTATATAAGTGTCTTTAAAAACAATTACCAAGAAGTTTCATACTCCTTACAGACATAAGAAAAATGAAAGCCGTCATTGGGATAACTAGTACGTTGAGCGGCACGAAAATCTGAATCACCAGTTGAAATAAAAACTTCTTTTGCATTTTAGCAAGATTCTTAGACATAGATGGTCTTTTTATCAATTGTAGAGAAGAATAAGCGTGAAAGAAAATCATCAAAGTTGTGTATCCAAAACCAAAAGCAGCTGGCCAGAAAGTGCGAATAAAGAATTTATCACGACAGTACATAAGAATTCCTGGTACATTTAAATAATCTAATGTAAAGCATGGACTCTCCTAAAATGGCTTAGTTAATACAAAAACTTCAAAAGTTATGCTTATTTTCATTTTTAAAATGCTATTCACCTTCATTATCTCTTCTAGAACTGATTTTTGATCTTCCCAACAGCTTATTACTCCAATAAATGGAATAGTTGCAATAAGATATTGGACCACCATAATGAGCTTTCACTTTAATGGGAATATTTTCTTTCCTTGTACAGCCAGATATCGGAAGGCAAAGACGTGTTCAACAGCGGCAAGAGATATTCCAATTATTAAGAATTCAGATTCTCCCATGGTACGAGTTGGTACTATTCCTTGGCCAATTCCAAGAATAACTCCCATAACATATGGAGCAAAGTAATAAGGACGAACGACCAAATTAAACTGCAATCTTTGTGTGAATGCTAGTTCAAAAATCATTATAGTTAGTGATAGACCTGCCAGTTGGC